>JAZHEH010000952.1:9917500-12317500 GCA_036589455.1 Ateles fusciceps
AGTTCTTACAATTCACATTTTAAGACAATGTTTCTTCATGTTGCAAACACAATCTGTGCTACATTAGGAGGCCGAGAAGGGGGGAAGAGAAAACCAAACCAAATGGATGATATTAGCTTTAGGGTCGTGTCTGCTTATTCTCTTTACTGATCTGCAGTTTATGAGAACACATTTTCACAGTTACGTTTCTTCATAGGAAAACTATATTTAGTAGGCAACAACTATTTTTATGATGGGATGGGGGAATATATACATGTATCGAATCTGTCTACATTGAACAACTTGGTTGAAGATGGTAGGGATATTTTTAGAGTGGCAATAATTAAAAAAAAAGGCAAACTCTGCCTTGGAGAGGTAGATGACAAGAAATAAAAAGGTGTTTCTAACTATTTTGTATTATAAAGTGGGCCTTAGAGATAGGAAGAAGAATGATGGATTCTTTTTGGGTCAATCAGAAAGGAAACATGAAGGAAAAGTAATGAAGGTAGAGAGAGAAAAAGGGAGGGAGGAAGAAAGAATGGGAACAAAGTAAGGAGGTGAGAGATACTATTTTTGCTGAGCAACCAGTGTTTTTCAGGATTATAGAAAGAAAACTATAGAATAGAAATTTAAGTGCAGGCTTGGAATCAGCTACAAATCCTAAAGATGGGGTGTGTGTGTGTACACCACTGTGTGTTTGTGTAAAATGTGTATGTTCATGAGTAAGGGTGTATGTGTGTGTGTGGTTTAAAATTCCAGCGTGACCATGGCACTTGGGTGTACAGGTAATTCCTCCAAAGCTGTTTGCTGGCTTCAGGAGTGAGTGAGAATTTCTTTTTTATGAAAAGGGATATAAAGGGCACCGAGCTGATGCAGTATTTGTAATATTAAATTGACCTCGTAAGGTATTTGCATGAGTCACAGTTGCAGAGTTTTGAGCAGTTTTGTAATTTGACATTTAGGAAAGTCTGCTATTTATTCTCATGCTTTGTATTCATGCTTAGTATACTATAGAGGATGCCAGCTTTAATCTTTCTGTCATTTAAAGCAATATGATAAGGGTATTCAATAATTGGGTGCCCTAAATTTCTGGATGAGAAAATGTTCAATTCTGGCCATGAGAGAGAGAGAAAAAATAACCAGCCTTCTCTTTTTTTCCCTTTGTTTTAAAACTGTGGTTTTTAAAAAAGCAATAATTAAGTCAGACCTCACTAAAAATCATTTTTGTTTTTATATTGTTATGTCATAAGCTCTGGTAGGTTATTCTAACAAATAGCAATTCCACAAAATTTGTATGTAGATGTTAATGCACATTTCCTTTGTTTCTTTTGTTAGACTAGTGTTGACTTTGGGGGGGGCAGTTTATTCACAGATGAGAAGTAGGCACAAAGTGAAAAAAGGAGCCATCTACTAACGAGGATCCTTTAAAACTGTCAAGGGAACCTGTAACTTGAAGCCACATTCTACAGATGGCAGCCAAAACAGACATGGGCAGTTGGCACCATCTTTATATGGTTCATTCTCCTGAATATTCTGAATGAATTCTCAACACAATGTGCTAGCCACTGGGGACACAAAACAAATAAGATCCCTGTTGCAGGAAATTGATTTTATAGGAGAGGCTGCCACGGAGACTAACATTCTCAGGAAAATGAGATCCGTGTTAGATCAGAAGTCCAGACATGGAATGGGAGGACCCAGGAAGGAGGATTGTCTTTGCCTGAGAATTTCCAGCTAGAGGTCCCAGATGCCTGGGATGAGGACTCAACGACAAGAAGGTGTTCCCAAGGCAGACACAGGGGGTAAGAACAGAGGCAGCAGCATTGCAGGCGCCAGGCACAGTGGCAGTTAGGATGGCTGGAGAGTAGGATAGTTCAATGGGTTGCACAAAAAATGTGCTTCATGTTTTCTCTGACTGACTCATGGATCTTGTAGAGACCATAGACTTGATAATAACTCCCCTATTTTTCACAAGAGGAAACCATCCTTATGACTTACCTTAAAGTTTTTTGTTCTGTTTTGAAGGAAACCATGTGCTACATGAAACCTACATTTGACAAGAGAATGTACAGCTAAGAGAAAAGCTTAAGAGGCCACACTGTTCAGAGAATCACTTTAGAGGCAATGAAGTGGTCTTTGACCACAGTTGATTGAACCAGAACACTTATTCCTTAAGGAATATCAGAGTTACAGAGCTGGGGGATCTGGGGCCATGCTGTGTGTGTGGATAAAGAAAGAAACGCTGTTTCTGGGACTCTCCCACAGTCACAAAGCTGTTTTCACTGTGGCCCCTCCATCTCTTTAACTTTTGCTAGTTCTCCTATGCTGCCTTCCAGATTACTGCTGTCTATTTTCTTGCTCTACTTACTGAAGATCCTATTATAATCCCATTAAAATGTAAATTTACAGTTTACTTGGGAGAGCCAGATTTTCTCTGTGCTCTTGAGTTTTTATTCATTCAAGAAACCCTGGGCCACCGCTTTGTACATACCACTGTGCTAGGCTCTGGGATTCCAAATGAACCCTTTTAACTTTCTGAAGATGGGACTGTACCCTGGAGGAAAGTCATTCCTGCTTAATCCATCGAGAGAAAGAGGCTTATGAAAAACTTTGCCTCTGATGCTCGGCCCCACCCGCAAATAGCACGCAAGCTTGTTAACCTTAACCTCTTACAAAATGTTTAGGTTCAGTAGATGTGAAAAGCCTTTCTGGAAGTATTGCATTCTGCTGTGTGTATAGGTGTTCTTTTTCCTCCGGAGCTGATTAACTACTGACATGCCTTGGCTTTCTTATCCAGAAATCATGGAAACAGGGTCTGTCAGTGGCAGGAGGCCGGGCTGTGTTTTACTTGGAAGATGCAATGCAATTTACTTGCCTCTTCATTCCCATGCATGCCGCTCACCCTAGACAATGACATATAAGCCGTATATAGATCAATGTCCACATATATATACATACACACACACACACACACACACACACATATATATCGTGCGTAACAAGGAACACTAAAATAGTGTTGATTCTTGTCTCTGAAAACAAATAATTAAACCTTTTTTTTCCCAACTAAAGAATGGATTTAATTAAACTATGTATTGAAAAAAAGTAGCCTGTTAGAGATGGTGAATATATTCCATTTTAGTTAAAGAACCAATTTCCTGAATTTTAAGCATTCAGTGAGCTGCCAATTTTGGTTTTGTGTTGCTCTTTACCCAGATGATTTTTTTCTTTGTTTTTTTTTTGGGGGGGGGGGGGGGGGGGAGGGGGAAAAGCAGCAATACTGTGTTTGGAAATTATACTCTGTATCTGGCTTTCCTGTGTATGTTAACCACTTAACTGTTATTATCCTGCTTTGGTTTTATAGTGATTGTGAGGCATTCAATGCAAGTATACAGTTATTTTCTCATTAAAACCCAATGTGTGTTGAGTTTTATAAATAATGGCTGCTTGTTTGACCGTGGGGGGAGGGTGGAAGACCTGGCCAAACAGTGGCACGCCAGCCTCCTTGGCCGCTACTGTGACAGCTTCTGCTTCCTCACGTTTGGAATGAAGGAAGCAATCCGAGCTGAGGAGGCACTGCTGCACCAGGCTGTTCCTGCAGCCCCCTTTTCAGTGCTGTCCCCAGCCACCCTGGCTAGATGCCAGAAGCTGCAGGTGCCTCTTGAGGACATAGACTTCGGCGCCACAGCAAGAGCTGGACAAACACAGGATGAACTGTAAACTCCAGCCTTGCCCGTGGCTTTTGGTTCTAACCTTGAGAATACATTCCGAACACGTGTATTTGGCTCTCCTCTGCAAGGAATAGAGAATTTTGGACTTTAAAGAGCATATGAAGACCACAGGTTCATCAGAAAGTGTCCTCCCCACATTTCCTCCTGCCCTCCCTTCAGTTTCCTTGCTCCCCCTTCAGTCTCCAGCTGCTCCATCCTATCACCCAGCCCTGGGCCCCTGACCCCTAACCATCAGTTTCCTGGTCTTTCCTTCGGCACCTCCTCTTCCTGGTACTTCCTTTCCAGCTGTCTCTTTTTCTCTCGCTCCCGATTTGTAACTCTTCCAGTCTTTCTCCTCAGATTTCCAACCACATCTTCCTGTTCTGTGCATCTGGGGGTGTTCTGTGGCACCTGTCGGGGGTGACATCTCTCAACCTCTTAAGTGGTGAGAGTTCCGAATTCGGAAGTGGGGTAAGTCCCCTTTAAAACTGTGATCAAAGTCGAGGAACACTGGATAACATTTGCAAATGTCACGGAGAATGTGACAGGCACTCCAGGCTCTCCATGAATATATTTATATTGATTTCCATTTTTCCCAGTAGGAAACTGCAGCCATGGGAGGTGAGTTTTTCAATGCATAGCTTGTAAATGGCAGTGCCTGCATTTGAACCTGGGCTCTTAACCACTTCCCACAGAAGCACACATTGGCAGCTTCATATACAAGGTTGAACAGGCCTGTTGATGTGTGTGAAGTCGAAATGGGCTTGCACCATCTCGCCGCACTGTACTGTCCAGGAGAGGGGCTTTCAGGGATCAAAGCCAGGGCTGTGATAGGAGCCCAAGTGTAGGGGAAGAGTAGGGTTTTGGTGGGAGCAGCAAAGAACTTTTTTTGGATGAACTGGGCTCTTTGAGATCATCTCTCCCAGGAGATGGTGACAGCAGATGGCCCAGGCATCCCAGTTGCCAAAAAGGACCCAAAGTGACTGCAGATAGGGTGATAAAAATGTGATAAAATTAAGCTGTGGTGATGGTTGCACAATTTTAAATGTACTGAGAATCATACATTTGAAATGGGTAAATTTTATTAAGTAAATTATACCCCAATAAAGCTGTAGGAAAAAAAAAGAGTTGGGGGGTAGTGGAGGGAGTGGGAAAATGAAGAAACCAGAGTAAGAGTTTGGGGGAAAGGGGCTTTATGTTGAATAAAACAAAAGGAGTCCTTCACGTCAACTTGTGGCCATCAGCTCACTCACTAATGAGGAAGAAAGCTTGCTCTCCAGGCTGCCTCCAGGAACCAGGGGCAGTGCTGCTGTGACCAGCTATGGATTCAGACCTGGTCCTGTTTCCATCATCCATCACTACTAACATCTGGAGGCCTCAGGCAGAGGTAGGGATGAGATTTGGCAGGCAGGTATGCTGGGAAGGAAGGAACTCAGGCCATGTGTGAAAAAGCAAGTCTGCAATGGTAGAGGAGGGTGCAATACTCACAATAGAAGTTATTTTTTGGGAGCCTCTAACCACAAAACTACCAATGTTAAAAGGCATTAACCCTCTACCCAGTGGAGGGCAGTTATGCAGGCTGTTTGCTCTGTGATGTGAATCTGTGGGAAGGGATGGGGGCCTGTGTCCATTACCCAGGCTCATTTCCCCCTGTTTTGTATTTGTGGCAGAGTCTGTCATTGTGAGACACACAAGGCCGTGAGATTGCTTTGGAGCACTGCTCATTTAAATTAATGGGATTCCTGGGCCATGGGAGGGTGGTGACTATATTCTTCCCTATACAGAACCCACACGAAATTCAGAATTGAGCTGCTAGGGACACAGAGAACAAATGGGAAACTGAAAAGAAGAATGCAAAAGGTTTTAAATGTACAAGATGACACCAAAGGAAAGAATGGGGGACTCAGGAAATACCTGGAGATGCCACACTGGCAATTTCTAAATGTTGCCCAAGCATTCACATACTTTCTCCGGGGAGAAAGAAGAGTGTTTGCATGGCACACATTGTTTCATGTTGCGAAGACGTGGTGATCTCAATGTCAGTTAACCTTGATGGGAGAGTTATCCAAACTCTGGATGGAGAGTTATCTTTGTTCTAAGTTCAAAGGGGTGGACTCTGAACAACTGGAATGAGTCTACTGCTACCCGAGATAAGTAAAATCACAAATCTCTTTGGTTTCTCTCTGCCTGCTCATGTACAGAACATTCAGTCTCTGCAGGGGTCTTGAGCTGGTTACATCAGAGAGCCTTTGGTGATCACTAGCTCTCAAATTTGAGTGAGTTCTGCAACACCTGGAAGGCTTGTTACAAATCTGGGGCCCCATTTCTGATCTACTGAATCAGTTCTACTGATTCTGGGTCCATCCCAGAATTTCTGATTTAGTAGATCTTGAACAAAACCCTAGAATTTTCTAATTAGCTCCCTGGAGATGCTGCTGCTGGTAGTCCAGGCACCTCCTTTGAGAATCATTGGTCTAGAGTATAAGAAATGAATAGGCCTGGGCCTGCCACTTATGTTTGAAAACTGGGGAATTGATACATGACTGATAAGCTGCAAACACAGCCATATGTGGTTCTGAGGTGTTTTGAATATTTGTTGGGGGCTTTTGTGTGTTTGCCCAGCCTATCAACTCACCGTTTTGTGGGCCTTGGTGAAGTAGAACTTTGACTCCACTTAGATTTTCAAATGAGGCCCCTCCAACTTAAACAAATGAAGAAGAAAATGGGAAAGAGGATAATATCTCTGTATGCTCAGACTTTAATTTCAGGGTAAGATCAAGGAATTCGTTTGACCACTAGAAGAAGTTTTTATTGTGTGGGCTGATGCACAAAAACTAAGTTTGGACTTAATAACATAAGGACCAATAACAGGTTTCTTTGAATGACATGGTTACATAATTTGAGATGAGATGCAAAGTTTAGAAGTTATTCTTCTTTGGTCTAAGGCAGTACTTCTCAATTCTGACTCCACATTAGAATCACCCAGAGAGTTTTACCTTTGGATTCCATTGATATGGGTTGGGGCCCAGGTATTAATATGCTCTAAGAGCATCCCAGGTGACCCATATGCAGCAAGCCTTGAGCATCACCACCCTGTGCAGTGGCTCTAACCTGTGCTTACATTAGGATCAGGTCGAGTAATTTAAAAAATACCAGTGCTGGCTGGGCGTGGTGGCTCACACCTGTAATCCCAGCATTTTGGGAGGCCAAGGCGGGCAGATCCCTTGAGGCCAGGAGTTCGATACCGGCCTGATCAACATGGAGAAACCCCATTTCTACTAAAAATACAAACATTAGCCAGGTGTGGTGGTGCACACCTGTAATCCCAGCTACTTGGGAGGCTGAGGCAGGAGAATCCCTTGAACCCAAGAGGCGGAGGTTGCAGTGAGCCAAGATCGTGCCATTGTGCTCCAGTTTGGGCAACAGAGCGGGACTCTGTCTCAAAAATAAATAAATAAATAAATAAATAAACCAGTACTTGGGCCTCACCCCCAGATATTCTAATTTATTTAATCTAAATTGGTCTCAGACATGAGTGTGAACATGGGTATATTTTAAGAATTTCCCAGCAGCTTCTAATACACAACCAGGGTTGAGAATCACTGGTCCAGTGGGGGACATCTGATTGCTTCATGTCCACCCTACTTCCAAGAGTTCCTGGGAGCAACATCACATTGAAATTAGTGCCAGGCACGGTGGCTCATGCCTATAATCTCAGCATTTTGGGAGGCCGAGGTGGGTGGATCACTTGAGGTCAGGAGTTTGCGATCAGCCTGGCCAACATGGTGAAAACTTGTCTCTACTAAAAATACAAAAATTAGCCGGGCATGGTGGCACATGCTTGTAGTCCCAGCTACTCATGAGACTGAGGTAGGAGAATGGCTTGAACCCAGGAGGCAGAAGTTGCAGTGAGCCAAGCTCTCACCCCTGCACTCCAGCCTGGGCAAGAGAGTGAGACTCCATCTCAAAAAAAGGACAAAAAATGAGAAATAATTGATCAGCATACATCAAATAGATAGAAAATGCATTAAAAGAATGTTAATAGGTGATGCCATAAAACAAAATATTTAAATAGATAATACGGGTAAATACAAATAAACAAATGTATGTTTTGTTTGTTTGTTTGTTTGTTTTTAAGTCTCACCTGGAGGCAGGCGACTAGTTCCTGCACAGAGGTTTCTGAATAGCCTCCTCAAAGAGACTTTACTTTTGCAAATGTCTGCCCATCCTCACCTGACCCTCCAAATTCAAAGGAAGGACATGAGCTTTCCCTGACATTCCGCAGGCCACAGGATGCATCCTTTGTTGCCCTATGATCGTCGGACCCATCTGCCACCTCCACATCTAAGAATGCTGGGCTTTGGGAGGAGTACAGCCAAGGCTGGGTTTTTTTCTGTACCCTGCAGCCTCTGGTGTTTGCCAGTGGCTGACACACCACAGGTGGACCCAGCTTATTCACAGACAACCCTTGGGATGGATGCTGGTTGGCATGGAAACACTGAAGCTTTCTTTTTGGAATCCTGGGCACCACAGTCATATTGCTCATTGCTATACCCTTTCTGACAGTTTGAGTTAAAGTAGAATCATAAAAGGGACAATGCTAGGAGAAGCAATAAAAGAGCATCACATGCTGTCATCTCTAAGGGTCTCACTTCTGAATGTCTTATTATCTCTGCAATCAGAATGTGTCTCGCAATCCCTGCTGTATGAGCACAGACGTGATGCATCTGGCCTGGCCTAAGCAAGGGGAAACTTGGCTGTGGCTGTTTCTATTGGGGTCACCATAATTGAGTTTTCTGCCTTGCTGGCCATGCATGTGTTGTTTACATACTGACCATGTAATGGAAGATAAGAGGAATGAGCAAGCCTTAGAATAGTTTTTAAACATTTCAAAGAATGAGAAGATGTGGTAAGTAACATGCTCATCATTTGAATCATTTTTAGGATGGCAAGCATGAATTTGAGGAAGCTGCCTGCGTATTTAACTATGAGCTTAGTCCAATAAGAAAGTGCCAGCCACAAAATTTACAGAATGGGTGTGGCTGACATGGAAGGCAATTCCAGATTCAATAGTGGAGTACCCCCTTAAGAAATTCTGTGCCGGCAAGGCACAGTGGCTCATGTCTGTAATCCTAACAACTCTGGCAAGTTGAAGCGGGAGGATTGCTTGAGGGTCAGAGTTTGAAACTAGCCTGGGCAATATAGTGAGACCCCCATCTCTACAAAAGCAAAAAATTAGCTGGGCATGGTGGCACATACCTGTAGCCCCAGCTACTTGGGAGGCTGAGGCAGGAGGACCACTTGAGCCCAGGAGGTTAAGTGTGCAATGAGCTATGATCATGCCACTGCACTCCACCCTGGACATCAGAGCAAGATCCTGTCTCAAAAAAAGAAAATAAATACTGCACCAATACACATGGCCACAGACGATGATCATGTGCATAATAGTGTTGAAAAAGAACTCAGGAGAGCTAGACTTTAAACATAAAGATGTCTTAGGAATATACCTTAGCCGATTTATTTTGTTTGTACTTTCCTTTTTTGTGCATGCACAAGAGTGAAGTATCATAAAAATCTATATTTAAATAAGCCCAAAGGAGTATTCAATGGATATAAAATAAAAATTCTCAGTGATTAGAGGGTAATGGTTTGTGGTCTAAATGGCTGTGCTTCTACTTAACGGTTATATTTAGAAATTCAAATTCCAATTGATAGCATGTGAGATTTGATAAAATGTGGTAATGAAGCAGCTACAATTTATTGCAACTATATGCTAAGTTGTGTTATTCCTCCTTTTTTTACTGTTAAGAAACGGAAGGACAAATAGTTGAAGTGATGACTCACTTCAAGTCATCCCTATCTAAGCAGTCTTACCAAGTCAGAATTCTTAACCACAGAACTAAAGGGAATTATCAGTGAGGTGAAGACATTTTAACTTTGTGATAAAGCTATCTACATTTGAACAGGAGACTATAGTGACCTCTCTTCTGCATTGTGTTGAGAACAACACAATTTCTCTTTATACTGAGAATGTGGTTTGGGGAAGAGCATGAGCTTATTACATCTGAAGCCTATCATCTCTCTAAAGGTAGTAAGGGGCCGGGTGCCATGGCACACACCTGTCTGTAATCCCAACACTTTGGGAGGCCAAGGTGGGTGGGAAATGTTGATTGGTTGAGGATGAAATCTTAGGGGGTGTGGAAAATGGTCCATGTGCACTGAATTCACCTCCGGGTGGGGGCCACAGGACCCCAAGTCACATGGATCCAGGTAGAGTCAGTCGGTTGCCAGAAATGCTGAGACAGAGCAGACAGTGTAAGAGAGCTGCTGATGAGAGAGCTGCTGAATAAAGCTACATTTCACCTTCCTATGGCCCCCTAAATGTTATTTCAGCTTTCTACCATTCGTCCACCCACTCCCTTCAGACCTCAGCATGGGCTGGAACCTGACCCTGGACCTAACAGCTGGTTATCATTTAACTATACCTATATCTTAGCAGAACTCAGGCCCCTCTCATAATCCTAATCTTGTGGCGTTTCATTAGATTCACAAAGGTGGTTTAGTTTGGGGAAGGGCTATTATCATCCTTGCTTTAAGCTATAAACTAAATTCTTCCCATGGTTAGCTGGGCCTACAGCCAGGAACGAGTGATGACAGCTAGCCTGTGAGGCTAGGGGCAAGATGGAGCCAGCCGTGGTAGATTTCTCTCGCTGTCATACTCTGCGAAGGCATTTTCAAATCTCTATATCTGTTGAAACTAAACTCTTTAGAAACAACACAGAGCAGGTGTTTCTGTGACCACCTGGGTTCATTCTAGGTTTTTTTTTTTTGCAAAGCTTTTTAGTAAAGGGTCAGATAATGAATATTTTAGCCTTTGTGGGTCATACCGCCACCCAATTCTGCCACTGTCACCTCAAAGCAGACGTAGACAACATGTAAATGAATTAGCGTGGCTGCGTTCCAGTAAAATCGTATTTATGAACGTTGACATTTTCATGTTATATAATTTTCACGTCACAAAATATTTTTCTTTTATCTCTGTCAACCATTAAAAAATGTAATATTGGGTCAGGCGCAGTGGCTCATGCCTGTAATCCCAGCACTTTGGGAGGCCGAGACAGATGGATCACCTGAGGTCAGGCTTTCGAGACCAGCGTGACCAACATGGTGAAACCCTGTCTCTACTAAAAATACAAAAATTCGCTGGGCGTGATAGCAGGCACCTGTAATCCCAGCTACTTGGGAGGCTGAGGCGAGAGAATCGCTTGAACCTGGGAGGCAGAAATTGCAGTGAGCCGAGATCACACCCCTGCACTCCAACCTGGGTGACAGAATAAGACTACCTCAAACAAACAAAAAAGGTAAAATCCCTTCAGGATGTATAAAAGCAAGTGGCAGGCCAGATTTTAATCCCAGGCTTTAATTTGTCTGCCTCTGCTAGAGGGTCAATGTCTTTTCTCACAAGGGTTCAACCTTTGGGATTGGGCAGGGAACTCAAATTAGGGGCCTGACATGTTTTTTGTGGAATTGTTGACAGTTTGCTTATTTTAGATCAGACTTCTGACTTACAAAGTTGCTGTGAGAATTAAGCCATATGTCATATGCAAAGCGTTTGGTGAGAGGTTGATAAGATGTGCTTAGAGTTCGTTCCTTCTAAATTCCTGCATTCAGCCAGCAAATACTTATTTGAGTGCCTACTATGTGTCAAGTTCTGTGAATATAAAAAAAAAAATGAAAAAGGGGGGTTCTTAGGATGGTTTCAACTGGAATTGGGGAAGTGTGTGAAGTTCTCTCTCAGCACTGGGAGTTTAGGAACATAGCAGCTCTGAGGTCAGGCAATGTTTTCACACTTGCATTTCCTTAACTTTTAAATAGGCCATCTAGTGAGAACCTGTACTGTCTTAGCATGCTGTTAATTTTTCCACTCACTATTGGATTCCTGTAATTGTGTATTCTTCTGGACATGAGAGAGACTGCTAGGTGATAAGATGTTTAGTAAAAACGAGAATGATTTCAGAACTCATTGGTGGAGGATCCGGAGGTTCCAGGCGCTCTAAAGGAGAAAGGAAGAACTTCCCAAGATAAGCATGAAGGCTGCAGAAGCACCTTTGTTGATAATGGAAAGGGTTAAAGATCACATCAAAACTAATGAAAGCCTCAGGGAAAATGCTGGCTTCAGCCTCAGGTGGCTACAATCCCTCTTTAATGAATTAAAATCTACAGGTACTTAAAGATAATGGAAAGGGTTCCTCAGGCTACTTTCAATGTTTTCAGTTGACTTCAAGATGCTCACATTTACCTGCAAGTATAGAATGTGACCAGCAGGTGGCAGTGGTCCCTAAAGTAAAAGCAGCTTCTGTAGTTAAGAGCCTTCCTGGGAGGCCAGGAGAACTTTCCTTACCCTTCACACTAAACAGGAATCCATAAGATGTACATATAGGGATTCCCAAAACACTACAATGAACACCTCCATGCCTGCAGTCCTATCTGTAGGATAAATGTGGCACTTACACATTTCAATAAAAAACTGACCTTGTCGCCAGATGGCAGAGGATACCTGCATTCTTCTGTCAATCACGGCCCATCCTTCTTAAGGGCTAGCTCTGAACCAGGCACTGTGCTGAGCATCCGCCATGGATTATTCCATTAAATTCTTACAACACTCCTTTGAGATACATGCAATTAGTTTCACCTCCATTTTACAAAGGAGGGAAGGAACTCAGAGAGTTTGAATAATTTGAATGAAAGGAGAGATTCAAACCCAGGCAGTCAGAGCCAAAGCCTGTGCTCTTACCTTCCAAACTGTCCTTCTCATCAACTTTATTCAATAGCAAACAAACGCCTAGTCTTGGTCCTGGGGCAGATCTCCTTTCTCAGACCTGTGGCGCCTACCTTCAGCATAGACCAGCACCAAGAGGGGGAGATGGTACTACAAGAAGGCTGTGTACACTGAAGTGGCTCAGGCATGGGGATAAGGGTGGGGTGCTGACAGTTTCTGATAAAAGCACCCACTGGGCCAGGCACAGTGGCTCACGCCTGTAATCCCAGCATTTTGGGAGGCTGAGGGAGGTGGATTGCCTGAGTTCAGGAGTTTGAAACCAGCCTGGGCAACATGGTGAAACCCCATCTCTACTAAAATACAGAAAAAAAGAGATTAGCTGGGCATGGCAGTGGGCGCCTGTAGTCCCAGCTACTCAGGAGACTGAGGCAGGAGAATGGCTTGAACCTGGGAGGCGGAGAGTTGCAGTTAGCCGAGATTGTGCCTCTGCACATCAGCCTGGGGACAGAGCGAGACTCTGTCTCCAAAAAAAACGAAATAAATAATTAAATAAATAAATAAGCCCCGACTGTCCCTAAGAGCCAATGCATATTAAAATTCTGGCTCTTCCCAACTTCTGCCTGGAGAGCATGCACCCTGCCTTCTAAGTTATCACAAATGTCTACTGAGTTATGCAAATATTCTGGCCTGCCATAAGAACAACCTCCAGCTCCTACCCTGCAGTTGCAGTCTCTGTTTCCCTGGCCTCCTGCTGTTCACATGTATACATGCGTGCACACACACACACTTTATGAAATCACCCCGGTACCAAGGTGCCCATTTCTATGTTGGGTAGGGCAAAGCTAAACAGCCAACAAAGAGACCCAGTAAATAACTGAGTGGCTGAAAGAAGATAGAAGTTTCTTTCTCACATTACAGCCCAAGGGGAACATTTGAGGTCTGAAGGCAGATGTGTTTTAAGCAGTTATTTAGAGGTTCAAGCTATTTCCACCCTGTTGCTCTGTTACCCCCAGGACCTTACTGTCATGGGCACGGTCCAGCCTTAGGGAACTGTAAGGTGCAGTAAAGCATTTACTGAAAATGCAGGTGGTTCGGTTCTCTGAATCCCCAGTGGCTGTAGCTTCCTTGCCTAGATTGAGACAGACAGCTGACCAACTTCTGAAGATTAGGGAACAGTAATGCCAGGGTTCCTGCTGCTACCATAGCTGCTGGCAAAAGAACAACTCAAACTAAGCCCAAGGCATAGTTAGCAGTTGACGAAGGGTGCACATCCTCCCTCATTATTCAGTCCGCACCTAGTTCACTCCTTCCCATGGTTACAACAGCAAAAGCTATGAGTTGAATAGCTCCAAGGACAGATGTGAGAAACACAGAGGAACTGCCCATGAATCCTGGAAAGGGCTCTGGGTTGATCAGGAGATCCTTTATATGGTAACACAAAGGGTAATGCACGCCAGACACCAATATCACCCAAATGCTTACAACCCACAAATCCTGCATCTCATGGGAGCAGTGTTCTTGTGCTCAAGAAGGCACCATTGGCTGGGCACGGTGGCTCACGCCTGTAATCCCAGCACTTTGGGAGGCCGAGGCAGGTGGATCACGAGGTCAGGAGATTGAGACCATCCTGGCTAACACAGTGAAGACCCGTCTCTGCTAAAAATACAAAAAAATTAGCTGGGTGTGGTGGGGTGTGCCTGTAATCAGCTACTTGGGAGGCTGAGACAGGAGAACTGCTTGAACCCGGGAGGCAGAGGTTGTGGTGGGCCGAGATTGCGCCACACTGCACTGCAGCCTGGGTGATGGAGACTCTGTTTAAAAAAAAAAAAAAAAAGAAAGAAAAGAAAAGAAGGCTCCATCACAGATACGTAAAAATGAAGTGGCTATGTTCAGATGTCCCTTGGCCATGTTACCTATGTCTCACTCCAGGGCAGCTAAGGAGGGCTTTTCTGAGCCTCTCAGGGTCATGCGAGTATTTGTACTGATGGCAGTTTCTCTAATTGTGAGTTTGCAAGCCTTGCAGACTGACCTGAAGAAAATGGCTGTGGCCGCTGTACACGTTTGCCGTGTGGTTTAGTCTGGTTCATTTCAGCTGGTCTGGATTAATGGCGTGCTTACCTCCAGAGTTGCCTGGTGCATGGTAGTGACCTTGGCTGAGAATATGGAGTGCATTCACTAAAGATAAATGACGTGTTTTAACCATGGGTTCATGAGTAGTTTCCCAAAAGGATGTACCAGTCTACCTGCAATGTTTAGTAATCATAGTAATTATTATATGCAACTGGGTGCAGTGGTTCATGCCTGTAATCCCAGCACTTTGGGAGTCTGAGGCGGGCAGATCAGGACATTAGGAGATCGAGACCACCCTAGCTAATACAGGGAAACTCCATCTGTTGGTAATTATTTCCTGTTATGGACTAATGTTTGCATACCCCAAAATTCATATGTTGAAATCTTGAACCTCAATCTGGTGATATTAGAAGATGGGGTCTTTGGGAGGTGATGGGGTCTTTGGGAGGTGATGGGGTCTTTGGGAGATGGTTGGGTCATGAGGATGGCGCCTTCATGAATGGCTTTAGTTTTCTTATAAAAGAGACCCCAGAAAAAAAAATAGAAAATAAAAAAGAGGCCCCAGAGAAATCTCTTGCTCCTTCCACCATGTGAGGACACAGCCAGAAGGTGGCTGTCTATGAACAAGAAGCAGGCCCCCGTTGGACACTGGATTTACCAGTGCATTGATCTTATACTTCCCAGCCTCTAGAATTATGAGAAACAGATTCCTGCTGCTTATAAGCCATGCAGTCTATGGTATTCAATTATGGCAGCCTGAACTGACTCAGACATATCCCAGAAGTTGTGCCTGTTTCAAGTGTTTAAATTTTGTTACCCTCCTTAAGAACAAAGCTTGTGACTTTCTCTGTATCTGTACCAGAGTCTGGCATGCTGAGATGCTGAGTACCTGGAAAGGGCATGTTCTCTCTTTGTGCATAAACTCTGTTTACTTCCTCATCAATCACTCCAGCTGGAACTCAGCAAGCAAACACATAGCATGCTTACAGCCTACACCAGGAGGCTACTGCAGCAAAGTGAGGGACATTTCTATGTGTGTGCCCTTTCTATGGGGACAGTTAGGGAGTGAATCTTTTACCCTGGCACCTCTCTTCCCCCATCGGCAGAGACTAACAGAATGGACATTCTGTAGACCGGATAGGAAAATTGAGCTGAAAGTTATCTTGCAAAAATGTCATAATCTCTTCTAACTAGTTAGCAATTCTCTGTGTCTCTGTGCAAATGCTTGGGACACTAAGGGATTTTTTTTTTACTCAAAAAAATGTTTACAAAATCTACAAAATGTGACTTCTCCATACTGATCAGAGGGTAGACGCTATCAGAAATAGTGATTCTCAAAGTTGAGTGTGCATCAGGATCCTATGGAAGGCTTGCCGAAACAGACGGCCGGCCCTTGCCTCTTGAGTTTCTGAGTCAACAGGGCTGGGTGGGGCCAAAGTATTTTCATTTCGGACCTGTTTCCAGGTGACGCCGATGCTGCTGGCCCACAGAACACACTTTAGAACCACTGAGCGAGATATAGGAGATTTGTTGGGATTCAACTTTGTGCCTCAGTTTACAATCAGTGTCGTCCTAAGGCAGTGGGTCTCAATGCTGAATCTTAGAATTCTAGAATCACCAGAGGGAGCTTTCAAAAAATACCCATGCTTGAAACCAGCCCACCCAGACGGGCATCTGTAAAAAAAGAGGGGTGAGGAGATTTAAAGAGAAGTGGAAGCAAATGTCCATGAAAGGATGTGTAAAATGAAAAATACTTGCTGTAATCATATGGCAAAAAGTAGAAACAGGAGAATGGAAAAATAAATTGTCGTTAATTACCAGGAAGAGACTGAAGGTGACTTTCTAGAAGGCTCGCAATATGTATCTTGATCTGTGACACACATGTATGTATGTATCTGTATCTGTGAAAATAAGCAGATATAGATATAGACATAGATAGAGATATGGTTTGGCTGTGTCCTCACCCAAATCTCAACTTTGTTTTAAGATGGAGTCCTACTGTATCACTCTGTTGCCCAGGATGGAGTGCAGTGGCATGATCTCGGTTCACTGCAACCTCTGCCTTCTGGGTTCAAGCAATTATCTTGCCTCAGCTTCCTGAGTAGCTGGGACTACAGGTACAGGCCACCATGCCTGGCTAATTTCTGTATTTTTATTCAAGACTGGGTTTTACCATGTTGGCCAGGCTGGTCTTGAACTCCTGACCTCAAGTGATCTGCCTGCATTGGCCTCCCAAAGTTCTGGGATTACAGCCATGAGCCACCATGCCCAGTCCCAAATCTCATCTTGAATTGTAGCTCCTGTCATCCCCATGTGTCATGGGAAGGACCCAATGGGAGGTAACTGAATCATGGGGGCGGGTTTTCTTGTACTGTTCTCCTGATAGTGAATGAATCTCAAGACACCTGATGGTTTTATAAAGGGCAGTTCCTCAGTACACACTGTCTTGTCTGCGGCCATGTAAGATGTACCTGTGCTCTTCTTTTGCCTTCTGCCATGATCGTGAGGCCTCTCTAGCCATGTGGAACTACGAGTCCATTAAACCTCTTTCTTTATCAATTACCCAATCTTGGGTATTTTTTCATAGCAGTATGAAAATGGACTAATACATATATATCTATGAAGCAAGTCTTTGAGTTATATATTCAAGATTAGCACACTTCCCACACTTCACATAGTTTATTCTTTGATCAACAGAAACAAAGAATACCAGTGCTCAAGCTCTACTTTAGAGATTGTCATTTAATTAAATAGTTTCCAAGCTTCCTGATGATTCTCTTGTGCAATCACTGTTGAGAAACACTTCTCAGAGGATAGGGCCATCTTGGTCTGAGCCTAAGGCTAGTGAAACTAAAAGAGACCTTGCAGGTCATCTAAATCTGCCTCAACTTACCAGAGTTCTACCACAGTACACACTTGTTTGGAATTTCTTCTGCCCACACACCCTTTGGTGACTGGTGGTGGTGCCTGGCTGGTCAGGAGTCTTCTCATTAATCTTGTTAGCTTGTGATAACACTCAGCAGAAAGAATCCTGGGATTTGGGGGCAGGAGGCATCCCTGCAGTCCTCAAGTTGTGAGTGCAGCCGCTGGTATCATGAACAGTCCTTTAAAAGGAGAGCAAGGCTGCAGTGTTGGGGGAAAATCCAGCAAGTGGAATCTGAAACTGGCAGAGAAAGGGACCCATGGCAAGAGAGAGACAGGTCTCGCTCTCAGAACCCTCCCACCACGAGACCACCTGCATTTCTTGTGAAGAGAAGCAGTTCCTGCATTGGGAGAAAATGTGCTAATATGGATCTGGGGCTGATACTGGTTTTGAGAGCCAGCTCAACCCCCCACCTTAAAAACACTTGGGGTTTGGCTTGGCAGAAGACACAGTGTTTGCCACGACCAGCTTTTTCCTCCTTCTCCTATTTCTCAGCCAGGGCTCAGGGGCTGGCATGCTACCAAGTCTTGATTAGGATCCTGGACTTGAGGACTTCAGGGGGTGGATTCACACAGGGCAGGGGAGTTATCAGCGAGCAGACAAAGGGGAAATACAAGGATTAATAACAGAACAAATTGTGGTTAATTACTGGGAAGAGACGGAAGACAACTTCAGTGGGTCTATCATCTTACTGGATGGAATTGGAGGGGGGAAATTTAATGTAATTGTCACAAACACAAGGCCAAGAAAAAATATTATAGGTTCAGTTCCGTGCACTTTCTGTTTCTAGGAAGCATGTGGTTTATTCGCTGTGGGAGAGATACAGTCACAGCTGGCAAAAACTTTCAGAATTTATGCGCAGACAGAAAATGCTGGAAATCGTGACTGCGATTGCGTCTTCTCAACAATAAGGAAGTGGCCTGAAGGAATGTTTGTGAAGAATGCAGAGGGTCAACCAGTGCCTGAGAGGCTGGGGAAAGGCGAGGTTTTATGAAGAGGAATTTAGAAAAAGTCTTAGGGTTCTCTCTGGCATCCAGCTAGAAGCAGCAATTTCACCATTGGCAGTTTCAATATTTGAAGCATGAATTTCTCTTATTTTTGATGATACAAAGATAAGTGAAGGGAAGGAGTCAGGAGGAGATAGTTTAACATAGTTAAGAGTTTAGACTGAAAAAACAAAAAGGCCAGACGCAGTGGTTCACATCTATAATCCCAGCACTTTGGGAGGCTGAGGCTGGCAGATCACCTGAAGTCAGGAGTTTGAGACCAGCCGGCCAACATGGTGAAACCCCATCTCTACTAAAAATACAAAAATTAGCTGGGCATGGTGGTGCATGCCTGTAATCCCAGCTACTCAGGAGGCTGAGGCAGGAGAATTGCTTGAACCTGGGAGGCGGAGGTTGCAGTGAACCAAGATCTCAGCACTGCACTCCAGCCTGGGCCACAAAGCAAGACTCTGTCTCAATTAAAAAAAAAAAAAAAGAGTTTAGACTCTAGTATGTGGCTGCCTGAGTTTGCTGTTTCCTTGTGCAATTTGCTAGCTGTGCCACCTTGAGCAAGTGATATTACCTTGTTAGAATTATTTACCTTCAATATGGAGCACCCTACTCACAAGCTGCGGTGCAGAGATTTTTAAACAAATAAGATGAACATAAGAAGCATCCTCTAGAGAAGATTTATAATTTTTCCAGACTAAAAGAATTTCAGATGCTTTTCTCAAAACCCAAGAAAACTAAGTAAAAATTAATGTTTTTCAAATATGAAAGATCAAAACAGGGACCCGATGTAAAGTATTGACGCAATTTATGAGTTAATTTTGCCAAGGTTAAGGACATGCCCAGAAGGAAAAATATGGAATCACAGATACAAGTCTGTGTAGTCCATGCCTTTCTCCAAAGATGACTTCCAGGACTTCACTATTTAAAGGGGAAAAGCGGCTGGAGGGGGAAAGAGGGAGGGTCTGGAAATCTACAAGTTGCAAGGCAGAAGGAGCAGTTAGGGGAATAGTCAATCACGGATTTGTCTCACAATCAGTAAGTCAGCGCTTTATGTAAGATAAAATTAACATAGAGTAGCTGCCTGTGGAGATATTTAACCTTTTATCTGTAACTATCTGTTTAGGAACAAAAGGAAAGGCAGTTTCCTGCATGACTCAGTTTTTAGCATTTGTTGCTGTTGTTGTTTTGTTTTGCTTTTTGGCAGAGTGAATTGAGGTTCTGAGTTTTAATTTTCCTTTCACCATATTAAGTAGTGGCCGTGGCCTAACCCTTCTCTGAGGCAGTTTCTCCCACCACCATGGGGACATGTCCTGGGTGAGTGTGACGTTCCGAGGGAGTTTGACTCAGCTACCCAAGGAGGGGAAGGAGCTGGACTTCTTAGTTCCCTTCTCTTTACTCATCCCCACCAACCGCCCCCTTTGCCACTGTGGGGGGAACCACCTCCACACACACATGCACACGGAAGTACTAACGAAGTCCTAGTTTGTGAGCAAGCAGGGAACCTTGCAATAAGTCCTTTCCTAAAGTAGAATCTTAAGTTGGTATCAGTGGATGCAGCTGGTTCCCTAGAGGGGGAGCCCCCCAGGAGCCTGAGTGCCTAGAGGGAGGGTGAGGAGGCAGCCACAGGCAAGTTGCAATATTTTCTCTACATATTCTGCCTGGAATCAAGATGCCCAGGAAAGAAGTTCTGGACTTAGAAAGTGGAGGGAATTTTGTATTTTTAGTAGAGACAGCATTTCACCATGTTGGCCAGGCTGGTCTCGAACTCCTGACCTCAAGTGATCTACCCACCTCGGTCTCCCAAAGTAGCGTTGCACCCAATCAACAGCTCAGCTCAGCTTCTGAAAGGCAAGCTGTGGGGGGGCTGCTGGAGGATTTAATTCCTGCTAAAAAACAGAAGCAGTGCCCTCTCATCGAGCTGAGGCACAATGAGAATGGTGACAGTGTTCCATGCCTGACCCCAGCTCCACTCCATCCGTGAGAGCTGGCGGTTGGGGTGGGGTGGGATTACAGTGTTGAATAGCTACTATAACAGGGTCATTTTGGTGCCAATAGGATCTTCCTACTCTACTCCAGAGTGGGGTCTGTAATCCACGGCTGAAAACAAGAGGTAGGAAAGCAGCCTAAGAATTGCCAGTTTTTTATACCACCCATATCCCCAAGAGCAGTGATTCTCAAAGTGTGGTCCCAGCATCACCTGGGAACTGGTCAGAAATGCAAATTCTTCTCCCTATCCATCCCACCTGTCACTGAATCAGAAACTTTGGAAGTGAGGATCATCACTGTTTTAAGAAGCCCTCTAGGTGATTCTGAGGCATGCCAAAGTTTCAGAACCACAACCCTAGAGCTTGCTGAGACACAGACATCGTTTCAGCAGAATGGAAAATGTTGACAGAATGGACATTTTTCCCTTAGTGATACAAGGCTGGAAGGAGGCTGCCTTTTGGGGATGTGGGAGCCAAGGGTGTTGGCCCCCTAAAGACTTGCTGAAAAATCACCAACATGAGACAGATTGATTAACAGGAAAAAAGGCATACAAATATATTTCATGTGTACACACAGGAGTCTTCAGAATGAAGACCCCAAAATACAGGGGGAGTTCTTCATTTTTATGCTTAGGCTCAAGAAAGTATGGACAGCTGTGTAGAAATATGATTGGAGAAAAAGGGTACAATCTAATGCTAACAGACTGGGGAGCCCAGCAAGGCCTGCCTGTCTAGATTCTTCCTGGCCTCTTTGAGCATGCATCCCTTCTTTTTGGATATGGGGCAGAACCCTCTTTGGAATGGGGGTCTTATTATCAACAGTCAAACAAGTAGATGAGATCATTTCTTTCTTCTTTCTTTCTTTTCTGCTGGACTGCAGTGGTGCAATCTCAGCTTACTGCAATTTCCACCTTTCAGGTTCAAGCAATTCTCCTGTCTCAGCCTCCTGAGTAGCTGGGATTACAGGTGCGAGCCACCACGCCTAGCTAATCTTTGTATTTTTAGTAGAGATGAAGTTTCGCTATGTTGGTCAGGCTTGTTTTGAACCTCTGACCTCATGATTTGCCTGCCTCAGCCTCCCAAAGTGCTGGAACTATAGGCGTGAGCCACTGTGCCTGGCCCGGATCATTTCTTTATGGCCAGTTTTTACACAGAAAGGCAGAGGGAAAATTAGAGTAATATTTTTAGGTTTTATCGCTGGCTTTGGGGAAAAGGGGTTCTGTTTCTTTTTGTTTGTTTGTTTTGTTGAGACAGTCTTGATCTGTTGCCCAGGCTGGAGTGCAGTGGCTTGATCCCGCCTCACTGCAACCTCTGTCTCCCAAGTTGAAGCGATTCGCCTGCCTTGGCTTCCCAAGTAGCTGAGATTACAGGCACCCACCGCCATGCCTGGCTAATTTTTGTATTTTTAGTTGGGATGGGGTTTTACCATGTTGGCCAGGCTGGTCTCAAACTCCTGACCTCAGGTGATCCACCCCCCTTGGCCTCCCAAAGTGCTGGAATTACAGGTGTGAGCCACTGTGCCAGGCCAGGGTTCTGGTTTCTATGACCCACCTTAGGGAAGAGGCATTCTGGTTTCTATGACTAGCCCTGGGGAACAATGGCACTGAGAGACAGGAGGACAGGAGAAGGTCAGAGGAAAGTTTTTGCTTCTGAGGCCTTCTCTTGGGGGCACTGTTCTCTGAGCCCCAACAGGGACATTCAGGGTTTTTAAGGGGCTCATTCCTTTTTCTCTTCTCCATGGAATTAAACACCTGGGTAAGGCCAGGCACTAGGGCTCATGCCTGTAATCCCAGCTCTTTGAGAGGCTGACACAGGGAGATCACTTGAGTCAAGGAGTTCGAGACCAGCCTGGGCAACATAGTGAGACCCTGTCTTTACAAAAAATACAAACATTAGCTGGGCATGGTGGCATGCATGGATAGTCCCAGCTATTCAGGAAACTGAGGTGGGAGATCACTTGAGCCTGGGAGGTTGAGGCTGCAGTGAGTTGTGATCACACCACTGCACTCCAGCCTGGGTGACAGAGTGAGACCCTGTCTCAAAAAAAAAAAAAAAAAAAGAAAAAGAAAAGAAAAAACCACATACACACATACCCTACTTGGCTAGTTCTTCTCAAAGCCAAGGTGGGAAGAGGGAAGGCAAAGAACCTCTTTTTTAAAGATGGTAATGTTGGCTGAGCATGGTGGCTCACACCTGTAATCCCAGCACTTTGGGAGGCCAAGGCAGGCAGATCACTTGAGGTCAGGAGTTCAAGACCAGCCTAGCCAACATTGTGAAACTCCATCTCTTCTAAAAATACAAAAAAAATTAGCCAGTGTGGTGACGCATGTTTATAATCCCAGTTACTTGGGAGGCTGAGGCAGGAAATCACTTGAACCGGGGAGGTGGAGGTTGCAGTGAGCCAAGACTGTGCCATTGCACTCCAACCTGACAAGAGCAAAATTCCACCTCAAAAAAGAAAGCAAGAAAGTGAAAGAGAGAGAGAGAAGGCAGGCAGGCAGGAAATGGGGAGGGATGGAGGGAAGAAAGGAGAGGAGAGAGAGAGAGAGAGAGAGAAGGCAGGCAGGCAGGAAATGGGGAGGGATGGGGGAAGAAAGGAGAAGAGAGAGAGAGAAGGCAGGCAGGCAGGAAATGGGGGAGGGATGGAGGGGAGAAGGGGGGAGGGAGAGAGAGAGAGAGATGGTGGTGTCCACAAGGAGGAGAACCGACACTCTATCCTCCCACTAGATGATTGCTTGGGAGAAAGAAGAGACTCCAGTGGAAACAGGACAGTATAGAATGGCCAGAAAGAGAAGGTGCAGGGATGATCACCTCACATAGGTACACAATATGCCTCCTGCCTATGTGTCTACAGGCCCAGCTGGGCTAGCAGAGATAGAGGAACCTGGGGCAAAGGGTAAAGAGAATAGACTCCTGATGCAATGGGTGGAGGCAGCTTGAGCAGGCATAACCATCTTCCCAGGGATCCCCCCATGCTAGCGGGCTGCTTGGGATGAGTCCCTCCTCAGCAGGAGCCCATTGGGGTCACCACCCACTGGGGCTTGTCCAAACCAAGCCTATAGGTGATGAGCCAGGCCAGCATAAATGGCCAAGGAAAGAGACCAAAACTATGCCATGGCCAGTCACATGAAGGGCTATCTGTGCTTCCTCTCCATCCTTCCTACCCCACTGTCAAAAAGCAGTGTAAACAGAGAAAGAAGGGTGTGGGAATTGAGCCGCTCCCTCCAGCATTAAAGGCATCAATCAAGGCTGTACTGGGAGGAGGTGGAGATTGGTAGACCCCGACTTGACTATGAGATGAACTTTAACATTTGAACAGTTCCAAGTTTTAACAACTGGAATGAATGGCTTTAATGTCAGGAAGTGACTGAAAAGTTAGGGAATCCGACTGAGATAGTGTGAGGACAGCCTGTCCCCCGAGTGGGGGAAGAAGCTGTTGGACCCAACTGAGTTAGTAGATGTTCTTGGAAAAGAACTTTTCTTCTTCTAACTTAGGGGAAACATCTCTCCTCCCCGTCTTCGCCACCCCAGGGAAGATTATTGCCTTCAGTTAAACTGGGAAATCTGTGGCTTTGAGATTTGGCTCTGAAATCTCTGGCTTCAATTCATCCGGCAAAGGTCACACCTCTACTAACAGCAGTGCCGAGACTGAAGCCTGATCCCTCCTCCTTCTGCCAGGGGAGAATGAAGCATGATAGGTGCCAGGCAGCCACATGGATAGTCCTCACTGGGAAGTGGAAGGGTGGGAAAACCTAGGTAAAGGTGGCCTGCCTGATGCAGGATTTACAATGTGAGTTGATTGTTCTCAACCTTCGGCAGGGTAGAGAGGAGGAAAACCTTCTGCTAATGTTATCAGTGGAGAGTGTCCAGGTTCTTGGTATTTTGAACGAAGAATCGGACAAGACGTACAAACAAGCAAGGAAAGAATGAAGCAGCAAAAGCAGAGATTTACTGAAAACAAAAGGACACTCCACAGGGTGGGAGTGAACCAGAGCACAGGGGATCAAGAGCCTGGTTACAGAATTTTCTGGGGTTTAAATATCCTCTAGAAGTCTCCCATTGGTTACTTGGTGTACATCCTATGTAAACAAAGTAGTGGCCCAGTATGAGTCTGGTTGGTTGCAGGAGGGGACCAATCAGAGGCTGAAGTGTTACCCCCTATGCAAACGTCTGAGTGGTTGGGGAAAGCGACCAATAAGAGACTGAAGTGAAGTTACAAAGTTATACTCCTATGCAAATAGGAAGACTTGAAGTTACAAAGTTATACTCCTATGCAAATAGGAAGACTTGGCCCCCAACCGCCTGATTGGTGGTTGCCGGAGGGGGACCAATCAAAGGTACTTTCAATTTTTCATCTGCCATGAAAAAAAATGGTGAAGCAAAGTAGGTGGTTGCCAAGGGAGTAGCCTCTGGTTATTTTGTTACTTGAGAGTGGAAAGTTGGCGTTTTCCTTTTGATTTAGTTCTAAGAAGTCAGTGTGAATCAGCCTTAGGTTCCCTGCCTCCTAACCCTATTCTGTTGACTCATTAACACTTGGAGAGTGTGAAAGAGGTTAGCTCCAGTCCTGGCCAGCCCGGGAAGGAAAATCAGAGGTGCGGGTAGTGTGGCAGCCCTCACAGGGACCTGAGCCCTTCACCCCAAGCAGGTTTGGGAGCCCACGGATTAATAGGAGGACAAGCCTGTGAGTGTGTGATTGAGAACCAAATGGTTCCAATGCTCTTGACAGGAGTAGCCTGTGGGAAGCGACTGGAGGGATTCAAAGCTCAGCCCTTCCCCCTTCCGCTTTTTCCTTTAAGCTCTGACACAAGGAACACTCAATCCTCAGCCTCACCCCAGGCTTGGGGATGACTGTCCTGAGAGGAAAGCCATTCTGGGGCAAAGACGCCCTCAAGCCAGCCTTGGCGACAGTCAGTCAGCTCTGACCTGAACATGCAGACTCTGACTTTGCCTGTGCCTGGGTGAAGAGTTTTCACACAGCCAGCATTGCCTCTTTGACTCTGGCCTCTCACACCCATGCTCAAGAAAAGCAGCTCCAAGCTGAAGCATGTGGGCTCTAGAAAATGGGGATCTGTGAGAGGTGTTCAGATAGAGGTGTGACCTGCACAGTGACTTGCGGTAGCTCTTGCTTCTTGAGTTCTGTGACCCTCCTGGTTCTTCTTTCTCCCCAGCTACTCCTTCTCAGTGTTCTTCACTACCTCCTTCTCCCTCAATCCTACCTTTCCTAAGAATTGAAAAATCTTTAGGGATTTCTCTCCTAAGTGAATCGGATGTTTTCAGGACTCATTCTGAACCGTGTCTTCTCTCTATAGTCTGCCTAGGGAAACGTATCCTTTCTCATTCTGTTAAGTACCTTCACATACTGACAACCCTTGCATTCATATTCTTACCCCCCCAAACTCTAGTCTCATTTATCCACTTGCCTACTTGATATCTTCATTTATATCTTATGAAAAGCTTAAAGTCCATGCCCTTCACCTTGAATTCATAGTTTTCCTTTAGCAAATCCTATTTCCTATATCTCCAAAATATATATCAAATATACCCGCCATTTCTCCATCTCTTCTGCTCCTGACCTTGCTTGAGCTAATTGTATCTCTCCCACTCAACTTGCCCTGGTCATTTCTTAGCTGATATTGCCTCTTAACTTGACCCTTAACTCATTCTCTATAGAACAACCAATCATTTGATTAAAGCACAAATCAAACCATTTTATTCTCCCATGTAAACCCTTCAATGGCTACTCATTGTATTCAGAATGAAATCTACTGTTGTGTGATGCCCACGGCCCCAGTGACCTGGCTCCTTCTACCTGTGTTAGTCTGCAATGCCGCGCAGCCAGGTTCCCATTTCTTCTCTTCTTCCACGCACCTGGGATGATTGCACTTCTTCATACCCTTGAAGTGACGATCTAACCATGTGACTTGCTTTGGACAATGAAATATGAGCAAAAGTCATTTGAGAACCAGTGCGCAACCAACACACTTTCTTCTCCTGTTATACTGATTACGGAACTCAGTACTTTTTTTTTTTTTGAGACAGAGTCTTGCTCAGTCACCCAGGCTGGAGTGCAGTGGCATGTTCTCAATTCACTGCAACCTCTGCCTCCCAGGTTCAAGCAATTATCGTGTCTCAGCCTCCCAAATAGCTGGGATAACAGGCATATGTCAACACACCCAGCTAATTTTTGTATTTTTGATAGAGATAGGGTTTCGCCATGTTGTCCAGACTAGTCTTAAACTCCTGGTCTCAAGCAGTCCAGCCACTTTGGCCTCCCAAAGTGCTGGAATTACTGGCATGAGCCGCCATACCAGGCTGGGAACTCTTTTTTTGACTATTGACAAGGTGGTGCCATGAAATTGGGAAGTCTTAATAGCGGAGAATACACAGAGAAGAGTGGCCCTGGAAGTTTGCCCAAATCCACAGTGAACATTGTAGAAGTGAAAAATAAGCTTCTGTTATGAGATTTCTGGGTTGTTTGTTACTGCAGCAAATCATAGCCTATCCTGAATGACACACTGCCCTAGCACCTACTCTTTCCCTTGGTCACTGTGTTGAATCCCACCAGCCTTCACACAGCTTCTGAAACACATCAGGATATTGTGTCCATCACAGTCATTACACATCCTGTTCCTGGTACACTTACTTCCACATCTTGTTTTGCTTTGATTCTTAAGTGAGAACACATTAAAGGAAAAATAAAACATCTAAGTCTGAACCTGGAACAGTCTATACACTAAAGAGAGGGAGCAGAGTTTGGCTGTTGGGTGGATAAAACAAAGAGGATATAGCAGTCATTCTCTGACTTACTCATTTGACAGTCATGTATTGACCACTCGATTTTCCAAGCCTTATTCTAAGTGCTGGGGCAATAAGAACAGTCAAACACTTTTTCTGACTTAAAAGAGCTCATAGACTGGTAAGGAAGAGCCCCAAACTAACAGAGAAATGGAAGAAGGCACAGGGAGTCCATGGCAACAGTCATCTTAAATGCTGCAGAGATAAAAGAGAAGAAGGACTTAGAAGAAGCCACTGAATTTGGAGAGAAGGTAGTGGCCGGTGATCGTCAATCTTTGTGGGAGCAAAAGCAGCTTGCCAAGGGTGGATGTTGAGTGGGAGGTGAAGAGGGATGTTTAAAAGTAGTAAACTTTTAAAAATAACGATTGCTACCTCTTACCAAGAGTGCCAGGAACTTTTATTCACATTATTTCCAATCCTTTCTAAAGTTAAGTATTGAGCTGGACGCAGTGGCCCATGCCTGTAATCCTAGCACTTTGGGAGGCCGAGGCAGGTGGACGGCCTGAGCTCAGGAGTTTGAGACCAACCTGGGCAACATGTCTAAACCTCGTTTCTCCTAAAAATACAGAAGTTAGCTGGGTGTGGTGGTATGCACCAGTGGTCCCAGCTACACAGGAAGCTGAGGTGATGAGGATTGCTTCAGCCTGAGAGGTAGAGGTTGCAGTGATGCGAGATTGCTCCACTGCACTCCAACCTGGGTGAGAGAGCGAGACCCTGTCTCAAAAAAAAAAAAAAAAAAAACAGAAAAAAAAAATATATATATATAGTCTTCATTTTACAGATGATGAAACCAAAGCTGAGAGATTAAGTAACTTGGTCCAAATCACACTTGGTCAGGAATGACTGGGTTAAAATCTAAGTCTGCTGACTCCCCCAGACCATGCAGTCTCCATCACCTTGTAGGCAGGATAGAGGTGGCCTGCATGTGCAGCCACATCTGCAGGAGCCTTTGTAACAAGGAAGAGAGAAGGATTTTAAAAACACTATAGAAAGAGGCTGGACGTGGTAGTGAATACCTGTAATCCCAGCACTTTGAGAGGCCAAGGTGGGCGGATCACCCGAGGTCAGGAGTTCGAGACCAGACCAGCCAAAGTGGTGAAACCCTGTTTCTACTAAAAATACAAAAAATTAGCCAGCATGGTGGTGCATGCCTGTAATCCCAGCTACTTGGGAGGCTGAGGCAAGAGAATAGCTTGAACCCCAGAGGCAGAGATTACAGTGAGCCAAGAATACACCACTGCACTCCAGCCTGGGCAACAGAGTGAAACTCTGTCTCAGAAAAATGAAAACAAAAACAAACCTATAGAAAGATGCATTACCTGTGGGACACTTCTTTAAAAAGCAAAGGACAAAGGTTTTTGAGAAATTATCCTTTTTTATTAGAATATTAAAAAAAAAAACTGAATTGTGTTAATTATTCACAAAAGGAATCACAATGAACCCCCAAATTGGAGTGGATTTCTAGGTGGTCCAAGAAAGCACCTACATGTTTTTGACAGGTAATGACACTACTAATTAACAACTCTGGATATAGATGGGCAAGACTGGATGGCCATGGGGAGAAAAGAAAGGTGGGGGTGAAACTTCACAGAGAAAGCATCTGTTATGAGGGAAAGGCACCTTACGTGTGTTTAAATAGCATTACTGAAGCTAAACATTAACCAGGAAAGACAAACTTTTTTTTCCTATCATCCAAGTAACACCTGCTCTGCTTTGTCTCAGGTTTAAAAATATGTATTTGATCCCTGGAAGGATCTGAGTGATTCAAGTTAGCTAAACAGGAGGCAGTCTATAGGGAAGATGTTTCAAGCAGGAGCATTTCTTTGCCTCTTTTTGCTCAGGATCCCATCATTATATATCTTTAATAATTGGCAGTTTTTTAATAAGTTAATTTGCAGAGAGAGAGAGAGAAAAGAAAGGCAGGAAGGGAGAGAGGAAAAAAGAGAGGAAGGAAGAGAGGAATGAAAGGGAGGGAGGGAGAGACAGAGGGAAGGAGGGAGAGACAGAAGGAAGGAGATAAATCTGTGATGATGCTGGATGTACATGTCTCAGTGAGCAGTGACAGATGATCAGCACTTTCTAAAGACCCCTTAAACAGACAAAATGGTAGACCACTGATCTCACCTTCATATCCAGGGTGACCATACTTTGGGAAGTTCAAATTGAAATGATATGATTGCTGCCTATGAGTGATATGACTTCTAAGTCATAACATTGAGATGGCCCCCAGACACAGCCACCAGAAAAAGTATCTGAATGCTCAGAGCTTGTCTTCTCCAGAATATGTGAGAAATCATCAGAAGACTTTGAACACAAGAATGCCCATGTCCATTGACCCATGGGCATTGCTAGGAATTCCATTGGCTAGAGTCCCTGGTTATGTTTCAAATTTCTCCAGTTCCAGGGATGGAGCAGATGTCTTACTGGTCATCCTCAAGGAATGGATATCAAGGACCTCATAGCAATGTCAGAATGGGGCTGCACTGACCAAACAGTCCTCTTCATCCTAAACTGTGAGCAATTTGGCCTGAGCAGTATCTTCTTATTGGAAGGGTAAGACCATGTTCCCACTGTGAAGTTCATCTCCCATAATTCCTATAATTGGGATAGTCCAGTTCTTGCTCATAGCTAGAGACGTAGTCGTGGCTCTGCCTACTTTGTTGTTCCATGAGGCCATAGGTGGAATATCTGGCCAAGACATCTGGCAGAACAGAGAGTTTCAGGCTGAGCCATATAAGCCCAGGTTCCGGGCAGCTTGGGAGATCCTGGGAGTTTTCCTCTGGGGAAATGGATAGTAGGCTGGTTTGCCAGACCTGTGTCGGTCCTTTATGGAAAGAGGACATTGAGTGCTGAATTTTAAGCCAGATTCCACTGCCTTTGTTTGGGTATTGCCCACCTGGCATGGAAGCTGGGCAGGGTCTGGGATTCCAGTTCCTTGCTGAGTCATCTGATTGGTTTCAAACAAGTGTGCGTCTCCTTCAGGAGGGAGCCTTTGGCCAGCTCCCACAAGCTTGCCCATATGATGTACTTGATGACTGGTATCCTGGGGGAAGGTTTGGACCAAACGATGCATCTCCAGGTGCGTGTGCCACGGAGACTCGGGGGCCTGAAGATAGCCCTGGGCAGCCTCCTCCAGCCTCCCCTCCACCTCAGAATCTGCCTCTTCCAGGGACAGTGAGCTCCTTCTCTCCTTGTTAATCCAAACAGCATTGACCATTGATTCTGCAGGAGCAGGCGTGTTTCCTCCTGAAAGAGAAAGCACCAACAGGGTCATTACTGGAAGGGAAAGGGGCACTTAGGGGGTCTCATTGCTTTTAAGCTAAAGGAAGGCCATCCCCCAGAGGGTTCCTGGTACATTGCATGTGTGTACATGTGTACACACACGGATGCACACAAGGTCTCACTTGCATGCTCACACACATGCTGTTTCACACCTCATCCATGTATATTTACACACACACTATTATTCATTCAACACATATTTATTGACCACTTAATATATACCAGGCATTATTTATTCTAGGTCCTGGAAATACAGCAATGAACATTGAGTAAAATCCACACCTTCCTGGATGTGTCCTAGTTGAGTAGAAAGACCATAAGCAAATGCATATTTATAATAAAATTTCAGGTGGCAATCAATGCTATGAAAAATCTCAAGCATAATAGAGGCTCAAACACTGAAGTAAGGGGGTAAACTCTGGGAGGAGATAGGGAACTAGCATTTGGGGCTAAAAGAAAGGCAAGGAACATGGGCACACGCAGACTCACATATATGTGGAGTCATATATGCTCACCAGTGGAAAAGATTACTCTTAACTCTTTTTTTGAGATGGAGTCTCGCTCTGTTGCCTAGGCTAGAGTGCAGTGGCACAATCTCAGCTCACTGCAAACTCCGCCTCCTGGTTTCAAGTGATTTTCCTGCCTTAGCCTCCCGAGTAGCTGGGAATTAGAAGAAAATTAGACACCTGACTAATTTTTGTATTTTTAGTAGAGATGGGGTTTTACCATGTTGGCCAGGCTGGTCTTGAACTCCTGACCTCAAGTGATCCACGCACAGCCTCCCAAAGTGTTGGGATTATAGGCGTGAGCCATCACACCCGGCTGTGTCCTGGGATTCTGATAGTGAGTTTACCACCCAAGGCAGAAGAGGGAAGAGCTGTGTATTGAAGTAGCTCCTTTTAGAGAACCAATCATGATCCTTTTCCTCATCCACAGGCACCACTCTGGGTGGACATCTGCAGCATTTACTGCTTCTCAGAACTGGCTTTAGGGTGGAGGAGGCAGACCAATATCTCTTTTCTTTCTTGGGGACATTTTTTTAAAACCACCTAGTGGAATATGATAGTTCATTGTCAACTCTTGGTGGCAGTGAGGGGGGTAGGAATGACGCAAAGGCATTTCCCTTATAGAAATCAGGTGTGTGACCAACCTGGAGCTCCTCAGAGAGGTCATTTAGGTTCACTTGCCTGTTCTGGCATCTGTTATCACGGGAGGCCCTGGAGGTGACAATGTGCAGAGCAAGAATGGGGAGATGATATTGGAAGAATAAAGTCAGAAGGAAGCCCCTGAGCTCCAATTCCAGGCATCCAAAACAAACAGAAGACCAGCTGCAGCCAGCTCAGCCAACAGCTACCATCCTGTCAACACCAACTCCAGTGTGAGGCTCTGAAGGTTTGTTCTTGCTTTGTAACCGCATTAGTTCCTTAGGATTATTTTCCAGTGTGGAATGAAGGAAACTTTTACAAATATCCAACGTGTTATGTACTTATTTGAGAACAAGGAAGGAGGGAGACACGATGGGAGAACCCAGGAACTGGCATCCTCTCCCATCATGAGTTTAGGAGGAAAGGACTGAAGGTGGACAGGGCTGCTCAACTGTTAGTCCCAGCCTGCAGTTCAGAGGAAAGGAGAGTTCGGCTGGGAGGTACACAGGGACCCCACCCCGGTGCAGTCCCTGCTGAGAATCACTGTGAGCCTTCCATGGCAGTACCCGCCACATCTTGGGATGGTGCCTGTTCTTCACAAGAAAAAAGAGAATTAGGGTAATTGTCTGAAAAATACAGGGAAATTTCATATCATGTTTTCTATCTGTTTTATTTTTGTTTTGGTCAGTCGGGGACTGTGGATGAAGGAACTGTAGTCGTTGTCTATAATAGTTTCTTCATTCTCCACTCTTGATTCACTTTGCCAGAAGATACAAATCTGGAGAAGGGGTATTTTGAGACCCTTGATTTTTTTTTTTATTTTCCTAGATTTCTTTCAGCCCCTTTCCTTGATTTCTCTCCTCAGTGGGGATGAAGGAAGCGGGTGGAGAGAAGAGCGGAGAGTGGTAGAGAGACTCAGGGAAGAAAGAAGAATGAAAATTCATCCCAACTGACTGAGACCTCTCTGGTGGAGCCTCTCTCATCCAGCCAGAGTCAGGCAGACATGCGTTCTGGTCCTGAGCTCACCACCGACTCACTAGGAGACCCCAAGCCTCCATTGCCTCATCTATAAAATGGAGGTCTTACAAAGGGAACTGCCTTACTAGGCTGCTGGCAATGTTAAATGAAATGTCATATGAAACATCCAGCCTGTATATAAGTCCCTACCCTAATCCCTTTTCTACATAAGGGGAGTCAAGCAGTGTCTGACTGTGACAAAAGCGTATTCCTTTGGGACACCAACCACTTTGGGTAACTGGGGCTCCGCAGACTTCTGAAAGTAACTCAGGGTCCCCTGGGGAACTTATGTTGCATCAGGGAAGACACGCTGCTACTTGTAACTGCATTTCCAGAACCTGGACCCGTCGCATAATGCTAAGACAGGGTGAAGAAAGCTAATTTCAGAGCCCTTCCTTTCATTGATCAGCTCCAAGCATTTCTGAGCTTCCAAATGTCACCCAATGTCTTGTGACGTTGACTTCTAGCTTCAGTGGCAGCCCAATCTCAATGCTCACTCTGTCTTCCTGGGTCTCTCTGCTGCTCTGGGCACTGAGGATCACTGTTCTCTAAAATCCCTCTACTAGCTTGGCTTCATGACATTAATTGCTCTCGACTTTCTTCTGCCACTTAAAATATGTTCAATTGTAATAAAATGCAGAAAGCATTAAATATCCCATCTTAACCATTTTTAAGTGTACAGTTTAGTAGTGTTCAGTACATTCGCGTTACTGGGGAACCAATCTCCAGAACTCTTCAGCTTTCCTAACTGACATTCTATAAGCATTAAACAATAACATCCCACTTCCCATGGCCCAGCCTCTGGCAACCACCATTCTACTTTCTTTCTGTCTCTATAAATATGACTATGTTACATACCTCATGTAAATGGGATTTTACAGTATTTGCCTTTTTGGGGACTGACTTATTTCACTCAGCACAGTGTCCTCAAGTTTTACCCATGTTGTAGCGTATGGCAGAATTTCTTTCCTTTTTATGGCTGAATGATATCCCTCTTCTCAAATTTTGACTGCTCTCTCCATCTTCCCTGGCTTCATTTCCTCCTTTTGTTCCTTAAATATTTGAGTACCCCAGAACTCTAATTTTCATCCCAGTTTCTTATCAATTTACACATTGCCTTGCCATAATTTTATCAGTGCCCATGGCTTCAGTTACCATCGATATGTTAATGACCCCCCAAATCTATATCTCCAGCCCAAATGAGATCCAGGCTGGACGGATGGTCTACAGGCAACTATCTCCAATGCAGTATATTCAAAAACAAGTTTATCTCTCTCTACTAAAACCCTTGTTCTCCTGTATTCTCAATGAAAGATATATCACCATCTACCCTGTTGCCAAAGTGTAGGGGACAATTAATTGCTCTTTTGCCTCCTTAGCATCATTTTCACCTTATTTTTGTCATCTCACCCTGATTTCTTCCTGGAGAACTCCCTACTCCTTCACATTCAGTGCTAGAGCTTCAAGTGGCCTTCCTCCTCAGATGCATGTGACACACGTGATCTTGTCCTCAGCCAGTCAGTACATAAAGCCTTGATGAGCTTCCTACATATTAACTCATTTGGTTCCTACAATAACCCTATGATTTGGGTACTACAGTTATTCCCAATTGACAGGTGAGGAAACTGAGCCCCAGAAAATTTATGTAACTTGTTTAAAGCTGCACATTAAGTAAATGACAGAGCTGGGACTCAAACTTAGGCTGTGCTCCAAGACCCAGTACCTGACCACTCCATTAGACAGTGTACTGCCTCTCACAGTTAGATAAAAAATGTGGAACTTGACTGAGTGGCTCGTGCCTGTAGTCCCAGCACTTTGGAAGGCCAAGAAGGGTGGATCACGTGAGGTCAAGCGTTCAAGACCAGCCTGGCCAACATGATGAAACCCCATCTCTACTAAAATAATACAAAAATTAACCAGGCATGGTGGCAGGCACCTGTAATCCAGCTACTCGGGAGGCTGAGGCAGGGAGAATTGCTTGAACCTGGAGGGTAGAAGTTGCAGTGAGCTGAGATTGCACCACTGCATTCCATCCTGGGCGATAGAGGGAGAATATGTCTCAAAAAAAAAAAAAAAAAAAAAAAGAATGTGGAACTACAAACTGCTGAAAGTGTCCTGAAAGACCCTGACCTAGCTGGGAGGTCAGAAATCTTCTCAGAGAAAGCCATGCCATGGCACTCCTTGCATGAACCCTAATTTAGCACCTGGTAATGATAGGAAAGGGGGCATTGAGTTACCAGGAGCAGGAGAAAGGACCAGCACAGGGGATAGTGAATTCTCTGGGGGCATGTTGAATTTGAGATGTCTTTGGATCATGCTCATTAAGTAATTAGATTTGTGAGTCTGAATTGCAGATATATTAAGCATGGTGCTTCCATTTGATAGGGATTTAAATTAATAAATATTTGTTGAATAACTGAATGAATAAATTCCCTCAAGGGTGGGATAGAGCTTTAGGAACCTTTCCGTTTATGCCCTGCAGTGATGGTGACTGTTTGGCTGTGCCAGTTCACTCCTTCCAGGCACCAGCAGGGTTGGCAACAGCCCAGGTAATGAGAGATGGGCTCCTTCAGCTCAGAGGTGCCACTTTTGTTCCCAAAAGGCAGCATACTTCCTGCCCTAGACAGAGAGGTCCCTCTGGCCCCTGATTCCTGCTTAGTCTGGCCTGGCAAAGGGCAGCCCAAAGAGTCCACCGAACTCTACAAATAACCACAGAATCCTGCAGAGCTCAGCTTTGGTCTTTCAGGGCGTCTTCCCTTCTCCCTCAACCTGTTCCTCTGTTAGAGGATGAAGGGCTGGGATTTGACAGCCCCTTGCTTTCTGAGCCCTGTGCTTCTAATTCCCTCCTGGAATGAAATCTGAGTTCCTAAAGGGAGGAGCTTTCTCCCCATGAGTGGGGTAGGGGGTTTCTGTGTCTGATCACACCTCCCTGCCTGCTGTTTGAGGCTGGATGAGCCTGGGATGCCTCATGGGTCTCTGAACCCTGGTCTTCCTCTGGCCCAGACAGTTCCCAGTCTGTTGGGAATGTTATGTCTTCTACCTCCAGAGTGAATTTCTCTGGTTTGTAGGAGGTGCCTTAGTTAGACCCAGCCAGGAAGCAGAGCTCCTATCACCATACCTGGGCTAGCAGTGGGGCCAAGCCTGGCTCACCAGGCTGACCAGTCTAGCAAGATCAGAACATCAGAGCAGAGGACAGGAACAGCAGTGGCAGCCAGGTGCTTGGCTGAGGCCCCTGGCTCCCTTGGCAGTTGGGACAGCTGAGCAGAACTGCCCTGAGCCTGCCTCTCCTCCTCTTCTCCACTGGGAGGGAGGGCTGGCAAACACTGGCTCTGCCTCCCTGCAGCTCTGCCACTCAGCCCTCCCATGGTCAGTCCCTCTTTCCCCAGCACCTGTCCAGCCCTACCTTTTGGAAGCACCAGAAGGTGTACCTGGGTCCTCTGCCGCCTCTTCAAGCCTTCATACTGGGCTCGCAGGAGCTGGATGCTGAGGGGGGGCCCTTTCCCAGGGGCCTGAGTCCTGGAGCCCTCAGCCATGAAGTGAGACCCACGCTGCCAGAAGTGGGGCAGGGCTGGGCACGGGCAGAACAACCCCTTCATCCGGATCCGGGAGAAAAGCAAACACAGCTGGGTGGAGCAGGGCCCAGGGAGGGGAGAGAGAGGGAGGGGGCAGTGAGGGAGAAGGGGGAGTGATGGGCAAAAGGAGGGTGGAAAGGAGAGTGGAACTGAGGAAGGAGGTAGAAAAATAAGGGGGAAGGAGAAGGATGAAGGGAGGAGGAGGTAGGGAGAGGGAGAAATGGGGGAAGGAGAAAGGTGGGAGACAGGGTATGTAAGAGGAGAAGGAAAGGTCAGAGGAAAGAGGGGGCAGCAAAGGGGGAAAGGCTGGAGGAAGGAGGTGATAGTGGCAAGAGGGGGATGAATGGGGCGAGAGAAGGAAGAAAGGGAGGAAGATGGAAACAGCCAGTAGGAGGCAGGGAAAGGAGAGGAGCGATGGGAGTAAGAGGAGGACTGGGGGAGCGAAGAGAAAGGCAAACCCAGCTGCTCAGAGCCCTTCAGGGAGCTCAAGAAGGTGTCTTATTCGAGGTCCTTCTATTTGATCCTCAAGTTTAGAATCCAATTCGCAGTGCCATGGTGAAGTCTCCCATTTCCTGGCAGAGCTGGGACTGGGACTGGGGAATGCCGAGCACCCGCTCAGCTCACACATCTTCGACTGGAACATGGCCACTTTTCAACAAACCTGCCGGTTGGGTTTGCATTAGCTGAAAGAACACTGTCGGCAGCTTCACAGGGCCGGTGCTTTGGATGTGTGCCCCACGGCCATGCCCTAAAGAAACCCAGTAGCAAAGATCTCCCCAAGATCTCCACTCAGACCCCAACACACACCCCAGGTGAAAACCCAGCCCCAAAGCCAGTCATGGGACAGAGCCCAGGGAGACTTTGACCAGCCCCGCCCCTTGGACATTTGGTGCAACCTCTGCCGTCTCAGCATTTTCCTATCAAGTGGTGAGTTAGGCATCTTCTCACCCCCCTGCTTGCGAGCCCACCATTTCCACATCGCTTTTGAATCCCAGACCCTATCTCTCTTGCACCAGCTTTGACCTAGCCTTGCTGCATTTGGTCAGCTAAGTCCCCTTCTGTCTTCTCCTATCACAGCGCTTACTGATCACCCAATTACCCAATACGTCTAAAGAGGCAGTGGATGCAGAGTAGAGCCTGAACCTAGGAGACATTTGGACATTCACCAGACAAGATCTAGTCATTTGATGTGGGGGAGTGGTGGAAGATGGAGAGCAAATCTTCGCTGGGTCGTGTGTGTTAGTTTGCTAGGGCTGCCATAACAAAGTCCCGCAAACTGGATGTCTTCAGCAACAAACATTATTGTCTCACATTTCTGGAGGTTACAAGTCCAAGGTCAAGGTGTGAGCAGGGCTGGTTTCTTCTTGTGTGAGAGTATCTGTTCCATGCCCCTCACCTTGCTTCTGATGCTAGCAATCTCTGGTATTCCTTGGCTTGCAGAAACGTTGCCTAATCTCTGCCTTTATCTTCACGTGATGTTCTTCCTGTGTGTGTGTCTCTGTGTCCAAATTTCCCTTTCTTATAAGGACAGCAATCACATTGGGTTAGAGCTCAGCCTAATGACCTCAACGTAATTTAACTAATTACATCTACAATTACCCTATTTTCAATCAAGGTCACATTCTGAGGTACTGAACTTAGGGCTTCAACATGTAAATTTGGGGAAGCTGAGTGGAGCGTCTACAAGACTACTGGAGTAGTTTCTACAAGACTACTGAGGTAGTTTACCAAGACTACTGTGGTAATTTAAAAGAAAAGTCATCAGAATAGATCAGTGGTGTTTTCAATGTGTAGGCAGTTTGATAACCATCTTCTGCCTAAATTGCTCTCTAAAAATACTGAGAGAGATAGCCAAAACTTCCTCGTACCTTTTTAGTGGTGTGTCTCTCTATCATGAAGGCAAGAGCAACATATCCATGCTGGACCAGCTGCACCTGCCATGAAATCATGGCAGTAGAAATCATGGCAGTAGGGCAGGCACAATGGCTCACAACTGTAATCCCAGCACTTTAGGAGGCTGAGGTAAGTGTATTGATTGAGCCCTGGAGTTCAGGACCAGCCTGGGCAACATGGTGAAACCCTGTCTCTACAAAAAATTAGCCAGGCATGGTGGCTTATGCCTGTAGTCCCGTTTACTCAGGTGGCTGAGGTGGGATGATCGCTTGAGCCCAGAAGCTCAAGGCTGCAATGAGCCATGATCGCGCCACTGCACTCCAGCCTGGGTGACAGAGTGAGCTCCTGTCTTGAAAAGAAAAGAAAGGAAAGAAAGAAAAGAAAAGAGAAAGGAAATCATGGCAGTAGAAATTGATTTCTACTCTATTTTGGTGTTTACTTGTCAGCCTTCTTTTAGTATTAACAGGTTTTGTCTTTTTCTACATGTGCCTATTTGTGGCTATTTTGATGACAAGTAAATTGAGGCTATCTACTGCTGATTGAATGCCTTTTAGGAGCTTAAAACAAAACAAACAAAAAACAAATAGTGTCATTTTCTAGGAATGCCATGATGTGCATGAGGGGAGAAAGTGTTCTCACTGCTTTAGCCTTCTCTCATTTTCTTGAATTCCCCCAATGTCTTTCCCTCCTTGGAGCTTTGATATGGCTGTTCTTTGTCTTCTAGAACTCTCCTTCACTTACCTTCACCTCAACCGTATCTCCATTATCTTTCCATCCTTGGCAGCACTCACATGTGCCCTGGCTAACTCGTAAACACCCTCAGTTCTCAGCTTAAAAAAGCGGTATAATGTAACGATCAAGAGCATGAACTATGAAGCTAGACTATGTGGGTTTGCATCTTACCTTCCCTATTCTTAGCTACTCTCTCCTTGCTCTCTAGAGTCAAGTGTACCTCTGGCTAGTTAAGTAACTGGCCCAAAGGCACGCTGCTAAGATGTCCTCTTTCCTCTCTCTCTTTTTTTTTTTTTTTTTGAGATGGAGTCTTGTTCTGTGACCCAGGCTGGAGTGCAGTGGGGCAATCTCTGCTCTCTGCAACCTCAGCCTCCTGGGTTCAAGTGATTCTCCTGCTTCAGCCTCCTGAGTAGCTGGGATTACAGGCATGCACCACCACACTTGGTTAAGTTTTGTATTTTTAGTAGAGGTGGAGTTTCTCCATGTTGGTCAGGCTGGTCTTGAACTCCCGATCTCAGGTGATCTATGTGCCTCAGCCTCCCAGAGTGCTGAGATTACAGGAGTGAACCACCGTGCCCAGCCTTAAACACTATCTTTCATCTCATGTACTCTTTGGCAACTGAGCTTGCCATTTCCTCATCAAGAGGTGGAGCCTATGTCACTTTCTTAAGTGTGGGTTGGTTGAGTGGCATCATTTGGCCAACTGAGAGTGGTGGAAGTGACTCTGTGCCTATTCCTGGTGTATCCCTAACTGTGGCTTCTGGCAGCTTCTGTTTTTTGGAACAGTGACTGTTGGGATGTACCTTCTCTCAGCCCTGATACCATGCTGTGGGCAGCCTGAACAACATGGTGAAGCTGCATGTAGGTGCATCAGCCACCAAATTCTGGTGAACTCCCAGCCAATAGCTGGCTTCAGCTGCCAGAGAGTGAGCCCCTGGGACATCCAGCCCAATCAAGCCATCAGATACCTACAGCCCAGTGCACATCTGAATGTAACTTCATAAGAGAGCCCAAGGGAAACCTACCTACTTGAGCTCAGTTTATGCTTAGGCCATGAGGTAATAATGAATTTTGTTTTAAGTCACTAAGTTAGGATGGTTCATTACACAGCAACAGATAACTGGAACGTGCCTGATTATGAATGGATATACTACTGAAGCTGCTGAACAGGAAAACCACCTGCCAAATTAGGAAACTTCCAGGACAGCTCCTTGCCCCCAAACCACACCACCTGGGCCTTGAACCATATCTACAAAATGGGCTCCTGCATCCTGCCTCTTTGCCCATAAAATCTTATGAAAGCACAGCTGATTGCTCAACTCAAAGCATGTCCAGAATCCTAGCTGCAAGGAAATCTGGGAAATGTAGCTTTTTAAAGCTTCCCAGCCTTTGTAAGATAAAAGATTTAAATGGATATTGAAATAAACAATCCACAGTATAACCACTCATCCTAATTCCTAAATAACCAAGCAATAGCAAGACTCACGAAAATAAAGGGAATGTTTAAAAAATGTTATACTGCATAATTCAGACTCTTCTCCCCCGAAACATCTTTTGCATTTATTACTCTGTAGACCTTTGGGAGACAGCTCAGCACACTCAATTATTATAATGTTCAAAGAGATCTTAGCTGTATCTAGCTGAATTTCTGTATCTCTTCTGAAAGTTCTTTGATCTTTGCTCTCCATTTAGCAAATACACAAGGCAAAAGAAACAAATGATAGCACTTGGCGATTGGTTGGTTACATTTTTTTAATTTTTAATTTATTTATTTTTATTGCATTTTAGGTTTCGGGGTACATGTGAAGAACATGCAAGATTGTTGCATAGGTACACACATGGCAGTGTGATTTGCTGCCTTCCTCCCCATCACCTATATCTGGCATTTCTCCCCATGCTATCTTTCACCAGCTCCCCCACCCCCCTGCTGTCGCTCCCCTATTCCCCCCCCCCCACAGACCCCAGTGTGTGATGCTCCCCTCCCCTGTGTCCATGTGTTCTCATTGTTCAACACCTGCCTATGAGTGAGAACATGTGGTGTTTGATTTTCTGTTCTTGTGTCAGTTTGCTGAGAATAATGGTTTCCAGATTCATCCATGTCCCTACAAAGGACACAAACTAATTGTTTTTAATGGCTGCATAATATTCCATGGTGTATATGTGCCACATTTTCCCTGTCCAGTCTATCATTGATGGGCATTTGGGTTGGTTCCAGGTCTTTGCTATTGTAAACTGTGCTGCAATGAACATTCGTGTGCATGTGTCCTTATAGTAGAACGATTTATAATCCTTTTGATATATACCCAGTAATGGGATTGCTGGGTCAAATGGAATTTCTATTTCTAGGTCCTTGAGGAATTGCCACACTGTCTTTCACAATGGTTGAACTAATTTACACTCCCACCAGCAGTGTAAAAGTGTTCCTATTTCTCCACATCCTCTCCAGCATCTGTTGTCTCCTGATTTTTTAATGATCGCCATTCTAACTGGCGTGAGATGGTATCTCAATGTAGTTTTGATTTGCATTTCTCTAGTGACCGTGATGATGAGCATTTTTTCATATGTCTGTTGGCCTCATGCATGTCTTCTTTTGTAAAGTGTCTGTTCATATCCTTCGCCCACTTTTGAATGGGCTTGTTTGTTTTTTTCTTATAAATCTGTTTTAGTTCTCTGTAGATCCTGGATATCAGCCCTTTGTCAGATGACTAGACTGCAAAAATTTTTTCCCATTCTGTTGGTTGCCGATTCACTCTAATGACTGTTTCTTTTGCTGTGCAGAAGGTGTGGAGTTTGATTAGGTCCCATTTGTCTATTCTGGCTTTTGTTGCCAATGCTTTTGGTGTTTTGGTCATGAAGTCCTTGCCTATGCCTATGTCCTGAATGGTTTTGCCTAGATTTTCTTCTACGGTTTTTATGGTGTTAGGTCTTATGTTTAAGTCTTTAATCCACCTGGAGTTTATTTTAGTGTAAGGTGTCAGGAAGGGGTCCAGTTTCTGCTTTCTGCACATGGCTAGCCAGTTTTCCCAACACTATTTATTAAACAGGGACTCCTTTCCCCCATTGCTTGTTTTTGTCAGGTTTGTCAAAGGTCAGATGGTTGTAGATGTCTTGTGTTGCCCCTGAGGCCTCTGTTCTGTTCCATTGGTCTATATCTCTGTTTTGGTACCAGTACCATGTGATTTTGATTACTGTAGCCTTGTAATATAGTTTGAAGTCTGGTAGTGTGATGCCTCCCACTTTGTTCTTTTTGCTTAGAATTGACTTGGCTATGTGGGCTCTCTTTTGGTTCCATATGAAGTTTAAGGTGTTTTTTTCCAGTTCTGTGGAGTAGGTCATTGGTAGCTTGATAGGGATAGCGTTGAATCTGTAAATTACTTTGGGCAGTGTGGCCATTTTCACAATATTGATTCTTCCTAACCATGAACATGGAATGTTTCTCCATCTGTTTGTATCCTCTCTTATTTCATTGAGCAGTGGTTTGTAGTTCTCCTTGAAGATGTCCTTTACGTTCCTTGTTAGTTGTATTCCTAGGTATTTTATTCTCTTTGTAGCAATTGTTAATGGCAGTTTGTTCTTGATTTGGCTCTCTTTAAGTCTGCTATTGGTGTATAGGAATGCTTGTGATTTTTGCACATTGATTTTGTATCCTGAGACTTTGCTGAAGTTGCTTATCAGTTTCAGGAGATTTTGGGCTGAGATGATGGGGTCTTCTAGATATACAATCATGTTGTCTGCAAATAGAGACAATTTGACTTCCTCCTTTGCTATTTGAATACGCTTTATTTCTTTTTCTTGCCTGATTGCTCTGGCTAGAACTTCCAGTACTATATTGAATAGGAGTGGTGAGAGAGGGTATCCTTGTCTAGTGCCAGATTTCAAAGGGAATGCTTCCAGCTTTTGCCCATTCAGTATGATGCTGGCAGCTGGTTTGTCATAAATAGCTTTTATTATTTTGAGATACGTTCCATCAATACCTAGTTTATTGAGGGTTTTTAGCATAAAGGACTGTTGAATTTTGTCAAAGGCCTTCTCTGCATCAATTGAGATAATCATGTGGTTTTTGTCTTTGGTTCTGTTTATGTGGTGAATTATGTTTATAGACTTGCGTATGTTGAACCAGCCTTGCATCCCCAGGATAAATCCTACTTGATCATGATGGATAAGCTTTTTGATGTGCTGTTGCAATCGGTTTGCCAGTATTTTATTGAAGATTTTTGCATCTATGTTCATCATGGATATTGGCCTGAAGTTTTCTTTTCTTGCTGAGTCTCTGCTGGGTTTTGGTATCAGGATGATGTTGGTCTTATAAAATGATTTGGGAAGGATTCCCTCTTTTTGGATTGTTTGGAATAGTTTCAGAAGGAATGGTACCAGCTCCTCTTTGTATGTGTGGTAGAATTAGGCTGTGAACCCATCTGGACCTGGGCTTTTTTTGGGTGGTAGGCTCTTAATTGCTGCCTCACCTTCAGACCTTTTTATTGGTCTATTCAGAGTTTCGACTTCTTCCTGGTTTAGGCTTGGGAGGATGCAAGTGTCCAGAAATTTATCCATTTCTTCCAGGTTTACTAGTTTATGTGCATAGAGCTGTTTGTAATAATCTCTGATGGTGGTTTGTATTTCTGTGGAATCTGTGGTAATATCCCCTTTATTGTTTTTTATTGCATCTATTTGATTATTCTCTCTATTCTTTTTTATTAATCTGGCTAGTGGTCTGTCTATTTTGTTGATCTTTTCGAAAAACCAGCTCATGGATTTATTGATTTTTTGAAGGGTTTTTTGTGTCTCTGTCTCTCCTTCAGTTCTGCTGTAATCTTAGTTATTTCTTGTCTTCTGCTGCATTTTGAGTTTTTTTGGTCTTGCTCCTCTAGCTCTTTCAATTTTGACAATAGGGTGTCGATTTTAGATCTTTCCTTGCTTCTCATGTGGGCATTTATTGCTATATATTTTCCTCTAGAGACTGCTTTAAGTGTGTCCCAGAGATTCTGGTATGTTGTGTCTTCATTCTTGTTGGTTTCGAAGAACATCTTTATTTCTGCCTTCATTTCATTGTTTATCCAGTCAACATTCAAGAGCCAGTTGTTCAGTTTCCATGAAGCTGTGCGGTTCTGAGTTAGTTTCTGAATTCTGAGTTCTAACTTGATTGCATTGTGGTCTGAGAGACTGTTTGTTATGATTTCCGTTCTTTTGCATTTGCTGAGGAGTGATTTACTTCCAATTTTGTGGTCAATTTTAGAGTAGGTATGATGTGGTACTGAGAAGAATGTATATTCTGTGGATTTGGGGTGGAGAGTTCTGTAAATGTGTATTAGGTTTGCTTGGTCCAGGTCTGAGTTCAAGTCCTGGATATCCTTGTCAATTTTCTGTCTCGTTGATCTGTCTAATGTTGACAATGGGGTATTAAAGTCTCCCACTATTATTGTGTGGGAGTCTAAGTCTCTTTGTAAGTCATTAAGAACTTGCCTTATGTATCTGGGTGTTCCTGTATTGGGTGTGTGTATATATTTAGGATTGTTAGCTCTTCATGTTGCGTTGATCCTTTTACCATTATGTAATGTCCTTCTTTGTCTCTTTTGATCTTTGTTGGTTTAAAGTCTATTTTATCAGAGATGAGAATTGCAACTCCTGCTTTTTTTTGCTCTCCATTTGCTTGGTAAATTTTCCTCCATCCCTTTATTTTGAGCCTTTGTGTATCCTTGCAAGTGAGATGGGTTTCCTGGATACAGCACACCGAAGGGTTTTGGCTTTTTATCCAATTTGCCAGTCTGTGTCTTTTGATTGGGGCATTTAGCCCATTTACGTTTGGGGTTAATATTGTTATGTGTGAATTTGATACTGCCATTTTGATGCTAGCTGGCTGTTTTGCCCATTAGTTGATGCAGTTTCTTCATTGTGTTGATGCTCTTTACCATTTGGTATGTTTTTGGAGTGGCTGGTACTAGTTGTTCCTTTCTATGTTTAGTGCCTCTTGAAGGAGCTCTTGTAAAGCAGGCCTGGTGGTGATGAAATCTCTGAGTACTTGCTTGTTCGCAAAGGATTTTATTTTTCCTTCACTTATGAAGCTTAGTTTGGCTGGATATGAAATTCTGGGTTGAAAGTTCTTTTCTTTAAGGATGTTGAATATTGGCCCCCATTCTCTTCTGGCTTGTAGGGTTTCTGCTGAGAGATCCACTGTGAGTCTGATGGGCTTCCCTTTGTGGGTAACCTGATCTTTCTCTCTGGCTGCCCTTAGCATTTTCCCCTTCATTTCAACCCTGGTGAATCTGACGATTGTGTGCCTTGGGGTTGCTCTTCTTGAGGAATATCTTTGTGGTGTTCTCTGTATTTCCTGGACTTGAATATTGGCCTGCCTTGCTAGGTTGGGGAAGTTTTCCTGGATAATATCCTGAAGAATATTTTCCAGCTTGGATTCATTCTCTCTGTCACATTCATGTACACCTATCAAAAGTAGATTAGGTCTTTTCACATAGTCCCATATTTCTTGGAGACTTTGTTCATTCTTTTTTACCCTTTTTTCTCTAATCTTGCCTTCTCGTTTTATTTCATTGAGTTGATTTTCGACCTCTGATATCCTTTCTTCTGCTTGGTCAATTCAGCTGTTGAAACTCGCGTATGCTTCGCGAAGTTCTCGTGTTGTGTTTTTCAGCTCCATCAATTCACTTATATTCCTCTCCAAGTTGTTTATTCTCGTTAGCATTTTGTCAAATCTTTTTTCAAGGTTCTTAGTTTCTTTGCATTGGGTTAGAACATGTTCTTTTAGCTCACAGAAGTTTTCTTATTACCCACCCTCTGAAGCTTGATTCTGTCAATTCATCACACTCATTCTCCATCCAGCCTTGTTCCCTTGCTGGTGAGGAGTTGTGATCCCTTGTAGGAGGAGAGGCATTCTGGTTTCGGGTGTTTTCATTCTTTTTGCGCTGGTTTCTTCCCATCTTTGTGGATTTATCCACCTGTTGTCTTTGTAGTTGTTGACTTTCAGATTGGGTCTCTGAGTGGACGTCCAGTTTGTTGATGATGAAGTTATTTCTTTTTTTCTTAGTTTTCCTTCTAAGAGTCTGGCCCCTCTGCTGTAGGACTGCTGAGGTCCATTCCCAGCCCTGCTTGTCTGGGGATCACCTGCAGCGGCCTCTGTGCTTTCACTGGAGCTGCAATCCTGAGGTGCTGCTAATCGGCCATCTTGGATCCCTCCCTGGTTGGTTACACTTTAACCAAAAGGATGCAGAAGTCTTTGTAGGTTGCCATTGTACATAAAAATGGAATATTTTGTCGTCTTAAAATACAGGTAAATTTTGGGAGGCTGGGGCGGGCAGAATCCGAGGTCAGGAGTTGGAGACCAGCCTGACCAACATGATGAAACCCCATCTTTACTAAAAAAAAATATAAAAATTAGCCAGGTGTGGTGGTACATGCTGTAATCCCAGCTACTCGGGAGGCTGAGGCAGGAGAATTGCTTGAACCTGGGAGGCGAAGGTTGCAGTGAGCAGAGAAAGCGCCACTGCACTCCAGCCTGGGTGACAGAGCAAGACTGTCTCAAACAAAACAAAATAAAACAAAACAAAAACTGGTAAATTTTATTTTAAAATTTGTTGTAGATTGAGTTTTTGATTTACGTGGGGTAAAACTCACATAATAGAAAACTCACCACTTTAACCATTTAATATAAACAATTCAGCAGCATTTAGTACATTCGTAATGTTGTACAATCACCACCTCCAGTTACTTCTCAAACATTTTTATCACCCCAAAGAGAAACCTCATATCCATTAAGAAGTCATTTTCAGCAAGGGACAGTGGCTCACACCTGTAATCCCAGCACTTTGGGAGGCGAAGGCGGGTAGATCACCTGAGGTCAGGTGTTTGAGACCAGCCTGGGCAACATGGAGAAACCTTATCTCTGTTGAAAACACAAAAATTAGCAGGTGTGGTGGTGCATGCCTGTAATCCTAGCTATTGGGATTACTGAGGCACAAGAATCTCTTGAACCCAGGAGGCAGAGGTTGTAGTGAGCCAAGATAGAGACACTGCACTCCAGCCTGGGTGACAGAATGAGACTCAAAAAAAAAAAAAGAAGTAATTCTCCCTTTCCCTCTGTTCCCAGTCTGTAGCAATCACTTTGCTTTCTTCCTTTAAACATTTGACTACTCTGGATATTTCAAATAAGTGAAACCATACAGTATGTGACTTTTTGTGTCTGTTTTCTTTTCACTCATCATAATGTTATCAAGGTTCAATTTTATGTTGTAGCATGTATCAGTACTTCAATCTTTCCTATGATTGAACAACGCTCCATTGTGTGGATATATCATTTTCTATTTATCTGTTCATTCACTGGTAGACATTTGAGTTGCCTCCACCTTTTGGTCATTGTGAATAATGCTGCTATGAATACTCATGCATAAGTTTTTGTTTGAATACCTTTTTTCCATTCTTTGGGGTATATGCCCAGGAATGGAATTACTGGGTCATATGATTGTTATATGTTATTTTCATTGCAAAACTTACTTGGCTGACATTGTGTTGCATTTTGATGATATTAAAAGATTTTTGCATTGTATGTTTTGGCCTTTCTGTTAATATGCCAAGAGCTCTGCCTTTTAGCAGGCTGGCTTTGTGTGCTAGTTACTTAGTGTGTTTGGTCTTTTAGAAAGAAAATTATAGTTCATAATTTTTCATCATATACTGGCAAAATAACTCCCTGGCTAGAAACAAGATTTTGATAGGAAACAACAGCTTCTGACCTATTTGTAATTCTTTTCCCATTCCTATTATTTCAAATGGATTGAAAGTTAATTAGGAAAAATGCACAGAAGTTCTCCCAGATTCATTTTTCTGTTTCCTATCAGAATCATTACCAATGAAGCTATTGCTTTGTGTAATAATTATATAAAATCATTAAGTGAAATTTAGAGCATAGCAATTATGTATTTGGAGTTTTCAGCCAGAATACTTGATTTCAAATTCCAGCTGTTCTATTTGCTACTTGTGATACATTGGGCAAGTTTCTTACTATCTCTGTGCCTCAGTTTCCTCATCTATAAAATGGGGCTAATAATAGGACCTTTGTAAGGATGCAGTCTTTAGAAGAGTGTTGGCATGAGGTCAGCATTTGTTGAATATAAATCCACAAATTCCTCTAGATAATTACAATATCTATTACTAAGATAATAAATTAGCTCTTAATCTATAAGGAAGTCCTTATTTATTTTAGTTTGATAATGCCTATCACTTTTCTACAAAAGAACAGAGCTTTCAGCCTGGGCGCAGTGATTCATGCCTATAATCCCAGCACTTTGGGAAGCTGAGGTGATAGGATCACGAGGTCAGGAGTTGGAAACCAGCCTGGCCAACATGGTGAAACCCCATCTCTACTAAAAATACAAAATTAGCCGGGTGTGGTGGCACACACCTGTAGTCCCAACTACTCAGGAGGCTGAGGCAAGAGAATCGCTCCCGGGAGGTGGAGGTTGCAGTGAGTAGAGATTGTGCCACACTAGCCTGGGCAACGGAGTGAGACGGTCTCAAACAAAAAAAAAAGAAAAGAAAAAATAGGACAGAGCTTTTTCCCAATAGATATCATATAAAAGATTTTTTTTTTTTTGATAGAGTCTTGCTCTGTTGCCCAGGCTGGAGTGCAGTTGAGTGATCTCCGCTCACGGCAACCTCCGCCTCCTGGGTTCAAGCAATTCTCCGGCATCAGCCTCCCGAATAGCTGGGACTACAGGTGCATGCCACCATGTCCAGCTAAATTTTTGTATTTTTAGTAGAGACAGGGTTTCACCATGTTAGCCAGGATGGTCTCGATCTCCTGACCTTGTGATCTGCCCACCTTGGCCTCCCAAAGTGCTGGGATTACAGGCATGAGCCACCGCGCCCAGCCAAAAGATACTGAAGGAACACTATGGGACAACTATACTTAATAATTCATCTAAAGTACCTAAGAACAGACACTACAAAATTTAAAACCAGTTTTTATCAATGACAAAACACAATGTACTGTAACAGCCACTGGGACATGGTGGCTCATACCTAAAATCTCAGCACTTTGAGAGACGGAGCTAGGTAGATCACTTGAGCCCAGGAGTTTGAGACCAACCTATGCAACATGGCACAATCCCCTCTCTAGAAAAAATACAAAAATTAATCAGGTGCGATGGTGTGCACCTATAGTCTCAGCTATGTGGGAGGATCACTTGAGCTGGGGAGGTTGAGGCTGCAGTGAGCTGTGACTGTGCCACTGCACTTCAGCCTGGGTGGCAGAGTGAGACCGTGTCTCAAAAAATAAAAAATAAACAAATACATAGAAATAACAGCCCTCATCTTTTGGTTTTGAAGTCAGGATTCTTTTATTCATTCAATAAATACTTATTCAGCCACTACAATGTTCCAGACATGGTACTAAGTATAAAATAATGAATAAAACAAACACTATGCTCATGGAACTTCCAGTCCAGTGGGGGGGACAGAAAGGGAGAGCAAGTTAACTAATAATTGTATGGCTACAATTTATGGTAAAAACTAGGTAAAGAGAATACAGTAAATAACGTAAATACTATAATGCATATAAAGTGCTTAGAGGACTGCCTGGACCTTAGAAAGTGTGTGACATTGTTACCTATGTCTATGATTCCAGTTGTTATTATAACTTACCCAGTTTATTCACCTGTAGAACACAAAATCCATCCTGCCCTCTAGTGGGGACTTTGAGTCATAGCTAGACAAAAAAACCAGAAAGAGGTTTTTGATGTTCCAGTTGTTTTTTTGTTGTCCTTGTTTGAGGAGTCTCTCTCCGCTGCCCAGCCTGGAGCGCAGTGGTGCGATCTTGGCTCATTGCAGACTTCGCCCCCGGGTTCGAGCGATTCTTGTGTCTCAGCTTCCCGAGTAGCTGGAATTACAAGGCGTGTGTCACCACGCCAGGCTAATTTTTGTATTTCTAGTAGAGACGGGTTTTCACCATGTTGGCCAGGCTGGTCTCAAACTCCTGACCTCACATGATCTGCCCACCTCGGCATTCCAAATTGCTGGGATTACAGGCATGAATCACCACACCTGGCCTTTTTTTTTTCTTTTTAATTTTCATTTAATTTAATTTTTTAATAGAGGATGAGGTTTCTCTCTGTTTCTCATGCTGGTCTCAAAATCCTGGCCCTAGCAATCCTCTGGCCTTGGCCACCCAAAGTGCTGAGACTACAGACGGGAGCCACCACGCCTAGCCCAGCTGCTATTTAGAGAGCTGGGATACGGAACCAGACAGGCCAGATCAGACACTTCCCCTTCTGGGAAGCACAAAGGCTCCCGATGTAAGCTTGGTGGCATGTGACCTCACCACTCTCCCTGGGCAGCCATCTAAGGTCCGCCAGCAGCCTGTGAAGTGACCTGTGGTAGAAGCTCTGGTAAGCAGCGTTCCTATACAGGAGGGTAGCAGGTCCAGCTAACTGGACTTTCAGAATAAAACAGGAAAGAGACTCTTCATCCACATTCAAAGGAAAGACATGGAAAGTATATGAACCATGATTATGATAGAACACCAGAATGAAAGATGCCTGATGTGGGAGGTGGCCAGGACTGCCTTTCATCCCAAGGATAGTACAGTAGCCCCAGGGAATTCCAGGAAGGGGCTCATGACTGTTACCTTCCCTGAGCATCTTCACCATAACCCCAAATTAATCCAGGTGGCTTCAACGTCAAAGAGTCTGATCAACAAAGGTGCTTTAAATACGCCATCCCATTTCATCCTTCCAAGCTTCCTAAAAAACGGGTTTGATTATCCCTATCTTACAGATGAAGTACCCCAGGCTCAGAAAGTTTCAGTGAGCCACCTCAGATCCTGCAGCTAAAAACTGGCAGCGCAGTTTTCATACCTACTTTGTTCTGTTCTCAAAGCTTGTGTTCATTCCACTACCCCATACTCCATTATTCCATGATATTGAAGCCTGAGTTTATTGGAGATGTGAGATGTTATCCCCATGTTTTATTATAGCAAAATCTTTTTTAAAAAATTACTACGTTAAACAACTTCAGTCAAGTTGTCAGATAATGTTTTGTGCAAGCTTTAAAATAAGTGAACACCTAGGAACAACTTGATCTTTTGCTGCATAATCTTTGAGAATTTCTGTAATCAACTCATTCTGAATCTGATCATTGAAAAGTCTTTCCTGGAGGGCGTGGTGGCTCATGCCTGTAATCCCAGCACTTTGGGAGGCCGAGGAGGGCGGATCACCGGAGGTCGGGAGTTCGAGACCAGCCTGACCAACATGGAGAAACCCCTGTCTCTACTAAAAATACAGAATTAGCCAGACGTGGTGGCGCATGCCTATAATCCAGCTACTTGGGAGGCTGAGACAAGAGAATCACTTGAACCCAGGAGGCGGAGGTTACAGTGAGCCGGGATTGTGTCATTGCACTCCAGCCTGGGCAACAAGAGTGAAACTCCGTCTCAAAAAAAAAAAAAAAAAAAGAAAAGTCTTTCCCAGCAGTTTGGGCCCACACTCTTGGAGACTGTTGTCTGTTTAAGCTGTGGTCAGGTGACTGCTGTTCTAAGGTGCTTAAATTAATTCGGCAGCTCTCAACCCAGATCCCATGTTAAGAATCTCTTGGATAACTTTACAAAATTACTTACACTGGGGCATCATCCCACACCAATTGAATCCAAATCACAGAAGCAGGTGGAACGTAGGCATCAGTAATTCTAAAACTTGTCAGGAGTGCTGGGTACAGTGGTTCATGCCTGTAATCCCAGGACTTTGAGAGGCTGAGGCAGGAGGATCACCTGAGCTCAGGAGTTTGAGACCAGTCTGGGCAACATGGTGAAACCCTGCTTCTTTAAAAAATACCAAAAATTAGCCAGGTGTGGCGGCACACATCTGAGGTCCCAGATACTGGAGAGGCTGAGGTGGGAGGATGGCTTGAGCCTGGGAGGCAGAGGTTGCAGTGAGCTGAGATCTCATCATTGCACATCAGCCCGGGCAAGAGTGAGACCCTGTTTCAAAACTTGCCAGGGTGCAGCCAATATCAAGAACCACTGAGTTGCTTGTCAAGCTACCTACTTTCAGAGAAGCTTTTTTTCCTTTTTTTTTTTTTTTCTTTTTTGAGACAGAGTCTCACTCTGTTGCCCAGGCTGGAGTGCAGTGGTACAATCTCAGCCACTGCAACCTCGACCTCTCCGCCTCCTGGATTCAAGTGATTCTCCTGCCTCAGCCTCCCGGAATAGCTGAGATTACAGGCATGTACCACCATGCCTGGCTAATTTTTGTATTTTTAATAGAGATGGGGTTTCACCATGCTGATCAGGCTGGTCTCGAACTCATGACCTCATGATCTACCCACCTCAGCCTCCCAAAGTGCTGGGATCACAGGCATAAGCCACTGCGTCCGGCCCAGAGAAACTTTTTTTCTGTTCATGTTTCTGGCTGGTCTGTTTGCAGAAATGCATTTATACTGGGTAGTAGTGGAAGGGGAAGGGCTCTGCTTCCAGTCTCTATCTTCCTAGATTCCGGCTCTGTGTTCTATGCCCCATCATCACAGAGGTAGATGCGGACTCTCTGTACTGCTCCTTGAACTTTGAACCTGTCACACAGATTCAGAGAATAGTGAATCCAGTTTTACAGGTTTTCAGCCTGGATTTTACCCGGAGCTATCTGACCTGTAAATTTTGCCCTGCCTTATTACTCAGGCCGTGAGCTCTGCCTAGGCTACCATTGCAGTTGTGGGCCTCCGCTCTGCTGCTCACCTACACTGGAAGCATCTGAAGAGCATGTCAATTTGTGTGCAGATCTACACGTGTGCACAACACTCCAGAGAAACTGAAAAGTCCTACTAGTTTCTGTTTTTGTTTTTACCAAAGATTTCAGCTGCATCTGTGTCTTTTGGAGAATAACTTTTGAGTCCCAAGAGGTTTTGTTAATGACTCCTGGACTTACAGAAATTACCCAACTTGAACTAGCCAGATAAAAGTTGTTCATTTTGGCATAATTTCCTTCGAGTTTTGGCATTTAATTTGGCCCTTCCTGATATCATAATTGGTTATGTTTGTCTTTTGGTGGATTTGGGGATGTGGTACAAGAACAAAAGGACTTTTGTGAATTGGAATTAAGTTAGATGTTTGCCGGACTTTCAGCCTCATGGAAGTTTTCATTTGTCCTCAATTGCTGGGTTCTTCCCAGAAGCTCTGGGTGGAGACAGACTGGATGGCCTCCTCAATTCCTCACTGGAAAATCACTAAGGAATAAGTCTTTATTTTTATTTTTTAGAAATGGGATCTTGCAGGTGGACGCCGTGGCTCACGCCTATAATCCCAGCACTTTGGGAGGCCAAGATGGGCGGATCACGAGGTCAGGAGCTTGAGACCAGCCTGACCAACATGGTGAATCCCCATCTCTACTAAAAACACAAAATTAGCCAGGCATGGTGGCGCACACCTGTAACCACAGCTGCTTAGGATGCTGAGGCAGGAGAATCACTTGAACCTGGGAGCCAGAGGTTGCAGTGAGCTGAGGTCGTGCCACTGCACTCCAGCCTGGGTGACAGAGTGAGACTTTGTCTCAAAAACAAAAACAAAAGCAAGAATTGAGGTCTTGCTACATTTTCCAGGTTAGAGTGCATTGGCACTGTCATAATTTATTATAACTTTGTACTCCTGGGCTCAAGCAATCTTCCCACTTCAGCCTGCAGAGTTGCTGCACTGCAGGCATGCACAACCATGTCTGGCTATTTCTTTAAAAACTTTTTTTTTTTTTTTTTTTTTTTTGTAGAGATACGGGCGTCACTATCTAACCCAGGCCAGTCTTGAACTGCTGGCCTCAAGCAATCCTTCCATCTGGAACTCCCAAAGTGCTGAGATTATTATAGGCATGAGCCACCATGCCTAGGCTAAGGAATAAGTTTTTTATGTGTCTCTATTTAGCTCCTGTGTCCCCAGTTTTAGCTCAGCCCTCCTGAAAGAGTGGGCAATCTTTTGAATGGTCAAAGGAAAAAAAAGGTATCAATAAAACTGTGACAAAAAAGATAAGCAATTTGGGCCTTTAGGAAGTTTGTGAACATGGAAGATGGATAACCAACTAGAACAGTCCTGACATCTTCATAACCACAGTCTGCAGAAGGAAGGAGGCATAAGGTGAGAGTTGGAAGAAAGTTCTGATCCATCCAGAAATTAGAAATTGTACTTCACCTTGAAAGCTAATTGATATACTATGTGAAGATACTCTCTGATGGTCTAGTGACAATAATTAAACCCCCAAACAGCTCCTGTATTGAATTCACAGGGAGGCCCAAGCAGAGGGGGAATCTAAATCAAAGAGAAGTCAATTTCAAGCCACATACAAATTTATATCCAAAGAGAAACTTCCCTTGAAGTAAAACAGCATAATATGTTTATGACAAAGGTGGTACTTCAGAGCAACGAGGAAGGAAGAGATGGCTTTTTTTCTTTTTTTTTTGAAATGTGGTCTCGCTATGTTGCCCAGGCTGGTCTTGAACTCCTGGACTCAAGCAATCCAACTGCCTTAGCCTCCACATGTGCTGAGATTACAGGTGTGAACCACCATGCCTAGCCGAGATGACCTTTTCAATAAACAGTCTTTAGTCCAGTGGATATCCACATCTTGACCCCTACCTCACATCATACACAAAACTGAATTCTAAATAAATTGTAGGTCCACATCTAAAAAGACAATACATCATCCAGAAGAAATCATAGAATATTTTTATTTATTCAGGGAAGAAAAAGATGGTTTAAACGGAACAGAAAAACTCTCAATGATAAAGGATATGATTGATAAAATGGACTATGTTAAAATTTTAAAATTCTGAATTTCTTATCAAAAATGCTAAGACTAAAAATGCAAGGCACTGAGTAGATATAGAAAGTCAGTCAGTGGACCTGTACCTAGAATATATAAAGAGCTAATCAATAAGACATAGACATCTCAGCTGGGCGTGGTGGCTTATACCCATAATGGCAGCACTTTGGGAGGCCGAGGCAGGAGGACTGCTTGAACCCAGGAGTTTGAGACCAGCCTGGGCACCACAGTGAGACCCCATCTCTAAAAAAATAAAAAAAGAAAGAAATAGATGTCAAATACAGAAATTGTCAGAAAACACTCGGTGCGGTGTCTCACGCCTGTAATCCCAGCACTTTGGGAGGCCGAGGTGGGTGGATCACCTGAGGTCAGGAGTTCGAGACCAGCCTGGCCAACATGGAGAAACCCCATCTCTACTAAAAAATACAAAAATTAGCCAGATGTGGTGCCACATGCCTGTAATCCCAGCTACTCAGGAGGCTGAGGCAGGAGAATCACTTGAACCCAGGAGGTGGAGGCTGCAGTGGGCTGAGACTGGCCACTGCACTCTAGTCTGGGCAACACAGCAAGACTCTGTCTCAGAAAAAAAAAAAAAAGAAAAAAGAAAAAAGAAAAGAAAGAAAGAAATTGTCAGAAAGCAAGCAAGTACTTCAAAAAAGAGGCCAATAAGCATATGGAAAGGTGCTCAACCCCTGCCCCCCAGCACAGCACTAAAGACAATGGCTATGCTTTTTACAACTTTCTTGTTTTCTTTTTCTGGCAGCTCAACAATACAGATAATAACTGTTAGTTGAAATGACGTTGTCTCTGATGATCAAATTGAACCAAATATAAATTTATTTAAAAAAAATATTACAATCATTTTTTCTACCTATACGTTCCACTTTGAATTTATACGTAAAAAATTGTAATAGTTTCATATTACAATCTTATTATCAATATTATCCATCCTAGATAATAATCCAATCATTATTATCAATATTATCCATTCTAGATAATAATCATTTGTCTCCTTTTATCTATTGGCTGTTCTAGCACCAAATTTCAAAAGTATTTATAGTACTTTCCGTTGTTTTTCTGTAGATATTGTGCAGTCAGTTAAGCAAAGATTGCTTAAAGAGAACACAAAAATGCTTGGCTTAATACTAAGCCAATATTCCTAGCCAGTATTAACTTGTTATTTTTCAATATCATCAATTGTTTACTGTTTACTAACCTACACACATTTCCCCTCCAGTTTTAGTAATTGCATATGTGCTTCCTTTTTGTGTACATGTGGTGTTTCATGTTTCTTTAATGAAGAATCTAGATTACTAAATTCTAGTGCAGAATCTAGTTTAGGTAGTCATCAATACACACCTTGGCCAAAGGATAATCATGAAAACTAGGCATGTAAAATAATGGGAATACAAATGGGAATACAAAAATGCTTTTCTTTGGACTTAGAATATAAAAGTCAGTTTCTACAGAGTCTTTCTCTGTGCTTTAAAATGTAGGTTTTATTATTCAGGTATGGTAAGGCCAACAGATCAGGAGATGACTGCCATTGAAAAGATAGTTTATTATTCACAGTTCCAAGAAGAGAGGTGATGTGGTTTGGCTGTGTCTTCACCCAAATCTCATCTTGAATTGTAGCTCCCATAATTGCCATGTGTCATGGGATGGACCCAGTGGGAGGTAATTTAATCATGAGGGTGAGTCTTTCCCATGCTCTTCTCATTGTGGTGAATAAATCTCATGAGATCTGATGGTTTTATAAATGGCAGTTCCCCTGCACACACTCTTTGCCTGACAAATGTAAGACTTCCCTTTGCTCTTTTTTCATTTTCTGCCATGATTATGAGGCTTCCCCAGCCACGTGGAACTGTGAGTCCATGAAACTTCTTTCCCTTATAAATGACCCAGTCTCAGGTATGTCTTTATTAGCAGCATGAGAACAGACTAATACAAGAGGACATGCCACACAGGTAAGAACCAGAGTTGGTCAAGAAGCAAAAGGAGTGAGGAGAAAACATATACAAGAGCCTATACTGTGGTTTCTACAGGAAGGAACAGAAGAAGCAGAGTAAGCAGATTTAGGATTGGCTGGTTTGAATAATTTCAGTGGTCTCTAGGGGTATAAGGACTGTCCCTAGTTGCCTGGTACCTGGCTCTGGGGTTGCCAGGGCAGGTGGATAGTGGCCTTGAGTGTAAGAGCAGGATGTGGGATATGGGCTCTGGATCAGTAGGTTCGCATCTGAAAGACGGCTCACAGATGAGTCCTTTACTCTCTAGGAATTGGCTGGCTTGCCTGGGGGAGGGCTAGTCTCCCAACTGTCAGTAAGGCCCCAGATGTCAAAACATCAGAATAAAAAGGAATGCTTAATACCCTCTCTTTAGAAGAACTAGTGTTAGATGATGATGTGGTTTGGCTCCGTGTCCCCCACCCAAATCTCATCACAAACTGTAATTCCTCTGTGTCAAGGGAAGGACTTGTAATCCCCCACGTGTCCAGGGAGGGAAGTGATTGGATCACAGAGGTGGATTCTCCCATGCTGTTCTTCTCATGAGATCTGATGGCTTTGTAAGCGTCTGTCATTTCTCCTGCTTGCTCTCACTCCCTCCTGCCGCCTTGTGAGGAAGGTGCCTGCTTCTTCTTCACCTTCCACCGTGATTGTTAAGTTTCTTGAGGCCTTCCCAGCCATGCAGAACTGTGAGTCAATTCAACCTCTTTCCTTTATAAATTACTCAGTCTCAGGTATTTCTTTATAGCAGTGTGAAAACAGACTAATACACATAAAATATCATATTTTCTGTTATGTTTATCTGATGAAAAATCATAATCCTTAATTTGAAGCACATTATGTTTTGCTCCAAAGAATCTCATGCTGTCAAAAGGAGTAGGATCACTTTCCAGAATCATTAACCAACAAACCTAGTGACACTCCAGAGATTCTAACCTTTGGACAAATTTGCTGATTTCATGGATACACTTTATCTTGCAAGGTACAGCCCAGAGTTACATTTGTTCCTTCTAAATGATGTATGTGATATGAATAATTCTCTTCTCTATCTCACTTTTAAAATTAGTAGCCGATATGGTTTGGCTCTGTCTCCCCGCCCAAATCTCCTGTTGAATCATAATTCCCAATGTTGAGGGAGGGACCTGGTGGGAGGTAATTGGATCTTGGGGGTGGATTTCCCCCATGCTGTTCTCATGATAGTGAGTGAGTTCTCTCAAGATCTGCTGGCTTAAAAGTGTGTGGCACCTCTCCTGCTCACTTTCCTTTTCTCTGTCTTGTGCAGCCTTGTAAAGAAGGTTTGCTTCCCCTTCCCCTTCCACCAGGATTGTAAATTTTCTGAGGCCTCCCAGTCTTGCTTCCTGTTAAACTTGCGGAACTGTCAGTCAATTAAACCTCTTTTCTTCATAGGTTACTCAGTCTCAGGTAGTTCTTTATAGCTGCATGAGAACGGACTAATACAGTAGCTAAAGGTTAATTAGCAAATAATTTGAAGTTGATAAGATTGAATCTGACTTGAAGTTCAAGTTGTGAATTTGATAAGAATAAATACCTGTTTCATTTTCATGAGTAATCTTCATTCATAATTTATAATGCCCTATTTCTGAACTTTACATGAGTTATGCTCAATAAAGTCTGCTAGTTTTTATTGTTGCCAGTTTAAAAAATTTAAATAGCCTCTTATTTGAAAATTTTCTATTTATCCCTTTCAGTTTGTTTCTCTTCTGATTCTATTTTATTTACTTATCTATTTATTTTAAAGATAAGGTCTCACTCTGTCACCCAGGCTGTAGTGCAGTGGCACAATTACAGCTCACTGCAGCCTCAATATCCCAGGCTCGAGCAATCCTCCTGCCTCAGCTTCCTGAGTAGCTGGGACTATAGGCACATGCCACACCTGGCTAATTTTTAACTTTTTTTTTTTTTTTTTTTTTAAAGACATAAGGTCTCCTTTTAAAGGGATAAGGTCTCCTTATCTCCATGGATAAGCATGAGCCACTATCCCTGGCCATGAACTTTACTTTTATGTTACCTATTTTTGTTATGGTCTTGACCTATACTCATTTCAACGATTTAAAGGCTTAAATAATGATGTGTAGTTGTTTTCAAATATTCAAACTTTCAATATATTTTTATCTAAAAATATAAATTAAAAGTTAGGAAATAAAAAAATTATAATGGTCTCATATTTTCAAAAGTTACCTTTTTCTTTAAATATCCAATATTGTCTTAAAATTCAAAAGTGAATATGTAAAGAAAAATTCAATAAAGCCCCTCTGTAATTTAAAAAAAACTAATATTATGAAATATTTTAATAGAAAATAAAACTACTCAATTCTAGTATTAAATGTCTATCTACTTTCCAATGGAAAGAATGATTAGTATCACTGTTCACATTACATCTAGGTCTATATATTTATATACAAATTCAAGAGTAATATGAATTTTTCAATTTTGCAAAATGTTCCTCAGCTGCCATGTGTAACTGTTGCAACACTACACTAATTTGTGAGTATCTCAGAACTGAGGACTGAAACACAAAGAAAAGCAAGTAAATGGATACTCTGGCATTATAGGGAAATGATACTTTGTAATATGAGTATAAACTGCCAGTAGGCTAAGAAGAGTCAACAAGTTAATTATTCTTTGCTCTTACCTATTTGACATGATTTGACTGTGTCCCCACTCAAGTGTCATCTTGAATCGTGGCTTCCACAACTCTCATATGTCATGAAAGGGACACAGTAGGAGGTCATCGAATCATGGGGACAGTCTTTCCTGGGCTGTTCTGCTGATGGTGAATCAGTCTCATTAGATCTGATGGTTTTATAAGGAGGAGTTCCCCTGAACAAGCTCTTTCTCTCTTTGCCTGCTGCCATCATGTAAGATGTGACTTGCTTCTCCTTGCTTTTTGCCATGATCGTGAGGCCTCTCCAGCCATGTGGAACTATGAGTCCATTAAACCTCTTTCCTATATAAATTACCCAGTCTTGGGTGTGTCTTTATTAGTAGTGTGAAACAGACTAATACAGTATTGCTTCTTCCACTCAATTTCCTCCTACACTCTGAAGTAATGCCCATCTTCCACATGGGCAGCAACCTGAATACCATCACAGCTATGTTAGTCATAAATTGCTATGTAACAAACAAGTTCAAAACCATGGTTTATAAGAGCAATGGTGTATTACTTTTCTGAAGGTTGGCCCGATATGTTCTGTTGCTGGTTTCACTGAGGCTTATTCTGCGACATGCCTTTTGGTGAATTACTCACATATTTCATCTGGGTGTGTGACACTCCAGTGAATTCTTGAAGTCAATTTTAAAAATCTTTATATTATTACCTGTAGGTAATGATAGAATGGTATAGGTTCTAACTCCAAACTATTATGTTTCAAACATCAGCTTTCTAAGAATCACCTGGGGAGCTTATTTAAAATGCAGATCACTGGGTCCCACCCCAGAAATTCTAATTAGATAGATGCGGCCCAGGAACCTGTACGTATTAGGAGTTCAGAGGACTACACTCTAAAAAATACTGGTCTACAGCAGCACTCCCACTTCAACTTCACAGACACAGTCCAGGTCCTCTAGTTTCTTACTTACTGCATATATTCCCCACTAATATCCTCACCCAGGGCAAACTAACTAGCAATTTTCATGACCAATTGCCTATTTAAATCATCTGGAAAACTCAAAAAATTGCTAATGCCTGGCCAGGCATGGTGGCCCATACTTGCAATCCTAGCTACACAGGAAGCTGAGGTTGGAGCACCACTTAAGCCTAGGAATTTGAGACTAGCCTGGACAACATAGCTAGACCCCATCTCAAAGAAATTTACTGATGTCTGTTCCTTACCCATAGCAATTAAATCAGACTCCCTGGAAACGAGGCCCCAGCTACCAGGATAATTTTAAAGCAACTTGGTAGATTGGACTGTACTGCCAGGGTTGAGAACAACTTTTCTCATTCATCCGCTGCCTCCAGTGGTCTTTCTTACTATGCCCTAAAGTATTCTAAAGTTTCTTCTTTACTAGAGCACAGCTTCCCAGCCTTCCCAGTTTCCCAGAGAAGGGAAACAGGCTACAGGTGTGGTACAAAACATTAATTGGCCAGTGATCCAGGCTGCTCCTGGGCCTATGAGCTTCAGGTAAAAGCAGCTTCTCCTGAGGCTTCTTGGATGGTAGCCTGAGTTGGGGCAGGTTTGCCCATGTTCCCCCACTCCCCACTGCCCACTGCAGACGTGGTACCCACAGAGATACAGAAGGAGAATGTTGCCCAGGTGTCCAGGAAGCTCAACTCAAGGTATGGCTGGCTGGGGAAGGGGGAATACTGCAAACAGGCGTACTGGTCTGAATCTCTGTCTTCACATATGTTTGATTCTTTTGCTCAATAATCACTGATGTACCTTCTATATGGCTACAGGGTGATTGCTCCAACCGTGCGGGTGCATTTTTAGAATTAGTTGCATTATCATTTTGAACAATTTGATGCCAGGAGTGGCAACTCATGCCTGTAATCCCAGCACTTTGGGAGGGCTGAGGTGCCTACCAGTAGTTCCAGCTACTGGGGTTTGGGGGGCCTGGTAGGGGAGTTTGAGGCAGGAGGATGGCTTGAGCCTGGAAGGCTGAGACTGCAGTGAACCATGATGGGGCCACTGCATTCCAGTCTGGATGACAGAGCAAAATTGGGTCTCAAAATAAGATTTTAAAAAAGAAATAAATAAAAATTTGAAGCCATAAAATTGGATTTGAAATCTATCAGCATTTTATCAATAAATTTTAATACTACATTGGACAATGAAAGAAAGAACTCATGTTTCTTTTAAATAAAATTTTAGATGTTGGTTTAACAATCAGATGCTGGTTGTCAAAGGGTTTTAAATTTTTGTCACCTATTTGTGTGATTAAAGATTTCTTTTTTAAAAAATTATTTATTTTAACTTTTTTTTTTTTTTTGAGATAGGGTCTCACTCTGTTGCCCAGGCTGGAATGCAGTGGCACCATCTCAGCTCATTACAACCTCTGCCTCCCAGGTTCAAATGATTCTCCTGCTTCAGCCTCCTAAGTAGCTGGATTAAAGTTTTCTTTCATTGGTTATTAGAGAAAATATGAAGATAAAAAATTTTAAAGCTTGATTAGGAATTGTATGTGGCATAAGCTATCATAAAAATGTTTATCATAAAAATGTTTTCAATGTTAAAAGCAATTATCTACCTGACCTCAAATTTCAACAATATCAAAATTCAGAACTTCTCTTTACTTAACTCCACCAAATGGGTGAAAATATATTTGCAATCAAAAAGTCCATAAAGAACTGGTATCTACGATGGATAAAGAATGCCTGCAAATTACTTAGAAAAAAATGGACAATTCAATAAGAAAGTAGGGGCAAAGACTTAAACAGGTCACAAAAGAGAAAATCTACATAACCAATAGCATATTGAAAATGATCAGCATCCACTTTTTGATGGCATTGTTTGTTTTTTTCTTGCAAGTTTGTTTTAGTTCTTTGTAGATTCTAGATATTAGCCCTTTGTCAAATGGGTAGATTGCAAAAATTTTTTCCCATTCTGTTGGTTGCTGGTTCACGCTAATGATAGTTTCTTTTGCTGTGCAGAAGTTCTTTGTTTAATTAGATCCCATTAGTCTATTTTGGCTTTTGTTGACATTGCTTTTTGTGTTTTAGTCATGAAAGTCCTTGCCTATGCCTATGCCCTGAATGGTATTGCCTAGGTTTTCTTCTAGGGTTTTTATGGTATAAGGTCTTATGTTTAAATCTTTAATCCATCCGGAGTTAATTTTAGTGTAAGGTGTCAGGAAGGGGTCCAGTTTCTGGTTTCTGCACATGGCTAGCCAGTTTTTCCAACATTGTTTATTAAACAGGGAATCCTTCCCCCATTGCTTGTTTTTGTCAGGTTTGTCAAAGATCAGATGGTTGTAGATGTGTGGTGTTGCCTCCGAGGCCTCTGTTCTGTTCCTTTGGTCTATAGCTCTGTTTTGGTACCAGTACCATGCTTTTTTCATTACTGTAGTCTTGTATGGTTTGAAGTCAGGTAGTGTGATGCCACCAGCTTTTTTTTTTTTTCTTTTTGCTTAGGATTGTCTTGGCTATGTGGGCTCTTTTTTGGTTCCATATGAAGTTTAAGGTGGTTTTTTCCAATTCTGTGAAGAAAGTCAATGGTAGCTTGATGGGGATAGCATTGAAATCTATAAATTACTTTGGGCAGTATGGCCATTCTCAAAAGAAGACATTTATGCAGCCAACAAACATAAAAAAAAGCTCATAATCACTGGTCATTAGAGAAATGCAAATCAAAACCACATTGAGATACCATCTCACACCAGTTAGAATGGTGATCATTAAAAATTCAGGAGACAACAGATGCTGGAGAGGATGTGGAGAAATAGGAATGCTTTTACAGTGTTGGTGGGGAGTGTAAATTGTTCAACCATTGTGGAAGACAGTGTGGCAATTCCTCAAGGATCTATAAATAGAAATACCATTTGACCCAGTAATCCCATTGCTGGGTATATACCCAAAGGATTATAAATCATTCCATTATAAAGACACACGCACACCTATGTTTATTGCAACACTGTTCACAATAGCAAAGACTTGGAACCAACCCAAATGCCCATTATTGACAGACTGGATAAAGAAAATGTGGCACATACACACCATGGAATACTATGCAGCCATGAAAAAGGATGAGCTCATGTCCTTTGCGGGGACATGTATAAAGCTGGAAACCATCATTCTCAGCAAACTGACACAAGAACAGAAAACCAAACATGACATGTTCTCACTCATAAGTGGGTGTTGAACAATGAGAACACATGGACACAGGTTGGGGAACATCACACACCGGGGCCTGTAAGGGGCTGTGGGGCCAGGGGAGGGGATAGCAGGGAGTAGGGTGGTAGGGGAGGGATAGCATTAGGAGAAACGCCTAATGTAGACGATGGGGTGATGGATGCAGCAAACCACCATGGCACCTGTATACCTATGTAACAAACCTGCACATTCTACACAAGTACCCCAGAACTTAAAATATAATAAAAAAAGAAAAAAAAATGTTTAGCGTCATTAGCAGTTACAGAAATGCAAGATAAAGCCAGCCATGGTGGCTTGCATCTGTAATCCCAGCACTTTAGGAGGCCAAGGCAGGAGGATCACTTGAGGCCAGGAATTTTAGACCAGCCTGGCCAATATGGTCAAACCCTGTTTCTGCTAAAAGTACCAAAAAAAAAAGAAAGAAGAAAAAGAAACATTAGCCAGGCGTGCTGGCACACACCTGTAATCCCAGCTGCTCAGGAGGTTGAAGCATGAGAATCACTCGCAGTGAACTGAGACTGCACCACTGCACTCCAGCCTGGGTGACACAGTAAAACTGTCTCAAAAAAATCAAAAAAAGAAAAAAATGGAATATAAAATCAGGAAATATAATTACACATCTGCTAAATTTGATTTTATTTCATTTAAATTTAAGTCTGATGATACTACGGTGAGTATGTAGAATAGCAGGGACTCATTCCCATAAGTACTTGGGAAAAGTGGCATTATCTAAAAACACTGAGCAGATTTGTACTCTACTCACTGTATGTGTTCCCCGCACCAGCAGCATTGGCATCACCTGAGTGCTTGTTAAGAATGTGGAATCTCAGACCCTGCCTCAGACCTATTGAATCGGAATGTCATGCACATGTTATATTGGAGAAGCACCCCTCCATGACCCAGAGATTTTACTCCAAATACATACCTTAAAGAACCTCCTTCACATGTATTCCAGAGATGTGTTCAAGCATATGGGGATCGCCACAGCGTTGAGGCCCTCTGACTGTGCCTCCGCCATAATGTGAGCTTGAGCCCAGACATATTTCCCCTCCTGGAGGCAGTCGAGCTAAGGGAAAGCAGGAACTAAAAAGATGGATGATTTTGTAGAAGTTATCTCAGACTCCCTGACATTGACACAATGGCTCGGTGATGGCTGTGTGGTTTTACTAAGACATTGTGTTTTATCTTGGTACCTGTTTTGGGCTAGTCTTATGACTCTGTTTTGGGCTAGTCTTATGACTCTATTTACTCTAGTTTTATGACTCTGTTTACTAAACATTAAGCCCTGTAACTACTCACATGTCTCTTGGAGATTGTTACGTTTAAGATCTATGAGTTTTGCCTGACCTTAAAGAATGTTACCTTCTCAAATGTAAATCCCTACACAATAGGTAAAGAAAAGTCTCCACCCTGGTGCTTACTTTTATGGCCCCTAGTCATGTACTTCCCTTTTATTGGTATTTTATCTTGTCCTCCAGACTTGTGGTATTGTAACTTTTGTTCCTCTTTATTGTATAGAATTAACAATGTGGGTTGACATCAGCTACTGAAAACTGACAGTATATATTGGGACCCTTTGCACAAATAAAATTGCTGTTTAGACATTGCTGTATGGGCACTGTCTATTCAGACCTCCGGACCCTACTTTTCTGTCCCCCCTTTTCCGGCACACTCTCTCTTCTAGGTATTGGGACCCTCTCGCTGGCCGAGAGCTCCCCCGGCAGATGTGCCATTCCCGACACAAGCATGTCTGTGGCAGCATTTTTTTTTTTTTTTTTTTTTGAGACAGAGTCTCACCCTGTCGCCCGGGCTAGAGTGCAATGGCATGATCTTGGCTCACTGCAACCTCTGTCTCATGGGTTCAAATGATTCTCCTGCCTCAGCCTCCCGAGCAGCTGGGATTAAGGTGCCCACCACCATGCCCAGCTAATTTTTTTTGTATTTTTAGTAGAGATGGGGTTTCACTATGTTGGTTGGGCTGGTCTCGAATTCCTGACCTCATGATCCGCCCGCCTCGACCTCCCAAAATGCTGGGATTACAGGGAACATTTTCTTTTTTTTGGTAAACAAAAACTGTTGCTAACTCCAGTCTATTAATAGCAGAAGGGACAAACAAATTATGGTGTAGCTATATAATGGAATACTACGCATCTGAAAAAACAAACTACAATTATGCACATTAACAGTGACACTCACAAGCATGGCGTTGAGTGCAAGAAGCAGGACACAGGATAATACCACTTATACAATATTCAAAACAGGTGAATTATCTTATTTAGGATATACAAATGTGATAAAAGCAAGGGTATAATTATCACAAGTGCCACATGGAGTTATCTCTGGGCAGGTGGAGGAAGAAAGTGTGATGAGTATACACTGGGGACTTTTAAGATATTTGGCAATGTTCTGTTTCATAACGTGGGTGATCATAGCTAGCCATTTTGTTGATATTTCTAAAATTGTACATGTGTTTTATATATTCTTCTGTATTTCACAATTAAACATTTTAAAAGACATTACATTCATGGAAATGAGCTTGAAGTTTCACACTAAAAAGTTAGGTATTTTTTATGGAAGTTTTATACCAATTTAGTAGTTAACAGTCTCTGCAATAGTTTTTATTTGTTTTTTGTGTTAATTTAAAGTAAAAAGTTATTTTTTCATTAAGTCACATATAGATGTTCCCAAATTATTTCCGCTGTAACCCAGTGGGGTGTTCAAATATTGTTTTCTTTGTGTGCTGAGACATAAAACACACTGTGATGCAGAGAACGAGATCAAATTATTTCCAAGGCGTTCAAGGGTCCAGCCTTCCCTTGCAGCTTCATCTGTTGCTTTGCTTCAAATTCTAGCTGTTGAATTCCTTGCCTTCCCCCAAAGTAACTACCATGCCATTAGGCTCATACTTCTTCTGGAATTCCCCAGATGACCACAAACAACTCTAGGGTAGTGTGCTACACTATACATTTTGGAGTATTCATGTAACAGAATACTATATTTGCCTTATTTTCTTCCCCCGCCCCCCCCCCGCTTTTTTGAGACGGAGTCTCACTCTGTTGCCCAGGCTACAGTGCAGTGGTGCGATCTCGGTTTCAGCTCACTACAACCTCTGCCTCCCAGGTTCAAGCAGTTCTCTTGCCTCAGCTTCCCAAGTAGCTAGGATTACAGGTGCTCACCACCACGCCCGGCTAATTTTTGTATTTTTAGTAGAGACGGGATTGGTTAGTCTGGTCTTGAACTCCTGATCTCAGGTGATCCGCCCGCCTTGGCCTCTTAAAGTGCTGAGATTACAGGTGTGAACCACCACACCCAGTCAATATTTGTCTTATTTTAATAACTGGTTATTCTATATTCTATGGAACTATAAATCCTATATTTACCTTCATTACTATATGAATTGACAAGTGAAAAGTGCATACTATTTCTAAGTGTATTAATATTAGTAATCCACTTTGGGGATAATAGAATTTATGTGACATTGAATTGTGCTGTGTAGTTACTAAGATTTTATAAAGTATGGTCTTTAGTTAACTCTAATATCTTTACTACTTTAAATAGGTAATAATATATTCAAATTATAAAGCATCTACTCTAAACACTGGTTCCATAACAAAGCAACCAAGCTTAGCATCTGTGAATTTTTTGGAGGCTGGCAGTAGAGAGCTATGAAATTATATGAATGAGAAGAATAAGGACCATGGTATTTATGTTAATCTCTTAAAATGCTTTTGAATCAAGAAATAAAAAGCATCTGTTAACTACCTTCAGCAACAATTAGGATGTTTGCCCAGGTCATGCTAAGAGACTATTAATGAATTTCATTGTGTTGACCTCAATCACTACCAGAGATAGGGTGACCCATCATCTCCTGGCCATATTGTGTGTCCCTTAAACTGCTGGTTCTCAACTTTAAATGCACATCAGATCATCTCAAGTGTTCAGGCAACACCTAAGACCATTTACAGCAAAATTTCTGGGAGTGGAATCTCAACATCACTTGTGTTTTTGAAACGCTCCCTAGTTGATTCTAAGTGCTGCCAAAGTTTGGAGCCATGCCCTTAATCGGAACAGACCTGCCCCATCCTTTGTTTCTCCCTCCCAGTCCCTTTCCCAGTACCTGCTGGAACCTTGCTTGGGATCAGGAACCATCTCTGTATCTTTATGTGTTCTTGGAACATCAACTCCTTCCTTAACAGAAATCTCCTAAGGGCTCCCCCCCGCTCCCCAACGCTTTACATACCACAGACCCAAGTCAGAAGGTGATTGGATTTTTTGCTTGCCTCCCCAGCTAAGGCCCCTTCCAAACCACTTCTTCTTCTTGCAAAATCTCCTACTTCCTTTGAAACTCACTCATGAAGTTAGACCAACTTCCTACCTTCCTTACTGCTGCCAACTGCTATTAACCCCCTCACTCACTAAAGATGGTTCACCTCACAGACTTCTCTTGCCATCCTTATTCCCATTTTCTTTCCCTGAAACTCATGTATGCTCCTGGCCTCAAATCCTTGACCTGCTGAGTTCCAATCTTCCTTTACCCCACTTCACCACCCTCTCATGGTCACCCTGGTCTTCATCTTCCCTGGAAATTTAATTGCTTCTCAAATCTGTTTTTAAATCTCGCTCTGCTAACCACTCCCTATCCTTTTAAAGTTTGCTTGCTCAGTCACTCCCACTGCCACCTTTCTTTGACCTTGTCAAGACCTCTAATCCTCAGACACCCCTTTCTCTCTAGCTCACCAGCCTCTTCTTGGCTTCTCCTCTCTACTTCTCCAGGCTTGATTCTATACTGCATCAGTATAATCAATCCCTTGAAAGTACCGTCAGCTTCTCTGCATTCCCACTCTCTACTGGACTCAACTACCAAGACTCAAACCTGCTCCAGCTTCAACTCTCCACCTTTGGTTGCCTGCATGCACAGCAGGGCTCTGTGGTCCTAACAAACCTCATGTGGGCACTCAACTATGCCCAGAAACCATGCTCTGCTTTCTCACTGTGAAGATAACAATTTTGTACCTTTTCCTCAAAACTGCCTGCTTGGAAAACAGAAACTATCAGATGGAAATACCATCTTCTCATCCCCCAAATTGACAATGCTCTCTAAACTTGCACTCACTTTTCATCCCATTGGTTATGGTGGAGGAAAGACATGGCCAAGACCAGTTTCTCCCATTGTGCTCTGAATCCATCCTTTTTTTTTTTTCAATTTCCAGCTTTATCGAGGTATAATTAAAAAGTAATATTGCTTATATTTAAGGTATACAATGTACTTATGTGAGATATGAATGCACTGTGTAGTAATTACATTAACATATCTCTCACCACACTTACCATTTGTGTCTGTGTGTGTTTGTGTGTACGTGTGGGGTGAGCACATTTAAGATCTACTCTTAGTAAATTTTGAGTAAACAATACAGTATTATTAACTATAGTAACCATGCTGCACAGAACTTATTCATTTTATAACCACAAGTTTGAGCTGAGCATGGTGGCTCATGCCTGTAATCCAGCACTTTGGGAGGCCGAGGTGGCTGAATTGCTTGACAGATATTAGAAGTGTGATTTCTGTTCCCACCAACCTGGCTTCCTTCCCCCATCACTCCATAGGAATTTTGTGTTGCAATCAACCTCCATTTCATTTTTTCAACCTTACCTTTCTTAGCCCCAAGAACATTTGGTAAGTGACATTCCTTCCTTTCTGAAATGCTCTCCTCTGTTCTTCCAGGGCAAATGCCTCTTCTGGTTTTTCTCTTTCTCCTCTGGCCACCCTTCAGTCTCCTTTGTTGGTTCCTATTCTACTTGATTTCCAAATATTGAGTCCTTCAGGCTATCTGGATCCCTCTTCACTCTGGACTCTTCCTGGATGATGTCATGTTTGTTTATAAGTGCCATCTATATGACAATATCTTCCAAATTTCTATCCCAGTCCAGACCTGTTCTTGGAGCTCTCAACTAGGCACCCAACAGCCTGCACAGCACCTTCAGAGATGCACACCACAGAAGCACCCAACTCAAGAGCCAGAGACTGACTCCCTCACCACCACCCCTTTCTCCCTCCCATCCTCACCTCACTCATGACATCACATCCTACCCCCGACCAGCCAGGGTTTCTGCCAGAAAACTGAGATTCACTCCTGGGTCCTCCTCTCACAGGCCCTTGCTTTGTTCCATCTCTAACACCTCCCCACTGTCCTCCTAGTCACAGCCATCATTATCTCTGATCTAGGTAATTGCAAAAGCCTAACTGGGGCTGGGCGTGGTGGCTCATGCCTGTAATCCCAGCACTTTGGGAGGCTGAGGTGGGCAGATCACCTGAGGTCAGGAGTTCGAGATCGGCTTGGCCAACATGGTGAAACCCCATCTCTGCTAAAAATACAAAAATTAGCCAGGTGTCGTGGTGGGTGCCTGCAATCCCAGCTACTCAGGAGGCTGAGGCAGGAGAATGGCTTGAACCCAGGAGGTGGAGGTTGCAGTGAGCCGAGATTGTGCCATTGCACTCCAGCCTGGGTGACAAGAGCAAAACTCCATCTCAAAAAACAAACAAAAAAAGTCTAACTGGTTTTCCACTTTTTAGTTTAGATAACTTTTTAGTTTTAGATAACTCTTGTTATCAGAGCATGTTACCTTGACTTATCCTTCAATGGTTTCTCATCCCTTCTAGAACAAATGAGGCCTTGGCTGACCTTGCCTTGCCACTCTATTGAGCTTTATTTCATGTTCCTCTGATGATTCTACAATGTACTGAGCTCTTTCTTGACCCAAGCCTTTATGTCTGTCATCTTTTCCGCTAGAAAGCTCATTCCCTGGCTCTCGGCAGGCTGGAGTCCTTTTCATCCATCAGCTCTCAGCTTAGTCACCTCACAGAGCCCTGGTCCAACTACCTAATGCAAAGCAGTTTCTCCTATTATTCTCAATTACGGTGTCCAGTTTTTGGTTTTGCCTCACAGAATATACCAGTCTATTATTCACTAGTTTGTCTCGCCTTCTAGAATGTAAGCTGTATGAGGATGAGGGTGTCTTAGTCACAGCTTTACCCCCAAGTCTTGCATGATGCCTGGCACGTAACAGGCATTCCATTAATATTTTGAGAGATCATCTAAGTTTGGCATCCTAATTTCACATGAGGAAGAAACTCGCCTAAGGGCCCATGATTTTCCTATTTATTCAGATTGTTGCACTGAGGGCGGTGTAGTAGTTAAAAGCACATATTCTGGTACCAGACTTCTTTGGTTCAAATCCCAGCTCCTCAACTGACTAGTTGTGATGCTGGGGAAATTATCACCCTGTTTCCTCATTAGTAAATGGGGATTATAGTATCTATATCTAATAGTACTGTTGCAAAGATTAAATGAACAGAAAGATGATGCCTAGTGTATGATAATTCTGCTCATTATTATGTAAACTCAAAAACAGTTTCTTCAACCCCCCAACCCCTTCCTATGCTTAGAACACAAAAAACAATGTTCTTTGAATGATATAACTAATAATTCCCCACAACTTTCACCACTCAAGACAGAACCTATGTCTGGGCCTATATAATTAGACTTTCTCAGGTACTTCAAGGAGAATCAAGATCCTCATGGCAAAACAAACAAAACAGACAATTCCTTCATGGGTGGACCTCAATTTTGGTCATGCTCATCTTTTGGAGAGTGGAGAGGATTTACCTGCTAGAACAGAGAACACTATTTCTCTGTCAAAAGATAATAACAACATCTTTATTACCTGCATTGCCCCCAACAAGAGATTTTTGCAACAATATATTAAGGTAGTAAAAATAATTTTTAAAATCTTAAAATAATGAGTGGCCTACAAGGTTACTAAAAAGTGATAGAGAATATAGGAAGATACATTAAATGACCATTTCTCATTCATTTTGAAAGCTATTCAGACACCAGACAGTTTTAAAAAGTGTGAGAATTAATGATTTATTGTCGCCCAGATGGCAATTGGATTTATAGTCTTTATACTTTACATTTTTTGTAAATTAAAAAAAGACAAGTTTTAAATAGCCAATGCTGGTTATGTTTTCAGAAAACATGATTAGACTAATTCATTAATGGTGGCTTCAAGCTTTTCCTTATTGGCTCCAGAAAATTCACCCACCTGTTAAGAGAATATGGAACTGACATTAGACATAGCATTGTAGCACTGTTTTAGACATAAAACATCAGCACAGAATGAAAGAAGAATAGGGGTAGAGGGGGAGAAGTATCACCTTATTTAAAATACACTTACTTAAATAATGTTAACTTATAAGCAAAAAACAAAAAAATATCAGAGAAACGTTAAAAGGCTCAAGTACAAATTTTCTTTTACACAAATGCCTAACAATAAATTAACTGCCTACGTCTGAGAAACTCTATGTGCTTTATGACATAAACAGGAAACACCAATCAGAGGGATTTAGTGGCTAGTTCTAGGAAAGATGGATTTTCAATTAGATGTCACATTATATACATAAGCCAATGAAGAATGACGTATTTAAAAATTATTTTAAAAGCAGAACATGGCAATATGCCTCAGTCTTTGAAGGGAACGTGGTTTATTAATAATTTATACTGGTTTTCCTACTGCCCAGTTTAGAGTTTTAAAGGTCAGACGTACATACCTTTGTCCCTTCTTAAAAAACTGGAATGTTGGCATGCATTTGACTTCACACTCTGAAGCAACATCCTGGTGGGGGAAAGTACAAGGGGGAGAGGATTAAAAACAAGACTGCGAGTATTGAGCTTTGACAGAAGTAATTCAAAACCTGAATCTTTTCCCTGTCATGAATCTTTTCCCTGAATCTTTACCCGACATTTCAGCATAAGGACATTTTTCAGCATATCAAAATTAATATAATGAACATAATGGTAGTACAAAAGCCAAACCGGTTATATTCTTAATGAAAAATTCTTCTTAGTGGCACAGTTTCAGCTCACTGCAACCTCTACCTCCTGGGCTCAAGCAATCCTCCCTCCTCAGCCTCCCCAGTAGCTGGGACTCGAGGCACACGCCACCTCATCCGGGTTTTTTTTCTTCTTCCCAGAGACAGGGTCTCTCCATGTTGCCCAGGCTGGTCTCAAACTCATGAATTCAAGTGATCCACCTGCCTTGGCCTCCCAAAGTGCTGGGATCACAGGTGTGAGCCACCATGTTCGATCTCCTGTTTATTTTTAATTAAATATATGATTTTGTGAGGCCAAGGCTGGTGGGTCACCTGAGGTCAGGAGTTCGACACTCGTCAAAATACAAAACTTAGCCGGGTGTGGTGGCACATATCTGTCATCTCAGCCACTCGGGAGGCTGAGGCAGGACGCTCACTTGAACCTGGGAGGTGGAGGCTGCACTGAGCTGAGATCATGCCACTGTACTCCAGCCTGGGTGACAGAGTGAGACTCTATGTAGGGTCAGGGAGGAGTGGGCGGAAAGACTTTGTAGATTCTCACACCTTGCTGCAGTATCAGAAACACCTGAGGGATACTACAAGTTTTCCCATCCACCCCCATCTTAAACCATTATAGTTAAAGTCGGGCTTCAGGTGACTCTGAAGCTCTAACCTTTCAAAGCCATTCTGCTAAGAAAATCAACAAATTTCTAACATTGCAAATTGGGCTAGTGGATCCATATTTTCTCCTCTCCTAGATGTGGGTCTTACCACGTCTAAAGATTTTTCTGCAGCTCAAAGGTAACTGAAGTAACAGACATTCCTCAGCTGTGGAATGCGAAATGAGAACTCATAATACCCCACGCTCAACATGTTGTTCATGCTGTAAGAGGGCTAGGTTTGGAGGACAATACCATGATACCGGTTTGGTTTGGAGCCCAATAGGGATTGAAAATGTGAGCCAGGCACTCAAAAGAGGACTGAGAAAGAAATATAGAACCATTCAGCACCTAAGCAGCAAACGCTATACAGGACAGCAAGCGAGCAGGCGGGACTATGAGAACCAAATCATGGAAACCAACAGAGAACGCTAAAGGGGAAGAAAGGCCAGCTACAAACACTGACGACCTCTAGGATGGTGGCTGGCACTACTGTTGAGGAGTTTTTCTAGGTGATCTTTACTTTTTCTTTTAATGCTTAACAACCTGCTGAGCATGAAAGTACAGGTTCCAGTAAGAGGCACAAGGACAGTAATGGCTGGAATAAAAATGGCGAATATTTATTCAACACACACTATCAAAGTAAGGGTCAGAGAGAGGCTACCCTTTAGAAAATAAGTATCATAACCCTGTTGGCTGTTGGAGAAATAAGGCTGGTCTATTATTTTCAAAAGGGCTACTACTCATACTTTTCTATGAATCTATGGAGGCAAAGTTAAAGTTCCCCAGTTTCTCAGAGTGTCACTTCAAGGTTTTAAAAGACACCCTCAGGCCAGGCACGGTGGCTCACGCCTGTAATCCCAGCACTTTGGGAAGCTGAGGTGGATGGATCACTTGAGGTCAGGAGTGCGAGATCAGCCTGGCCAGCAACATGGCGAAAACCCATCTCTACTAAAAATACAAAAATTAGCCAGGCGTGATGGCAGGTGCCTGTAGTCCCAGCTACTCGGGAGGCTGAGGCAGGAGAATCGCTTGAACTCAGGAGGTGGAAGTTGCAGTGAGCAGAGATGGCACCACTGCACTCCAGCCTGGGCAAGAGTAAGACTCTATCTCCAAAAAAAAACCTTTCAGGGTGATGAGAGTGCCCCAAGCAGACATGAAGGAGGAGCTCTGCTGTACAGAAGTCCTCAACTGCTTTGGACACCTATAGTACTACACCATACAACATTTCGGTCGATGATGGACTGCATATATGATGGTGGTCCCACAAGATTATAATGACGCTGAAAAATTCCTATCACCTAGTAATAGGTTAACTTCATAGCCCATCGCATTCGCTCGTGCTAACAAATCTGTGCTGCAATTATATAAAAAGTATACCACTACAGGCTGCTTTGCCTATGGATTAGCCATTCTTTGGTTCCTTTACTTTGCTAAGAAATTTGCTTTCACTTAAAAAAAGTGTATCACTACAATTATGTACAGTATATATTACTTGATAATAATCAACTAGGTTACTGGTTTTTATAATTACTATACTTTTATGGTTAATTTAGACTGTACTCCTACTTATTGTTTTTAAAAAAGAAAGTTACTATAAAAACAGCCTCAGGCAGGTCCTTCAGGAAGCATTCCAGGAGAAGTCACTGCTATCATAGGAGATGAAAGGTCCATGCGTGTTATTGTCCCTGAAGAGCTTTCGGTGAGCAAGATGTGGGGATGGGAGACAGTGGTACTGGTGATCCTGATCCTGTGTCTGTCTAGGCTAATGTGTTTGAATCTTAGTTTTTAACAAAAAGGTTAAAAAAGTTAAAAAAAAAAAAAAAGCTTATAGACTTAAGGATATAAAGAAAATATTTTTGTAGAGCTGTACAATGCATTTGTGTTTTAAGCTAAGTGTCAATATAAGAGTTAAAAAGTTAAAAAATAAAAAAACTTATAAAGTAAAAAAAGTTAAACTTAATTTACTGCTAAAAAAAGAAATTTTAAAACTAAAATGTATGGCTGGGCGTGGTGGCTCACGCCTGTAATCCCAGCACTTTGGGAGGCCAAGGCGGGTGGCTCACGAGGTCAGGCGATGGAGATCATCCTGGCTAACACGGTGAAACCCCGTCTCTACTAAAAATTAAAAAAAAAAAAAAATTAGCCGGGCATGGTGGCGGGCACCTGTAGACTTGGGAGGCTGAGGCAGAACTGCTCGAACCTGGGAGACGTAGGTTGCAGTGAACTGAGATCGCGCTACTGCACTCCAGCCTGGGCGACAGAATGAGACTCTGTCTCAAATAAAATAAAATGTGTATAGCCCAAGTGTACAATGTTTATAATGCCTAAGGGTTCTATAGGCCTTCACATTCACTCACCACTCACTCACTGACTCGCCCAGAGCACCTATCAGTCCTGCAAGCCCCGTTTGTGGCAAGTACCTTATACAGGCATACCATTTTTAAATCTTTTATATCATACTTTCACCATACCTTTTCTATGTTTAAATGCACAAATACCTACTGCTGTGTTTTAACTGCCTACAGTATTCAGTATAGTAACCTGCCTTTCATGTTTGTGGCCTCCACACAGCCTAGGTGTACAGGAGGCTATGCCATCTAGGTTTGTGTAAGTAGACTATGCGTGCACAACAAAACTGCCTAGCATTTCTCAGAAGGTATCCTCATCATTAAGTGAGGCATGACTGTACTTCCCAAAGGCAGTAAGAACACCTGTCCTCAGTACAGTATGGTGCATTCTCTGCCTCAGGAAACCTATTTCACCTGTGCTGCAGTTCCATTACCTGTTCAGTGGGGGTGCTAATAAAAATATTCTTATAGTTACAGTGAGGATTAAATGACAGAGTGCATGCAAAGGGCTTATCATGGCATCTAACATCTATTATTACTTTCTTTTTTTTTTTGAGACAAAGTCTCGCTCTGTCACCCAGGCTGGAATACAATGGCGTGATCTCACCTCACTGCAACCTCCACCTCCTAGGTTCAAGCAATTCTCCTGCTTCAGCCTCCCTAGTAGCTGGGATTACAGGCACTAGCCACCAAGCCTGGCTGATTTTTTTGTGTATATATATATTTTTTGGCCAGGCTGGTCTTGAACTCCTGACCCCGTGATCCATCTGCCTTGGCCTCCCAAAGTGCTGGGATCACAGGTGTGAGCCACTGCGCCCGGCCTAGCACATTATTATTAATTTCAAGTAAAAATCAAGTTGCTACCTGATAGGATCAGCGGCAGTTAGAATTTCTCTTTCCCCAGGTGCAATTTTCCCCTAGCTAAATCGAACTTCATAGAAGAAATAAGACTAAATTTGATTAAAACTAGGAACAAGGATTTTTTTCTCAAAAGTGCAATTATACTCTTTAAAAAAAAAACTCTGGGATACATCTAGGACAGTCACTTACCAACTATATCACATTCATCATTCTTTCATTCCACACCTATTCTACATGCAAGGCAGATGTGCAGGGTGAAGGGGAAACCAAGGTGAATTAAGACAGGGTTCCTGATCCCAGGAATTTACTGAGACTAATGGTAAAGGACAGACATAAAGATCATTATAATAATTGCCAGGATTCACTGAGTACTTGGGGTACTCAAGGGGTTAAGTGGAGAAGGGGGTGAGGCCCATGACAAGGAGTTAGTCAGGTAGGAAAGGAAAGGACAGACCAGATGGAGAAGACAGCACGAGCCAAGGCAGGGGTTGCCCAAGGCACAGAGTCAAAAACTGGCGGAGAATAGGCAATCTGGGGTTGCTGTGCCCTCCCATGTCGAGAGAGTACTGCCATATGCCCGTTTTAAGTGACCCTTCAGCCTTTATTGGACATTCCATGTTTGCTCAATGAATAAGCAACTTTGGGAGGTTGATGGGGGCAGGTCTTAAGGCTCAAGGAAGGTGAGCGACCAGCCTAAGCAGAGACCAGTGAGCCAGGACTGGAAGCCAGGTCTAGCGCCTCTATTGCCATGCCGCACCTCTCCCCCAATGCTCCTCCTTCCCCACTGGGGCTAAGTGAAAATGCTCACATACCTGTAAAGAGCCCCGAAGTGATACCTCCTCAACAGCCTCTCCTAGGTCAGTGGTCATGGGCTGAGCACCAGATCTACACCCACCACAAGACAGAGCATCTTCTAATGGGTAGTGGTTAAGGTCAAGGGCTGGGAAGCCAGACCACTTCATTTTAAATCCTAGCTCAGCCATATACTCACTGAAACTTCATGAACAACCTCTGTGTTTCAGTTTTCTCCTTTATAAAATGGGGGATGATAACGGCACTCAGGATTAAATGAACTGATACTTAAAAACTACCCAGAACAGTGCCTGGTATACATCAAGTGCAAAACAAGTATTCATTAAATGAAACCAACACTGGAAATTCTTCCAAATTATTCTCTCAGGCACCTTGGTGTTTATTTGATAAAACGTTTGTGGTTTCTAACTGACTAAAACCAACCACGACTAGAAGAGGCTGGCATATGCATGTTCTCCTGCTACTACAAGTTCACAAAGAGCCCTACAAGTTATCTCATAATTTGGTGACTCCAACGAGCCTATGGATGTAATGATCATAGCCAAATTCAATCTCTATTTATTGAGCATCTCAGAGTGTAAGGTAGCATGTAGGGTTTTAGAAAGGTGGGTGGCTGATAAGAGTAAGAAGCCTCACTCATTGGTTTTTGTTTACTTTAGGATGTGATATACAGCTCCTGATAGCTAGGATTCAGCTCCTAACTTACCTGCTCTTCTGAGACAGAACTTTTTAGATAGGATTATAGTCCTAGTATTATTCGACACATTTATGGAAAAAAACACTGTGCAATTCAGAGAAAAAGGCCAATGTGAAAAGCTCAGTAGTATCTCAAATTTCCAGCTACGTACCTGACAGTCGTCCACATCTACTTCAAGGAATACCACATTGGAATACTTTTCAGAGAGGGACTGGAAAATTTAGAATGAAAAATCCAAAAAGATTTAGAACTAGGTAATGGCAGTCAACATACTCAAGCTTCTTAAATGGAAACTTAATAAAAGTAAAGACTAATTAAAGATCCAAAAATTTAGATCTTTGGAGACACAGACCTAAGAGACATAAATTTTCTCTAAATCAAATTTTTCCTAGTATAAAGCAGTTTGGCATATCAAACTTTGAGGCTGGGATTTCAAATAGGGCCCATATTTTAACATGGGGAAAAAAAGAAGTTATTTAAGACGAATTTCTAAAAGTTGTTTTCAATGCGCTACATGTATCAAACCTAAATTATTTGTTATACTACTACTTTTAGACCAAAGATCCAGCCAAAGAAACCCCCCACCAAAAGCAAAATCCTTTGTCTTTCTTTCCTACCTTTGTGACCATCAACCCCCAAACCACAAATCTCTAACAGAGTAGACATTGTTTAATACTCACATGGAAAAAAGGCTTGATCATTTTGCAAGGCCCACACCACGTGGCTGAGAAGTCAACTACTACAAGTTTATCACCTGCAGCATCCAAGGCTTCCTGAAAAGCATCCTAACAGCAAAAGAAAAGCTTATATTAAATAGTTAAATATTAAATCTCCAAAAGAAAGACTAGACAAAATGACACAAAGCACATTCTGGAGGTCTTCCTTTCAGGACCCACTTTTTAGCCAAAAAAAGAAAAAAAAACCCCCAACCAAGCCAAGTAAAACTCAGTTTGAAGAAATTCTACACATTGTTGGTAGTGTTACTTGATAAGATGAAATAAGATATAATGTGTAGAGTATACTGATATTCAAGTCTTCATGACTATTTTATAAAATATTGTGAAATGGCTAGTTTCTCTCTAAACCAAATAAAAGGAAAATAAAAATAGACATTTGTATTAAAAATGTTTCCATGTCAAGGCTAGGTGTATGGTAGACATTCACTAAACACTTACGGATTATGAAAGGAGTCACTTGAAGTCACAAAGGCATAGGATTTGGCAATTGAAACATCACAAGTTACACTTTAAAAAGCTTCATTTTTGATTAAACTTACTTTTCTATGGTAGACCATACAAAAATCTAATTTTTTTTTTCAAAAAGTCAAGGAAACTAACCTCCCTCAAACCTCAACACTCAGATACCACTGTTGACATAAGTATAATGGTGTTTTCCGGAGTTGAGATCACAGGTTTACCAACCTTTTATTTTTGCCCTTTCCCTTTAAACTACGCCCTCGTCATTCATTAAGTTTTAGTTCCTCATGACAGAAATTTTTCTTAGGTATTATTTTTCATAAGGAATGCTTGTTAACTAAAATTCCCAGTAGAAATGATCAAAAAATGTCTTACTACCAACTTCCCTGAATTATTTACTATCTAGATACTGTAACCCTGGGAACCGAATAGTCCAGTTACAAAGGACTCACTTTTGTTTTGTTTTGTTTTGTTTTGTTTTTGAGACAGAGTTTCACTCTTGTTGCTCAGGCTGGATAGATGGAGTGCAAAGGTTAGATCTCAGCTCACTGCAACCTCCACCTCCAGGGTTCAACTGATTCTCCTGCCTCAGCTTCCAGAGGAGCTGGGATTACCAGTGTCCGCCACCATGCCCAGCTAATTTTTGTATTTTCAGTAGAGATGGGGGTTCGCCATGTTGACCAGGCTGGTCTTACTCCTGACCTCAAGTGATCCACCCACCTCAGCCTCCCAGAACAAAGGACTCATTTTAACCACGATTAGTCTGTTAGTGCTGACCAAATCCCAAAACCAAACAGAACAATTAAGATAAATCAAAACACAAACATATGTATCTGAAGTCTAGGTTTTCTTCAAGGAAACAATGCTGGTCAAATAGGTTTAAAAAAAAAAGAACATCCCACCCCCCCACCCCACCACAAGAGGTCCAGTAAAGGAAATCAAATAAATAAAACACCATAACATAAAAAACCAAATAAGCAAAAAAAACCCAACAAGAAAAAACTACTGTGACCTGATGCAGTAACAGTTACTTCTTTAGATTTCTAATTTCTACGTCATGTTTTCGGGAAAATAATTCACAAATGGTATTCCTGAGGATGCTATGACAAGGCTTCCGTAATTCTGCAGATCCCCGGATGCAGCAGGGTACATTAGAAGTACAGCAATTGTTTATCCAAACCATCACCGACTGTTCAGATGAATTTCATTCAAAGCCTTCCCTAATGTGATTTTCAAGAAAGTTAAACCAGCCATCCTTTACTGCAAGACCCAGGTGAGACAGGACAAAGGTCAAGAAATGCCAATGTCCGGTTGAATAGACATTTTTTTTTTTTTTAACATGGTTGACCCTCATTAAAAACCTGAGTTTAAGGGAAGGTATTTCAAACATACTCAAGGCTTTTCCAAAACAGTTCTGAATCACAATTAAGCCCAAGTGCCTAAAATTCTGAAAAGAGGCATGCAACAATAACTTTCAGCCTAACTGAACATGAGTTACACCCCAGGTATGTGCAGACTTCATGCACAAATTCTCTTCTGATCCTTCTAAACGGGTATCAGCTTGAAAATTATTCAAGATTATATTACTAAGAAGAAATCACAATTTCTAGCTCCCGGAAACTAACAGGATTAACAAATGTCTCCATCACTGATACCAATCATCTGGGGGGAAGCAAAACAATGTAGTTGGGGTAAATAGGGGCAGAGTCTAAAATCTCTTTGCCTAAACATACCTACCCCAAAGCTAAAAAATGTAAGTGGTTTCTTTTTGTTTTGAGATGTTGTTTCGCTCTTGGGGCCCAGGCTGGAGGGCAATAGCAGTCTCAGCTCACCACAAGCTCTGCCGCCTGGGTTCAAATGATTCTCTTGCCTCAGCCTCCTCAGTAGCTGGGATTACAGGCATATGCTACCACGCCCAGCTAATTTTGTACTTTTAGTAGAGACGGGGTTTCTCCATGTTGGTCAGGCTGGTCTCGAACTCCTAACCTCAGTTGATCCACCTGCTGCCCTGCCCTCCCAAAGTGCTGAGATTACAGGCCTGAGCCACCACACTCAGCAGAACATGAGTGATTTCTAAAGTATTTAGTGAAGTGCCTTGTGTATGGGAGTTTCAATAAATGGTAGGTGTCTTTTTTTTTTAAGAGTATATTTTTTCCTCATCACATTTACAACAATTATTCCATTCCATTCTGAAATAGATCCCAGTTGGCCCTAAAGCACCAACAGAGTGCCTCTGAAACAGAACTGTTCTGGATGACCAACAGTGCCAATTTAGCCCATTAGGATGAAAATGTAAGATGTATTCAATATTTACAAATAACAGGACAGGTACAGTGGCTCACACCTGTAATCCTAGCACTTTGGAAGGCCAAGGATGGTGGATCACCTGAAGTCAGGAGTTCCAGACCAGCCTGACCAACATGGTAAAACCCTGTCTCTACTAACAATTCAAAATTAGCTGGGGCGGGGGGTGGTGGTGCATGCCTGTAATTCCAGCTACTCGGGAGGCTGAGGTGGGAGAATCACTTGAAGCCAGGAAGTGGAGGTTGCAGTGAGCCTAGATTGCGCCACTGCACTCCAGCCTGGGCAACAAGAGAGAAACAAAAACAAAAAACAAAACAAAAAAAACCCCAATCAAATTAGTGTAACTTTTCCATCAGTGACTTTGGATTGTAATTTTGAAGTTGAACTGATTATCAGTGCCTTTGGGCCCCAGGCTGTAGTGCTTTTTTTAAAGTCTCCTGTCACCCTTGTACACCTTTGTCACTGGTAGAGGAGGAAGGTGCCACCATGCTCTGACAACTGGGAGGCCTAAACTCTGTGCTCCAGAAATCCTAATCAACTTTCTGTTTAGTGTCTGGATTTTGAGACAACTAATAGAGACCACTCAAAGGTCTTCTGGCTCTGTGGAGGGGGTTCTTAGCAGTTCGGTTATACTGAGGTTGCCAGACCCTGGAGAACAGAACTCCTGCCCCACTCCCTTTCTCGGGCATGGACTAATAATTTATCACACAATAGGTGCTTGGAAAGAAGTATATGAACCACAATTCACTACTAAGGAATGAGGGCTGCAAAAATGAGGATCCCACTAAAAACAAAAAACAAAACAACTGATTAAGAACAAGAAGATAAAAGACCACAATGGCAATCAACATATGAGGAAAAAAAAAATTGAGGGTCAATAATAATCAAAGGAACAAAAGGATCGATTGGGGACACATTGCAAACACGCTTCTGTTTCCGAAGCCCACCAGGCACCAAACAGTTCAGGGCATTCGAGGCGGGCGAAGACCCGCCCTCCCCAGCTTCCCGGGGGGTGGGGAAGGGGAATCGCAGGGTAGGCACTGGCAAGGGATCTTCCACCGTTCCAGCAGCATCAATTTCCCCCACTGACTTTTCTGACGCTGCATTTAACAAGTATTTCTGGAGTGGCTACAGTAGACCAGACTCTGCGTGTTAGGCTCTGGATTTCCTAGTCTGTTAGGTTTTAGGCTTGCAATAACTTTCGAACACAGGAACGCTGTTATGCCTTGGGCATTTTTAAGAGGACAAAACAACGATCGGGATACCGATAGGTCGCGAGCAGACAGCAGAGCGCGGCTGCTCCCAGGAGGAACCCTGGCTCCAGCAAAAACCACCAACTAAGCGTGAATCACCGACGGGCAGGGCAGCCGAGGCCCCAGGGCCCAACCTTGGGGACTGAGTCACTCCAAAGCCACTGCTGCCGGAAACACGCCCTGCGCCACAGGAGGAGTCCCGTGGGCGCGGCCCCGACCTCACTTCCTCGAGGCCACCTGGGGCCCTCGGGCCTCCCGGCCAGACCTGCATGCGCCAGGAGATCTCCAGCCGCAATCCGCCCCCTTAGTGCGGATACAGCACGCGTCACTTTTGGGACCGGGCATAGGTGGAGGCAGCCGGGGAGAGTCTCCGGCCTAGACCCGCTCCCAAGGGGGGATCACCACCCCCGCTGCGGGTGGATCCGTCGCAGACGAAAAGGCAGCGGCGGCCAGCGACCGGTGCCTTCTGCAAGGGGCCCTCCCTGTCCTTGCCTGGGGCCTGAATCTGGATACAGATGGAGGCCAAGGGCGGACCCCTTCCATTCCCTCACCTTTCTTTCCCCCAGTCGGGGCTGCCTGGACCGGAGGGTGCAGGAGGCGCCGTGTGGGGGACTCCTCGCGCTGCCTGCGCTCGTACATCCCCTGGGAGCTCCCCGCGTGCGTGCAAGCCCGCGGCGCAGAGTGCGGGCAACGCTGGGCACCGCCACCCCGCCCTCCAGGGGTTCCCCGTCCCTCTCCTCCCTTCCCCCAGGGCAGGCTCCGCCGCCTCGGGCGCGCCCAGGCCGCTGCTTCCCTCAGTCCCAGGCCGAGACGCCGCGTCCCTTTCCCGTAGGGATGCGGAGAGGCGGCCTCCGCACCTCCCGCCACCGACTTCCCCAGCTACAGGGGCCGCGCGCGGCGCCGGCGCCCTGGCCTTTCCCGGAGCGCGTACCTTGCTGTCGATCTGCTTGACCATCTTGGCTGCTAGGGTCTAACAAGCAGCTGCTAGGACCGATGGAAACGGATCCAAAGCACCGAACCGAGCTAGGAGAGGGTGCGTCGCTTGCTCTCCTTTATACCACGCCCCGCGTGCGTGTGGCGGGGCGCGCGCGCCCGCCCGGACCTCCGCGCCTGCTGCTGCGCCCGGCCCCGCCCGCTGCTGCGCCCGGCCCCGCCCCGCCCCTCCCCCGGAGCCAGAGAGCCGGGGCGGGACCGGGCGGGGCTGGCGCAAGCGTGGGGCGGAGCTCCAGAGCCTCTGCTTTGGTGCCCCGAGGCCCAGCTTGCGCCCCAGCTGGAAGTGGGGGATCAGCACTGCGCGTCACGGTGAGAGGCGGGGAGACGGACAGTCATCCCCAGACACACAGGACCCTCCCGGTCACCTGGGGGATGCGTCTGTCGGGCCCGAATCGAACGCGCCCACGCTCGAAATGAGGACAGTCCTAGGACCGCCCAGGCAGGGCTGGATTTCTCGAAAAGGCCCGCCACGCCCCGGCCGCCCCGCCCAGTCCCGTGAATCCCACAAAGTGCTGAGTAACGGTGACCAGGAAGTATCTCAGTGTGTGCGTTCTCGCCTCCTCTCCTGAATTTACCATGACCGTTCTCCTCTCTGTAACCTCCTTCTCTTCTTTTATTTTCACCGCTGAGCCCGCTGCTCCAGCTTGATACAGCGATTTAGACAGTAGAGACGACCGGGGGACTGGCTGGGCTCTTGACTGTCAGACAGCTGCATGTGAGATGGAAGTGCCGCCAGGGTGAACTCTGCAACTTAGTTATGCAGTTGTGAACCTAGAAAGGTTCTGACCTCCTAGGGTCCCAGTGCTCCCTTCTGTAGAATGGGAATCATGATGGTCTCAATCTCACAGTGGTGTTATTTTGAGGGTTATAGTGCTTGCAAAGTGATGAGGACCGTGCTTGGCACATAGTAAACATTCCATAGATAGTTCTTATTATTCGGTGTCTTGCAGGGCCTGATTGTGCCTGGCCACCTTATACAGCATTTACAGTGGCACAGCATGCATGTTTGTGTGAGTTTTTTCTAACAGAGGCAGACTCCTGGAACAGAAGTCGGAGTTTGCGTTGATCCAGGAATGCCTGTTGCAGGTTGTGTCTGGCAGGGCTGGGGATTGTGGAAGGTGTGTTAGCTGGCCTTGTGGAGCCAGGAGGCCCTGTCAGCTGCTGAAAGTGGAGGTGGAGAAGCTGCTCACAGGAACCAGAGCCAGAAGGCTGGGAGGGAGAGTCCCAGGTCTGTGTTTTCAGAGCCGAGCTGTTCCCGATGAAGCTACATCTAGGTGTGATTGCCTAGGGGTGGTAAAACTGTTGCTTGGCTGCCCGCTAAAACCCCTGGGTTCCTTCTTTTGCTCTTTCAGGCAGAGGAAGGGAGGAAACCAGAGGTTTTGACGTATTGTGCAAAGTTTCTAGGGGGCCGAGGAGCACCGAACATGAATAAGGCTATAGGTAAGGGACACATTCTAAAGACAGCCCTAGACGGAGGGGAAGACAGACTGCCCTGAATGCAGCAACGTTCCCAAAGAGAGGTTATTGGGGCAGAGAGGAAGGAGCTGGATGGAGTGCTGAGAGCAGATTCTATAACCTGCTTTTCTGCTGCCGGGTTTTCAGTTCAGCTGCATCTCAGATTCCTGGATTTTACCTATTTGTTGGTGAATTTGCCTGGGTGATGACAACAAATCATTGAGTGACAGGAAGGGGCAATACAAGCCATCCTCAGCTGACTTCTCTCCAAGGATCTTCCAAATGTCCAGTGACTCAGTGAAGAAGGTACTCCCTCCCTCCCACCTCCACAGAACCAATGCAGAGTAGAGGTGGAGGATGGTACGGTTATGAGGAACTGGGAAGCCAGAGTATGTGTTAAGAGTCTAGACTCTGCAATTAGACTCCCTTATCCTCATCCCTACCCTACCACTTCATGACTGGGTAACTCTAGGCAAGTCTAAATAGCCTGTTTAAGCCTCAGTTTCCTTATCTAAGAAGTGGGCATAATAATGGCTTGTGCTATTATAAGGGTGGAATGAACTAAAATATATGTAAAATGCTTAGAACCGTGCCTGGTGTGCAGTGAATGCTACATAAACTATGATTATAGGCTATTAAATGGAATGATGAGATCCATCTGGAATGATGGCAGAGCTAGGGTGGAAGGAGAAACTGTAAAACAGGTGTCAGTCTTAAATGAATTAAGTAATGAAGACAGTACTAATGAACAGTGAGCTCTGTAACATGAGGCTCAAAGGAAAGGGCTTTTTTTCCTCCCCAGCAAGGAAGAAAAGCAGGCTGGACCTGGTTCCTAGGAGCAGGTTTCCTGCAGTTGTGACAGGGAGATGTTGTTCTACGAGGAGAATGAGGTACAGGGGAATTATTTGGGATTGCCCAGAGAGGAAGGGTTTATTCATGCAGAGAAATGAAGAGGTTCTGTGTATTAGTCAAAATTTTCAGTTTCAGGGAGAAATTCTAGCTCAAACTGACATAAAACAAAAATAGAATTAGGAACTCTGATTATCAAGAACCCCAGGAGCCTAACAACGTCAGAGGGCACTATCTCTCTAGTTTCATTTTCAGGTAGGCACTCTATGCAACTTAGGTTACTACTAGTTTAGTATATTTGCAGGAAGAGTGTTCCTTGTTCTTGTAAATGTCTGAGAGGCTGACTTTCAGTTTCATGGTGGGGGAAGGGATTAGCCTTGCTTGAAGCTTTGAACCAAGAGTAGGAGAAATCTAGGGGGTTACCAGAAAAAAGGGAGATTGCTGCTGGACCAACAAAATGATATTTTCATGTCATCCAGAAGAGCAGAAACATGTAATAAGGGTGATGGGCCTGCTTCAGGTTAGCTGCTTTAGGCCCATTTGGGTCAGCTGAGTCCAGCCTCCATGTGGGACTAGAGAACTGGGTCTGCTGTCTTTGTTTGGGTCTCAACTCAAAATGCAGTTGTAGGATTTCTGAAATAAGTTTGTCTCACCTGGGATGTTTCTCAGAGAAACATCCCAGGTTTCTCTGAGTGGTTCTTGACCCCCTAATTCATCATAGCCAAAGGTGCTCGAACATACTGCACATTCCTGGACCACACCCAGACAAGCACACAGATTCAGTCTTTTGAGGTAGAGCCTTGGAGTCTGCCTTTTAAAAAAGCATCTCAGGTGATTATCTACACTAAATTTGATGAGCTTTGCCATGGGACCTTCGGAGGGAAGCTAGCATTAGTTAAACTTCAAGACTGTGTCTAGCAAGAGAATTGAGGACTCAAAAGAGAATGTGGTAAGTGACATAAAATCAGGAGCTTGAAGTACTACAGTAAAAAAAAGTGGTAGAAGAAACAGGAACAAATGAACCTGGGCGGGACAATCATTAAATGCCAAGGCTAGAGCTGGGTGTGTCTTATCTTTCCTCTCAACGTCCCTTAGGAGAGAGACGTTATTTTTATTATTTTACAGAGAAGGAAATCAAGGTTCAAAGAGCTCACCTAGTCATACCAAACCTTCACTGATTCTTATACTCTGTTCATGAAGGGTAGGAAGTATCAGCACAGTTTTCAAGCCAATCTGTGTATCTTAAGTACCCCTCATTTCATTAGTGACAAATATCTAACATCCTTTATGCTCATGTGCTGTATATTATAACACATCAAATGTTAACTATTTGGATTGTAAAAACTAATTTACACATAAATGTATATCACACTTCCATTGCCAAGTTTTTTAATGTAAATTTCAGATACTATGATAACCCCTGTGAATAACCTACTCTGCACGTCCCTGCTCCTTACAGCCCTTAATCTGGTCCAGTGGTTGCCCTTGCTGTCCCCTTGAGCCCTTTCCCCATGTAGCATGGAACCATCTAGATTCAGCAAGCACAACTGTATTCCCAGATGTTTCTTTTGCTTTAACTGGAAGTTTTGCCCTTCTCAGGCAAATACGACATACGATGCTCCATGGATGCCAGAGCCAGGGCTTCCCATTGCTGTGTCCAAATTCTTTCTCCTTCTAAAATCCCATGGATTTTTGGAAAGAAAAAAAATTTTTTTTGAAAGAAAAAGGAACTTGACCCTTACACAATGCCATAAAATTACTTAAAATTTACCAAGGATCTCCTGGAAGAAAACATTAGAGATAATCTTTGCAACCATGAGGTAGGCAAATATTTCTTAGGCAAGACACAGAAAATTACAAATATTTCTTAGGCAGGCTATAAATGAAAAAGTTAATAAATTTGACTTTTCACAACACACACACGCACACACACAAATATATGAGGTGATGCGTATGTTAATTAGCTTGATTTAGCCATTCCACATTGTATACATATATCAAAATATGTTGTACACCATCAATATATACAAGTTTCACTTGTCAATTTAAAAAAATTAAAAAAACAAAATGGGGGAAGCTAGCAGTCTTGCATCCCCTGTGAAGGAATGTATGCTGTATTGGGTGGATTTTATTTTATATTAAGTATTGTTACAGGTAGTTAGATAGGCATAAGTGAGGCAGGAGAGGGCTTTCTCCGCACCCACTAGGAATGTCAGTGATAGTTGGACAATTATCACACTCCTCTCTAAAAATGATATTTTGGCAGCCTACCCAGGGTGCCAGGGAGAGGCCATTTCCTGATGATCCACAGCTGTTAACATTAAAGTGTTAAATAATTGCAGATAACTGGGAGAAGCAACTTCCTGGGCATGTGCACTAAGAAACAAAATGGCAAAATAGGACCTCCTGGAGAAAGGGAAGAAAGTCTCATGTGGGCATGCATACGACTTCCTAAACACACTGTGCCTGCTCAATTCCCAAGGGTAAGGAGGGTCACTACACATGCAGGCAGCCCACCCTAAGGGAAGAATCACAGGAAAGAGGCAAGCCTATAATAAAGTCCTGAGATCATGTTGAATTCTTTCTTCTGAGGAGGCAAGGACGTAGTTGTTGCAGATGTGTACAGATTTGCTGCTAATAACTCGGGGCAGCTTGAATCTCTTCCACCGGTAACAGTATCCTCTAAAGAAAATAAAAATAAATAGAATAAATTATAAAAACTAAAAATCTCTGCTCTTTGAAAAACATTGCTTAGCCAGGCACGGTGGCTTACACCTGTAATCCCAGCACTTTGGGAGGCCAAGGCAGGCGGATCACAAGGTCAGGAGATTGAGACCATCTTGACTAACATGGTGAAACCCTGACTCTACTAAAATACAAAAATTAATTGGGTGTGGTGATGCGTGCCTGTAGTCCCAGCTGGAGGCTCGAAGCAGGCGAATCACTTGAATCCGGGAGGCAGAAGTTGTAGTAAGCCAAGATCGCGCCACTGCACTCCAGCCTGGTGACTGACTCTGTCTCAAAAACAGCAACAACAGCAAAACAAAAAAAATTGCTTAAATATACATGAAAGTGAACTGGGAGAAAGTATGCTCAATACATACATCTAACAAAGGACCTATATTCAGAGTATATAGGGATCTGTTACAACTCTAATAGGAAGACAAATAACTGGTAAAACCATGGCAATAGATTGAACACATACTTCTTAAAAGAAGATATATATTGAGAGGCTGAGGCAGGAGAATCGCTTGAATTCAGGAGATGGGGGTTGCAGTAAGCTGAGATGGTACCACTGTACTCCAACCTGGGACTCTGTCTTAAAAACAAAAAAAAAAAGATATGTAAATGACCAGTAAGCATATAAACAGATGGATTGCTTAGCATCATTAGTCACCAGAGAAATTCAGTTTAAAACCATAATATACCACTATGCAACCTTGAGGCTGGTAAAATTAAACACACACACACACACACACACACACACACACACTCTACCAAATGCTGGCAAGATTGTGGACTAACTGGAAATAATTCATACTTTACTGATAGGATTATAAAATTGTACACCCACTTTGAAAAACAGTTTGGCAAGTTTTGTTTTTTGTTTCTGTTTTTAATGAAGTTAAACATACATTTACCATGTGATCTAGTAATTCCACTTCTAGGCATTTACTCTCCAAAAATTAAAACACAGGTATACAAGGACTTGCATATGAATGTTGGTAGCAGCTTTATTCATAATAGCCCTAAAGTAAAACAACCCAAATGTTCACCAACAGGTGAAATAATAATAAATGTGATATGTCCATGCAATAGAATACTTCTCAACAACAAAAAGGAACAAAATGCTTATATACACAATAACATGTATAAATATAAAAAGCACTGCCGACTGGAAGAAGCCAGACGTTAAAGATTGTATGAACTCATTCATATGAAGTTCTAAAACAGGTAAATCTATAGTGACAGAAAGTAAATCAATGGTTTCTTGGTGTTGGGTGGGAGGATTGCAGAAAGGCACGGGAAACTTTTTGGTGATTACATAGGTCTGTACATTTTCTACACCTCATGGAAAGATACACTAAAAGGAAGTACACTTTATTATGGATACAAGTAATATCCTCAATAAAATTGATTTAAACTGTAAAAAATGTGATCTTTGAATAATCCTGTCTAGGCACAAAAACCATCTGTAAAGACATTAAAATACATATATAAGGCAACAAAGATAAGTTGAAACATTTCAGCAGAGCTCTAACTTGGGCCACAAAAATTGTAAGCCTGGCTAACTGAAAGTGCAAGCAAAAGTTGATAAGCCTTTTATAGCGACGGTAGCCTTCAAATAAGATATAGATGTTAAACATAGACAACCTAATTGGGTGATCTGCCAGACTTACCTTACATGCTGAGATGTGGAGATCCACTGAGGGGAAACACACAAGTAAAAAGAACTTGTTGTCCTCTTTACAAAGGAAACAGCCATCCACATTAATGCTTCAAGAGCTGCACATAACTAAGAGGTAGGGTAAGAATCCTCCTTATATGCTAGAATCAGGTAAAATACAGGGATGTCTCCTCTCATTACTTCTACTCCAAGTTCTTAACAGAGCAACTGGGCAAGAAAAATAAACAAAAGGAATCCTGGTGGAGTGCATTGGCTCCCCAATGTAATCCTAGCACTTTGGGAGGCCGAGGTGGGTGGATCATTTGAGGCCAAGAGTTTGAGACCAGCCTGGCCAACATGGTGAAACCCCATCTTTACTAAAAATACGAAAATTAGCCACGCTTGGTGGCTCGTGCCTATAGTCCCAGCTACCCGGGAGGCTGAGGCACGAGAATGGTTTGAACTGAGGAGGTAGGAGGTGGAGGTTGTAGTGAGCCAATATTGCTTCACTGCATTCCAGCCTGGGTGTGTCTAAAAACAAAAAAATAAAATCCAATTAAAAAAAGAAGTAAAAGGAATCCAGATTGGAAAAGAAGAAGCAAAACAATCTCTAGTTGCAGATGACATGAGTGAAAGAAACCAGACACTAAGGATTGAATTCATTCATTCATATGAAGTTCTAGAAAAGGTAAGTCTATGGTGACAGAAAGTAAATCAATGGTTTCTTGGTGTATATGGAAGATCTTAAGGAACTCCAAAAACTATTAGAACTAATAAACAAGTTCAGCAAGGATGCAGGATATAAACTCAATATATACAATTCAAAAAGAATGAATTGTTTTGGTATCAATTTAATAAAGAAGCTCAAGACTTGTACAGCAAAAAGTATGAAACGTTGTTGAAAGAAAGAAAGCGTTCCTGGGCATGGTGGCTCACACCTGTAATCCTAGCTCTTTGGAGGTCTGAGGAGAGTGGATTGCTTGTGCTCAGTAGTTCGAGATCAGCCTGAGCAACGTGGTGAAACCCTGTCTCTACAAAAGCATATAAAAATTGGCCGAGCATGGTGTTGGGTGCCTGAAGTCTCAGCTACTTGGGAGGCAGAGGTGGGAGGATCACTTGAGCCTGGGAGGCAGAGGTTACAATGAGCCAAGATTGCACCACTGCACTCCAGCCTGAGACTCTGTGAGAATGAGACTCTGTCTCAAAAAAAAAAAAAAAAAAAAAAAAAAAAGAAATAAAAGAGTTAAATGAATGGAGATCTCATGTTTATGGACTGGAAGACAATATTTTGTTAAGATGGCAGTACTTTCCAAATCGACCTGTGGATTCAACATAGTTCATGCTCTGGAAATCTTATCACTCTTAAAGGTGTGAATACCAGAAGAATATCTTTGCCCATACCATTAACAACTGGTCTAAAGCCAAGAAACAGCCTGGCTCTGTTGGGAGGACAACTTGCTTATCTATGTCTACTAACTGGTATGTGTATAGTTCTAATCTGTTCCTTACCTATATGGGTGTTGATGTTCTAAGTCATTCTGTGGCACTCTATGAACACTGCAACTATGCACCATTATTCTTATGAACTTTAAGAATAATAAGAATAATAACCATTATTAACATAAACAGAATAATAACCATTATTCTTATGAACTTATAAGCTTTAAGGAAAGAGACTGATCCCATAAAAGACTTTCTACATGGTTGGATCTTTTAGACATAAAAAAGTAAAAGTTCCACTGAAATGACATGGTTGTCTAACCCTAGAACCATTCAAAAATCACTTGGCTGCAAAAAAGTCATTAAAGCTCCAAGTACATGCAAAATTGTTCTTTTTAAAAATTTGTTATTAATATTTTCAGAGACAGGGTTTTGCTCTGCCACTCAGGCTGGAGGGCAGTGGTGCAGCCTCAGCTCACTGCAATCTCTGCCTCCCGGACTCCAGCAATCCTCCTACCTTAGCCTCCAGAGTAGCTGGGACCACAGGTGCACATCACCATGCCTGGTTAATTTTTGTATTTTTTGTAGAGATGGGATTTCACTATTTGCCCAGGCTGGTCTCAAACTCCTGGGCTCAATTGATCCTCCTGTGTTGGCCTCTTAAAGTGCTGGGAATACAGGTGTGAGCCACCAAAATTGTGCCTGGCTGACTCAAAACTGTTCTCGATATTGGCAACTTTGAGGTACAGTCAAGGTGGCACATGCCAAGATGTAACATGTTACCACGGATTTTTATGTTGTATTGGCCTTGAGCCATTGTAAGTTGGCATGTTTATAAGGCATGTGTTCTGTCATGACCCTCCTCCTAAGGAAACAGGGTCAGTGCTTGAATAAGAATCTTTATCAGCAAAGGGAAACACAATTAAAAAATATAAGTAACTTTTCCAGATATGAGGTCCTCTTTGTTATGCTAATAAATGATGCCTTTTCTCTAATAGTACTTGGAAAGCCTGATTTCATAAAAAGATGTTATAAATGTATTGAGCTAACAAAAGTGTTTCTAATAGTTCACAATTGATGGTTTGTAAAAACACTCTCCAGACCAAAAAAAATTTAAGGAATATTTAATAAGAAATATAAAGTTTTAATGGCAAATAGGAAGAACTTTTGATTGATTGAAAGCATTCTGGCTAAAATGACTGTACAAAATCTGATATTATTTGAATTGTGTTTAAACCACCAATGTTGTTCTCCGTCATGGCTTAACTTCTATACTGATCAAACTTCATTGCAGTCAAATAGATAAGAAGCATAAATGCCCTAAAGATAAGGTATTTAAAGTAAGGAGAGGCCCAGCTGGCAGCTCACATCTATAGTAATCCCAGCACTTTGGGAGGCTGAGATGGGCAGATCCCTTGAGCTCAGGAATTTGAGTTCAGCCTGGGCAACATGGCAAAACCTTGCCTCTACAAAAAATACAAAAATTAGCCAGGCGTGGTGGTGTGTTCCTGTGGTCCCAGCTACTCGAGAGGCTGAGGTGGGAGGATCATTTGAGCCCGGGAGGGTGAGGTTGCAGTGAGCTGCAACTAGGCCACTGCATTCCAACCTGTGCAACAAAGCAAGATGCTGTATAAACAAACAAACAAATAAGTAAGGAGAAAGGAAAACAATCACTTGGGCAATTTTCAGTCTTGATTTAGCTCTGGTTTGCTCATCTTTTGATTTTTCGGAAAAAAGAGCACTCAAATGTAAGAGCTTTTATATTGATTCACTGTAAACTTCCAAGTCTGATAATTTTTAAATAATAAAGCCAGAAAATTAGCTGGGCGCTGTGGCTCAAGCCTGTAATCCCAGCACTTTGGGAGGCTGAGGCAGGTGGATCACCCGAGGTCAAGAGTTCGAGACCTGCCTGGCCAACATGGTGAAACCCCATCTCTACTAAAAATACAAAAATTAGCCTGGCATGGTGGCATGCACCTGTAATCCCAGCTACTCAGGAGGCTGAGGCAGGAGAACTGCTTGAACCTGGGAGGTGGAGGTTGCCAAGATCATGCCATTACACTCCAGCCTGGGTGACAAGAGCAAAACTCCTTGTCAAAAATAATAAATAAATAAATAAAACCAGAAAACTAAATTTACTTTTTTAAAGAATCTAGTTTTGTATTTGGTGTAGTTCATGCTAGCTCATGGCTGGGCACTTAGGTCTCCTCCACATGGCCTTTCATCCCCCAGTAGGTTAGACTGGGCTTCTTTTCAGGGCAGTGTTTGAAGAGGGTGAGAATGGAAGCTACAAGCTTTCTTGGGGTCTAGGTTTGTAAGTCCTACAATATTACTCTGCTGTATCTACTGGTCAAAAAAAGTCACAAGGCCTGTCCAGTTTCAAGGGATGGGGGAGATAGACTACATCTTTATTCAAGAAGTATCACAGTTATATTGCAAAGGTGCATACCTATAAAGATTAGTTGAATCACTGGGACCATCTTTGTAGCAATCAACTCTAGTCCTTATTTTCATGGCGAGTCATAAAGCCCATGTTCTAAGCATCAGGATGGGGGAAGAGAAAAGGAGGGCATTCCCTCTGTCTTTAGGAATACTTCCCAGAAGTTGCACATATTATATTCCTATTATTGATTTAAAATTACATGTTACAACAAGCTACAAGAGGCAAGAATAACCCATTGGGCTTTAACAAGATTACCTCATCTCTTACCTGGACCACAGCTATACTCTCGTAACTCATCTCCCTTCTATTTTGTTTGATTCCCTATAAGCCTTTCTTTACACAACTATATGAAAAATCTTCATATGTCACTTCCTCTACTTGAAAACTTTCAATGTTTTTTTCATTGGCTCTCAATAAAACAAATACTGTGGCCACAAGACCATTCATGAACTGGTCTCATTGATCCCATGAACTCGTCTCAATCTGCTTTCCACCTGCACTCGTTGTATCTCCAGGCACACCAGGCTTCCCTCAGGTCCTCTCTCCAAGCACTTTCCCCCTTTGGGGGCTTTAAAAGAGGTAACTGATCACACTCCAGTCTCCTTGCATGAGTTTGGAATTGACTGGGGAAGAAAACAAGAGTTAGACCGGCAGAGATCAAAATATTCTTAATAGCTTTATTCTTAAAATCACTGGTTTGGAGGCCAGGGATGGTGGTTCACGCCTGTAATCCCAGCACTTTGGGAGGCTGAAGCAGGCAGATCATGAGGTCAGGAGATCAAGACCATCCTGGCTAATATAGGAAACCCCATCTCTATACTAAAAATACAAAACATTAGCTGGTGTGGTGGCATGGCCTATAGTCTCAGCTACTCAGTAGGCTGAGGCAGGAGAATTGCTTGAACCTGGGAGGCGGAGATTGCAGTGAGCTGAGATTGCACCATTGTACTCCAGCCTGGGTGACAGAGCCAGACTCCATCTCAAAAAAAAAAAAAAAAAAAAGAAAAATCACTGGGTTGGAGAACAAGTTTAGATGTGCAGTTACAATCAGACCTTCTTGGGATCCCACATTTTCTTGCAGAAATACAAGGACTGAGGAATAGTGTTTCATCTGTTTACTTCAGGCCTTTTTCTGTTTTTGATTTTTTTCTTATGATTCCACAAACTACTAAATACTTTGCATAATAATAAAAAGGGATGTTTTATGGTACAAGGCACGTTGTTAACACAATTCTTTTTTTTTTCTTTTTAAGACAGAGTCTTACTCTGTCGCCCAAGCTGGAGTGCAGTAGTGTGATCTCAGCTTACTGCAACATCTGTCCCCCAGGTTCAAGTGATTCTTCCACCTCAGCTTCCCAAGGACCTGGGATTATAGGTGTGTGCTACCACGGTGGCTAATTTTTGCATTTTTGGTAGAGAGGGGGTTTTGCCATGTTGGCCAGGTTGGTCTCGAACTCCTGACCTTAAGTGATCCACCTGCCTCAGCCTCCCAAAGTGCTGGGATTACAGGCATAAGCCACTGTGCCTGGCCTTGTTAACATAATTTTTAAACAATCGTGGAGACATTGAGATTTTTCTCTCCTTCAGTATCACCTTTGCGATTTATAGGATATTTATCATTTTTGTACTTTACCAAAAATATATTGTAGTGTTATTCACAGTTAGTCATTTTTTTCAAGAAACATGTTTTGAAATTGTCAGCTTCTCTGGAGAAACATGATTAAGCAAAACATAATCTAGTACTGACCTTCCCTCCCAAGAAAAATAAACCAGCAGGTCAATATAATCCTAAATTGAGGGTATCGTTTTGTGAAATAACACTTGTTTAACATTAATATCTAAATTATTCATAGAACTCAGATATATTTAGCTTTTAACCATTCCTCCTTCAAAACAAACCATGAGCTCTTAGTAGAAAAGATGGGTTGACCACCAAAAACTTAAATGAACTTCAAGGTGAATGAATTCAAAGGTAATTTGTCTTGTAAATTCTTTGGAACAAATCATGCCCTTCAGAAAAAACAGAAACAATGAAGTGTGGTTCCAGAGCTAGTCCTTTTGGTAAAGCTTCCCAAACTGCTTGGGAAGCATATACAAGAATACTACCTTAGAACAGAATCCTGTTGTACTGAGTGCTTTTCCCTACCTGTTCCTTGTACATTTCTGTCCCCACTATGACTATGTGAGTCTCTAGGCAAGTGGGAGTATTCCTTTCACACGGAGACACCCATGTGAAGTGATTGCCTGAAATTACATGCTACTTTAGCAGGAGATCCTAAATAAGACTGCCTAATTGTCATCCAGAAGTCTAAGGCCTTGGCCCCATGCCTGACTGTGATTATTCATTCTGGATAGCTTTATCCTTGCATGTGGGGGAAAGCCAATGGTATCAGTTAGAACTCTATTTTCCAAGACCAGAAACCAAACTGACCTAGAAAAGGGGGATTTCAAGGGGGATTACCGTCTGGCTTCAGTAATATCTTGATGAAGTAGGTCATGTTACCAAGACCTAGTCTCTCTCTTTGATCTTTTGGTTCTACATCCTCTTATTTGCCCTGTTTTCAGCCAAGCTTCTTCATTGTGGTAGCAGTTTGGTTGCTGTAGTTCCAAACTTAACTTCCTGTCACTTCAAATCCCGTAAAAAAAAGAGCAAAAATGTTTTTTTCCCCAGAAGTCCCAGCCCAAGTTTTATTTTGTCCCATTGGCTTTAACTGAGTGGACCAGTCACTATGTTCCTGTTGTCACTATGGCCACATGTTGTACCAGACCTTGGTCACTTGCTCCTCCACTTTGACTAGGCTGGAGGCAATTCTGCAGAATCAAAGATTCTGTAGCATCCTGCATAAAGAGGCTTCAGAGAGAACCTTTAGACATCCTTCTTTAGCAGGATGGCAGGCTTTGGTTTTACTGTTCCTCTAAACTCTCCCATAGTTTTGGAGCAATACTTTTGTGTAAGGAAACCAAGCTGTGTGAAAAAAGAAGGATGGATGCTGGGTGGAAAAAAAACGTCTACCCATATACTTTAGCAGCCTGTTCATATGTGAAGTTCTCAATTGGGAGAATCTTTGCCTCAGATTTGGCTTCCAGAACCCAGTCGACAGCTCCAGCTGCTGAGGAAATAAAGCTGGAAGAGTCTGGAGAGGCTGTGTCCACCTTAGTAGTACCAGTCAATCTCAACGAACAGCCTTTATTCTCACTTAATAAGCCACTAGCTCAAGAGACCCACCACTCCCTGGCATGCATGCTAGGTGGCTAATTTCATGATCAAGAACCAACATGCTTCCTTCATGATCTAGAGAAGACAGAAGGACGGTATTTTTGGTCTGCAGCCATTAATATAATTAAATTGCTTGATCACACCATTCCCTGCCAGCTGCTAAATTAGCATCACCCCTTGATCCAAAGGGAATTAAAACCATGAAGATATATTATTCTGGGGAAGTAAGACAGTTAATAGGAAGGCAATATGACTTAGGAGCCAAAAATATAAACAATGTTGTTCACACTACAGGTTTTCAATGTATTCATATTCTTAAACTTAATGAGATTATTATTTATTAGAAGAATTTAGTTGTATTAGTCGGGAGAGCTAAAGAAAAGGAACAGTCCTAGTAAGGGGAGAGGCTTTGTCTATTCCAGAATTTTGCAATCCTTAATTTTAAAGTCATCTAGTGTTCCAGAATTGTTTTCATTTTACATTTAGCTTAGTCGAAGCAAGAAGCATTGCATGAATTTCATGAGTTTCCTTTAACCACTGACAAAGCAGAAACTTGCAAACAACCCTATTCTCCTGAGGCCCAGACTTTAGAAGGCTGTACGATGCTACTTACGCTTTAAAACAAAAATTTCCTCACTTTGTGTTTTATACAGATCTCAGTGCTAGAAGTCAGTTCACATTTTTGTAGAGGATGTTGAGGTTCCTATGACCAGGATTTATAGTTGCAGACAATTGAAGCTTACGTTGTATGATTTATTCTCACAGAATTTCTGGTAATGATGCAGAAATAGGCTTGGAAACCAAGCAGAAGACAGGGAGGTATTTAGCAGCCTGGAAGATGCCTCATAAGTCTGATGAGGGCTCGCCTGCCTTCGCCACTGAATACTCTCTGCCACCAGAAACATCACGGGTTCTGAAAAAACCTGACTGAGTCAGGTATGAATGCTGTTGGATAAGGGTTTTCAGACAGAATCCAAGGCACCTAGTTATATTGGAAGTTTAAATGATGATGAATGTTTTTAACATAAATATATCCCATGCAATATGTCAGATATACTCATGCTAAAAAATTATAGTAAAAATATTTGTTCATAGGCTGGACATGGTGGCTCATGCCTGTAAGCCTAACCTTTTGGGAGGCCCAGGTGGGTAGATTGCTTGGCACTTTGGGAAGCCGGGGTGTGCGAATTGCTTGAGCTGAGAGTTCGACACCAGCCTGGTCAACGTGGTGAATTGCCATCTCTATTAAAAATATAAAAATTGGCCAGGCATGGTGGGGGTGCCTATAATCCCAGCTACTCGGGAGGCTGAGGTGGGAGAATCACTTGAACCTGGGAGGTGGAGGTTGCAGTGAGCTGAAATGGTTCCATGCACTCCAGCCCAGGTGACAGAGCGAGACTCCGTCTCAAAAAAAAAAAAAAGTTGTTTATCTGCGATTCATATTTAACTGGACCTCTTTTATTTTTGTGTTAAATTTGACAACCCCGTACTGGATGTCCCATTACTACCCTGCTGTTCCCGAAAACTAGCCACCACCTGCCACTCAAATGGACTTCCCAGGTGGTTCCTGGCTCTTTGCATAATGGGTTCTGAAAAGAACCTAATTGAGTCAGGTATATGTGATCGGTGGAGCCTCTGTTACAAGCCCCTGATTCAAGGGAGCAAAAAGCTCATGGTGTCTTCAGGATTGTTGGAGGGGAGTGGCCCCTGTCTTCTACTAAATCTTACATTTCTCAAACAGCCCACCCCATGTTTGAGAGGTCCAGTTTTGGGGTGTTGGTAGGGAAGACAAATACCTATCTTATTTTCTCTTTAACATATATTCCTCCTCTTTTTTACCGTCTAGTGGCCTGTGAGTAGGGGCCAGGCATGATTAATGTCCGTGTGTGTGTGTGTGTGTTTTGTTTGCGAGTGACTGGTTCAAGAACCCACATCTAAGCCAGTTAGCAAGGCCGGGAGCAGTGCCTCATGCTTGTAATCCCAGCACTTTGGGAGGCCAAGATGGGCAGATCACCTGAAGTCAGGAGTTTGAGATCAGCCTGGGCAACATGGTGAAACCCTGTCTCTACTACAAATACAAAAATTAGCCGGGTGTGGTGGCAGTGGTACATGCCTGTAGCCCCAGCTACTTGGGAGGCAGAGGCAGGAGAATCGCTTGAACCTGTGAAGCAGAGGTTGCAGTGAGCTGAGATCATGCCATTGCACTCCAGCCTTGGCAACAGAGTGAGACTCTGTCTCAAAAGGAAAATAAAAGAAAAAAAAGAAAAAATAAAGTTTCATCAAGCCATTTAGCAGATGGCACTGCCTTGGCCACTGGGTTATTTTAAGACTGAGCACATGACCCAGTCTGGACCAATGAGATAGAGAGAAAGTTTTGCTGGAGGATTCCAGGGAAACTTACCCTCATTCCTGATACCTGAATAAAGAAACGATCTTGACCAGGTGTGGTGACTTACGCCTGTAATCCCAGGACTTTGGGAGGCCAAGGCAGGGAGATGGCTTGAGCCCAGGACTTAAGAAACCAGTGTGGGCAACATGGTGAGACCCTATCTCTATAATATCAATAAGAAAAGAAATGATCTTATCTTCCTCCAGACATTGTTCTGTGTAGTGGAAAGGTCTAGAAATTCTGTAGCCATCCTGCTTCCAGCAAGAGATGAAGAACACAGAGCAAAAACAGGGGCAGAAAGCATCCTGGTAGTTGCTCAGGTGTAGAGCTGGGACCACTGGATTAAGGTTCCCGAAGCCTGTCCTCCATCTGGATATCCAGTTATGTGCACGGATTCATTTTCATTTGGCTTCAGCAACTTCAAGTTGGGTGTTCTGGTACTTATAGCCAAAACCAACCCAACTAAAAAGAAGATTCATGAATATGTGGAGCGCTTGTGTAAACTTATCATTTGCTGAATTCTGAGAGTTTAGCATAATGTTGTTTTGGTTGAATTAGAAATTATTGATATTATGAAACTGTAAGCAAAGATTAGTATTTAAATTAATGCAACACAAACAACTGGAGATCTGCTTCATTAGACCAGAGAAAGCAAAATTTATGATGATTGCCAGATTCTTGCTTTTTTTGCATGAATCCCCAGAGGATGAGACAGCCTCTCAGGGAGAACCCTCCAAGGAGAGAAACATATTTAAATTTTTGGAAAGGCCTACAGTGCAAACATAAACAGGATTTTAGAGAACACTGCCCTCCCTCCTTTTTCTTCATATGGTGGACAGCTGCTACTTTGGCCTGCCTGGCAACTTTCCTCACTTCTTTGAGAATAGCATTCTGCTTTTCCTTTGCATAACTCTCTCCTTCATGCCCTGCAATCCTGTTGGGACCAGCCATCCAGGTCCTCCATCTGCTCCCCAACTACTACCCCTGATGGGCATGTGATTTCAGACCAACCAAACTCTCTCACAAGAATTCAGATCTCTAGGGGAGTGATGCAGATCTCTTGAGGTTATTCCTGAAGGAACTCTCCATGGATCCCTGTTCTTGAAATCCCCAGAAATGGAAATACCTGATTCCTGTTCTTTCTGTGTGTCTTGGTTCTAGCCAGCCCCTATCATGGCTTTGCTAAAGGTAGCCAGTGTGAGTTTCTGTTGTATGCCACCGAAGACCTTAGCCCATACTCTACCAGAACAATCCATGAAAAAGAAATCAAGCCTTCCATGTAGGAGCTACATTTATGTTTTCACTAGATGTGCAAATACAAGCCTGATATAAACCTGTTTATAGTAACTTCTATCACATGCATAACTGTCCTATAATCAATTGTTAACAAAAGCTTTTTGGGAACTAAAGTGTATTTTATTTATTTATTTATTTAATTTTATTTTGAGACTGAGTTTCGCTCTTGTTGCCCAGGCTGGAATACAATTGTGCAGTCTTGGCTCACCGCAACCTCTGCCTCCCGGGTTCAAGCGATTCTCCTGCCTCAGCCTCCTGAGTAGTGGGATTACAGGCATGCGCCACCATGCCTGGCTAATTTTGTATTTTCAGTAGAGATGGGGTTTCTCCATGTTGGTCAGGCTGGTCTCAAACTCCCGATCTCAGGTGATCCGCCTGCGTCAGCCACCCGAAGTGCTGGGATTACAGGCGCCGTGTTTATTTATACCAGATATGTGACATTTAGTGTATTGAAGGCACTGCTTATTTGTTTAATCCTCATTACAATCTAGTAATGTAATTACTATAATGATTCCTATTTTACAGATTCTGAAACTGAAGTACAGAAAAGTTAAGTAATGTGCTCAGTGTCACACAGTTAGTAAATGATGGAGCTTCAATTCAGGCTGTGACAGTCTGACTTCAGTCTGTGTTCTTTATCCATTGTGTGAAACTGGCATCATTAGAAGACTGAAACTTAAAACATAAAATCAATTTCTAATAAATAGGATTAGATATATGGAAAAGCACCTTAACAATAAAATATCTTCCAGGCCAGAAGCAAGAAAGAGAAACAGAGGTGTCTGAAGCCCGTTGGATTTCAACTTTCAATTTCTGAGCCAAATAAAACTGCTTAGGATTTCCAGGGGGGGAAAAAAATCTTCATCTAATGAATTAGCAAGTATGAACTAAATCCAAACACCTGCTGCTTTTTTTTTTCTTTCACTGTTGCCAGGTGATCCATGAGGAGCCTTGGATCAATAAGTAATAATAATTGACACATAATATAATTAATTATATAATCTCAACTTACTAAGTTTATTTTGACTAAAATTGTCCCATAACATCGGGATATTTTATAAGCGTCCATGGAAAAGAGAGACTGAAGATCAAAGCCTTCTTTTACATTTGACTCAGCTATGAGTCATATCCTCTAGAGTGTGAATCATCTCAGCCCACCATTATTAACTCTAGCAAATGTTATGAAATGATTCCATCATTCATTCAACTTCATGTAGTCAGTACCAAGTGCCGGCTACAGTTCTGGGCACTGAGAATATAGCAGTGAATAAGCAGGTGAAAATTCCTTCCTTGATGGCACCGATATTCTAGTGGGCAGTTGTAATCCCACCACTGCACCACTAAACAAGCCTGAATTTCTCCAGGCTCCAAATTGTTTTCATTACTATACACAATGAAGGAATAGATTCATCTGGCCAAGCATGGTGGCTCATGCCTGTAATCTCAGCACTTTGGGAGGCTTAGGTGGGTGGATCACTTGAGGTCAGGAGTTCGAGACCAGCCTGGCCAACATGGTGAAACGTCTTCTCCACTAAAAAAACACAAGAAATATCTGGGTGTGGTGGCACAAACCTGTAGTCCCAGATACTCAGGGGGCTGAGGCAGGAGAATTACTTGAATTTGGGAGGTGGAGGTTACAGTGAGTTGAGATGGCACCTCTGTACTCCAGCCTGGGTGACAGAGTGAGACTATGTTTAAGGGAGACATCAGTTGGCCTGGTCCTTCCAGTGGTGCCAAGGGAGAGGACACTTGGTAGAAGACTGCCTGGCAGAAGCAATAATATCTGCTTGGAGAAAATGATGATTTGTTACCGCCTGTTTAAGATCTCACAGGAACAGATTGTGCCCAAAGGAACTCTCCATGGATCCCAAATTTTGAATATATGAAATTTATATACTTTAATGTACTTAATTCTCACAACAACCTAAGATCCACTGTAGGTCATAAATTTACCGACCAATCTATTTTCATATCTTAACTTTTCTGAAATTGAGATGCATCTTACAAGCCATGGTCTCTTACTATTACTGTCAGTAGGGTGGAGGTGCTAATGGAGATATTGAGGATGTTGCCCTTGGCCAGAGCTGTTCATATTTTCCGCAGTTCAGGGTGAATTATGAACATTGCTGATACTGCATGTGTTGGGTGACTTGCTGTTAAATGTTCCTGGTTCTTGTCTGAAACCTGTTGACACCTGCTATTCAGATCGTGTTGCAGAATGGGTGCTCATGGCACAGAAGAAAGCCTCCTAGATAAAGCTGGGAATCAGATGAGGCATGCACAGTGGAGCATTTCTCTAGAAAACGCGGCTTCACCAGTCTTATTGCTGGAATAGATGCTGGTTTTGTCTGGAAAAGTCTGAGCAAGCATTGGATTCTCATGTAACAGGATTGCTTTTCTTTATAGTACATGGTGTGTATTGTAATCAAAGGCATCTTAGTGAAATATAGAACTATTACCTCATTTTACAGTTGAGGAAGCTCAGCCACAATAATGTGAATTAACTGGCCCCAAACCCTACACAGCTTGAGATGGCAGAGCCAGGACCTAATCCTGAATTGTGTGGTTTCAGAGTTCACATACTTTACCCTTTGTACTGTGCTGCCTCTCAGTATAGATGCAGCTGGTTGAGGGTAGTTACCACAGCCTGATTTACTTATTTAGTGAATCAGTATTCATTGCCTGGCCACCATGTGCCTGATATTGGCATTTTGGGGGACAGATGCAGTGGTGAGCTAGAAATTAAAGCCTTGTGGAGTACATAGCTTAATAAAAGGGAAAAGGTCTTAATCGAATAACAACAGGAGAGCTGGGCACGGTGGCTCATGCCTGTGATCCTAGCACTTTGGGAGGCTGAGGTGGGTGGATTGCCTGAGTTCAGGCATTCTAGCCCACCCTGGGCAACTGGTGAAACCCTGTCTCTACTAAAATACAAGAAAAAAATTAGCTGGGTGTGGTGGTGCTTGCCTGTAATCCCAGCAACTCAGGAGGCTGAGGCACGAGAATAGCTTGAACCCAGGAGGAGGAGATTGCAGTAAGCCACGATTGCACCATTGCACTCAAGCCTGGGTGACAGAATGAGACTCTGTCTCAAAAACAGAAAACAAAAATCAGGAGTAAATGTCAAGTTGTAAATGTGCAATAAGTGGCAGGAGAACTATATCATGCTGTTAAAATGTAAAAGTGAGGGGCCCTTTTATAACCTGAGGGATCATGGAAGGCTTCCTGGAGGGAGTCCTTTGGGTTAAAGGTGCATAGGCAAACAGGGTGCAGGGAGAAGCATACCAGAAGGAGGAAACAGCATGTAAAAAGGTCCTGTGGTAGGAAAGAACTTATCACCTTTCTTTTAGTTATTCAATTTAAAAAAATAGAGACAGGGTCTCAGTTTGTTGGCCAGGTTGGTCTTGAATTCCTGGCCTCAAGCAATCCTCTTGCCTCTGCCTCCCAAAGTGCTAGGATTACAGGTGTAAGTCACCATGCCTAACCAAACTTATCACCTTTTCATATTGGAAAGAAGCCAGTGTGTCATGTCTCTCTCTCTCTCTCTCTCTCTCTCTCTCTGTGTGTGTGTGTGTGTGTGTGTGTGTATGTGGGGGTCAGAGGGTTTTGGGATGAAGGTAGAGAAGTAAGATAGAGATAAGATCACATATGGCCCTGTAGCCACGTTAAGGATTGTAGTCTTCATCCTGAAAGGAATGGGGCCTTTTGTACCCCCAAATGAGTCATTGATTATGGATGTCTTTGGAAGCATCATAACCTTTTAGTCAAAGCACTCCCATCAGCCAAGGCGTCATTCTTTGGAGAAGTGGGGCAGCTGAGAGCCATTAGCAGCCAATAGCCACAGTAAGATGGTTGAGACCTTCTGCTTGTTACTGGCGATTTAGGGAACATTACAGCATCCATTATGAGAATCGTGCTCAGCTTCATGGTTCAAAGTGTCCACGAAGTAAAAAGCAGCTACTTAAGAAGTGTAATCATTCCTCTGGCTGAAACCAGGATAAATGTGTTCTGTTGTGGTGTAATTTGCAGTGTTCTCAATAATATCCCTAGAGTAGACTCAGGGCTTCAGTTCTCCTGAGAACAGGGCAATCAGATGCTGTGAGAAGCCACAACTGCCACAGGTACAGGGCTTTTTCGATCCATATGTGGCAGATTTGGCTCCCAGTGGAATCCACTGACTCCTCACTTCCAGGGGGTAGCCCAGAGGTGAAACTATAAAGTGAGTGAAAGGTATGTTCTCTGTCCCTGCCTCACCTTTCTAGAATCTTAGCATCCTTTTCTGTCCCTACGCTTCACCACTCTTTTCTTCCATTTGATCTCCAACTTTAAATTGTTTTCCAGTTCGTTTGTTCGTTCTTTCTTTCTTTCCTTTCTTTCTTTTTCTTCCTTCCTGCCTTCCCTCCCTCCCTCCCTCCTTCCTTTCTTTCTTTCTTTTTCTTTCTCTTCTTTCCTTCCTTCCTTCCTTCCCTCCCTCCCTTCTTTCTTTCCTTCTTTCTTTCCGTCCCTCCCTCCCTCCCTCCCCTCCTTCCTTCCTTCCTTCCTTTCCAAAGGAACTTAGCTTTAAAAAAGTGTTGGCTGGACGTGGTGGCTCACGCCTGTAAGCGCAGCACTCTGGGAGGCCGAGGCGGGCAGATCACCTGAGGTCAGGAGTTCAAGACCAGCCTGGCCAATATGGTGAAACCCCTGTTTCTACTAAAAATACAAAAAATTATCCAGGCATGTGGCGGGTGCCTGTAATTCCAGCTACTCAGGAGGCTGAGGCAGGAGAATCACTTGAATCCGAGGGGCGGCGGTCACAATGAGCCGAGATCACGCCATTGCACTCCAGCCTGGGTGACAGAGCAAGACTCTGTCTCAAAAAAAAAAAAAAAAAAAAAAAAAAAAGTATTAGAGATTTATGGTACACTAGAATGTTTGCATTTAAAAGACCACTGAGAACAGCCAGTGTTTACCATAGAGAAATGAATAACTATTCATATAATTTAAGGCATCTGGACTCCTTTAAATTATGTACGATGACTAAGCTCCTCATACAAACTACATACACAGGGGGGATTGAGTAAGCAAACAGCAGAGGAAAATTGGGAATCGCTAATTCTGCACTCTCACTTTGCGTATAGACCAATCCAGGCCATTACTCTTAGCTAATCCTCTCCCCCTCCCTTCCTGTGTCTTGGCTTTCTCTTCACCAAGTAGGGGAGAGTGGCAGGGTAGATGGCATTCCCAGCCCAATTAAAGACAGAGACAAGGATGGAATCATTCTGATATATTCATTTTCCCCATTGCAGTGATAACCAGTGCAACAGCAATGACACGGCCAACAATTGCTGAATGTCTTCTAGCTGTCAAGTTCCTTTCTGTTTCCAAGTCTTGTAAAAAGGAAGATGTCAGTGGATTTTCTGGCTAATGAGAGCCAAACCTCAATCTTTGGATTCTTCTTAATTGCATCAGCTTGAGTACACATAGAAACTGACCTAGAATGAGTGCTAAAATGGCAAAAAAAAATTAATAATAATAATAATTAAACCACTGTAGTCTTTCCTAGACTTACACTTAGCACTGGGGGAGAAGCTGGCTCAGTTAAAAATTTACCTTATAGAGGGCCAGGCACGGGGGCTCACGCCTGTAATCGTAGCACTTTGGGAGGCTGAGGCAGGTGGATCATCTGAGGTCAGGAGTTCAAGACCAGCCTGGCCAACATGGTGAAACCCTGTCTCTACTAAAAACACAAAAATTAGCCAGATGCGTTGGCCGGCGCCTGTAATCCCAGCTACCTGGGAGGTTGAGTAAGAGAATCGCTTGAACCTGGGAGGCGGGGGTTGCGTTGAGCCAAGATTGCGCCATTGTACTCTAGCCTGGGCAACAGAGCAAGATTCCATCTCAAAAAAAAATTTTACCTTATAGGTAAAGTAAACCATCCAAAGCCACAGAGTTCCAAGAAGAGGCTTTGGGGCAAGGGTGACATCAACAGGTGCTGATGAGGATTTTGCTAGGTTTAAGTGAAGGCATTTTGTTGTGGAAAAAGACCTGTCATGATAGCTGCAGTTAAATTAAGCTGGGAATGAATAAGGACTAAACCTGGAGACTAGCTTCTCCACAGTGAATGTCTGTTTGTCTACAGTAGACTATCAATCACTTTGAACTCTCTTCTTGAATGCCTGGGAACCACCATCTATTCTGAGATGTGCTCACAATAGTTGGTGCCTGTGGTTAGGGCACGTATCCAATAGAATGTCTGGGTGGGAAATGGGGGGAAGAGAAGTTTTTATGCCAAAATCATCCTTTGCTATTTTAAGAAGCACCTACTTCTTTATTTCTCTCATGTCTCTTATCTGCCCAAACTCAGACTATCAATGATTTATGAAAAAATGTGCAGTCAACTAGTCACCTATGAAGGTTAATTTTTGTTCATTCCTTACCCTATGGTGGTTAAATATTGTCAGCTTTGTGAAAGGCACTAAAACACTGAGGTGGTTTTTTTTTGTATGTGTGAGATAGAGTCTTGCTTTGTCGCCCAGGCTGGAGTGCAGTGGCATGATCTCGGCTCACTGCAATCTCCGCCTCCTGGGTTCAAGCAATTCTCCTGTCTCAGCCTTTTGAGTAGCTGAGATTACAGGCATGTGCCACCATGCTTGGCTAATTTCTGTATTTTTAGTAGAGACGGGGTTTCACTATGTTGGTCAGGCTGATCTCAAACTCCTGACCTCAAGTGATCCGGTGGCTCACGTCTGTAATCCCAGCAGTTTGGGAGGCTGAGGCAGGTGGAACACTGAGAACTTTCTAAACTTTGGTCTCTTTGGATGTATATAGGATAACTACTCTTCCTTGCATTTTACACTAGAGGTTTCTGGGGAATATAAAGAAGTAAAGGGCTGGGTGCAGTGGCTCATACCTGTAATCCCAGCACTTTGGGAGGCCAAGGCAGGAGGAGCAGTTGGGCCCAGGAATTCAAGACCAGCCTGGTCAACATGGTCAGACCCCATCTCTAGAAAAGACAGAAAAGATGAAAAAAATTAGCCAGGCATGGTGGCAGGTGCCTATGGTCCCAACCACCCAGGAGGCTGAGGTGAGAGGATTGCTTGAGCCCAGGAGGTCAAGGCTGCAGTGAGCTATGATCACACCACAGCACTCCAACCTAGGAGACAGAGGGAGACCCTTTCTCAAAAAAACAAAAAGAAGTAAAAAACAAATAAAGCAGTTAATATGTTCAAAGAGATTGTAAATCTAGCTGGAAAAGTAGAAATGAATAATACTCATCACTATCATCATTACCACTCTTAAACACCTGCTGTGGCCAGGGACCATACCAAACACTTCATGCACATTACCTCATTTAATACTCATAGTGACCTCTTGGAGGTAGCCATTATAACCTGGTTTATAGGTAAGAAAACTGAGCCCCAGAAAAGTCTTTAGGGTTTGGCAGTAGCTGAGTTATAAGTGCAAACCTAGGTGTGTCCAACTTCAGAGCCTACTGCACTCTGCCCTCATAGGAAAGCTTTATACCCAAACACAGTGATTACTTGCCAGCCTGATTAATAAAGACAGAACTAGTCTCAACATGGAGTAGATTCGCTCCTGGCTGCTGCTGCTACTTATTCTGCCTGGCTTTGGACTGAGTGTAAGTTCTTACCTTCATAATGCAGTCTGTGTGGGAGCAGATTGTAGACTCGTATAGTATATGGGAAACCATGCAGTGTGTGAGTTGTTCTTCTATGTTAAAGATAAGATAGAGAACAATGCAGACACCTTTGCTCCTTCCAACAGGACCAGTCTATAGATTATGAATGTATTAAATTTGAACACATGATCTTTCCCCCTTCCAAACCTGCATTTCTAGGTAGAAATAGAACTGTACTCATGGCCTTAGTTGCAATCCTATATGATCTCATAGGTGAGTTGGGTGCAGTCATTCATGCAATGATTCATAACCAAACCTTCACTAAGACCCTGGTAATGTCCTAGGTACTGCACACATCAAGCTGGAACACCACAACCTTTGTCTTTAGGAAGCTGGATCTCATTGGAGATAGGCATAGCATTGCCAGCTCAGCAAAGAAAAAATATAGAACCCTCAGGTGATTATTACAGTAAAAAATTATCCCGTGTTTAACTGAAATTCAAATATAACTAGGCACCATGTATTTTATCTGGCAACTCTGCACAGTCATAAAAATCTACCACACTTGACAAAAAGATGGCTGCTGTCATGGGTGTGCACATGTCTCTGTAGCCACTCAAGGGAAGGAACACTTTTCCCCGCCTGTGCCAGCTGAGGCTTCATAACACTGCGTGGGCTGACTAATAGGAATTATGAGCTTGCTGGGTCATCTTGAAGGATGATTAAGATTTGATGAAATTGGAAACCATCATTCTCAGCAAACTGACACAAGAACAGAAAACCAAACCCTGCATATTCTCACTCATAAGTGGGTGTTGAACAATGAGAACACACGAACACAGAGAGGGGAACATCACACAACAGGGCCTGGGGGGTGGGGGGGCTAGGGGAGGAAGAGCAAGGGGTGGGGGGGATTGAGGAGGGGACAGCATTAGGAGAAATACCTAATGTAGATGACGGAGTGATGGATGCAACAAATCACCACCGTGGCACGTGTATACCTATACAACAAGCCTGCACGATCTGCACATGTACCCCAGAACTTAAAGTATAATAATAATAATAAAGATTTGACAGGCAGAGATGGGGGGAAGAAAGTTCTAGATACAGGGAAGACCCCAGAGTTTAGGAATAATACCTGAGGGGCGTGGGCAATGGGAGGAGGGGAAAAAATGAATGTGAGGGTCAGATCATGAAGGGATTTGGCAGGAAGGTGAATGAGTCAAAATTTTATTCTACCATCAATAGGAAACCATCTAAACAAAGAATGCCTCTTTCTTTCTTTCCTTCTTTCTTTCTTTCTCTTTTTTCTTTTCTTTCTTCTTTCTTTTTTTTCTTTTTCTTTCCCTCCCTTCCTTCCTCCTTCCTTTCTTCCTTCCTTCCTTCCCTCTTCTTTCTTTCTCTCTCTCTCTCTCTCCCCTCTCTTTCTCTCTTTCTTTCTTGAAGGAATTTTGCTCTTGTTGCCCAGGCTAGAATGCAATGGTGCGATCTCAGCTCACTGCAACCTTCGTCTCCCCCGGTTCAAGCAACTGTCCTGCCTCAGCCTTCCAAGTAGCTGGTGTTACAGGTGTGTGCCACCACACCTGGCTGATTTTTGTGTTTTTAGCAGAGATGGGGTTTCACCGTGTTGGCCAGGCTGGTCTTGAACTCCTGATCTCAGGTGATCTGCCTGCCTCGCCCTCCCAAAGTGCTGAGATTACAGGTGTGAGCCACTGTGCTCGGCCTTTTATTTTATTTTATTTTTTATTTCTTCAAACTTTAGCTAAGCAGAGGTCACAAAATGTGGGCCATGGACTATTGTTACTGTTGGACGTAATTTTAGGTAAGCTTTGGTGATTTAGGGTAGTCTGGGGAATGCAGAATTAAATAACCTTGATTTACCCAGGGAGAATATTAATTTCTTTTTAAAAAAATTAAAAGTCTTAATTTTATTTCTATATGTACACTTAAAAAAATTAAGACTTTAATTTTTGGAGAAGCCTTAGGTTTGCAGAAAAATTGAGGAGAAAGTCAAGAGAGTTCTCATATAGCCCCCTCTTGAATTCTTTTAATACTTTTTCAAGGCTACACGGGTGGCTGAGGCACTAGAATCGCTGGGACCTGGGAGGTGGAAGAAAGTTCAGTGAGTGAGATTGTGCCACCACACCCCAGCCTGGGTAACAGAGCAAGACTGTCTATATTATATATATATATATATATATATATATATATATATAAATGAATGAATGAATGAATGAATGAATGCATGCATGCATGCAAGCCAGGCGTGGTGGCTCCCACCTGTGATCCAAGCACTTTGGGAGGCTGAGGCAGGAGGATCACCTCAGATCAGGAGTTTGAGACTCTCCTGGCCAAGATGGTGAGCCTGTCTCTACTAAAAATACCAAAAACTAGCCAGGCGTGGTGGCGTGTGCCTGTAATCCCAACTACTCTGGAGGCTGAGGCAGGAGAATCACTTGAGCCAGGGAAGTGGAGATTGCAGTGAGCTGAGATTGTGCCACTGCACTCCAACCTGGGTGACAGAGCAATCTCCATCTCAAAAAAAAAAAAAAAAAAGAGAAAAAAAATTAATCCTCTTTCAATGCTGATTATTCAAGAAGAAAGTCTTGGTTTGGTGCTGCTGTATCTTTAACACCTCTCTGAAAATTGCTCATCCTGTTGAAGGGGGCTGGGGGAGGGGAAGAGAGACGGAGAGAGAGAGAAGAAAAGGGAGAGAATGAACACTCATGTTTGAGTCTTTGACAAGCCACATATCGAGTTAGAACTGAAAAAAAAGTCATTTTGCTTTCAGTGCTCTCATGTTTGAAGTTTTCTTCCACTTCTGAGAGCAACACTCATTTTCTCCTTAGGGCGAGGTGATAAAAATTTTCATTGTAAAATAAATCTATTCATATACAAAAAGTAAATAGGAGAAGTAGATGATAAAGGTGACATGCTGATAACTAAAGCTTGAAAAGTTAAGGACTAAGGAGTTCTGGCAGAGGTTGCATTCTTACCTCATCGTAAATTGCCATCTGACCTTTCTAGTGTTGATGGAGTTTTCTGGAGAAAAGCCCCACCTTCTTTAGTAAGAAGGAGTAAGCTTCGCCCCAAGCGAGCACTGGCTTTATGAAAATACTGTGCTGTATATCGCTTAAACCTTATCTCTCATTCCCATACAGTCTTTTCCTTTTTTTAATTTTTAAATTATTATTATTATTATTTTGAGACAGAATTTCACAACTGTCACACAGGCTGGAGTGTTAGTGGCACAATCACGGCTCACTGCAACCTCTGCCTCCTGGCTCAGGCAATCCTCCTGCCTCAGCCTCCCAAGTAGCTGGGATTATAGGCACATGCCACAGTACCCAGCTAATTTTGTATTTTTTGTAGAGATGAGGTCTTGCTGTGTTGCCCAGGCTGGTCTTGAATTCCTGGGCTCAAGTGATCCACCTGCCTTGGCCTCCCACAGTACTGGGATTATAGGCACGCGCCACCATGCCTGGCCGGTCTTTTCTGTAAAGCCCTGGTGAGAAATAATAAAATGAATGCTTTCTTTTAAGAAGACACCCAGTGTGAACAACAACAATGGCAAGACAGGCTCAGGATGTTTTTTTAAGAGTGAGCACCTATAGTACATGAAAAAATAATCCCCAGCACTTTGGAAGGCCGAGGCGGGTGGATTACAAGGTCAAGAGATAGAGACCATCCTGGCTAACATGGTGAAACCCTGTCTCTACTAAAAATACAAAAATTAGCTGGGTGTGGTGGCACATGCCTTTAGTCCCAGCTACTTGGGAGGCTGAGGCAGGAGAATTGCTTGAACCCGGGAGACAGAGGTTGCAGTGAGCCGAGATTGCGCCACTGCACTCCAACCTGGCGACAGAGTGGGACTCTGTCTAAAAAAAAAAAAACACCAAAAACAAAAACCAACCAAACAAACAAAACTATTAGTGGCACACACAGGTTTTTCAGGAACACTCCTGGGAGAGGGGAATAGTCTAGCCAAGGCAATTTCTCTGAAATCCATTTCTTGTATCCTAGGGTACCTGGGCCCGAGGGGCGACACCAATAAAAGGATTGATTGGAGCAGTAAATTTTCTTTGCTTTAAGAGAATCTTTATCATATTAGTGTATCATGTTTTTAGTTTTCTCTAGCACACCTGGGTTCACATCTACACTCAACCATTGGCTGGCTGTGTGACCTTGGACAAGCCACCTCCTCATACTCTAAACTTCTGTGTATGTACAGTAAGAAAAATATTACTGATCTCTGGAGTTAAAGATCAGTCTGGGCAACATGGCAAAACCCCATCTATATTAAAAAGGACAAAAATATTACCCAGATGTGTTGTTGCATGCCTGTAGTCCCAGCTACTCGGGAGGCTGAGGTGGGAGGATGGCTTCAGCCTGGGCCTGGTCAACATGGTGAAACCCTGTCTCTACTAAAAATACAAAAAAATTAGCCAGATATGGTGGTTAACACAGGTGCATGCCTGTAGTCCCAGCTGCCCAGAAGGCTGAGGTGGGAGGATTGCTTCAGCACAGGAGGCAGAGTTTGCAGTGAGCCAAGATCATGTCACTGCACTCCAGCCTGGGCAATGGATGAGACTGTCTCAAGAAAACCCAAAAACCCAGAAAAGTATTACTCTCATAGGGTTGTGTAAGGAGTAAATGAAATTGTGTGTGTGTGTGTGTCTGTGTGTGTGTGTGTGTATGTCCCTTTTGGGGAAGAAAAAGTTACTAAGTAAATGGTGAATAACTGGAATTGCATCTGTTCCAAAGGTAGCTTGTGGTGACTTCAACTATATGACGAGAGAGAAAATAACATAAACACCTCCAGCCACAAACACATACTGGGAAATTAGTTTGTTTGCCCAGCTGGGTACCATCTCACTGCGCAGAACGAATTCTAGTATTTTCAATTAATATTTGTGGAACAATATGGCCCTAGACACAAGCCAACCACTCCATCTGGCCCTCCATCAAGGAAATGATGATGGGTTTCAGTGCAGAAGAGCAAAAATGACCACGTGGACCTTACTGGGACACAGGACTGACTGTACTTTATGCAAGATCTTGACTGATGTTACTTGTTTCTTTCTCACTAGCTTTAGATCCTAGCCTTGTGTAAGATGCAACTCTATTAAAGAAAACTTACCCCCTGTGAGAGCTTTTGTAGTTGTTTTTCTGACTGTTTATTTGGGATTATTGAGCCTCATTGTTTATCAAAGGGTTGCAAATTGTTTTTGTTTTTACTCTTTTCTTCTAATGCCTCATCGATACCGTTAATCAGTCCTTTGGTGTACTTCACCAGGGTTGCTCAAAAGTGAGTGTGCATCGGAATCATCCACATTTTTCTTGCATGTGTCCTCTTCCCCTCCACCTTCAACAGCTTTTGATTGGGGGCAACTGGAGTGGGGTCTGAAATGTGCATTTCTAACATATTCCCAGGTGATGCTCATACTCCCTGTCCCAAACCTTCACTTTGAGAAACCCTGTATTAGGTCATCCCCTCATGAAGATGAGGCCCCTACCACAGAGACTTTCAAAGTTGACTCACCAGAACCTACATTACTATAGTAGATGCACTCTGATTTTTTTTTTTTTTTTTTTGAGACAGGGTCTCACTCTGTCGCCCAGGCTGGAGCGCAGTGATGCAATCTCGGCTCACCGCAACCTCTGCGTCCTGGGCTGAAGCAATCCTTTCATCTCAGCTTCCTATCTAGAACCATAGGCTTGTGCCACCACGCCTGGCTAATATTTTTTGTACTTTCAATAGAGATAGGGTTTTGCCATGTTGTCCAGGCTGGTCTTGAACTCCTGGGCTCAAGTGATCTGCCTGCCTCAGCCTCCCAAAGATCTGGGATTACAGGTGTGAGCCACCACGCATGACCTCCAATTTTTTTTGTTTGATTTTAAGAAAATGCTGACTCACTGGTTGCATTTGATGAGTCATTATTGGGTCATGTCCCAGCTGGAAAATGCTGTTAGCGTTTGATAATAAAAATTGCACTGGTAAAAATACATTACTCTGCATTAGACAACAGGCAAAAATTAAGTTACCTCTCTCTTTTCCTATTGCAATAGAGAGACCATTTTAAAAGCACAGATCCTTCTACTTGTAAGTAAGTGAAGTCATACAAAGACTTTAGCTGCTGAAAGTGAGATGGAGAAGCCTTTGGTTTCCAGAGAATTCTCTTGGATTCTGACATATGGCTTGTTTTATTGTTACAAAGTAAGACAGAACTGAAATAACAGTGAAGAAAACTGAACATCTGCCTGCTGTGACACGTGGAGAGACGCTACAGAATGTAAAATGCCTGAGCTGCCACAGGGATTTCATGTGACATCTGCCACATGTGGGCATGAAATTCATTCTCCATCCTGTTCTTCTTCTCTAAAGACATTTTCACGGCTGCTCTTTCCAGAGGACCTGTGACTTGTGAGTGTTGGCTTTGGTTTATAGGTGGTCTTTGACTTTCATTTGTTTCACTTACACATACCACACATTGACGTTAAACCTTCATGCACATAACTTGGTTTTTCTATTGTCACTGACTGTATAATGATTTTCTAGCCATCCTCCCTCCAGTGGCCTGTGCTCTGGAATGGTGTGGCCTGAGCCAAGGTGCCAGGCATATTCAGTCACTTTTACTAATACTAGTGCTGCTTTAGGCCCAGGGGCCTTGTTTGAGTCCACACCTCCTTGGTCATATTCTTTGCGCTTCAGCAGCCTGACTCTCCAGAAGCAAGCTGGCGCCAGGCTTCCATCCTTGTCGTGGAAATCTTGTCTGGCCCCACTTCTGTCTGGTTCTCACTCCCATATCACCTGGGCTTGGAAGAATGGCAGGCATGGGGGAATGGGTAAGGAGTGATAGTTTGCTTTGGTGGAGTGAAGAACATGCTTCCTTTGTCCTCCTTAATGGACCCATCACATCTAGGCTCAAAGATTTAAGGATTACAGGGTGTAGAGGCTTCTACTCCTATCTCTGGCAACAGCATCAGGTTTGTGGGAAGAGAAATGCGCTCAAAGCAGCACTCAGTCTCCCCACCCCCCGAAGGTTTCCATCTGCCTCACCGGGCAGGGGTCTGGGCCAAAAGGCGCAATGCATCAGTAACAATACTTATGATCTTTACTTGAAAACCTTTCTCAGAAACAAAATGCTTGTGTGTGTGTGTGTGTGTGTGTGTGTGTGTGTGTGTGTGTTTTGTGTGTGTTTTTTTGAAGAGATGGGTCTTGCTATGTCACCCAGGCTGGAGTGTAGTGGCTATTCACAGACAAGATTTGTAGTGCACTACCGCCTTGAACTCCTGGCCTCAAGCAATCCTCCCTCCTCAGTCTCCTGAGTAGCTGGGACTACAGGTGCACACCACTGTGTATGGGCAAAATACTCCAGTAATGTCTAAGTATGAGTTTGTTTGACTTTGAGAACTGCAGTTTTCATAAAATGCTTCCTCTTTCTTAAGATCTCAGGTAAACAGTTATTTCATCAGGAAGCCCTCTGTGACTTCTAGCAAGTTTGAATTTCCTTTCCTCAGGACATGCTCATAAAGCACGAGTGCTTCTTCTTCACAGCACATCTCCTTACAGATGTATTTTTTTAAAAATGAACTTTATTTTGGTTTTATTTTTAAAAAGTTGCAGAGATGGTACAGAGTACCCTGTATATTCCTGACACAGTTTCTTGATGTTAACATTTTTTTTTGAGGCAGGGTCTTGCTCTGTTGCCCAGGCTGGAGTGCAGTGGCGTGATCTCAGCTCATTGCAGCCTCGATTTCCTAGTCTTAAGCAATCTCCCACCTCAGCCTTCTGTGTAGCTGGGACTACATGTATGTGCCACCATACCTCCATACCTCACTAATTTTTGTATTTATTTTGTAGAGATGGGGTTTTGCCACGTTGCCCAGGCTGCTCATGAACTCCTGAGCTCAGGCAATCCACCTGTCTTGGCCTCCCAAAGTCCAGGGATTATAGGGGTGAGCCACAGTGCCCAGCCCTGATGTTAGCATCTTAAGTTACCATGCTGTGTTTGTCAAAGCTAGAAACCGACATTGGTACATTACCTTAGACTAAACTCCAGATTTTATTTGCATTTTAAGTATCCTTTTCTGTCTCTAGTCTCCAATCCAGGTACCAAGTCTCTCTTGTTCTCCTCCTCTGGTCTGTGCACTGGTCTGGACTAGGGAATTAGAGGGGAGTAAGAAGACATGCTCCTGCCCTATGGGAGTGTCTCAGTCTGAATGTCCTAAAGGAAAGTGTAGACAACTCAAAGTTCAACACAGATTAAGAGACAAGTTACCTGTGTTCCCTGCTGGAGTTTTCCTTTTCTGTAGTGGAAGCAAACACTGATTAAGTGACTCTTGGATTTCAAGGAACTAAGATCTATTTGTTTATCATTTAGAATAAGCCAAATAGCCTTTTAGTGACACTTTTCTTAAGGACTTGAACTCCCTGAATTTAATATTCCACTATTGGGCTAACATTGAATGGGAAGATCAAGAAACCTGAATATAGTTGTCCATATTGTGATTAGTTTCAGGACTCCCAGGACACCGAAATCTGGGGATGCTCAAGTCACTGACCTAAAATGGCCTAGTATCTGCAGAAAACCTATGCACATCCTGCTATATAGATGGCAGATTACTTATAATTAGATTGCTTTAACCAGGTTACTTATAATACCTAGTACAATGTAAACAGTATGTAAATCATTGTCATATTGTATTTTTTTCTGTGTATTTTTTATTGCTATTTTACATTTTTTTCTGAATGTTTCTGATCCATGGTTGGTTCAATCCAAAATGCGGAACCTGCAGATGCAGAGGGCCGACTGTACTTGGTTTTCCATGAGTCTTGGGACAAGTTGGAGGGGAAAAATCTGTCCTAAATCAAAAGTTCTTCAGCCTTAAATGTGATTGATTCTAGAAAAGAAAGGAAACCTTAAGATCATTCATCTTCCCAACCTGCCCCACTTCCAAGAGGATGGAGAAGCAAGAACCCGGTGAACAGCTTCAGATGTAGGGGACAACTTTCTAACCAGCAGGAACCTACAGGAAACATAGGAAACCTTGGAATGTAATTCTTTTAGGAAATACATCTCCCTAATTGGCCACCAGCACCTTTTCATTTGTCTTCTTGAATAGTAAAAGCCAAGTTCCAGAGGCAACTAATCAGTTTCCCACCCCATTCCTTAAAAAGTCTCTTGTTAAGGTTGCCAGTGACCTCCATGTTTCTCAAGCTAATGGTCAATTCTTACTCTGCATTGTACCTGATCCATTGTTTGGTATAGTTAGTTACTCCCTCTTTCTCTATACCCTTTCTTCACTTGGCTTCTAGGACACTACACTCTGTTTCCTTCCTACCTCACTTGTCATGAATTCTCAGTCTTCTTTGTAGGTTATTCTCTTCTTCCCCCAACTCATAATGTGGAATTGTCCAGGATCCTTGGTCCTCATCTCAATCTACAGGAACTCCCTTGAGGGTCATATTCAGTTCTTGTGATTTTCACATTTATGTGCTGATTACTTCTAAGTTCATATCCCCTGCTGGGCGCGGTGGCTCACGCCTGTAATCCCAGCACTTTGAGAGGCCGAGGCGGGTGGATCACTTGAGGTCAGGAGTTTCAGGACCAGCCTGGCCAACATGGTGAAACTCCATCTCTACTAAAAATACAAAAATTAGCCAACCATGGTGGCATGCGCCTGGAATCCTAGGTATTCGGGAGGCTGAGGCAGGAGAATTGCTAGAACCTGGGAAGCAGAGGTTGCAGTGAGCTGAAATTGTGCCATTGTACTCCAGCCTGGATGAGAGAGTGAGACTCTGTCTCAAAAGAAAAAAAATTATATCCCCAACTCAGGCCTCTCTCCTGCACTGCAGATGTACATTCTACAGCCTATTCACTGACAGCACTTGGATGCCCAGCAGTTGTCTCACACTTAACATGTCCAAACCTGGACCCTAATCTTCCCTTAGAAACCTGCTCCACCCTCAGCCATGTCTGTCAGAGTGGTTGGCAACTCCACCCTTCAAAGTGCTCAGGAAAATCTTTGGTATTATTTCTCTTTCTTTCTCAGGCCCCATATGCAAGTCATCGGGAAATCGAATTCCAATTTATTTACATGTATAAAAAATCCATTTCTTACCACTTCTGCTATTACCTCTGCTACAGAATTTGTCTAAGTTCTCTGCAGCTAGGAAGTGGTGGAGTAGTTGTTTGAGAGACTGCTCCAGTAGCACCATAATGTTACTCCTATATGTAGCCGTCTACACTGGGTGACTCAAGACGACTCAAAAGTTTCTCCGTTCTCCAAAAGACCTCTTCAGTCTCTCTAGCCTCTTTTGATCCCTGTCTCCTGTAGAGGAGGAATGAGTTTTAACATTTTAGTAGCTTTGCTTAAAGAATAGAGAACAAGTTTTTGAAGATACAGTGTATGTAACAGGTCAGTTTTGTTTAATTCATTTCGTTAGTAAATATTTATTTAACATCTATTATGTTAAATAATAGATGTCTTATCTGGTAAATAAAGGTCTCAGCTCCAGCTCCATTCTTTTTTTTCTTTCTTTTTTTGAGACAGAGTCCAGAGTCTTGCTCTGTTGCCCAGGCCAAGTGCAGTGGCACCATTTTGGCTCACTGAAACCTCTGTCACCTGAGTTCAAGCAATTCTCAGTGTCTCAGCCTCCCGGGTAGCTGGGTTTACAGGTGTGTGTCACCATGCCTGGCTAATTTTGTATGTTTAGTAGAGATGGGGTTTTCACCATGTTGACCAGGCTGGTCTCGAACTCCTGACCCCAAGTGATCCACCCGGCCGAGGCTGGGAATGCCCAAAGTGCTAGGATTACAGGCGTGAGTCACCACTCCTGGCCAGCTCCATTAATTCTTGCCTGAATTACCGAACAGGCTCCTCCTGGTTTTCCCTTCGTCCTCCTGGATGAATGTCCCTCCTCTGCTCAAAACTTCACGAGCCCCTAATCTGACATAAAATAAAAGCAAAGTTCTGACGATGTCCTGCAAAACCCTATATGATCTCGTCTTCTGAGATACTTCTGTGACCACCTCTCACAGCACTCTTTCCCCTCACTCCTACTTCAGCCAGTCCTCCTTGCCATTTCTCACACACACCAGACACACTCTGTCTTGGGGTCTTTGTTCCAGTTGCTCCTTTTGCTTCAATTCTTATTCTCTCCATAGAGTTTGGCTAATTTCTTATCTCCTCAAAACCTTTGTTTAAGTCTTACCTTCCCACTTGTAACCACCCCACAGGTTCTCCTTGCCCGCTGCCTAGACAGAGCAGATTTATCAAGACAGGACAATTGCAATAAAGAGTATAATTCACACAGAGACAGCTGTACAGGGGACCGAAGTTTTACTATCACTCAAATCGGTCCCCCCAACAATTAGAGATGGAGTTTTTAAGGACATTTTGGTGGGTAGGGATCAGTGAGTTGAGAGTGCTTATTGGTTGGGTCAGAAATGAAATCTTAGGGAATCGAAGCTGCCTTCTTGCACTGAGTCAGTTCCTGGGTGGGGACCACAAGATTAGATGAACTAGCTTATCAATCTGGGTGGCACTAGCTGATCCATCAAGTGCGGAGTCTGCAAAACATCTCAAGCACTGACTGTAGGCTTTACAATAGTGATGTTATCCCCCAGGAACAATTTAGGGAGGATCAGAATCTTGTAGCCTCTAGTAGCATGACTCCTAATCCACAATTTCTTTTCTTTTTTTTGAGACAGAGTCTTGCTCTTGTCACCAGGCTGGAGTGCAAGGCACAATTTCGCCTCAATGCAACCTCTGTCTCCTGGGTTCAAGTGATTCTCCTGCCTCAGCCTCCCAAGTAGCTGGGATTTCAGGCACCCGCCACCATGCCTGGCTAATTTTTGTATTTTTAGTAGAGAGGGGGTTTTGCCATGTTGGCCAGGTTGGTCTCAAACTCCTGACCTCATGATCCTCCCACCTCAGCCTCCCAAAGTGCTGGGATTATAGGCGTGAGCCACCTCGCCCGGCCCTAAACCATAATTCCTAATCTTGTGGCTAACTTGTTAGTACTGCAAAGGCAGACTAGTCCCAAGGCAGGAAACTAGTTATTTTGGGAAAGCGATATTATGTCTTTGTTTCAAAGTTAAACTATAAACTAAGTTTCTTCCAAAGTTAGTTTGGCCTATGCCTAGGAATGAACAAGGACAGCTTGGAGGTTAGAAGCAAGATGGAGTCAGTTAGGTCAGCTCTCTTTCACTATATCACTGTAATAATCTTCACAGTTATAATTTTGTAACAGTGGTTTCACACTGAGGCCAACTGACATCTTATTTACCTGCCCCTTCACCCCCTATTCCTGATCCTCATTGTCCCATCTTATGTTTTCATTTGTTTTGCAGGACTTGTCACCTTTTATTATAATCTACTCTTCATTTATTTATTATTTTCTGTCTTTTTTCACTAGACTGTAAGCTCCTTAAGGTAGAGGATCTTTGTTTATTTTTTTTCACTGTTATATCCCAAGAGCTTTGATCCATGCCTGCTACATAATAGATGTTAAATAAATGTTTATTGACGAAATGAATTAATCAAACTGACCTGTTACATATACTATGTCTTCAAAAACTTGTTCTCTATCTCTTTAAGCAAAACTAATGTTAAACTCATTCATCTTCTATAGGAGACAGGATCAGAAGAGGCTAGAGAGACTGAAGAGGTCTTTTGGAGAAAGGAGAAATTTTTGAGTCTTCTTGAATCACCCAGTGTAGGTGGCTACATACAGGAGTAACATTATGGTGCCGTTGGAGCAGTCTCTCAATTGACTACTCCACTTACTAGCTGTGGAGAACTTAGACAAATTCTAACTCTTAGTTTCCTTATCTGCAAAGTGACAATCATGATAACATCAACTTCAGTCATTGTGAGACTTAGATGAGCAATGTAAATTGAGTCTGAGGCACATCTCTTGGTATAGTCCTTGACATATATCATGCATAGAAGAAGACTGAACAGTCTTCTGCACAGAACCTTAATGGACATTGAATCGACAGCCCAGAGATGGGAAATGAGGGTCCAGAGACATGGGCAACGCATGTCTGTTTCAGTTTCCCAGGGTTGCTTGGGAGCCTTGAGAACGCTACTGCCTAGGCAGAGTACTCAAGAGGCAGTGACTTCAGGAGGACCTTCTGCCCTTGCTGTACACACTGAGAATCCAGACTTCCCAGGTGGCAACACTTTTGAGCTGGGCTAGCTTCAGGAAGGCCTCCAACCCTGGATCAAAGTGCTATTCAGAATATTAACCCATGGTGAAGGCCAACTGCCTTTGTCCTCTGTTTTATTTCTGGAGATGAGTAAGAAGTTCTATCCAAGCATGTTGTCTGGAACAGTTCTTCTCCTTTCTCATTAGCGGAATGGTTGCCTGATACTGGGGCTCGGTCATACAAATGTAGTGTGGGAAAGTCATTCTGCTCCTCAGATGGGTTTTACAAACTTGTTTGTTGGAATAATTTCTTCTTTCTTTCTCTCTCTCTTCTCCCTTCCTCCCTTCCTTTTCTTCCTTCCTCCCTTTCTCTTTACCGCTTTCTTCCTCCCTCCCTCCCTCTCTCTCTCTTCCTTCCCTTCCCTTCCCTTCTCTTTTCTCTTTTCTTTTCTTTTCCTTTTCCTCCTCTCAGAGTCACACTCAGTCTGTTGCCCAGGTTGGAGTACAGTGGTGTGATCTCGGCTCACTGCAACCTCTGCCTCCCAGGCTCAGACAATTCTCCTGCCTCAGCCTCCTGAGTAGCTGGGATTATACCACCACGCCAGGCTAATTTTTGTATTTTTATTAGAGATGGGATTTCGCCATGTTGGCCAGGCTGGTCTCAAACTCCTGATCTCAGGTGATCCACCCGTCTCAGTCTTCCAAAGTGCTGGGATTACAGGCGTGAGCCACGTCACCCAGACAGAGTAGTTTCTTTTATTGAGCTCAGTCTTCTCTTTTTTTCTTTTTGAGAGAGTGTTTTACTCTGTCACTCAGGCTGGAGTCCAGTGGCACAGTCATGGCTCATTGCAGTCTTGACCTCCCAGGCTCAGGTGATCTCTCGCCTGAGCCTCCTGAGTAGCTGGGAATTACAGATGTGCACTACCACACCTGGCAAATTTTTGTAGAGATGGGGCTTTACTATGTTGCCCAGGCTGGTCTCATTCTCCTGTCCTGAAGCACTCTTCCCATTTCAGCGTCCCGAAGTGCTGGAATTACAGGCATGAGTCACTGCACCTGGGTGACAACTTTTAAATAAGCTTAGCCTGTATGTTCGCTAGTGCCCTATGCAATTTTCTTTTCCTTTGACAGTGTCAGGCAGGACCTACTTCAGATTTAGGCGTGCTGACTATGATTTTGGACAACAGCTAGACAACTGGACCACACAGTAGTGCTTACTCAGGAGTGGGGTCTGAATCCCATGCTGAGCTTTCTCACAATCCACACGTGGGGTCTTATGATGGACCCTGGAGGGTGCTGCACTCCTGTGAAGTGTGTGCCTGAACAGGAGCGCCACAGGCTGTGGAAAAGCGATACAGACAACATTCTTTCTGAGCTCAAGCATCACCCCTCTGAAATAATACCACAAGTTGGTCCACACTGAAGATATATTTTTATTTTTTAATTTTTGGAGACAGGGTCTCACTCTGTCACCCAGGTTGGAGTGTAGTGGCACTATCTCAGCTCACTGTAGCCTCCACCTCCTAGGTTCAAGTGATCCTCCCACTTCAGCCTCCAGAGTAGCTGGGATTACAGCCGTGTGCCACCATACCTGGTTAAATTTTGTAATGTTAGTAGAGACGGGGTTTTGCCATGTTGACCAGACTGGTCTCAAACTCCTGACCTCAAGAGATCCACCAGCCTCAGCCTCCCAAAGTGTTGGGATTACAGGCATGAGCCGCCATGCCTGGCCTGTAAATATATTTATGAGTGGGCCTTTTAGAGCCCTTACTCCAGCTTCTCTTAAGTGTTGAAAACTCAAGGTTGGAGAGATTGACAAACCTTAAACAACACAGCTGCTGATAGACTATGATGAGAACTCAGGTCTTCTGATGCCCAATTAAGCATGCTTTCTAACACTGAATGTTCTGTTCTAAACTTTGCTCCTGTGCAAACAAATACCTCTGAGAGGGAGGCACTTTAAGCCTTTTAGGGGGCCTAATGAAATTAGCTGCTTTTTTCCATTTTCCCCAATTCCAGTCACTGCAGACTCTGCCATTGTCCCTCCACCCTCCATTTTCTTTTTTTGAGACAGAGTTTCACTCTATCGCCCAGGCTGGAATGCCGTGGTGGAATCTCGGCTCACTGCCACCTCCGGTTCCCAGGTTCAAGCGATTCTCCGGCCTCAGCCTCCCAAGTAGCTGGGACTATAGGCGGGTGCCACCACACCCGACTAATTTTTGTATTTTTAGTAGAGATGGGGTTTCACCATGTTGGTCAGGCTGGTCTCGAACTCCTGACCTAAAATGATCCACCTGCCTTGGTCCCCCAAAGTGCTGGGATTACAGGTATGAACCACCATGCCCAGTCCCACCCTCCATTTTCAAATCACTGTTTTGTCTGTTTTGTGTTATCAGCCTTTTCTTCCCTTGGGTATCTAACAGACTCTTCCTAGACTTCAAGCCCAGCCTAACTGTCAGCTCTTCCCAGAAGCCACTGAGATTCAGTCCCATTCCCTGACCAACCTCCAGGCAAATCAATCGTCTTACCTGTTTTTCTACATCACTTTGCCTTTGCATAAATATTGATCAGAGCATCTCTTACTGTAATTCCTTTAGCTTTGTTTGTGCATGCCTGTCTCTCTTGCTGAAGTGTGAGCATCTCAAGGAGAGTATTCATACTCTATGCATGCCTAGAATGGGCCTGTTGCTAGCACCAAACCGCCCTTTAATGACTGTTGGATGAATGAGTGAGTAAATGATGGGAGAATTGGATCTTGATAAGAGCAAGAAAGGCTTTGGGGAAATAAGACATAAAATGTATGCTGGGTGGTGATAGCAGAGTAGGAGGAGGAAGAAAACCTGGGTGAGAAGGTACTGAAAATAAAAGTGAGGGAGGTCCCAACTTGGTTTTTGACCCACCTCACACTTTTCCAGGACTAGTGGTGAGTGTGCCCTATAGAAATGTTGGGGGAAGAAGATTTTAAATTTAGACTGAAATTTGTTAAATCTAGGTGAATAAATGTTAACAATAAGTCAGAACCTTCTTAGCTTGTTAAAGCTGTGTTCATTGGAGATGCAAGAGCTAGGTAATTTTTTTTTTTTTTTTTGAGAGGAGGTTCTCACTCTGTTACCCAGGTTGGAGTGCAGTGGCACAATCATGGCTCATTGCAGCCTCAAGCTCCTTGGTTCAAGCCGTCCACCCAACTCAGCCTTCTGAGTAGCTGGGATTACAGGCATATGCTACCATGCCTGGCTAATTTTTAGGTTTTGTAGAGATGGGGTCTTGCTGCACTACCCAGGCTGGTCTCAAACGCCTGGCCTCAAGTAGTCTTCCGGCCTCAGCCTTTCAAAGGGCTGGGATTACAGGCATGAGCCCCAATCCCTGACTCTAGATAAAAGACTTTGTTGTGGTCAAATAATGTTCTTAACTTCACTAGGAGGAAATGATGCAGTAAATCTGGATACATATTTTTCTTTGCATTTTGTCATTAATGCAGACTTTGAAAGGTGAGAGAACTGTGCTTGGGAGCCAGGAGGTTGAGGCACATATTGCTGAGTTGTTCGGTGCACATGGAAGAAATCAGGAGGCTGTCAGGAAAGACGGTGGGCTTGCTTCACTGAATACTGCAGGCTACCATACTGCAGTAAAGCAGACTGCTGGCTTAAAGGGTCCATGGGCTCTGATGGAAGAACTGTAGTATTCTTTGTGCAGGTTAAAAAGAGGCCCCAGGCCAGGCATGGTAGCTCATGCCTGTAATTCCAGCACTTTGGGAGGCCGAGGAGGGCAGATCACTTGAGCCTAGGAGATCCAGACCAGCCTGGGCAACATGGTGAAACCCCATGTCTACAAAAAATACAAAAATTACCTGGGTGTGGTGGCACATGCCTCTGGTTTCAGGTACTTGGGAGGCTGAGGTGGGAGGATCATTTGAGCCTGGGAGATGGAGACTGCAGTGAGCTGTGATTGCATCACTGTACTCCAGCCAGAGCAGCAGAGCAACACCCTGGAGAGAGAGAGAGAGACGAGAGAGAGAGAGAGAGAGAGAGAGAGAGAGAGAGAGAGAGAGAGGATCTAGATACTGCTGTATGGTGCAAATAATTGGGTAGATTTCAATTACGGTTTAGAAACTTGGGCACTGGCTTTGAAAGTTCAAATAGACATATGTTACTCTAAACCTCTCTAAATGAGGTCTGATTAAAATGAGATCACCAGACAAGATGATCTGAAGTTTTGTGACACTTAATTTTGTTAAGCAGTGAGTGCGACTGGTAGAATTTAAGATTAAGCATGGCACTGTTATATGCCCTGCTTATATTATAGGCTTGACTATACTACTTTTCTTAAACCCGCAGTCTTAACTTTGGCATCACAGAGCTGGGGTCCATTGCAGATTTTTTCTGGTGAAATTTGGGCAAGTCATTTAATTTCTTTGTGTCTGTTTTCTTCTGTGTAAGAAAATAGGGATAAAAGTAGTACCTCCATTGTGGGTAGTGATGTGCTACAGCTAAATCTTACCAGCTCATGAAGGCCTATTCTGTACATCTCTTCCCAGCTCCATGCTCAGTGATGCCATTGGGTAGCTTGAAATCTATGAAGTATTTACACCACAGAAATTGGCATCCATGTCAGACCGGGCAGTTTTCTTCTCCCAGAGAACCAGTTGTTAAACATTTCTCAACACAATTCAACTTACAGGATTGCTGCAAAAGTTAAATGAGGTGGTGAATGCAGAGGATTTAGGATATTGCGTAGCAAATGCACTAAACATATATGTGCATTTGCACAGATTTTTATCGGACAACTTTTGCTTTACATTGTTACTTTATTTTAAAAGTTTACTTTTTGCAGGGAACACAACATTTTAAGTCTTTTCAGCTTCTTGCTTTTCTGGGATTTCCACCATCTCCACTCCCACCCTTGTAATAGGAGCAAAATTGCTTTTATTATTGTGATCCTGCCCCCTGACTAGGGTTGTTCAAGAAGGAATAGTCTGGCTGGTTCCCTGAATGGAAGAGATAATATATGCCTGGGAGTTATTGGCAGGGACTACTTTCCAGCACGAAGACTGGAAAATAAAGGACATCTATCTGTAGCAACAGAAAGGATGATTCAGATGAAAAGCAGAGGACAGAAATACTTGGAAATATCCTGAGTCCCCCATAGCTTTCCTCTCCCTGCTTCTAATCTTATGTGAAGGCTGGTTGTATCTCTGCATTTCGATTCCATGAATCGAGTTTTATTTTCATATTTGTCAGAGTAAGCGCTCAATACATATTTGTTCTCCTTTTCGCTTAAACTAGTATGTGCTGATTTCCGCTATAGCCCAAATAATTTTATTTTTATTTTTATTTTTTTGAGACTGAGTCTCACTCTATTATCCAGGCTGGAGTGCAGCCACAGATCTCAGCCCACTGCAACCTCCACCTCCCAGGCGAAAGTGATCCTCCCACCTTGGCCTCCTGAGCAGCTGGGACTCCAGGCTCGAGCTACCCTGCCTGGCTAATTTTTGTATTTTTTTTTTCTTTTTTATAAAGACAGAATCTTCCTATATTGCCCAGGCTGGTCTCAAATTCCTGGTCTCAAGCAATCCTCCCACCTCAGCCTCCCAAATAGTTGGGACTACAGGTGCAAACCACCATGTCTGGCTAATTTTTCTATTTTTTGTAGAGACAGCGTTTCACCATGTTGCCCAGGCTGGTCTCAAATTCCTAGGCTCAAGCAATCCACCTGCCTCAGCCTCCCAAAGTGTTGAGATTATAGGCATGAAACATTGTGCTCTGCCTATCCTAAAGAATTCTAAAAAAGCATATGGAGCCTATGCTTTGTCAAAATCTCAGTTATTAGTGCCTAGGAAAGCCAGCTCCACTCTGTCTATGACTTAAGACTCCAGTCTTCATCTGCCTCAGTATAGGCACAATTAGTATAGATAGAAAAAGCCATCTCCTCTGGGCTCTAAATGTCTCAGTTATCTCAGTTTTTTTTTTTTTTTTGATAGGCAGTAAAAGGACTTTCTGGTTTATATGTGTGTGTGTGTGTGTGTGTGTGTGTGTGTGTTTACAGGAGAATTTTAGAAAGGGAGTGAGAGAGAGAGAAAAATGACACAATTCAAATATAAAATGATGGCCAGGTGTGGTGGCTCACACCTGTAATCCCAGCACCATGGAAGGCTGAGGGGAGAGGATCACGTGAGGTCAGGAGTTCGAGACCAGCCTGGCCAACATGGTGAAACTCTGTTTCTACTAAAAATAGAAAAATTAGCTGGGTATGGTGGTGCGCACCTGTAATCCTAGCTATGCGGGAGGCTGAGGCAGGAGAATCCTTGAACCTGGTAGGTGGAGTTTGCAATGAGCTGAGATCATGCCACTGCACTCCAGGCTGGGCAACAGAGCAAGACTCTATCTCAAAAAAAAAAAAAAAAGATGTATTGGAGAAGAACTTTGAACCATAAAAAATGGCTGAATAGAGGGAGGCTTTCATGTATTCAAAGTGCACAAGGGCATTATGGCATTTATTTGTTCTTTGATCACTGGGAAGAATTTTATCTTTGCTAATCTCTGGAAAATCTTAACAACCTGGTATTACTTAGCTGTGCAGGACCTCTCTTGTGAAGGTCATAAAAACACTGTCCGAAGAGTGTGGTCAGAGCAAGTGCGAAGGCCAAGTTGGAGAATGGAAATGACACAATGTCTGATATTGCAACAGTTTTTAGCAATTGTGCAGTGAGATTGCATTTGAGTATTCAATCAGGAAAACATTAGGAAAGAGACCAATAGAACACTACAGTATTTATTGGAAATAAAAACACAAACACATTTGCTCTTGCCTTTTAAAATGTCACAAGTATATTTTGTCTTGGAGATCAGCTTACATTAATTCTTGAATCTTGGCTTCCAATATTTTAGCATCAGCTCCACAAAATTCGAAAATCTGTTCAAAAATGCACAAAGGTGAAACATTTATTGATTTGAGGTACTGCAAAAATGTTGAGGCTTTAAGGAATTTTATTTCTGATTGAAAAGTTAATCCTACTCATTTCCATCATCTGCAAGACACTTGAAATATAAATATATATTAAACACATTAATAATATTTTAATATTTGGCATCTTTTCAAAATTACTTATGCTAAAAATACTTTGCCAGATCTCTGTACTTCTCCATATTATTTCTTTAAGATCTAAAACATATAATGATGCTGGGAATAAACAAACTCCATCATTGCAACTTCTCAGAGCTCTTATACATTGGTATTAAGGATTTGTTAATTCATATATGCAATCTCCTGAAATCAAATGGCTTGGGATTTCTCATTCCCTGACTTCTCCCTAGTTAAGAGTATTATAATTAATTGAATCTAAGAAGCACATGTTCTTTTCTTCTTCTTCTTCTTTTTTCTTTTTTTTTTTTTTTTTTTGAGACAGAGTTTTGCTCTTGTTGCCCAGGCTGGAGTGCAATGGTGCGATCTTGGCTCACTGCAACCTCTGCCTGCCAGGTTCAAGTGATTCTCCTGCCTCAGCCTCCCATGTAGATGGGATTACAGGCACTTGCCACCACGTGTGGCTAATTTTTTGTATTTTTAGTAGAGATGGGTTTCTCCATGTTGTTTAGGCTGGTCTCGAACTCCCAACCTCAGGTGATCCACCCACCTTGGCCTCCCAAAGTGCTGAGATTATAGGTGTGAGCCACCGGGCCCTGCCCCACACATGTTCTTTTCAAATGTTCACATCTCTGAATGTGAATGCATTCCACAGTGGATGGTATGTCATATTTCACTTGAAAATTTTTAGTGGTATATAAAATAATAATACATCTTTCACGAGTGTCTTATGTTTGATGAAATATGGAAGTCAAAGACTTTAATACTAAATATATTAGGTGATTGAAGACAAGGAAGAGTGTGAGGTTGGGATTGGGTGAAAACTTGAGTTTCCAGGTAAGGAGGTGGTTAAGCCACCAGGAATGGCATTAGGACTCTGGGGCAGGGTCTGTAAAAGTCTAGAATTAACTTCAGTGCCCAGTGTGCTGCAAGGAGAAACCATCCCTACATCTAAGGCTTCTGCTTCTCCAGGCAGCAGCATTCTGTCTGAGTGTGTCATTATATTTATTCCTTCAAAGTAAACCCCAGATTTGCAACTCTACCTTGATCCCATTTCACTTACCGGGTTGCTCATGACTCCACTTCTATAACAGCAAATTATTCTTTTGATTCTTGAGAATAGGGTTACCTAAGTGTGGATGCAGAATTTCATGATTTAGCTGAATTGCCTGGTTTGTAACCATCTCCCTTACAACTAGTTCTTTTGGCCTTGGCCAGGGGGAGGAAGGTGTCAGAAAGGATCAGCAAAAATTTCTCTTTGCTAAGACTTAGGTGGCAGCTGGATGGTGGCTCTGGGGCATGAAGGGAGTTTCATAATCTTCTGAGAATTCTGAGGTCAGAGCTGGTGTAGAAATAAGAATTCCTGGTGGGAACATAGGCAGGGCTTGGTTACCTGAATGACCAGACTTGGCAGGAAGCATGATAAATTCATTTTCCCTGTTTTTGGACTTTTAAAGATGGAAGGCCGTGTGCAGTGGCTCATGCTTGTAATCTGAGCACCTTGGGAGGCTAAGGCGGGCAGATCACTTGAGGTCAGGAGTTTGAAACTAGCCTAGCCAACATGGCAAAACCCCTAAAAATCTCTACTAAAAATACAAAAATTAGCCAGGTGTGCTGGTGCACACCTGTAATCACAGCTACTCGGGAGGCTGAGGTATGAGAATTGTTTGAACCCAGGAGGTGGAGGTTGCAGTGAGCCATGATCATGCCACTGCATTCTAGTCTGGGTGACAGAGCAAGACTCTGTCTCAAAAAAAGTTGGGGGTGGGGGTGGGAATATGGTGCACTGATTTATATGTATTCTTCTGTGCCTGGCATCTTTCACTCAATATGATGTTTATAAGACTTATTTGGATAGTGGCACTACAGTTACTTTTCAGTGTTTCTTTGGTATTCCATTGCATGACTAGAACACAGTTTATCCATTTTAGCTATGAAAAATAGTTCTACTGTGGATTTTCTTGTCCATATCCTTGTAGGGACATTTTTGGGGGCACATAAGCACTGATTTCTGTTGTATATCTAAAAGTGGGATTGTGGGTTCTGCTTCAGTAGAAGGTACCCAACAGTTTGTGAAATTATACTGCATATGTTTTTCTTTCCTTCCTTCTTTCTCTTTCTTTCTTTCTCTTTCTCTCTCTCTTTCTGTCTCTGTTTTTTCTTTCCCCTTCCTCCCTCCCTTTCTCCCTCTTTCTTTTCTTTTCTTTTTTTTTTTTCAGAGTGTCTCTCTGTCGCCCAGTCTGGGGTGCCAAGATCTCAGCTCACGGCAACCTCCACCTCCCAGACTCAAGCGATTCTCCCGCTTCAGCCTCCTGCCATCACTCCTGGTTAATTTTTGTATTTTAGTAGAGATAGGGTTTCACCATTTGGCCAGACTGGTCTCAAACTCCTGACCTCAAGTGATCTGCTCACCTCAGGCTCCCAAATTGCTGGGATTATAGGCATGAACCACCACGCCCGGCCTGCATGTATTTCCAATTTATACTCTACCAGCAGAGGATGAGTGTTCTAGTTCCAGATCTGCATCCTTGACAACACTTGATATTGCCAGTCTTTTTCATGTCAACAATTCTGATGGCTTTAGGTGACAAGTTCACTACCAAATTCCATGTTTTACCTTGGTCAGCTTTCACCCGACTTTAGCAATGGCTACATAACTTGTCTGTCTCGGTCTCCAGCTTTGTGCCACTTAGGTCCTTTCTCACGCCTGAAGCTCAAAACCACAAATCCAGGCATGCCATCTTTCTTTTTAAACATCTTCCGTTTTTCCCCATCACCACACAATCCAAGCTTCTTTCAAGGTCTCTCTAGTTTTGTCCTGTCTCCCTCTCTGTTGCTTTTTGCCATAAACCCTGAACTTGGATCCTTTTGTTCATTTAACAAATACTTTATAAGTGCCTACTATGAGCCACACTTACTGTGAACAAAACTGACAAAATCCTCTCATGAGCTCATCTGCTAGTGTGGGTAACCCCCTTTCTGGGCACTGAGGAAGGAGAGCTAAGCAGACCCCCGGCACAATTAGTGCCTGAAGAATAACTTACTGCTCATTTATTTCCTTTTATATAATCACATCTTAGTTTGTAGTCAGAGGACTGTCAAAAGCAGACACAGTGCGGAGCATGTACTATGGAAAAAAACAGCCATGCCAGGACAGGAATCAAGGGCCCAGGTGGTAGTGCCCCTGCCTGAAAGGGCATGCGCTACATGGCAGGCCGGCCCAGGCGGCAGCGTTCAGTATCGTAAAGATACCCGCCGTATGGCAGGCTTGGAGCAAGAGTCACTCCTCGTATAAGGGAGTTATAGTATCTTGTGTCCAGTTCTTGCAGAAAGCTGGCTGCTGGTTGGCAGTCCAGCGAACATCCGAGGGCTTAAAACCTCTCCGGTGTAATCACGCCTAGGTGGCTGTATACCCTGTCAGCTCTCTTGCTACTCTGCTGATGACTCAAAGACTCCTCCCACAGAAATCCTTGAGAAGTTGCCTGCCCCTAGATTAGAGATGTTGCACACTGCACCCTCCTCACTGTGCACTGCCCACCTCCTTGCCTGGTGACCTAATGGGGGTGGACCCCTTGCTTATCACTCACATGGTTGTCTTGACCCTATCACTATCCTTAAGATGACCTCACTCACGACCCTTCCCCCTAATCTATACTTAATAAATACAGATCTGCCTGGGCGCCTGGGGCCTTGCCTGTCTCTGCTTGCGAGTGGCGTTGGTCCCCTGAGCCCAGTTGCTTTTATCCAGTTCTTTGGTGTCTTGTCTCCTTATTTCTCGGATCCAAGGCCTCAGTACAGCGATAGGGGACACCCCACGACCCTAGTAGGGCTGGACTCTACATGCTAGAGATAACTTTTTACTATTGTTCTGTTATTATTCAAATACTTTCTGACATATACCCATGTTATTTTATAATTCTGCTTCCTGTCATCTTTTCTCACTTGCTAATAATCTTAACCATCCTTCAAGATGGTCTCAGTAACTCATGAAGCCTTCCTTGAACCTTTTTCCTGTGATCTCAGGGTACTCTGGGCAACCCAGTGTTAACTAATTTTTGTCATCTCTCTTCCCACTACACCAAGGATGAAGACTGTACCTGAAATTTTTCTCCACATATTTATTTATTTATTTATTTTACAGGTGGTGTCTCACTCTGCCACCCAGGCTGGAGTGCAGTGATGCAATCATAGTTCATTGCAGCCTTGAACCCCAGGGCTCAAGTGATCCTCCCACCTCAGCCTCCTCAATAGCTAGGACTACCAGCATACACCAATACACTGGCCTTTTTTTAAAAAAAAAAAAAATTATTTTTAAATTTTTTGTAAAGATGAGGTCTTGCTGTCTTACCCAGGCTGATCTCAAACTTCTGGCCCCAAATGATCCTCCAGCCTTGCCTCGCAAAGTGCTGGGATTACAGGCATAAATTACAGTGCCTGGCCTTATAGTTTTAGTATCTAATCTAGTACCTTACACAGAGCAGGTGTACTGTTGATGACTGTAGGTCTGTACTGAGCTAAGTTTCAGGGACTAGGTATTACCTTTCTTATTCTTTGTCTTGTTTGCCAAAGGGAAATGTTACATTCGAGTCTCCCTATCCAGCACTGGGCTTTGCATACAGGAACTTAATAGATGGAGTTAATGGATAAGGAGCAACTTACTGATAAGAGCTTATTTCACAGGTAGCTTTCTTTTGAAGAGAGATGTATGTAATTTCTGCCCAAAAGTGTTGTGAGAGGAATATAAATCTTGGGGCCCCAAAATTACTAAGCTAAAGGGAAAAGTCAAGCTGGGAACTGCTTAGGGCAAACCTGCCTCTTATTCTTTTCAATGTCACCTCTCTGCTCCCTGACATAAATGCATATCTGATTGTCTCCTTTGGAAAGGCTAATCAGAAGCTCAAAAGAATGCCACCATTTGTCTTTTATCTACCTTTGACCTGGAAGACCCCTCCCAGCTTCAAGTTGTCCCACCTTTCTGGACTGAACCCATGTCACTACTTTTAAGCTTTGGTTTGCTTAGAAAAAACTTAAATAAAAAAAATTTTTAAATTAAGATTACTACATCCATGTATCTTTCTGTATGTATTTTTAAAGTCCTTGTGATATTGAGTTACAGGGCTTTTGATTCCTGGGTCTAAAAAGACACCAAGTCTGCTAAATCTTGAACATTGACATTAATTAAAGCCTCATCTTCAGGCCTGGTAAAAGATGCCAATCAAAATAAACTACATTTTTGAGACACAGGGCCAGAAATTAAAGCCATTCAACACCTCAGGGCCCAGCAACTATTGTAAAAGAGGTGGGCATGTGAGATTGTAAGAGCCGATTTTGAGAGAGAAAATAAGTTCAGCTTCCCCATAAATTAATCATTGATGTCAAAGGCACACAGATGCAAGACCAGCATATGGGCCCCAGTGTCAGATTAACACTGTCTGTTGTTCTTTTGTTTGTTGTTGTTTTTCTCCCCTCCTCCCCCATGTTCTTTTCATAGGATGTGAGACTTCACAAGCTGCTAAAAATGAGCTTTCCTGATAACTTGGGACCTACCCATCTAGGAATAAACCATCTTAGCCATGAGAGATCAGATGAAACCTGAGACCAGACTCATTTCTTTCTAAAATGCTTCCACCAAAAGATTTTTAAGTAGAAAAGGGGGTAAATGTGAAAGGAAAATAAATCTTGGGACCCCAAAATCACTAAGCTAAAGGGAAAAATCAAGCTGGGAACTGCTTAGGGCAAATCTGTCTCCCATTCTATTCAAAGTCATTCCTCTGCTCACTGAGATAAATGCATATCTGATTGCTTCCTTTGGAAAGGCTAATCAGAAACTCAAAGAATCCAACCATTTCTCTTTTATCTACCTGTGACCTGGAAGTCCCCTCTCCACTTTGAGTTGTCCTGCCTTTCTGGACTGAACCAATGTTCATTTACATATGTTGACTGATGTCTCATGTCTCCCTAACATGTATAAAACCAAGCTGTGCTCTGACCACCTGGGCACATGTCATCAGGAACTCCTGAGGCTGTATCACAGATCAGTGTCTTCAACCTTGGCAAAATAAACTTTCTAAATTAACTAACACCTGTCTCAGGTATTCAGGGTTCACAGTGTTTTCTCATTTTATTCTGATAGTGGGTTATGCCTCTCAAAGGCATGCTCCACTCTGAAGTATTAAGGGAGCAAGTTTACTTCTCTCTCCTCAATGCTTTCATTTCTCATGTACTCTGCAACCCTAGTAATAGCTGCTAATGAAAATTATAACCTCTGGTTTGCTAAGATCAAGAGAATGAGACAGAGTCTTGCTCTGTCACTCAGCCTGGAGTGCAGTGGTACAATCCTGGCTGACTGCAACCTCCGCCTCCTGGGTCCAAGCGATACTTCTGCCTCGGACTCCTGAGTAGTTGGGATTATAGACATGTGCCACTACACAGGCTAATTTTTTTGTATTTTTAGAAGAGATGGGGTTTCACAATGTTGGCTAGGCTGGTCTTGAGCTCCTAACCTCAAGTGATCTGCCTGCGTTGGCCTTCCAAAGTGCTGAGATTACAGGTGTGAGCCCCTGTGCCTGGCCAGTACAGTATAATTTTTGTAATTTATAATGGTATTATATTCTCTTTTTTAAAGAGGTCTTTGCTAAAGCATTAAATGACATGAATAAGATGAAAAGAATATGTCTAATAGAAATGTTTAAAATTCATCCACCTTCTATGGAGAAGTGGGCAACATTAATTACTGTTTGATCCTATCTGGGCCCCTTTCTCTGATTCCTCCACACCCATCTGTTCCCCAGAGCCATCTGCATCTTGTTGCAGGTATTTGAACACTTCCCCTTGGACTTTCACAAGACTCAATGCAGGTTTTGCAATTGCAAGGGCTCAATTAAAGTTTTTGAAGGAGCTAAATCAAAAGCAAGCAGCTTGAATTTATATGCACTCAAATTCAAGAACAAAAGCCTGTAAAAACAGTGTTAATTTATTTTCTTATCTCTATTGGCCTTCTTCTCAACTTGTTCTAATAGTGTGGTATCGGTAAATTTACTTTCATTTTCTTGTAGCTGATTTAGAAACTCTGCTTACAGATCTGATCTTTGAGCATTGGTGGCATAAACAATGCAAGAGTGCTTTTCTTTTGTTTTAGGTTTGACAAGCTTTTTTCTGTAAAGGTCAGATAATACCAATTTTAGGCTTTGTAGACCGTATGATCTCTGTTGCAACAACTCAAATTTGCTGTTGTAATGCTACAGCAGCTAGTGACAATTCATAAACAAATGGGCATGACTGTGTTCCAGTGAAAGTTTATTTACAAAAACAAATGGAAGTTGAGATTTGGCCCTTGGACTATTCACCAACTTTTATTCTGTGACATCGACTGAAGTTGTTGAGGCTTCATGTAACTGCCTAAAAGTTAGATACTCAGTACAATGTGGCTTTCTGTGGAAGGGCAAAAGGGTGTGCATCTAATGTTGTGGGGAATTCATCTCAAGCTACACCTTGAACACGAAAAGTGATTTTGGACTCTGGCCAGAGGAGATGTCATTTTCCCATTACTGGAAGTGTGGGATGGAACTTTATTCTCAGAGATAAACATGATTTGGGGGCCATTACCTTCAATGGCTCATACCCTTGTTCTCATGTTTCCACCAGAAAATCTGCTCAAATGCCCAGTATTGAGAAAATATGCCTGTTTCCTATATCCCTTCACTTACTTCTCCCCCAAGTTTAGAGGTGAGCATATCTGGTAAGCTGACACAAAGGAATGAGCTAGTGCCTATCCTCTCTTTTGGGGATGCTCTGCTCAAGGGACAGGTATGCTGTCTTCCCATGGTCTTTCTGAAAAATACATGGGAAATGGGCCCAATCTGCCCAGATAGATCTGGAAGGCCATCACACTCTATTTTCACTTTTGGGGTTTGATAGTTGTGCAAAGCAATAATACGTCTTTTACCTGCGCAAGTAAGTTTCTTCTCTGCAGCCCCAGATTCTCCTACAGATGGGCCACCTCAAGGTCTAGGCTTTAAGGGAATAGTAGGAAGTGCGCTGACATAGTTCCTAGCCATATTCTTCAACGAGCACAGTTTAGCATCATGACTATTTATAATAAAGGTGATATTGTGATTAGCCACATGACTACTTGGGAGAAAAGAGTGAATGCAGCAGCTCTGGTTGTTCTTGTGTGTCTCCAAGAGAACTATGTTTGACCCTTCACCACCCCCCAGAAATGTGTCCCTTCAAGTGTTCTTTGTGTTAGTGATTGACAACTTTGTTATATATTGCTGGAGTGATGGACCATGCCATGCTGGCGTGTCAAGTTGCTTTGCATAAACATCGATATTGATGATATGCCCCTGGTTTTGTTGTTGGAGTTCTGAGTTTCTACTGCCATGGCCTGTTGTGTAGCAATGTTTGCACAAGAAGCGTGTACGTGACAACTACCTCCCTACTTCCACAAAGACCTCAGTCCCTGAGCTTAAAGTGGTGTCCCTAACTAGGGCCATACCACACAGGTACCTGAAATTCATTGCTAGAGAAAGAGCACTCCTATGTGTCTGACAAGGAAAAATATCAGAAGTCTCTGCTGAACCTTTCTGGACACCATCAATGCATATCTTTTTTTTTCTGCTGCTTTTACTCTGTATTCTTTGCTGTACTAAATCTTAGCTATGAATATAACTTGTGACTGAGTCTTGTAAGTCCTCCTGGTGAATCACCAAACAAATCACTCCTATATTTCAACAACTTAAAATTCAGAGGCAAAGAGCAGGGCAAGGACTGGGGTAAAAAATTTAAAGCGTAGCTCCCAAAACCTTGGTAATCAAGATAAATATTATTTTAATAAGTATTATATTAAAGTATTAAAACCCAATGCAAAAAAATACATGATGAACAACATATCAAAAATTTAAATAAAGGTAAGATTTGATCCTACACTTACCACATCCTGGCTTGCTTGCTGCACCCTAATCCCTACCCTGAAGAGAGACACACATGAGCCTTCCAGTTGTCAACGTGCTGCACCCTAATCCCTACCCTGAAGAAGAGACACACATGAGCCTTCCAGTTGTCGACGTGCTCACCCTAATCCCTACCCTGAAGAAGAGACACACATGAGCCTTCCAGTTGTCAACGTGCTGCACCCTAATCCCTACCCTGAAGAGAGACACACATGAGCCTTCCAGTTGTCAACGTGCTGCACCCTAATCCCTACCCTGAAGAAGACACACATGAGCCTTCCAGTTGTCAACGTGCTGCACCCTAATCCCTACCCTGAAGAAGAGACACACATGAGCCTTCCCAGTTGTCAACGTGCTCACCCTAATCCCTACCCTGAAGAAGACACACATGAGCCTTCCAGTTGTCAACGTGCTGCACCCTAATCCCTACCCTGAAGAGAGACACACATGAGCCTTCCAGTTGTCAACGTGCTGCACCCTAATCCCTACCCTAAGAAGAGACACACATGAGCCTTCCAGTTGTCAACGTGCTGCACCCCTAATCCCTACCCTGAAGAAGAGACACACATGAGCCTTCCAGTTGTCAACGTGCTGCACCCTAATCCCTACCCTGAAGAAGAGACACACACATGAGCCTTCCAGTTGTCAACGCAGAGAGCAATGTCTTTAGTAATGGTGCTAAAGGTGGCTAGATGTTTCTAAATAGTTACCACAACTTGCCCACTTTTGTTCCATCTCACTTAGTTCTTGCCCCCCTCTAGTCAGTCTCTGCCAGTGCATCAGTTGTTTATGGAGCTGATAGGAATCCCTTTTAGGGATCTGCACCCTTCAGAGTCCTGAAGACCACGTGAGAGGTTTCTTTTTTTTTTTCTCATGCAGAACACTTCCGTGTGTAACACAATCCTTAACAGGTTAAATATCATTGGGTAGGCAACTCCTGAATGCTAAGATGACTTAGCTTAAATGGATGTTGTAGTTATTCAAAGAGCCTTAGAGATCTCGCAGAAACTTTATTTCTACATTTCTATTTATGTATATATTTTCAGAGAGATGGGCATGCACAGCTAGATCCTGGGACTCTAATGATAGGTACATTTTCTAGTATTTACCAAGACCAGTGCTAGGCACTTTAGACACAATATCACAAATTTTCCTGATAATCGTTTAAAGATAGGTGGTATTCCCATTTCACAGAGAAGGAAACTAAGCCTCAGGGTGGTTATGTACATTGCCAAGGTCACCCATTAATAAGAGGCAGACATGGGGCTCAACCTACAGTTGTCTGATTCTACAAATGGCAAAAAATTGCTGAAGACACTCTTTTGGGAGACGGATCAAATACTGTGTTTTATGAAGTTGAACAGGGACAATTGGGAATATGATTCTCCAGGCACCAACATCTTCCTCGAAAGTATTGTTTCACCTTATTGTCCCTTCCTGGCCCTTGAAGACACGAAGTGTATGACTCTTGCTTCCAACCTTGTTCTCTTTCTAGCATACCACGGTACCACCCACTTGAGATTCTTTTAATTCCGTACCTACTTTAAAGAGTGTGCTGTTGAAATGACTTTCATAATCTTAGCAAGAGCCTTCAGTTCATAAACATAAGGGCACAAGCTTCCTCCCACTTAATATGATAGCTCAGTATAGCAGATGGGTTCTTCTGAATTATTCATTTGTGACTAATTTGCTTAGTAGCCTCTGTGTATTTACATCCCATCTCTCATATGAGTGAACCTAAGTGCTTTGGGAAACTATTTTATTCTATAATCAAAGAATGAAAGATGGAACCAACTTTTGATAGTTGGGTTAAATTTAAGCAGTTGTCCCAAACTTGCTAATTCTTGGTTTCTCTTTCCCTACTCCATAGACATATACCAATTGTGAGTGATATGGTTAGGCTGTGTTCCCACCCAAATCTCATCTTGAATTGTAGCTCCCATAATTCCCATGTGTCATGGGAGGGACCTGGTTGGAGGTAAATGAATCATGGGGACGGGTCTTTCCTGTGCTGTTTTTGTGAATAAGTCTTATGAGATCTGATGGTTTTATAAAGGGGGTTCCCCTGCACACACCCTCTTGCCTGCCGTCATGTAAGACATCCCTTTGCTTCTCCTTTGCCTTCCGCCATGATTGTGAGGCCTTCCTGGCCATATGGGAACTGTGAGTCAATTAAACCTCTTTCCTTTATAAATTATCCAGTCTCTGGTATGTCTTTATTAGCAGCATGAGAATGGATCAATACAATGAGTCTAGAACCAAAGTTATTCACTTAGGGGATCCATTGATAGGCTTCAGAGGGTCACTGGATATCCTAGTATTATCTGCACATTTTAGTTATGTGCATATGTTCTTTTGTCTGGAGGGAGAGAGTTCATAGCCTTTATTAGATTTTAAGAGGGTCTATAAATCTAATTTATGAACAACTTGCAAGAGAAATCAGTTTAATATTCTGGTTACAAAAACAAGTCAAGGTTTTGAGTCCCCCATCTGGAAGAAACCACAGGAATGATCTTATTCACCACAATTAATCTCTCCTGAAACATGGTGCAATGTCCTAGATGAAAACACTAAGGAATAGAGCAGAAAGGAACACGCTCCCCTTATTTATTACCTGGAATTTGCTTAGGCTCTTCTTTGCCCTAAGACTATGACATCACTTGAGCCACTGCTTATATTGCATCCCTGCCAGATGTGCATTCAATCTCTGCACGAAAACTTCAGCAACCAGGGAATGCCCACAATCTACCATGACCCTAGGTCATTGTACATAGCTTCATTTGTTTCAGTTTTTTCAAGTTTTATTTTATTGATGTTTTATATACTTTGAAAATAATTGAAATGAGCTCGAATCAAGGGCAAGAAAAAATAATGAAACCATTCAAGGATGTTGCAGTGTGGAGGTGACTTATAGGAAGTGCCAGGAAACTGCTCGTAAGGGAGATTACTGTGTCTAGCAGAGGAGGCACTCCTGAGATTCTCGGCGGTAATGTCAAAAGAGAAGCCCAAGGGATTCCCTAACTTTTCTGATCCAACGCAGAGAAGAGAGCCATGTTTACAAGGGAGGTGGGTATTCTCCCAACTCTTGTGTTCCAGGAGAAATTATCATAAAGCTTTTTATACAATGTACATTTGAAAGGGCATAATGGACAAGTGGCTCTTTGCCAGATGTTTTACCAGAAATGTAAGACATTTCTTGTAAGAGCCTTAATAGGAACTGGACTCTAAGTTTGATTTTTTAAAATAAAAGACACAAAGTACTTAACTGCTTCAATAAGTCAATGTTCAGTTGTGGTATCCCAGATAAAAGAGAGGAGCGCATTTATGGAGGCGGTCTCAAAAAAGTGCATTTGATTTTTCTTGACCCACCAGGAAAACAGTGGATGTGCATGAACACCTTCCTAGTCAGTTCCACAAAAAAAAAAGGAAGGAAATTTATAGGAACATGTCTTTTTGGCTGGCCATCCAAACCTGCCTCCTCTGGTTCTAGAGACTTTCCTTGCAGGTCACTGTGGGGTTGGACCAGGGGGAGAGTTTCAGAGGTGTCATGGCTTAACTGCAGCTCTGGAGGCAATAGTAGTGGGGACCTCACTGGCCCTGACAGTGCTGCTCAGATACCAAATCCTGTGGACTGAGTCACAAGAGGTAAACGGTTTGTAATACTCTCTCTTTAGGGTCTCCTCCTCCTTTTTGTGTCTTTTGCATAGAAAATTGACATTCTTTGTCAAATGGAGTCAATATTACAAGTTTTTCTGGTGGTTTTTGAATGATTTCTAAATTGATCCAGATATGACTCTGTTGAGATATGATTACAATGTACAAAACATTTAGAAGTAGACTCATTTGTATAATGTGACATAAATAGTCTCAAGTTTTTTTAAACTTCATAACCAGGATGCTAAGTTAGTAATATTCAATGAGAAATTCAATCCTCAGTAAAACTTCTTGAGACATGAGTATCCACATTATAATTAGAGGCTTGTTCGGTGACCCTGGGAATTAGAATATGGGAGTGTAAATCATCTTAATGACCGTGCCATCAATTCAGTTCAATTTGTTTTCTAATAGCTACCTGGCAGAAAATTCAGATCTGAGATCTTTAGTGATCCCTGGAATGCAGGATCTATCAATTCTCTTGACCACTAGAGACCAGTTAAGATATAATTGTTTATAAGAGTCTTCCCTCCCCAGCTTATTGAGGGCACTTCCATCTCCATACAGAACTGAGACCAAGCAGGGCCATGCCTTTCCTCAAAAGCATAGCGTGGATTGGTTCAAGAGCTTAAACACATGATGAGTTGAGAACTCAGAGTCTTGTGTCATCATAGAATGGAATAAAAACTATTGAGTTGCAGCAGTCGCCAAACAATATCAGTAGCAGAATGAATGAAACCCAGAAAATTATGTTGAACTGGAGAGAAACTTGCCGTGAATCAGATTGGTACTAGGACATAATCAGGAGAGGAGGCAGAGCTGACAGTGGGATGCAGGGAAAAACAGAAGCATTCATTCATTCATTTATTTTCTCACTCACTAATTCATCACACACAGAATGAGTATATTCTATACACTTGGGATCCTTCTAGACACTGAGCTTTCAAATCAGACATGAGCTCCTTCAGGTGCTTGGACTAGTATGAGAAAATACATGAAGTTAAGATCTGAGTTAAACAGAAAAAGGCTTGGAGCAGTAGATTGGGCAAAATTATGGAGGAACTTTGTTGCCAGCCTTAAATACAATGATTTAGCCTTGATTCTATAGGCAATGGAAGGGGGAGAGCATTACATGTTAAAAGAGGGAATGCCATACAGGGAGCTGTGCACAAATCTGGAGATGAGAACAGAGCTATGGTGCTAAGTTGAGGGTAGAGAGGGGCATTGCAATTGTCTAAGTAAAAAAAGTATTTAGCTGGAACTAGAAGTAGGAATTTCATTGCTAAATGAGAGGCGTAGAATGGGAAATAGATTGAACCAAAAACATAGATATCCAGAAAGGATATATTTGAATATATCAGGAGACAAAGAAGCCAGAGAAGAACATAGGGAGGGATAAGAGATAAAGCAAAAAGAGAAGTTTCCAGAATATAGAATCTCATTAGTTAATGGTGCTTCTTTGTAACCAAGGAATAACAGAATTGAGAAATGGCTATTTAAATTAGCTGCAGGGAGATCCTTGGTGACTTCAAAGAGGATAGATAATAGATGAGGAAATGAGTGGAAAATGAGAATTGGAAACTGTAAATGTATTCTAGTCTTTTAACAATTACACCATGAAATGAAGGAGAGTAGCCTGGGAGACACTAGATGTATTCATTAGAATTTTTTCAGTTGCAAGTGACAGAGAAACCAACCCGAAGTTTACATAACTGAAGAATCTATGGGGATAGTGTAGGCTTCAGGCACGGCAGTATCAGGGTACAGCCAATGCCATTAGTATCTCTTGGCTTGACTCTGTTTTCTTCTGTATGGTAGATTCATTTTCAGTTTTCATGTGGTGACAAGCTGTAGTAGTTTCAGACTCATATCTTCCCAAATTCAAATCCAGTGACACCAAAAGAGAAGGTTGTTTACCTAGTTGCTTAAGCAAAGTCCTGAAATTAGCTCTGGTTTGGGTTGGATTGGCTTGACTAGAGTCAAGGGTCCATTTCTGATGGGGGATGGAGTTCACTGGTTGGTGTAGGCCTGGAGATGGATCCCTCAGAAAGCACATGGGATAAGAATGGGAAAGGGCATGGTTCCTTGGAGGAAAATTAGAGTACTATCGTTAGAGATTGGAGAATGGATGCTGGGTGTCAAAGAAGTGTCTAAACTCCAAGTTTTAAAGACGGTAATTGATGGATAAAGGCCTGAAACAGAAAGGAGGGAATACAATCAAGGTGCATGGATGAAATTGATTTTGAAAGGAGGAAGCATTCTCATTTCTGTGATGGGAGTGAAGGAGAGATAATAAAAGATGTTATGTAGACAATCTGACATCTAAGTGAGCCAAGTTGAGAGTGCCTATGTTAAATAACTTTAGTGTTCAAGTAAAAATCCAAATGAGGGAATATGTAGTGTTATTTAAAAATAATTTAAGTATCTTACTATATCAGCTATATTACAGCAAATAATTATAAATAGAAATTGAAAATAAAATTCTGCAGCTAACATATCAAATGCTTTTATTCTTTACACTGCAGATGTAATCTTTACAATGCTTAAGTATTCTCATTGTTCAACTCCCACTTATGAGTGAGAACATGTGGTGTTTAGTTTTCTGTTCCTGTGTTAGTTTGCTGAGAATGATGGTTTCTAACTTCATCCATGTCCCTGCAAAGGACACGAATTCGTCCTTTTTTATGGCTGCATAGTATTCCATGGTGTATATGTGCCACATTTTCTTTATCCAGTCTATCATTGATGGGCATTTGGGTTAGTTCCAAGTCTTTGTTATTGTGAATAGTGCCATGATAAACATACGTGGGCATGTGTCTTTATAGCAGATTGATTTATAATTATTTGGGTATATACCCAGTAATAGGATTGCTGGGTCAAATGGTATTTCTATTTCTAGATCCTTGAGGAATCACCACAATGTCTTCCACAAAGGTTGAATTAATTTACACTTCCACCAACAGTGGAAATATGTTATTTATAACATTTTTTTACTTGCATCCTATTTCATGGAGTAGATGTATCAAAATTCACTTAGTCTTTTTACTTAAAGACATTGAGATTACTTTCATTTTTTAAAATTAGAAATAGTGCTACAATTATTATATACTTAGCTGTTTATTTTTCTTGAGGTTATTTCTGTAGTAAAAGTTCCCAGGAATAGGGTAATTGTGTAAAGGGAATAAACATTTTATGTCTCCTACATATGTTTGCAAAATCACCTTACATAAAGTATGGAAAATTGCCATTGCCCCCGGCCACATAAGAAAGTATTAGTTTCCACCAGGTACGATGGCACATGCCTGTAATTCCAGCACTTTGGGAGGCCAGGGTGGGTGGATCATTTGAGGCTAGGAGTTTGAGACCAGCCTGGCCAACATGGTGAAACCCCATCTCTATTGAAAATATAAAAATTAGCTGGGCGTGGTTGTACTAGCCTGTAATCCCAGCTACTCGGGAGGCTGAAGTAGGAAAATAGCTTGAACCTGGGAGGCGGAGGTTGCAGTGAGCTGAGATCACAAGATCACGCCACTGCATTCCAGCCTGGGTGACCTCGAAAACTCAGTCTCAAAAAAAAAAAAAAAAAAGAAAGAAAGAAAATCCATTAATATTTTTAAGATAACTAACATAACACAGTAAGCACTTAATGCCAGGATGGGTCTAAACACCTGAGTCATGTTAACTCATTTAATTATCATACTGACCCTATGAAGGGGAAATTTATTATGATCCATGTTTTTATAGATAGGGAAACTAAACAGATTAAGTACACTACTCAAGTCCCTACAGCTAGGAAGTGCTAGGAGCAGTATGTGAACCATGGGAATCTGAATTTCATCCTGCATGCTCCACCACTGGGCAATATTGCTTTGTGATAGTTTTTGCTTAGCATTTCCTCAAGTGTTGTTAACAACTTGTATACATTTTGTGAGAATTTCAGAATGTCTTTCTCTGGGAGATTCTTTCTTGATGGTTTTGCCCCAGTACAGAGATAATAGTGGGAAAATGCTGATGGATTTGGATACCTCAGATGGTCTGAATGGAGAGATTTATTAATAAGTCATACTTTTTAAAACTCTTTATAAAGATGTATGTAAAGTTTGGAAATGGATAATTATGTTGCTAAGCATTAAAAATAAATGTAGTTATTTCATTCATCCAGGGTAGACAGGCCTTTTTGAGGGGCTCTGATGTTTCTACAATCTAATTCAACGGTGCTGGTTACCATGGAAACTTACCTTCTGGCTTTTTTTGAACATCTGAAATGTGGGTATTCTTCTGATGTGACAAGTTTCAGCCAGCTCCTGGGAAAGCAAAGAAATGGCATGAAGTTACAGTATTGGTGTCCTCTCTCTGTACTGAGCATGTTCTTTGGTAACTTCTCAGGAGGTGTGTCTGAAAGTGCAAGGAGACCTGACACTACAGACTCTCCTGCAATGAACTTTTCTAACATATCCTTAAAGCCTCTAGGAATGTCACAATGATTGACATGAAATGACTGATAGAAAATGATCGTTACAGCATTCCTTGGCTTTTTCATCCCATAGAACCAGGAGGTAGGTAAGAGATGGAGGACACAACAGAATAGATGCTTAATAGCAAAATGAGCTGCATTAAAGGACCTTGTGAAAGAGGGGCCTCAGTGGAACTCAATATAAAAGGGGCTTATTGCAAAAATAGAAAAGAGTAAACAAATCTTTATAACTCTACTTGAGACATGGGATGCATCCCGATCTAGCATTTTAAGTAAGGCTTACATGTGTTTTCCTTTTAAGTCCTTCACTGCCCTTCTTTGTGAAAGATTTGGAACCAAAAGATGAGAAAATATACCAGAATTCCAATTGTTTTAATCTATTCCAAACTACTTTCAAATGTTAGTTTTTGTTTCTCTTGTTTAGGAGTCAAAAGAAAATTAGTCACCCACAGCATCAACAGAATTGGATATCTCTCTCTAATATACCAATCATTTTATTGGCATTAAATCTCTTGCCCTGCTACTCGCAGCACACACACACACACACACACACACACACACTCACACATACAAGCACACCTGAACACGCACTGTATTATAGTTTTTCGTGACCACATAATGACAACAACTGATATATAAATTACCATTAGACAATTACGCATTTTGTTTTACCTTAAAAGACACTGAGTTATAATAAAAAAGCCAGGCAATAACACAGGTTGGCAAGATGTGGAGAAATCAGAGCTCTCATACGTTGCTGGTGAGAATGTAAAATGGTGCAGCTGCTTTAGAAAACAGTTTGTCAGTTTCTCAAAAAGTTAAACCCAGAGTTACCATATTAATGCCAAAATTCCAATCCAGGATATATACTCAAGAGAAATGAAAATTTTGTTTACACAAAAATTTGTGCACTAATGTTTATACCATTTATTTTTTGAAACAGAGTTTCACTCTTGTCACCCACGCTGGCATGCAATGGCATGATCCCAGCTCACTGCAGCCTCCATCTCCAGGGTTCAAGTGATTCTCCTGCCTCAGTCTCCCGAATAGCTGGGATTAGAGGTGTGTGTCACCACGCCTGGCAAATTTTTGTATTTGTAGTAGAGATGGGGGTTCGCCATGTTGGCCAGGCTGGTCTCGAACTCTTGGCCACAATCAAATCACCCAAGTGGGGCTCCAAAAGTTCTGAGATTACAGGCGTGAGCCACTGTGCCTGGCCAAAGTACCGAAACATTCTATAACATGAATGAACCTTGAAAATGTATACAGTGAAAGCAGCCAGTGACTAAAGACCACATATTCTATGATTCCCTTTATATGAAATGTTCAGAATAAGCAAATCTATAGATAGACTGTGGATTTGTGGTTGCCTAGGGTTGGGGATGGAGGATGAAGGGAATTGTGTGTAACTGCTAAAGTGTATTCTGTTTCTTCTTGGAGTGATGAAAGTGTTCTAAAATTGATTGTAGTGATGAGTGTGCAACTCTGTGAATATAGAAAAGATAAAGAGATAGTTATCCTAGCTGTGTATTCTGAATTTTTAGGTTATGATTCATCCTAAAGGGCAACTAAACACTCACACTTTAATGAAGCTTGAAGGAAATGGAGAAAGGGAACTTCTATTATGCTCTGGGCACCATGTCATATATTTAATGTATTTTATCTCATTTTATCTTCTGTTAAGTGTTATTATCCTGTTAAGAAACTGAAATTTATGGAGATTGAACTATAATAGGTCACAAAATCATTTAAGATCAGAATGGTAGATGTCATTTATTTCATTCTCAAGCTCAAATACATTCTAACATGTGGATGGTCCACCCATTGTTACCTTTCATCATTATAAATTAACAAATATTAAAAATAATAATTTTGTAGAGACATTGTGTGTATTAAGACACATTTTGTTTGAGGTTATGGGGTTATTTTTTGAGGGGGATGGGATGAGGAAGGATGGCTTCAGAGACAGGAAGAAGGGGTTTCTGGGAATTTCTTGTGATGCTTCAAACACACACAGAAAAAGCATAAGATATAGCAAGAGGAAAGCAAAATATACTAAGATGTCTGTAATGCACTGAGTTAGGTTCTAGAAATTGCTTAGCAATCTATCGCAGGGGTGAAAACTAACTTTTTCCTTGAGCCCAACATTAGCAGATTGCTATAGTCTCCCTAAAGCAACTCTGCTGAGGAGGATTCTGGGGCAGGGCCCAGAGCAAATGGTGAAGAATGCTGGGATTGATTAGTGAGGCTTGCTGCAGCATAAGAAGGGAGAGGGGTATCAGGAGAGCTAACTGATTTTTTGCTAACCTTTTTTAAAAAAGTAATACAAAACACGCAAGAGCATATTGAGGCAGTTTACTATAGTTTATATAAAAAAAGTGAAATTCTACTTGGTTTTAAATTGATCATGTATTATTAATTACTGAGACAGTGCTACTTAATTACAGTGTATTTGGATTTTGAGTATGTGCATGGAAGATTTAAGATTCTTACCGGAGAATTGTTCACATCCACATTAGCAAAAAATACATTTTGGTATTTCACAGACATTGCCTTCAAAATAAAAAAACAAATATTTCCCATTAGTTTGGTGTTAATATTAAAATATACACCAGAAGCATCTTTTCAGTAGAAACAAAAAAATGAACAAAAAGATTGTTAAAGAAGACTAAGCATCATTCTGGCATTTCACTACAGCCCAGAGCTTGAAGCATCAAGTCAAATGCCAGATGATGCCAAGGTCAGATGATGCAAGGACAAGAGACAGAAGCAGAGTCATAAAGAACCAAACTGAAGATTAGAGTTTCAAGGTTGGCAAAGAAATATGGAATGTGGATGGTGGGCCCAGACTTACCTTGTGGGGTGGAGGAATGGATAATAGAGTGGCTTGCTGCTGGGAGAGCAGTTGAGGGAGTCTGTCTTCAGTGATCTTTGAGATACAGTTCTCTGAACCATACTCTACCTTCTCTTGCCTGGCATTTTGGGAGGTGCTGGTGCTGCTAGTGGTAGAAGTCTGTTCTGCTTGATGTGATGTCAACATTTTAATGCTGATCATTAGTCTAATTTATTTGCATCCCTGTTGCCATCTCTCTGTGCTCTAATATGTGTGGAAAGTAGGTTTTCCAAATTCCATTGCTAGCTGACTTTCAATTAAGTTCTTCCAATGGGAAGTATTTGCAGGAAATGGAAGTTGGGAAGAGAGAAGTAATTCTCTTCTACTTCTGTTTTGTTCTGGAATCATCTTTGGTAGTGGTGATGACCATGGGGGTGGTAGTGGGTCTAGGGTAAGTGGATGTGGCAGCAGCCACAGCAGCAGCAGCAGCAGCAACAACAGTGGCCTGTAAATGTCAACTCCTGGGTGTCTTTTCAGACAGCTGTGTTCATACCTTATGGACACTTGATGTCATCTTGATTTGTTTGCTTAAAATCATATTTCATGCATTTCTGGTGGCTTATTTCTGTTGATCTAACTCAAAAATGTTTCCTGAATTTGATCTTTTCTTTTTCCTTAGAAGTCACTGCTCTAGTTTTGGAAAAACCTGTCATTATTGTAATTCACCCTGGGTTTCCTGCTTTCAGTCTTTCCAACCTATTCTTGTGCAACCTCCAAAAATATTTTCTTTTCTTTTTTTCTTTTGTTTATCTAAGATGAATGTACCATCTACTATCCAAAAGTATTTTCTAGGCACCACATTTGATTGTGGCAAAATCCTTCTTAAAATTGTCCTATTTGACTCTCCACAGCAATTCGTTAAGTTATAACACAAGATCCTACTCGATCTGGCCTTAACTTCCTTTTTGAGGCTCATTTTTTGCCACTTCCATTGCACGCTACATGTTAGCCTCACACATGACATATTGCCTTCCCCTGATCACAGCATACAATTTCTCAACAAAATTATAACCTCTCCCTTTCCAGAAATGCTCTTTTCAGGAGTCTATGCCTAGTGATCCTCTTAGCCCAGGGTCAGCAAACTATGCCCTGTGGACCAAATCCAGCCTTCCACCTGTTTTTTAAATAAAATTTTATTGGAATTAGTTGCCCATCTGTTTTTGTGTTGTCATTGGATTTTGCACTATAGCAGCAAAGTTCAGTAGTTGTGACAGAGATCATGTGGTCTACAAAACTGAAAATATTTTCTGTCTTATCCTTTACAGGAAAAGTTTGTTGATCCCTGCTCTTGCATTATTAAAATCACTTCTTAAAACCCACATTTTCTTGTGATTTATTGATTTTTTTTCTTGTTGTAATGCATCCATTAGCAGTTTCTTCAGAGGGATTCTGTGGGTAGCAAACTTTTGGTTTCTGTGTGTCTGAAAATGTCAAATTCTTTCCCTCTCTTGAATAATGGTTTTGCTCACTAACTTCCATTTCATCATCCTGGAGAGCCTGGAAAGCAAAAGTGGTGAAGATTTCTTTGCTTCCCTTGCAGCTAGAGTTCTGGATGCAAATTTCACTTTACCGATCAGTGCATGCCAATGAGACTTGAAAGGCAGAATGAGACAGAAGCTCCTTTCTTTTTATTTTTTAGTGGAAAGCAAGGTTGTGAGCACTGGTTGTGCTGGAGGCAAGCAGTGGTGGCAGCCAGACTCAGGGTCTAGAAATCAACTTCTTAGATGTCCAGAGGCCATTGTGGCTATAGCAGCTGCCTAATCCTGGTTCTGACTCTCTGAATGTTGCTCTGTTGGTGGTTTTTTTAACTCCCAATCGTGGCCTCCTGTTTCCCGTGACTTCTGGTTATGGCAAAGTTAGAATCTCCACAAGTGGGTCTCTTGTGTTCTAAAGAGTGGTTCATGGAGTTTCTGTCCCAAGCCCATTCACCTGGGCTTCTGATGATTTTATGAGCATTTAATTCCTTGTATTAAAAACCTTTTCTAATTTGGCTCTAATACAGTTTTTGTTTCTTGCTTTGATCTCTGATAAAATCATCTAACCTTTCTGGCACCAGGGACCAGTTTCATAAGACAATTTTACCATACACTAGGGGCAGGGGGATGAAACTATTTCACCTCAGATCACCAGGTATTCGATTCTTATAAGGAGTGTGCAGCCTAGATCCCTCACATGTGCAGTTCACAATAGGGTTTGCATTCCTATGAGAATCTAACGCTGCCACTAATCTGACAGGAGGTGGAGCTCAGGAGGTAATGCTTACTCACTGGCCCCTCACCTCCTGCTATGTGGCCAGTTCAGAACAAGCCATGGACCCATGGACCAGTACTGGTCTATGGCCCAGGTGTTTGGGACCCCTGATTTAGAGTAAGCAAAGCCTTCCTCCAACCCCCCTCATATACTATGAGTTTAAAAAAAGGTATGCACATGATACAGGAATACCTTCTTTTACAAAAGTTCAAACTTCACAAGAAAGAGCAAAATGTGAAATTCTCCCATTCACAACCTTTTCACAATTCTCACTCTTTTTCACAAAAAAAACTTGTTTGATATGCATCTTTCTGCTCCCCATTTGTTTGCATATACAAATTATATATGTGTATGTGTATATACATATATTTATATACTCACATATGTACTTATATGTACATACATGTGTCTCTGTTTTACACAATTGGGGCCATACGCTACACATTTTTTATACTGTGCTCTTTTTACTTAATAATATGCTGTCCTGAAGAAAAATTTAAAAAAATGTGTTGTCCTGGAGATAATTCCATATTTACATGGATCTACTTAATCCCTTTTTTTTTTTTTTTTTTTTTTGAGACCAAGTCTTGCTCTGTCACCCAGTTTGGAATACAGTGGCGTGATCTTGGCTAACTGCAAACTCTGCCTCCCATGTTCAAGCGATTCTCAATGCCTCAGCCTCCTGAGTAGCTGAGACTACAGGTGTGTGCCACCACACCCAGCTATTTTTTTGTATTTTTAGTAGAAACGGGGTTTCACTGTGTTAGCCAGGATGGTCTCAATCTCCTGACCTCATGATCCACCCACCTTGGCCTCCCAAAGTGCTGGGAATACAGGTGTGAGCCACCGTGCCCAGCCTCTACTTAATCCTTTTAAATATCTGAAATATTTCACAGAGTGGATGCGTCAAAATTTAAAAACTATATTAGCTTTAGCCTGGCTTCCTACAGGAAACAGATGGCACAATCAAATTAGGATAATTTGAGTTTTGTTTTGTTTTGTTTTTACAAAGGGACTAATTATATCTATTAAGGTAAGAATGGGCATAGGAGGGGCTGCAGAGCCTGGATATAGCAAAAGCCAAGCTGTTACAGCCCTTAGGGCCTGAAGATATGAGAGAGGGGAGAGGTTACCAAGATGTAGATTTCATTTGATTTTGTGGCAATGCCTCTTATTGGTTATTGGAATTGGAATAACTCTGACTTTGTGGCCTATGAGTATATAGCACATTTATATTCCTGAAACTGAACACTAGCTATTCTCTGGCGCAGTCAAAGAGATCTTCTTTTGTTAAGGCTTGAGTGTCAGCATGGTAGGACCTGTCAAATACTAAAATGTTCCCTCAGGATATTCCTTATTTTTTATTTTAAAATACAGACGGTGTTTCACTATGTTGGCCAGGGTGGTCTGGAACTCCTGGCCCCGAGCAATCTTCCCCCTTCGTCCTCCCAATGTGCTGGGATTACAGGCATCAGTCACCATGCCTGGCCTTCCCTCTGGATATTCTAAGAATTTTAGGCAGAGAAGAAATGTTGTGATGTTACGTAGCCAGTTTCTCTGTTGGAATATAAGTTCATTTTTAATTAAATATCAGATTGTGATTGTGGTTAAAATTAACTCAGCCTGTGACTGAGGCTCAGGTGGATTTTAAAAAGTTGAAATGTTAGAACCTTGCTGAAAATAAACCAGAATATTTTTAGTTGTGTAGAGTATTCTTTATATTTGAAGGAATAAACTTCACAAAATTGACCATAAAAACATGTAAAGTTTTATCCAATAAGGAGAAATGAAGGAAAGTGCCCTGAGATTCTTTCTGCAGTATGTTAAACCGAAAATAAATTTAAAAAATGGAAAAAAACTGTTAGGTAGGCTATTACAGACATTAACCAGATAAAATATTGTATAGATATTAAAAGGTTCATTTGGAGACTATAAAATAGTCTCATACACTATGAATCAATATGTATGTGGAAAAAAGATCTGAATATAAATGTATGATTAGAACTCAGTAGAATATTTTACAGGATATTTTACAAAGTAAATCAAGGACAAGAAAGAATGTGCAAGGCAAATTATTTGCCTAATTGCAACATGTATGGACCTGGAGGACATCTTGCTAAGTGAAATGAGTGAGTCTCCATAGAATAAATACTGCATGATTCCATTTTTATGAAGTATATAAAATATAGTCAACTTACAGAGGCAGAAAATATAATGGTGGTTGTCAGGGAACAGGGGAAGGAGTAAATGAGTTGTTTAATAGGTATAAAGATACAATCGTACAGGATAATAAATTCTAGAGGTGTGATATACCAGGGAATCCTCAATTGCCTGTTAGGAACCAGGTTGCACAGCAGGAGGTAAGTGACAGTGAGCAATCATTACTGCCTGAGCTCTGCCTCCTGTCAGATCAGCGTAGAATTAGATCCTCATAGGAGCAAAACCATATTGTGAACTGTACGTGTGAGGGATCTGGGTTGCACTCCTTACAAGAATCTAACACCTGATGATCTAAGGTAGAAGAGTTACATCCTGAAACCATCCCCGCACCCCTACCCTCACCCCTAGTCCATGGAAAAATTGTCTTCCACAAAACTGGTCCCTGGTGGCAGAAAGGTTGAGGACCACTGTGATATACAACACAGTGCTTATAGTTAACATTAGGGTGTTGCACACTTAAAAATTTAGTGTAGATTTCATGTTAACTGTTCTTATTACATACACACACACACACAAGCAAATGTACACAAGGTTTCATTTGGACATGATGGATATTGATTATGGTAATGATATCATGGGTGTATGCATAGGTCCCAACATCAATTGTATACATTAAATGAACAGATTTTGTATAACAATTATACCTCAATAAAGCTGTAGGAAAAATAACATAAAGATATATGGTTTGTTCTGTTAATAAGGTTGATGAATTGGGAGAAATTTATTCTTTTATGTTATATTTTAGAACAAATATCATATTTATCTGTATTCTAATCCAATGTTTGAAAGTTCTGAATGCTTGAAACTTTGGTAAAATGTCATTGATATAATATGAAGAATCCATTAATTTGTACAATTGCACTCTTTTGCACATCTTGGGAATGTTCCTTGCAGAATTACCCATGGACAAGTAGTATTAATCATCTGGTACGTACACTCATTGTCTACTTAGATCTCAGCATATTATCTTCAAGTTAATCAGGGTGCTTCAACAAACTACAGCTCCATAATGGCTCATAAGTGCCAAACTTTTAAAATTACTGGGGAAAATATCCTGGAACTTTAAGTTTCTTCTAAAACCATGAAATAGATACTGGTTGTACTTACATGAAAAATAGGGCACATCCTTTTGCAGGGACCACAGCATGTTGAAGAAAATTCAACCACTGCTAGTTTATGTCCAGCAGCTATCAAAAATGTTTTAAATTCACTCTGAAACCAGAAAATAAATGAAGAAATGTGCATAATCACTGAATCTCATGAAATTTTGTAGAGAATAAGATGACAGCTTAGTTTTGTATTTGTATTTGTTTTTGTTTTTTTAGAGCTAGGGTTTTACTATGTTGCCCAGGCTAAACTCCTGGGCTCAAGTGATCCTCCTGCCTCAGCCTCCCAAAGTGGTGGGATTACAGATGTGAGCCACCATATCTAGCCATGTTAGTTCTTAAAACCCTTAACCAGGTATCCCATCCCATTGTTCTCTAGCTGACCTCACCTTTTCTAAATGTTCTTCATGTCAAATACATTTCTTTGTAAGTACATATAAATGATGGAAGTCTAGGCATCAAAAAGTTTGGTAATGGAAGTTGATAATGGTGGTTACCTCTGAGGAGAAACAGGTTGGCTGGGGAGGGATGGGGGCTGGAGGTGGGGGGGTGAACTGCTGTTCAAGGCAGATTTCTATAGTACTGGATTTTATTAAACAAGGGCCTAAACATGCATGACTAGTGAAATTTAAAGAAGAAGAACTAATCTCATCCCTGGAGTCATTTCTTGTTTTGGGGGGGAAGTGATCATTATTACAGCTACAGTTAAAACCATGCATTTAAGGATTTGACATGTCAAGGGAATTTCCCATCAACTCTTTGTATCATCTAAGTAAATAAAGGTTTCCCTTTCTGGCAACTCAGATGACTGCATCTAAATTTGCTTGCTTTATGAAAAGTGACTGGTCCTGCACTATTATTTCATGCATGGTTGATCTCCCCAAGTCCTTACAGAACTTAATCTTGATTCATTCCTGTACCTCACATGATCCCTAACTCACATGGTAAGTGCTCATAGAGTGTTTTCTTATTTTTGTTTAAATTTAATTTCATATTTTGTAGACAGGGTCTGGCTCTTCATCCAGGCTGGGGTGTAGCGGTGCCATCTCAGCTCACTGCAGCCTCTGCCTCCTGGGCTCAAGTCATCCTCCCACTTCAGTCTCCCAAGTGCTGGGATTACAGGTGTGAGCCACCTGGCTCCGCATGAGTGCTTTCTTGATGAAGGAATGATTTGCTAATATATAGAACTCTGTTCAAGATTTTTCCTTCTCTTACTGGAATTGCAACAATTGTAGCTAATTTACTCTGTGCCCTATATTCTCTCCCATAATCTTTACAACCACATTACAGTGTGTATACTATTATTATCTCCATTTTACAAATGAGAAAAACTGAAGTTCACTAACTTTATCACGAATTAGCTGGTGAGTGGTGTAGTTGGGATTGGTATCCTAGGCAGCCTGACTCCAGTTCCCATTTCCTTAACCATTACATAAAATCCTCTCCTGAGTTATTATGGAATTAGGACTTAATCTCCCTTTCACAGGCCCTAATTGCATGTGTGCTTATTCCTGGACCAAACATTAAGAGGAGGGGGGATGGGATTGTTAATTGGATTAAGTCAGGCAAGGCCTATCTCCATTATGGATGGGTTTAATTCCATACAGATGACATGTGATATGGTTTGGCTGTGTCCCCACCCAAATTTCATCTTGAATTGTAGCTCCGATAATCCCCACATGTTGTGGGAAAACACCTCGTGGGAGGTAATTGAATTATGGGGGTGGGTTTTTCCCATGCTGTTTTCGTGAGAGTGAATAAGTCTCACAAGATCTGATGGTTTTATAAAGGGCAGTTCCCCCTGCACATAATGTCCTGCCTGCCGCCATGTAAGATATGCCTTTGCTCCTTCTTCACCTTCTGCCATGATTGTGAGGTCTCCGCAGCCATGTGGAACTGTGAGTTCATTAGACCTCTTTTTCTTTATAAATTACCAAGTCTTGGGCATTTCTTCATAACTATGCAAATAGACTAATACAACATACCTGCTCTATAATAGTCTTGACAATTGTGTTGCTACTTTATTTAGTTTCAATCAGGTGAAAGTGATGACTCAAAGAGATGCATTCTCTTTATCAATATTCCTCTAGGATGGAGTAACTAACTTTCCAGAGACCCATGCCAAGCCTTTATTTCTGACTTGCTTCTGAAGTTATAGACATCATCCTCACAAGCCACAACACTCTTCATTTTCCAGTAGTTGCTGTTTGGGTGTGAGCTGGCCTAGTTGGATCCACGAACTTGACTTGGCTAAATTATCTGAAGGGAATACTCTCAAGAATAGGTATTTATTTAACATGTACCTGTTGAGATTTATCCTATGCCAGGTACTGCACAAACTGCTAGGATACCACTGTGGACAAGAGACAAAACAAACAAAAACTATCCATTCTTTCTCCATGGAGTTTACATTTTAGAATGGGAAGCTCACTGTAAGGTCAATAGGTAGATTTATAGTATATTAGTGATAATTGCTAATAAAGTAAAGAAAATGGAGTAGGAAGAAAGAATGGGGGTTGGATTACAACTGTAGTCCAGATGGCCAAGTTGACTCAACCTCAAAGAGAAGGTGGCATCTGAATAAAGATAGGATGGAGAGCAGGGCCTTGGGAAAGGTCCCTGGGGGAGGAGAGGAAATGTCCTTTGAGGGGAATAAGACTCCAGAATATTCTGTGACATCCCCAGATGTCTTTAAAAAAATAAGTGTCAAAAGCATTAGCAAATGTGTGATGTTTCAACATATTTTCTTATATCAAAGTTACAGGGCAGTGCTCTCTTTTAATCTGGTCAGCCACGTTTGGGGAAAATGTCACAAGTCTAAATCTGAGGGCACTGGTGGACATGAGGCTCAGGCCCTAAACCCTCTCCCCCTCCTCTGGCTCTTGACTTCCTGTAATGAGGGCAGGTATCAGAAGGTCTGGGTTCTAATGCCCACACCACCTCTTAATCAGGTACCCCTGAATCTCTCTTTTAGAGGCAATTTTCTCCTTTATAAATCAATGATTATCTCTGTCCTCCATATGAATTTAGATTTGTTGTGACAGTAACATTGGGCAATGGGTAGAAGGTGGCTCTACAAAGTACCCACCTAAGGGATTATTGATACTACTAGTCACAATTTTCCCCACCCCATTCCACATCTGGGGTTTCTATTCTCTTTTCCAGGGTAAGAGAAAAGATGTGGGCTCCCTTACTTCCATGGAATTTTCCAGACACAACTAAGGTAGAATCCATGGGTCAGATACAGGATACATGGGTCAGATACAGATACAGATATGCTAGGAGCTGGCCTGGATTCACCTGAAGTCAGAGCAGGAAATAAGAGTCCAGGAGGAAGAAAACCCTTCTTGACCAATTTGCCCTTTGGCTGATTTTCTAGATAGTACCGTCCCTCAAGAAACAAGATGAAGAGCAAGAATTTAAAATTCTCCCCTTGCTACAATGCAATGAAGGAATACTGGGTGAGAGAGAACACATTCTTAAAGTTTTTCAAATATATTCTCAACATGCCCACATTTGAAATATTCAGTGAAGCCGAATAAATACTTGCCATGTCTTTAATAATCTGCACCATGATTTACATCAGGAAAGTGTTGATGAAAATCCCCTGCTGGTTTAGTTGGATCACTGTAGCTGTCTCCTATTTATTACAGTATCCTGCCTGGAATACACGGGGTAACCTCTCTATGACATCACTAAACAACCTGGAACTTTGGCAGACTGGATTTTATTTCTCTTTATGCCATGACTAATTCACTGTGTCCAGCCAAGAATCAGAAAACTGAGGGCCTTATATGCAGAATCAGCAATGTGTTTGCCTTATTTGCATCTTTTATAACCCATTTCCACATATACCTCTCCCTTCTCCAATCCCTCCATCCCATTGCCAAATGAGAAGCAAGCAGAGTAATATTAAATAGATGAGATTTTCACTTAAGAACTTGAAGACATGATTTTGCTGTTGAGAAAAATACTAAAGTCTTAGCCCTTTAAGTTCTGTAAATTTGATTTCATGAGTCATAGATTCCCTAAACTGTGTTATTTTGCTCTAATTATTTAGAGAGTAAAGAAATGTCACTTTTATGTGCTAGATGAAGGGTTGGCAAATGTTTTCTCTAAACGACCAGATACTATTTTAGCTTTATGGGCCACCTACAGTCTTTGTTGCATGTTCCTCATTTTTGCAACCTTTGAAAAATGTAAAAACCATTCTCAGCTAGTAGGATGTACAAAAGCAGCATCACTGTGCTCACCCCTGCACTTGATAATTTGTCATTTTCAGAAATTGATGCCAAAAAAAAATCCTGAACATGGCCATGGCCAATGTTTCTCAAATCTATGGAGCAACAAAAACAACCAAAATGAGAAATAGTAAGTTCCACAATAAAACAAAAAATAGCAAAATCCTTCTTTCTGTTTTTTTCTGTGTATCCAGCTCTGGGCCTCTACTGTTGCAGGAAAACTGTCAGATGGAGACAGTGGCTACCTCTGTAGAGGTATTCGAAGTATGCATGTAATAAAATATTGCATGTACCCCATAAATATGTAGAAGTATTATGTATTGATATGGTTTGGCTATGTCTCTAATAAAATCTCATCTTGAATTGTAGTTCCCATAATTCTCAAGGGTTGTGGGAGGGACCGGTGGGAGATAATTGAATAATGGGGGTGGTTCCCCCATACTGTTCTAGGGGTAATGATGGTTTTATAAGGAGTTTCCCCATTTGCTTCAAAACCAGAGAGAGAGAGAGCTAGTTAGGAAGCACAGCAAATTTCTAGTCCTGGAAAAAAGCTCCTGGCCTAGTATTTTCTAGAAAAGAGCAATCTGGGCTTTCCCTTTGCACTTGACTGCCTTCTTTGTTTCCCTCACATGTTTTCCTAGACTCATTTCTTACCTTATTGTTGGTCTCATGAAGCTCCAAGACAGTCTGGGTGGAGTCACTTTTTGAGAAATCAGGGTTGCATTTTTTTGTTTTTGTTTTTTTAAAAAATTTAACCAGGAAGAGAATCCTGAGAGTGGGTTGGGAATTTTAAATCTTGAAAAATCTACAAGAAAAACAGGCCAGAAAGAAAAGAAGTAAAAGAGAAAGGAGGGGGAGGGGAATAGAGAGGGGGAGGGGAATAGAGAGGGGGAGTGGGAGGGGGGGAGGGAGGGGGAGGGGAGAAGAAAGCTGGTAAGAGGAAAAAAGAAAAGAAAGAGCAAAAGAAGGCAAAGCAAAATAAAAGTTAAAAAAGTAAATGAAAGAGGGATGAAAAAGTACAGACAGAAGATAAAGAACTTATAAATAGGGGTCTGGCAGGGTGGCTTATGCCTGTAATCCCAACACTTTGGGAGGCCTGAGGTAGGTGGATCACTTGAGGGCAGGAGTTTGAGACCAGCCTGGCCAGCATGGTGAAACCTCAACTTAGTATACTAAAAATATAAAAATTAGTCAGGCCTGGTAGTGTGTGCCTGTAATCCCAGCTACCTTGGAGGCTGAGGCAGGAGAATCACTTGAACCCAGGAGGCAAGGCTGCAGTGAGCTGAGATCACACCACTGCATTCCAGCCTGGGCGAAAGAGTGACACTCTCAAAAACAAAAACAAAATAACAAAACCCAAAAAACATACAAGTAGGACTTTCATTACATAGTCATACATAGACATGAGCATCACCTGGGAGCTTGATAGAACTATAGAACTTCCAGTTCCATCCCAGATCCACTATAATCTGTGTGATTCTTGTGCACATTGATGTTTGAAAAGCAACGTTCTAGAGACAGAGAATTTTTAACAGGGAAACGGTTCTGTGGACCTGTGAACCAGCATCATCAGCACCACTTGAGAACTATGAGAAATGCCAATTCCCAGGTCCCACCCTGGACCTGCTGACTCAGAATCTCTGAGGGTAGGGCTGATAGTGTTAACAAGCTCCCCAGATGATGCTACTGCATGCTCAAGTTTGAGAACCACTGGGCTAGATTTGTTTTTAAACTACTGGATGGGTTTATGTTGCTCAGGTGTATTACGTCTTCAACACCATGATGGCTCAAGATTAATATTCAAAATTTTAACAATTTGAGTGGCTTGGATGCTGATCAGTCAGAATAAGCAACAGCTATGCATCTGCTCAGCTAATTGCTCTGCCAACCATAAACCCTTTTAGTTTCTGGATTTGGGGGAGATCCAGCGTGTCATAGGGAACAGATTAGGCCAGCCTCAGTGAGGTAGGACATGGGAATAGGGTGGGGGGCAGAGCCTATTTATCAACCATTATGTATTTCAATAATTTTAACAACTGCTATGTCCATTGCTGTGTGTGTCAGCTAAACGTTAGCCTTGTGTTATTGATGATAAATTCAACAACTGCTCTTCCTAAATGCCGTGTAGTCAACTGCAACAAAGTGATTTATTTATAAAAAAAAAATGTTTATTCGAAATTAGTGGCTGGGCACAGTGGCTCATGTCTTAATCCCAGCACTCTGGGAAGCTGAGGTGGGCAGATTGCTTGAGCCCAGGAGTTTGAGACCAGCCTGGGCAATGTGGTGAGATGCCATCTCCACAAAAAATTAAAAAGTTAGCTGGGGTGTGGTGGTGTATGCCTGTAGTCCCAGCTACTCAGGAGGCTGAGGTGGGAGTATCATTTGAGCTTGGGAGGTCAAGGTTACACAGAACCATGGTCATGCTACTGCACTCCAGCTTGGATGAAAGAGCAAGATCCTGTCTCAAGACAACAACAAAACCCCAAAAAACAAAATTAGTAAGTTTGCTTGGAATCTCAGCATGAACATGGGGGCTCTTTGACACATTTATAACCTTCAGTGACCCCCTTACTATTAGGAAGAAAAACTCTGCTAGGTCCCTGGACCAATAGCTCATCTCAGAAACAGGACAGGAAAAAGCTCTATTAATTGAATGGCACTTAGTGCTGGCTCCAGGTGATTGAGCAGGGGTTGAGGGGATGGATGCCATGGATAGCGCACATCTTGAAAAGTGTGGAGAAAGAGAAACCCACGAGGCCAAGAATTGAACAAAATATCAAGACAGAAAAGACCATTCTCATTCTTCATTCAACCCCTGCAATGTGCATTAAGGGCCATGAATGAATTTACATGTGCAAACACTGTGCCAAGGACAAAATGTTCTACAAAAGTGAGTTAAGTAGTACTATGGCAATTACCGCCAGCATGGGGCAAACTCATGCCTCTGGCTTTTGTAGGCTGTATCTTTGTGTGCCACTGTGAGATATGCAGAAATTGATCACAGTGAGGACAAACATGTACATTATTATCTAAAACTTCGTAGATTATGATCCTAAAAGTCCTTGGATTTTCCTTCAGGCATGGAAAGAGCTGGAACACAGAAAATGATGTCAGGGAAATGCCCGCCCTCTCTGTCATAAACAAGCACTTAGAGTAAGGGAGATGTTACATGTGGGTCAGTTTAGAAAATGATTCAGCAAACATATTCCATGAAACAGAAATGAACCTCAGTGTGTCCTTGCAAAACCAAGAAATAGGGACACGAATGTTAAGAAAGAATATCAAGTTTTAATGGTTTATCAAGAAAATAAGTCACTGTGATAAATTCAGGAAAACTGCCTCATTGGAGCAGCCTGTTATTGGGAAGGGATAGAAAAAGGCGAGATGGTATTATTTTTTATTTTATTTTATTAATTTTATTTGACAGGGTCTCACTCTGTCACTCAGGCTGGTGTGCAGTGGCACTGGTATGCAGGTTGCCCCATCACTGCAGCCTCAATCTCCCAGGCCCCAGCCATCTCCCACCTCAGCCTCCTGAGGACCTGGGACTACAGGCATTCATCATCATGCCAGCCTAAGAGATGGAGTTATTAAAGAGGGTCCCCAAATGCTTATTGCTTGTAGACAGAACTTATATTGTGTTATCAGTACATGAGCCATTTATTAAAAAAGTAGGCTGGGCATGGTGGCTAATGCCTGTTATCTCAACATGTTGGGAGGCTGAGGCAGGTTGATCCCTTGAGCCCAAGAGTTCTTGAACAGCCTGGACAACATGGTAAAACCCCGTCTCTACCAAAAATCCAAAAAAAACTATCTAGGTGTGGTGGCATGTACCTGTGGTCCCAGCTATACAGGAGGCTGAGGCAGAAGAATGGCTTAAGCTCAGGAGGTTGAGGCTACAGTGAGCTGAGATTGTGCCACTACACTCCAGCCTGAGCAACAAAGTGAGACTCTCTCAAAAAAAAAGTATGTATGTGCCATATTATTCATAAGACAACAATTCAAAAGCATTTTATCAATCAATTGATATAAAAATACTTGTGGGGAGAGAGGCAGGAATATATAGCCTTGTACTTCTAAAATTTGAAGCTGGAAATATATAGCCTCATACTTCTGAAGTTTGGAAATTATTGTGCTAGAGTATTTGAAATAGAAGTCACAAGCCACATTATTAAAATTAGGTTGTGTGATTAGAAATTGGAAGCATGGAACAGACCCAATATTCCTAGTTTTACGTAATAAAAGGAAGGGAAGAGATTGTATGTTTTTTTATTTTCTTTTCTTGTTTTTTTTTGTTTTGTTTTGTTTTTGAGAGTGAGTCTTGCTTTATCACCTAGGCTGAAGTGCAGTGGCAAGATTTCGGTTTACCGCAACCTCCGCCTCCCAGGTTCAAGCCTTTCTCCTGCCTCAGCCTCCCGAATAGCTTGGATTTCAGGTGCATGCCACCAAACCCGGCTAATTTTTGTATTTTGAGTAGATATGGGGTTTCACCATGTTGGCCAGGCTGGTCTTGAACTCCTGACCTCAAGTGATCCACCGGCCTCAGCCTCCCAAAGTGCTGGGATTACAGGTGTGAGCCACTGCACCTGGCTGAGATTGTATGTTATTATGAGGAGATTTATGTTAGATAGACTATTTCTTATTTCATTTTATTTTATTATATTTTTGGAGACAGAGTCTTACTCTGCTACCTCAGACTGGAGTGTAGTGGAGCAATCTTGGCTCACTGCAACCTCCGCCTCCCAGGCTCAATTGATTCTTGTGCCTCAGCTTCCCAAGTAGCTGGGACTATGAGTGTGTGCCACCACACCTGGCTAACCATTTCTTCTTTTATAAGTAAGTTGAGATAAAATTGCTTGATTAGTCAGCATGGGTGCAAACTAGCTGTTCTAACCAGCAGAAAATAATGAGAAGCGAAAGAACATTGCAGTTTACAAATGAAAGGGTAGTAATTCAGGTCCACATGCAATAGCACACAACCAATTCTGTATCTTTCTTTTTTTTTTTAACTTTTAAATTCAGGGATACATGTGTAGGTTTGTTACATAGGTAAATGTGTGTCATGGGGGTTTGGTGTGCAGTCTATTTCACAACCCAGGTATTAAACCTAATACCCATCAGTTATTTTTCCTGATCCTCTACCTCCTCCAACTTTCTACCCTCTGGTAGGCCCCCATGTGTGTTGTTCCCTTCTATGTGTCCATGTGTTCTCATCATTTAGCTCCTATTCATAAGGGGGAACATGCAGTATTTGGTTTTCTATTCCTGCACAATTCTGTATCTTGTATGTCTTGTGCCACAATAACGTGGCTTAGTGATATGACACCATCTTATAGCAAAAAGCTTAGCAATAGCAGAAAAGCCTCTGGAGGGAAATCATTTTAAAGCGTTTATTTTTTCTTCAAGCATTTCACAAAATAGTTTTGAGAATAACATGTATTTGATGAAAAGATGAATACACATTTTTAAAGAAAATTTACTTTATCAAGGATAAACCGAATATATGAGAGTGGTCTCATAGGATTAGAATTCTTGTTATCTACTAATGCTTTACTTGCGTGTTTGTGGCGATGCTGGTGTAAACACACTGTGCTGCCTGTTCTGCAAAATATAGCTCATACAATTATGTATAGCACATAATACTCGATAATGGTGATACGAAACTATGCTACTGAAGAATGTATTTACCATACAGTTGACCCTTCAACAAAATGGGTTTGAAATCATGGGTCTACTTATATGTGGATTTTTTTCAATAAGTATTTTAGAATAATTTTTGGAAATTTGCGACAATTTAAAAAAACTTGAAGCCAAACTGCATAGCCTGGAAATATTTTTAAAAAAGAAAAAGTATGTCATGAATGCAAAAAACATATATACATACCAATTTTATCATTTACTATCATAAAATAGACACAAATCTTTTTTTTTTTTTTTTTGAGATGGAGTCTCCCTCTTGTCACCCAGGCTGGAGTGCAGTGGCATGATCTTGGCTGACTGCAACCTCCACCTCCCAGGTTCAAGCTATTCTCCTGCCTCAGCCTCCTAAGTAGCTGGGATTATAGGTGCCTGTCGACACGTCCAGCTAACATTTGTGTTTTTAGTAGAGACAGGGTTTTGCCACATTGGCCAGGCTGGTCTCAAACTCCTGACCTCAGGTGATCTACTCACCTTGGCCTCCCAAAGTGCTGGGATCACAGGCGTGAGCCACCATGCCTGGCCGACATAAATCTATTATAAAAAATTTAAAATTTATCAAAACTTACATACATAAACTGATTGCACATGGTACCTTTCATAGTTGAGAGAAATATGAACAAATGCAAAGATGTAGTATTAGATCACAACTACATAAAATTAATTTAGCACAACTGTACGATTATAATAATTTTGTAGCCACCACCAGGTGAGCTTGTCATTGCGGTGAGCTTAAGTATTGCAAGTATTCCCTTAAAACACTGTGAGATGCTCATCATCTCTGAGTGAGCCATTGTCACTCCAGTAAAGGGTGTATCACCATAAGATGTGATCTCTGGCAGTTCTTGCATATTTTTCATAGTGTTTAGTGCAATACCACAAAGCTTCAATAACACCATGAGACCCATATGAAGTGCCATTAGTGATGCTGGAAGTGCTCTCAAGAAGCAGAGAAAGTCATGACATTACAGGAAAAGGCTGAATTGCTTGATATGTACCATAGATTGAGGTCTGCAGCTGTGGTTGCCTGCCATTTCAAGATAAATGAATCTGGCATAAGGACCAATATAAAAAAAGAAACAAAATTTCTGAAGTCATCACTGTAGCTATTCCAGCAAGCATGAAAACTTTACACTTTTTACAAAATCCCTTTATATCTCATATTAAAGGGATTTTATGTGTATGTAGGATTGCTGTAAGAAAAGTATACCTATAGACTCTAATAGGATTAGAGAAAAAGTAAAGTCATTGTATGACAACTACTTGGTTTGGTCAGTTTGGTTGGCAAACTTTTTCTGTGAAGCACCAGATGGTCACACAAAAGTAGCTATAACTGTGTTCTAATGAAACTTTATTTACAAAACAGGCACTGGGCTGAATTTAGCCTGCGGGGCTTTGTTTCGTGGTCCATATCCTATATTAAAATTTAGTTTAATCATGCTGGGCATGGTGGCTCATGTCTATAAACTGAGCGATTTGGGAGGCTGAGGCTGGAGGATTGCATGAGGTCAGGCATTTGAGACCAGCCTGGGTAACATAGCAAGGCCCTGTCTCTATTTAATAAATAAATAAGTAAATAAATGTCTCTATTTAATAAATAGATATATATATTAATCAAAGAGAACAAAAATACCTAGAGACATAAATAAGTATGTGAGTCACTACATATCAAGCTGGACACAGTGGCTCATCATAAGGTGACAGAATAATATCTGAGTACCTTCCAACCATTGCAGATTGGGAAGAATTGTGTGATTCTGTAGATAAGAGGGGGATGGGTTAGATGACTTCTGCTATTGAACTTCTAGAGCTGTTTGAACTTCAATCACTTTTCTTTTATATCTCCTAGATTATTAATTAGTCTTTAGGATTTTCATGATAGCTGGGCACAGTGGCTCACGCCTGTAATCCCAGCACTTTGGGAGCCAGAGGAAAACCAATCACTTGAGATCAGGAGTTCCAGACCAGCGTGGCCAACATGGCGAAACACATCTCTACTAAAAATACAAAAATTAGCCAGGCGTGGTGGCAGGCTCCTGTAATCCCAGCTACTCAGAAGGCTAAGGCATGAGAATTGCTTGAACCTAGAAGGTAGAGGTTGCAGTAAGCTGAGATCGCACCACTGAACTGCAGCCTGGGTGAGAGTGAAACTCTGTCTCAAAAAAAAAGAAAAAAAGATTTTCATGATAACTAAATTTCAAGAGGCTACGTGGTCCCATGGAAAAAGGATTGAACTCTTGATTATGTTACTGATTACTTGTGTTACAGTGAGAAAGTCACTTAATCCCTTATAAATAAGTACTTTCACTTATAGGCATTGGTCTCAAACCATGCTTCTCCAGAGCAGGGGTGTTTCTTGAATTGAACTGAGCTGTTGTGCTGCTAAAATGCCCAGATTAAATATTGTTTCTAGGCATGTCTGTGAAGGTGTTTCTGGATGAGATTAACATTTCAATCTGCATACTCAGTCAAGTAGATCACCTTCCCCCATTTGATTGGGTACCATTCAATCCATTAAGTGACTGAATAGAAAAAAAGGCAGAAGGAGGAGTTCGCCCCTTCTTTTCCTGTCTCGCTGCTCCAGCTGAATATCTCATCTAATCTCCTCTTCTGGGACTGGGATTATACCATCAGCTCCTCCGGTTTTCAGCGTTTGGACTTCTACTGAATTATACCACTGGCTTTTCTGAGCCTATAGCTAGAGATGGTGGATTGTGGGACCTCTCAACCTCCATAATCCTGTGAGTCAATTCCTCATAATAACACACACACACACACACACACACACACAATCAGTTCTGTTTGTCCAGAGAACTTTGACTAATACATCCACCAATAGTCTGCACAGTTCTACCTTACCTGTAGTAGACATTGCCTACCCCAGAATCTACAATTTAAGTTGCTATCTAATTTAAAGTGCCAGTAGTAGATCCTGTTGTTCCTCAAAGGATACCATGAACTCCTACCACTTTAAACCTAAACAAGTTTGAGAACTGTGATTTATAAAAATATGGATTAGATGACTTGGCCTACCTCCCTTACTGAGTTGTTGTGAGGTAAAAATCAAAGGAGATCATAAAAGGAAACTAGCTTGGAAAGCAATGGAGTGCTCCACAAATGCGTGAGGTTGTGATTCTCTTTCATTTAATACTAAGCCAACTGTCACTGGGCACCTATACTAGGGCCTAAAGATCAATGACAGCATTAAGACATTTAGAAGTTAGGTAGAACTTAGTCTTAAGTTTACTGAAACAGAGTTTTCCTTTGGCCTGTCTAGAAAAAATCCTCTTCTCAATTTTGATAATCTATTTCACGATAAAAGCAGAACAACTCAAGTAGATTTAGAGCGCACAGCTCCTTAGCTAGGCTACCTTCTCTCTCTCTCTCTTTTTGTGAGTCTGAATCCACACTTTTGCACACATGATATGACAATCAAAAGAAGTGTTTAGAGCATAGAAGAGGTAGATTTTAGTGTATGCAAGTCCATTTTTCTAGAAGCTCTAATGAGCAGGTATATTGCTCAATTGTTTGTGACTTTTGCTGCTGTTACTTTTTGAATGATGCTCCTTGGGACATTTGCTGTAATCTAACTTGAGAATTCTACCAGAGTGTACTGCATGTGCTGCAAGATGTGGGAAAGGCACAGGCCCTGTGATTCCTGGCTTGCCTAGTATGAATTCTGGAACACAGACACCTTTGGGAGCAGTTCTTGGCCCTGTAGTTGGTGCTTAATAACCCAGCCTTGTCACTTGGCAACAGTCTGGTGCTTGATCAAAATCTTTTGCACTCATTTTCCTCTATCACTTCCCCAGTTGCTTTCCTTTCTTTCTTCCCTCCATCCGCCTTCCCCAGGAGGAAAAGACAAAACAAGGAGCAAAGCCAATGCAGACATGCGGAGATTACATGACCATTTTTTTTTTTTGAGATTGGGGCTCACTCTGTTGCCCAGGCTGGAGTGCAGTGGCATGACCATGGCTCACTGCAGCTTTGATGACCTGGTCTTGAGCAATCCCCACAGCTAGCCTCCTGAGTTGCTGTGACAACAAATGCATGCTGCCATGCCTGGCTAGTTTTTTTTTTTTTTTTTAGATTATTTATTACTTGCAGAGATGGGGTCTTATTATGTTGCCTAGGCTGGTTTTGAACTCCTGGGCTCAAATGATCCTCCCATCTCAGCCTCCCAAAGTGCTGGGATTCCAGGTGTAAGCCACGGACCCTCCCACATACACTTTCCATGAGATGTTGGGGATGTGAGGAGTGCTCCTTGGTGATCATTGCCCTACACTGCTGCAGCAATGAGTGGGTAGAAAAGGGCTTTTGTTTCCTTAGTAGAATGTCATAAGCCAGTGTGTTGAGCACAGAACAATTGCAGGGACACAGATTCCTGGCAGGGAAGGGTAGTGACAGCAAGTGTCAAAAGTCACTTCACAAAATAGATTCCAGAGACTCTCATGTTAAGGATCCAGAGCTGAAGAGAGGTGGAGTCTTCTGGAGGAAAAGAAATATTGAAAGGAAAGTGGGAAGAAGAGAAGGGGGGGATTTGGATGGGGCCTCTCTCCTTGACGTCAGGGAACATCTATGAGGGGAACATCATGAACATCTGGGAGGCCTCCCACTTTTCTGGAGAGCAAGAGGACTAAGTTGGAATAAGAGGGGCAAATGCCTGATTATTTTTACTCCCAAATTCTCACTAAGTCTGTTAAGTTTTGGTTTATTGCCTTTATTTCAGATAAAATTATAGAAACCTCGTGGGATTGTGTGTGTGTGTGTGTGTGTGTGTGTGTGTGTGGGTGGGTGGGTGTGGGTGTGTGTGTGTTCCCATGTGTTTTTGATCAAAAGGGAATGCAGTCAATATGTTTGCTAGCATGGGAAAGGAGAGTTCATCCCCAAGTCAAGTCAATGTCATATAATTTTACCCTAAAGAATGGATGATAAGGGGATCTAGTCAGGGAAGATCCCCGAATAGAGAAGGCATCCAAAGGATCAAAGATGAGGAATCTATTGCCTGGTTGAGTGAGGAGGACAAGGACACAGCTTGGGTTTTACTGTTACCCTTTCCACATACCCTCCATGCTTCAGTGTGGACAGCTGACTCTTAATCTTAAATAAAGTCATATGTACATGTACCTTCAAGCTCCACTTGCAACCACACTGCTACACTTATAGAGCCACCATTCTTTCTACTGTAACAGTGATGTCCAGTGCATTCTCATACACTTTTATTATAATCCAGAAACATTACAAAGAGTGTGATAGCTGTCCAGGATTGCAATTTATCTGCTGTTTTTGAGACTGTGACTGGGGAGAATCTAAACTGAGGGAAGAAGTACATCCTCCTGAAGGAAGGGCTAGAGGCGGTGGCCAAGGTTCTGTTCTTCACTCTCTTATAAATGACAGTGTTACTCTGGGTAAGTCCCTCACTCTCTGAGCTTCATTTGTAAAATGCAAAAATCAAGAGAGGCCCTGGTCCTTAAAGATCTTAAGGACTTTGCTAGTGCCTTCCCCCGCTTCTAGTTACAACATTGCAAAGAGTTGTGCTGTGGAGGTTACTGACCTGTTAAGATTCTTGCTGCTGAAGCTGCTTTGGGGGAACGACACATTTCCTGGGAGAATGTGTGAAGGTGAAGATCACCATGCCAGGAAAAAAAGGGGAATGATCATATAAGCAATAGGAAGGCAAAGTGAGGGTGTAGGGTGTAGTCTAGATATTGCTGCCAAAAAGACAGGCCTTCATGCATGCTGATATGAATCACCAGGGAGCTTGATGACAAGGCCGACAGTGGGTGGAGAAGGAAGTTTAAATGTATGACACTGAAAGACTCTATTATAAGAGGCATCTTAGCAGGGAAGAAGCTGGATCTAGCCAACTCTTCCTTTCCATGTTTTACACTCAGTTATTAGGGAAACCAACGGGGTGGGGGTTGGAGAGGACTCGTTAAGATCTAGAGTGGCATTCTACAATGACTCATACAAACAAAAACAGTGATACTTAGGAAAGCGCCTTTCCCAAATCAAGGCTCAGGTTTTCAAAGAGCTCATATGTTGTTTTTTTCTTTTATCTTGATGTTCATTTTTTTGTTAGAAACAGCAGGGCTTTGAGAACTTAGCTCTAGGGAGAAATACCATAAGGCTTTTCACAGACCCAGAAAACACCTCTATCTCTGGGTAGAGAAAATACCTCTGAGTCTTCAACCACTAATTTACCTAAGCCTATAGGTTTCCATATGCCAAATATTATACTGATACAATGCCAGGCACTGAAGATTTAATCTTACCAGTTCTTATTGAACCTAGGATATCATGTTTGTAAGATAAATTATTAAATTGCCAATCATACTATGCCTTGCTATTGTAAGATGCATTCCCATTTCAGAGATGTTAAGATATGTAAAATACATATTATATTTATATTGGATGAATACAACATGTTAAATAGCTTAACTCTGTTGAATTTTGTGATTTATGTTTAACTGCTACCTAGACACTGCTCTGAGAATACACTGAGGTGACTCTGTCAAGAGTTTATTAATCCCCAAGGCTTTACTTTAATACCTGAGTCAGAATCCTAACACCAAGCCTGTAAAATTCCACTGGGAGAGTCTCTAGTATTGTGTTGACAGCAGAGACACCAGGTGGGTAAGTTACAGGAAAACAGATTGTCTTGGCAAATTGATAGCACAGTCCAGCAAGCCAAGGACCAGGTACTCTTCAAGTTTAGTTCCAAGGGCTTGAGAGAGTAACTCTCTCAATACTGGCCTTTTTTTAAGGACACTAAAGCATAAAATTCATAAGCTTGCGTGTGTATTCACTGTTTGTGAGACTCCTTAATCCTTACAGCAATATCAGTTAAGAGTGGGCCCTATGATTGCTTCCATTTCACAGATGAGGAGAGAGGCATCCAAATCACGTGGCTAGTAAAGGAAAGGACCAGGGTTTGAATATGGGTGGTCGAATTCCAGAGCTTGTGCTTTTAATCTCTGCACCCATCCATGAGAAATAAACCTTCCTATCAAAGCAATTCAGACGCGCAAACTAGCCATGATATAAACAAAAAAGTGCTTTGAAAGAGACGTGTGTAAAGTGATGCAGAGCCTGAAGGATGAAGCAATTAAGTTCAGGGATCTTACATATTAATAGAAGCCCAGAGGCTAGGCGCAGTGGCTCACACCTGTAATCCCAGCACTTTGGGAGGCCAAGGCAGGTGGATCACCTGAGGTCAGGAGTTTGAGACCAGTCTGGCCAACATGGTGAAACCCCGTCTCTACTAAAAATGCAAAAATTAGCCGGGCGTGGTGGCTCTTGCCTGTAATTCCAGCTACTCTGGAGGCTGAGGCAGGAGAATCACTTGAACCTGGGAGGCAGAGGTTGCAATGAGCCAAGATTGCACTGTTATACTCCAGCCTGGGCAAGAGTGAGGCTGTCTCAAAACAAACAAACAAAACCCTGAGCATAAGAGCAAGTCAGGTACATTGTCTTTTTAAGAAGGGATTTATCTTAATATTCTATAATTTCAGACCATGAGTTTCCTAAATACCATGCATTTGCATATTTGTGGACTGAATAGTCAATGTATTTATTCCAAGATTCATGGATATCGACACAAGGCTTATTACCTCATAGTAAGTGTGGTTTAACAAATTTTTTGATTGTAGAAAATTTCCAGCACACACAAAAGTAGAGAGGTGTGTATGCTGAACCCCATCTACTCCTTGCTCAGCTATTATCAATATTTTGCTCTGCTTGCTGTTGCTATATTCACTTTCCCCATCTCCTTATATACTTTGTTCTTTTGGGGGAATTTGAAAGCAAATCCAAGCATTTATGTAATTGCCCTAGTAAATACTTCAGTATAGTTATCTAATATACAAGATCTTAAAAAATAATCAAAATTATTGCAACCAATGGCCTTACCAATAATTAGCAATAATTCCAAATATTCATCTAATACCTAGTCTTTGTTCAGTTTTTCCTGATTAATAAATGTGATTTTAATGGAAAAACTTCTACTTCTTTTGTGTCAACTAGTAGGTAGTTCTTCCTCTCAGATCTATTCAGGCTGTATTTGTAAAAATACAAAACTTTTCTGATAAGCAATTTAGGTTGTTAGGAAATATAAATGAAATCAAACAGTTTTTATAAACAGCACATGGAGTCTACCTTTATTTATAAGGTCAAAGACTCAAAGTAGATTTTAAAACAAACACCTGGCAATGGTAGAGCTAAGCCAGCATGTGCTCAGGTGAGGCCTGCTGAGGTGGTGCCCTGCAGAAATTCACAAATCAAGGGGTAAGACGGTCAGTTTGCTCAGGAAGGCTGAGCAAGTAACTCCTGAATTCTGTTTTATGCTTTTTCTTTGATCAACGTCATTTGTCATCACTGAATGCCTTTCAAAACCGCATTTGGATGCAGTATGTGCTAAACTTTTCTTCAGCACCCTCTGAACCAACCCCGTCTTCAAGGTAACTATTTTTATTTTATCTTTCAGATTTTTTTCTGTCTTTGACTTTGGAAAGGCAAATGATGAAAACAGAATTGAAAACTTAGGTTGTTTTCCTCTGTGAAAAAGTAACATGTATATGTATGTATGTACATGGACTCATACATACACACACAAACATTATGTAAAATATTGTATTATGAGGAACCTTCCCTAAATGGTTTTTTTTTTTTTTTTTTGAGATGGAGTTTTGCTCTTGTTGCCCAGGCTGGAGTGCAATGGCACAGTCTCCGCTCAACGCAACCTCCACCTCCCGGGTTCAAGTGATTCTCCTGCCTCAGCCTCCCAAGTAGCTGTGATTACAGGCACTCGCTACCACGTGGGATAATTTTGTATTTTTAGTAGAGATGGGGTTTCACCATGTTGGCCAGGCTGGTCTCAAACTCCTGACCTCAACTGGTATGCCTGCCTCGGCCTCCCAAAATGCTGGGATTACAGGTGTGAGCCACTATGCCCGGCCTCCTAAATGCTTTTTGAAGTTGTATAAAAGCTCTTCTTCTCCCATCAGTCTCTATTATTTCATTCTTTCCTCAGTATTTACTGAGCACTTACTATATGTCAAGTTTTACCAAGTATACATTGGTGAAAAAATATAATGCTTGTCTTCAAGGAGGAAGAGAGGCAGGCAAATGATAAATGTCTGCCATGAGCTAACCCTGGAACCATCATGGAAGGGCAACTACTGGTCAGGGAGAGATAAGAATAAAGGTTTACATGCAGGAGGAGGGGGAAAGGCAGCAGGAAGGAAAGGAATCAAGTTGATGAGTTCAGGTGTACCATGTTTCAGAAGGTGAAATGAGGCGAGAAACCAGATGGAATTATTCAGAGTAGTTAGTTCAACGTCCCATTCTCGTTCCTTTCTATAAGACAACTCCTGGTTGTCTTATAGAAACTGTAAATAATAAGAACTGTATTCAACTGTATTACAATATAAAGCATAAAGCAAATATACTCTGAAGAACAACTATCTGTGGTCTAGTTAGCTTCACCTTGGAGGTGGGTATGGTTTGTGATGCTGGACTAATTCAGCTGGACCAGATCACAAAGATTGGTGCTGCTTCTTTGATTAGGGAGAAGGAAGACTCTGACTTGTATAGATTTGCTTTTCTTTTAGTTTACTACAAAACTAGCAAAATATTAGAATAGTGATTTACATAAGATCAAGAATATAAATGAGTGGGTGTGTCTTCCTGTTGCCTCCCTAGTTCTACCTGGTGAGATTATCAAAATTTGATGATCTCGGAAGCCTGTGTAGAGTGAAGAATCAACGAGAACTGTTGTACCTTTCACTCTTCCTGGAGACACTTTAGCACCCAATAATCAATTCCATTAACATATAAGCATCATCTTGCTGCACCATGATGAGAGGCATCTGGGTTTTATTTCTGTATTTTTGGACCTACTCAAGGTTCAAGTATAGCAAGCTGGGTAGTGGCTTAACACCAAAGTCATAAACTATTTTGATAGGGACAAAATGTTTGTGGTGTGTGTGTGTTTGTCTGTGTTTGGGTTTAAGAGTGCTTATGGATATATCTGACCTGTTACACTTTTGGATCTCAATGTGTCTCTCTCACACACACACACACACACACATGCTTGTGTGCATATACACAGAGTATATTCATTCTATAATTGGATGTCCACATTGGCTTCTGATATGGTTTGGATTTGTATCTCCATCCAAATCTCATGTCAAGTTGTAATCCCCAGTGTTGGAGAAGGGGCCTGGTGGGAGATAACTGGATCATGGGGGGCAAGCTTCCCACTTGCTGTTCTTGGGCTAGTGAGTTCTCACGAGATTTGGTTGTTTAAGTGAGTAGCCCCTTCCCGTCTCTCTCTCTCCTCCTTCTCCAGTTATGTAAGATGTGGCTGCTTTCCCTTTGCCTTCTGCCGTGAGTGTAAATTTCTTGACGCCTCCCAGCCATGCTTCCTGTACAGCCTGCAGAACTGTGAGACAAACCTCTTTTCTTTATAAATTACCCAGTCTCAGGTAGTTCTTTATAGCAATGTGAAACAGACTAACACAGTTTCTCAGTTCTACTGATTGGCATTGCTGACACATAGGAACCCTGGAATGGGAAAAGTAGAGTGTACTCTCCCAGTGCACTGCATAAGTTGGACTTGGAGTGGGGATGGGAGGTTTAGGACGAAGTTAACACCATCTGAGAACTCAAGAACACATAAATGGTAGAAAAATAGTGTGGGAGACGGTGAGTACGATGGTAGGGTCAGGTGAGAACTGGGAGTAAAAGGAAGTGGCAGTGGTAAAGGAGATAACTCGGGGCAAAGACCTCAGGAAGAGAACATGGTGTATTCAGAGAACTGAAAGTCATTCATCATGCGGTCTTTTTAATGTTGCAATTATGACTTATGGAATATTTGTGCTGTCTTTTAAACATAGCCTAGGTTATTTGGTGGAATTCTCACATAAACCAATGTTACTTTGTGATTAGGAACATTTTTTTCTTTTTGCAAACATCAGAAACATAAACTATAATCATAAACCACCATATTTATAAAGCTTACATGGTGTTGAAATTGCCAGGGACATGGCGTAGCTAAGGTTCATTCTCTGGAAAGGGTGTTATGACTGATTTCTCTGATCCCCAGCCTTGAGTCTCAGATGTTAGGCTGTAATTTCCAGGTGGTGTAGATGTTGCTTCTCTGCACCTCAGGTTTCTTAAATGGAAAGAAGAGGAAGCTTTGCAGAAGTCACTGAGACAGGTTGAAGGAGGATTGAGCAGAGAAAGGGACACTGACATTTATTCAGTCATTATTACATGTTAGGCACCTGCATAGTTTTTAGTTCAATTTATGAGATAGTGTATGAGAAAATGTATGTTAAACTACAAAGCAGAATACAAACTATAAGGTATGTAATAAGGATTTTGGAAGCATTTCCCCCATTTGACAATATGTTCCATAGATTCTCAGTAATCGCTCTTGTGAAGAATGTGGTATGATTGAGAAATGCATGTGGGTAGTTTCTGCTACTTTTTTGTGGTCCTTACTTTAATCCATTCTTACAGGTTTTTCTAGTTTGTCAGTTCTCTGTTGCCCTTACTGATAGGATACACCTTAACTTATAGAACATAAAGCAGCTTGAACACTGCTGGGAAAGTAAAAAGATCCAGGGGACATAATGAAAGGTGGAATGTGTATGATTCAGAAGGGTGAGGATTAGGCATTGTAATTAGGCAGGTCAGGACTTAGGAGGGTGGAGTGACCTCACTTGAAGATGATTTGTGCAAGGAGTGGGTGTGATCAGCATTTTCTCCAGGGAGACAGCAGTTTGTACTGTAACTCTTACAAATGCCCAGCATATATATGTGTGTGTGTGTGTGTGTGTGTGTGTGTGTGTGTGTGTGTTTAAAGTTGGTTGGTTTGCTTCACAAAACTTAAGAGCCCATAAATATTGCACCCAGGAGCATGTATTTTAAGTGGCTTTGCCTGCTGATTCTTGCAGCTGGGAACATGAAGCTGCAGTGCAATGTGTTTGCTCTTTTTTTTTCTTTTTTTGTATAAATTTATGGAGTACAGTATAATTTTGTTATATGCATAGATTACATGTAGTGGTGGAGCTCAAGGCTTTTAGGGTATCCATTACCTGAATAACATACACTATACCTAGTAAGCAATTTATCATCATCCAGCCCCCTCCTGCTCCTCTCCTGAATCTCTCTTGTCTATCGGTCCACATTCTGCATCCGTGGGGTGCAAATTATTTAGCTCCCACTTGTAAGTGAGAAAATGTGGCATTTGACTTTCTGTGTCTCAGTTGTTTTGATTAAGATAATGGCCTCTAGTTTCATCCATGTTGCAGCAAAAGACAATTTCATTCTTTTATATGGCTGAATAGTATTCCATTGTACATTTTCTTTATCCAATCATTTGCTAATGAACACTTAGGTTGATTCCATATCTTTGCTACTGTGAATAGTGCTGCAATAAATATATGAGTGTAGGTATCTTTTCAAAATAACAATTTACTTCCCTTTGGGTAGATACTCAGTAGAGGGATTGCTGGATTAAATGGTAGTTCTATTTTTAATTCTTTGAGAAATCGCCATACTGTTTTCTATGGAGGTTGTATTTATTTACATTTTCACTAATGGTATATAAGCATCCCCTTTTCTCTGAATCCTTGCCATCTGATATTTCTTGTCTTTTTTATAATAGCTATTCTGACTGGCTGCTTCTCATTATTTTCAAATTAGTCAATTGCTTTCAGGTTCCATCCAAACCTACACTTTCAGGCCCACTTGAATGGTGGGTTATAAGATAATTAGAGGTGGGGGGGGAAATAAAGGTCCTGCCTTAAGGTCAGAGTTAGGAGAGAATCATGAGTAATTAAATATGATCTTTAAAAAAAAATAAGTGTTGCTGCTGCTATGTTGTTGGTTGTTGAGAAAGCATAAAGTGATTCTGATGTAACTTGGCTGATAAACTTGAGCTATTGTAAGTATCCACCTCTTTGGATGTCTCTTACCTGAAGAACCCATAAAGTACAAGGATATGCTGTAAAAATGTACAGATAAGTTTAATAATTGATTTTTTTAATTCCTTAATTTGCTCACAAGCAGTATTTTCCTCCTGTGTACACAAACGGCTCAAACTTTATTAACATTTTCTCTTAGTAATAGTTTCTATTTCTATATTAAACTAATCATCTTGATCTGAACTCTTCACTAGAGATTCCCAAAGTCGTGTCTAAACAAAACTAAACAGAGACAAGATCTTTACATTTACAGAATAGATGCTAATGCACTTGTGAGGTTAATTAGGGTAATAAAAAATTACATCTATATATGTACACACATTAATGTGGGACTTCAATTAATTTTTACGACATGATTCCTTTTATGAAAACACATTTACAAATATAAAAATGGAAAAGGAAAATGTGGTACACACATACACGCATAGAGTGGCATACTATTAAGCCATAAAAGGAAGGAAATCCTGCCATTTGCAATAACAAGAATGAATCTGAAGGACATTATGCTACATGAAATAAGCCAGACATAGAGAGACACATACTGTATGATTTCACTTATATGTGGAATCTAAAATAGACAAACTCATAGAAGTGGAGAATGTAATGGTGGTTGCCAGGGCCTAGAAAGGGGGAGGGGGTGGGGGAAATGAGTAGATGTTGGTTAGAGTACTAACCTTCAGTTATAAGATGAATAAGTACTGGGAATTCAATCTACATCCCGGTGACTCTAGTTAATAATACTGTATTGCACAGTTAAAACTTGCTAAGAGAATAGATCTTAAATGTCCTCACCACCACCTAACTCCTCCAACAATGATAACTATGTAGGGTGATGAATATGTTCATTAATTTGATTGTGATAATCGTTTCACAGTGTATGTGTGTATCAAATCATTACAATTTACATCTTGAATATATACAATTGTTGTCAATTATACCTCAATAAAGCTGGAAACAATAAAATGGGCTAAAAAATTATAATGCCAACTTACACTCTCACTATCAAAACATAAAATTTTCTGTTTCATCCCACATTTGCTAGCATTAGTTATTAATATTAAAAGTAAGTCTCTGCTAATCTGAAAAGCAAAAGAGTTTCCACTGTTGTTTGAATTTGTGTACTGTGTGAGGTGGAGCAGTTTATCACATACATACAAAAATGAGTTTATTGTATTTGGTGGGTTGTCTGTGTGTTCTTTAGTTTCATTAAGTCTTTTTTCCCCATTTATATGATAAAGGTAGTATAAGAAAAACATGATTTCTTGGTCTCTTATAAGAAATTTGGCAACATTTTGATTACAATTTTTTGAAAGGCCTCTGGAACTCTCAATTTACTTATGCTGTCAAATCTGCTCAGCATCCCCACTGTGATTATACTGTAACTTATAAGTTTTTTTAATCCTTCAAATATTTTGAGAAAATTAAACACAATTTTTATGGTTTTCATATCAATATTTACTTCACAATCCACCTTGAATTTATTTTTATGTGGTAAGAATTCAAACAAAAATATTTTCAAATTTTTACTAATTGTCTAATACCAGCCACTTGATATTTTTCTCTCTTGTTTTCTAATACTTTATAATAAAAATTTCACTGACTATTGAGGCTTTATTTTGTGTGTGTGGAAGGCTTTCTTGATCGCTTATGAGGTTTTTTGTTTGTTTGTTTTGAGACAAAAATCTCACTCTGTCACCCAGGCTGGAGTGCAATGGCACGATCTTGGCTCAACCTCCGCCTCCTGGGTTCAAGCAATTCTTCTGTCTCAGCCTCCTGAGTAGCTGGGATGTCAGGCGTGCACCACTATGCCTGGCTAATTTTTTGTATTTTCAGTATAGACGGGGTTTCACCATGTTGGCCAGGCTGGTCTTGAACCCCTGACCTGAAGTGAACCACCTGCCTCAGCCTCCCAAAGTGCTATGATTATAGGTATGAGCCACTGTGCCCGTCCACTTATGAGTTTTAAAATAAAATATTTGAATTTATATAAATAGATTATTACATTGATGCTTTTGTGATTCTTGATCCAGCATATACTATTTTAATTACTGTAGCTTTTTATTATGTTTTAACTTTTTAAAAGAAGATACTTTTCATTTTCTCTAAAATATTTTAATGTTCCATTTTGCTTTTGTTTGTAATAAACATTAGAATAAATAGTTTGGTCATAGTCTCCAAAAAAACCCAACATGGCAAATAGAATTGAAACTATATAAAGCTTGTAACTTTATTTGGAAAAAAAATCATATCTTTAGGACATACAGTTTTCTCATCCAATGTTTATAGGTATAATTTTCTTTTCTTTTTTTTTTTACTTTTGTGTCTGATTTTTTTTTTTTAATTTTACTTTAGGTTCTGGAGTACATGTGCAGATGACGCAGGATTGTTGCATAGGTACACACATGGCAATGTGGTTCTCAGTCTCCCTCCCCCCCCAAAGGTATAATTTTCTAATTTTCTTCTTTAAGACTACATTTCTTATTTGTATAATACATATGTATATATTTACTGATATTGTGAGTGAATTTTTACTATATTTGCTACTTATAATTAATATGCAGGGAAGCTTTTTCTGTGTGTGTATTTATCTGGTTCTCATCCAGTTTACTGGATTCAGTGCTTCTAATGGATTTTAATGCCTTTGAGTTTTCATCTTACAAAATATATTATTATATCTCCTGCCAAAATGAAACTGTGACAATTTTCTCATTTTTATACTCTTTATTTATCTTATATGCTATTGTTCTGGCTAGAACTGAAGAATAATGCTCAAGGTGAATGGGAATAGCTATTTTGCTTTGTTTCTGATTTAAAAGTGAGGCATGTAGTGGTTCATAATAGGATTGATTATAATTGAATCAGATAAACTTTAGTATGCTGAACACTTGCTACTTTTTAGAAATTTAAGAATGCGTTGAATTTTATCAAATTCCTTTTGGAAATTTATTGCTCTTATGCATTTCATATTGTATCATTGTAAAATACCATCTGCCTGTCAAGTATTGTTTTAAAAAATTAAATTTGCTAAATATCACCTAGTGTTAGATACAAGTCAAAAATGCAGAAACAGTAGAGTAGGAAGTTGTTGAGTTTTCAGAACATCACACACCCAACAGGCTCCAGTGTATGATGTTCCCCTCCCTGTGTCCATGTGTTCTCATAGTTCATCTCCCACTTAGGAGTGAGAACATGCAGTGTTTGGTTTTCTGTCTCCTGTGTCAGTTTGCTGAGAATGATGGTTTCCAGCTTTATCCATGTCCCTGCAAAGGACATAAACTCATTCTTTTTTATGGCCACATAGTATTCCATGGTGTACGTGTGCCACATAGTCTTTATTCAGTCTATCATTGATGGGCATTTGGGTTGGTTTCAAGTCTTTGCTATTGTAAACAGTGCTGTAATAAACATGCACGTGCATGTGTCTTTAGAATAGAATGATTCATAATCCTTTGAGTATATACCCAGTAATGGGATTGCTGGGTCAAATGGTATTTCTATTTCTAGATCCTTGAGGAAACGCCACACTGTCTTCCACAATGGTTGAACTAACTTACACTCCCACCAACAGTGTAAAAGCGTTCCTATTTCTCCACATCTTCTCCAGCATCTGTTGTCTCCTGATTTTTATTTTTTATTGTACTTTAGGTTCTAGGGTACATGTGCAGATCATGCAGGATTGTTGCATAGGTACATACATGGCAACGTGGTTTGTTGCCTCCATCCCCCCCTGTCACCTATATCTGGCATTTCTCCCCATGTTATCCCTCCCCAACCTCCCCCACCCCCCCCACTGTCCTTCCTCTGCCCCCCCTCCCCCCAGCAGACCCCAGTGTGTGATGCTCCCCTCTCTGTGTCCATGTGTTATCATTGTTCAACACCTGCCTATGAGTGAGAACATGTGGTGGTTGATTTTCTGTTCTTGTGTCAGTTTGCTGAGAATGATGGTTTCCAGATTCATCCATGTGCCTACGAAGGACACGAACTCATCATTTTTTATGTCTGCATAGTATTCCATGGTGTATATGTGCCACATTTTCCTTATCCAGTTTATCATCGATGGGCATTTGGGTTGGTTCCATGTCTTTGCTATTATAAACAGTACTGCAATGAATATACGTGTGCATGTGTCTTTATAATAGAATGCTTTATAATCCTTTGGGTATATATCCAGTAATGGAATTGCTGGGCCAAATGGAATTTCTATTTCTAGGTCCTTGTCTTCTTTTGAAAAGTGTCTGTTCATATCCTTCACCCACTTTTGGATAGGTATTTTTTTTTCTTGTAAATCTGTTTTCGTTCTTTGTAGATTCTGGATATTAGCCCTTTGTCAGATGGGTAGATTGCAAAAAAATTTCCCATTCTGTTGGTTGCCAGTTCACTCTAATGATTGTTTCTTTTGCTGTGCAGAAGCTCTGGAGTTTAATTAGGTCCCATTTGTCTATTTTGGCTTTTGTTGCCAATGCTTTGAGTGTTTTAGTCATGAAGTCCTTGCCTATGCCTATGTCCTGAACGGTTTTGCCTAGGTTTCCTTCTAGTGTTTTTATGGTGTTAGGTCTTACGTTTAAATCTTTAATCCATCTGGAGTTAATTTTAGTGTAAGGTGTAAAGAAGGGGTCCAGTTTCTGGTTTTTGCACATGGCTAGCCAGTTTTCCCAACACCATTTATTAAACAGGGGGATCCTTTCCCCCATTGCTTGTTTCTGTCTGGTTTGTCAAAGATCAGATGGTTGTAGATGTGTGGCATTGCCTCTGAGGCCTCTGTTCTGTTCCATTGGTCTATATCTCTGTTTTGGTACCAGTACCATGCTGTTTTGATTACTGTAGCCTTGTAGTATAGTTTGAAGTCAGGTAACATGATGCCTCCAGCTTTGTTCTTTTTGTTTAGGATTGTCTTGACTCTGAGGGCTCTCTTTAGGTTCCATATGAAGTTTAAGGTGTTTTTTTTCCAGTTCTGTGAAGAAAGTCAATGGGAACTGGATGGGTTAGTACTGAATCTATAAATTACTTTGGGCAGTATGGCCATTTTCACAATATTGATTCTTCCTAACCATGAGCATGGAATGTTTTTTCATCTGTTCGTGTCCTCTCTCATTTCCTTGAGTAGTGGTTTGTAGTTCTCCTTGAAGAGGTCCTTTACATCTTTTGTTAGTTGTATTCCTAGGTATTTTATTCTCTTGGTAGCAATTGTGAATGAGAGTTCACTCATGATTTGGCTGTTTGTCTGTTATTGGTGTATAGGAATGCTTGTGATTTTTGCACATTAATTTTGTATCCTGAGACTTTGCTGAAGTTGCTTATCAGCTTAAGGAGATTTTGGGCTGAGACGATGGGGTCTTCTGAATATACAGTCATGTTGTCTGCAAATAGAGACAATTTGATTTCCTCTTTTTCTATTTGAATACCCCTTATTTCTTTTTCTTGCCTGATTCCTGGCCAGAACTTCCAATACTATGTTCAATAGGAGTGGTAAGAGAGGGGTATCCTTGTCTTGTACTGGCTTACAAAGGGAATGCTTCCAGTTTTTGTCCATTCAGTATGATATTGGCTGTGGGTTTGTCATAAATAGCTCTTATTATATTGAGATACATTTCATCAGTACTTAGTTTATTAAGAGTTTTAGCATAAAGGGGTGTTGAATTTTGTCTAAGGCCTTCTCTGCATCTATTGAGAGAATCATGTGGTTTTTGTTTTTGGTTCTGTTTATGTGATGGATTATGTTTATAGATTTGTGTAGGCTTAACCAGCCTTGCATCTCAGGGATGAAGCTGACTTGATCATAGCGGATAAGCTTTTTGATGTGCTGTTGGATTCGGTTTGCCAGTATTTCATTGAGGATACTTGCATCAGTGTTTATCATGGATATTGTCCTGAAATTTTCTTTTTCAGTTGTGTCTCTGCCAGGTTTTGGTATCAAGATGATGTTGGTCTCATAAAATGAGTAAGGGAGGATTCCCTCTTTTTCTGTTTTTTGGAATAGTTTCATAAGGAATGGTACCAGCTTCTCTTTATACCTCTGGTAGAATTTGGCTGTGAACCTGTCTGGTCCTGAACTTTTTTTGGTTGGTAGAATATTAATTGCTGCCTCAATTTCAGACCTTGTTATTGGTCTATTTGGGGATTCGATTTCTTCCTGGTTTAGTCTCAGGAGGGTATAAGTGTCCAGGAATTTATTCATTTCTTCTAGATTTATGGGTTTACTTGCATAGAGGTATTTATAGTATCCCTCCAATTTGATTGCACTGTCATCTGAGAGACTGTTTGTTATGATTTCCATTCTTTCACATTTTCCGAGCAGTGTTTTACTTCCAATTATGTGGTCAATTTTAGAATAAGTGCAATGTGGTGCTGAGAAGAATGTATCTTCTGTGGATTTTGAGTGAAGAGTTCTGTAGCTGTCTATTAGGTCCGCTTGGTTCAGATCTGAGTTCAAGTCCTGGATATCCTTGTTAATTTTCTGTCTCATTGCTCTATCTAATATTGAAAGTGGAGTGTTGAAGTCTCCCACTGTTATCATATAGGAGTCTAAGTCTCTCTTTATAGGCCATTAAGAGCTTTCGCTTTATGTATCTGGGTGTTCCTGTAATTGGTGCATATATATTTAGGATAGTTAGTTTTTCTTGTTGCATTGATCTGTTTACCATTATGTAATGCCCTTCTTTGTCTCTTTTGATCTTTGTTGGTTTAAAGTCTGTTTTATCAGAGACTAGCATTCTGACCCCTGCTTTTTTTTTTGCTTTCAATTTGCTTGGTAACTCTTCCTCCATCCCTTTATTTTGAGCCTATTTGTGTCTTTGTGTGTGAGATCTCCTGAATATAGCACATTGATGGGTCTTGACTCTTTATCCATTTTGCCAGTCTGTGTCTTTTAATTGGGGCATTTAGCCCATTTACACTTAAGGTTAATATTGTTATGTGTGAATTTGACCCACCATTTTTATGCTAGCTGTTTGTTTTGCCTGCTAGTTGATGCAGTTTCTTCACAGTGTCGATGGTCTTTACAATTTGGTATGTTTTTGCAGTGGTTGGTACCAGTTGTTCCTTCCATGTTTAGTGCTTCCTTCAGGAGCTCTTGTAAGGCAGGTCTGTTGGTAACAAAATCTTTCAGCATTTGCTTGTCCATAAAGGATTTTATTTCTCCTTCACTTATGCAGATTAGTTTGGCAGGATATGAAATTCTGGGTTGAAAATTCTTTTCTTTAAGGATGGTGAATACTGGCCCCCACTCTCTTTTGGCTTGTAGGGTTTCTGCCAAGAGATTTGCTGTGAGTCTGATGTGCTTCCCTTTGTGGGTAACCCAACCTTTCTCCCTGGCTGCCCTTAGCACTTTTTTCATTTCAACCCTGGTGAATCTGATGATTATGTGTCTTGGGGTTGCTCTTCTTGCAGAGTATCTTTGTGGTGTTCTCTGTATATCCTGATTTTGAATGTTGGCCTGCCTTGCTATATTGGGGAAGTTCTCATGGATAACATCCTGAAGAGTGTTTTCCAACTTCGTTTCATTCTCCCCATCACTTTCAGATACACCAATCAAATGTAGATTTGGTCTTTTCATATAATCCCATATTTCTTGAGGCTTTGTTCATTTCTTTTCACTCTTTTCTTTCTAATCTTGCCTTCTTGCTTTATTTCATTGAATTGATCTTCAATCTCTGATATCCTTTCTTCCACTTGATTGATTCAGCTATGGAAACTTATATATGCTTCATGAAGTTCTTGTGCTGTTTTTCAGCTCCATCAAGTCGTTTATGTTCTTCTCCATGCTGGTTATTCTAGTTAGCATTTCATCTGACCTTGTTTCAAGGTTCTTAGCTTCCTTGCATTGGGTTAGAACATGCTCCTTTAGCTCAGAGAAATTTGTTATTACTCACCTTCTGAAGCCTGCTTCTGTGAATTCATCAAACTCATTCTTCATCTAGTTTTGTTCCCTTGCTGGTGAGGAGTTGTGATCCCTTGAAGGAGAAGAGGTATTCTGGTTTTTGGAGATTTCGGCCTTTTTGCACTGGTTTCTTCCCATCTTTGTGGATTTATTTATCTTTGGTTTTTGAAGTTGGTGACCTTTGGGTGGGGTCTCTGAGTGGACGTCCTTTCCGTTGATGTTGAGACGACTTCTTTTTGTTTGTTAGTTCTCCTTCTAACAGTCAGGGCCCTCTGCTGCAGGTCTGCTGGAGATCCACTCTAGACGCTGCCTGCCTGGGAATCACCAGCAGGGGTTGCAGAACAGCAAAGATTGCTGCCTCTTCCTTTCTCTGGTAGCTTCATTCCAGAAGGGTGCCCGCCAGATGCCAGCCAGAGCTCTCTTGTATGAGGTGTCTGTCAGCCCCTGCTGGGAGGTGTCTCCCAGTCAGGATACACGTGGGTCAGGGAACCATTTAAGGAGGCATTCTGTCCCTTATCAGAGCTCAGGTGCTGTGCTGGGAGCTTTCAGGCAGGGACATCTAAGGCTGCTGAAGCTGTACCCACAACCGCCCCTTTTTTAGGTGCTCTGTCCCAGGAAGGTGGGGGCTTTATTTATAAGTCCCTGACAGGCTGCTCCCTTTTTTCAGAGATGCCCTGCCCTGCGAGGAAGGAGTCTAGTGACACAGTCTGCCTGCAGTGGCCTTGCTGAGGTGCCGTGGGCTTTGCCCAGTTGCTGTGTAAACTTCCAGATGACTTTGTTTACACAGGTGAGGTTAAAGCCACCTATCTGAGCCTCAGCAATGGCAGAGGCTTCTCCCCCACATCAAGCTCTAATGTCTCAGGTTAAGCACAGACTACTGTGCTGGCTGCAAGAATTTCAAGCCAGTGGATCTTAGCTTGCTGGTCTTCACGGAGGTGGGATCTTCTGAGCCAGATCACTTGGCTCTCTGGCTTCAGCCCCCTTGTTCAGGGCAATGAGTGCTTCTGTCTCACTGGCATTCCAGGCTCCACTGGGGTATGAAAGAAAAAAAAAAACTGCTGAAGCTAGCTTGGTGTCTTCCCAAATGGCTACATTCTGCAACCCAGGGCCCTGGTGTAGGCCCCAGAGGGAATCTCCTGGTCTGCAGGCTGTGAAGACCATGGGAAAAATGCAGTATCTGAGCCAGAGTGCAAGAGTGCCTGGAAAAGTCCCTAATGACTTCCCTTGGCTAGGAGAGGGAGTTTCCCTGCCCCTTGTACTTCCCAGGTGAGACAATGCCCCACCCTGCTTCAGCTCACCCTCCTTGTCCTGCATTTAACTGTCTAACCAGTCCCAATGAGATGAACCAGGTACCTCAGTCGGTTATGCGGAGATCACTTGCTTTCTGCGTCACTGTCACTGGGAGCTGCGCACAGGAGCTGTTCCTATTCAGCCATCTTGCTTGAAAATCCCCCGAGTGTTGTTTTCAGTTGCTTTCCTTAGCTTAAATTTTTCTGGTACTATGTTTTTTTATTACTCAGGTTTTGGGCTGTGTTTATATTCCCTCCCTACCCCTCCCCTGCCCTCCCCTTCCATCTCAGCTCACTGCAGCCTCGACCTACCAGGTTCAAGGAATCCTCCTGCCTCAGCATGCCCACCCCCAACCCCACAAGTTGCTGGTACTACAGGCATACACCATAACACCCAGCTCATTTTTGTATTTTTTTTTTTTTGGTAGAGATGGGGTTTCTTCATGTTGCCCAGGCTTGTCTTGAACTACTGAGCTCAAGCTATCCGCCTGCCTTGGCCTTCCAAAGTGCTAGGATTATAGGTGTGAGCCATTGCAGCTGGCCTTTTTGGCTGTATTTTTATGTCTTATGATTATAAATGACAAAGATCAACATGGTTTGGAATTTAATGGACTATGGGTAAACTTTTTAAAAGGTGGACTCATAAGCATGTAAGACTGGTCATGAAAGTGAATGTCAAGAGAAAGAAAGACGAGTCAATGGCTAGGGATGCCTACAGCAGTAAAGAGAACCACTAGGAGAATCAAGATCTTTTTCATCCTTTCTGCATTCTTCCACGATACTACATTGCACCCTGAGGCCTATGTGGGAGCAGTTTTCCCAGAGGATGGAGGCAAGTTGATTGCGAGTTTCCTATTTTAAAACAAAATTTAGAGTTTGACCTTATATTCTGAAGTCTGGGGAAGTCTTCATCTTGGTACAAGTATTGTGATAGAGCAAGCTGACAATGAGGACTGAGGGGCAGCTCAGCTTTCTCTTAGGCGGCTCCAATTCTTTTTCGCAGGTGAGACCAGGAGCACAACTCTGGGGAACATTTTACATTTGCCTTTTTCTTTCTCTTTCTTTGTCTTCCCTTTCCTATCTCCTTTCTCCCAAAATAGTGAATTGTGGGATTACCAGTCCAGGTATCAGCTCTCTGTTAAGCTCCCAGTCCTTGCATTTCTTATTCCAGCCGTAAGAAAGAAGGGGGAGTACTTTCATTGTGAACCACAGTCATTATGCTTTTTCGCCACATCCACGTAGTTAATGCCTACAGCTTTTCAAATGTTGAGAAAAGAATTAGCCAGGCTACCCTAAGTACCAGTACATACTTGTGTGGTGGAGGGTACTAGGTCCAACAGTTACTCTCTGATTAAATTAAAGGAAAAACTTTTATTATTATATATATTGCAAAGAGTATGGAACCATAATGAAGGGGTCCCCTTTATTGTAAGGGGTCTCCTATGTTGTACCAGTAGCACAGATAAAAGATCATGAGTCCTCTCTATAATTCCCTGGCCACCTCATAAAATGGTACTATCCAGCAAAATATTATTTAGTAGCAAAATATATTTTAATTATAAAACGATTTTAAGTAACTGAATAAAAATGTGTACCAGGAACTTTCCCAATAGACAGCAGAATATGTACATTTTGTGAGGGTAGAGCAGCATCTATTTAATATAATTTTTATATAGAAAATACAGGCATATTTGAAAATGAAAACATGTAAGAAAGTATGTCACAAAGAATAACAAAATATGTCACAAAATAAAAAAGTTGCCCCAAGTAACAAGATTACTAAACAACACCCAGCACCATGTTGGACTTTCTGTGCATAAGTTCCAGGATGGCTAGGCACTACCAAGGAGAAATGATCCTGCTTTTAGAAGAGCCAGTTGGTCGTGCAGTGGTTAAAACCCAGTCCTCCTTTTCCTGGAAAAAAAAAAAAAGCAGCCAAATAGATTGAAAAGAACAAACTGAGCTGAAGAGCTAACATCTCTTTGGGGTTTGATGAAAACAGGATTGAAAGTCCCAGATACCGGGTATTATCTGTGATGTTTATAGGGAATGAGGGTCATTCTTTGAGATAACTAAGAGGCATGGGAAACAAGTGCTAACTTATGGAAAGATCTGAGAAGCATCGGACCTGAGTTTTAGTCTTGATTCTGCCACTAGTTTTCTATCTTACAATCCTCTCTTCTGTAAAATGAGGGGTTTGGAGCTAATGAACCTAAAGGTCTCTTAGTCCACTAACCATCTATGGTTTTTAGTTACGGTATTTGCTTAGCATCAGCTTTCTGAAGATGTGCACAGAGGTCAAAGGAAACATAATTTCTTTCTCAACAACTGAATTATCTGGGAACAAGGCAAGATCGGTCTTATTTGTCAGAAGAGAAGGTTACATGTTGAGGCATTTAATGGATGCCACAAGGCATTTCTCTACCAGTTGACACTCGTATCAGGAAATTGCTCCATGTGTTAACATGCCTTTACTGAGCACTGATTTTTGTACCTGTACAAGACACTAGGCATACTTTTTAAAAAAATTATACTTTAAGTTCTGGGTACATGTCAGAACATGCGGGTTTTTACACAGGTATACATGTGCCATGGTGGTTTGCTGAATCCATCACCCCATCATCTACATTAGTTATTTCTCCTAATGCTATCCCTCCCCCAATTCCCCCCATCCTTGCTATCCCTGCCCTAGCCCCCCAACCCCTCGACAGGCCCTGGTGTATGATGTTCCTCTCCCTGTGTCCATGTGTTCTTATTGTTCAGCACCCACTTATGAGTGAGAACATGCAGTGTTTGGTTTTCTGTTCTTTTGTCAGTTTGCTGAGAATGACGGTTTAGAGCTTTATCCATGTCCCTGCAAAGGACATGAACTTAACCTTTTAGTATTCCATGGTGTATATGTGCCACATATTCTTTATCCAGTCTATCATTGATGGGCATTTGGGTTGGTTTCAAGTCTTTGCTATTGTGAAAAGGGCCACAATAAACATATGTGTGCATGTGTCTTTATAATAGAATGACTTAAAATCCTTTCGGTGTATACCCACTAATGGGATTGCTGGGTCAAATGGTATTTCTATTTATAGATCCTTGAGGAATCGCCACACTGTCTTCCACAATGGTTGAACTAATTTACACTCCTACCAACAGTGTAAAAGCATTCCTATTTCTCCACATCCTCTCCAGCATCTATTGTCTCCTGATTTTTTAAATGATCATCATTCTAACTGGCGTGAGATGGTATCTTAGTGAGGCTTTGATATGCATTTCTCTAATGACCGGTGATGATGAACTTTTTAAAAATGTTTGTTGGCCGCATAAATGTCTTTTTTTGAGAAATGTCTGTTCATATCCTTTGCCCATTTTTATATGAAGTTGTTTTTTTTCTTGCAAATTTGCTTAAATTCTCTGTAGATTCTGGATATTAGCCCTTTGTCAGATGGCGAGATTGCAAAAATTTTTTCCCATTCTGTTGATTGCCAGTTCACTCTAATGATAGAAAAGCTCTTTAGTTTAATTAGATCCCATTTGTCTATTTTGGCTTTTGTTGCCATTGCTTTTGGAGTTTTAGTGATGAAGTCCTTGCTCATGCCTATATCCTGAATGGTATTGACTAAGGTTTTCTTCTAGGGTTTTTATGGTGTTAGGTCTTATGTTTAAATCTTTAATCCATCTGGAGTTAAATTTTGTATAAGGTGTAAGGAAGTGATCCAGTTTCAGCTTTCTGCATATGGCTAGCCAGTTTTCCCAACACTATTTATTAAATAGGGAATCCTTTCCCCATTGCTTGTTTCTGTCTGGTTTGTCAAAGATCAGATGGTTGTAGATGTGTGGCATTGCCTCCGAGGCCTCTGTTCTGTTCCATTGGTCTATATCTCTGTTTTGGTACCAGTACCGTGCTGTTTTGATTACTGTAGTCTTGTAGTGTAGTTTGAAGTCAGATAGTATGATGCCTCCAGCTTTTTTTGTTAGGATTGTCTTGGCAATGCAGGCTCTTTTTTGGTTCCATATGAAGTTTAAGGTGTTTTTTTTTCCAGTTCTGTGAAGAAAGTCAATGGGAACTTGATGGGGTAGTACTGAATCTATAAATTACTTTGGGCAGTATGACCATTTTCACAATATTGATTCTTCCTAACCATGAGCATGGAACGTTTTTCATCTGTTTGTGTCCTCTTATTTCCTTGAGCAGTGGTTCGTAGTTCTCCTTGAAGAAGTCCTTCATATCCCTTGTTATTTGTATTCCTAGATATTTTATTCTCTTTGTAGCAATTGTGAATGAGAGTTCATTCATGATTTTGTTGTTTGTCTGTTATTGGTGTATAGGAATGTTTGTGATTTTTGCACATTAATTTTGTATCCTAAGACTTTGCTGAAGTTGCTTATCAGCTCAAGGAGATTTTGGGCTGAGATGATGGGGTCTTCTGAATGTACAATCATGTTGTCTGCAAATAGAGACAATTTGACTTTCTTTTTTTCTATTTGAATACCCCTTATTTCTTTTTCTTGCCTGACTGCCCTGGCCAGAACTTCCAATACTATGTTCAATAGGAGTGGCGAGAGAGGGCATCTTTGTCTTGTGCCAGTTTTAAAAGGGAATGCTTCCTGTTTTTGCCCTTTCAGTATGATCTTGGCTGTGAATTTGTCATAAATAGCTCTTATTATTTTGAGATATGTTCCATCGATACCTGGTTTATTGAGGTTTTTAGCATTAAAGGCTGTTGAATTGTGTCTAAGGCCTTCTCTGCATCTATTGAGAGAACCATGTGGTTTTTGTTTTTGGTTCTGTTTATGTAATGGATTATGTTTATAGATTTGTGTATGTTGAACCAGCCTTGCATCTCAGGGATGAAGCCAACTTGATCGTGGTGGATGAGGTTTTTGGTATGCTGCTGGATTTGGTTTGCCAGCATTTTATTGAGGATTTTCACATCAATGTTCGTCATGGATATTGGCCTGAAATTTTCATTCTTAGTTGTGTCTCTGTCGGGTTTGGGTATCAGGATGATGGTCTCATAAAATGAGTAAGGGAGGATTCCCTCTTTTTGTATTGTTTTGAATAGTTTCATAAGGAATGGTACCAGCTCCTCTTTATACCTCTGGTAGAATTTGGCTGTGAACCCGTCTGGTCCTGAACTTTTTTTGGTTGGTAGAATATTAATTGCTGCTTCAATTTCAGACCTTGCTATTGGTCTATTCGGTGGATTTGGCTTCTTCCTGGTTTAGTCTTGGGAGGGCGTAAATGTCCAGGAATTTATCAATTTCTTCTAGATTTATTAGTTTATTTGCATAGAGGTGTTTGTAGTATTCTCTGGAGTAGTTTGTATTTCTGGGGGATTGGTGGTGATATCTCTTTTATCATTTTTTATTGTATCTATTTGATTCTTCTCTGTTTTTTTCTGTTTTAGTCTGGCTTGTGGTCTATCTATTTTGCTAACTTTTTAAAAAAAACCAGCTCTTGGATTCACTGATTTTTTGAAGGGTTTTTTGTGTCTTATCTCCGTCGGTTCTGCTCTTACCTTAGTTATTTCTTGTCTTCTGCTAACTTTTGAATTTGTTTGATCTTGCTCTTCTAGTTCTTTTAATTGTGGCATTAGGGTGTCGATTTTAGGTCTTCCTCATTTCTCTTGTGGGCATTTAGTGCTATAAATTTCCCTCTACCCACTGCTTTAAATGTGTCCCAGACATTCTGGTACATTGTGTCTTTGTTCTTATTGGTTTCAAAGAACATCGTTATTTCTGCCTTCATTTCATTATTTATCCAATAGTGATTCAGGAGCAGGTTGTTCAGTTTCCATGTAGTTGTGTGGCTTTTTTTTTTTTTTTTTTTTTTATGAATAAATGGAACCTTAATAAGGAAAAGTACCGGCTACATTATCGGTTGCAAATTGATTTGCTGTAGGCAAATTCTAATATAATTTGGCCACGTGAGGCATACCTCTTTTTTTTTTTTTTTAGAAAGTAAAAGAAAGAAAAGAATAAAGAGAGAAAGAAAGAAAAGAAAATAAAAGAAAGGGAAAAAGAAGAAGAAAAAGAGGGAGAGAGAACAGGAATCTGCTCTATTGCCCAGGCTAGAATGCAGTCTAGAAATGGGTATTACAAAGCTCTTTTATACTAATAATTGTGTTATACGATGGAGACAGGGAGGAATAAGGGAGGAAAATAACAAACAAACAGCCAACCAATATTTCATTTGAACCTATGAAATACTATGTAATTGCTGGGGAGTGATTTACTCCTAACCATGTGGTCTCTCCTAGAATAAATGTGATGTGTTACTAAAAAAAAATGGATGTTTTGTGGATTTGGAGTAGAGAGCTCTGTAAATGTTTATTAAGTTTACTTGTTCGAGGTATAAGTTCAAGTCCCGGATATCCTTGTTAACCTTCTGTCTCATTAATTTGTCCAATATTGACAATGTAGTGTTAAAGTCTCCCACTATTATTGTGTGGGGAGTCCAAGTCTCTTTGTAAGTCACCAAGAACTTGCCCTATGTATCTGGGTACTCCTATATTGTGTGTGCACAGACTTAGGATCATTAACTTTTCCCATTACATTGATCCCTCTACCATTATACAATGTCCGTCTTGTCTCTTTTGTTTTCTATTACTTTAAAGTCTATTTTATCAGAGATGAGAATTGTAACTCCTTTTTTTTTTTTTTTTTCTCTCCATTCGGTTGGCAAATCTTCCTCCATCCCTTTGTTTTGAGTCTCTGTATATCCTTGCATGTGAGATGGGTCTGGATGTAGCTTACTGATGGGTTTTTTAGAATGGCTCATACTGGTTGTTCCTTTCTGTACATAGTGCTTCTTTCAGAAGCTCTTGTAAAGCAGGCCTGGTGGTAATGAAATCTCTGAGTCTTGCTTGTTTGTAAAAAATTTTACCTTTCCCTCACTTATGAAACTTAATTTGGCTGGATATGAAATTCTGGGTTGAAAGTTCTTTTCTTTAAGGATGTTGAATATTGGCCCCCACTCTCTTCTGGCTTGTAGGGTTTCTGCTGAGAGATCTGCTGTGAGTCTGATAGGCTTCCCCTTGTGAGTAACCTGTCCTTTCTCTCTGGCTGCCCTTAGTATTTTCTCCTTTGTTTCAACCCTGGTGAATCTAATATTATGTGTCTTGGGGTTGTCTTTTTGAGGAATATCTCTGTGGTGTTCTCTGTATTACCTGGAGTTGAGTATTGTCCTGGCTTGCTAGGTTAGGAAAAGTTTTCGTGGATAATATCCTGAAAAATATTTTCCAGCTTGGATCATTCTCTTTGTCACATTCAGGTACACCTATAAACGTAGATTAGGTCTTTCACATAGTCCCATATTTCTTGGAGACTTTGCTCATTCCTTTTTACCCCTTTTTTCTCTAATCTTGTCTTCTCGTTTTATTTCATTAAGTTGGTCTCAACCTCTGAAATCCTTTCTTCTGCTTAATCAATTCGACTGTTTAGACTTGTGCATACTTCTCGAAGTTCTTGTATTGTGTTTTTTAGCTCCATTAATTCACTTATATTCCTTTTCTAAATTGTCCATTCTCATCAACATTTCATCAAACCTTTTTTCAAGGTTCTTAGTTTCCTTGCATTGGGCTAGAACATGTTCTTTTAGCTCACAGAAGTTTCTCATTATCCACCTTCTGAAGCCTAATTCCGTTGATTCCTCACATTCATTCTCGATAGGCCTTGTTCAATTGGTGATGAGGCACTGCAATCCTCTGTAGGAGGAAAGGCATTCTGATTTCCAGTGTTTTCAGCCTTTTTGCGCTGGTTTCTTTCCCATCTTTGTTGATTTATCCACCTGTCGTCTGTGTAATTGCTCGACGTTAGATTAGGTCTCTAGTGGACGTCCAACTTGGTGGTGGTAAAGTTTTTTCTGTTTCTTAATTTTCCTTCGGCGGACGCCCCCCCCCTCCCACACAAAGCTGGACCTTCCCGGGTTAGCTGTACTGGCTGTGAAACTCTCAATCCTCAGCAATGCCAACTGCTGTTTTTGTGTGTGTGTGTAGGGGGGCCCAGCCTTCTCCTGCGGCGACCCACCACGCCGACTGAAGCAGCGGCGTTGAGATTCGTGGCGCTTTTCTGCCCGGGAATCTCCCCGGTTTGCTTCCCCAATTCAGTCCGCTTTTCAATAGCTGAATGGGAGACTCTGCCTTCCCGGAGCTCCAAACGCCAACCAAAAGGGCACTCAGTCCCGTATACTCCGGACTGAGAACCGCCGCGCCGGGGCGTCTGCAAAACGGCCGCGCCGGCCAAAAGAGTCGCGCTGGTGACCCGTGGGGCTCCTCCGCCGGGAATCTCTTGGTCCGTGGGCAATAAAAATTCGTCTGAAAATGTGGCGTCCACTCACTCTCTGCGCTTTCGGTGGGAGCTACAATCCTAGAGCTGCTGCTAATCGGCCATCTTGGATCTCTCCCCCGAGGCATACCTAGTTGTGTGGCTTTGAGTGAGTTTCTTAATCCTGAGTTCTAATTTGATTACACTGTGGCCTGAGAGACTGTTATGATTTCTATTCTTTTGCATTTGCTGAGAAGTGTTTTATTTCCAATTACATGGTCAATTTTAGAATAAGTGCGATGTGGTGCTGAGAAGAATGTATATTCTGTGGTTTGGGGTGGAGAATTGCGTAGATGTCTATTAGGTCCACTTGGTCCAAATCTGAGTTCAAGTCCTGGATATCCTTGTTAATTATCTGTCTCATTGATCTTCTAACATTGACAGTGGAGTGTTAAAGTCTCCAACTATTACTATGTGGGAGTCTAAGTCTCTTTGTAGGTCATTAAGAACTTTTGCTTTATGTATCTGGGTGCTCCTGTATTGGGTGCATACATATTTAGGATAGTCAGCTCTTCTTGTTGCATTGATCCCTTTCCAATTATGTAATGCCCTTCTTTGTCTTTTTTGAATTTTTTTGGTTTAAAGTCTGTTTTATCAGAGACTAGGATTGTAACCCCTGCTTTTTTATGCTCTCCATTTGCTTGGTAAATCTTCCTCCATCCCTTTATTTTGAGTCTATGTGTGTCTGTGCATGTGAGATGGGTCTCCTGCATACAGCACACCCATGGGTATTGAGTCTTTATCCAATTTGCCAGTCTGTGTCTTTTGACTGGGGCATTTAGTCCATTTACATTTAAAGTTAATATTGTTATGTGTAAATTTGATTCTGCCATTTTGATGCTAGCTGGTTGTTTTGCTTGTTAGTTTCTTCATAGTGTTGATGCTCTTTACAATTTGGTATGTTTTTGCAGTGGCTGGTACAGGTTGTTCCCTTCCGTATTTAGTGCTTCCTTCAGGAGCTCTTGTAAGGCAGGCCTGGTGGTGACAAAATCTCTTAGCAGTTGCTTGTCAATAAAGGATTTTATTTCTCCTTCACTTATGAAGCTTAGTTTGGCAGGATATGAAATTCTGGGTTGAAAATTCTTTAAGGATGTTGAATATTGGCCCCCACTCTCTTTTGGCTTGTAGGGTTTCTGCCAAGAGATCTGCTGTGGGTCTGATGGGCTTCCTTTTGTGGGTAACCCAACCTTTCTCTCTGGCTGCCCTTAGCATTTTTTCCTTCATTTCAACCCTGTTGAGTCTGATGATTATGTGTCTTGGGATTGCTGTTCTTGTGGAGTATCTTTGTGATGTTTTCTGTATATCCTGATTTTGAATGTTGGCCTGCCTTCCTAGGTTGGGGAAATTCTCCTGGATAATACCCTGAAGAGTATTTTCCAACTTGGTTTCATTCTTCCCGTCACTTTCAGGTACACTGATCAAATGTAGTTTTGATCTTTTCAATAATCCCATATTCCTTGGAGCCTTTGTTCATTTCTTTTCTCTCTTTTTCTCTAATCTTGCCTTCTTGCTTTATTTCATTGAGTTGATCTTCAATCTCTGATATCCTGTCTTCTGTCTGACCAATTTGGATATTGAAACTTGAGTATGCTTCACGAAGTTCTTGTGCTGTGTTTTTCAGCTCCATCAAGTCATTTATGTTCTTCTCTATGCCGGTTATTCTTGTTAGCATTTCATCTGACCTTGTTTCAAGGTTCTTAGCTTCCTTGCATTGGGTTAGAACATGCTCCTTTAGCTTGGAGAGGTTTGTTATTACCCACCTTCTGAAGCCTGCTTCTGTCAATTCATCAAACTCATTCTCTGTCCAGTTTTGTTCTCTTGCTGGTGAGGAGTTGTGATCTGTTGGAGAAGAGGTATTCTGGTTTTTGGAGATTTTCGGCCTTTTTGCACTGGTGTCTTCCCATCTTCGTGATATATCTACCTTTGGTCTTTGGAGTTGGTGACCTTTGGATGGGGTCTCTGAGTGGATGACTTGTTTATATTGAGGCTACTTCTTTTTGTTTGTTAGTTCTCCTTCTCACAGTCAGGGCCCTCTGCTGCAGGTCTGCTGGAGATCCACTCTAGACACTGCTTGCCTGGGAATCACCAGCAGGGGTTGCAGAACAGCAAAGATTGCTGCCTGTTCCTTCCTCTGGTAGCTTTGTGTCAGAAGGGTACCCACCAGATGCCAGCCAGAGCTTTCCTGTATGAAGTGTCTGTTAGCCTCTGCTGGGAGGTATCTCCTAGTCTGGATACACAGGGCTCAGGGAGCCACTTAAGGAGGCAGTGTGTCTCTTATCAGAGCTTGAGCGCTGTGCTGGGAGATCTGTTGCTCCCTTCAGAGCTGCTGGGCAGGGACGTTGAAGTCTGCTGAAGCTGGACCCATAACCACCCCTTTCCCAGGTACACTGTCCCAGGAAGGTGGGGGTTTTATAAGTCCTGGATGGGCTGCTCCCTTTTTTAAGAGATGCCCTGCCCAGCAAGGTGGGAGTCTAGTGACACAGTCTTCCTGCAGTGGCCTTGCTGAGCTGCAGTGAGCTCCACCCAGTCACTGTGTAAACTTGTAGGTGACTTTGTTTACACAGGTGAGGTTAAAACCGCCTACCTGAGGCTCAGCAATGGCACATGCCCCTCCCTCCATGGAGCTTCCAAGTCCCAGATTGAGGTGAGACTGCTGTGCTGGCTGTGAAGATTTCAAGCCAGTACTTGCTGGTCTTTGTGGGGGTGGGACCCGCCTAGCTGGATCACTTGGCCCTCTGGCTTCAGCCCCCTTTGTCATGTGAATTACTGATTCTGTCTTGCTGGCATTCCAGGTGCCACAGGTATAAAAAAATTGCTGCAGTTTGCTCCATGTCTTTTCAAATAGTTGCCTAGTTTTATGCTGGAAAACTGGGGCACTGGTGTCGTAGGCACCAGAGGGAATTTCCTGGTCTGCGGGTTGTGAAGACCATGGGAAAAGCACAGATTCTGAGCCAGAGTGCCTGGAAATGACCCTAATGGCTTCCCTTGGCTATGAGAGGGAGTTTCCTGGCCCCTTGCATTTCCTGGGTGAAGTGATGCCCCACCCTGCTTCAGCTCATCCTCCTTGGGATGCACCCACTGCCTAATTAGTTCCTGTGAGATGAACCAGGTACCTCAGTTGGAAATGCGGAGATCATCCATCTTCTGTGTCACTGTCACTGGGAGCTACACACTGGAGTTATTCCTATTCGACCATCTTGCTCAATTTTTTTTTTTTTTAAAATAAGATCTTAGTCTGTTGCCCAGGCTGGCATGCAGTGGCACAATCTAGGCTTACTGCAACCTCTGCCTCCTTGGTTCAAGCAATCCTCCCACCTCAGCCTCCTGAGTAGCTGAGACTACAGGCATGTGCTACCACAGCTGGCTGATTCTTTTGGGTATATATATTTTTTGAGACAGTATCTTCCTTATATTTCCCAGGCTGGTCTTGAACTCCTGGGCCCAAGTGATCTGCTTGCTGGGATTACAGGCATGAACCATCACACCTGGCCCAGCATACAAACCGTAAGGCATTCAGTCTCGTAGGAAAGAAGGAAAAATTACATGGTAACATTTATTGTTTTCACTTCTCAGAAAGCATTCTCCCCCTCCCACTTTCCCTTCTTCTGGGAGTTACCAGACTCTCCTCCCTTTCAACCAGTTTTTGACAAAATTACTCTTTATGTTGGTACAACATCATCCAGCCTAGGACTACAGTTCACTGATTCATGCTTGGCCATCGAATCCATCAGATCAATCAAGGTCCTGGATTTTTAAACTGGGACAGTGCACTATATCTCCAGATATTATATGGTGACATGTAAAAAATTCTGTAAGAAATTTTGACCTAGCCAGGCATGGTGGCTCATGCCTGTCATCTCGGCACTTTGGGGAGCCAAGGTGGGTGGATCACCTGGGTCAGGAGTTTGAGACCAGCCTGGCCAACATGGAGAAACCCTGTCTCTACTAAAAATACAAAAATTAGCCAGGTGTGGTGGCACATCCCTGTAGTCCCGGTTACTCAGGAGGCTGAGACAGACAAGAGAATCGCTTGAACCTGGGAGGCAGAGGTTGCAGTGAGCCAAGACTGCGCTAGTGCACTCCAGCCTGGGCATCTGAGTGAGACTCCATCTTAAAAAAAAAAAAAAAAGAAAAAGAAAAAGAAATTCTGTCCTTTCCTTCCATGTGAACCAAACAGAAGAAAACCACTCTGCAGCAAGAAAAAGGATGGAGCAGACCCTGGAAGAGGTGGTGACATGGGAGGTGGGGGAGGCACAGGTGGCTTTCAAGTCCCTAGACTGGTTCTCCTGATGCTCAGCCACTCCTCTGTCTTTGGGTTTCATACAAGGTCCCTCTATTGTGATAATAAATTCCCTTCTGCTTAAACTAGAGTTTTAACAAGATTACAGTATAAGGAGGAGAAGCCTACCTGGTCCTCCGGGTTGCTAGTTAGCCTTCCCTTGAATGTGGGCACCGCCTCTCAGCTTAATTTGTCATTATTTGTCTTGGATGCCTATATCAAACTTTTGCATAAAAAATCTAGATTTTGTTTTCCTTATTAATATACAATATTTTCATACAAGCCAATAATTATCCTTTTCTTGATCAAGAAATAACTCCTATGGACACATTTTTAAAATTATGCAAACTCTCTCTGGGCTTCCTTTTCTTTATCTGTAAAATGAAGAAGTTGAAATATAAAACGTAATATTATAAGAAAGTACTACTTTCTGTTTTTTTTTCTTTTTGAGTCACCTTTTTTTTTTCCTCTCTTTTATTTCCTCTTTTTTTGGCTCTAATTTTCTTAAGTTAAACTCTGCTCCCAGGTAAAGGTATAATCTTTGGCAACTTCTAAATATATTTGTCCATTTCAAATTTGCAGTTTAGGGTTTTATTTTTTCTCTTTTTTGTAGAGATGGTATACACTTGAGATGATGTGAGGAAATTCATTGGCATTAGACAGACTTTTTTGTTAAGTAAGGTTTTACTTTAATTGCTTTTTTATGTTTGCCAGTTGATTTTGACATTCCAATCAAAATGACAAATCAGGAAATGAAAAATAAAAGTTATTTTCAGTTAACTGAATTTTTCCACTTTAAAAAATGAATATGAAAATACCCATTTGTTTTTAATAATTCCCACCTGATGGGGGTGAGTGTACATAATACAAATCTAAGTGCAGTGATGTGTATGGAAAGTCTTAAAATATAGCTGATAATATTTCAACATTGCAACACTGGTGAGGACAATGTTTGAATATGTAAAATATTTTATCTATAGTATGGCACAATATGGCTGATATTTTCCTGGTGTTTACAAAAAGGTATAAACGATCTTTTAACTATTTTCCCTTTGACTTCTTTTTGTAATAGTCTTTTTAAACTATGATATTTATCTGGTCAGAAATGAGAAACCAATGAAAAAACATTTCTATATAATCTTTTTGTAGTCAATGAAATCCTATGCATATAAACACTAAAATATAAAAATATTTTACTTTAAAAATAAACATGTCCTATCAATTCAATACTATTTTTATTGTGATCAAGAACTTAAACATCCATTGGGCCATTTTCAATAAAATATATTGAGTTTATTTTACATCCTTGCATCTGTAGGATGCAATCTTCTGTTCAAGGAGATAATTTATTATGTAACCCATTTTTTTCTTTTTAATTCCAAAAAAATGTGGAATGCGTCACAAATTTGTGTGTCATCCTCTAGCATGGGTCATACTAATCCTTTCTGTAAAGTTCCAGTTTTAGTATATGTGCTGCTCAAGTGAGCATAAGACTGCTTATTTTTGAGATATTCTTTTTTTATTTGTCAATCCTGAACTAGTATTTCTTAGCTTCGGCTTTAGTTCAAATGTAGAGAACATGTCTCAGAATGGATATTTTTGCATGCAACATGCTTAACACTCAAACTAGACAGTGATACCTTCTGGCTCTTACAACAATTTACCTCGAAAGTGTAAAGTCCTCATGTTATAGGTGAACATTAGTTTTTGGTTATCTTACCTGGAACAGTTATGTCCCGTCCAAGAAGAAAGACAGTGACATCGGTTTGGTCTTACACATTTTCCACCGTTTAAGCAGGGAGACTGGCAAACAGCTGGAATGAAAACTCACGCATTTATTTAATTAGTACTTAGCAATTCTGAAGATATCCATAAAGGCAAGTAGGATAAGATTTGACTCTAGTTCTGCAAGGGCCACCATATACTGTTAGTATTATCGATTTCTGCTGCTCTGCTTGACCTCATATCCTTACGTGGTACCACCTCCCTTTTCCTTCCAAGCTGGTCAATTTTCACATTTAAGTCCCAGATTAAATTCTACCTACTTATTGAAACCTTTGCTGATCACTTCAAGTCCACTGATTTTTCTCTTCTGTAATCTTTTTTATTCATTGCAACCAATCTGACACCTTGGGTATTTTGAACTATAAATTTTTCGTGTTAAATTAGACTGTCCATTTCTTTCTTTTTAAAAAATTTCTTGTCACTGACTTGAAGCTCAAGATTGTAAATTGCTCGAGGGAGTTAGCATTGAACTCTGATTGACTGGGTGATTATGTCAGAAGTCAACTTTTATGATAATAAATTAGGCACATGGATTGTGTAAAATAACAGATGATTCAACATCCCTTTGTGTTTGGTGAGAAGACACATTTCATGGCTTTTGTCAGCTTTAACTGGAATTACAGAAACTGGTTAGCCACAGATGAAAACCTGAGAGGACACCCAAAGATTTACAATCTAGCTGTCTTTCTCACACATCTATAATCTCACAGCCAAACTCTTCATCTGCATAAATGTATTGGTTGAAAAACCTGAAGATGCTAAAAACTGATCAAGACCTACTATCAGAAAGTGTAACATATCAAAGAGAAAGGAGAACTCCCTGTAGGAAGGAAATAAAATCTCTGTTGAGAGAAAGCTGGAAATAAGAACCATTCCAGTGTCTGTAGCATAGAAAGGCAGGCTCTTTCCTGGATGAAAAATTCATTTTTAGTGAAATATAAGAAAATGTCATTTCTTTAATTGTCCATTCATTCATAAAATATGGAGAAAATATCTGCTAAGCAAGTAGCAGGCACTTGATAAGCACTGGTCCTTGTCCAGAGAGAACAAGAGAGAAGACAAGAAGAAAAATACATCTTTCCCCTTGGGGAGCTCTTGGCAAGTTAAAAGTAAGAGCTGGTCAGCAGAATGTACTTACTAGCAATCTAGTGGGAAAGAAAATTATGAAACAGTTTGGTTTAAACTTTAATTCTGATTAAACTCAGGATTAAAACAAGCAAAAATAAAACTAAATAATTGAAAACTTAACTCCCCATAGTTTCTGTGTGCTCATATAAGAACACATTACTCCTTTTCAGGACTAGGCTGATTTAGCAGTGCCTGACTGCACTAACAAACTAGTCATTAATTTTACTTCCCTGTCTAAAAGCTTAACCCTCCTTCCCTATCACATTGGTGGGCCCAGTGTTCCATTCAGGGTGACCTTTTCATGTCACATGTCTTCTGCAGTCTCATTTTTTTCTCCTTTGAATATTTTTCAATGATGACTTGTAAATTTCTATCTTCATGTAATTAATTTTCTGGAAACCTAAACTATCATCCAACTGCCTATCAGGCCACTTCCTTTGTATGATCCACAGTCCCCTCAAACTCAGCATGTCCATACTTAACTCCTTATTTCTACTCTCAAGCCTGCTTCTCCTGGCTTCCCTATCCCAGTAAACTGCATCACTTTCCACTCCAATGCCCAAGCTAGAAACAGCTTTTACTCTTCTAAGTAGTTTTGACTCTTCTTGGATTCTACCCCAACAATAGATCTGTAACCAAGTGCATTGACTCTTAGTCCTTACCATCTCTCAAATCTGCTATTTTGTGGTTATTTCTGCAGACTTCATTAATTCTTGCCAATTCTGCTTTTACAACCTCCCCAACGAATCTCTCTATTGTTAAGTTTCACTTTCTTCTACTTTTTATACTGCTGCCAAAATCAGTTTTCTAAAAGAAAATCTGATCACATGATTTTCCTGCTTAAGATCCTTCAGTGGCTTCTGTTGCTCTCAACACATATTTGAGCATCTTATACTTGGCATGCGATGTGTTTCCTGATCTGATGCTGCCCATCTTTAGAGCTTCATTTCCAGGCACTCCCTGCATTTTCTCTATGACTTTGGTTATTCTTTGCTGAACACACCTGTGTATTTTGTGGTCCACGCCTTTAGCTGGAATGATTTTCTTCTGGTGACTCCTTTTGTTTTTCCTCAGATTCTACGCTTGCAAAGCTTTTTCTGAACTCTGACACTTGGTTAGTTTATCCATTTTCACTGTTGTCATAGCCCATTTTATAGATTTTGATTCACCTCTATCTTAACACATCCTAGTTATCTATTTACAGGCTATTCTGCATCCCTTCCCCTTTTCTAGATTGAAATTCTGGAGGGCCAGGAGACCCTGTTTTATATGCTTTTTGTATGCTTAGCACTTAGGGGTGTAAGTAGGATCTATGCTGAGGTAGCTGCTGTAAGATTTGGAAAAACGAAGGCTGTAGAATTCAGTGTCATTAAGGAGCATCTTCTAGCTAGAGAGCTAAGGTGTTAAAAGGAATGCTGATAAATCAGATCCATTTATTAATATCTTTAAGCTGCATGATTATAACTAGTTGTGTAACATTTATAGAAATGGAATATTATAAAGTAGATTATTGTGATATTGAACAAGTTTAGAGATCAGAGGAAACTTAGGCAAGATGGAGGAAAGAGGAAGATCATGAGCAAATGTAAAGAGACTGGGGAGGAGAAGCAGCTGCTTGCAGGGGTAGTGAGGAAACCATTACTGCAGGGCACAGCGTGTGATGGCAGGAGAAGTGAGTTGTGCTTCAGGTGTGCTGAAGCCAACTTATGCAGCACCTTGGAAGTCAAAATAATTCAGGGTGGATGTGGAGACTAAAATAGAGAACCATTTTAGGCTCATCAACAGGGCAAAGACCTGCCAAAGTAGTACGTTGATGATGTCCAGTCTGGAGGGACATGGAGACAAGGTCAACTGAGCCATGATTCAGAGTCTTTTACTGGCTGGTGACAGTGGTGTGGAGTAGAATGTGAGAGATGCTAAGCAGGAAGGAACAAAAATAGTGATGGTGCTGGTAACCTCAGATAAAAGGGAAGGTGAGTCAAAAGTCATTCGTTCATTACTTGCACCAGTAAGGTGCCTGGAAGAAAAGAGAGTTTGTCTGTAGATGAGCAGGAGAAATGTGGGTAAATATCAAAGTTGATTTGTTATAAACAAGCACTATATAGACTGCTTTCAGAGTCTCAAATAAGGCCTTCAAATTTAGCCTCCAGGACATTTTTCCTTCTCTACATTCATGAATGCCCCAATTTTGGCTTTACGTAGGGTGATGGCTGCATGTCTGCTTTTGTGTGTAACAGTACTTTTCAGTCTCATTTCTCTGGTTTACTTATTAATAGTGCCTCTTTCACTCTAAAAAAAATGACTCAGTTTGGAAGCTAAATTATATGGTCATCCCAGCCTTAGGATTCATGACCAGCTCTGGTGTCAGGAACCCCTATCTATTCTTTACTTTTTACTCCACTGAGGAGGTGGTATAAACATCGTTTATAGGAGGAATAGTGGCATGTCAGAATAGTTAATAAATACAGCAAGCCCTATTTTTTTAATGGTGGCTTAAAATTTAGTACACTGGAAAGGTAGTTTGTCATTTTAAATTGAGTTATTTGACATTTACTAAAAAAACTATATTTGGGTACTATGCTAAGCACTGGGGGATATAGATATGATTTAAAAAAATCCGTGCCCTCAGGTGGCATGTAATCTAGTGGGAGCAGGGATAGATAATCAAGCAGTTGAACAGATGTCAAAGTACAGTGGGCCAAATGTTATATTTGAGGTCTGCAAGAGGTGCTAAAAGGATGTTTGTTACTCATCAATCAACCACCATTTGTTCCTGTTGTCCATGATAAGGAACTCTCTCTTTGATGAGTTTTGTAGTTTTTTTCCTTTTTTCTTTTTCTTGAAAACTTTTCTTTAAGTTCAAGGGTATATGTCCAGGTTTGTTATATAGGTACACTTGTGTCATGGGAGTTTGTTGTACAGATTATTTCATCCCTCAGGTACTAAGCCTAGTTCCCAATAGTTATTTTTTCTAATCCTCTCCTTCCTTCCACCCTCTACCCTCAAGTAGGCTCCAGTGTCTATTGTTCTTCTCTATGTGTTTATGTGTTCTCATCATTTAGCTCCCACTTATCAGTGAGAACATGTGGTATCTGATTTTCTGTTCCTGCGTAAGTTTTATAAGGATGATGGCCTCTAGCTGCATTCATATCCCACAAAGGACATGATCTTGTTCTTTTTTGTGGCTGCAGGGCTATTACGAAAAAGTCACAAAACAGGCCTGGTGCAGTGGTGCACACCTGTAATCCCAGCACTTTGGGAGGCCGAGGTGGGTGGATCACTTGAGGTTGGGAGTTTGAGATCAGCCTGGCCAAGATGGTGAAACCCCATCTCTGCTAAAAATATAAAAATTAGCAGGCTGTGGTGGCAGGCGCTTGTAATCCCAGCTACTTGGGAGGCTGAGGCAGAAGAATGGCTTGAACCCGGGAGGCGGAGGTTGCAGTGAGTCAGGATCACACCACTGCATTCCAGCCTGGGCATCAAGAGTGAAACTCTGCCTCAAACAAACAAACAAACAGATGGTGGTGGAGTTGAGGAGAAAAGGGAACGCTTATACACTGTTGGTAGAAATGTAAATTAGTTCAACCATTGTGGAAAGCAGTGTGGCAATTCCTCAGAGACCTAAAAACAGAAATACCATTTGACCCAGCAATCCCATTACTGGGTATATACCCAAAGGACTATAAATAATTCTACCATAAAGACACATATACATGTATGTTCATTACAGCACTATGCAGAATAGCAAAGACATGGAATCAACCTAAATGCTCATCAGTGGTAGACTGGATAAAGGTTTTTTTTTTTCTTTTTAACTTAAATTGTATTTATTTATAGCCTTGTTCTTTCTAAAGAGTAACATGAACTTAGTAATTTAGCTTTTTAGAGACGAAAATAAATATTATTCTGAACCTCTGTGTAATGTCTTCTCTATGCTCTGCAAAATGAAGCAGATGACATAAAGAAGACAGATAACTGAGCCAACATAGATGCTATTCTTTGGCGGATGACCTGAAAGCGTATTTTTTTAGGCAACCATAAAATTCAGTGTTCAGACGCCATTCGAGGGATTATCTTGAGAAATTCTTGGGAAACATCAGTACTTTTTCACTCTGCCACCACTTCTGAGTCCGAGTCACACTCTTCAGTGTTCTCTGGAGTTTCATGGGACTGAGCCACCAAGAAAACAAACCATGAAAGAGGCCTACCTGTATGACAGCGAGACCCCGTCCAGCCAGGCAGGCAGTCACACTGATAAGGGGCCACACAGCGACCCCCGTTCAGACAGGGAAGAATGCAGATTGCTAACAAAAAAAGGAGATTGAAATGGCGTTGATCAAAATACACATGCTCAGATAGGTTCAAGGGTTCAGAAAACATTTTGCAGGAGTGAAACCTTGTACAACTCATGACTCACTAGACAACTTTTCTGCATGTGTTCTGCTTATTAGTGTCACTGGGAAAACACAATCAGGAAAGTAAGCCTGCATTCTTAGCCAGATGTAATGACTCTAAGGCCAAATGCACTTTCAGTGAAGACTCTGTAATCAATGTCTGCAAAGTGCTTTGCTTTAATGCTTCACAAAATAAGCAGAACGGTTTCCATTTCTTATAGTTTCAAATTTCCATTACAAATCACATAAGATGTTCTAAGAGGATTTGGCTGCCTTGAGGCTCTCTTCTTGTCTTGAACTAAATATGAGAATGGGAATCAGATGGGCCATACCATAGGATTGAAGTTTGCAACATTTTGATAGCAATGGGACAACACAACCTTTATTTCTGAGAAGCTGAGGCCTGATGGTGACTGAATGATGCCTCCCCGACACTGTCCTATCATTCTTCCCCCTAGAAATCAATGAAATCTTTAAAGAGGCATAGTCTGTTTAAAAGGTGTGAAGTTTTTACCTTTCTCCTCAAAAACAAGTTCCTTAATCAACAGTATACCTAAGGAGTTGGTTAGCAATGCTGATGTCAGGTACCAACCCAGATCTACTGATCTCCCAGATGATCTGTATGTACAGCAAAGCTTGGGAAGCCCTGGTGTAATGCAGGAGGGCAGGTACATGCCTAGTGAGCAAGGCTAGCTAAGCCAGCCAGGCCTGTCGTGGGGTACCCCAAAATCAATGCTCATTGAGTCTTTGGACTCTTGACATTAAAGCAGGCTAAGTGTGGGAGCTCTAGGTGAAATGGAATGATTGGGGTGAGCTGGAAGACAAAAGTATGATTTCTCTTAATCACTTGAGAATACTTGTTTTGGTGAGTTGTTAGCAGCCTAAATTTATTTCCATCATACACTTTCCTTTATAGATTAGTTGAAGAAGTCAGACTTAAAACATTTTAGTCTCTTATAAAATTCCTATTCCTACCAGTATAGACCAATGGCCATCACATGAATCACTCTTAATGGTTTACATACACTGCTCCCATTGAAATATGAAACCATTTTATCTTTATATATATTTTTAAGACATTGAAATAAAGTACACTTGAGATATTTAAAAATTTTAATATCACTATTTATACCTCCCTGGAATTTCAAATTCAAATGTGTTTCTATAAGGACCAAAATTCTATAATAATTTACCAAGTATGGATATAGGAGTGCCAGCTTTTCTTATTTTGTTAATTAGTAGAAACTATTCTTAACAACAAAGAGGAAATTGTGAGTTACAAATATTACCTGCAAAGTACATGTTTTGCAGTAGTGCACCTTTATACCAATGACAGCAGTGACTGACATAGCACATAGTAGACCCTGAGTTAAGGGAAGAGGATGGCTAGGAGACTTTACAACAAGCTCCTTCTCAAGAAGACTTTTGCAAATTTGTGCCAGGGAGCATGTGAAGATGACTTTAGATGGATCTTAATAGCAGTATTTTCAAAGTCATTAATATTCTAGATCTTCTGCAACCTAATGACACATATGTGCTCTGTTTGGTGTGCTGCAAGGACTTAAAGCAAATGGATTCTGCCCAACAGTAACATTTCCTGGTAGCTCCCCTCAGGTGGGAGCATCCAGGCAATTTGTCAGGGCTCAAAGTAAGATCTGAGAAGCAACTCACGTTCTTCACAGAGGCGCCCCATCCAGCCCTCTGGACAGGAACAAGCATTTGGGCGTTGGCAGATGCCCCCATTCTGACATGGGAATCGACAGACGGCTGGAAAAGAAGCAGGATGGGTCACAAATGTAGGGAATTATGGAAGGGAGTGAGTCAGAGAATAGGATTGCTGCTTTAGATTTCATACTATTTCCTTGACTCAACCTTTCAGGAAGAGGAAACAAAAAATTAAATCTCAAGAGGAAATTTCAATATGCGGAGAAGTACAGCATTTGATTGGCTGCTATTGCAGTTTTCCCTGTATCTTTATTGAGGTGCAAAAAAAAATTGTACATATTTAAGATTTACAATGTGATGTTTTGTTTTACATACAGATTGTGAAATAATCACCAAAATTATTGAGCTAATTACCACGTTCATCCCCTCACTTCTTTCCTCTTTTTCTTTTTTTCTTTCTTTTGTTCTTTTTCTTTCTCTTTCTTTCTTCTCCTCTTTCCTTTCTCTCTTCCTTTCTTTCTTTCCTACCTTTCCTTCCTTCCTACCTTTATATCTTTCCTACCTTTCTTTCCTTTATACCTTTTTCTTTTTTCTTTTCTCTCTTTTCTTTCTTTCTTTTTCTTTCTTTCTTTCTTTCTGTCTGTCTGTCTCTGTCTTTCTTGTGGTGAGAACACAAGATCTATCCTCTCAGCAAATTTTCAGTATGCAATACAGTATTGTTAACTATAGTCGCACTGCTAGACGTTAGAACTCCAGAACTTATTCATCTTGCATAACTGAAGCTTTAATACCTTGACCAACATCTCCCTATCCTCACCTCCTACCAGCTCCTGGGAACCACCATTCTACTCTCTGCTTCTATTAGTTTAACTATTTTAGATTCCACCTATCAGTGATATCAGGCAGTATTTGTCATTCTGTGTCTGGCTTATTTCATGTAGCATGATGTGTCCTCCAGGTTCATCCATGTTGGAAATGGCAGGATTTTCTTCTTTGGTAAAGCTGAATAATATTTCATTGTATCTACCTATTTCTGTCTGTCTATCAAATCTACATCTATCTATCTTCTTCATCGTCATTGTCTGTCTATCTATCAATACACACTTTTTTTTTATCCATTTATCTGTCAACAGACATTTACATTGTTTCAATGTCACACACACAACACTCATTCTGACTTTTAGACTTTAAGTGAAATCTGGGCTATTCCTTTAAGATGTCCCTCCTCAGCAACTCTCTCAAAAGGCTCTAACATTCTCTTACATCCCATGTATTGGTGATCTCATTTCTCATTGTTGCTGCCAGACAATGAATCCTCTTTCTCTTGCAGTAGCCCCTGTTTCTTTTGCGGCTCATGCCATTCATCCATTGACTTCCTCAATTTTCCCTGCCTCACCAGTTATTAAAGTCCAAACGTCAACATCGTTTATGTGGTCACCTCATCCAAAAACTCAATTATTCTTTTTAGTTCCTTGGTTATATCTGTGTGTACTACTATACTTCTTGACTTTTAGCAAATATATGTAGAATGAATACTTATTATAATTTATAAAAATCATATTTTATTAGAAAAGTGTAAGTTTTAGAAGGACATACTAGGGTGCCTCATTACCTCTTTCTATTTTGCAGAATATCAAGCACAGGACGTAAGAGTTCTATGTGCTTTTAACACTCAAACTATAACATTAAAAGAAAATGACACAGCTGCTAAAAGAAATTTTAAAGCCAAGGAAAAATAAAGTAGCATGCATATTAATTGTTGGAGAAATCAGATTTCTACATACATTTCCCTGCAGTTTCACTAAGAAATAACCATTCAAGTATTTCCTAACCTCTGCAAATAGGAGGTGATGTCCATGTTCCATTTTCTAAACAAACACTCCTTAGGGAACCCTCCAACATATATCCACTGTAACACGAGTAGGTGATCATGTCTCCATATTGATAATGTACACCTCGAGCAATTGCATTTTCTACGTGAGCTGGTGGACCACATGAGATTTCTATAGGAAAACAAAACAACAATTAAGCTTGTGCTACTAACACAGACTGAGAACACAGTCTCATCTCTAAGAATGAATTAATTTAAAGAGCAAAAATAAAATACATAGGGAAACATTTTCACCTACTTATCTAGAATAGTAACAACTAAAAGTATTAACTGCTGCTTTTCAGAAAAATTAGAGATACAAACATCAAAGGTATTTTGTCTTCAGATTCAAATGTTGAAGGTGAGGCTATTTTAAACCTAAGGAAAGCAGTTCATATGACACCAAGAATGAGCTCGTATACCTCATCACATAGGTGGCTGCAAGAGACTTAAATTAGGAGAGAAAAAGCATGACAATTGTAGTCTACTGTTTCAGAGTAAAGATAATTAATTGCAGTACTGCATATTGTATCAGGGCTATTTTGTTAAAGCTTAGAACAGTGCCTGACATGCAACAGGCTCTTGAAAATGAGTCAGTGAATGAATATTGCCTTAGTCTATAGATGCTCAATGAATATAACTTGATGAGGCTTATGAAATTCAAAGTTGCATGTTAGTTTTCCTCTTTTTCAATACTGTAAAAGAGTGATTTTCTACTTTTGGGATCTGTGTTAGATTGGATGACAATCCTTGCTTTTAAAAGGAACATGTGCTATATATTTAAATTATTTTATAACTGATATTGTTTTCAGAATTTTACAAGAAGCCTTAAGATAATTAGAAATATTCCGTGGTGAGTCACAAGGCAAGGGGTAGATTGGTGTCAGGATTCTAACCAGAATCCAGTTTGTTCAACTGTCGAATGAAGAGTCCTTATGAGCTGACTTCTAAAAGGTCACTTTGTCATCATAATATTACCAAACACTTGTTAGAGGAGATGATGAATTTGTTTGAGTTTCCTAAATTTTCTTTCCCTTCTAAGCTGGACAAAATGACTACTATACAACAGAAATCAGAAAGAAAGAAATGAAGAAAATGTCCCTTTGCTCAGACAAGTAGAGGAAGACAAAGAAATTGTGCCATACAACCTAAAATGAGCTGTCTTAGAGGCATGGATACTATACTGTAGAAACACTGAGGTGAATGTAACTAATTATACTTAGGATTGTCAGGGTATGAATTGCAGTGAAAGTGGCATTTGGAATATTCTACAGGGCTTGAGAGGATCAGAGGGAACGAGCTTCCAGGTTGGGGCGACAGCCTGGTAGAAGATCAGAGCTGATCTGAGCTGATGGTTTATAGCAGTGGTTATCAAAGATCAAAGAGCTGAGCTGATAGTTTACAGCAGTGGTTATCAAAGCATGGATTTTAGACCACCTATATGGGAATCACCTGGGGTTCTTATTAAAAATGCACATTTCTGGTGTTTTGTCTTATGAATTTGCATCTTACATACTTTCCTGGGGTAAATCTCATGTACACTAAATTTTAATCATTATAGGGATAAATTTCTAGGACTAAGTGAAAAAAATGAGGAAATTTGTTGCTCATGTGAAGGAAGGATATTTTGTTCTAAGCCAAAGACTTCGCATCTAATAGGAAATGTAAAAGAGGATTGAAGATAAACAACAGTGGTCTCTTCTCTAGGGTAATCCCTCACTCTCTCAAGAATATTGAAGAATAGGGATCCAGGCATGGTGTCCGTGTTGTTCTCATTCTTCAGCTCCCACTTATAAGTGAGAACATGCTGTGTTTGCTTTCCTGTTCCTGTGTTAGTTTGCTGAGGATAATGGCTTCGAGCTCTATCCATGTCCCTTCAAAGGACACAATCTTGTTCCTTTTTAAGGTTGCATAGTATTCCATCGTGTATATACACAATACCACATTTTCTTTATCCATTCTATCATTGATGGACATTTGGGTTGATTTCATGTCTTTGCTATTATGAATAGTGCTGCAATGAACATATGTGTGCATGTATCTTTATGACAGAATGTTTTATATTCCTTTGGGTATATACCCAGTAATAGGATTGCTGGGTCAAGTGGTTTTAGGTATTTGAGGAATCACCGCACTGTCTTCCACAATGGTTGAACTAATTTACATTCCCACCAACAGTGTAAAAGCTTTCTATTCCTCTACGGCTTCTCCAGCATCTGTTGCTTCTTGACTTTTTAATAATTGCCATTCTGACTGCTGTGAGATGGTAACTCAGTGTGGTTTTGATTTGCTTTTCTCTAATAATCAGCGATGTTGAGCTTTTTTCCATCATTTTTGGCCATATAAATGTATTCTTTTGAGAAGTGTCTGTTCATATTCTTTAACTACTTTTTAATGTTTTTTTTTTTTCTTGTAAATTTGTTTAAGTTTCCTTGTAGATTCTGGATATTAGAACCTTTGTCTAATATGGACAGATTGCAAAAATGTTCTCCCATTCTGTAGGTTGTCTGTTCACGCTGATGATAGTTTGTTTTGCTGTGCAGAAGCTCTTTTGTTTAATTATATCCCATTTGTCAAGTTTTGCTTTTGTTGCAATTGCTTTTGACATTTTCATCATGAAATCTTTGCCTGTGCCTATGTCCTGAATGGTATTGCCTAGATTTTCTTCTAAGGTATTTATAGTTTTGGATTTTACAATTAAGTCTTTAATCCATCTTGAGTTAATTTGTGTATAAGGTGTAAGGGAGGGGTTCAGTTTTAATTTTCTGCATATGGCGAGCCAGTTCTCCTAGCACCATTTGATAAATAGGGAATCCTTTCCCCATTGCTTGTTTTTGTCAGGTTTGTTGAAGACCAGAAGGTTGTAAGTGTGAGGTCTTATTTCTGAGATCTCTATTCTGTTCCATTGGTCTATGTGTCTGTTTTTGTACCAGTGCTATGCTGCTTTGGTTACTGTAGTCTCGTAGTATAGTTTGAAGTTGGGTAGCGTGGTGTTCCAGATCTGTTCTTTTTGCTTAGGATTGTCTTGATTATTCAGGCTCCTTTATGGTTGCATATGAATTTTAAAGTAGTTTTTTCAATTCTATGAAGAATGTCAATGGTAGTTTAATGGGAATAGCATTGAGTCTATAAAATACTTTGGGCAGTATGGCCATTTTCATGATATTGATTCTTCCTATCCATGAGCATGATTTGTTATTCCATTTGTTTGTGACCTCTCAGAGCTTCCTGAGCAGCCGTTTGTAGCTCTTGAAGAGGTCCTTCACTGCCCTTATTAGCTGTATTCCTAGGTATTTTATTGTCTTTGTAGCAATTGTGAATAGGAGTTCATTCATGATTTGGCCCTCTGCTTGTCTACTGGTGTATAGGAATGCTTGTGATTTTTGCACATCAATTGTGTATCCCGAGATTTTGCTTATCAGGTTAAAAAGCTTTTGGGCTGAGATGATGGAGTTTTCTAGATACAGGATCATGTCATCTGCAAACAGAGACAGTTTGACTTTCTCTCTTCCTATTTGAATACCCTTTATTTCTTTCTCTCACCTGACTGCCCTGGCCAGAACTTCCAATATTATGTTGAATAGGAGTGGTAAAAGAGGGTATCCTTATCTTGTACCAGTTTTCAAGGGGAATGCTTCCAGCTTTTGCCCATTCGGTATGATATTGGCTGGGTTTGTCATAAATCGCTCTTATTATTTTGGTGTATGTTCCATCACTACTTAGTTTATTGAGTTTTTAACATGAAGGGATGTTGAATTTTATTGAAGGCTTTTTCTGCGTCTATTGAGATAATCATGTAGTTTTGTTTATGTGATGAATTATGTTTATTGATTTGCATATGTTGAACCAGCCTTGCATCCAGGGGGAAGAAGCCAACTTGATTGTGGTGGATAAGCTTTTTGATGTGCTGCTGGATTCAGTTTGCCAGTATTTTATTGAGGATTTTTATATCGATGTTCATGGAGGAAATTGGCCTGAAGTTTTTTCTTTTTGTCTCTCTGCCAGGTTTTGGTATCAGGATGATGCTGGCCTCATAAAATGAGTTAGGGAGGAGTCCCTCCTTTTCAATTGTTTGGAATAGTTTCTGAAGGAATGGTACCGGCTCCTCCTTGTACCTCTGATAGAATTCAGCTGTAAATATGTCTGGTCCTGAGATTTTTTTGGTTGGTATGCTATTTATTACTGCCTCAATTTCAGAACTTGTTATTGGTCTATTTGGGGGTGCAATTTCTTCCTGGTTCAGTCTTGGAAGGGCGTATGTTTCCAGGAATTTATCCATTTCTTCTAGATTTTCTAGTTTATGTGCATAGATGTGTTTATAGTATTCTCTGATGGTTGTTTGCATTTCTGTGGCATCAGTGGTAATATTCCCTTTATCATTTTTTATTGTGTCTGATTCTTCTCTCTTTTCTTCTTTATTAGTCTAGCTAGTGGTCTATTATTTTATTACTTTTTCAAAAAGCCAGCTCCTGGATTCATTACTTTTTTTTGAAGGGTTTTTCGTGTCTGTATCTCCTTCAGTTCTGCTCTGATCTTGGTTATTTCTTGTCTTCTGCTAGTTTCAAGGTTTGTTTGCTCTTAGTTCTCTAGTTCTTTTAGTTGTGATGTTAGGGTGTCAATTTGAGATCTTTCTACATTTTTGATGTGGGCATTTAGTGCTATAAATTTTCCTCTTAACACTGCTTTAACTGTGTCCCAGAGATTCTGGTACATTGTCTCTTTGTTCTTATTGCTTTCAAAGAACTTCATGATTTCTGCCTTAATTTCATTATGTACCCAGGAGTTATTCAGGAGCAGATTGTTCAATTTCCATGTAGTTGTATGGTTTTGAGTTTCTTAATCCTGAGTTCTAATTTGACTGAGCTGTGGTCTGAGAAAATGTTTGTTATAATTTCAGTTCTTTTGCATTTGCTGAGAGGTGCTTTACTTCCAATTATGTGAACAATTTTAGAGCAAGTGCTATGTGGCAATGAGAAGAATGTATGTTCTGTTGTTTTGGGGTGGAGAGTTCTGTAGATGTCTATAAAGGTCCCTTTATCCAGAGCTGAGTTCAAGTCCTGAATATCTTTATTTATTTTCTGTCTCAATGATCTGTTTAATATTGACAGTGAGGTATTAAAGTCTCCCACTATTATTGTGCAAATGTAAAAGTCTCTTTGTAGGTCTCTAAGAACTTGTTTTATAAATTTAGGTGCTCCTGTACTGGGGTGCCTATATTTTCAGGATGCTTAGTTCTTATTGAATTGAACCCTTTATGATTATGTAATGCCCTTCTTTGTCTTTTTTGATCTTTGTTGGTTTAAAGTCTGTTTTGTCAGAAACTAGAATTACAACTCAATCCCTGCTTTTTTCTGCTTTTCATTTGCTTGATAAATTTTCCTCCATCCCTTTATTTTGACCCTAGGAGTGTGCTGGCACATGAGATGGGTCTCTTGAAGATGGCACACTGATGGGTCTTGACTCATTATCCAGCTCGCCATTTTGTGTCTTTTAATTAAGGCATTTAGCTCATTTACATTTAAGGTTAGCATTGTTATGTGTGAATTTGATCCTATCATTATGATGCTAGCTGGTTATTTTGCAGACTTGTTGATATAGCTGCTTCATCTTCATTGGTCTTTGTACTTCTTCAGTGTGTTTTTATAGTGGCTGGTAATGGTTCTTTCGGTATTTAGTGCTTCCTTCAGGAGCTCTTGCAAGACAGGTCTAGTGGTGATGAATTCCCTCAGCATTTTCTTGTCTGATAAGGATTTTATTTCTCCTTCACTTATGAAACTTAGTTTGGCCAGCTATGAAATTCTGGGTTGGAAATTCTTTTCTTTAAGAATATTGGCCCCCAATCTCTTCTGGATTGTAGGGTTTCTGCAGAGAGGTCTCCTGTTAGTCTGATGGGCTTCTCTTTGTAAGGCTTCCCTTCACCTGGCCTTTCTGTCTGGTTGCCCTTACCATTTTTTTCTTCTTTTTTACTTGGAGAACCTGAGGATTATGTGTCTTGGGGTTGATCTTCTCATGGAGTATCTTATTGGGGTTCTCTGCATTTCCTGAATTTTAATGTTGGCCTGTCTTGCCTGGCTAGGGAATTTCTCCTGGATAATAACCTGAGGTACATTTTCCAACTTGATTCTATTTGCCTCATCTCTTTTGGGTACCCCAATCAATCAGAGGTTCAGTCTTTTTACATAATTCCATAGTTCTTAGAGGTTTTGTGCATTCCTTTCATTCTTTTTCCTCTAATCTTGTCTGCCTGTCTTATTTCAGCAAGATAGTCTTCAAGCTCTAAAATTCTTTCCTCCACCTAGTCCATTCAGCTATTGATACTTGTGGTTGCACTGTGAAGTTCTCATGTTGTGTTTTTCAGCTCCATCAGGTCATTTACATTCCTTTCTTAACTGGTTATTCTGGTTAACAGCTCCTGTAATGTTTTATCCTGGTTCTTAACGTCTTTGCATTGGGTTAGAACATGTTCCTTTAGCTCAGCAAACTTCATTATTGCCCACTTTCTGAAGTCTACTTTTTTCAATTCATCCATCTCAGCCTGTGCCCAGTTCTGTGCTTTTGCTGGAGACATGTTGCAATTATTTGGATGAGAAGAGGAACTCTGGCTTTTTGAGTTTTCAATGTTTTCTTCATTGATTCTTTCTCATCTTCCTGAGTTCTCTAGCTTTGATCTTTGAGGCTGCTGACCTTTGGATGGGATTTTTGTCAGGACTTTTCTGTTGATGCTGTTGTTGTTGTTGCTTTCTCTTTGTTTTTCTTTTAACAACAGTCAGGCTCCATTTTTGTAGGGCTGCTGTGGTTTGCTGGGGGGCCACTCCAGACTATTTGTCTGGGTCTCACCTGCACCTGGAGGTGTTACCAGTGAAGGCTGTAGAACAGCAAAGATGGCTGCCTGCTCCTTCCTCTGTGAGCTCTGTCCAAGAGGGGCACCAAGCTGATGCCAGCAAAAATGCCCTTGCATAAGGTGTCTGGTGACCCCTGTGCATCCAATCAGGAGGCATGGGATCAGGGACTCGCTTAACAAAGCACTCTGGCTTCCCCTTGGCAGAGCTAGTGCACTGTGCTGCCAGGAATCCCACTTGTCCAGTTTGGATGCAACAGAGCCAGCAGGGGAAGGACCAAGCCTGCTGATCTGTAGAGACTGTGGCCACTGCTCGCTCAGGGGCTCCGTCTTAGAGTTTCTGTCCATAAACCCCTGGCTGGAGTTGCTGCAATTCCCACAGGGAGGCCCCATCCAGTGAGGAGAGATGGGTCAGGGTCGAGCCTAGGGAGGCAGTCTGTCCACGATCTGCCATAGCTGTTGTGCTGCGCTGTGGGGGAGTTCCTCCCCTGTCCAAACTGCCCAGTCTCTCTGGCTCCAGCAGGGAAAAAAATGGCAGACTGGAGCTGCAGTGATGGTGGCCGCCCCTTCTCCCAGGAGCTCAGTCATATTAGGCAGCAGGCAGCCACAGTGATGGTGGCTGTTCCTCCCTCCGGGAACTGGGTTGTCTTAGGCAGTCTTCAGCCAAGTGGCTGCCAAGAATCTGCACAGCTCTGTGCTTGGGACCCAAGGCCCTGGTGGTGTGGGCTCATAAGGGGGACCTCCTGATCTGCAGGTTGCACAAATCCATGGAAAAAGTGTGGTTTCCTGAGTGGGGTAGCACAATCACTCACCGTCTCTTTTGGCTGGAAGTGGGAGCTCCCCCTTACCCCATATGGCTTCCAGGTGGGCTGTTGTACCACCCTGCTTTTTTCTCTTTCTGTGGATTGTGCCAACTGCCTAGTCAGTCCCAATGAGAGAACATGGATACGTCAGTTACCCATGCAGGATTCACTCACTGTTTTCATTCTTCTCAGTGGGAGGCTCTGGCTGCAGCTGTTTCTAGTTGGCCACCTTGACCCCTCTTCCCAAAATATACATTCTAATACTGCAAGAGGCTGCTGTCTGGAAATTCAGGGACTTGGGCTGTTGTGTATATCTTCCTATTAGGAGATATTGCTGATGTGCACCAATTCATTTATTCTTCAAGGCAAATCTATAAGATATCTATAATATCTACAAGCTAGGTATAATCAAAGCTCTTAACAAATGATAGCCCTAAGACTCAGAGAAGTAAGGATTAGAGTTGAACATTTTGAAGACAGAATTCAAACTCAGGTCTTTCTAATTCCAGAATCCCCATGGTCTTCACAAGCATATTTCTTATTTCATTAATGGGAGTGCAAGTGTTCTGAAGATGAAGACCATTGTAGGCATAATACAGGCCTATACTATTCATTCAGCCCTATGCCTTGCATCTGGTCAGACTCAATATTTTAACTGATTATTGTAGAGGGAGTGGCTTGGACAACAAAGGAGCCTGAAGGGCAAGATGTTGGCAGGGAGATTTTTTTTTTTTTGAGATGGAGTCTCGCTCTGTCTTCCAGATTGGAGTGCAACCTCTGCCTTCCAGGTTCAAGCAATTCTCCTACCTCGGCCTCCCAAGTAGCTGGGATTACAGGTACATGCCACCACACTCAGCTAATTTTTGTATTTTTAGTAGAGATGGGGTTTCACCATGTTGGCCAGGCTGGTCTTGAATTCCTGACCTCAGGTGATCTGCCCACCTCAGTCTCCCACAGTGCTAGGATTATAGGCATGAGCCGTGCCCAGCCAGCAGGGAGATGTTTTAGATGGAGTTAAAAAGTGTGTGTTGACCGAGAGTGGTGAATCATACCTGTAATCCCAGCACTTTGGGCGGATCACCTGAGGTCAGGAGTTCAAGATAGCTTGGCCAACATGAAGAAACCCTGTCTCTACTAAAAAGACAAAATTGGCTGGGCGTGGTGGTGCATGCCTGTAATCCCAGTTACTTGGGAGGCTGAGGCAGGAGAATTTCTTGAAACTGGGAGGCAGAGGTTGCAATGAGCCAAGATTGCACCATTGCACTCCAGCCTGGGCAACAAGAGGGAAAGTGTCTCAAAAAAAAAAAAAAAAAGAAAAGAAAAGGAAGTGTGTGTTAAAAAATGTTGAGTTATCATAAGGCAGCAAGAGATGCCTCCAGATTGCATAAACGTAGGAACAAAGTGCTAACCCCTAGTGCTAGTGCTGGCAACATAGTGCTAGTGGTTCTCAGACTGTTTCCTGGGTCAGCAGTATCCTCGTTAGCAACATCTAGAAATGTGTTTTAACAAGTTCTCTAAGTGGTTCTGATACAGGCTCAAGTTTGAGAACCACTGTGGAATAATTTTTCTATTGCAAAACATTTGTAGTGTGTTAAAGGATAGTTTGGGGATTCTGACAGTGTGGAAAAAAATACGTATTTTGAATTTAGTATGTTGTTCATTTTTAGAGGAGCACATTTTGAAAATGTGTTCAGTGAATCCTAGTCAGGTAGGTTTTAGTTTGGTTCTGGAAAGCTTTTTTTTTTTTTTTTAAATATTTGAAATTTGAAGATTTAAAAAAACTCTCTAATAAGGAAGATGATAACTATGATAGCACAGAGATCTAATTATCTACACCTAAGTTACTTGATTGAAAACAACCTCACAGGGATGGGAAAACATTTCACTCTAGCAGCATGAACTGGCTTCTGCCTGCTGACTTACTTTCACATTTGGCGCTTGTCTGTGTCCACGTCTCGTCGGGGTTGCAGGTAATGATGCCTCCGCCCTGCAGCAGAAAGCCTTCCCTACATTTGATGGACACATTCTGATCAACATAAAACTCCTTTTCAGACAGCAGAGCATTCTCAGGAATCACAAAAGGAACAGGGCATGGATTTGCTGTTTAAAAGAAAAGAAAATGTTTACTGATATTTTCCCTCCTTACCTAACGTATTTCATCAAAGGCAGAGTAGTAGTCCTATAGGAGATGGGTTCTCAACAATGATCATATGAGGTTTAAAAACATGGAACTTCAAACATTAGACACAGACTTGTTTTGCATCCACATGAAATTATGTGTAAAGATGAAGTCAGATAAGATCAGAAAACATGAAGTGATTCAACCACTAATGCGAGGTCCTAAAAGTTGAAGATGACAAATTATGCCTGAAATGATGGGCCACATTATTTTAGACTGATTGTTGATCAGCATTGTGAAAACCAAAGGCATACTAGAAATCAAGGGGTATGTCAAATATTCCCTTATTATTAGAAGAATATCAAATACTTCTCATTGTCACTTTACTTTCTTTTATTGACCATCTTTCAGGAGGATGGAACCAGGAAATCATCAGACATTTCTATGTGAGCTGAGTATGACTTTAGACTCACACCACTATGAGCAGGATATTAGAACTAGTGGAGTTTGCATGCCTTTTTGATAAAGATGGGTTCATTTTTATAGGCCTGAGGGAAACACAGGAAATGATGATGGCATGATGCATGCTTAGTGCAAGTGTGTGACACACATATCAACACATATTTCAAGCAATTTAAGTTTTTCTGATTTTTAAATGGGCACGAAGAAGTATTTGAATGAGGTACACTTCTGCTGTTACTGCATTCTGATGAGACTTCAAACAGTGACAAGGGCAATCTCAGCTTACACCTTGCTTGTGAATATTGTTTTCATTTGAATGGTTATAACTCATTATCTTAATGTATATTTATAATATACTTCATTATATTAATATCACACATTAAATGTATTTTCTTTCTTTCCTATCTCCAGTAGAATTCATGATACCTATATGTCAACATTGTTTCATTAAGTTGCATTTTCTCTTAGTAATCACTCAAGGAATCTGACAAAAGCTGATTCTCAGACAGGACTTAGATAACACAAATAGATTTTTAAAATATTCCAGAGAATTCAGCTTGGATAGGCATTAATTGCTTTCTCTGGACCCGTATCCCTTATGAGTGGGGTTTCCTCGATGTTTTGGATATGTGGGAAGCTAATCGTGAAACTGAATCTGATTAAAATCTCTCCTAAAGTAAACACATACGTTTGCAGAGAGGGACTGGGTGGCTCCAGGTTCCATTTTCTGTGCAGTGTGCCTCAGATGGCCCTTCAAGACTGTAGCCTTTGTTGCAGGAATATACCACACTGGGTCCAGTCGTCGTGTTTTCAACATCAGCCTTCCCATTGAGAAATTCAAGTGGAGCTTCACACCTGGTCTCTAAAAAGAAGAATACTATGCAGTCATAAAAAATGGTGAGTCTGTGTCCTTTGTAGGGACATGTATGAATCTGGAAACCATCATTCTCAGCAAACTGACACAAGAACAGAAAACCAAACACTGCATGTTCTTACTCATAGGTGGGGTGTTGAACAAGGAGACCACATGGGCACAGGGAGGGGGAACATCACACATTGGGGTAAGTTGGGGGGTGGGGGCTAGGGGGAGGGGCAGTGGGGGGCGGGGGAGGTTGTGGAAGGATAACACTGGGAGAAATGCCTGATGTAGTGGGGGGAGACAGCAAACCACCATGGCATGTGTGTACCTGTGCAATAAACAGTATGCCAGGCTTAAAAAAATAAAAAGAATAAAAGCCTCATATTGATTCCTTCTCCTATTTCTCTTTCTTTCTTTTCCTACTGTTGCCAAAGATACTTCATGCAATATACAAAATATTATGGTCTACTCATGTGTGAAGCACAGTGATATTCACTGAAGGAAAAAAATATAGCATACCTAACTAACTAGTGGATTCATGCATGCATGCAATAAGAGGTTAGTCCTATGACTCCAGCTGTCTTTATGTGTATTAACATTAATAATTCTGGGGGCAGGGGGTATGGATGAGTAGCTGGGTAAAATAAACAATACTAAATTTATTTCTTACAATGCTTAAGTTGTAAGCCCAAATAAAATACAGGATGCTCAGTTAAATTTGAATATCAGATAAATAACAAATACATTTTTAGCATAAGCATGTCTCAAATACCACATATTTATAAATTTACATTTAAATTATTTTTCATCTGAAATTTAAATATAACTGCATGTCCTATATTTTTCTTTCTTCTAAATCTGGCAGCCTTACTTATAGCAACTCTGAGATTATCTCATGTAACAGTTGGCAAAATGTGAGGCTTAGGGAGGTTAAATAATTTGGTCAAGGTCATACTGCTTGTAAGAAGAGATAAAATATAAAATTATCAGAAGTTAAAAGATAATAGGAAAGTATGAAGAACAGGGACCCATGAGCTTGGGGAAAATTAGAATAAATGACATCTTATGTGCCTTTTGAGGAATATATGGACTTCATAAACTGATGGATATTATAGTAAAGTTATAATGAATGATTTTGCATTATTGTGAGAAATGTTATTAACAGAGATGCTGTGAGGAAAGTAGGATCACCCTTTCAAGAATCTCAAAAAATGGGCTCAAGTCTTAAATAATTTATAATTTTTGTAAAGGCAGAGAAGGTGTTTCCAGACTAGCGGTTCTCAAGTTTGGCTATACTTTAGAGAACCAGGGAAGCATTTATGACCTATCACAGACCAAATGAGTCCAAATCTTTATATTGAAGGCTACCTTTTACTAGTATATTAAAAATTCCCCAAATGATTCAAATGTGAACTCAGAGTTGTGAGTCCCTGGACTGGATGCTAATGGACTTCTTTCAGCCCAAAGTTAAGTACACTGAGATTCACAGGTCTTAACCTTGGCTACACTTTGAAACCACTTAGGGAGCTTTAAAATGCTATTGATGCTGTGCCGGGCATGGTGGCTTATGCTTGTAATTCCAGCACTTTGGGAGGCTGAGGAGGGCAGATCACTTGAGGTCAGGAGTTCGAGACCAGCAGGGCCAACATGGTGAAACCCTGTCTCTACTGAAATACAAATAATCACCCAGGCATGGTGGTGCATGCCTGTAGTCCCAGCTACTCAGGAGGCTGTCCTGGAAGATGGAGGTTGCAGTGAACCAAGATCGTATTACTGCACTCCAGCCTGGGTGACAGAGTGAGACTCTGCCTCAATAAAAGTAAAAAAAAAACCATACACATACATACATTGTCCTTTGGCAGAGAAGGGGATACTGGGGGATAAGGTTATGTGAATTAACCCACATTTTGCCAAATAAACTTGGCTGTTCTGATAAAATAATGTAAAATTCCATGCAAAATACTAATACTTTATTTGACAGATGGGCCAACAACACGTTAAAAGTATTAACTAGCACTGTCACCAAAAAAACCGAGCTTTAGAAGGCTCTAAGCCTTCTAATTTTTTTTTTTTTTTTTTTTTTTTTGAGATGAAGTCTCAGTCTGTCACCCAGCAGGCTGGAGTGTAGTGGTGTAATCTTGGCTCACTGCAACCTTCGCCTCCCGGGTTCAAGTGATTCTCCTGCCTCAGCTTCCCGAGTAGCTGAGATTACAGGAGCCGATCACCACGCCCAGCTAATTTTTGTATTTTTAGTAGAGACGGGGTTTTACCATGTTGGTCAGGCTGGTCTCGAACTCCTGATCTTGTGATCCACCCACCTTGAACTCCCAAAGTGGTGGCATGAGCCACCATGCCTGGCCCTAAGCCTTCAAATTTATAATTATTTGAGAAAACCTCTCACAAAAATGCTAATAAATTCAATAATTAACTAGTGTTCAAACAAGATGTTTGCCATTCCAGAGTCAGCAATCTTGTGCTCTATTATGGTTAATCGTTAATCCCTACTACAGTTTTTGACTCTTAATGGTTTTCCGCCCTTGAGCAAAAGCCCATTAAAGGGTTCTCATACAGTTTATGAAGTTGAATTACATTTTTAAAAAATTTCAAAACAAATCTATAAAGAAAACATAGCCACACTCTTATTTTGTGTCCTTACTGTCATTCTGGGGGCTGCTAAGTGTCATGCAACTCACCTTTGCACGTTGCCACCCCTCCACTCCACTGTTTGTTCTCCTGGCAGACACGTTCCCTGTTCCCCTGGGAATCAATGGAGAAAGGTCATCAACAAGATCATAATTCTATAATAGCAACATAATAAGGAAAGGCACCGTAATTCTAGCTACGGCTTTGAATCGCTCAGCACTGGAATGCTAAACAAACACATTAAAAATACATAGTTTAAGGAGTAAATTTAGATTTTCAAAAATGTTTTCATCAAATTGCTTCAAAATGTTCACCCTGTCAGACCAGTATAATTAAGGTACAGACTTTGCTTTAGTTTTTATTTTAAATGGCAACTAATTATAATCTGTAGCTAAGACTGACAAAGAATGCATTAGAAATGGATGGTCAAATAGTATTCTATTGTGTATGTATGTGTACATACACATATTTGTATGCATTCTTAGAAATGTATGGATAATAGTACATAATAATATATGTATGTACACATACATACACAACTGAGTACTATTTGGCCATAAAAACAGGTGATATATACACATAAGCATGTGTGTGTGTGTGTGTGTGTGTATGTGTGTGTATCTATATATCTACATATATCACATTTTCTTTATGCATTCATCCATTGATGACACCCAACACTTAGGCTGACTCCATATATATCTTGGCAATTGTATATCCCATAAATGTATGCAATTATGATTTGATAATCAGAAATAATATTAAGTATAAATTTTAAAAATGCAGACCCCCAGCAACTATTTGGTTCAGATGATCTTGGCCTACATACTCCTTTTCTTTTTACAGCATCTCAGGTGATTCTTGAGCAGATGACAATGAACTACACTGATTATAAGACCAGTGATTTATCAGTTATTCTCAGTTCTGGCTGCACACATAAATCACCAAGGCAACTCTGAAAAGGATACCACTGCCTCAGACTCAACCCACAGAGATACTGAATTAATTAGTCTGAGGTGAGAGCAAGTATTTGCATTAAAAAAATGCTGTCTGATGGAAAAATTCAAACACAGGAGAAATACCAACAGCAGAAAGAATAGTATAAGAAACTTCCATGTAGACATCACCCAGCTTACTCAGGCCAATCTTGTTTCATCTAAGCCCTACCCCTTCCACAAACTCACATTATTTTGAAGCAAATTCCAGACTTCAAATTATTTAACAATAATTATTTTAGTATGAATTGCTAAAAGAATGGCTTCTCTAAGCACAGAAATACTGCTAGAAAGGCTCTTTGGGGGTCACTGTATGTTCAAATACAACTGGTCCTAGATCAATGGACCAGGAATGTGCCTATATCTCTCTCTAATACTGCAGTGTCATATATGGGCTTAAAACCTCTAGCCACCAAAAACCTTGTTTCTTACGATAAAATAAATCCTCATTACAGAGATTCCTAAATTAACCAAAAACATAAAAAAAAAGATAAGAGCCCTTAAAAATTATAACCACAATAACATTATTACACCTTAAAAAATAACAATTTCTTAATATTAAAATGTCCAGTTTTAAATTTCCAATTGTTGCATAAATTTCATATTTTTTAAATAGTTATTTTGAATTCAGAACAAATAAGATCCACACATTGAGACTAGTTTATGTTTCTGTGATGATTAATTTTATGAACGAATGTACAGAAAACTGATAGTCATTACTTTTTATTTTTTTATTTTTGAGATGAAGTTTTGCTCTGTTGCCCAGGCTGGAGGGCAGTGGTGCAATCTCAAATGACTGCAACCTCCACCTCCCGTGTTCAAGTGATTTTCCTGCTTCAGCCTCCCAAGTAGCTGGGACTACAGGCACCCACCACCACACCCAACTAATTTTTGTATTTTTTAGTAGAGACAGGGTTTCACCATGTTGGCCAGGCTGGTCTTGAACTTGTGACCTCAGGTGACCTACCCACCTCAGTCTCCCAAAGTGCTGGGATTATAGGTGTGAGCCACCATGCCCAGCCTTGGTGGGTCATTACATTTGAAGAAATATTAATTTACCGTTAAACTTTTGGAAACATCCTGGTGTTAACTACAAAATTGAGAGAGCGATAATAGTGATTGCTCTTACTCCAAGCTCCATGTTAGAATCACCTGAGAAACTTTTTTTCTTTTTTTTCTTTTTTTTTTTTGAGATGAAACTCTGTCACCCAGGCTGGAGTGCAGTGGCGTGATCTCAGCTCACTGTAATCTCTGCTTCTCAGGTTCAAGCAATTCTCCTGCCTTAGCCTCCTGAGTAGCTGGGGCTACAGTCACCCGCCACCACATCCAGCTAATTTTTGTATTTTTAGTAGAGACAGGGTTTCACCATATTGGCCAGGCTGGTCTCAAACTCCTGACCTTGTGATCCACCTGCCTTGGCCTCCCAAAGTGCTGGGATTACAGGTGTGAGCCACCGCACCCAGCCCACCTGAGAAACTCTTTACAAATATGGATGTCCAGTTAACCTGAGTAGGCATGAGGGGCCCAGCTTAAACACTGCTTCTGGATGTGTCTGTGAGGATGTGTTTGGACGAGATTAGCTTTTAAATTGGTGGACCAGGCAAAGTAGATTGCCCTTCCCAATGTGGGGGCGCATCTTCCAAAATGCTGAAGGACCAAATAGAACAAAATATGGAAGGAGGGAAATGACCCTTTTTTCTTCCTCACTACTTGAGTTGGGACTCAATCTCTTCCTCTATCTTCAGACTAGGGTTTATAGCATCAGCTCAGTTAGTTCTCAGACCTTTGAACTTGGACTGACTTATAACACCAGTTTCTCAGGGTCTCTAGTTTACAGATGAAACATCCTGGGATTTAGCCTCCATTAACGTGTTAGCCAGTTCCTCATAATCTCTCTCTCTCTCTCTCTCATCTACTGTTTGGTTATCTAGTCAAACAGGTAGTATTGAAAAGAAAATTCTTCCTCTTGACTTGTCTGTTTTCAAAATAACGAGTTTATTCATAAGCATCCTTTAAGAGTTTCCAAGTTTTTAAAGTATAATTATAAGCCTTGTGTCATTTATGATCTATTTGATGTGGTTGAGTCCATTGAAGTTATTACCCTTATTAATGCTAAAATGGCCTCATCTTGACCTGTGGGAGCCTTGTCCAGTGGCTTCTGGATCCTTTTGACATGTAGTCTTTGATAGGTTTCCTGCTATTTTGTGTGACAAGAGTTTTCAGGCAATATGTTACATTTCTTGCCCCAGACCTGGAATTGGTAATTTCTCCAAGTAACTGGACATCAATATTTTTTAAAAGTTTCTCCGGTGATTCTAACACGTATAATAGCTTGGAGTGAGAGCAATCACTATTGCACCTTTCTCAATTTTTTAGTTAAGAAAAGTAATATGGAAGTATGAACAAATATACAGCAAAGTGATTGTCATTAAATTTAAAGTAGATAATTTAAAAATTTTTGGAAATATGTGTTAACTAAAATCCCGTCTCTACTAAAAATACAAAAATTAGCTGGGCGTGGTGATGGGCACTTGTAATCCCAGCTACTCAGGGAGCTGAGGCAGGAGAATCGCTTGAACCCGGGAGGTGAAGGTTGCAGTGAGCCAAGATTATGCCACTACACTCCAGCCTGCTGGGTGACAGACTGAGACTTCATCTCAAAAAAAAAAAATTAGAAGGCTTAGAGCCTTCTAAGTATCTGTTTTTTTGGTGACAGTACTAGTTAACACTTTTAACGTGTTGTTGGCCCATCTGTCAAATAAATGAGTATTAGTGTTTTGCATGGAATTTTACATTATTTTATCAGAACAGCCAAGTTTGTTTGGTAAAATGTGAGTTTTCTTTTTAATAAATTGCAAGATTAATATTCTTGCATGAAGAACAACGCGGTTTCAAAAACAGGAAACACTCCAGTTGCAATCACCATTACATTTTTAAAAAAAACCTTTTGAGGAAATAAAACAAGATACATATAAGCCTGGTCCAAGATTGCATATACCTATCTTATGATAATTCTTTGACTGCATGGTCAGAAAATAATGGGACATACAAAACATTTAGCAGATAACTAAATACCTTTTTTTTTTTTTTTTTTGAGACAGGGTTTTCACTCCTGTCACCCAGACTAGAGTGCAATGGTGCCATATCAGCTCACTGCAACCTCTGCCTCCTGGGCTCAAGCAATCCTTCTGTCTCAGCCTCCTGAATAGCTGGGACTACAGGCACATGCCATTGCACCTGGCTAATTTCTGTATTTTTTGTAGAGACAGGGACTTACTATGTTGCCCAGGCTGGTCTTGAACTCCTGAGCTCAAATGATCCACCCTCCTTGGCCTCCTGAACTGCTGGGATTACAGGTGTGAGCCACCACATCCAGCCAAAATCTACCTTTAAATGCCATTGTAACAATAAAAAAGAGTTTCCTGAAAAACTGAATGACAACATTGTGTAATGTAAAATAGGCCTTTTAAGTTTCAAGTTTGGTGATATGGTAATGCTTTCAACAAAACTGATTGATTACCTAGCTCTCCCACTAAAGTAAACAGAGAATTAGGTGCTGCAGAGGGGATTTTACTACTACAAACCAAGAGTTGTCTGGAGAATAAGTTGATACTAGCTAACTGCTCTGAGCTTTTTTCAAGCCAGATTTGCATATAGGAACTTGGCATCTCAATGCCAAGGTATATCAGCCCATTGTTTGAGGAAATCCTGGCTTTGCATACGTAAATCTTTGTGGTTACCTCTCCAGGGTGACTGGTGGACTTCCCTGTTGCAGAATATGATTACCAGCAAGCTGAAACCCAGGTTTAAACGGTCAGTTGAAGTCACAGTATCTGTCTTGTGGTTTGCAAACTTAGATTCTCTTCCTTACATAGATGGCTTTAATGTTTCTTATTTGAGATTTGTTATTTTTTTTTATTTGAGACAGTCTCACTCTTGCCACCCAGGCTGGAGTGCAGTGGCGCAATCTCAGCTCTCTGCAACTTCCACCTCCCTGGTTCAAGCAATTCTCTTGCCTCAGCTTCCCAAGTAGCTGGAATTACAGGCACCCACCATCATGCTCACCTAATTTTTGTATTTTTAGTAGAGCCAGGGTTTCACCATGTTGGCTGGACCAGTCTTGAATTCCTGACCTCAAGTGATCCACCCACCTTGGCCTCCCAAAGTGTTAAGATTACAGGTGTGAGCCACTGAACCTGGCTTATTTTACTTTTTAAAATTCTAAGTTGCCTTAAATATTTCTTGGAAAAGAAACAAAGTATAATAGAATCTTTTGGGACCAAAGTCAGTGAAACAAATTTGTGCTAATACTGAAGGTATCCCCCAAGTATGCTGGAAAAACAAATTAATTCTAGTTAAACAAATTGGTTCACTTACCTCTAGTTCATAGCCAGGTTCACATTGATAAATAATTGTGCTTTCAAAGCTGTATTTACTGCCAACCACAAATCCATGTTCCGGACTTTCAGGTTTCCCACAAGAAACTGGACTGCAGGATTCATCAGAAAATGGTGGCTCCCAGGTTCCATCAAGCTAAGTAACAAATAACAAAATGCAAGTTACATTTAGAAGTTAATACCTATGAATGAAGAAATTTGCAAATATTGGTTACTTGCAGAATAATCTCCAAAATGATAGTCAAAAGCATCTAGAGTTTGGTCCTACTTTTGCTGCTTATTATCTGTGGCCTTAAAAAACACATTTTAATTATTAGGTGGCCTTTATAGTCACCCATAGAAAATTTTAGACATTTCTTAAGCCCATAAAACAAGCATTTTCTTTCTAATAGAATCTATTCAGAAAACATGAACGATAAGAAGTATGTTTTCATTATAATGCATGAGGACTGGAGGTTAATACAAATATTCTATGACTTCTATAAATGCACACAAATTTCACATGATTATTTTATAATAAAGTTTATGAGAAACAGAAAATTTTAGGCATACTACTCAAAGTTTAAAGCTTAGGAAAATCAGCTTCCTTCTCTACATTCCAACATAAATTCTTGAAAATATTTTATCACATATTTTTAAAGGGATCATGTAGAAAAAAGTTATATATATATATATATATATATATTATTTTATATCTATATAAAGAAACATTAATAAAATAAAGAATTTTATAAAGAATTAAGAAATGATTAAAATAAAAATAACCAAAATAAATTCCAGATATAGCAAAAGAAAACAATAACATGTAGCTTTTAACAGTTACTAGTGTTATAATACCCAGAAAGATTTCTGCCAAAAAAAAATTATTAAGGCATTAATTACAGTATTGAAAAATTAAATGCAACATATATACTAGGAAAATGGTTAATCTTATAAATGTTAAGTTATACATATATATTATATATAATATACATAAAAGATATATATCATATATAAAATACATATACATACATATATATATACATATATACACATAAAAGAGTTAACATTTTTCAGCCTGTTGGTTGGGTAAGGTGAGGCATACACAGATATATTTCTTGAAGATATATCTCTTGAAGATTGTTATTCTGTTGCTAATATTTTTGTTTTCTTTGAGGAAATACATATGAATTGGATAACAGTTTTAAACAGGATTTGAGGCTAAACCCTCATTCTACATATAAATCAAAAGTAATTTTGTATATATGCCTGCATCATGATTAACCATTTTCCTAGTATATGTGTTGCATTTAGTTTTTCAATACTGCAAGTAATACCTTAATACATTTTTTTTTTTTTGGTCAGAAATCTTTCTGGGTATTGTAACACCAATAACTGTTAAAAGCTACATATTATTTTCTTTTGCTATATCTGGAATTTGCTTTGGTTATTTTTAATCATTTATTAATTATTTTTCTCTAGAGATTTGTGATGACTCCTTTATCAGAATCTGCTTCTGATTCATTACTTCTGTTCCATTCATTTTTACTCCTATGTAATTTTACATGAATACCACACTAAGAGTTTTGTAATTCTGTGATATGTTTTAGTTTCTGGAGAGACTGGTCCTCTTTCAGAATTCATTTTTCAAAATTTATATTGATCTCCTTATCCATTTGTTTATTTTATGAACTATAGAATCATTTTGTCACATTACAATAAAATACTCCTAGGCACTGAACATAGTTTTACACAATTTATGCTTTTAAATACTTAAAAAGTGTCTATTCTACTTTTCAGACTAAAAATTTAAATCAAAACCGAGTTGAGCAAAAGAAGAGGGGTCATGCTATATGTGAAGAAGCTAATGAAGGTTGTCAGAAGTAAATTATTGACTTAAAAAGAGCTTAGTATCTTTTTCAGCCAGTATCACAGAGTCCTCCAGGGCTCATAGGGGGACTACCCAGTTGTCTACACACCCAACCTGGAGAACATCAGTTTGATGTTCTTAATTATGGCAGAACTTTGCGTCAGACAGCTCAGAGTCTTAGACAAAGTTTCCTCTTAAACTTCTTCAGCACTGTATCTAAAACGGACCATCTGGAACCATACAAATTTTGAGGGCATGGTAACTTTGGCAGTCATTTGACTTGTTCCCTGTAATGTTGCTGCTTTTAGGTTTGGCATTGACAAATCATTGAGAATGTATGATTTATAAATGGAAAACTGGGAGAAGGGAATCATTCTTGAGGCCCTACTATATGTCAGGCAAGTACTAGCCATTTTATTAAATTAAGTAACGTTAACCCTTTCAATTATCACAGATTTACAAAGAAAGAAAATAAGCTGGAGGAATATAAGGTCATAGAACCTATAAATATTTGAGATGGAATTTAAATTAAAAAGTATGCTTGAAGTGAAAGTCTGCTATACTATGCCACATTCCTCTGCTTTCAGTCCCTCCACACCGATCCCAACTCCAACAAGAGTGCATTGATGACGTATTTTAATTTTGTTTCCCTGGTAGATCTTATGGAAGTTAGGAGAAGGGGCTGTGCTAGGGAAGTCTGCTATTTATGGTGCCGATTCCCATTTTTAAACTAAAAGTGCCAAAGTTAGGTAAAATGCTAAAATATCTATAACAAGATACTCATAACAAATGAATCATAAATCTTATGTGCAAAAGAATGTCTATGCATAGAAATAAGCCATGGGTTATGCCCAGTATGATTGCAGTTTTAGTGGAAAGACCAAAGGTTGCAGAAGCAGGCACTTTCCTCCACTATTTACCTAGTTTCTCACCAACAATACAAGATATGTGTTATTATACATTTTTATTTTCAAATAAGGAAACCAAAGCTCAGAAATTTTAAGCAACTTTCTTAAAATTACTACTTGCAAGTAGCAAATAGCAGAGAGAGGATTTGACACCACTTATCTGTCTGCTCTGCAAACTTTTACCTTTCCACTAAAACTGAAAACATTGGGCATAGCCCATGGCTGATTTCTACACAAAGACCCTCTTTTAAGAATAAGATTTGTGATCAATTTTTTATAAATATATTGTTACAGACATCTTAATATTTTACCTAACCTTGGCACTTTCTTAAAGTGGGAATATGGCAGGAAAAAAAGGTACATTTTATTATATTTCTACCAAGAAATTTCTCAGATCCTTGGACATGAATGAGAACTTGAGATTTTTTTTTTTCTTTTGGGGATTACTATTACAGATACTGCTTGCTTGGCAATATTGTATATATAGGAGTTACACATTCTAATTAAGACAGAATCTTACCTGACATACTGATATGTTAACTCCCTCAAAGGTATACCCTTCTTCACATGACACAGAGACTTGCCTATTCACACTGAAATCGTCCCCATGAACAAGTATACGTGTTATGTTTTCTGGCAGGGGACATTTTTTAGGACTGCAGGAGATACTCTCGGGGGAACCAGTGACCATCTTTCTGACAGGTGAATGTATCTATATCTGTATCCATCGTATAACCTTCCAGACATCTGCAATGGAAATGCAAAAATGAGTGCCTTAAAAAAAGTAGTTTTTAAAGTTTCTGACCAATTATTGGATTTAGGAAGCTGTTACAAGGCTCAGTAGACATTTTGTGCAACATATCAAAATTTATTCTACTGTCAGGTGCATGGCATTGCCATACAAAAACACCAACATAATAACAACCAGTTAAGCTGGGTGTGGTGGCTCACACCTGTAATCCCTGTACTTTGGGAGGCTAAGGCAGGAGGATCACTTGAGTCCAGGAATTTGAGACCAGGCTAGGCAACATAGTGAGACTTCGTCTTTATAAAAAATAAACAAAATTAGCTAGGCATGGTGGCATATGCCTGTAGTCTCAGCTACTTGGGAGGCAGAAGTGAGAGGATTGCTAGAGCCTAGGAGGTTGAGGCTGCAGTGAGCCAAGAACGTGCCACTGCACTCCAGCCTTGGTGACAGAGCGAGACTTTGACTCAAAAAACCAAAAAACAAAAACCAATAATAACCAGATCAGTTCTCAGTTATCCATATGAAAGGTTAGCCAAGACTAAAGTTACTTTAAGTGTTTTTGATGTTATTTACCTTATTATGGATAATATTATATTGAATTCATTTTTATTCTGTAAACAGCTAACAGTTCAGGAAATTCTAGACAAAGTCCAAAATGAACTCAGATACTAGTAGGAATACAGCATAGTTAATATTTATTATTACTATCTACTTTGTGCCAAGTGCTGTTCTAGGTCCTTTACATACAATATTTCTTTTAATCCTGATTATTTGGCAGGATCATGGCCTCAATTCTTCAGTTTTTTGTGTTATGTCCTCACTATCTGCATGTGTAAATATAACCACAAAGTTATAATTATAAATAAATTTACTATCATGATGTTTATAAAACAGCTTCATGATTCCTGAGCTGTTCAAGCTAGCTAGAAGATCTTGCTGTTTCACAAAGCTCAACAGAATATGATAGTCATGATAATTACATTAGAAACATGTCTGAAAAAAGTATCGACTTATTTTTATAGTTGGTGGATTTCTACATAATTGTGGGTAGAATAAAGCCAAATGTTAAAAACACTAGTGTTTGGAGAGCAGTTCAGAGATGATGTTTTCTTCCCAATCAGCAAAATTTTTGATCTATCATACTTCATTTTATAATCCTCCTGCCTGCATCCCTTGGCGACTCTAGAGCCATGGTCTTACCTGAGTTTCACTTTACTCTCATAGGTATGTGCCTCTCCAGTTGCTACTGCATTGGTGACAGACGGTGGGGGCCCACAGGACAAGGGCTCACAGACTGGATAAGGCTGGCTCCATACCCCTTTCTCTGTACAAATCAGATCTGAACTGCCTTGTATGACATATCCAGACCTGCAGCTATAAGTGACCACATTTTCCTTCCAAGAGCTGCTCTCACTGATGAATGCATTTGGTATCACTGGAAGAGAACCACAAGAAGTGTGTTCACAGTGGGGGAACCCAGAGCTCCACTGGCCATTGGCTTCACAGGTGATTTCAGAAAGGCCTAGGAGCTTGAAGCCTTTGAAGCACTGAATCTGGGCTGCCTTTCCACAGTCAAAATCTGTCCCATTGACAGTTCCATATTGAATTACGGGTGTCGAGCACCTGCAAGGCAGGCAGGAAGGTGAGCTGCCACTCCAGGAGCCATTGGAGAGGCACCTTCTTGAAGAATTTCCATGGAGCTTATAACCAGGAAAGCACTGATACTGTATATGGCCCCCATGAATAAAAGAAAAACCATTAGGGAAGCCATGGGCAAGATCTTCAGGAGGTCCACAGTTGACTGGTTTACAGAGAGGAACCTCTGCATCCCAGTTGCCATCTGACTGACAGGTGAGTTTTGGAGCACCGTGCAACATGTAGCCCTCGTGACAATGGAATGCCACTTCCTTCATGAAGCCATAGTCCAGGCCTTCCATCACCCCATCTGCCAATTGTGGTGGGGTGGCACATCTGACAGGTACACAGTTGGGGGGTGGCTCCACTCCAACTTCCATTGGCAAGACAAACCCGGCTTCTGGCTCCCTCAAGCAGGAACCCTTCATTGCAGGTGTATTCAATCTCTTTTTGGAATGTGTACTCATCTCCTCTCACCTGGCAATTGGCTGACACTGGGGGTGAACCGGAGTCCACAGGAATGCAAATGGGCTCATCCTCATCCCAGTTTTTGTCATCTTGGCATGTTCTCCTCTCAGTGCCATTAAGCACATATCCGGGGTCACACTCATAGTACAACGTGCTCAGGTATGTGTAGTTGCTTCCTTTAATGGATCCATTCATGACTGGATTTGGCTTTTTGCATGAAATGGCTTCACAGTGTGGGGAACCACCACTCCAGTTTCCATTCTGCAGACAAAGCCTTAAGTCAGAGCCCACTAGAATGTGTCCAGGTTTACAGCTATACTGCACAGCACTTCCCGTGCTAGTCTCTGTAAAACGTAAAAAGCCATTTTCAGGAGCAATAGGCAAGTCACATTCAATTGAAATACAGGAAGGTGCACTGCCATTCCAAGTTCCATCTTCCTGGCAGATCAGCACAGGGTTCCCCAGAAGTTCATATCCTGGATTACAGGTGCATGAAACTATGGTGCCATACAGAAAGTTTGATGAATGTGTGGCAGGAGGTTCCTTTGTAATTTCCCAGGTTTTAGCCACTGCTCCCAAATGATGAGGGTGAGGAGTCACATATGAAACTTCCATCATGTCATCTTCTTGCTCAGAATATCTCTGGCCATCTTTGGCTTTAGTACAGTCTCCAAAATCTATATGAGGAGGGAGGCCACAGTCTATGGGCACACATGTTGGGATGGAACTTGACCATCCTGACTCTTCACAGATCTGCATGGCCCGACCAGTCACCTGAAACCCAGGGAAGCAGCTATAGATGATCATGGCACCATAGCTGTAATCTGAACCTTCTACAAAACCATTTTCAATGGGTGGTGGGGAATCACAGCGGATGGCATTGCAAGATGGGGCATCGACATCCCACTCCCCTGTCTCTAAACAGGTCAAAGTATTGGGACCTTCGAGCCAAAAGCCTTGGTTGCAAGAGTATGTAATGGTCTGTCCATAGTGTAGGTTTGTGTAAGAGAATTTCCCATTCAAAATCTCCCTGGGTTTCAGGCACTCAATGTGTTTACATGTTGGTTTTCCTCCAAGCCAGTGACCATTTTCTCCACAAAGGGTGGTAGCATTTCCCACCAATTCAAAGCCTGGCTTGCAGGTATAGAGAGCTGTACTGAGATAAGTAATACCTTGCACATCAAGGATTCCATTGGGGATTTCCTCAGGTTGAGGACATTCTACTGGAACACATTCTGGCAGTGGAGAGCTCCAGGTGCCATCAGCTTGGCAGAGGGGTGGTAGAATTTCCTCTTAGAAAAAACCCATTGACACAAGAATACTTGACAGTACTTCCAAAATGAGGAGCAGAAGAAGGAGCAGGGACACCAAAGGAAATTAGGGGAGGTGGGGGTACAAAGAACCATCTTACAAACAGGGAAAGAGTCATTCCATTGCTGGGATGGCAAGCATTTCAGGACGGAGGGCCCTTGTAGGACATGCCCTTCTTTACAGGAAAATACCACGACTCCTACCTCGGTGGTCACCTCCTTCAATACTAGCTGGTTTTCCAAGAAGGGTGGCTCTGGGCATTTGGCAGGTATGCACTTTGGGTTTGGCTTCTTATTCCATTTGCCAGATTTCTGACATGTCCAAGAACTGTCACCAACAAGCTCATAACCCTCATTACAGAAAAACTGAACCTTGGACCCTACTTCAAAATTTTCTCCTTTCATGAAGCCATTCTGGATGGGGGGAGGTTCTCCACAGTTGAGAGGAATGCATATCACAGGGGATTCACTGTACCAGTGGCGATTGGCTTGGCAGACAAATACAGGACTTCCAACCGACATGTAGCCCGGGTTACACTGATACCTCACTTCACTCTCAAAGATCCTGCCAGTTGTATGCTGTGCAATAGGAAGAAAGCAAGTCAGTTCGATTTGTACAACAGATGATGGAGTTAACTAAATCCTTGGATATCCAAAAAGAACTAAACTAGAAGGCCTACATTAAAATGAATCAATCAGGATGTAAACAAATAATGGTTTATGGCTTTTCCAATAGGTCCATTCTATTTTTTTAATAAGTCAAAATGATAGTAGAAAATCAACTTAGTCTGGGCATGATGGCTCATACCTACCATCCCAGCACTCTGGGAGACCAGGGTGGGAGGATCACTTGAGGTCAGGACTTGAGACCAGCCTGGTCAAAAACCCTACAAAAATTAGCTAGGCATGGTGGTGTGTGCCTGTAATCCTCGATATTTGGGAGGCTGAGGCAGGAGAATTGCTTGAACGCAGGAGGCAAAGGTTACAGTGAGCCAAGATTGTGCCACTGCACTCCAGCCTAGGGGACAGAGCAAGACTTTGTCAGAAAGGAAGGAAAAGAAAGGGAGAAAAAAAAGGAAAGGGAGTGAGAAAGGGAAAGGGAAAGGGAAAGGGAAAGGAAGGAAAAGAAAGAATGACAAATTAAGTAATTCCCACTGCAGAAATGTTTATCACATGTTGAGGCCATAGCAAGTAAAAGATGAGTCGTCTACATATTGGTTGGTGAATTGATGAGACAATACTAAAAATGGTAGTAAGTTCAAAAAAATCTTTCTGCCCAAAGAAATACTAATAAAGAAGCATATAAACAATGAATGTGTATTCGTTAATGTTGTTAGATCATAGATAGGCAAATAAAATGTTTTTATGGGTATATCCTAAGAATACTATCAAAGTTTTGTTTATATTCTTACTACATTTAAAAAAAAATTGCTGCTATAACACAACAGAAAATAAAAAACAACATTCTATCTTTTAAAACAAAAAATATGATCTCAAAATTCAAATGCATGTAATACAACAGGTCATAAACAAATAAACAAAATTAATCATTGTATTTATGTATTGCTTGTGTGTCTCCCATGCATGAAAACACCGTGCCATACAGATCTGATCTTTGTTGTAAATGCCAGGTTGCTGATTCTCAGAACTGTACCTGGTACAAAGTAGGAGCTCTAGAAATATTTATTAATAAATGAACACCTCTTTACTTGTACTCTATATTCCCTTCCAACGAAAAGCTTCTAAGTCTAAGCAAAAGCCTTTTATTTAAGCTGTTGTTTTGTTGTTATTTTGAAAATAAAGGATAAACTGTTGTACCGTGTATATATGTGGCTTTTAAAAAAGTGTTTAATTAGAATATGGTCAATTTCAAATGGCCCTTGATTTGGGGAAATAGATTCTCATTCCTATTTTCTTGGTAAACCTATTGAGAAGAGACACATCAGTGAGAAAGCAGGACATATTTGGGTTGGACTGAACTCTTTGTCCATCACAGTGAGATTACCTTTAGTTTTACCAAAACAGAATTGTAAAAACTACATTATTTGGTTTACCCTATCTTTGGTTTAAACATTAAAACATTATAATAATTTATCTGGATTCCATTTAGACCTTGCTTTCCATAAAATGAAGCATATATCCATCCTGAAAAACTTCTATAAAACAAAATAATATAAAATTGGTTTTATTCTAACTTCTTATTTAGGGCTAAGCTGTCGCTACAAAGAACTCGAAATGCCTATATGCTAGTAAAATGCAGAAAGTTATATATTAAAGATTCATAATCATCTTAATTTTTTTCCAGTCTTCACTACCTGTAGAATTTAGTCATTTCTGTTTTTCAATAATTAATTTGTTCATTGCCCCTGCTTCTGAATAGTGGGTTAGTCACAGTGGGCTGACCCTGTCAGTGATGAAAGCCACAGATTATTTGCTAGTCTCTTACCTCCAGAAAGTGATTGATTCACAACATTAGGCAAATGAATTAATTCAAGAGATGAGTTAATTATGAAAATGTTAAAAGGATTATCATGATTCTTTGTTAGTGATAATGGTAAATTTCAGTTTCCATGCCTTAGTGAACTTGGCAGATTTTGGACTCAATTATCTATTTTGTTTATTTATGTATTGATGGGCCCTGTAAGTGACAAAAGCCCTGGACCATTTGCTAACTAGTCTCTTACCTCCAGAAAGCCATTTTCAATCTTAGGCGGTTCACCACAAGATACTGGGTGACACGTGGGTATGGGGCTACTCCACTGCCCTGTGGCTTCACAGGTGCTCTTCTTTTCCCCTTTGATGTAGAATCCCTTGTTGCAGCTGTAAGCCACCATGGCTCCAAAACTGTAGTTTGATCCACTTGCATAGCCATTCATGATGCTTGGTGGCTCTCCACACCGCACGGGGATGCACTGGATGGACATGGGGGAAGGGTTCCACTGCCCACCTCTCATACATTCAATCTTTGCTGAGGTATTCAGTATGAAGCCTTCTGTGCATTTAAAGCTCACAACTCGAGCCAGCTGCAAATTTTGATTTGCTCACAGATTCCAAGATGCTGTAGGAAACCGATGGAGGTTTTTCGCAGAAATGCGCTATACAACGGGGCATGTCTTGACCCTCTGGGGGAATCCATTTGCCCTGGGCATTGCAGAGGAGCTGGGAATTGTCTGCTAGGCTGTAACCATCAGAGCAGTAGTAGAATGCAATGTCTCCAAAGAGCCGATGGGCTGTCTCTGGAGAGGCGTGGTCCACATTGGGTGGCTCATCACAGGAGACAGCCAAGCACTGCTGGTCACCGCCACTCCACTTGCCGTTGGCCTGGCATTCAATGGTGTTAGGACCAGCAAGAGTATAGCTATGAGATTGGGAAGAAAGAAATAATAACTAAGCATAACATTTGAGAAAAGTGTGTCTTCTTATTCTGATTTTATTTTTTTAATTTTTCCCACTATGACTTTATATTTATCTTTAAAATAATATTTACTCTTTGAATATTGAGCTGATTGATTAAATGACTTTTAATCGAGATATGTCAATACATTGTGATAGTAATATTAATGTTTGTTCAGAAACAAACATTAATTTTATTTTTTTAAATCTTTCCAACAATGACTTTTTTATCTTTAAAATAATTTTGACTCTTAAAATATTGAGCTTATTGATCAAATGACTTTCATTTGAGATATGTTAATACACTGTGATATTAACATTTCTTCAGAAAGGGAAATGGATTTAAGATTTTTGCCATTTAAGAAACTCTAATAATTGCTATACATTTAAAAAAATAAAACTGAGGAGTAAGCTATACAGTGCTGTTTGACTCAATTTAAAACTGGAATTCCATCTGCCTTTAAATTGTTTTAGTTTGTTGATTTTAGCACTCGTCTTTATTGTATGTATGTTCTTAAGCTATAGCTTATGATGCCATATTTAGCCTACATATAGCTCATTGTTATGTACTGACATCTAGAGAACTTTAAAACAGTGATAATAATTTCAGTTACCAACGTCTCCTAAACCTTTGCCTCATGTGGTTAGAGTTAAAAGGTGTCTTCTGTATATAGCTCTGCTATTCAATCAGTATGAATAAATTTTTCTTAGTAATTCCCTGTCTTTCTATATGCACAAGGTGTTTGCCCATATATAATGACAAATTGATGACATACTAAACTCTAAAATTACTCTCAAGTGCTCTGTCAATGAGATAGAACAAAAGATTAGAATGTGCAGTATTAGAATAATTATATTAGAATAATAAGTATTTTCATTATTGCTCTCTTTTTGAACAGAAAATTGACAGAGTTTTGAAAGAATCTGTAACATCTGATTAGCCTGTCATTTGATACTAATGAAGGTAAGGGAACTAAAATAATTGAGTATCTAATTTAATCCTGCTTAGACATACTGATTTCTTCATTGTAAGAAAATAAAGTGAATGGTGGTTCAGACAGGCTTAGAAACTCGCCTGAAGTCACACAGCTGTAAGCAGCAGAGTTGGGATCGAAATTTAGTTGATCAGATTCCAACACCTACACCTTTTCTACAACACTGCTCTGTCTCTCTCTGTTTTGTATGTGAAAGAGGTTAGATCATAGTTTCTGGGTGTCCTGGGAAAACTGCATTGCAGTATCACTAATACAAATTATCTGACCCACCCATTAGCAAAGATAGAGTCATTAGTTACCAAATATTTATCCTGAGATCTCTTTTAGTTTTATAAAGCATCAGCTACTATAGAGGTTGGAATTCCTTCATCCTAACTGGCAATATTTATGAAATCTATAGGAGACAGAGATCAGGAAGAAAAAAATAACAGTGTATCAACAGAGCTATATGCATCCACCTTACCTATGTTCATACATCATTCTATGGACAGAAGTGGCCTCAAAATGAATACTCATAGACATTCCCAATCATTGAGTACAGTCTCCAGTTAGGGCCAGCTGCATTTCATTGCTTTAGATAGGCTCGGTTCTTTGTATGAAGTTGTGAACTTAGCTTGTAGATGGCTTCTATCTTAGAGAATTCAGGAAGACAATATACTAAGAGCATAATTTTATTATTAAAAAATCTATCCTGGTCTGAGTACCTACATTCTATGATTATTATGTAGGAGGTGCTTTCGGTAGAAGTTCCCTTTGTTGAGGCTTCTGATGTTTTATAGCACAATTTGCATCACGTGCACACTTTGAACCATGCATCATCATTTTCATGGATTCCTTGATGTTGCTAGCATATTTCATTGGCTGAAGTTCACAGACATGGCCTTAGCCATCCCTGATTTATAAGGGTCCATTGTGCCTCTATAAAATTCTTCCTTTATTTCATGGGATTGGCTGCTTTGAGGGGAGAAGTATCTGCCTCTAGGACCTTTCTGACTCCTCAAAATCTCTTGAAAACACAAGCATTTGTGTTTTATAATTTGGCAGCATTTTGTCAGGCCTCTGACCCCTGAGCTGGAAAATCTCCACCAACTACTTCTCCCTAATGGAAAATCACAGCAAAGCTGTTCTATGATTTAATGGAAGATTACCACTAAATATGTAATATTTGAATAAATAAATCTAACATATGCATTTTTGACACTACACATAATTTCTTTGGACCTACAATAGCTTTTGATCTGACCTAAGATCTTGACTTTTCTTTATGACTCTCAGGTAATATTTAGTTCTTCATTAAATAATTCTTAAGAGCCCTGCTGTGTGCCAGAGTTACTTCCTTAGTGCACAGGTGCAAAGCCAAAAATGAGTTTACTTGTTTACATTTCTGTTGTTCTCTTCAGCCCATCAACTACCTGGTGTGTTGTAGGTCCCTTCACATCTGTAGTAGTTGCTTAAAGGAGGAGTGACTATTCTACCTGAAGAATGGGAAGGGGAGGAAAGGCCTCACAAATAAAATGGCTCTTGAGGGGAGTCATGAGGGAACAGAAGCGGAATCACTCAAGACAGAAAAGTAGCATTAGCCAATGGGGGTGTGATACAGCCAGGGAACATACTGGGAATTTACAAATAATTAGGAATGGCATACAAGCCCTTGGAAAAAGGAGTGGTACAAACTAGGATCTTGTGTATTTTTTGACTGGGTTACTGTCTTGTTTAATGGATGAAGAGGTGGCAGGAATAAATAAACTCTGTCACATCATAAGAAATACATATTTTATCTTTGTCCCCAGTACCTGACACTGAGGTCCTAAAGCCTTCATAATTTCCTGAGTGATAGGTATACCAGTGCTTTAGATAACTAGATAAATTATCTCATGAAAATGAGGATAGGAGTTTATTAAAAATAAGTATCTTCTAAAATAGATCAGTTAGTCTTTTAAGATGCTAAAGGCCAGGCATGGTGGCTCATGCCTGTAATCCCAGAACCTTGGGAGGCCAAGGCGGGTGGATCACCTGAGGCCAGGAGTTTGAGACCAGCCTGGCCAATATTGTAAAACCCCGTCTCTACTAAAAAATACAAAAATTAGCCGAGCATGGTGGCAGGCACCTGTAATACCAGCTACTTGGGAGGCTGAGGCAGTAAAATTGCTTGAACCCAGGAGGTGGAGGTTGTAGTGAGCCAAGATCACACCATTCTACTCCAGCCTGGGCAATAGAGTAAGACTCTGTCTCAAAAGAAAAGAAAGAAAAGAAGAAAAAAGATGCTAAAGAAGGGTGTACTTTACAAATAACAAAAAGGGAGAAATTAATTGTTAGATATGGTGAAGATAGCACTATAACTGGTCTCTGATAAAATTGCTGCACTATTTCATGATGTTAGAAGTCTGAATGTGTGTTAAAATTTACAGAGGACTTATTTTACCCACTTATTTTATTAAAGAATCACTTAGAGAAAGAAAGTTTTGTGCAAAGAATGAGATATGCTCTTTAAATGTTGCCTACAAAAGGAGGAAAAATTGGAACTGGCATAAATCTAAAAGGATGCAGTACTTAATAAAATTATGTGTAACATTTGGTATTCTCATTCAGGAGGCACTGGGGACACTATTGCAGACATTTACTAAAAACCATGCCATACATATTATAAAACAAATTGCTTTAGTCTATACTCCCATGGAAAAATAGCCCATCAATATCACAGTGATGCTTTAGAAGAACACATCTTAGGATAAACCGGCTGGAACAAATTTGCATTTTTCTGGAATTGTAACAAAAAATCCATTGAAAGTGGGCAGAATACTTTTCAGATGCAATTTGCAGTGATTTGATTGACACACTGGGTGGAAGCTTACTAATGAGCATGTGCCTGGAGAGCTTTATGAGAGAGCTTCCAAATGCATTATTAGCTCTTCTGTTTTAGCAGAAGCCTTAAAAGAGTAGCCTACTAGATATTTAAACAGCTGCAATTCAATGAGAACAATAGGAAGTATAAATCTGCATCAGTAATTATGTTTTCAATTAATAATAATAATCAAAGATTTATGTCTGAACATATCTAATAATTACATTTAGAAGTTTATATTTGAGAATAATCAAAAGGGCAAATTTAATTAGGATTTTAGGGTGATAATGACCCTTTCTTCCCTCTGAGTTTCTCACCAAGGAGTATAAACATGAGCATGAAAAGGAAAATGAGGAACAAATGACCACTTCTGTATTTGAGCAAACAGCTGAACACCCCTTATGTTTGAGGGTTTGTATAAAAGGTTTAAAAAAGATAAATGTTTAGATAAATGATAAATTTGGAAGGCCAAGTTTAGAGAAGGACACAGAAATGAGACTTCTTGCTTCTTTTTTCCCTGCATTCATTATATCACTTAAGTCTCCTAAAGTCTCTGCCTTTTTGTCCTAAACTTGAGAGTGGATCTTGCCCTTATAATTCAAGGAAAGGTCCATGAAAAGCACAGCACTGGTATAGGAGGAAAACAGTGAGACAGATGCAAAAGTGTGTGCATGTACACACAGTAAGCATGTGGCATTTATAAGGCCCAGGAGGCTTACATTGTGTGCAGGCCAATGGTCTGTGCTAGGCAGCCCCAAGGGAGGAGACAGAGTTAAGAGGGACTGGAGAAGGAAATAAACTTTAATACTCTAATAAGGCCAACAGCATCTTGGGAAGTGGAAGAAGACAGTAAGACAGGTTACATGTCACAAAGGCCATGACTTGAACACAGTGATGCCATCCTTGAATGAAACAAGACACAGAGCATGCAGACCTATGCCAATCAATTTCTTGGGGGGAAAAAAATAGAAAATAAATAGTGATAAGATAAGTGCTGACTTTTTGTTCTGCTATATGATAGTCTGGAAACCTTCCCTCTATAATACTTGATGAATTATAATTTATTTTAGATGCATAGCTGAGCTGACAAGAAAGAAAATTTCCATGTGCCAGAAATGAAGGGAAATTACAAACCGAAAAGTAAACTTGTGAATGAATGCTATGGTTAACCCTGGGTTAGACAAGGAAGGGAAGTAGAGAGGATAGAAAACATGCTTTGGAGTTAAAATAGAGAGCAATAGCAAAGTCTGTACCTCATGTGGATTTAGAATTTACATCATTTACTTTGTATGGAAAACCTTCAAATTGATAAATTAATATAAAATTAGGTTCTTGGCTGGTGATAATAGTCCTGGGACACATGGTAGAAAAAACAATCTACATACTCAGAACATAAGGGGTTGCCATAGATAAAACAAACCCTGTTTACTATAAGGACACAATCTGAAATTATAACACATAGAAACATGTTTTCCATCACAAATTTGTGAGCAGACAGAACAAACTGCAAGGTTAGAGCACCAATAAATGAGACAATAGAAAAAAGTTCTAAAATATAAAAAGTTGGATGAAATAAGTATGTTGAAATAATTAACGACAAAAGACAGACTCAAAATCCTATTAAAAGTGACTATGAAACAAGAAATGTTTGAAAAATAAATAGAAATTCTGGAAATAAAAATGTAGAACATAAAAATTAAAAACAATTAATGGATATATTTAAAAACAGAACTATAGACAGTAGAAGAAAAATTAGTTAATTGGAAGAGATATATGAGGAAATTATCTAAATGTAATAACAGGTTTTGAAAGAAATGAAAATGTGACAGATTAACATGAAAAATAGAATGAATAGGCCCAACATATATCTAATAAGACATCCAGAAAGAGATAAAAGAGAAAGTGAGAAACAGAAAATATCTGCAGTGAAAATGACTGAGAATATTCTAAACTGATGAAAGATATAAATTCTCAGATGAAGAAGTACAATGATTCCCAAACAAGATGAATGACAATAAATACACCATAGTCATCTCATAGCAAAACACTAAAACAACAAAGATAAGTTTTAAAAAAAGTAACCAAAGAGGAAAATGTATTACTTATACAGAAACAAGAATTTGACCAGAGTTTCTCAGTCTCAGCACTATTGACATGGTGAACCAGACAATTCTTAGTTGTGGAGAACTGTTCTGTGCATTGTAGGACATTTAGCATTATTCCTGGGTTCTATCAGATGCTAGGAGCACCTTTCCCTCAGTTGTGAGAATCAAAAATATCTCCAGACATTGCCAAATATCCTTGGAGGGCAATATTGTCCTTGATCTAGGATCACTGAATTAGACTCATAATGGAATTCTCAATAGCAACATTAGAATCATAAGGCAATGGAATAATAGTTTTAAAATATTTATGGAAAAAATTGTCAGTGTAGATTTGTATACCCAGCTAAATTACAATTCAAGAGCAAGGGCAAAATACTATTAGTTTCTGACAAAGACTGTAATTCATGATTCTTGCTGGAAAAGATACAAAGAACATCTTCAGGAAGTAGAAACATTAAACCCAAATGGAAGGAGTGTGATGCAAGAAGAAATGGTGGTGAAAAAAATTAATAGACATGTAATAAATATAAATAAGCAGTGACTGTATTTAAAAAATGACTGATTTGAACAGCTGTAAGATAAAAGGGAAGTAAAATGTAGATAGTGATAAGACATCTAAGATGGGAGTGCTGATAGAAGTTAATACTTTCCAAAGTCTTCAAGTTTTCGGGAAGAAGGCAGAAATATTAAGTATAACCTTGGGGTTTGGAAAAATGTCTTAAACCTGACAAAAAAAAAAAAAACAAAAAAAACAGAAAGGACTCTAAAGGAAACAACTGATAAATAGGGCTATATTAAAAAAATTCTATGACAAAAGATACCATAGAGTGGAAAAGAAAGCCACAGACAAGCAGATCTTTGGAACTCATGTAATAAAAAAAGGGATTGGTTTCCTGAAAATATAAGTCAATATGAAAAACAAAATGGGAAAGAGACACAAACAATTCATCCATAGAATAAGAAATATGCACTCTCAATAACCCTTTGGAAGGTTGTCCTCCCAGTTAAACTACAATTCGAGAAGTGTTTATAGTCTTACAGTAATTTTTGGAATGGGACAACTTAAACAATGATGAAATTGGAAAGAAGAATCAACTGTGATAAACACCAATATAGGCAAAGATGTGGAGCTAGGGAAACTCTCACACATTACTCTTTGGAGTGCTAACTGGTATGGTCACTTCTGGGAGCATTTGGTACTATCTTGCGAAGTTAAAAAATGTGCATCTTCCTTAACTGGACAATTCCAATTCTACATGTCTAGGTCAGAGATGTTCTTTTATATGTGTGCCAGGAAACATATGCAAGAATATTTCCTTCAGCACTTGTGTTCAAACAAAGTATAAATAAATTAACCCTCTACTGGTAAGGAAAAGGGTAATTTAGAGATAGCTCATTCTTATAAGAAAATACTATATATCACTAAAAATAAATTCAGTTGATTTACATGTATCAAGAGGGATAAATGTAAAAGAAGATAAGGTTAAATGAAAATCAAAGCTTCAAAAGGATGCTTAGAATATGAAGCAACATAGACAAAAATTAAAATACATAAATCAACAGGGTATTTATGGGGGAATATGTATTTAATAAAGACAAATACGCACATTTGTTACTTTGAGGAGCGTAGGAGAGCGATAAGAATGGCTTCTAATTATATCTGTAATACTGGATTTCTTTTATAAGCAGAGATCTAAGATAATGATAGCAAAAATTTAACATGCACTTTTATCTCAGCAATGGATACATGGAGAATTTTAAATAGAGAGAATTTTCTTTCATTTTTTTGCATTTCTTTCTTTCTTTCCTTCATTTATTTGTTTTAGATGGAGTTTCGCTCTTGTTGCCTAGGCTGGAGTGCAATGGCACGATCTCAGCTTACTGCAACCTCTGCCTCCTGAGTTCAAGCAATTCTCCTGCCTCAGCCTCCCAAGTAGCTGGGATTACAGACATGAGCCACCATGCCCAGCTAATTTTGACTTTCTAGCCTGGCCAACGTGGTGAAACCCCATCTCTACTAAAAATACAAAAATTAGCTGGGTGTGGTGGCAGGTGCCTGTAGTCCTAGTTACTTGGGAGGCTGAGGCATAAGAATCACTTGCACCTGAGAGGTGAAGATTCGGTGAGCCAAGACAGTACCAATGCACACCAGCTTGGGCAATGTGATAGAGCAGGAGTCTGTCTCAAAAACAAACAAACAAAAAAGTTACAAATTTTGAAAAAAGTATAATATAAAGATATTTTTCACCGTATTGCCCAATGTCCACTATTGAGGGTCTACTTTGATATACTGCTCAACTTCCAGGAAAACATTTCCACAGGAGAATATGCTCCCCCTCTGCTGGCAGGAAATAAAAGCACAAGGCTCTCTTTGGCTTTGGCTGCCAGGAAATTAAATTTCGTGTCCAGTGGAGCCCATCTCCTCAGTTGGGAGCATCCACTTCCCCTGGTTCTCAATGATCCTTTCCTTTGTAGGCTCTACTCACCCTTCTTTGCAAGTGTAAGTGACAGTGTTCCTGAAAGTGAAGTTATTCCCTGTAAGGACGGCATCTTTGATTGCAGGTGGCTCTCCACAGAAGACGAGGTGACAGGCAGGTGGCGCTCTGTCCCAGCTGCCAGAAGCCGTGCATTCAATGACAGAAGGGCCCTGTAAGCTACAGGAAAGAATCATGTTATTCTTTCAGAGGCTATGATTTGCTGCTAAAGAGATAAAACGGGAATAACTCAGAAGAAAATAAGGGACATTTGAGGAATTTTAGTACACAAAATAGCATTTCTTCATATTAAATTGCTTTATATAAAAACAAGAGAAATCTAAACAAGCTATATACCATTTAAAACAATGAATGGGTGAAAACAATATAAAAACAATAATCACTTGGTGCAAAGTAAAATATTGAATCTGCTTATGGGCAGTGGTGTAAGGCACTCCAGACCTGTGAAGAGCAGATTACTTGGATGAGAAATAGTTTATTAGACTGGTTAGAATACAAGAGGAAGAAAGACACTCACCTAAGTAGCCAGGAAATCAGGGCAACTGAGGTCAAAGGGAACTGTCCAGGCCATGAGCCTGGGCATTTGAACTATGCTGACCCTAACTCTGACCTCTGGTCTTCCTTTGACTTAAACCTCACATCCCTATGCCATGGCTTATCTGCCCTTCTTCTCAACCTGATTCTGATAGCCTGATTTAATTCACTCCACTTTCTGTTCACTCCATCTGTTCCACTTCAGATCCTGTAGATCATGTTTCTAACCACGGCCTTTCTCCACTGTCCCTTCTGTTTCAGCATACACACACACACAACACACACACACACACACACACACACACACACACACGACAGTTAATCTCTTACAGTATTAAGATCCTAGCTCCTTATCTTGACATGCTTTTTCATAACATCCCATGCAATGCTGAGTATAAGCTTGGTAAGCTGTTTATAAAGAAATCCATCACAAAAGCATTTATCAGGTATTCTGTTTATGCTTCACAAACAATTTTTGCTTTAATATTTGAAGTCTGAATGCTTATAGCAATTGAACCAGGACTCCCAGAGTCATAGATTGAATATTTCCTTGGGCATTTACCATAAGCTAGGCATCAGGAGGCTTACAGATTTGAGAATGTCTTCATATTTATAAATTTGTTTTTAGAGTCAGTCAGTCAAAAACCTACTGAGTAAAGAATACAGGCATGGTGGCTCATGCCTGTAATACCAGCACTTTGAGAGGCTGAGGCAGGTGGATTGCTTGAGCTCAAGAGTTTGAGACCAGTCTGGGCAGCATGGCAAAACCCCCATCTCTACAAAATACAAAAATTAGCTGGGCATAATGATGCACATTTGTAGTCCCCGCATTCGGGAGGCTGAAGTGGGGGATCGCTTGGGCCTGGGAGGTGGAGATTGGAGTGAGCTGAGATCACACCACTGCACTCTAGCCTGAGTGACACCGTGAGACCATGTCTCAAAAAAATTAAAGTAAAATAAGGAACGAGTAACACAGTATTGTAGAAAGCTTAGTTGATGTCTACAGACATTACCTGTATCCTGTATCACATGAATATGATGCAGTAGAAAGGTACGTAAGCCCACTCAAAACATATTTTCCATTATTTATGTTTTCTGGATTAGAACACTTCACCGGTTCACACACAGGAGGGGAATGACTCCAAGAACCATTAGCAAGGCAGGATGATTCTTTATCACCGGCCAGAGTATATCCTTTATTACACCTAAAGAAGACAGAGGAAATTACAGGATATAATTTGCTTTATTTTGCATACTTTTATCTGTGCCAAAAACCTCTAAAAATATTAAGAATTTATACATATTGGAAAAGTTGATTTTTTTCCTACTGAAATAATGCTTTTAAATTTTTTTTTTTTCAAGATTGAATACTGTACATCTTCCCCACAGGGAAGCAGGATAGATTTAAGAATTTGGCATGCCTTCAGTTTGTGTCATGGGTTAGGAACTACAAGCAGGGAATCCTTGGCTTGAGAGTGGTGTGGTCTAGTCTAAGTTTCTGAGACATCAAGAGTATTCATTAGCTAGGAGCGTCCACTCTCAGGGTGCCTCAAGGGGGTGCTGGAGGTGATAATAGGTTATTGGTCAGGGGATTTAAGGATTCTAGATATAATTACCATTAAATTATTGGATTAAGATTTGTTCACACTATACATCACTCAATTAATTACATAATAATTCAAAAACGTCCTCTGGAATTACTTTCCCACCCCCCTTTCTTCCAGTATTATATCACTACCAGCATGCCATCAACATCTTCTACAATATAGTTTTAATCTTACAGACTTACCTATATGTCACTTTGCTGCCAAAGGTAAATTCTAACTCCTCAATGCAACCATTTTCTGGAATAGCTGGTTTATTACAGGAAACAGCTTAACGAAGGAAAAATAAACACATGGCTTTTTTGAGACTGTGTGTGCAAAAATCTGAAATCTCAAGGAGCAGCTCCAGATCTTTTTTGTTTGTTTCTTTGTTTTGGGTTTTTTTTTTGGTGTGTGTGTCGGGGGGTCAGGTTTAAACATGAGCCTATTAGCTCAGTTCAAATACAAAGAACACTGATATAACAGAACACTTTATATGTCTACACCTTACCTTTCTAGGATTGTCAAACATAATAAACACGGTAAATTTACTAAACATACCTTTACAATATGGTAATAGATGATTCCATTCTCCAGACTCCAAACATGTGATTTTGGTTACTCCCATCAACTGGTATCCTTCCTGACATGAAAATGTGACTTCAGCACCTACTGTATAAATCTCACCGGAGGAATGGCCATTTTCTGGATTTCCTGGAGCCTTACATTTTATAGGTTCTGGAAACAAACAGTTTTGGTGGAATAATAAGTGGCTTTCACGCAACCATGCAATGTCTCACAGCAAAAGAATTCCACTATAGTTAAGAGACCCGTTAAAATTGCAAGAGAAAACCTCTTGAAGGGGCCAGAGACACACTGGACATTAGACCAGAACATACATTTAATAAGCATTTAAGCAATAATATTTTGAAACAGCAATACCTAACAAGGCACATAATTTTTCTAGCCCCAAAGGGAGGCATTCACTGGGGTAGTGATATTGCTAGAGGCTTTATACCCACTTTTTCAGAGCAGTTGAGTTGGTGTCAAGCTGATGGAAAGGCTGTATAAAGCAGATTCGGGAACGTTTCCAGCCTCCCTTTCCAAATAGTGTGTGGGCTTTGGGCTCTCCCTATCTACAAATTCAAGGTTGGTCACTACTTCTGTAATAGGAAGGAGAAAAGGCTAAAGCAAGGTTTGGGCCAGTGCTGAGCAAGAAAAGTGAATATAATACTTTAATTCTCAAAATGGGAGGATATATTGCATCACTCTTTGCCTTTGGAGACAGAGTTTCACTCTCGCTGCCCAGGCTGGAGTGCAATGGGGCAATCTCAGCTCATCACAACCTCTGCCTCTTGGGTCAAGGGATTCAGCCTGCCTCAGCCTCCCGAGTAGCTGGGATTACAGGCATGTGCCACCATGCCTGGCTAATTTTGTATTTTTAGTAGAGATGGGGTTTCTCCATGTTGGTCAGGCTGATCTTGAACTCCCGACCTCAGGGAATCCGCCCACCTCAGCCTCCCAAAGTGCGGGGATTACAGGCTTGAGCCACCATGCCCAACCACATCAATCTTTTCAAAGGCCATTTGGGCTATATAAGTTAAGGAATTTAAATAAATTCTTAAAGTAAATGCAATTATGAGCTGATTTTGAGGAAAAGAGCCAGAGGTAAACATAAAGCTGTATGTCCAAAGATGCTTATTAAGCTATTTCCCATAGTGAATATCAACTAATATTAACATAAGGAGAAAAATTACTTATGGAAAATCCATAAAGTGAATTATAAAACAGGAATTAAAATCCTTCTCTCAAACTATTTTGTGACATCAAAAAATGTGCCTGATATAATATTAAATGAAATAACTAAAATAAAGAACTGTTTATATGGCATGTTTATATAGACATTTTATTGTTTTCTGGGAGTTGCTCCTTACAACAAATGAAGAAATACAACAATGGGTTGGGAAATGACCTAGTATTATCAAAGCTGTTTCAAAATACTGTAATGCAAGGTGTCTTGGGGGAGGCAGATGTCTATTTTTTTTCAATGATATAATTTTGTGTGACCAAGGCAGAGGAAAGATATTGGTAGTGAAGATGTGATAAAGCATCTTCCTTGCTCTGATTGAGGCAGAGAAGTCACCGATTATATTTCTATATCCACTCTATTATTCTTGTACTATGTAGACATTTCAACATTCTGGCAGTATAGTTGGCTCTCAGTTTGGTTTTTCAGAAATTGGGAAGTTGGGGGAGGCACAATGCTACTCTAAAGCACTTTTAGTTGTTACTGATGTGTCTTTTATAAGACCTTCATCTTTCTTGTCTGCCTACTTGTATGCCCTTTGAAGTTGAAACTATTATCTTACTTAAAAATAACATATGCTTAAAATAGGTACTAAAATAAAAAAGGGAATTAGGAACTTCTGGTTATACATATATTAGTTACCTGCACAATTTTTCCCATCTCCTGTGTATGGTGGGATACATGAACATATATAGGATCCATCTATATTCAGGCAAGAAGCATGCTCACTACAGTCTGATCCAACTGCACACTCATCGACATCTAAATGAAGACAGTTTATAAATATTAAAGTTGATTCCTTTTCCTTACGTATCAAACACCTGTTTTTACTTTTAAATCATTACATATCACGCAATGTACAACACTTCATATATTTGTATAAAATTTAAATATAACAGTCATAATCACATTGCAGATGTACAACAAAAGCTATTATTTTCTTAGTTTATAGGTGGGCAGGTATAAGACAGGGATATATAAATATACCCTTTATATGGAGCCTAATAAAAATGTAAAACATTTCTGGCACCTCTACATACAGCTGCTTTGTCACTATGGCTTGGTCAGAGCTTACTGGGATGAGATAAAGTTAACAAAGGAATGCCTCAAGAACCTCAGGAATTTGGGGTGATTGTCTTCTACAGAACTAGAATAAACTCATATAGTAATTGTCAACATTGATCTCACCAAGGCAGGATGGTGAAATGCCATTCCAGCTCCCATTATCTGTACAGAACATCCTTGAATCACCCAACAGATAGTAGCCACTGTTGCACTGGTAGGTTACTGTGCTGCCAGCAAGAAAGTCTTCAGCCGAATGGAAGCCATTCTCCAGAGGAGGTGGCACCCCACAGCTGATGCCTGTAAGGTAACCAGGAAGAAGACAACGGCACTAAGAGCAAAATACCCAAAGGACACTATTTATATCAAACTATCAGTTCAGTTAAGCATGACTTTTTCACTGCATGCAAACATCAGACTGAGGGTGTCCTAGGGATAGCAGCAGCCTGAACCCTCAGCATCTAGCACATTGCCTGGCTTACACTAGGCAAGCAATTTATTTATTCAAAAAACATTTACTAACGAGGTGCCGATAAAGTTTGGATATTTGTCCCTGCCCAAATCTCATGTTGAAATGCGATCCCCAGTGTTGGAGTTCGGGTCTTGTGGGAGGTGTTTGGGTTATAGGGGCAGATCCCTCATGGCTTGGCATTGTCCTTGCAATATAAGTGAGTTCTCATGAGATCTGGTTGTTTAAGTGTATGTAGCACCTCTCCCTCCACTGTCTCTCTTGTTCCAACTCCCGTCATGTGACGTGGCTATTCTTGATGGCTTCTGCCATGAGTAAAAGCTCCTTGAGGCCTCCCCAAGAAGCTGAGCAGGTGCCGGCACCATGCTTCCTGTACAGCCGGCAGAACTGTGAGCCAATTAAATCTCTTTTCTTTATAAATGACCTGGTCTCAGGTATTTCTTTACAGCAATGTAAAATGGCCTAACATGTAGACACTGTTTTATGTGCTGGAGTTACAGCAGTGAGCCAAACAAATGAATCCCTGCCTTACGGAGTTTATTATCTAGTGGGGCAGATAGGCAAAAAAAGAAAAACAGGTGAATATATCAGGTGGTAATAGGTGCTTATCTAAAATAGCAGTCTTGCCTCCACCCAACCCTCTCACTTTTTTTTTTTTTTTTTGTTTTTTTTTGTTTTTAGATAGGGTTTGACTTTGTTGCCTAAGCTGGAGTGCAGTGGTACAAACTCAACTCACTGCAACCTCTGCCTCCTGTGCTCAGCAATCCTTCCACTTCAGCCTCCTGAGTAGCTGGAATTACCAGCACACACTACCACACCTGGGTAATTTTTGTAATGAGACAGGGTCTCATCATGTTGTCCAGGCTGGTCTTGAACTCCTGGGCTCAAGTGATCTACCCACCATGGCCTCCCAAAGTGCTTGGATTACAGGTGTGAGCCACCACGCCTGGCCACACTTTGTATTTTCCTAGCCGCTTTTATTTTTCCTCATAGTTCTTACTTCTAGCCCTTACCTTTATTATTTACTATAAATAAATATTATATTTACTTATTTATATTTCCGTCTCTCCTATTAGAATGTAATACTACATAAGAACAGAGGCTTTTCCCCCCCAGCTGCTGCATCTCCAGGACGTAGATCAGTGCCTACCACATAATAGGTGCTTTAAAAGTCACTGAATAAATGAATGAATGGATGCACTCAATTGAAGATATCTCCTCCTGTTTTCCCACCCAGCATTGACCCATCTGTCTCTGGGCTTCCACCGATAGGGTGTGTCTTTCCATCACTTTCAGTTCCTTGCATCACCTTAGATGCATCCACAAATGGTCCCTTTGGATCCTAATCACCCATTTCCTTCATGATGCCCAGAACAGTTCATTAAACAAAGAGGGTTCAATGAATATTTGGTATATTTGCTACTGTGAAGCATTCAGCCTTTGTCTAGCATTCCTGAAAAGAGTTATGTTTTCAATATTTTTCAAAAGTCACTGAAATGGCTTTAAGAAAGGCAGCTCACGTTCACAGTGAGGAAGTGGTTGTGTCCACTGTCCTTGATTCAGACAGTACTGCAGAGGGTTCCCGACCAGCTGGAAGCCTGGATCACAGAACAGACTGATTTTGGAGCCTGGCTTTAAATCTGCTGATGTAGTTCTCAGATGAGGTACTGACCCTTCTAAGGGTGGGCAATCTGAGGGTAAAGAACACAGGTGCAGAGCTGTCAGCAACATAGTGGCAGCATCACCAACGTCAATAGTTCCAAACTGTATTCCGTATCAGCATTTGAGAACCACCTTACTGATATAAAAACAAGTTAACATGTTACCAGATCACTGGCGAGCAAAATTAATAATAAAGAAAAAGCATTTGAGACAATAACTCTCCCTCTTTCAAAATATTTTAGGAACGTTAGCAAAATGTTTTTAAGTTATCAAAAGCCATAAATTCCAGGACATTCTAAGAAACTCATTTAAATAAATTTTATGATGCAGTTTTAATCACTCAGTTTTAGTGTGCAGATTGCAACATCCATTGTTTTTCTCCCTGTGCTACCTGTTCCTAGGCAGTTTCTACAAACTGTAGAACCAAAAGAGTACCCCATCTCAAACAGGCATAGTACGATGGTGAGTACTGAAAAAAATAACCTCATCTCTTCCCTAATCTTATTTTCCTGATTTTATTTTACTTTCATCCAAATTTCCTCCCTAAGTATATCCTGTCATACAGAATGTAATTTAGCATTAAAAAAATAACAAATCCTTTGGATGAAAACAGGATAAATATGAATTACTAGTTACAAAAAGTAGATTGACAGACACATACAGTTTGACCAATAGAGAATTCTGAATTGTCTCCTTTTGCTAGACAGCTCCAGAGTAGTCAAGAGATAGTGGAGTCTATGGAAGAAGGAAATTCTCACCAGAACAAAATATGCTCTTAGAATCAATCTTCACTTTCCCCACAATTCCCGACAAGAAATCAGGCCATGCTAACACATTTCCTCTACTGAGGTCCTCTGGGCAGGAGGTAGCCAATGACTTCACCTGAAAGTTTAATAACAATTTAGATAAGCCTTACTTGTTCCATTAAGATGGAGTTATTATACATTAATTTAGTCCTATTGAAAACATAGATATTTTAGAGGTGGGGGTGGAGGGAAGCAGGTATGATTTCAGGGGTAGCAGGAAAATTCTCTTCCGTTTCCCTCTCCCCCAGCTCTATCATTCCCTCTCCCAGCTACATCTTCCACTAGTAGACTCATTGTTGCCTGAAATTTTGAAACCTGACACCTAGAATTCCCTATGTAAAGCCATGTGGTTTGTTAAGGGGTTGTAGAGACTCTCTCCTTCTTCATTCTACGTCTTTGACCTGTGGCACAGAATTGAGGAAGCTGAGGCTTAGAGAAGTCTGGCCTCCGTAGTAATAAGAGTGAACATTTATTAAGCCCTTACTATGGGCCAAATAATACCACAAATGTATATAGAGTATTTTGTTCAGTCTTGTCAAACCTCTTCTATGTAGTTCTATATGTCTATCTTTTATAGATAAGAAAACTGAAACTTAGTGAGATGGAATGATGTGTTCAAAATCATCACAGTGAGTTTGGGGTGAAACTGGGATTTGAACCCCGGCTGTTTGACTCCAGGCTGGTTTTAGCCACTAGGTTATCTGCTGCTCTTTATGGATGATCTTGTGCCAGGCTTAAATTTCTGTATCTTTAGTTAGAGGAATTTGAAGCATTATTCTTTATGATTTTCTCCTGCTCTCTTTGGTGATATTCTTAAATTTTATTGGAAATTAATATTTTATAAAATTATAAGATTTTGCAAAGTGATGTTTTCCAATAAAATTTAAGAATAAATAAGACATTATTTTGCAAAATCTTATTTTATAATATATTAATTTTATAATTTATAATTACAAAAATCTTATAATTTTACAAAATGTTTTGTTTATATTTATTGAAAATCTTATAATTTTGCAAAATACTAATTTCAATAAAATTTAAGAATATCACCAAGAAACTAAAAAGGATATTCACTGAAAATTACTATAACTTCTGCCTAACTTCATCTATAACCACAGCGTCAAATGATACTGGTGATAAATTCTGATAACCAAGAGCTTACAATAAGATATGTCATCATTAGGCTGTTCACATTTTTACTGGGTTTGTACCTTTGCATCTCATTACTGTCATACACTGAAAATGGAATTGACCTGCTGTGGAGACAGGACATAGTCCCAGAGGTTGAGCTGGCTTATGGAGCCCACAAAAGACTCAGCTGGGCTGAATCCCTCTCCTTTTTGGTCTTGCTCTTGTCCCAGAACTAATGCACCACCACCTGAAGAGAGAGAGAGAGAAAGAAAAGGAGGAAAACTGGCCTGATGGCCTGTTATTCCTAAAATCTCAATTTAATGAAAGCATGACTGATACAAATATAGGAAAGAAAATTACTGAAAAGCAAAATTCTGTAAATTCACTGTAGGTTTTATCAATAAGGACAAATTCAATGTTTTATATAGCAACTTACAAATAGACAGGATTTAGGATGTTGATGTATAAACATGTAACTAAAGAACTGTATTCCATACACATAGATGCATATAATATTTTATGTTGACAAATTAGGTAAATGCTATTTTGCTTACTTTCTTGTAGAAAATCACCCTCCATGGAAGTAGCTGCTCTTTACTTTTCTTATTCCTAAAGCTACAGTGATACAATTTCTATCACCAAATCCAGGGAACTTTCTAAAGTTGCCAATGGTCTCCTAATTGCCAAATTCAATAGAAATTTCAGTATTCATCTCTATGACTTCTCTGTATCATCTGTTTCTGTTGAGCATTTCATCCTATTCAACTTGCCTTCCTGGGTGTGCTGGACAATCTGTGTCTGCACTGCCAGACCTACCCCGACCCTTCTCCACTCGGCTTTGTGCCCCAAAGGTTGTCCCCATGAGCTGCATCACCTGGCTTCCTTGTCCTCTGGCTTCTCTTTGTTTCTGGCCAATGAAGAGCCAGAATGAGATAAGAAAGTGGGATGAGAGGGGAACTTGAATCTCCTGCATCCCTTCCTGCCAGGCAACCAACTTCAAGTGGCTTTTTCTTCTATTTCTGAAGAGATTGGGGGATTCTCTCTAGCACTATAGGTTCCTAAATTCTGGCAACAATGCCTAACCCTTGTCACTTCAGGCCCAGTCCTTACAACCATCCGTTGTTGCTAGTCGTGTGTGTTTTACTGTCATATTTTGGTCTTTTTAACTACGCTCATACCTTTGAAAATAGCCCTTCATGAAACTCACTTTAGTGACCCCTTTTATGGGCTACCCGTTTCCTGCCAGGAGCCTGACTTGTTTGTACTGCACTTGATTTCTATCAGAGCATCTGCTCCTGAATCTTTGAATCTTTCTGCTCATTCTCAGTCTCCCTTCTCTTCCTACCTCTTAGAAATGGTCCCAAGATTCCACCCCATGACTTTCTTCCTTTAACTACTCTTTCTTTTTTTAAATTTCGATAGTTTTTGGGGAACAGGTGGTTTGGGGTAACATGGATAAGTTCTTTAGTGGTGATTCTGAGATTTTGAAGCACCTGTCACCCGAGCAGTGTACACTATACCCAATGTGTAGTCTTTCATCCCTCACCCACTTCTCACCCTTCCCTCAAGTCCCCCAAAGTCAACTACTCTTTCAATTTGATCTCACTTGTTGGTAAATCTATGTCCATAGATCCCTCTTTCATGATCTCCCAATCTACATGTGTTTAAATTAAATTAATAATTTTAAAGTTAATATATACACAGAAGAAGAATTTTTAAATAAATTATAAAGTACACCTCTTACCTATAAATAATTATTTAATCATTTTTCGTATTTCTTTCCAGGTTTTAAATTTTATTTTAGTATATGTGTGTGTGTGAGGTATTTTAAAACACACAACTCAGTATCACACTATACAGAATGTTTGAATATTGTTCACACTGTTGTGAGACCATCTTGAACATGTTCTCACTTCATGAGTTTTAGTAGCTATGCTATTTTTTTTTTTTTTTTTTTTGAGACAGAGTCGTGCTCTGTCACCCAGGCTAGAGTGCAACCATGTGATCTTGGCTCACTGCAACCTCTGCCTCCCAGGTTCAGGTGATTCTCATGGCTCAGCCTCCCCAGTAGCTGTGATTACAGGCATACACCACCACATCCAGCTAATTCTTGTATTTTTAGCAGAGATGGGGTTTCCCCCACCCTCATCACCCATGTTGGTCAGGTCAGTCTCCAACTCCTGATCTCAAGTGATCCACCCACCTCTGACTCCCAAAGTACTGGAATTACAGATGTGAGCTACCATGCCTGGCCTAGCTGTGCTATTTTAACACATGAATGCACAACAACACATAATTGGCTTAATTAATTAATTAATCAGCCCCTTATTACTGGATGCTGGCATTGTTTCTAAGTTTAATACTAAAATAATACCGAGATAAACATGTTTATTTATACATCTTTATACATTTGTTCAGATTTTGATTATTTCCATTAGATTGATTTCTGGTAGTTAAACTGATGGTTGCGTGCAAAGAATTTCTCTAAGGCTTTGGATTCAAGTTTCTAAATTTCTTCCCAGAAAGACTGTATCAATCTACTACTTGCCGGCACTCTACACACAGGTTCGCTATGCTGAATCCTAACCAATTCTATGGTGTCACTAAAAACAACTTTGCCAATTTGATATAAAGCAGTATCAGACCTGTATCTTTAGCTGTATGTATTTTTGTGACTAGAAATTCAACATAGACCTCAAACTCCATATGCCTAAAACAATATACACAATCTTTTCCCCTCTCACCAGCTTTTTTCTGAGAATTCTTACCTTAGCTAACGGCCTCTTCAATAAACTTGGTCACTCAAACTGAAGCCAGTCAGTCACTGCTACGCACTCAACTGTTTCCCCCTTGCCCCAAATTCATATGTTGAAGCCCTAACTCCCACCATGGTGGTATTTAGAGATGGAGCCTTTGGGAGGTGACTGGGTTTGGATGAGGTCATGAGCGTGGGACCCACATGATAGGACTAGTGCCCATATAAGAAAAGACACCAGAAAGCTTGTTCTCTCTCTCCTTGCCATGTAAGGATACAGTGACAAGGTGGCTGTGTACAAGCCAGGAAGAGGGCTCTCACCAAGCACCAACTATACTGGTACCCTGATCTCAGACTTCTAGACTGCAGGATTACAATTTGGGTTATTTTTATTTTTGAGGCAGAGTTTCCCTCTTGTTTTTGCTGTTGTTGCCCAGGCTGGAGGACAGTGGCACAATTTTAGCTCACTGCAACCCCCACCTCCTGAGTTCAAGCTATTCTCCTCCCTTAGCCTCCCGAGTAGCTGGGATTACAGGTGCCTGTCAGCATGCTCGGCTGATTTCTTTCTTTTCTTTTTTTTTTTTTTTGTATTTTTAGTAGAGATGGGGTTTCACCATGTTGACAAAGCTGGTCTCGAACTCCTGATCTCAGGTGATCCACTAGCCTAGGCCTTCCAAAGTGCTGAGATTACAGGTGTGAGCTACTGCACCCAGCCAATTTTGGTTATTTAAGCCACTTAGAGCATGGTATTTTTTTTAGGGTAACCCGAGCAGACTAAGACAGCCACAAAGGGTATCAATTGGAGCTCTGAAATATTTATGGATTCTCAATCATCCTGGCCATCCTTACTCCTCTGGCCAGTAAACTATTTCCTTAGGTGATTACTACAAGAGTTTCTTGGTTTTGTTTTCCTTTTCCTTCAATCCACTTTTCACTTTTCCATCATTGTTAATATTTTAAAGATAAAAATGCTTTTTTTTAACCAGCAAAGAAATATAAGTTCATTATGAAAATATCATAAAATAAAGAAAACAAAAATCACCTGTAATCGCACCACTTAGAGAAGAGATAGTTGAAAACAAGAACACGCTAAATTAAATGCACACAAAAAAGCCACTGCCCCACCTCACTTGATAATGCCATTTCCTTTTGAAATACCTTTAATGTCTCTTAATTCATAGAAGGAGAAAGTAAAGTATGCGTTTATTGGGGGACATAAACAGGCTCATTATAGCCCCAGACTATGTTACGTTTTAGCTTCTTTCTCCATCACATCTTCCTTTTCTTCTCCTCCATATACCCTGTGCTACTGCTTTAGTGATGAGCCAACCATTCCTCCTCACACAAAACCAATTCATGGCTCCCTGCCTCTGCATGCAGAGCTCCTTCTGTCTGAGCTGCCTTGCCCTGTTCTTCTGACTCATCCTTCAAGACAGAGGCTGGTTAAATTCAGCAGATGTTTATGAAGCTACCAATAATGTGCTGTCTACAATACCAGGCACTGAACTTTTGAAATACCTTCAATGTCTCTTAATTCATTGAAGGATAAACTTAACAGATGAAAAAGCATTTCTTTTTCTAAGAGATCATAATTCTAAGGGAAAATTCATACACAAATACTTTCCGATTTAGTGTGGTTAGTGCAGCAATGGAGGCATGGAGAATGAGAGAAGAACTCAAAGAAAAAGCTCAGTGAGAAAGGGCTGGGCTCAGGGAAATCTTCCAGATCTGGATCTTGAGGATTAAGAGTGAATCTCATGCAGAAGAAAGACATGGAAAGTTTCTAGGCAAAGGAGTGGGTAGAATGCAAAGAAAGAATTCTATAGCATGATGTGTATGGTAGATATCGAAGGTGTCCATCCACATCCCCAGAGGTCTACTCTACCACTCTGAGTGCTTCAGTTTCTAATGGCCCCACACCTGCTCCATCTGTGAACATATATCAGTAGGCTAATCTAAGTGGAAAGGGCAGAAGGGGCCATGAAAAGGGCACAGCCATATATCAGAAGAGTTAGGCTCTAGGAATGCAATTGAGGGACTCATTTTAACTCTTCTAGAATTCTGTTTCTTTATTTCTAAAATAGTAGCATAACTACTCTATTAAACTCACATGATAATTGTGACAAAAACATTGAGAAAATTTTATAAAAGTGTTTGGGTAATTAGGCACAAATGGTATCACAAGGAAGTTTTGGTTTGGGCACTGGCTTTCTGTGCAAGTGTATTTTACAAAGAGACAAAGGATGATACAACATGTTTTAAATTTTTCAAGAGTGATTTCATCAAAATCATCTTATTAGATATTGCTCTAATATTATAAAACATTACATGATTTTCAAAAGCAGCCTCTATATTAATCTCCCAATACTCCCATCTTACAAAAACCTGTCTAATATTTCTAGTTTGTCTCTGTTTCTCTTCCTTCCCCTCCAAATTAATGTCCCCAATCCATTTCTTTATAAATCACCCTTGCTCCCTAAATTCATCAAACATCCTAAGCTTCCTTCTCTCCTCTCTCCTCACAGCAAAATGCATGTGTCCTTGACTCTACAGCTTTGTCCTTTGAGTCTTCCATTTCTGGAACCTCAACACTCAGATGTTGCTGTATTGGCTGGATTGATGCTTGGCAAATGCTTGCTCTGTGGATACACATCCAAGGATCTGTCTGTATGTTTCATTCATCTCTTCAGTTATTCTGGGGTTTAAGGAAGAGTGGCTTTCTCTCTTATTTTTCATTTGTCCCAAGTTTCCCTCCCAGGAGAAGCATAACAAATGCTTCCTATAGTTCAAATATTAACGCTCACTGCTGTGCCTGTGCTGTGGAGTCCTTTTGTCCTCTGGTTAGAGATCCTTTTGTTACTTAGAAATTTTCACATACACCCTATTACTTCTTTCTGCTCACTCCCAGAACTACCTAAGCTGCCCTTCCTGCCATCTCCCCCAGCCATCTTAAAACCTATCAGTGACTCCCTATTGATTTTAGGGTGAAAACCTCAATCCTTAACCCACACTACACGGCTTTATATGATTTGGCCATGTGTGCCCTCTCTACCTGCATACCTTGCCTTCCCTCTTTCAGCCTGCATTTCAGATACATTAATCTTTTTCTAGCTCTTTCAACAAGACCCAGTCCCCTTCACTAATTAGTGCCTGATCATCCTTGAGAGTTAGGGACATCTCCCCAAACCTCCATTCGACCCCCCATTCTACATCAGCTCCTCGGTTATAGGCTTTCATGAATGATGTTCTTTCCTCCAAAGTGCTTGCCTCATTGTGAAATTACATATTATTCAGTATAATTATGTCATGAACACCTCACTCCCCAACCATAATAAAAGCTTCTGGAGAGCAAGGAACACATGACTTTTGCTCACCATTGGGTTTCCAGTGCCTTGCATAGGTGCCTGGTCCATCTAGCAAGTGCTTAGGACATATTCTTTAAATTCACAAGTAGGTCACTTTTGATTTGATCTGCATGGATCTTCTTAGTATTAAAAGTGAAACAATGCACAGACAATAATTTCTTTCTTTCTTTCTTCTTTTTTTTTTTTGAGACAGAGTCTCTCACCATCACCTAGGCTGGAGTGCAATGGTGTGATCTCGGCTCACTGCAACCTCTGCCTCCCAGGTTCAAGCGATTCTCCTGCCTCAGACTCCTGAGTAGCTGGGACTACAGACGCACACCACCACACCAGGCTAATTTTTTTTGTATTTTTAGTAGAGACGCAGTTTCACCATATTGGCCAGGGTGGTCTCAAACTCCTGACCTTGTGATCCACCTGCCTCGGCCTCCCAAAGTGCTGGAATTACAGCCATGAGCCACTGTGCCCAGGCAATAGTTTCTAATAAATAAGTATTGGATTTGAGGCTTCCCAAAGGTCATCTCATCACATTTTTATGAAGTTTAGTATTTTTGTGCTATACTGATTAGTATACTTATCCTAGTTTCATACAACTTACTTCTAGACTATTTATTAGTCAGTTTCTAATACTTTAATTCATTTTCATTTTATTTAATTTTCTTTTATCTAGGCACCATATTTTATATACGAAACAAATGAGCAAAGTAAAAAATCATGTCACAGGCATATACTTCTATAGATCTATCCAGATAAAACAAGCTTATTGCCATGTACAATGCTGAGAACACTGGATCACCTATGAAATTTAGTTTGCATTTCTTCAAACTAAAACTTCTGGGATATTTATTTAAAAATATTTTTTAGAAGACAGGTTGAGATCTAAAAGGGGCATAAAAGATGGATAGCAGTGGTCCTGCTTACATACTGATTACAACACAAAACAAAACAATCCTTAAAATAAACAAAAAAATACCAGTAATTAATCTCCTTGAAAGCTAGTTTAGCAACCAGCTGTTAGTTCAGCATGCTTCTTGGTAGTCTTAATGTAGATCTCCAAAGGCATTTCTCACACAGAGAGGCAAACAGCTTACCTAGGGAAAAAGCTTCTAATAACCCACAGTTAGGAGAACCAGGGAGTAGGAAATGAGAGAGTTAGCTGTTAATCTTTGTTTGAAACCAAGGGCAACAATGCTAGCAAAGTTGATATCCATTTAAGCAATACCACCTCTAGAGTCCAACAGAATTATACGCATTTTGTTAAAACATACCAGGTATGGCCAAACCAACAGAGAGGCCAGCACCACCATCAGACAATTTCCCATCGATATAGACTTTCCAGACTCCATTGGCACTTGTCCAAGTGATTGCAATGTGATGCCATCTGCCATCATTCACCGAGGGACAGTTTGTTATCCTTTCCCTGCCATTCACATAAAGAACCCAGCTGTGGAGAGAGAGATTGCAGGGAAAGTAGTCATTAGCCATATGTTGCAATCCTTTCTGTGGGGCGCATTACTATTTTTCTTCTTTTCCTTTTTTTGTGGGTAAAGTACTTTGTGTAAACCTATTACTTTTTTTTTATCCAACTGGTCACATTTTATGGAAGCAGATTTGATTTACTAATTATACTTTATTTCAGCTCACTGAAAATTGGTTTGTGTTTCTTAAACACTGAGGGGGTAGTAAAAAGTCTTAGGATGAGCCAAGAGAAGTTGTTCCAATTTGAGACAGTTTACCAACTGGCTGTTTTGGAGAGAATGAGTCGAGAATGAAAAGGGTGAGAATTGTGTAAATGTCAGACTGACATCCTTCTTCCAGAATGTAAGTTTCTTAAGACCAAGAACAAACTTCAGATGTCTCATAGATACCTCATCAAACAAATAAGAAGTCTGTTTGATGGTTGCTGCTATGATATGACTATTTGTGTGCTCTCTCAAAATTTATACATTAATACATAATCACCAGTGTGATTAGGAGGTGGAGTCTTTGGGAAGTGATTAGGTCATGAGGGCTCTGAAGAGTCCACTTGCCCCTTCACCATATGAAGACATAGCAAGAAGGTGCCATCTGTGGACAGGAAAGTGGGCCCTCCTCAGACACTAACAATGCTGGCACCTTGATCTTGAAGCCTCCAGAACTGTGAGAAATACATTTATGTTCTTCATAAGCCGCCAAGTCTATGCTATTTATTACAGCAGCCTGAATGGGCTAAGTTGCTCATGCAGTCATTTGTCAGACAAAGTATGTGGATGTAAAGAAAAGAATAATTGAAACAACAAGCATGGCCAGCCAGAAGATGTTTCCAACAACTGTGTCATTCAGGGAAATGACAAAACTAATAGGCAGTTAAAAGGAAAAATCTTCAAAATCAAATAGAGCAAAAGAAACGATTAGAGAAAATTGATAATAAAGATAAAAATTTATTGACTACTTCTCCCAGTATCTTCAGATCATCTTTACAGATGTTTACGAAAAAAATAATAGTTTTGCAAATTAATGATTTCCTTTCTGCATTTTTCCAGTTTATTTCCTTATTCAAGGAGGCAACAGGTTCTCTCTTTATATATATTTTGTCTCAAAAGAGGGTTTTTACAAATTTCCTGGATTTTCTTTTTGGCAGATCAAGTACATTTAAAAGAATAGTATTTGAGAATGGGAGATTTCTACCAAAACAGTGAGATTCCCCTGGATTGGGGATAGAAAAGAAAGCTCAGTGGGTTTTGAACACCAACAACCTGTTCATAAGTAGGCCAACAATTTCAGTGGATCTGAGAGGAAAAGGCCATGTGGTGCACCACAGAAACTATCCACATTGAAGTTATGAACGTGAAGTTTTGCCAAGAATTTCACATGTTGAAAAAAGCAGTGGTTTTAAAGGGACCACAAAGGCTGGGTCAGTGGACAGCTCAGTGATAAATAACATGGACAACTGACCAATGATGAAAGTCCTGCTCAAGTCTATGGCTCTTTGCCAAGACTCTGGGTACAACTAAGGTTGGCTCTTCTGACAGCCCAGGGAAATGGGACCCTGGAGTTGGAGTTAATGGATTCTAAAGAAATATGCACACTGAGTTTGCATTCTGATTTTTATGCAATACACTTGTCTCCCAAGGGCCAATGATGTCACTGAAATCCCTTAACATTTAGAAGTCCTATTATAAAAAGAAAGAGCATCAGTATTTAAGTCAGATTTTGAGACTTAGCCCTGCTACTCCCAAGGTGTGAGATTTGGAGCAAGTCATTTAGACTTTCTGAAACTTTATTCTACTATCTATAAAATGGGCACTAGCTCCTCAGGTCATTGTGAAGATCATATGAAGTAATATATATGAAAATACTTAGTAAACAGCAAAACACAATACGTGTTAGAGGCATTATCACTAAAGGAACTTGTTCAGATGCTCCATTTGATTATTGACACCCTGCTGTTTTCCGGGAATACCTGACCCTTTACTTCCCCATTTCCCATCCTCAATGTCAGTTCTAATTTTGTTCTAAGATAAGATCTTAAGCACAGCCTTCCCGACACTTCTGCTTACCCATTATAATCAGTCAGGAGCAAGGTATTGTCACTGCCGTTTTCAACTGCATAGGAGATTGGTGTTCCATAGTTCATTTCATCAGAAGATTTCATCCAGAAGGTGCAGGTTACAGCATGGAGAGATGGGAGCACGCCATCTAGTAAGACGTATCCATAGATGCCAGAAACTTCAAAATCCAGGTTAAAGCCTGTAGACTGTTCTGCAATGAATAAGAAAAGTGTGCAGACCATGGCCCTTGACAGACATTTCCAACTGTCAAAAGAAGCAGTGCTATTGTCAAAGAAGTTCATTTCAGTAAATATTATTATTCATCTGAGAAGCAGTTTCAAAATTAAATACATATTATTTACCAAGCTACATAGTGCATTCTTTTAAATAAAATAACCAGTGAGTATATAAGATAGGGAAAGCATTCAATAGTGAAGGGAAGCAGAGAAACAGGGAGTAGTTGGAAGGAGAGGTGGAACTGAAATGCTACTAAAAGATACTAAAGCGTTTCTGTATGCTGATGAGAATGACTCAGTAGAGAGGAAGTAATTGATATCACAGGAGAGAAGAGGAGGTGCTGCAAGGACAACATGCTGCCCTACTCAGGGCTCTGGTTTTTCTCTATTTCATGAGCAATTCATCTCTGCCCCAAACCTGCATAGCCCACTCAATAAAGCAAGTCTTACAGCTAAAAGACTCCAGTCTCCCGAGAATTTAGATTTGATCTGCTGATTCTCAAATATGTCCATGGATTCTCACCTCCTAACTCAAGTGGCTTATCAAAATATCCTTTCTATTATAAATAAGTAGAATGTGAAGAGTTCTACTCAATTCAATTGTCTCTATTTCCCCCCCTAAATTTCTAAACTTTAATTTCATCATCTGTGTCATTGAGGATAATAGTAGCAGTACCTACTTTGTTGGATGGATGGGAAGATTAAATGAGTACAAAGTGCTTGGCATAGATTTTGGCTTACAGGCAGTGCTTGGTACAGGCAACAATTGGTATTGTTATCATATTACTATATTTAGTATTGTTATTAATAACGTTGAGTTAATATATACCTGTTTCACACCTGTTGCCTGAAAATCCTGGCTGACACTTACAGCTGTATGAATTTAATTCATCCACACAGGTGGCCTGATTTTTACATGGGTTAGACTGACACTCATTGATGTTCAATTCACAGTGTGATCCTGTGAAGCCGGGGTGCACACTGGCATCTGAAAGAAAACAAAATGTTGTAACAATTAGAACCGTTGTAGGAAGTCTCTCATTATGATAATCTTATCTCAAAAGACCTTGAAAATTGAGATGCTGGAACATGTTTTCCACATCAAAACAATATTTTAATTGTAGGTTAATTTTTCCTGTTCATCTGATTAAACCTATATAAGACAAGATGTATTATAAATGTTGCAGAAGAAAAATAAAGTACAAGGTAGTTCTGGTCCAGGTGAAATATAATTCACACATTCTGGTTTCTCTCCTCATAGGAGTCCTCAGAAAAGTACGAAAAGTTCAGATGCTGTTATAAAGGCTTTTATATGTTAAGCCAATTTTCATAACAATGAGATAATACTAGTATTATTCCCATTTTACAGATGAGCTAAACTGTTGCTCAGAGAGGTTAAAGAATTTGCCCAAATTCTATTGCTACCAAGTGGTGGAGTGGGATTTTGAACCAACCTATAACCTTTTTCTTAGTCAGGATGCTATACAGTTTCTGTGCTATGCAACAAACCATTTAAACTCATCAGAATAGAAAATATATCTAGTAATGTCAAATGTTGACAAGGGTGTCATAAAATAGGAAGTCCCACATAATGAGTAGGACTACAATTTGGCAATGTCACAATAAGTTGAGAGTTTGTTTTCCCAGAGTCCTGTAAATCCATTTCTTGTTATCTACTCTAGGAGATAATTGCACAAGGTACACAGGGACCCATATAACAAATCTTCATAGCAGCATCATTCTAAATGTCTATGGAGGGGGAGAATGAGAAAATGAATTATGGTGCAATTAATTCCATCATGTAATGGAATACTAAGGAGCAACTGAAATGAACAAACGCCAGAGCCAAATGAAACCACCTTGATAACGCTTGAAAATAGAATGCTGAGTGGAAAAAAAAAACAAACTGCAAAAGACTATGTATGTTATGATACCACTTAAGTAACGTGTAACTTATATGCTATTTATAGAGTCATATATGTAGCAAAATATAAAACCTGAAAAAGAAAGATATATTCAGACTTCAGGACAGTGATTGCCACTGGGGGAAGAATGAGAAGTGTGTGTGTGGGGTGTGTGTGTGTGTGTGTGTGTGTGTGTGTGTGTGTGTGTTTTGAAGGGAATACAGCCCTACCTTTAGAACTTACTTCTTTAAAACAAAAGATGTGAATCAAATATCGCAAAATACTAAGGTTTGATAATCACAGTGATCAGTACATGACTTTTATTATTCTTTGTAATTTTCTGTATGACTGAAATATTTTTGTAATTCAAAAGGACTGGTTCAAATAAATGCTAATGCTATTGTTACTAGCATGTTTATATAAAGACCTCTTAGATCTTGACCTATTAATGACTCATATGAATAACTGGTGTTTGGGGAATTTAAACAAAAGTCTCAGTTGGAATTGGGGGATCTTTACTGGGTCTCTGCATTGGATGGTAAATCTATTTTGACTATAATTTCACTCACCTTTATCCTCCTGTGTTTGGTGTCATTACAACACTATCATATTCTCATCTATGAAATAGATTCACTTTGTCAACAACACACATGCTTCCTTTTGAATTGGGATCCTGTACTTTCACCTTTCTTCTAGTTAGGATTTAGACAACTTTGGTATTCATCAATCTTTTTTCGTTCGTTCGTTTGTTTTTGCTCTGTCTCCCAGCTGGAGTGCAGTGGCATGATCTCGGCTCACTGCAAACTCCGCTGCCCCGGGTTCAAGCAATTCCCCTGCCTCAGCCTCACAAGTAGCTGAGGTTACAGGCACCATGCCTGGCTAATTTTCTGTATTTTAGTAGAGATGGGGTTTCACCATGTTGGCCAGGATGGTCTCGATCTCCTGACCTCGTGATCTGCCGGCCTTGGCCTCCCAAAGTGCTGGGATTACAGGCCTGAGCCACCATGCCCAGCCTAGTTAGGTACTATATGCCAGAAAATGTCAAACACCCGTGAGAAAAACGATGCTACGTGATAAGACCTCATTTACAGATGGAAAGCAAAAGTCTCATTGGCAGAACTGCCTTCTTATTTCTTCTGGACAGTGCCTTGGCTGTTTGTGGGAGGATGGTAATGGAAGACGCTGAACTAGAAGGAAGGGGATGGGACAATGTTGCAACCAGGCCAGGCCTCTTTTTCTTTTTGGTTTTTACTTTTGCAAACTTATAAACCAACAGCATCTTGAGGACAATACAGTTTTCTAAAATTTTGCAAGCAAGCAAAATCTGGAGTGTGTACAGCAGATGTGCTGTCTTCTGTATTTCCCTGCAAAGAGCAGGGGATCGAATGGAATAGTTTTGATAATGACAACAGGAGAGGGTTGTTTTTCGAACTGTATTCTACTGGCACCGAAGAGTTGCCTCAGGGGAGACACAGTCTTTCTATGTCTCAAACACTACTACTTTCAGCCACAAAAGCTTAGCTTTTATTATTTTAATTTTTTACGTTCATGTTGGATTTGTTTTGAACCAAAGGTTACTAAGCTAAAAAAGAGTTTGAATATTAGGGACATAGAAAGAATATAGATAAGCCCTGTCACAGTATGATTGCAGATTCCATTTTTATCTTATCTAGTATAAAAACTTTAGCTAAAGCATAAAACATTTTAAAATATGAGTTTTGTCTAGTGCTACTGTATTTGCTTCTGAGTAATTACATTTCATCTTTTGTGACTTCCCAAGTAGAGAACATTAGTTCCCAAACATGGCTGTGCATCAGAATCACTGAGAAACATAAGCCGTAACAGCTTGCCTATTTTAAAATGATAGGCTCTAATCCAGGCTTAGTGAAGCAGAAACGGTGGTGGGGAGATTCAACTGTAGCCTATCCCAGGGCCAGCATTTGAGAATGGCTGACTCAAGACTCAAAGCAATACTCCATAAAGGCTGCAAAATAACTGAATAGTTTAAAAAACACAAATAGTGAAAAAAAATCAGACTTAGCCTTTTACCTGAAGCTATTGACACCGTCTTTACAGGTAGCTCCATTTTTGCACGGCTGACTGAGACACTCATCCACATTCTTTCCACATCGGGTACCCAAAAATCCAGGTGGGCATTTGCACAAGAATCCCCCAACCTGGTCTTCACAGACTGCATTATTTAAGCATGGGTTTGGCAGGCATTCATTGACTTCTGCTTCACAATGCAGACCTGAGGATGGAGAAGGAAGAGAAACAGCCAAATGATTAACTCCCTGGGAACACTGTGATTGAAGTGTTAACTTCCTGGAGGTTGCTGCTTCTAGAGGATTGGAATGGAGGCTGTGGAGCCACTGGCTCATCAAACTGGTTCAAGATCCATTCTGTAATGGGCTCTGCCTTTTGTAAGTCATTTTTTTGGAAACTCTGAGTTTTCAATAATCTGCATTTTTTGTTTTTGTTTTGTTTTGTTTTGAGACAGAGTCTCGCTCTGTCGCCCAGGCTGGAGTGCAGTGGCGTGATCTTGGCTCACTGCAACCTTCACCTCCTGGGTTCAGGCGATTCTCCTGCCTCAGCCTCCCAAGTAGCTGGGACTACAGGTATGCACCACCATGCCTGGATACTTTTTGTATTTTTTAGTAGAGACAGATGTTGGCCAGGATGGTAACTCCTGGGCTCAAGTGATCCTCCTGCCTCGATTACAGGTGTGAACCACTGCGCCCAGCCGATAATCTGCTTTTTTTAATCTTACTTTTTTGTTTTTCAAATTAAGTTTGTTAATAAATATCTAACTGAGATAATGTTAAGAAATAAAGCTGTAAATTTTATTCAAAACTTGCCTGTTTCTTTGAACTTGCCTTTTTCCTTTATTGGCCATTTTCTTTCTTGGATTTACTCTTAACAATTAAGCATACACTTTTAACCATAGGATGACGCATCTGTTTGCAATATGATATTACATAATTTGTCTCCAGTTTCTTCTTGAAAGTTCGTCTTAACACACACACACACACACAGATACACACACACACACACACACACCCCACATACACAAATTATTTCTTGCTGAACCATTCGAGAGTAAATTGTAGACCTGCATGCCTTTTTACCCCAAAACCCTCAGAGTGTATTTCCTCAAAAATGAGGACTTTCTCTTAAATAATCATAATAGTCATAAAATCAAAAAATTTACATTAACATATATCATGTTAGGAAACGTACTAATGTGTGGTACTTTGCAAGATTTTAAGACAACATCAGAAGACTGGAAACATCTTACCTACATATCCTTTCACACATCTGCAACGATAGCCTGCCACACCATCGACACAGATTCCTTTATTTAAACATGGACTGGGGCTACACTCATTTATATTTTCTTCACACCGTTGACCTGCAAAGAATCATTAATCTTTGAGCTGGAGAAAACTTGTAAGGACTTTAAGACCAATAGTTTCCAAGCAAGTTGTTCAGGTGTTGGAATAGGGAAATTGGAAAGCATGGCTGTCTGTGAAAAATTTAACTCTTTGCCAAACATGTTGAAATAAAACGTTTCTTCTATTCTGTGAACTGCAACATTTTCTAGCAAGAAACCTAACATATTCAGCATGCGATTAAAAATAATAACCACAAATGTCTGATCATATTTTTTAGTTAAAAAATGTGTGATTTTGTTTCAAATTTTTTCTCCTTAATTGTTTGCTAGTTGTTCTCTTTTTGAGTTTGTTTCTTTTAGAGTTAATTGGTAACAGTTACAATGTTACAGTTACAAAGTTGGCAAAAATTATGGGAAAAAAACAGACAAATTTCTGTGCAGCTATCCATGTTTTGTGTGAACGGAATTTGAGAACAACTGATGTAATTCATATCCTTTATTTTAGATACCTAGAAACAAATCCAAAGAGGCCTGTTACATTACCAAGGACGGCACAGAAATGAGCCTAGAACCATAAATCTTCACATTTATGAACATATGTACAAAGACTCATTGGTTTGAAGAGTTTAGGATGCTTAAATTTATAACTCATGGAATTATGTAACACACATCTAATAATTTAAGTACCTTGACATTAAAATATGCTAAAAGGAAATTTCACAATAAAAATTGTTTTTTGAGAATGGTAAATCTAACACAAAATCGATACTTTCATACAGACCATAATGAACACTTTGTTTTTTCACCGTGAATCCACACAATAAATTTAATGTCTGATAAATAACATACATAATACATTTTGCGTCTAGTGTGTGTGTGTGTGTGTGTATATATATATATATATATATATATATATATATTTCTTCTTTTGAGATGGAGTTTCACTCTTGTTGCTCAGGCTGGAGTGCAATGGTGCTATCTTGACTCACCACAACCCCCGGGTTCAAGCGATTCTCCTGCCTCAGCCTCCCGAGTAGCTGAGATTACAGGCAGGCACCACCACATCCAGCTACTTTTTTGTATTTTTAGTAGAGACAGGGTTTCTCCATGTTGGTCAGGCTGGTCTCGAACTCCCGACCCCAGAAGATCCGCCCACCTTGGCCTCCCACAGTGCTGGGATTACAGGCATGAGCCACTGCTCCCGTTATAAATATATATTTCTTTGATTTAGAAACTTGGTTCTGTTCTCGTAGTATGTGTTTGCCATTCTGGTCACAAGTTACCGTGATTCAACACCAGGTGTCGCTAACATGAGATTTGGAATTTTAAACAAAGAAACGTGGCTGGGCGCGGTGGCTCACGCCTGGCCTGTAATCCCAGCACTTTAGAAGGCCGAGGAGGGTGGATCAGAGATCAAGAGATGGAGACAATACTGGCCAACATGGTGAAACCCTGTCTCTACTAAAAATACAAAAAATTAGCCAGCCATGGTGGCACGCGCCTGTAGTCCTAGCTACTGGAGAGGCTGAGGCTGGAGAATCACTTGAACCTCAAAGGTGGAGGTTGCAATGAGCTGAGGTTGTGCCACTGCACGCCAGTCTGGCGACAGAGCGAGACTCCCTCTCAATTAAAAAAAAGAAAAAGAAAAAGAAATGTAGGATACAGGTGCATAATTTTAATACTGTATATGGAAATGCAACCATATGCAGATGGCAGAGAGGAAGGAACACGAGAAAGAAAATGAAAACCAGGCAAGCGATTTCGCTGTGGTTCTAGCTGTTGAATACACACCCTGGTTAGGGATGATGAGTCTGCAGGTCTGCAGCTGGTCTCATAGCATGTGGGCCTCTTAGAATATAAGCTGAGAGGAATTTGTTTCAAGATATATGAGACGTGATCCCTAAACACAAGCCACCCACTTTGGTGTTCATAAGACAAAAATGATTTCTTCTCTTTTTGAGATAAAATAGGCATATTTCAAAACAGCATGCCTATTCACTGTAGTTGATAGAGTACACTATCACTTTATCAAGTGCAATATCAAACCCACTCTACTTGATGGCTGATTTGAAGGATTTTCAAGGACAACTTTGACTATTTATAAGATCTCCCTATATATAAACTTTCAAATTACACTTCCAGATGAAATGCAATTTTACTGTATAAACTCAATATACCTTTTCATAAGCCTGGACTACATTATTACATGGATTTGAAATAGACAAAATATATTAGTTGTTCCAAATGATTGCTACTGTAAATTATGTTAAACATTTTCATGTCTTAGGGAAATTGTTTTTAGATACATGATAAAGTTATTAGAATCTGGATTCCTTTGAAATGTTATAAGAATCTTACTAAACTTTTTAAAATATAGAAAATTATATACCCACATGTATTAAAATATATATTCCGATATGTTTCTAGTATAATAATGATTTTATAAGTTAGGTACAATGCTGGATGATTTAGATGTCAGTACGCTCCATAATATTATAGGGTATTTAATATTTATAAAATAGTAAATCCTAGTCTATTTTATTAGAATACATGATCAATATTATAATAATTATAATGTGGGTTAATAATGGAATTGAGAATAAGATCACTGTTTCTGAACTATTTTTTGAGAAGGTGCTGGAAGCTGTGACTCTTGACTTAAATAAGATATACACTTTGAGAAATATCCAAACTGCTTTCCACAGTGGCTGAACTAATTTACATTCCTACCAAAGTGTATAAGTGTTCCGTTTTTTTCTATAACCTTGTCAGCATTTGTTATTTTTTACTCTTTAGTAATAGCCATTCTAGCCGGGTGCAGCGGCCCATGCCTGTAATCCCAGCACTTTGGAAGGCTGAGGCAGGTGGATCACCTGAGATCAGGAGTTCGAGACCAATATGGTGAAACCCCATCTCTACTAAAAATACAAAAAAATCAGCTGGGCATGGTGGCATGCACCTGAAGTCTCATCTACTTGGGAGGCTGAGACAGGAAAACTGCTTGAACCTGGGAGGTGGAAGGTGTAGTGAGCTGAGATCATGCCACTGCACTCCAGCCTGGGCGACAGAGTGAGACTCCATCTCAAAAAAAAAAAAAAGAAAAGAAAAGAAAAAAAAAAAGCCATTCTGATTGGTGGGAGATGATATCTCATTGTTGTAGTTTTGATGACCTTTCTGTGATGATTAGTGATGATGAGCTTTCTTTCATGTTTGGTTGTTTCTGTGCCTGCTTTAGAGAAGTGTCTGTTCATGTCCTTTGCCCATTATTTAATGAGGTTATTTGTGTTTTATTGATTTGTTTAAGTTCCTTATAGAGTCTGGATACTAGGCCTTTGTCAGATGCATAGTTTGCAGGTATTTTCTCCCATTCTGTAGATTGTCTGTTTATTCCATTGATGTTTTCTTTTGCTGTGCAGAAGCTCTTCAGTTTAGTTAGGTCCCACTCGTTAATTTTTGTTTTTGTTGCAATTGCTTTTGGGGACTCAGCCATAAATTCTTTGCCAAGGCTGATGCCAAGAAGGGTACTTCCTAGGTTTTTTTTTCTAGGATTTTTATGGTTTGAAGTCTTACATTTAGATCTTTAATCCATCTCAAGTTATTTTTGAATATGGTGAAAGTTTGGGGTCCAGTTTTATTCTTCTGTATATGATTGGCCAGTTATTCCAGCAATCCCATTACTGGGTATACATCCAAAGAAAAATAATGGTTCTACCAAAAAGACACATGCACTTGGATGTTCATTGCTGCACTATTCACAATAGCAAAGACATGGAATCTACCTAGGTGCCCATCAATGGTGGATTAGATAAAGAAAATTTGGTATTTGTACATCACGGAATACTATGCAGCCATAAAATTTCCACAAAATCATGTCCTTCGCAGCAACCTGGATGCAGCTGCAGGCCGTTATTCTAAGCGCATTAAAGCAGGAACAGAAAGCCAAATACTGCATGCTCTCAAAGTGGGAGCTACACAGTGAGTACACGTGGAATAAAGATAGGAACAATGGATGCTGGGTATTATTAGAGGGGAGAGGAAGGGAGGTATGGGCTGAAAAACTACCTGTTGGATACTATTCTCACTACCTGGGTGACAAAATTATCTGTACTCCAAACCTCAGCATCATGCAATATATCCATGTAACAAACCTGCACTTGTACTCTCTGAATTTAAAATAAAATTTGAAATTATTTTTAAAAATTTAAAGTCATAAAGACAAAGATTTTAAATGCTAAAAAATAAGATAACATTTAAATATGTATATATTTAAGTTAAAAGAAGAGGCATAGTGGTGCATAATAATTTCAAGTATACATGTGCCCAAAGTCCATAGTTAGTAATAATAATACACATACACATGAACATCCACAGAAATTAGCATATACACTTCATAAATTCAGTAAAATGCTAGTAAAAAGCTTGGGGAGGACCTAATGCTTGTAGTAGGCTTTACAGATTTTCTCTCATTTCCTCATCTCCATTTTTACAAATGAAGAAACAGGTTCAGTGAAGTTAAATGGCTTGTCCAAGGTCACACATCTAGCTGGCAAAGATGGGAACATATCTGCCTGTTTTACAAAGCAATTGCATATGGCCATATTGATATCTTGCTTTCCTTACATAACAGGATAAGGACAAGAACACTTTCCCAATGCATATAAGTAATATTTGAAAATATGCTTCTTCAATATGTTTATAATAACTTATAAATGTATCTTTGATACATTCCAAATCTATCTCAGTGATAAAATATTAATGATTTAAAGATTTATATTGTTAAAAACAAGAAACTTTCCCCTTACCTGTGTAACCTGCTGGGCACTCACAAATGAATTCCCCAACTAGGTCTTTACAAATTCCATCGTTGAGGCAAGGCAACGGGCTGCACTCATCGATGTCTGTTTCACACTTCAAGCCTACAATGTAAACCAAATGCTGAGGGACAATCCAAGGAAGGGATTTACCAAAACAGAACCATGATCATTTAAAGGTTTAATTAAATTCTGATTATCTCAATAATCAGAATTTTTCAGTGGGTAGTGGTAAAGAAAAGGGCAATATATTCATTAAGTGCTACCATCTCTTAAGTATTTAATGAGGGTACTACCTCTTTCTAAACAAATTTAAGATATGCTTACAAAGATACATAGAAGATAGCAAAAGATGTCAAATTAGAAGGGGGATGGGGGCACTTGGAGCATAAAATAGAGCCAGGAATGATGCTAATTTCAAAGTGAAAGCTACAATGTCATCTGTACTTGCTACCAAGGTCACCTGGCTGAAGGGAGGAGGTGGGGCTAAATCCTGCCAGATTGAAGTTCACATGCCAGGTGTCCCAGAGTGGGCTGCATCTTCCCATAGGGTGCACACAGGCTTCCCATGGGCTAGTTGTGCCGGAAACCCATATTCTTTCTCAGGGGCCTCATCACTAGCATCAGCGTTACCTGGGAATGTAATAAAAATACAAATTCTCAGACTGTACTCCAGACCTACTGAATCAGAAATTCTGGGCCTGGGTTCCAGCAATGTGTGTTTTAACAAGACTTCCAGATGATTCTGATGTACCTGACTGAGAACCACTGTCCTATCCTATGCCCTCTCTCAAGCGCCACTGATTTGCAGAATTCCCAGACAAGATCCTTTATTTCTTATGGAACGTCAAGATAAAAATTTTAATAAAAATTAACAAACACACAAGACACACACACACACACACACACACCCATGAGCCAGCTATAATAAACGGAATGCCAATATTCTAGATAGATCTTGGCTATACTTTGTTGTTTGACTTTCCTTTTGCTTATTTTGTGAATTCCTTTACTGACATACCATTTTCTCATTAAAAACTTTCAAGTTGGTTGCACAACATTAAAAAAAAACTGTCTAGAAGAAAATGAATATTTTAAATTAATTGCAATTTTAAGGTATAGTTCATTTCCCCTCAAAAATTATGTTTCTGAACTCAAGTGGAATGTGAACCAAACTGTAAAAAAAAAACAAAACCCATAATTCTCACATAATTCCTACATAATAAAGTCCAAAGCCATATTGTTATTCTAAGCACAGCTTCTAGAAAGATAGAAACAAAGCAATAAATCATAGCTATTCACAAGAACTTCTATTAGTGTGTAGCAAATGAGAGAAACTGGCAGTTCATTTAAAGATGTTTATACTGGACAATCTGTTCTATGTTGAGTATCATGCATATGATTTTTGATAGAATGAAACCTTGGACATGACCCCTGGAGCTGTATTTCAATTTAATTTGTGGGTTATGATAAAGACTCACAGGGAAGATGAGTCTTTATTATTTATCAAAAATGGGTAAAGAAAACTGTTGTTTGTGAAGTATGTATAATTTTTCACCTATTGTTTACCTTGTTCAACAAATTTTGGTGCATTTACATGGTCTAGTGTATCTTACAGGATACATTTAATGGACTAAAATTTGATACTGCAAGTCATAATTATTTCATATAAAAATATATTAAAATCTACATTCCTCGGTGTTATTTACCCGTATATCCAAGTGGGCAGAGACAGACATAACCAAGCCCAAGTTGTTGGCAGGTTCCACCATTGTGGCAAGGGTTTAAGAAGCATTCATGGAAAACCTACAAGTAGCATAAAAGAAATCAATCAGAGACAAGGCACTCTATTTATTTCAAAGCAGTCCCGATTACAGAGTCAGAAGGTTTACAGCATTAGACAGCTGGTTCCTGTTTCCAGGTAAGTTCACAAGCTAGCCGGTTGCTGCCTGAAGAACACTGGTGCCTGCCATATAGGGGAGCAAATGATATATACATTATTCTTGGGTGATGAGCTGGTAAACCTAAGGAACATTTCTAAATGCTGGCTGCATGCTAGAATAAATTGATATTTTAAAAGTGTACTAAGGTCAGGTTCTCAACCCAGATCAGCTAAATCAGAATCTCTGGGAGTGAACTCTGTACATTACTGTGTTAAAAAGTTGGCCAGGATTCTTTTATGCCTCCACGTGATAGCCACTGCTCTGGAGGATCCTACAAATTCCTATGTCCACTAGGCTCAGTTTCAAACATAACTTACAAAGTCCTAACAAGTCATTATGTTTGGACTAGGCTGTAGGAAGTTGAAATCAGAAATGTAATCCCATTATCCATAAAAATACGAAAAAGCAAGGAATTCATGACATTGGGCAGAGTGTCAGAGTAATGACTGAATCTGTTAAAGTAATCAAGATTTAACGACTAGTCTTTTAAAAAATATAAAGCATTTGGTGTAGCTACATTCTTAATTTTTAAAAACTCCTTTTTCCCAGTAAATCTTTTTTTCTTTTCTTTTTTTGCTGGCAAAGAAATTTAAATAATTTTCATGAAAGTTGGGTAACTCTTCCTGCCAATTAGAAAAGGCCTTTGGTTAAACCAAATTCCCTTACTCAAATGATGGGTTGTGCTTGTGGTAAGTATTTATAGTGAATCAAAAGGCTCCCCCATATCTACTCATTCTTATTGCCAGGCATTGCTAGGAAAAACTCTCATTTTTGATACTTAGAACATCTAATGCTGCATTTTGGGAATGTTCTAGACAGGAGTCACTGTAAATATAATTATTCATTTATAAAATTCATATATTTTGATTACTTAAAGTTTCAATCCTGGTCCTTTTCCTGTGTGTGACATGTAAAATGAAAAATTATTTTCCAAGCATTCCACTGAGAAAATTTTATACAAAATGAACTTACCTGACTGCTGACTTCAGGCCCCTTTTTAATATGTCCAAAAGAGGCAGGGGCCACCACACTTTCCTCTGCTGCTGAGAAAGTTGAACTAAAACCTAACCAATTAATAGAAAAACATGTCAGTGTGGTAGATATGCCAGTAAGTGGACTATATCTAAACACTATGGTCAAGAATCTGGTTGTCAGAGGGGGTAAAACCACATATAATTTGTTTCACTTATATTTTAAAAAGAAAACAGATGGACGGCATACATCATTGCATCCTAGACTCTTAAAAAGAAATTTGGAAGTTATCAAGTTCAGTGTTTCCAGAACAAGACTGTGTTCCATAGTCATCAAAAATACCTCAGAAGGACAACTTAACAAGTCCAGACACGCAAATCCACTGAAGATAGTAATTATCAGAACTGAAGCTACAACAGAGACAGGGAAGAGTTAAGTGTTCACACAGGATTATGTAAGAAATGAAGTTCATCTTACTTGAGCATTCTGTGATGGATCTGGAACCAGCGAACGGGGTAGTTCCATAAAACGGACAGGCCAGGCAGAAGGCCTTCCCTGCATGAGGTTGGTAATAGTCACGAGGACATGGGTGACAGGGCATTAATCCAGAACGTGAGAATTTTCCTTCTGGACAAGGAACTGTCGAGGTAAAAACAAATCATTTGTGTATATAAAGCAACACGCCCTACAATTGAAAGAAGTGATTTAATCTTTGCTTATAAGAAACCTACTGAATTACCTAGATAGACCCTTCCACATATTTTATACCCATACCATCTTATCACCCAGGTAAATGTTTTGTTGGGTTTCCTTTCCGTCTTTAGTAACACACGTTAATTTAATAAAGTTTAGAACTGGCCATATAATAATTGTATTTTGATTTTTCCACCTAACATGATATCATAAGTGTTTCCCAAATCATTCCCCAGATCATTAAATAGTATATAGATTTTAATAAAAGAAAACTGTTACATCTTATTTGACAGACGATGATTGATCTAACATTTTTTCTACTGCTGAATATTTAGATTGTTTTCATTTGTTTGCTATTATAAATAATACTGATGTAAATTTTTTACATAAATCTTTGTATTTAGCTCTGATTATTTCCTTGGGATAATAGTTGAAATTGAGTAATTGAATTAGAATAGTTGGATTTAGCAGTTGGTTAGGTCTAAATATTTGAAAAGATTAAAGCCATTGATATATAATGCCAAATCATTAAAAAAAATAAGTAGTTACAATTTATACTCATATCAGCAGTGTATGAGATCATTGTTTTTACTGCATGCTCTTCAGCATTGGTAATGATTATTAAATGTTTTTTTCCAATTTGAGGGTGAAAATGGAATTAGTTATTTTAATTTGCACTTTGATGATAAATGAAGTTTCTTTCTTCTACTTATTAGAAATTTTATTTCTCCTGAATAGTCTATTTATAAAGGATCTTTTATATTTATTTTATATATTAAGAATATGAATCCTTTGACATAATTATTTTTGCCAGTTTGTATTTTGCCTTTTAATTTTGTTTAACTGCTTTCATGAGCAAGCAATTATTACTCCTCATTTTATACTAAAATAATGTAAGGTAATATATTTACCTATGAAAGTACCTTTAGCAAAATTGGTAGTTTTATAATTAGTATTTTTATTTTATTTGCTATTTTCTAAGTAATATGAATTGTAATTTGATTTTTTGACATAATTATTTTTCAGAAGGATGGCTTCAATATATAAATGTTTGGAATAAGTTTGTTTAAGCTTTTATTATTAATTTCTGTTTTTAATCATCTTATGGTCAGGGAATTTATATTGCATAATTGCTACTTCTTGAATTTTATTGAGATTTTCTTTTTTATTATATCTAAAGATAATTAAAAATAATAAATACTTCATTAAAAGTGTTATCACAGTAGAGTAAAAAGTGTAACATATATTATTAATTCAGCCTGATCAGTCATGTACTATAAATTCTCTGCACCCTTACTGATTGTCTACCTGATCTTTATAAATTCAAGGGCGTGGCAGGGCATGATGGCTCATGGCTGTAATCTCAACACTTTGGGAAGCTATGGTGGGTGGATTACTTGAGGTCAGGAGTTCCAGACTAGCCTGGCCAAAATGGTGAAACACCATCTCTACTAAAAGTACAAAAATTAGCCAGGCGTGGTGGCAAGTGCCTGTAATCCCAGCTACTTGAGAGGCTGAGGCAGGAGAATCACTTGAACCCAGAAGGCAGAGGTTGCAGTGAGATAAGACTGTGCCACTACACTCCAGCCTGGGTGACAGAGTGAGACTCTGTCTCAAAAAAAAAAAAAAAAAAAAAAAAAAAAAAAATCAAGTAAGGTATTAAAATCTTCCATGAAAATTTTATTTGTACAATTTCCCCTTGTGAGACATACAGATTTTGTTATATTTTACTGCTGTTATGTGATGACAAAGCTTTATTATGACTAACTTACACTGCTTGTGAATTTTGTAAAAATAGCTCTTTTCTTCCTCATGTGATGCTATTTGGCTTTGAACTGAACTTTTTCATAAATTCATTTTACCACCCCTGCTTGTTTGCTTTTTTTTGTATTCATGTGTCTGGCAATCTTATTATTTTTAATCTTTCACTGTAATTTTCTGTTAAACAGTCTTTTTGTAAAGAACATTCATTTGAGAATTGTTATTTCACCAAATCTGAAATTCTCTTGCCAATAATGAGTGGAATATTAACCAAATAAAAAATGACCTCAAACATAAAACTAAGAAAAAGAGGGGGGAGGGAGGGAGAGAGGGAGGGAGGGGAGAGGTTAAAAACTAAGAAAAAATATGTATAAGGGACTGTTTTATTACTTGTACACATTTAAATTTAAAATAAAATGATGTTTATCCAGCACCACAGAAAAATGTCAATTTTTGTTATTCCTAATTCCCACTCATGACAAGCAGAATGTGGTTAAACTTATGCTAGAAATATTAAAAGAGTAGGGCCAGAAATTTCTAGACTTTCTGGGAATTATAACTCCTTAATTACAATAATTTAGTATTAGACAAACCTCAAGGTTTATTTAAAAAGCTAAAGAAAACAATTGTCAAATATGAACTTGTTTCACTGTAAAAATCCTAGTTTCTTTTGTGGTTGGAGGAAGTGGGCAGGAAGAGAGACTTTTTTACTGTGGACTTTCTGCCAAAATTAGTTCTCACACTGACAAAGTAAAAGAGTCTCTAGCAGATCTATTTCACTCAGAATGTGAAGACTTGTGAGACTTTTAATTAGAAGATCCAAAGCTGGTATTATCCAACAGACATGGTTTATGAGTTTCAGTTAGGCCCCAGCTAAATTTTCTTTTCAACTCTTCAGAGAAACTATTAGGTTAATGAATATTACTTGCCTAATGCCTCAGGTCTTATAGACTGATATCTACCTTGATCCTGCTAGACTGAGATAAACAGATGGAATACATATAATACCTATAATTCAGAGTGTGTTTTACCTGTTTCATTTTCTCCCTATGCACTTAACTTATAAGGAGTACAACTTCCAAGATATTGGAAATGCCCCTTCCTGCCCTTGCACAGTAACTTTTCCCAGCTCTTGTTTACTGGTAATCTGTCTCTAACTGGATGAAGTTAAGCATGGCTGGGGTGCAGTGAAAGTAGGAAGTGTGCCTGGGTGTCTCTGTGTAGCTTGAGAGAAGTAGGGAATGAGTAGGTTGCCTTCTTAAAAACATCATTCATTCAATATGGGAACAGATTCTTCATTTCTCAATTGCCATAGGTTTTTAAATAATACTGCAGAGCATGGGTAGGATACACAATTAGAAAAAAAATCTTTCAAGAATGTTTGTTTAGTTCTGAGTGAGGTAGGCTAACAACAAATATTTTATGTTTAGTCCAGTTTTATTAACTGCAACAGCAGTTGCAAGTTTTTGGAATTTCTGGAAGTAGGCTGACCTTGACTGTCAGTCCTAGCTTCATTGTCATTCTGAGTTTTCATCTTTTGTTTTTATTTACATGTTCATGAGTATTTTGCTGGAAAATATCCCTGAGTAGGGATGTTAGAAATCCTTAAAAATTGGAACTCTGTTCTTTTTATTTCTATTTAAACCAGTCGTTCTCAACGTGCGGACCCTGGAGCAGTACAATCAGCATTACCTGAGAACTAGTTATTAATAGAAATGCAAATTCTCAGATCCTTCTGCAGACCTACTGAATCAAAGACCCTGGAGGAAGGTCTCCATGCTGACATTTGAGAACCAAAATGAGTGACTCTCAAATTTTCCTTATCACTCCAACTAATCACCTGGGGAAATGTAAAAAAGAAAACCAATGCCCAACCTCTACTCAGACAAGTTAAGTCACAATCTCTGGGAGAGAAGATCAGGCTTCAGTATTTTAAAAATACTCATGTAAATGTGAAGATGATTCTAATGTGCTACCCTAGTGAATAACCACTCCTGAAAATCCTCAACTTGTAGAAAATAAAATGTCATAATCCACACAATACAATATTTTTAGAGTTTCAAGAAACACTAGACAGAATTTCACTTTATAAAGGAAGGAATTAAGTTTCTAGTTTAGATGTATTTCTACCATATCATGAAGCCACATGTTTACTACAGTTTGAGGCCTGGGATCGAGTCTTATACTTCTTTTGTGTTCTTAACCCAGCCCAGCGTCTACACTGCAGGTATTTATACCTAAGTGTTGACTGGCTGAGAAGAGAAACCAACCAATCAAACCAAAAAAACCTCTTTATGAAGAGACAGTTATTTCCATTCTGTTCATAGAGTAGATGTATGGTTTTGCTGAAAATATGCTACTCCTTCATGCATAGAACCTAGTAGGTTTAAAGAAATATCAATGCCTAAGGTTTTGACAACCTCCACATGCAGAAATGTTCACGGCTCCTCTTTCACAGTTGAGGTGTTCTCTGGACATGAGAGGCAGCTCCGGGAACCACATCTTGGCTGGTAAGTGCCCAGTGGACATGATTCACAAATCTCAAGTCCATTGAATGAGTAGGTGCCTTGTTTACACTGAGCTGAAAAGAAAAAGGTAATATTATTATCAACAACGATATTAAGCTGCACAAAACTCACACTGCGTGGGATAGGGCTTTCTGCATTTTAATTTAGGACAGAATGAGGGTCCCAGAGAGCTCTTTCTCCTGTTAGCTAGGTATACAAATATTGTGTCACCACCATGCTTCTCCATACTCAATTTTAGACTATTTCCATTTACTTCCATTATGACCTATTGCAGTGTTTGATGCATAGAACATGTTCAATAAATAGTTGTCAAATGAAGTTAGAAATATATAGCACAGAAGGGCACTATGATAGGAACAAGTTGTACACTGGGAATTTGTTCGTGTAGAAGTTCTCAAAGTGTATACTGTTATCCTTAGTGGCAGAAACAAAACCCCAAACCTGGATAGAGCCTTATAAACTACTCTGACATTTTTGCTTTAAAAAAGAACTGGCTCTGCTACCTCCTCATACCTAGAGATGCCATTTCATCCAAGGGCCTGTGGGGGAGTAGAACATAAAAGTAGACATAGCTTCAGGCCCAGAAAGGTGAAGCAACTTTCTAAAATTCATAAAGATGATTTGCAGAAGAACAAGACTTTGACCAGATGCCCTGACTCCCAGAGTATTGGCATTTCTTTCTGCTTTTGACCTCCAAATAACTCTCATTTTCACCACTGCTAATATGTTTAGTGCATTTCCAAGTACGTAGCACTGCTCTAGAGTTTGTATCAGTCATTAAGCACCCACACCTGCATTCAGAACTATGGCAAAGAAGCACACTTTTGAAATTCCTTAAACACGTCTTGCTGTAGCCTTAATTATGAGAGAAAATGTTTCCATCAGGAACTCTTATTGAGAATAGTGAAAATATTTTGAAAATATTGAATATTTTAGTAGCAAGAACATGTGCATATGTTGCTTGTAGTTATTCATTTCAAATAAATGGAGAACTGATCTCATTATATCAGACACTATTCTCACAAAAAGCAGTCCAATAATTGCCAAGTGTCATGAAACTTCTTTCCATTAATAAATGTGAGATTCAAGAAAAGAATCAAGGTGAGAGATACAGTTTGGATGCATGTCTCTGCCCAAATCTCACACTGAAATATAATCCCCAGTGTTGGAGGTGGGACCTGGTGGGAGGCAACTGGATCATGAGGGCAGATTTCTCATGAATGGTTTAGCCTCATACCTTTGGTGCTGTTCTAGTGATAATGAGTGAGTTCTTGTGACACCTTGTTGTATAAAAGTATGTGGCACCTCCCTGTCTCTCTGTTTTTACTTTTTTTTTCTTTCTTTTTTTTTTTTTTTTTTTTTTTGAGACAGGGTCTTGTTCTGACCTTCAGGCTGGAGTGCAGTGGTGCAGTCATAGCTCACTGTAGCCTCCACATCCCAGGCTCAAGCAATTCTCCCACCTCAGCTTTCAGAGTAACTGGGATTACAGTTGCACACCACCACGTCTGGCTAATTTTTGTAGAGACGGGATTTCACCACGTTGCCCAAGCTGGTCTTGAACTCCTTGGCTGCCTGCCTCAGACTCCCAAAGTGCTGGGATTACAGGTGTGAGTCACCATGTGTTCCCCCTTCCACGTCCCCCTGCCTTGCTTTTACTTTCTCCATGTGACATGCCTGGTCCTCATTTGCCTTCTGCCATGGTTGGAAGCTTCCTGAGGCCACCCCAAAAGCAGATGCTGCTATGCTTCCTGAATAGCCTGCAGACCCATGAGCCAATCAAACCTCTTTTCTTTATAAATTACTCAGTCTTAGATATCCCTCTATAGCAATGGCCTAACACACCAGGCTAACTGATGACTATGGATTGGTGTTTGACTTAGAGAGAGCAATGGAATATTTCCAAAAGGAAAGATAAACGGACTTTTTTAAAGTGAGAGAAACACTCAGGTAATATTTTATGTTTAACAGAAAGAAAGAACAAATAAATAAAATTGCCTTCTGTAGTACTCTTATTTCATTTTATTTGCTATTTAGATTTCAGGACTGTGATGGGGCTTAGAACACCCTACCTCTAAGTATCATACCTTGGCATACTATTTCAAGCTATAGGAAATTTGAGAAAACCATAGAAGCAGGAAAGTGTCTCTGAACTTCTGTATTTCTTTCCTTTAGGAGATCATACAACCTAGAAATAAATCTGACCTTCCCCTGAAGCAGACTGTAAAACCCTCATGTGAGAAATGCCTATCCTATACTCAGAGGAAAAGAATACCCTTCTCCCTGAAGACACAGGGACACAGAGATGAATCTGAACAAACAAGACTTGCTAAGCTCCACCTGGCTTATTCCCACTAGATCACTCTTCTCCACAACTGTCTTCTTCATTGACTTTAGCATAAAAATATACAGGTTTCCCTGATTCATTTCTGAAGGCTCCCCTGTCACCTAAAACTTATATTAAATAAATGTATATGCTTTTCTCTTGCAAATCTACCTTTTGCCATAGGGACTTCAGACAAGAGCCTAGTGTTGGGTGAAGAAAATAAATCTTTCTTTCCCCCCCAAAAGGAAACAAAATTTGGGCTTCTTCTGGTTGAAACGTCCACTAAATGTCTACCTTTACAATCAGAGATGTTTCTTGAATGGATATATTCCGTGTACATGCCAGAGGGACAAGGTTTGCACTCAAGTTGACCTTCTTTATCTTGATAGGAACCGATCTGGCAGCTTTCACAGGTGAAATGTTCCAGAGAATAATAGGTTCCCAAAGGGCAATTGACTGTAGAAAAAGCAAACAGGGAACACTGAATAAACTACAACTGTGGAACACACTGGACTCTTTTTTCCTAAGACATGAAAGTAGTAAAGTATGCTTCCAGGTGCTATTTTTTATGGATTAAATTTTGCAGCCAGAGGTTTACTCACAAGGCAAACCTTTCAGAAATATATTCCCTAAGACCAACAGTAGGACATTCTTTTATTTTCTAAAGAAAAAGTAAATTCTTATTAACAAAGCTTGGGGCTTACATAATGGGTGGTTAAAAGTGTGGGTTAAAGCTATGATAAACCAGATCATCACGGGAAAAACAGTTAACAACGAAAAAGCTGATGGACAAAAGGAAAAAAAAACAGTTAGGTTCCTTTGAGGATTTCAGATACTACAAACATTTTCTTAGTTGTTTCTCTGAATGCTTCCCCTTTGAAACTGACTGCTAGTCAGTTAGCAACCTCCTTTTTTGGAGATTTGATAGGTTTGGAGTAGCTCAGAAATTCTGAGACCAAAATAGAGCATTCCACTGAAAGGTTGCTACCAAAGTTGATATCGTTAATGGGGAAGACACTTGAAATTAGTACCTAGGTAATTCTGAGATGTTAAAAAGCATGTAATAATTACCCATGTACTTGTTAACATGCAGATTCCATGACCCCACCTCCAAATGCATTAGTTCTAGGACAGGGCCTGAGTCAAGATGCATATTACAAGCATTTTATGTGATGCAAGACCACACTGAGAAATGAGAAACACAGGTCAACATGACTCCTGATTTTTACTCACAAGGTGGAGAGGAAACCATTGCAGGCTTAGAACAACAATTTTAATGTTTGGGCTGAATTCATCACACTGTGAAAAACCCAGCTGAGCTCTTGCACTAGCAATAAGAACTGTGGAAGAAGGGCACAAGAGCCCACGTTTACAGAGAGATGAACATAAGACTCATGCCATTCGGTTCAGCTGAGTATACACAGTTCCACTACAGATTTCCTTATCTATAAAAGATGACTTCTTTAGGGAACAGCTGGAATTGATCCAGATCATGGCAGTCTAGAATAGGGGTTAAAAGTTAAGGGGGTTGGGAGTGGGGAGGGAGGATAGGGAGTGACTGTTTAATGGGCATAGAGTCGCCTTTGAGGGTGATGAAAATATTTTGGGAATAGTGGTGATGGTTGCACAACACTGTGAATGTACTTCATGTCACTGAATTATACACTTTAAAATGATTAATTTCATGTTATGTGAACTTTACCTCAATTAAAAAAAAAAGACTGGTATTGGCTTCCTGAATGGGAATTTTTGCCACACTACTTACTGTATTTTATTTTTATTTTTGAGACAGTGTCTCACTCTGTTGCCCAGGATAGAATGCAGTGGTGCAATCACAACTCACTGCAGCCTTGACTTCCTGGGCTCAAGTAATCCTCCCACCTTGGCCTCCTGAGTAGCTGGGACTACAGGTATGCGCCATCATGCCTGGCTAATTTTTTGGGTGTTTTTTGTAACCAAAACGTGGTTTTGCCATGTTGCCCAGGCTGGTCTCGAACTCCTGGCTCAAGTGATCCTCCCACCTTAGCCTCCCAAAGTGCTGGGATTACAGGCATGAGCTCCCATGCCTGGCCTCCACTTATTGTCTTAATGGGTAAGTCTTATGGGCAAATTCTTAGCTTCTCTGGCTTCAGTTTTCTCATCTGTAAAATGTTCTCAATAATAATGGTAACTTGCAGAGGTGCTAAACAGGATTAAATATGAGAGGTGCTCAGCTGGAACACAGAAATGGTCAAAAAATATTCATTATTATTATTATTGGAGCTGTTACAGAAAACTGTGAGGTCTAAAGATCTTTAAATAAAAATCAGATTTGAGTCCCTCCCTGAACTAGATTTCTTGTCTTTACCCAAACAGTAATTCCTTAGATTCTTGAGACAGTAGTAGTAACAACCACTCAATAATAGCAATATATATATTTCATTTCCATATTCCTTTATAGTTGTAAAATGGCTACACTCACCTCATTTGACCCAAAATACACTAAATATTTTTGATCACAGGGAATAGTCTTACCACACATACGCCCTCTCAGCACTGAGCCTGGTCTGCAGAAAGGGGAAGACTTTCTTGTTTCTAATGAATTGCTGTCAGCTGTAAGTATTTCTGATGCAAGCTGAAAGGAATACATGGGGTCTTTACTGAGGGTCCTTTTCAGTTTATTTGTGATAGTTTCCAACGTCTGAAGGAGTCGTAGCTGATTTTCCCATTCAAGGGTATCATTTCTTTCATCAGGTAATGGCACACTAGCTGAGATAAAAACAAAACAAAATAAAACATAACACAAACACATGGTGTTTCAGAAAGTCATTTGTAGTTAATTTTTTTTTACCAAATAGAAATGGCATATTTAAAATCTTTTAGTACTAACAACTGCTCTAGAGAATAAAAAATAAAAATCTTTCAGGAAAAATTAATTCAAAATAAATTTAACCACTATTCACTGAACAACTAAGTAAGTACGTGGATAAGACTAAGAACTACACAATTTGTTTTAATCCTTCTCTCAGATGTTGGATCTATATCACCTTTTTTGGGGAGTTCTTTATTATAACATAATAAATTCCTGTAAATTCTTGCATTTTAAATGCATGCCCTAATCATGCCAAGAACAAAGTAGGGTGCTTGTCACCGTGAGACCTACAAAATATTGATATTGATATCAAAAGATAACAAGACTTAGTTAACTGTGCTTTCCTTAATTCTCAATTCCAGGATCATTTCCTAATGATAACAAATGGAAGACCTGAGATACAGGTTTCTAACTAAGAATTTTCCATAATATTACTTTTTCAAATAGACAGTTTATCCTTACCTGTGATGTTAAAAATTAACTTAATTTTATAGTCAGATAATGGGGGAACTTCTTTTAATCCGTGAAGACCTGGCATTGCCGGTGCTCGTGGGTGTTTCTTGCACAGTGTCCAAGAAGTCATCATAAGAGTAATCCAGCCTATTAGCTGCGCCCAGCCACCTGGTCCTGGATAGTTGGGGCAGAGACACAAATGATCACACATTGTTTTTTCATCAGCATTTAGGTTCTAATGTTAAGCAACAAGTGAAATTGCACTCGACCATTTCCTCAAATGCCTGTAATATACTGCATACAGCGTATGGTCTACAACGTTATATATATTGCAATTTTGGGTCACTTCATATTTAATATAGATTACCTATGAATTACACTAAAAGAAGAAAGAAAAGTCCCTACGGAGCTACCAGGGCATTTATAACATTCTATCTTTGAGTAAATAGTTAATTATTTTAGTTTTAGAGGTAAATTTTAGGGGCAAATAAGAGCTGGGTGCAAAATTCTAATCAATTTCTATTTCCTTGCAAGGTTTTCTCCAATCCTTTTTTCTTTTTTTGTAAATTGGCCTTATAAACTATTAATACAAATAAACATATCTCCTCTTGTGAAGATTATTCAAGATACTTGCATCATATTTTAAAGGTAAGAGTAGTTTTCAAAGGCAGCATATAAGTTAAATGAGTCTATGCTACACCACACTGGAGGCAACAAGGATACGTGGAATTCTCTAGATGCCCTTTGTATCACTGTGATTAACTGCGTGGGTTGATATTGTGGCTTCTTGATGTATGCTGCTGTATAATCTTAGCCAAGTTACTTTCATCCTTCTTAGCCTCAGTTTCTTCATTTATAAATTGAGACAATGATTCTTACCTGACAGGTTTTTCTGTGGATTAAATGAGACAAAATATGTAAGCTGTCAAACTCAGTATTTGACTCATTATAAAACTATATTAATATTATTCTGGTCATACTATCATTTTGTTATGCACTTTAGAGAATAATTTATATTTATATAGGCTTTTCCACCTAAGTAAATTGTTTTCTGAAGTTTTTGGCTATACTTATGCTTTTGGCAATTAAAATTAACTGGAATTAATATGTCTTTTCACTTAAATCTTTTCTCCACAAACATTAGGTAGCTGTTATAGAAAAAAATGAGCAAAAAGAAAAGTATTAAAAATTACTATAATTCTACCACATAGAAATAATGACCATGAACATTTTTGGCAAGCTTTTTTCCCACTATGAATGTATAAATAAACACACATATATACATTTATGCATGCATACATACATACACATACACACACACACCTGGAATAAAAATAAACAACACACTTTTGACAAAACAAGATTATGCTATGTATACATCATTTAGTAATCTTTTTCAAATATTATGGCATTGCTATGTGAAATGGCCACATAATATTCTCTTGTATGGCACAGCACAAACAACCTACAGCTTCTATTTTTAGAGTTTTAGGTTATTTCAAATTTTTAGAACATCCTTGCACATACAGTATTTAATCAAATCTAAGATACCATCAATCAGAAGACACATCCCATTTTCAAATCTAAAGGAAAAATATGCATCTCAAAATTTATAAAATGTGGTACATATTTGAACAATGGCATGATTTTTACCTTGAGAAATATTCTTAGAAATGAAATTTCTGGGTCTAAGTGCATGGGCATTTAAAATCCTATAGATCTATATTGTCAAATGCCCTCCAATTTCTCCTTCCTATACAATGTATGAATATGATTTTTTTCCCCTACACTTTCCAATTGTGGGTGTTATAATTCTTATTTGTTAATCTGACAGGTCAAAATTTGCATTTCACTTTAGTTTTTTTTTTCTTTTGAGATGGAGTTTTGTTCGTTTTGCCCAGGCTGGAGTACAATGGTGCAATCTCGGCTCACTGCAACCTCTGCCTCCTGGGTTCAAGCGATTCTCCTGCCTCAGCCTCTGGAGTAGCTGGGATTACAAGCATGTACCACCATGTTTGGCTAATTTTGTATTTTTAGTAGAGATGGGGTTTCACCATGTTGGCCAAGTTGGTCTTGAACTCCTGACCTCAGGTGATCCACCCACCTCAGCCTCCCAAAGTGCTGGGATTACAGGTATGAGCCACCACGCCCAGCCTAGTTTTAATTTGAATTACTTGATTATTATGAAGTCAAATAGATTTTACTATATTTGTTGGTTGTTTATTTTTCATACATTATGACCTGCCAAGGCATGGTTATACATGTTACGTGGATTTTGTGACTTTCTACTGGGAATACATTTGGGGAGGAATGATTGTTTTTTAGGATCACGTGTGCCACCTGCCCATGGTTTTTTTTCTCAAAAACTGCCATTTGGACCCTTATTAGATGACAAATATCACCCATCTCATAGCCTTGTGATGACAACTGACTCTCTTTAGCTGTAAACTCGTGCCCCCACAACCTACCCCAACAATCTTGGAGCGGAAACCTGGATCGTGTTTAACAGAAGAGGCTTGATTATTCTAGATACGTTGCTGACAATGCCTCCTTACTTTTTCCTATCTAAAACCACCATTTCCAAAATGTTCACTAAGGTGTTGTACACAATAGTGAAAAACTGAAAATAACCCAAAATCTACAAATGGGGAACTATTTCTATAAATTATGGTAAATTGATTGATGGGATAATATGTGGCTATTAAAATTGTATTGAAGTAAGATATTTAGTGAATAAAAATGTCCTCAATACAATGTTAATTAAGAATCTGTTCAAAATATCATCAGTATATATGCAATAAACAGTTCTATATACATAGTAATATGTATATATCATAGATAGTATGGTATATATACAGTATATATCATATGATGTATATATATGTATATCTACATACATAGTTATAAATATATATGTATTAACAGGCTTATTTCTGAGGTTATGGATTATCTTAATTTCATTTTTTGTTTTTAAGCATTTTAAAACTGGATAATAAAACATATATGAACAAATGATACTTAAAAAATTTAAAATTAAAAGCAACAGTCAATATCACTCTTAATGCTAAATCACCAAAAATATTACAAACATGATTAGTATCTGAAACAGAAAAAATGTCTGCTGTAATGCGAATTAATACTTACCATCTCATAACCTTCTAAGCGCATGACTTGTATGTATTCATTTAATGCTTAAAATGGTCATATATGGTGAGTTCTCTTATACACCCATTTTATAGGTGAGAAAACTGAGGCACAGAGTGTATTGATAGCTTGCTTATGATCACACGGCTAGTAGGTAGTGAAGCCAGGATTTTGACTTAAGTAGCTGGTTGCAGAGTCCACGTGTTTAACCACTACATTACTTTGATAGCACTATTATTATTATCTCTTTTTCTTTGATACCAAGTCTCACTTTGTTGCCCAGGCTGGAGTGCAGTGGCACAATCATGGCTCACTGCAGCCTTGAACTCCTGGGCTCAAGGCATCCTCCCACCTCATCCCCCTAAGTAGCTGGGACTACAGGTGTGTGCCATCATGCCTGGCAAAAAATAATCTTAATAAAAATGTTCAGAGTCTACATAGAGAAAACATCAAAATTCCACTTAAGGATATATTAGACTTGAATAAATGGAATCAACATATTTTTGGTGAGGAATGTGAATATTTTACATGTGTAACTATTTTATGTTAATGACTTCATTGTAACTTACATTGAATGTCATATAAAAATTACTGTTACTACTTTATTACTATTCTCTTTTAGGATACATTAACATTTGAATTTTACCATCATACGTGACTTAGTTTTTTTAGTTTTTGTGATTTTTAAGGATTCTGGCAAATAATTTTAAATAATTTATTTGTTACTAAAATTCTATATATCCTTAACGACCATTCAGCACATTACCAAATTATACAGCCATCCTAAAATACTTGATGAATAAATTAATAAAAGTTAACGTTTCTAGTTCGCCTCACTTTTCGGGAATTATTTTCTTATTTTGCAGATTAGTCTTGCCAACTACCGATGTCACAGAATTTAATTACCAATTGCAAAGCCATTTTCATAGTCGTAATTATATTCTAGGCAATACTTTTTGGTCAGGTTCTCCTCCAGTCTGCAATCAATGTCCTCTGCATCACTACAAAATGATGGGACCTGCAAGTAAAAAATGAAGAGGACAAAGTGTAAATCACTTTTCTTCACACCTTGAATAAATACTTTGCTCCCTCAGCCTTCACATCTTCATCAGCAGGAGGGGAGGGGCGGCCCAGAGCTCTGCACATTCCTCAAAGGGTTTCTGACCCTCCTCTCCCTTCTCCCCTGCAGCCTATAACTGTCTGTTGGTCACCAGGATTAGTCTCACACCTTTTATCTCTGTTTATGTCACTCACCATGAGAAGTCCAGGGCTGCCTGGGATATCTCTTGTCACTAAACTTCATCCTATATGGCTCTTTGGAACCCTTTCTCTGACCCCATCTTCCACTCCTCTTCCCCAATCCCCCCAAGCCTTCTTCTGTGCCCTCTGAAGCTCAGTCGGTAATCAGCAAATCTGTTATTTTCTACCTTCTCTCTTTATGCTTTCTTCATCTTTGCTCTAAAACCTTTCCAATTTTCTGGAACATTTCCCAGAAAATATTCTGAGAATACTAGAAATTCCAGAATCCTGGAATTGGGGGGTAGGCCTGGAGATGGAGGAAGGTCCTTCTCAGTCTTTATTGCTGTTTCCAGATCACATTCTCTCACATCTCCTTAAAGGCTCACAGTTCTGAAGCTCATGCCATCAACTCTACCATTCATTGCCCCTTCTGGTGACAGTCACCTGCAACATCTCCCCTCTGTGTCACTCCCTCATTCCAAGGACATTTGGTAACTGTCCCTGTTATAGTTTTTGGTGATTTCTATAGCCACCTAGCAAGTCCTTCCACCTCCTTGGACTCTCAGCTCCTTCCCTTCTTCTCTCTCATATTCAAGTCTTACTCTGTCACTCATTCCTCCCATAGTCATACCCTCAGACCTTGTCATTTTCAGAAACTGCACCTTCTCCTCTTCACAGGAATCTAACAGTTCCTTGACTTCATCAGAATGTATAATCCACGGACCCTTGTGCCTCTCCTTCAGCCCCTCATGTCTGCATGTCCTTGTTTACCCATCTAAGATTCCATGATCCATCACCATGAAATGTCTCCTCCTTTGGATGTCTCTTCCTCAATTTGTTTGCCTGGACAACACTTACCCTTGGTTAAATTAATCATTCTGCTTTCCCACACCTGTACTACATGGTCAACTAGGGCTTGAGAGAAAACGTAACACTGCTGGCTGCCAGTCTTACTACATTTCTTTAGCAGACTTATTCGTGCTTTCTTAGAAAATTATTTTTCACCATCTTCTCTTCTTAAGTCTCCGACGACTCCTCCCCATTCTTACTCTCCGGTGATTATCTTTTTACGTTGATCAAAACTGAACTCAGAAAAGAGCCTTTGTTCACACACTTCCATCCCCGTGAGTACCTAGTACCTGGATCTGTGTCCTTGTATGTCTGCCTCCTTGACTCTTCTCTTAATCCCACAATCTACCTCCAATGTATCAGCAGGTCCTACTGAATCTACTTTCAGAAGATAGAAAGAAATCCATTCACTTCTCACCACCTCCAGCGCCACCCAAGCCGCCATTGTCTCTTGCTTTCATTTCCTACGTGGTCTTCTTACTCTCTCTCCTACCATCCTCTGCTTCTCCTAGAGCCCAAAGTCATCAGTAAGTTGGTCCCCTCAAATGGCTTTCCATCTCAATTAGAGTAAAAGGCAAAGATTTACAGTGACTTTCAAGGCTCCTCACAGCCTGATTTCTCTTCTTACCCCGACTTCTTTTTCACATGTGATCTGTTTGACCATCTGTCACTCAGCCCATCATCCTCTCTACCTTTGCCACTCTTAGGTCTTTACAGTGGTTCAAACTCCGAAACACACTCTCACCTCAGGGCCTTTGCACTTGCTGCTCCCCTCTGCCTGGAACACTCTTCCCCTAGATATGCTCATGGCTCACTGCCTCACTCTTTCAGGTCTCTTCTCAAACAGGAACCTTATTAGTGAGGCTTTTCCATTTTCTGCTTTATGTTATCCCGTAGCATATACCATCTGACACGCCACATATTTCCTTGTAATTTGTTTATTTTTGGTCTATTCATTAACATGTAAATTCTATGAGCACAGGGAGTTTTGTCTGTTTATTCAGATCTAAATCCCTAGTGTCTAGGATAGGATATATAGATACTAAGTATTTATTCAATGAATAAATAAGCATTTAATAGCACATTCTGATGCCTTATAGCATCTTTAACCTGCTAAAATTTAGTGTCTGATAGACACTGAGTCTAACAAACACAAAGGTCACTTCCACACAAGTTTTTTTACTAGGTTTCTATTTAATATTTAAGTACTTCTTCACCACTTTGAGGTGGTGGAGTATAATTAGTATGAGTGTATTGTTGCCTTTCAAGTATAAGTCTATAGTAACAGAGGCCTAATGAGTGTAATATTTTCTAGGTTTGCTAGCAATAGTGACAACATTATTTCTCTTTTTGGAATTTGGTTTTATTGAATAGATTTAAATATAACGTTTTTAACAAGTGTTTTTGAATGGACATTAGTTAATATGTTTGGTGTACTTGTAATGTGTTTGGCATGCAGCAAGCAGCATGATAAAATGTTAGCAAATAAATAAAGTGCTACCCAGTCTGCTAGGCATACAAATATGTATCTAGCATGGTTCCTGCCTTGAAGATGTTCAATACAGTTACGTGTATTGCTCTGTTTTGTCTTGTTTTCTTTTTTTGAGACAGAGTCTCGCTCTGTTGCCAAGGCTGGGAGTGCAGTGGCGTGATCTCGGCTCACTGCAACCTCCACCTCCCAGGTTCAAGTGATTCTCCTGTCTTAGCCTCCTGAGTAGCTGGGATTAAAGGCACGTGCCACCATGCCCAGCTAGTTTTTTTGTAGTAGAGATGGGGTTTCACCAGGTTGGCCAGGCTGGTCTCGAACTCCTTACCTCAGGTGATCTACCTACCTTGGCCTCCCAAAGTGCTGGGATTACAGGCATGAGCCACTGCGCCCTGCCCTCTGTTTTTCTTAAAATTGTTGTAAGAGTCCTTTCTAAACAAAAATGCATCTTTTAAATCTTTTAAATATAACAACAATCTTTTAAATGTTTAATTATCTTCTTATCACAAACAAAATACCAATTCCAATGTTAAATATTTTTGTCAGACTTTAAATCTCAAACCACGCAAACCTTAAGCTTCTCTCACTTTCTAAGGATATTTTTAAAGATTCAAAAGCGTTTTCATGCATATTTACTTCTAACTCATTCTGGAAGTTCAAAATCTATGAATAATTTTAAGTATTAGGTACATGTCTAGATCACAAAGAAGAGGGAGATAGGATGGGAAATTTCAGTTGCAAATGACTCAGAAAGGCTATGAAAGCCTTAATAATGTCCTTTACAAAATGGCAAACAATAAATGACTACTATTGACGTACCATTTTTCCCAGGGTAGTCTCAAATGCTTCAGAGAACTTCTTCAACAGATCTGTGTCATCACAGCGAGCTGCTTTGTAGAACATCTCAAAGGGCTTGAACCCGTGGTTTGCAAAACGTTTTTCTGGAAAATGTTGGACCAAACAGCTTCAGTTGGTTAGTGTTTTTAAAACAAAGATTTGATTTTCTATAAAACAAAGATTTGACTTTCTATAAAATAATTGAAACTTAATGTTTTAATTCTAACACAATTTGTGGGATTGTTATAAAAACAAGAGATGACAGTTAAGGAAGTTTCTAGGCATTAACTGATCATAACAAATCACACACCAGGCAGCACTGGACTCAGTTATCCAGTGAAGAGTTTGCTTTTGATGTATTATTCTTTATCTTTTACTCACACAAAAAAGTGAGTATTTAAGGGAAGAAGACATATAAAAATTGTTTTCATTATATTCCTGGGAATTTTTGAAAAATCCTGTCTGCCTCAAAGTTCTTATCTTACATAAGCTTATAGCATACAGATTATGTTTTCAAAAAATAGACACTGAAACATTTCTAAATATTATTTTTGTGCAATCATGTTCCTTGAAGGTGTTATTGTTATAAAGACAAATTTCTCGCTGGACCAAAAGCTTGCACGGTAGACTCAGCACAATGCTCCTGAAGTATTCAGGGACAATGTCTCCTACTAGTATCCCCCAGTCTCAATCTGTGAAAGAGGTGAGTGGTATTGTTTCTGTTTACTATTCTAATTTGGGGGGGGCGAAAATAGCTCCGCTAAGTGGGTTTCATATTTCTTTCCAAGACACTGGTATTTAAACTCCATCTATGGTAGTGGATCAAAGATTCACTGCCGGGAATATTTATTTACACTAAATGAATATATTGGGTTATTTTTTATAACAATGTATATTTAACATTTTTTATAATAACGTATATAACAATGTATATTTAATAGTTTTAAATCTAAATCAAATATGAAGAGACTGTGATTGATGCATTTTATTCCATCACATGTTAGATTTTATTTTAAAGTCAGCTCTTTTGCAGACTATGAGAAGTTTTTCTCTATTTTTTTGTGTGATAGGGTCTTGTTCTGTCACCCAAGCTGAAGTACAGTCATGTGATCAAAGTTCACTGCAGTCTTGAACTCCAGGGCTCAAGCAATTCTCCCACCTCAGCCTCCTGAATAGCTGGGACCCCAGGAGCGTACCACCATGCCCAACTAGTTTCTTTTTTAAATTTTTTTGTAGAGTTGTAGGCTGGTCTCGAACTCTTGGGTTCAAGTGATCCACCTGCCTTGGCCTTCCAAAATGCTGGGATTACAGATGTAAGTCACCATGCCTGGACACTATGAGACTTGAAATTCATGTTTACAGGTTCAGAATTTCACATTGTCAACTGTCTAGATATTTCTGATAAACAACAAGAGGGCTCAGATGGTTCTGCCTTAAACTGAATCTTGTCCTACAGCAATACAATCTATAACAAGACTCTAGTGGCTAACAGTTTAAATTAAGAAAAGAGCAATTCTTTTATTCACAAACATTTCAAATTCATAACACCATTTTCCACTAATCTCTATTTTAAGGCAATTTTCCTATTTAACACTTAGAAATGTACATACATTCACACACATTAAAGAAGTTTAGAATAAAAATATAACTTACTGGCACAGTCTGGCCATTCAGTAGTATATGTTGGTTTCCAGACGCCATCTTCATAAGCACAATGATACTTGTCAGTAGACCCTTCTGTGAAATCATAGCCCTCCAAGCAAGTTAATGTACAGTTGACTCCAGTACTATCTTGAGCACATATAAAATCCCCATTTATAGGTGTGAATGGAATTTCACAGGGAGAACCTGTGTTAAAAAATTATATTATTCATATATAGTGGTAAAAGAAGTATAAATTAAATTATAGGAGCTTAAGCAGAATTTTGAAAAGGATTCCTCCTGTCTACCACTATTTCTAGAAAAGCTTTTACCATATGTCTTTAGTGTGGGAGAACAACAGCATCTGCTTTTTGGTTCCTAGATTGACATACATTGAAAGCTGTACCTATGTGTAATTAGAGGTTGTGCATAGTTTTATAAAAAGCTAAAAGTACTTCTGACTTGCAGTTGTTATTTATTATTATTTTGAGACAGAGTCTTGCTCTTCACCCAGGCTGGAGTGCAGTGGTGTGATCTCGACTCACTGCAGCCTCTGCCTCCCGTGTTCAAGCAATTCTTGTGCCTCAGCCTCCTAAGACCTCCTGGGACCATGGGCGCATGCCACCATGTCCGGCTAATTTTTGTATTTTTAGTAGAGACAGGGTTTTGCTATGTTGGCCAGGCTGGTCTTAAACTCCTGACCTCAAATGATCCATCCATCTTGGCCTCCCAAAGTGCTAGGATTACAGGCATGAGCCATAATGCCCTGCCCTTATTTTTGACATTTCTTTAATAAAAACAAAAAATGGATAACATTATGCAGCAAATATATTTTCAGAAACTGTCTTCTCAAGCATTTAAAATAGGATTATGTCAATAATACATTGTAACCTTACAGAAAATGTTAATGAAATGTTAACAAAAGACTATTCTGGGAGAAAAATATTTTTATCTATCACAAGGTCAAGGAATGACAATGGAAAACCTAAATAAAACCTATCAGTCTTCTGACTGTAAAAATCTAATGCTCGTAGCCTATTTTCTTTCATAAAATAGAGGACTATAACAATCACATGTATCAAATGTCAACTAGAATTCTGGGAGCTTATGAAAACAATACCTCTTATGACAATATGGATATCACATGTCCTGTTATTGCCCGAGGGGTCAGTGGCTGTGTACTGTACTATAGTCTCCCCTTGAGGGGAAAAGGTCTCCTTGTGTATGACTTCTGGTAATGACCAATTCAGCCCCTGGAAGGGAAAGAAGGCAGCCAATTTTTTGGGTTGTAGTCACTTTATTTTATTTTTTTGAAACAGTCTTACTCTGTTGCCCAGGCTGGAGTGCAATGGCATGAACTCAGCTCACTGCAACCTCCACCTCCCGGGCTTAAGTGATTCTTCTGCCTCAGTCTCTGGAGTAGCAGAGATTCCAGGCACTCACCACCACATCCAGCTAATTTTTGTATTTTTAGTAGAGTCGGGGGTTTCACCATGTTGGCCAGGCTGGTCTCAAACTCCTGACCTCAGGTGATCTGCCCACCTCAGCCTCCCAAAATGCTGGGAATTACAGGCGTGAACCACCACGCCTATCCTGTAGTCACTTCATTAGTCTCTTACTTGATTTGAAGTTTCATGTCCTACTTATGCAAATCAGTTGGGTATTTTGTGTTGCTTTGCCCACTAGTAGAAAATAAAAGATTTAATATTATGTGGTAACATAGAAATAGTAGATCCAACCACCCCATTAAATTAAGGCTTTCTTTGATAAACAACTGATTTTCTCAAAGTCCTTTGAGATGTTCTACAAAGCAACTAGGCAATAGGTAAATCTGCTAAAACATTGGGAGTTTAATTAAGAAATTACTGAATTTGCATTTTTGTTGTTTTCTGGGTTTTACTGAAATCCTTAAAATGAACTTCAGTTGTATTTGCTTAGGTTTTTTCTACTTTCTTATGGCCTCTTATAATTTTATTTGTCAAATACTTAAGAACTGAGTCTGAATATATAGATATGCAGTAGAGATGCTGATAAAATGCATGGTTTATGCCTCTAGAACAACATAAGCTTGGAGACTCAAGAAATTCATTAGACCCTTGCTAGGTACAACACCTAGCGCAGGTTCAACAAATGCCCATGGAATACTGAATTAGGAAAACCCTCATGGATAGGTAAGATTAATAATGTTAAATTATAATTAACCTAGCATTAAAACATGTTAACTTATATAATTATTCATTTTCCTTAGACAGTTGTGATTTGCTTTTTCTCTTTATCCCATTAAAAAGCTTTTTAAAATAAAGAAGAATTCAGTGCTACTATGCTGACGACAAAGTCCTTGTCATCTCACCTGAGTTGTCTGAGAACTGAGGCTCATCCCAGCTTGCGGCATGCACCTTCTCTGAGACCTGGATGGGAGGTGGAGATCTGCACCGGTCTATGACAGGTGGTTCTATATCTAAAGAAGGTGAAATCAGACAAAGAAGTCACAACTGATATTCACAAATGATGAGGAGGTTTTCAAAAGAGAGCTGAAGTCAGCTTGTGCTGGCAGACAACCTTGCACTTGTAAGAAACAAGGCTGACCCTGTGGCTCTTGGTGTCTTTTCCCTGATCCCCCAGCATCAAAGAGCCACTTTTGCTATACTGCCCCCTACCTGTTGAAGAAAAAAATGCCACCTTTCTACACTTTGTGCACAAGTGTGTGAAAGGCAATTCCAGACATGGTGGGCATTTAAATTGTGGGTTCTGTCCGAACCAACTGGAAGGGAAGAGAACCATTCCAGGCAAGCTGAAGGAATGAAATGACCACACCTGTCATTCCGGTGATGTTCCTCTTATCTGAAGGGTCAAGACAAGGGCTAATAGATGGCTAAATGGAAGGACCATGGGCCAGAGATCTGAGTCATGCTGCAGAATAAGCAAGCTGTCAGTGTGGGTGTGCTATTGCTGGGAGGCCAGGAGGTCATGTCCAGAGGCAGAACATTGGAGCTAAAGATTTCTAAGGTTGACGAATTCTAGGTGAGGACAAAGAACAGAGTGGGAACCTGGAAGTGGGGGAAACTAGAGAGGATGAAAGCCACAGTACAAGTTAAAGCATTGGGAGTCTGTGTGGCTGGAATTCAGGCTGAAGGGTGGATATGAGGTGGGGTGAGTAAGCCAGGTTTCAAAGCCATGATTGAATGTGGTGGAGTTTTGAGGATGTCAGAAAAGAACAATAAAGTGGGCATTTAATCTAGGCAATACTATTCAAGACATAGGCATGGGCAAAGATTTTATGGCGAAAATATCAAAAGCAATCACAACAAAAGTCAACTGACAAATTGGGTCTAATAAAACTAAAGAGCAACAGCTTCTGTACAGCAAAAGAAACTATCATCAGAGTGAACAGACAACCTACAGAGTGGGGGAACATTTTTGCAATCTAGCCATCAGACAAAGGTCTAATATCCAGAATCTACAAGGAACTTAAATTTACAAGAAAAAAACCAAACAACTCCAGTGGGCAAAGGACATGAACAGCCACTTTTCAAAAGAAGACATTTATGTGGCCAACAAACATGAAAAAAAGCTCAACATGACAGATTATTGGGGAAAAGCAAATCAAAATCACATTGAGATACCATCTCATGTTAGTCAGAATGGTGATTATTAAAAAGTCAAAAACAAAAACAAAAACAGATGCTAACAAAGCTGTGGAGAAATAGGAAAGCTTTTACACTGTTGGTGGGAATGTAAATTAGTTCAACCATTGTGGAAGACAGTGTGGTGATTCCTCAAAGACCTAGAACCAGAAATAGCATTTGACCCAGCAATCCCATTACTGGCCATATACCCAAAGGAATATAAATCATTCTATTATAAAGATACATGCACACATATGTTCATTGCAGCACTATTCACAACAGCAAATACATGGAATCAACCCAAATGCCCGCCAATGACAGACCAGATAAAGAAATTGTGGTACATATATACCATAGAATACCATGCAGAGATAAAAAGGAACAAGATCAGGTCCTGTGCAGGGACATGCATGGAGCTGGAAGCCATTATCCTCAGCAAACTAACACAGGAAGAAAACCAAACACCATATGTTCTCACTTGTAAGTGGGAGTTGAACAATGAGAACACATGCACCCAGGGAGGGAAATCACACACACTGGGGCCTTTCTGGGGATCGGGAAGAAGGGGAGCATCAGGATAAATAGCTAATGCATGTGGGGCTTATTACCTAGGTGATGGGTTGATAAGTGCAGTAAACCACCATGGCACACATTTACCTGTGTAACAAACTTGCACATCCTGCACTTGTATCCTGGATCTTAGTTAAAAAAAAGGGTATATAGAAAGTAATTTTAATCTAATTATACATTTTATACATCTGAAATGTTCTTATTACATGCCTTTGAGGTTTGAGGGAGACAGCAAAAACGTTTTTCTAATTTTGCAGATGAGGAATGTCAGACTAGGCAAACTTAAGAAACTTGCTTGAGGTCAGTCAGCTATTAAATTGTAGCCACAAGCATTAACACCAAGTATTTCTATCCAAGATATATGCAAATACATCCTCTGAAATTAACTGAGCCGTACCTGTGAGAATATATGGATTTCCATTTTAAACTAAGTCTTGTGAACATGAGTTCAATTTTTGTCTTTTCCTCATGTTTATTATTTTATTAGTGCAGATCTTAGGTTTATTACTTTACTACACTGTAAACTCTGTAAACCAGTGATGAAGTCTCTTTTGTTCATGGTTAGATCTCCACTAGACATCTGGTCTATAACAGGTGCTCAAAACAAGTTGCTGAATAAAGGATAAAGCAATGCTTATCACAGGTCAGCATACTTTGAGAATGCTGAATTAAGTCAATTCACAGCTAAATTTACAAATCCGGCAGTATTCACTATTTTCCCAAAAGAAATGACAATTGAATATTCTGAGATTTTCTGGGAATATCTGGTTTCATTCAGACATTTTAAAGTTAAATCACAGGTGCAGGACGGCAGTAAGGCTTAGTCAATTACTGTCAAAAGAATCAGAGGTGCCAGCAGATGCACCATCTCTGAAGGAGAGGGACAGCCCACTTCAAAGCAAGTGAAACAGCACTCTGTGGCAGTCAAGGAGAAGTGTTCCTGGCTTGCCTCTCATTTATCAGGGTGACACCAACACCCTGAAGGAAATAAGAAAAATGTAAGGTCTGGTGTATTTTCTGTCTGTCTCTGTCTCTGTCTCTCTCTTTCTCACTCCCTACTTCCCTCTCTGCTTCTGCTTACACTTTCTCCTGATTCATCTTCTTTCTCCTTCCTTCTCTTTCTCTCTTTTTTTAGATGGAATCTCGCCCTGTCACCCAGGCTGGAGTGCAGTGGCGTGATCTCCACTTACTGCAACCTCTATCTCCTGGGTTCAAGTGATTCTCCTGCCTCAGCTTGGGATTAGAGGCATGTGCCGCCACACCCAGGTAATTTTTGTATTTTTAGTAGAGATGGGGTTTCAACATGTTGGCCAGGCTGGTCTTGAACTCCTGACCTCAGGTAATCCACCTGCCTCGGTCTTCCAAAGTGCTGGGATTACAGGTGTGAGCCACTGCGTCCGGACCTTTTCCCTCTTTTATAATTTGGAAATTCAGTTAAAGTCCAGTAGATACTCAAGTACACATTTCACATTTCACTATGTTGATTCTTCATTATGAAACATTAAAACTTGGCAAACTCTTGAACCACATTTCCAATCTAAAATCACTGTGTCAGATTTTTGAAAATCCAACATATTTTTCATGCAACTGGCAAAGCTCATGTTTAAAACAACACTGAAAAGGGAATTAAAAAAAAACTAAGCATTGTGAAATAGTCTGATTTTTACTAGATCTTTTATTTCATCTACGTTTACCAACACCTGTAATGTATAGGGTAAGGAAACAGTTTAATATATGTTAATTATTTCACTAAGTTACTTAACATTTTTAAAACAAAATGAATGTAACATAAATTTTAAAATAAACATAAGAAAAAGAGACCTGAGATAAATACTGCAAAATGTTAGTACGTTATCATCTAGCTTTCACACAGAGCTTAAGGCAGGCACTGGATCAAGTGGTTTATAGATTATCACTAATTAAAAATCTCACAATATCCCTATGAGGCAATACATTCATTAATCCTATTTTTGGATAAAGAAATTGAGGCACAGAGTGGCAACTTGGTCCCCTTGACTTTAAGTGGTAGAGCTAACATGAACCCAAGCAGCATGGGTTCAGAGTCTATGTTCCTGTCCACTATGGATTGCTTTGTAGTCTACCTTTCCATATATTTTGTTTTGCTAAAGGGCAGAAGACCAACTGAGAGATAATACAGTAAACCAGGCTCAAAAGATTAAAAAGGACTGATCAGAAGTAGTGGTTATGAGGATGGAGAGAATGAGATATCTGGTAGGTGAAACCAATCGCACCTGATACCTTCTTGGATATTGGTGAGAGAGGGCAAGGGATCAAGCATGACTTCCACATTTTTGTTGGTAGCTAGATGATTGGTTGTGTCCTTTTTTGAGCTAGGAAATAATTTAGGTTTGGATGAGTTTGAAATGCCCATAAAACATTAATATGGGGAAAGCCCAGGAGGCTTTCAGAGTCCAGTTTGGATTTCAGAAAAGAGCTTTGAACTGGAAATAGAAATATGGGAGTTGTCAATTAACAAAACCACCCAGGAAAACAACAGAGAGATAAAGAGAAGGCTGGGGCTGAAACCCTAGAGATGATGAACATTTGAGAATTGGTCTGAGGAAGAGAAGCCTACAAAAGAGACAAAGAAGTTTACATAAAAATAATGGAGGGGAAAAAAGACAGGAAAGACTAACATCAAATAAGCTAAGGGAAGGAGAAGGTTTTGATAAGAAGTGTGTGGTTAATAATGTAAAATGTGGCTGGGTGTGGTGGCTCACACCTATAATCCCAGCATTTTGGGAGGCCAAGGTGAGAGGATCACTTGAGGCCAGGTTTTTGAGACCAGCCTGGGAACACAGTGAGACTTCATCTCAACAATCAATTTAAAAAAAAAGAAGTTAGCTGGGTGTGGTGGCACATGCCTATAGTCCCAGCTATTCGGGAAACTAAGGCAGGAGGATTGCCTGAGCCCAGGAATTTGAGGCTGTGGTGAGCTATGATTGTGGCACAGCACTCACTCCAGCCTGGAGGATGGAGTAAGACCCTGTCTCTGAAAAAAATTTAAAATGTAAAATATGAAGAATGATTATGTAAAATGAAGACCAAAAAGTGTGCAGAGTAACACCAGAGATCACTGGTGACTGTGATGACAGTAGTTTATATAAGTGAAGGGGGACAAAAGCCAGACTTGGGTGACTTAGAATAAATGGCAATTAAGAAGAAAGACATGGTAAGCACTGGGAACTTTCAGTGGGCTCATACGGGAAGAAATCAAGAGAAGTGGTGATGGTAAAGGGTATGTAGGTTTCAAACAGGGAGTGTTTTGAAGCAAGTTTCATTGCCAGTTAGAAGAATCAGTGAAAAGGGAGTCATTGACCATAAAGAACAAGTAGTCTCTGGGGTTCTGGATTGCTTTCACAAACCTGCCCAAATGATTTGATGAAGACTTACTGTATTAGTCTGTTCTCATGCTGTTCTAATAAAGACATACCTGAGACTGGTTAATTTAAAAGGAAAGAGTTTTAATGGACTCACAGTTCCACATGGCTGGAGAGGCCTCACAATCATGGCAGAAAGCAAAGAAGGAGCAAAGGCACATCTTACATAGTGGAAGTCAAGAGAGCATGTGCCAGGGAACTCCCCTTTATAAAACCGTCAGATCTCGTGAGACTTATTCACGGAATAAGGACAGCGTGGGAAAGATCCACCTCTATGATTCAGTTACTTCCCACTGGGTCCCTCCTATGACATGTGGGAATTATGGGAGCCACAATCCAAGATGAGATTTGGGTGGGGAAACAGCCAAACTATATCACTTACCGATAACCTTGATATGGAAAATGCAGCTGGCTTGGTTGCCGGATAGGTCAGTTGCTGTGTATACAATAGCAACATCTCCAATCGGGAAAAGATAAGGTGGTGTGAAAGCTGGATGAACATGGATTGACACCTTTTGGAGACACATAAATATTTTGAAAGTTAATGTAAAAAAGGGCACTTACTCTTTTTTGATTTATAATTATTAGTAACGTTAACAATGATACAGTATATCATATAGAGGAAAGGAAAAAGGCACAGTTTTCTGGCGTATTTATTTCCAGGTTATTCTATTTATATGGTTTACAGAATTGGTGAACATTTGAAATGTTGTTCCTTTGTGTTTCAACATAATATCTTAAAACATCTTTTATGATCTTATATAGTCTTTAGAACTTAAAATGATTCTTAAATGTTTCCATAATGTTCTGTAGATAAATATATGATAATTTAAGAAAAATCCATTGAAGGATATTAGTTTGACCCAAACATTTCCACTGTAAACAGTTTGGAACAAATAATTTAAAAATATTTTTTCTTCTTCTTTTCTATATTGATGCATTAACAGATGTACATAGTTTCAGGGTATGTGTGATAATTTCACACATTCATATAATTTGTAAAGATCAAATCAGTGTACTTCAGATATCCATCACCTTAAATATTTATTTTTTCTTTATGCTGGAACCATTAAAATTCTTCTCTTCTAGCTATTTTAGAATATACAATAGATTATTGTAAAGCATAGTCACCTATGCTTTACATATGTAAGACGAGGTCTTATGACTTCTATCAAAACATATATTCATACCTATTAATTCACTTCTCTTAGCTCGCTGTCCCCCACATTTTTCAGCCTCTGATAACCACCAGTCTATTCTCTATCTTCATTAGATCCACTTTTTTTTTTCTAGCTCATTAGGTGTTTGTCTTTCTGTGCTTGGCTTATTTTGCTTATTTATTAGTTCCTTATAAAAGAATTCCATGAATAGAATTATTAACCGCAAATACTATCATTTTATTAGTAGATAATATAAAATTTCTTTTCCAATGCATGGTAACAATTCATATTCCTACTGTCAACCAGTGTCAAAGTACTCCTGCACATTTTCTGATCTATATTAAATATCATCCGTTTTTGGTAAGTCTAAAATGTGGCAACAGGTCATTGTTTTAATTAACTGTTTCTTAATGCCACATGCTAAGATTCTCATGTTTGCATGTATTATATTTTTTCCTTCTTGAATTGTATGTTTATTTTATTTATCCATTGAAAAATTGTGATGTAATGAAAACAAATGTTATTAGTATGTTATGTAATAACGTTGTAACCTTTGTTTGACAAGGTTGAAGCATTTTTCTCTAGTTTGGTATTTGTCTTCTAATTTAAAAGTTTTTTTCAAAACAAATTTAAAAATATTTTGTAGTCAGATATATTTCTTTTTCACTATAGTTTAAAAAATATTTCAAATAAGATTAAAAAGCCATTCATGGAATGATTTGATAAGCATCCAGATATATTTGATGGTAGCTTTTTTAATGATTTAAACTATAATTTGGAAATATATTTTCTGTGTGATATGATTTGAGACTATATAACTTTACATCTTAAAAATCACTCATTGATCCTCTTTTATGATATTTTTAAATTCATCTATTATGGAATAGTACTGTACCATTCTGGTGTTTTTATTTTATTAGATATTTTGATTTGATTTCTGATGGACTCAGTTGTTTCTTATTATTCTTTTTGATACTTTAATTTAGGTATTCTTCTAACTTCCACTCCAGAATCATTTTTCATGCACAAAAATATGTGAACAGTGCCTGTAAAATACACTTATTCTAAAAATATTTTGCTTTTTAATTTTTTTCCTTCAGAAAAATTAGAACAAAATATTTTGTTTTTAAATCTACAAATATGGCATGTATTTCCATTTTATTTCATTATTTCACCTGTCAATGTTAGATATTTTCCTTTAAGGTGCCATTCACCTTTCTTTTTAAATAAAAACCTAAATATTTTACATTTTATCTTGCATTGTAAGTAGAATCCCTTTTTTTTTTTAGTAACCGATTAATATATATGGCATTACATATTTTATAGAATGGTGTGTGTATGTGTGTGTGTGAATTTATCTATATCTTGGTACTCAAATAGTTATTTTGTCCAGGAAATTAAATCAGGAATACAAAGGATAAGTTTAAAAGTCTCACTCAGGACACAGAGGAAAACTTAGAATACAAATCATGGAATAGATAATAGACATACAGAACAGAAATTAGAGATATAACTTATGAATCATCAGTGTTCCTAAAAAAAAAACACACACACACACAACAAATGGAATAGGAAAAATGTTCTAAGATTTGGAAGAAAACTTTGATTTGAAGAAAGCTATGACTCTGTATATAAAAAGGACTCTTGATGTACCAAAGTTGATAAAGAACAAGCATCACTTAAATAAATCCCAGATGACTTAACATGCAATAAAAAATTCTCACAGCATTCAGAAAAAAAAAAAAGCAGATTAGCTAAAAAGAGAAAATGATCAGCCTATATTATCTTTCTCTTAGTCACTGAACGCTAGTCTGGAAATAAAAGATGTTCTTGTACATGCAAAGGCTTAGTAAATATACCATCTGTATATACTTTTTCTGAAACAATGGATTTTGAGCCTACCAAATTAGATGAATCACAACAAATCCCCCATAAGAGAAAAGTCATGGTGTGAAGAACTACCAGCAAACACCAAAACTATGTAAACACAGACTCAGTCTGAAAAATTATGGTTGTATTTAAGTGTTATCAAAGGTTATGATTTTTGGAAAAGAATATATATAATATAAAAAACTAAATTAATCTTTAATAAATTAGAATAAGAATCTCAGATTATATCAACAAACTCTAAGCAGCTGAAAAGTTAAACTGATAATTTGGTCATTTTACTTGGGTGAAACACAGTAGATACTATTATTTTTTTTTGCCACAGGTAATTAGGTAATGAAAGGCTTATGCATATTTTAAAAACTTTATTTAAAAGACTATATTCCTTCCATATATAATTGCAGCTACAGTCAGAAACAGAGACTGGGAGGCACGGAAGGAGGAAAAGAGCATCTATTGCTCCTCCTTCAGGTCACTCAGGCCACCTCTGAGCTGCAAGAGGAAAAAGCTTTGAAGTGAATACAAGATTCAAGTTTTTATTTAGATAGCAAGACTCCTCTTTTTAATTCTTGAAAGTGGTTTTAATTATGGAAAGCTTGTGACTGTAGAAAAATAGTTATTTTCTACTGGTGCCTTTCCTAGTTCAGACTATTCAGTATCAGTTACACAATTATAGTTTTGATTACTTCGTACATATAATTTAGCATCCTATTTTTCTACCAAGAAATTTTCTCTTTTTGGAAATTTTCTTAGGGAAAAATCAGAGACAAAGACAAAGACTTAGTACAAGGATCTTCATGACAGCATCATGAGTTCTTTCTGTTTATTCTTTCTTACCCTGCCTTGAGTTCATGTTCTATTATTACAATAAATGTAGTGGGGTTTTTTTTTTTTTGCCAATTGTCTAAACTGCTTTGTTTCTCTGTCCTTTTTTCTTTCAAAATTCTATATTATAAAGAAACCCAATTATTTACTTTTCTCATGCTTGTGCCAGAGAATCAAATCAATTTCAGAGAAATTCACACAATAGTGCAGGTTTATCTCTCTATAAGTTTATGATCACAAAACTAAAATGGACCCCAAACAGTAGCCAAATAATCCTAGTATATTTCTCTGGTCTGCTCACTCTCCTTCTCAGAATGAGTTTTTCAAAACTTCTCCATTCTCTGAAAATTTCAAAACTCTCTCATTTTTTCCCTTTAGTAATGCTCCAGGTCTGACCACTTTCTGAACAGAAACCATTCACAATAGATTGTCCCTTCTTTTCCTTGTATATTCAACTTCTCCATCTCAATTGGTTCTTTCCATTTCTATTTTTATTCTTTTAACATTCAAATTCTTCTCCCACGTGGTAGGCTGAATAATGGCCCCACAAAGATCATTGATGTTCTACTCCCTATAACCTATGAATACATTACCTTACATGGCAAAAAGAACTTAGCAGACATGGATAAATTAAGGATCTTAAAATTAGGAGATGTTCCTGAATTATCAAGTTGGGTTCAATGTAATCTCAAGGGTCCTTATAAGGGGAAGGCAGGAGGCTCGGTTGAAAAGAAAAAGATGTGGTGTAAATATCACACATGAGAGACTGCTCAACATACAAGTCACCTAAAGCACATTCAGCCCTAGAAGTCACATTTGCCCTTTTCAAATCAGGTTTAAAAGCTACCCTGATTGTAAGTATATTCAACACAATGATCAGAACAGATATTTTTTCCATGTTGCACTTCACATCCCCCGCAACATATCCTGATTGGTACAACTTACATATATTTACATGTAAGTATAGAAATAACATAGTATTTAAGTGCATCTTAATGTATGTCAATACTAACCATGTACATATAAGAGGAAGTAAAATTCCTAAATGAACTGTTTTTCTAGCATCTGATGGATGATTATTTCAAACTACTATACAAAGAAAATTAAAATACCGTGTTCTGAATAATGCTGGATTTAGACAATCTTGAGTAAGAAACACCAATGCTATCTCTTTCTGATTGAAAAATGTACAATCATTTTGGACCCATATTTTAAAAGATAGGTTCATAAACAGGAATTAGAATTGATTCCACATCTTTTCTTTTCTTAAAAGATCCTCAGAACCTAGTAAAGGGCAAATAATTCTTAGTCAAGTAATCCTAGTGGCTACAATAATACAACAAATCCATAGAGTGAAAAGTTTCTGGTTTTGAGGATTTTATCTGAGATTTCTAATTAAAAATTCAAGGTTGATCGTTATTCCATCAGATGCAGCATTCACATTTATGAGTAGAGTTTATACACAAAGAGTATTGTGATGGTTAATACTGAGCGTCAACTTGATCGGATTGAAGAATATCAAGTTTTTTTCCTGGGTGTGTCTATGACGGTGTTGCCAAAGGAGATTAACATTTGAGTTGGAGGCCTAGGAGAGGCAGACCCACCCTCAGTCTGGGTGGGCACCATCTGATCAGCTGCCAGTGCAGCTAGAATAAAGCAGGCAGAAGAAGGTGAGAAGAGCAGACTTGCTGAATCTTTCAGCCTTCATCTTTCTCCCGTGCTGAATGCTTCCTGCCTTCATCTTTCTCCCGTGCTGAATGCTTCCTGCCCTCAGACATCGGACTCCAAGTTCTTCAGCTTTTGGACTCTTGGACTTATACCAGTGGTTTGCCAGAGGTTCTTGGGCCTTGGCCATGAGCTGCACTATCCAATTCCCCACTTTTGAGGTTTTGGGACTTGGACTGGCTTCTTTGCTCCTCAGCTTGCAGATGGCCTATTGTGGAACTTCACCTTGTATATTTTTCAATCAGAAAGAGATAGCATTGGTGTTTCTCATTCAATACTCCTTAATAAACTTCCTATCATATATACATCTATCCTGTTAGTTCTGTCCCTCTAGGGAAGCCTATTACAGGTATTATTATGAGCATATTAGTAGGTCTTCAACACATATATCTGCAGTATATTTATAATTCAAAAAGGATGCACATAATTGCACAAACCTTACCTTTTCACCAGAGTTGTCTTTAGCTGTTGGAATTTGCCAGGTAACATTGGCAGAATCTTGCTGTTCCAGAGTCTTAGCCTCTATATCCTTAGGACAGTTGATTTGAGGAGCCTCGACGTCTAACTCAGAAAATAAACAAATCGATTAATACACTGATATGTAGTTCTAGATCATTTAAAGAAGAGGTAAAAATCTAGCTATATTGATACATTGTGACACATTTGTCCATCCCAGTTACTGATTGCTTGGAATCTGCACCTGCCTTCCTGATCATTTAGCTCATGGCTTACAAGCCCGATCCTGAACTGGTACCTATTGATCTCTTAGCCTCATTTCTTCTATTTCTCCTACTGGAACTCACTCTCCACATTGAGTTACCACCAGGCCATGGCCTACTTTTACCTAGGCCTTTGCCCATGTTCTTTTATTTGTCTGAATTAGTGCCCTATTTTCCCTTTACCTGGATGAGTACTACTTGTCCTCGAACTCTCCGCTTAGACACAGCTCCTCAGGAAGCTCTTGCTGATTCCACAGGCCCATGTGAGGTGCCCACTCCACAACTTCCTGTAACCCTCTGGACTTCCCAAACGTAAAACTCAACAAGCTATTTTGAAACTGAATTTTCTCCCCCAATAGAATTTAAGTTATTTGAAGGTTAGGATGTCTTGTCCCACTGACTTACATGGTACCTGGCATATAATAGGAGCTTGAGAAATAATTTTTGGATGAAATAAATTTAAAAATGAATGCTGACTATGACAGGAAAAAACTACACTTGAAAATGAGGCTGTCATGTAAAATTAACTAGCAGAAACTGAAATGTACTGTCAAAGCAACAAATTAAAGCCAATGGTATTTTTTTACTTTAGGTGCTGAATTAAGATGTGCTAACGTTACACAGATGCACACCAGTCATGGTAGTGCTGAAGTTTTAATTATATAGTAAAATATACCTTTTATTTTAATTTATGTTAAATTAGGTCTTCTGTAACTTCTGGCTGAATACATCAGAACTGATTTCATTGTGTCTCATATCTTCTTGTTTCTTCAAAATTTTATTGAATTTATATTTTCTTTTTTTCAAAGGGGCTTATACTTGGACAATTTTTCCCATAGGAACACATAGTAGTGTATGAACTCTGAAGAAAATTTTAAAAAGTATTTGATTTTACATTCATGCTTAAACAATAGCTTGCCCAGACTTGGAATCTAAAGTTTATATTAATTTGCTCTTCATATCCTGTACACATTGCTACATTTCCTTGTGGCATTTAAAGTTGTAAATGAGATAGGTAACGTGAATCTAATTCTTGTTTCTTTTGTGCAGTTTCTTTGTTTCTCCCTGGAAACTTATTTAAGATTTTCTCATTAACTCTGCAAGTCAGAAATTTCACTAGGAGTAGTCAAAATATGCCAACGCAATACTTAGAAGCTATTTGTGTTCTAAAGGATTAAGCCATTCTCTAGCTCAGAGAAATATTTTCACTTCTATTCCATCTCCTCTCCTCTTTCCTTCTGGAACTCCTTATTAAATGGATATTAGGGTTTTTCCTTCTGTCACTGGCATCCCTTCACTTCCACCTTCTTGGTTTGATCAATTAGGAAATTCAAGTGCTTTCTTTGTTTACTCATTCAGTTCTCCATTGTGAGGAAACTCTCAGTTTGGTCTTTTAAATTACTAATAATGTTTTCCACAGCATTCATTCCATTCATTTGTCCCTCTTCTTCTCTCAGAGATAGTTACGACATTCTTTCATTCTTTTTTTTCACTTATAAGAACTCTTTCTTGTTTTCAACAACTCCTTTTTCATAGTGGTCTATTTTTGTTGCAGGGAAAATGGCAATGTTCTCTTGTGAATGAAGTGTGACGCCAGGTTTCAAAGTGCTGATAGCTTTTTTTATTTTTATTTTTGAAAATCAATTCAGTCTCATCTGCTTTACATAGACCAAGACTTCCCTAAAGATTTTAGTCTTATGGAAAACTTACCTGATTTTCAGCTCTGCTATTTTCCTTATTTGTGTATTTCTTCTGTCATTGTCTGGCATTTTATAATTGGATTTTGTAAATCCACCATTTTGAACCAGAAATCCTCACAGTGCATATTGAGGTAAAACCTAGCATATTATCATGGGTTGGCAGTGAAAGTTGCAAAGAAGGATTGTCCTATACTGCGCCCATATGGCATTATTTAAAAATTTGAGTTTTAACCTGACCAGTGTAGAGACCTACCTTTACACACAGCTGTCTGAATTCCAACATTCCATTTTCCAGAAGTGGTACATCTCAGCACTTTGACTCCAGATAAACTGAACCCTTCGCGGCAACTTACATAGCAGATCGTCCCAAATTTCGCTGGTTGCTTGCCACAGTTGTGAGGGGATATGATCACATCTTTGGGCGTCTGAAAGGTGGAGCAGTGGCGCTCTACAGTAGAGAAATGAAAGAGAATGTTATTCATGTTCCCACAAATTGGAAATGCCATGGATTATTTTTATCCAAGAAAAATACAATTATGCTGCCTTGGAATTTACATAAATTGCAAAATGATAACTATGTATGACATTGAACATATCATGTATTGTAAATAACACTAACCTATACCTCCTTAGTTATCTTTTGCTATTTTTACCAGTGCATCAAAACTTTTAAAAACTTCTGGTATTTTAATCAACACTGATTGTGACTTTTATCATTTGCTTGGAGCACATTCATTTGGTTTGCAGAATGTTATGTTATGGCTTAGAAGTGGAAAGTAGTAAATTGAATTCCTTAATTCATGGATTAAGTAATATATTCAGCAATCTTTATTTTATGAGCTTCTTGGTGCTATTTTTAAGCAAGCGTATGATGAGAGAAGTTTCTAATAGCCTTCCTAAAAGCTCTGTGTTATATTGAGGGTCTTGACTTTGATGCTATATTTAGCACAGAAAAAGAACAGCAGATGAATTAGGCAGAATGCAGATAGAATGGAAAGTCAAGGCTAGGACTTAATACAGGCAGTGTATGTGAGGTGGGCAGTGCGTGCACACATCCAATGCACATTTGTTTTTTGTAGTAGAGAGTCTGCTGGCAGAATTACTCACATCTTTAGTCTGTATTTTCCATATTATTGGAATAACTGAATAAACAGCTAACATTTATTCAGTACCTACTATGTCCCAGGCATTATTCTAAGCACTTTGCATGTATTGACTTATTTAATCATATGCTGTAAGAAGTATTCCAACTTACGAACGAAAACTGAGCACACCAGTAACTTCCCTAAGGTCACCACAAAAGTAAATGGCAAAATCCGTGTGCTCCTAAACACTCCACTATCATACTTCTCCGTGAAATAATTTCTTTCCAAACTGTGCAGCAAAAGCCATTCTTTTCCTGAGAAATGGTTTGTCTATTTTATTTCTGCAGTGTGAACTGCATGCCTGCCTAGATCTCCTAGTCTAATTTGATCAACAGGAAAATCAAACCTAAATTTGTGGTTCAAATATAACGATGATGTGGGACTCACTATCCTTTATTTAGGGCTGGCTCTATATAAAGTGAGAAAATAATTTTTTTGGCTGTCAAAGTTGTTGAAGATTTTTTTTTTTCTTATTGCTTGTTTATGGTACTTTCGGTGAACATGTCTTTAACTTTTATATAGTTTAATCTACTGAGTTTTTAAAAAAAGTATTTCCATTGCTTTTGTACTTAGTAAGTTCTAACATTAGTTAACATTCACTTACATGTGTTAAATATATTCTCTTCTAGGTTTTAATGGTTTTATCTTTTACCTATGAAGAATTTATTTTGGTGTTCAGTATAAATTAAAAACATACAGAAAACTTTATTTTGTTTTGTATTTCGCAAGGAGGTAGTCAATTTTCCCTTATAATCAGCTGAATAAATCATTTTTTCCTCAATTGACCTATGATGCTTCCTTAATTGTAATCTGTATGGCAATCCTTGCATATTGTTAATCTTTGCAGATTAAAAAAGATTTAAAAAACCTCATAGAGCTATTTTCTATTTACTACTGATTTTAGTGATTTTTGACTATAATATTTTTCTAGATGAACTCTAGAATAACTACCTAATTCCAAAAAGTCAAACAAGAAAATCTCTTTTAGGCTATTGAATAAGTTTGCATTTTACATATGTGTGTATATATATTTTTTACACATATGTAAAAAGTTAAATTCTTTATGTATATATGAAATATATTACATTCATATGTAATATATTATTTCCATTACATATATATGTAACACATATATATGTAATGTGTTAAGTTCTTTCCTTATGTTAATTTGGAAAGGAGTTAACATAAATATATATGTATTTATATTAATAAAATTAATATAAATATATATAAATTATGTAATTATAATACATAATATTCAAATTATGTAGAAATATAAATATAAATAATTTATATATAAATATATAATCTGGAAAGAACTTAACATTATGATAATTTTTTATATAAATATTAAAATGTTCTTTTCATCTTTCAGTAACATTTTTCTGGTTTGCTTAATACAGGTTCCACACATTTCTATTTAAGGTTATTCTGACATATTTTATATTTTCCATAGATCTTTTGAATGTCATATTTTACCATACATTCTGTTTATCATTGCATATAGGAAAGCTGTTTGTTTAATTTATTTTTTTTTTCAAATCTCTGCCGGCAGATATATTTGGTATTCTTATGACTTTAATGCACTCTCCCTAATTAGTAGATTCACTCTGTTTTTTGGGGGGGGGTAACTTATAGTCTACAAATGATGATGATTTTGAATCCCAATTTCTCTAATCCCATAATTTCTCACAAGACTAAAGCTTAGAGAATGGTACTAAACAATGTGAGTATATTTTTTTTCTAGATTTGATAAGACTATCTATATTGTCTCTCCATAAGTGGCTGCAGGTTTCAGAATGACATTTTTTATTAAGTGAATTATATGAGTTTTTAAAAATTTTACTGAAAATGTGTTTTAAATGATAATGAATTTTTATCTTCTACTAAGCAACAATTTTCTTCCAATATGCTATAATGAAGTAATTTATTATAGTGATAGGTAACTTAATTTTAACTTCTATTTGCAGTCCTAGAATAAACCTTACTGGTTTTGGCAGACTATTCTTTTTCAATGTGGGTTGCTAGTATGTTTGCTTTTATAGTTATACATAAGATTGGTCTATAATTTTCTATCTTTTTTTGGTAATAATTGTCAGGTTGACAAAAAATAATAGTTCAAGAATATGAACTGGCTGTTTTCCATTATTTGGGCCAAACTATATGGTATGGGAATTTCTTAGAAAAATTTTATTTTTGAATTTTTCTTGCTTATATTTTAAATTCTATTTTATTACTTTATTTAAAGCTTTGCTTCTTAATCACTCTACTGCATCCCTTCTCCCTTTGGAGTTCTTTTTCATTTACTTAAACAATGATTGTTACATCCTTCTTTAAATTTTCCTTGCAGTTGTTTTTTTCTTTTCAGTTGAATGTTCAGTTATTTTTATTTGTTCTTGTTTAATAATAAAGCAATTTTTAAGATTCACTCATTCCTAATTTTGTCCTTTCATCAAGAAGGTAAATGTAAAACATGTCTAACAAAGCAACAGAATTATGTGGCATTTGCCTTTTTTAAAAAATCCATCCAAATTGGCCTCAATTAAAACTAAGAAAAAAAATATGGTCATTTGAAGGTATAAACTTCTGTGAGTTAGAAAATAGAACTCATTGTAGCAGTTCCTCTACTACTGGAGAGGAGTAAGACAACACATTTGTTTTTGCATCTGTAACACCTGCACCTGTACATGGTGATGTGTTTATTATACTCATTACCAGCTAGTGTTGAGTTCTAGGTTTTCAGAGAATACTGGAGAAATCAGATCAGAGGAAATGAATCACCCAAGACATTACACCTTTTAGAAACTTACCTGTACACCGTGGTTCTGGCCCATCCCACTGGCTGTTTCCTTGACAAGTAAGCTTATCATTGCCTTCTAGTCTGTACCCTTCATCACAGGCAACCAAACATGTTGTCTTATAGAACATTTCCCTTGTAGAACAGCTGATGCGGCCATGTTTGGGCTGGTGGAGATAGGGCACGTTCTCACTATATAAAAGGAAAACAATTAGATAACATTTTATTAAATAAGAATAAAAATAATAATTGTAAGTTTAGTAATGCCTGCACATTGTAAGCAAGACAATTTTCTTAAAATGGCAAACGATACATAATACACCACCATCTTTTGAGTTCTTATGGTACAATTGAAAGTTCATGTTTTATCAAATGCATTGTCCAAATAATATCACTGCATGCAGCCCTCTGCCCATAGGCGGGGAGACTCAACCCATTTAAAGGGCCTGACCCTACATGGAAGATGGTAACTATAGATTGGAGGTGACTACAAAAGGGAGGTACCTGATGCTCTTAGCTGGGCCTTTCCTGTGATTTTTTTCAGGCTACATTCTAACAAAAGGAAGAGGTCTTTTCCAGGACAGAGTTTTTAGGTTCGTGATCAGCTTGGTTTATAGACCTCACGGGCATATGCTAGGCCTTCTAATAGTGCTAGCCTCTGCAAAACTGCCCAACTTCTGCAACCTTCAGTTCCACTATTCTACTGTCCAACCCCAACTCTTGTTCTTCTAGCTTTTTCACTTCTTCCCACATATATTCCTGCCAATCATAGTTCATGATGCTAATCTCAACTTATGCATTAACATCAGTTTGTTTATTCTTGCTGCTGTAGTAGAGACTTATAGTTGCCTACCCAATAGCTATTCTTACCAGTTTTATCAAGCATAGTAATATGCCCACCTAGAAGATTACAACCGTCTACCTCAACTAATGAGATATAGCTGAGATTGAGCAGGATTTTTCAGAAAACTTTTTAAAGAGGGCTGTCTCAACTGAGAGAGTACTTCTTTCCCTTCCCCTGCTTCCCTCTCCTTTTCTTCCACAATACAGACATGAGGAATGGTAGCCCAGCATACTAAAATGTAAGTATACGATACTATGGGAACATATCACACGCCATGATGGTAAAACAAAAAGCATAGAAAATCTGGGTCTCTGATGACAGTGGAGCTATTACACCAACTTTGGATCACTTACTTCTGTCCTTCTTCCAGTTGAAAGAAAATGAACCCTCAATTGGCATAAGACATTGTTATTTGGGTCCATGATAGTAGCTATACACAATTTCTAATTCCTTCTGCCCAGCATCCATGACCTTTTTCTTTGTTAAATTTTTAGGGAAAGCTCTTTCCCCTCTCGTCTCATTGGATGTATGTGTGCTCCAAATGTGCTCAGGGTTAAAGCATATATCTAGGAGCACATTCCCCTGGTCAGAGAAGTAAGCAGGCACAACTGGTGACATGGTTTTCTTCACCTTCTTTGAATTCACCATGAGAAAGCAGTAGGAAGGATATTCACTGAACTGTGGATGCTGAAAATGCCCCCACATCACAGCCAGCCTCAACATCACCATCAGAAAATGTGCCATCAGGTATCCAGAGAAACCTGCATTTCTGCAGTTCTGCCACCTTTGAGTCTCTGTCCTCAACACTACATCAGAGAAGCTACGGGAGAGCACTCACACCACTCCAGCCTCTGCAGATTCCCAAACAATGTCTGTGCTCTGAGTTTTCCTAGTAAGAGTCCCTAACTGCCCATTGAACCCCAAAAATGTGTGTTAGAGTCCATTTCCATTAATTCAATCATGCCCTATTCCTGTTGATGGCAATCTCTCAGAAAGCCCAGCCTCCCTAGTCATCCCTCATCCACCAGGCTTATCCACATACAGCTATGATCCAAATCTATCCCCCACAGACCCTTGCACCTGCCCTCTGGAATAATCATCGGTTTCAGTAAATTCCCTCATACCCTAAACTTCCTTTTGAGCTACTTTTCCTACACTTGATTACCCTAATAAAAATTGTGTTGTCCCTGTAACAGGGACTGGAGGTGAAGAGGTATCTCTGTTGCTCCTTATTATCTTCCCAGATCATTCTCTCTCCTTCCTTCCTAAAAACTTCCAGCTCTTTGAAGTGTCATATTGTATATCCAATATCCTTTAAATTCTCTCTCTCTCTCTCTCTCTCTCTCTCTCCCACACACACACACACACACACACACACATATACATACACACACCCCTTAATGATTTCCATATCTATATAAATGATCATTCCAGCATCCTGGAGTCATATTCCTGATCTCTTCTTTCTAACAATCACGTCCTTCACCTTATCTCAGTTCCTACAATTGCCATTCCCTCTAGACCTCACTGTCACCAGTCCAAGTTTCCTAGTCTATGACAATCACCTCTTACCTTCCTGGATTGCTCCTTCAAGTGCTTCAACTCCATCAGTTTCCACATCCTAAAGGAGCCTTTGATCTATCATGTTCTGTTTCTCCTCTTAGAGAAAACCATCTAGAGTTTATAATCTTGTCCTACACGTCTTTTCCTCTAGTTCTAACTTAGATTCTCTCCATTCAGGGATTCCAAGCAGGGGAAGGAGGGAGGAATGTAAAGGAGAAAAGAAAAGCTGTGAAGAAGGGAGGGGGAGAAGAAAGGAAAGAGAAAAGGAGGGGGAAACATAGGTGGAGGAGAAGAAGAGGAGTGGAGAAGAGGAAGAGCAGGGCAAGGGAAGGGGAAGTCAGAGTAGGAAGAGAGGGTAGAGTAGGGGGGAGGGGGAAAGAATAAACAGAGAACAAGAAAGAGGAAGATGGGGAAGCTGTCAAGACTGATGGAAAATACACTCTCTCAGTCAGAAGGCATGTACATTCATCATGAACAGAGACTGGAGAGGAAAGAGAGTCAGTGCCTGTTGAATACGCCAAAAGATGGGCACATACATTCATCTTGATAGATTATAGATAGAATCCTACAAGCACTGGGCATCATAGTGCAAAAGATAGAAATAACCCCTACAAAAGCATAAAGTTCCATTTCCTCTCAGAGAGCACTTGTAACAATCTCTAAAGATTTTTTAATAAAACATTTGGGACTCAAGAATTTTGTTGAGACTCCGGATGGGATATATTTTTTCTTCTTCTACTTTTCTGCATTTGCCAATTGTTCATACCATGCATGTATTTATTTATGTTGAAGACAACCTTAAAATAACAGGAAAGGAAGCTGAGGTTAAAATGTTCAAGTGCGTATTCAACTGAAGTCATTGTTGGAATTTATTCCACAGGAACCCATTCAAATTATATTAATCAGCAGATCATAAATATTGTGTGCATTAAATAAAAGTTTAGGATCAATTACTCCTTAGAGAAAATGCAAGAGTTAGATTAGAGATTAAATCATAAACTCTAGCCTCTTTTATCCCTGAAATGGTTTGGACCAAAGTCAAGTATTAATAAAAAATGACCAGAAACATTTGCCTTCCATGTTTTAATTTTTCCTGAATGTGCCCATTATGCAAATATAATCTTTATTGTGTCTATCAAGTGCATGGAATCATCTTGTCTTCTGCATTTTGACTTTCACTGAGTATGTCCTTCATGTGTAGCACAATGCTAAGTGTGAGGTGGGATTAAAAGGTGAGTCAGATAAATTCTGATGTATAAAATCTGGAAAACCATATTAAACAATGTTTTGGCTTCAACAAACTGCCGAGATGACTCTACATTTCCTAATCTGAGACAAAATGGATTTATTACTGATAAATTAGAGTTGGTGCCTCACACAGCTGCAAATTATACTGCTTCTCAAATGTTGGTTTTAATAAACTTCATTGCTCCCCAGTGAAAACAAAGCATATGCAATAATTTCTATATAGTCCTTACACATTTTATACTTTTTCACTCCAAAATGACTACTTAATACCATTTTAATAGGAACACACTTCTTAAAAAATTTTCAACTTATTTTTTTTTCAGTTAAACAAGCCAAAAAATCCTAATATTTCTTGACTTACATTTATGTTAACACAATCCCTAAATATTTATTTGGTCTTTTTAGAAAACAGCAAGAAAACAGTCTACTTGAAGTAGACAATGTAAGAAGCTACTCTGGTTCCCATTTTAAAGACTAATCAGATTTTTTTTCCCCAGACATATGCTTCCTGTTAGTCTCCAAATTGTGATAGTATCTATTACTGAAAATAAAATAAATCTGATGTTAAATGTAAGGTTCTCATTGGTTGAATCTTTCTTCTCAGGTTTAGTTAGTAAAGACTGAGAAACCACAAAACAATCCTTTCCTGTTTAGAAAGAAATGCAGAATTCAGATACAACTGAAAATGAATATAAGTGATTTAAGAAGAGTACATAGGAGAAATGAGAATAAGGGTTACCAATTACTAGTCAACATCCACAAAAACATTAACAATGTAACACGACATTTGTAAAAGGCTTAGATTTTATGCAAGTCTTCCATTTCTGCCTCAATCTTGCAAATATTCTTGAGAAAATATAACAAAAATTATTCACTGTTCCAATAATTAAATCTGTAAAAATATATTACTTTCTCCATGCTACACACCATGAAACAGAAATTAATTCCTACCCAATTGGCATATTTCATTGAATCCCCATTGTAAGACACAGCATTCTTTTATGTGCCACTAATAAAGAAACAATAATGCCAAGTAAAGGGTTTGCTGCCACTGATTTTAAGATGCATCTCCATTTTAGAGATGTTAAAATGTTTTAAAAATGTGTTTCAGATTTAGTGAAATATGGTATGTGTTTCATAGAACAGTATCTCAAGTAACTAAATTCATTAAGCATTAGTGGAAGTGTAAGGACCTGGGTAAATATCTTCATTCAGTACAACTGGTAGGTTAGTCATAGCTTTGGTGGTGAAGTTGAATTGTAGCATCTCTCCTTATTCTCTTTTAAATTATTTTAAATCTATACTGGAATTGCAATTGAAATTACATAAAAGAGAACAAGCATGCTTTTTTTGTAAGGGTCTCATTCTGTCACCCAGGCTGGAGTGCAGTTGTGCAATGATGGCTCACTGCAGCCTCCAACTCCTGTGTTCAAGTGATCCTCCTGCCTCAGCCTCCTAAGTAGCTGGTATTACAAACTTGTGCCATCACACCCATGCATGCTTTTTAATATGATGTGACAGAAGCAGGTCATCAATGTATATATTGTATTTATCAATGTACATCAATGTATACATTTATCAATATGTGTATTTGCTACATTCAAGTTTTCATTCATTCACCAAAGGGATCATCAATGATTGAGGGGCAAAAATACATTCTGTGCTCATAATGAATTCAATTTAGCAGAGGGGGTAGACAAGTTAATTACTAATAAAAGTGTGGTGCTTCGTATTGTGACAAGTTAGTTAACACTGGGAAACATGTTTCCCAGAATCCCTTTATTGTGGTTCCAAGTTAGGGTTGATCAAAAGAGGAACTTGCACTTGATGTTGGAAGGCAGAAGTAAGGAAGGGGTCATTGTCGTCAGAGTCAGTGATAGAGAAATGCAGTGATGCCCAGGGGGTTCCAGCTTGGCGTTGCTTGCCTCCATTCCACATCCCCACTGCTGATCCTATGACCAGTGGTGGCCCCACGTTCATTGCAGGGTTCTTGGCTGCAGAGCCACAAGGGCATGGCTGCACAGAGGTAAAGCTTCTCTTAGACCTTCCATGAGTTACTCCTTAGCGATTCCACTTCAAAAGTTGGGCAGACTTGGTTTCTCAAGTTGATTTGTCAGGAACTCCTCTGGTCCTCCCATTTGTCTTCTGTTTCCAAGCTCCTTCTAAAATTGTGTAAGGTCCATTTCCTGAAATAAATCCCTCATCCCATAACATGCATGGTGACTGTTCTTCCTTCATGGACCCTGACACCATAGCATAAGAAACATGATGAGGGGTGGGAGCAGGTCTGCAGATGCACGTGCAGAGGTCACCCCATTCAGGTGGAGGAGGTTGGCGACAGCGGAGGGTTGAGAGGACCCAGAGCAAAGGCAGGACCAGGCTGTGGGGGCAGCTTGTGAAGGGCCAGCTTCCTGAGAGAGCATGGCTATTTTTTACAGCTTTAGGGTCAGATGCAAAGCTTGGTTATGGAGGGTGGAGGCTCAAGAGGCAGGGGCCAGACCTTATCCTGACAGGGCAGTCTTCTCTGATTTTCTCACTCCTCTCTGGAAGGCTACTGAGCAGCAAGTTAAAATGTAGTATTTCCCACCCTCTACCATAAGGTATTTGGAAGAAGGGGTAGAGATTTTACACAGAACTTAAAACTACTGACTTCACAAAAATATATTTTACAGGTTTTCAAGGATTCATTTCTTCAGTAATCATATGTGGCTTTTTACCATTTGAGGCAGCATGACTGAAAATGTGTTTCCTTTGCCTTCACACATGAACAGTAGCTTGTCTGAGTTTAGAAATCGAGGGTCTGTTCTCTTCCCTCAGAATCTTGGCAACATGGTCTTATTTTCTAACATTGAGAATGGCCAACAAAGGGGCCTAAGGCTAGTATGATTCTTTTTCTTTGGTAGGTAATGTTGTTTCCAACTATGAAATGGACACAGTTTTCTATTTTTCTAGGGCATTCAGAAAATTTACTAAAGATTATTTCCAGACATAAATCTGTTTTTAATAATTTTTTCTGGCACTTACAAAGTGATTTTAAACTGAATATCCAAGATTTGGGTTGTGAATATTTTCAAAATGTCAGCTTGGGGATGTATCCTTAGATCGTCTTCTTTTTTTAGGCTGGAGTGCAGTGGCACAGTCTCGGCTCACTGCAACCTCTGCCTCCCGGGTTCAAGCAACTCTCCTGCCTCAGCCTCCCAAGTAGCTGGGACTATAGGCGCACACCACCACGCCCAGCTAATTTTTGTATTTTTAGTAGAGGCAGGGTTTCACCACGTTGGCCAGGATGGTCTCAATCTCATGACCTCGTATCTGCCCACGTCAGCCTCCCAAAGTGCTGGAATTACAGGTGTGAGCCACCATGCCAGGCTTATCTTTAGATCTTCTACTGGTGCCTCTTCCATTCCATTCTCTCTCTGGATTCCTAATATGAAAAAAGTCTATTTTCTGTGACTATTCTCATGTCACTTTATTCTGTCAAATTTTTATCTTTGGATTTTTTTTTGATTGACTTTCAAATGAATTCCCTGAGTTGGTTTTCTAATTTATTAATTTAACTTTTAACTAGGTCCATTCATTGTGTCAGCAACCTTTTTTTTCCTCCTAATAAATATTTTTGCTCTCACATTTCTTCCATTGCTTGGAATCCTGGCCTTATTTTAGCAACGGAGTTGCCTTTGAATCTCAGAGATTCCATTTTTCTTTCTTTTCTGTCAGGTCTCCTTAGGTCAATCTGCTCATTCTCTTCAGTTTTCCTTGTCTTTTGAGGATACCATGTAGGCCAATTTACATTTATTGATGAGTTCAGTATTGGTACCTAATAAACTGATACCAACACGGATTTCTCCTAGGATTCACACATGATCTTGAAGTCAGGAATAGGTGGTTTTCCCTTATGAATACGGATGCCAAGAAAAGACCAGAAGACAGAACTACTTATCTTAATCCAGTGGTCCAGCTGATGTGTAGGGTTTTGGAGCAGTCAAATCCTCAGCAAAGTGTTCTGCCAAAAAATGACTAGGGGATGTAGTGGGAGTAAGGTTGCCAGATTCAGCAAAACACAAACCAACAAACCAGGACAACCAGTTAAATTTAAATTTCAGAAAATCAACAAATAAATTCTTAGTATAAGTAGGTTCCAAATCTTGCAGGAGACCTACATATACTAAAATACTATTTGTTTATCCAAAATTCAAATTTAACTGGCATCCTGTGTTTCATCTGGCAACCATAGGTAGGGAGCAGATACTGTATTGAGAAGCTTTGTGGGCAGGGATTCTGGTAGAGGCCCTCAAGTCCTTTGGCTCACCCTCTTACCTTTTCTTAAATATCCTCCCCTTCCAACCCTACTTGTAAACCTAGGAAGTTGGTTGTGTGAGAGTTCTAAGAAGTGGGAAAGTAGGTCCTGGAGATGGCAAGTGGAGGCATATTGAGGCACTATTTTATTTTTATTATTATTATTATTATTATTATTATTGCTTCTCTGCATTTGACATAGGAGCCTCAGCTTACTCCTTGGGCTCTCACTTTGGCAAATTCTCTACTTTCTGTAACAGGTCGTCTTGCCCAAGTGAAGGCTGGAGATTACAAGTTGGCTAACTGTTTCTATTGCAGGATACTTGTGTGATTCCTTAAACCCTACAATTCCAGCAGGCATCAAAGTTTCCACTCTGATTATTCTAAACTCTCCTTTACATCATGTCTTAGAAGCTTGAAATTTGAGGTTTGGGGTTACTTGTCCATTTACTTCCCAGGCAAACTTTTTTTGCTTGTTCATAAAAGGGATATAAAAGGTGTAGTTTACAATTATGTGATCAATTGAACTTTGTAGTTCTGATTTCAAATTTCTTATAATTTTTTTCTTTCTGTAGTGTGTGGTCTATGAAATCCAAAAAGAAATGAAGAACGGACTGGTTCACTAGAGTTTAAATCAAAGAAATCAAGCAAGACAATGAAAAAACAACGTAAATCGGCAGTCTGCATACCTCTGCAGTAGCTCTCTGAACTGGACCACAAACCATTGGGTAGACACAAGAGGATGCTGCTTCCCACAAGGTCAAATCCAGGGTGACATCGGACCCCACAGGCTGCATTGAAGTGGTTGTTGCAAGTGTTTTGGATAAAGTAACCATTTTCAGGAGGCTTCAGGGCAGGGCAGTGGACAACTAACATTTACAAAAATAAAATCAAAAAGCCAAGTTAGCCTTTCGTCTATGACATATCCTGTTTTTTTTGTTTTTTTTTTTTAATTTTTTTTGTTGTTGTTCAAGGGGACATTTATGCATATGTGTCAATTGCCTATAGCATTTCCATTTACTGCATTTGGATTTTCAAGTACATATTTGGAAGAAGAACGCTTATACCTGATTCCTATTAGGTACTAACTTCTGATTAAATTTTAAATACAAACTAAATATTGTTTTTTAAGTTTTAAAAATTTTACTTTGATATCTACATGGATATGAGATATTATACTTCTAGAAGTTTATATGTCATTAGATATTTCCCTCTTGACTAAGGTAGAACAAAATAAAGAACAAATAAAGTTAGCAATGTATATGTGCTACAAACCCCAACAGCCACAGCTTCCTGCATGTGGTATCACTATTTAAATATTTTTAATTTTTGATATGAATAATATTGAGACTCTTTACTTATAAAAATAGATTATTTCAAAGATAAATGTGACTATGTGACTAACACCGGGGCCAAAATGAGCTCATTTTTATTCAAATTTGTTGTTAAAATTGTAGTTTTTCTTTATTTGATTCATTTAAATGTTTTCCAAGTGCTAAGCCTTTCTGATTTCAAGGTGATGTTATTCCTAGCATCTCAGTTCCTCTTTCTCTGGAGCAGGATAGGGATGTGTTCTGTGATGAGAACGTCATAAAAGCAAATCATCCCCCCCAAAAAAATATGATTAGAGAAAAGAACATTAAAGATCATTCTAAATGATAGTTGGATGCAAATACCAGCACTATTTATCTCAGAAAAATCAGCTTTTATATTTCCCATTTTCCAACAGTGGGAGACTCACGTTCACAGTTCCGGCCAGATGCTCTATATCCCTCTCTACAGACACAGTCTTCAGGGGACGTGCTTCCAGGTGGAGAGGTGTGATTTTCATCAGGACATGGAATGCAAGTGCTGATTCCTCCTGGTGAACCTTCAGGTTTGTATGTCCCTGATGGGCAAGCTGTGGGCAGACAAGCCAGAGAAGTCCATGTTATGTGGCATATCAGCTGGTAATTAACAAAATGTTTGAAATGAACAAGGGAGAGACACCCAAACAATAGCTTTCCATAGAAGTAGTAATATAGGCTGGGTGTGGTGGCTCACACCTGTAATCCTTGCAGTTTGGGAGACTGAGGTGGGTGGATCACCTGAGGTCAGGAGTTTGAGACTAACCTGTATGATAAAATCCCATCTCTACTAAAAAAAAAAAAAAAATTAACTGGGCATGGTGGTGTGCGCCTATAATCCTAGCTACTCAGGAAGCTGAGACAGGGGAATCACTTGTACCCAGGAGGTGGAGGTTGCAGTGAGCTGAGATTGTACCACTGCACTCCAGCCTGGGCAACAAGAGCAAAACTCTGCCTCAACAGCAACAACAACAACAACAACAAGAAAATGAAAAAGAAATGGTAATATAATTCAAGCAAAGAGAGAAACCAACTTTTTAAAGAATGATGTCATTTGTTATTTGCAAGGTATGAAGTGGCCTCTTGTGTCCTACAATTAGTTTCAAATACAACACAACATGGAATGAAATGTCTGGGCTGATTTGTGGGAAAGTTCAAAATAGCAACGTATATTAAGTCACTAGGAGGAATCAATGATCCTCAACAGACAAAAAATCTTGATAAGGATGATGTCCCCTACAGCCCATCTCCCCCTATCCTATGCAGCTCACCTCTAACTGAGTCCCAGCCCCTCTTGTAGCAAAGGAGAATAACTGCATATATGCAAAAAGCACTTAGTCCATTGTTTCTGTTCAAAGACCTTGAGAAAGGATGAGGAGAAAGTGTAGGGCTTGAAGGACATAATCCAACTGACAGGAATTAGGCCCTTTGAAGAAAAAAGAACTAAACACCCTGCTCTTCCCAGGCTCAAGGGAAAAAAGATTAAAAGCAGAATTTAATTAACCTTGCTTCAAATCTCTCCTCTGCATAGACAATGTAGCTTCGAATTTGTAACTTAATCCCTCTGGATTTATGCATCTGTAAAATAATTTAAATTTCAGAAATTTAATAACAAAGAAATTGGGGAATCAAGAGACTTGCAATGCTCAGTTAAGCCAATTAAATGTGGCATAGTCCCAGGGTGTATTTTATTATTAAAGAACAGTTGCAACCAAGCAATGTACATTTACGTGGGGATATTTTATCAGTTACTGGAAATAATGTTAAAGAATGAATTTAATCCTGTTGATAAGACACAAACCTAAAATAAGCTAGATATACAAGTCAAAAATAACTGAATGTACAAAGACATGTTAAATATTTGAAACTGGCTGGACACACCCATAATCCTAGCACTTTGGGAAGCTAAGGCAGGTGGATCACTTTGAGTTCAGGAGTTCAAGACTGGCCTAGGCAACATGACAAAACTCCACCTCTACAAAAAATGTAAAAATTAGCCAGGCAGAGTGGCATGTGTCTGTAGTCTCAGCTACTTGGGAGGCTAAGGCTGGAGGATCGCTTGAGCTTGGGAGGTGGAGGTTGCTGTGAGCTGAGATCAAGCCACGACACTCCAGCTTGGGCTACAGAGCAAGAACCTGTCTAAAAAAAACCAAAAAACAATAAAATAAATATGTGAAATTATCTTGACGAGGCAAACAAATTACTGTCTTGAGGAGGAATAGAAAATACACAAAAAGCTCTAATACATAAAAAATATGAACACTTCAATAGAACAATTCACAAGGAATAAGAACTGGAAATGTACTAAGGAAAAAATGTAGCCAACAATCCTAGGATAAACTGTTTATCTTCAATGATATTTAAAAATGTGAATTAATGGCTACCTTTAAATGTGGCAAAATTTCTAAAGGATGTGAATGCCTAGTGCCAGCAGCCTGTGGGCAAACAGGCTCTCTTCTGTTCTGTTGAGGGCATGGCAAACTTTCTGTAGGGCAACCTGAGGGTAGACACCAAAAGCTTCAAATGGAGCTTTCTCTTTAACTACAGCATTTCACTTCCAAGAATTTTTCAAAGTAATATTAGCAAGTAAGCAAAATGTCTGCATAAATGTTATTTATTATTGCACAGCATAGGCGATAACACAAACATCTAGAGATGGGGGTTTGTTAAAGTCTTATGATACATCCATCCAATGAATTATTAGCCAGAAAAATACAAATCTTGACATAAAAATCATTCAAATTACATAGTTAAGTGTTTTTAAAAGCATATTTCAAAAAACGATATGTGTTGTACGATTCTATTTTGGTTATAAATACATATTTAATATATGAGACTTGAAGGAAATGATCCTTATGGTTATACAAGGTATGTATTGATGGTAGAATTATCAGGCTTTCAGGCTTGTTCATTTTTGCTGATCTACATTTTCTAGTTTTGTTACAATGAATAGGTATTATGTGGGCAAAACCAAAATAAACCAAGTTAGGCCCAGCACAGTGGGTCACGCTTGTAATCCCAGCACAGTGGGTCATGCTTGTAATCCCAGCACTTTGGGAGGACAAGGCAGGAGGATCACCTGAGGTCAGGAGTTCCAGATCAGCCTGGCCAACATGGTGAAACCCCATCTCTACTAAAAATACAAAAATTAGCTGGGTATGGTGGTGCACACCTGTAATCTCAGCTACTCAGGGGGCTGAGACAAGAGAATCACTTGAACCTAGGAGACGGAACTTGCAGTGAGCGAGATCATGCCATTACAGTCCAGCCTGGGCAACAGAGTGAGACTCCATCTCAAAAAAAAAAAAAAAAAAAAAGGCAGACGAAGTTATATATAAAATAGAGTGTTGTCTCAAATTAAAACTCTCAAACCTCCCACCTCAGCCTCCCTAATAGCTAGGACTACAGACACATGCCACCATGCCTAGCTTCAAATCATGGATTCCATTTCATGGTTATTGGCTCTCTGACCTTGGAGACCACTTTGATTTTCCTCTATCTCCTTCACTATCTAAGTAAAACTTATGTTCTTTGGCTCTTATTCCCTAAAATCTTCTAAGTTACTTTTATCTTAGATGTGACCTCATCATCTCTCTTCCGGTTTTTACAACATCTTCCTGACTAGTCCTTCTGCCTTACCTCTACCCTTCAATCCATTTGAAATGTTGCTATCTGAACATTTTTCAAAACTATAAATTCAGTCAAATCATTTTCTAACTAAAAACTGTACCAACCAGATAAGCCCCTCTCTCTTTAGCCTAGAATACAAAGACATCTTTATCTGTCTATAACCTTCCTTCCTCTGCAGCTGCAATGAACCAGCACATATCATATGCTGGTTAGAACCTACTTCAGGATCAAATAGCACCTAGTTTTGTCCTGTTCCCCCTCCCCCAACTCCCATCATATTTTCGGGGAATTTCAGCAATTTACTTCATTACTCTGTGACTTGGTTTCTTCATCTGTAATAGGAGTAGTTGTATATTTTTTTATGGTTAGGATTAATTGAAATCATGTGAGTAAAGCAACAATGCCTGGCATGTTCTTTGCATTTGGGAAATGTTAGAATAATGTCCCCAACCCTTCATTTTCTCAACCATAAAAGCGATAATTATACTTCTTTTATAGATTTGTTGTGCCAGATAGATGCTCTGGTGCTTGGTAAATATCATCTTCCTTTCTTTCCCTTTCCTATCTTCCACTTCTGCATTTCTGCCCTCCTGCCCCCTGAGTCAATCTCCAGCATCTTTCAAAACTCTAACTCATTCTTTAAAGCTTCTCTAACTTCTTCAGACAGACTTTGTTGCCTTCTCTCAGGACCCACAGAGCACATTGCCCATACCTCTGCACTGGCACACATCACACTCTTTGTGACACAGAGTTTTGTCATTCCCTCAGTGGGAAGTATGCTCTTGTATGTCCAAGGAGTGTTCCAATTACTTGACCCAGCCATTGTCTAGCCAATTGCCTAAACTGGCAGTCACTCAATCAAAGGAGGGAAAACGGAAACAAGCCCTGCTGGAGTATGGAGGGTGGGTTTGGTGTGCAAGGAGAGTAGTAAGGTCAGGAAAACTAACAACAAAATGAATTGAAAGGACAGTAGACTTGGAGTCAAGACAACTGAGTTGCAATCTTGGCTTTTCCACCAACAAGCTATAGGGTCACTTGAAAAGTGACATTTTTTTTCTCTTCTTTTACTACAATATACAGAAGTTACAAGTAAGGATGTCTATAATCTTTCCAAGGCTAACATAAGATGATTCCATAAATAGAATACTACTAAAAAGCAACTTAAAGAAATCCTCCATATGAATGGTCAGATTCTGGCTACAGATTTTATAAATTATTCTTTAAAATAATACTGCATGAAAAGGAACTAATCTTATAATACTACTTTCCAAAATATTTTGAATAATCAAGAGTTTAAAACACTGGAGAACCAAGTTTTGGATAAAAATATCCAAAAGTACATTTGGAAATGTATTGTGAAATTCATAATGATAATGAAAAACAGACTTCAGGAGAACTATTTAAAGGCATTGCACAATTCTAGTGGGAGAGGTGTAATCAACTTCCTTGATTCCCAAGGGGGAAAATTCCTCAACCCAAACCAAGCAAAAGTTTGAAAAAATGAAAAAAATCTTTGGTTTGAACAAGTTTCACAAGTCTTCATAAAGGGCTATAAACTGTTTTCCCTTTTTAATATGAGATGTTTCCTTCCTGGAAATGTACCAAATATTATTTCTTAATTGTTCTTTTTGTTGTTGTTAAAATAACCACTTTCTCTTTTCAGAAACATCTTGGCGGTTATCAGCTACTATTACTGGAAGTGTGATTCTTGAAATTATCACATTGTACTAACATTAGATTTTTCTTCAGCTGACCATGCAATTCTTTGACTGAAGTAAATTAAAACGCCTATCAGTTTGGAATTTGTAAAACACAAAAAAATCTCCACTCTCTCTAATATATATATTACCCATTAAATATCAATTCCTTAGATGACTATTTTAGTATTAATATATATATGACAGTGACTTACATTTTACAAAATTTCTCCTTATACATCTTAGATTACCTTTTTAAAACCCTGATAAATGTAAGGAAGCTTTGTTTCCTGGCACGATTCATCTTTAAAAGTTAATGAATCACTTTAAAGAGTATAGTTTTAGGTCAGCTGCATGAGCTGCATTTAGGCTGTGCACTCCACAACTTCAAGGATGCCTATTTATGTGAATAAATGGCATCCCCCTCTAGTTGTACAACACCAAGACTCTACTTTCTGCTATATACAGGTAAGAAACCAAGCAAATCTCTGGGTCCTCATACCGTTTTTTACTTTATGGATTTGATTTGAATAAGGAATCTGTTCCTACAAAGAGTTGTGCTAAGATTTTGAACATAAAAATACACTGTTCTAGAAGAGAATGTGATTTCTCCATGTTGAACCAATGTTTTCAAAAATATATGCACCCAGGTGTGCATACAGGGACTTTCTTTTTATGAGGCAGCCAAGATCCTTTCTATTTTCCTCAGTGAATTAGATAAGAAGACTTTCAACTGCCCCGAATTCTGTACATCCATATGTGTATAGAATGCATTAGCAGCCTGACATTCTGCCTGTGACTGGTTAGCTCATTTGGCTAGAGTACAGGCTATTTGGACAAAGTTGTGAATTTGAACCCTGGTGCAGTGCCATGGCAGGATATGGCACCCTAACTAAAGGATGCCATATTGCAAATGTAAGCACATGCTCAGACTTGCCAGGAGATAAGTGGTGGATCAGGACAAGTCTATCAAACAACAAAAACAAAACCCTCAAAGGACTATGTACAAAGAGGATACAACAGTAAAGTAACTGTCATATGCTGGGGGATCAATATATGTGTATGCACACATATACACTCAAAAATACATACATATATTCACATATCAATATAACTGGCTGCATAGAGAATATTTAAGTAAAATCTTTTTTTGTTGAAAACTCTGTATTCTTTATTGTCTTAAAGTGTTTACCATCTGGACAACAAAGGTGACATCATACTGAGTTTTATAATTAAAATTTCATTGGCAAGTACTTTTAGGAGAGGCCCCCTGGAGAGTTTTTAGAATTATCTTTAACCTTACTTTTCTTTTCTAAAATAGCTAATCACTCAGAATCATGTAAGAAAGAGAATAAAAATTACTAAGCAAGTTTAACTACTCTTTTAATATTTGATTCTTAGGTTGATTCTAATTTTTTACAAATCTGGACAGTTTTTCTTTAATCATTTTGTTCCCTTAAATCTTTGATCCATTTTTTAAAAATTATCTTAGGCAAAAGAATATTAACTTTTTAAACTCACGAGTTGATTATTGAACTATTTTATATTCCCATTATCAGGATTAAAAGTACATGAATTATTGTACTCTTCATTTTCACTGGGTATTAACAGATTTAAAAATTACCAATGGATAATTATTTAAATATGAAGGTCTGTGAACTTTAATGCAACAGGGTTTCAATCTGAAGCTACAGTAGATCCATCCCTAGGATTCAGACTTGCGTAGGTCAACAGAAGTCTATTTGCATGAATAATTTGACAGCCTTCTGGGAGAAAACTTCATCCATGGCAGGGATAACATTAAAAAAAATTACAATTCAGAATGGCCTGATTGTTGATAACTTAGATCAGACATCAGCTGTAGCAGCAGAGCAAGGTTCTGCATACCAACTTATCTGCCAGATGTTACCTTTATAGATGCTAGATTGTGGGATAGGCCAGTGGGCCTGCTAATGGGGTCAGATCAGCAAAGAGTCACTCAAGGCACTTGAACAATAGCAATTTACCAACCAGCACATAAGTATTTCAGGATTTTAACAACTTTTACAACTGTATTGTTGCGTACTTGCTGAATGTCAGCCTGTCCTAAGGAAAGAGAAAACTGTCATATGTTGACCCTAATGACCCTTGATCTTAGCAGCTAGGAAGGAGAAAAGATTCTGAGTGTAGTTTGGTGTTTACTGTCAAATGTGTTTCCCTTTGAGTCCTATAAAGAGTGGTAACTTGTGAGTAAAATTCAGGCCATAGTTGGCTTTGACTTTTTTCTTTCTTCACTCCCCTACCTCACATTCAGTAAGAAATTTTCACCAATTTATGAGAAAAACTCTCAGAAAAGTAGTATAGAAGAGAATTTACTCAACTTAATGAAGAGCAACCTCAAAACCATATAAATATTATTATTGTTATTATTTTTAGGCAGGCTCTCACTCTGTCGCTGAGGCTGGAGTGTAGTGGCACAATCATGGCTCACTGCAACCTTGACCTCCTGTGCTCAAGTGATCCTCCCACCTCCGCTGCCCAAATAGCTGGGACTACCAGTGTGCACCACCATGCTTGACTAATTTTTATATTTTTTGTATAGGTGGGGTTTCACCACATTGCCCAGCCTGGGTCTCAAACTCCTGGACTCTGGCCATCTACCTGCCTCGGCTTCCCAAAGTGCTGAGACTTCAAGTGTGAGCCACGAATAATGTTATTCTTAATGATGGAAGACTGAATGCTTTTTCCTTATGATTGGAAATAAAGAAATTCTTCTTTAAAACAGTGCTGGAAGTTCTAACCAGAATAGTAAGGCAAGAAAATGAAGTAAAATGTATTCAGATTAGAAAGGCAGAAATAAAAACCTGTACCTATTTGTAAGTGATGTGATTCTCCTTATGAAAAATTTCAAGGAATCTACCAAAAGCAAGAAACCAAAACCCTCCTAGAACAGGTGAGTTAAGCAAGGTTGCAGGATACAAGGAAAACAAACACAAATCAATTGTTTCTGTGTACTAGCAGTGAACTGTGGACACTGAAATTAAAAATATGTTTACAGTTATTTACAATTGCTCAAAAATAATAAAGCATTTAGGTAGAAATGTAACAAAGCATGTACAAAACTTTATACTATACAATGCCGATAAAAGAAATCCAATATCTAAATTAATCTATCATGTTTATGGATTGAAAACTTCAACATAGTAAAAATGTCAATTCTTTCACAATTAATATATGGATACAATACAGCTCCTAGGAAAATCCCAACAAGATTTTTTTAAATGTAGACAATATTATTCTAAAATTTATATGGGAAGGCAAATAAATTAAAATTAGCTAAGACAATTATTATAAAGAAGAACACAGTAGAAGAAATTAGTCTACCTGCTTTAAAGACTTACGTAGCTAAAGTAACCAAGACTATGCAATTGATAGATCAATGGCAAAAAAGAGCAATTCAGAAATAGAGGTAAACTAATGAGCCTGGCGGATTTTTTTTTTAACTTTTTAAAACTTATACTTTAAGTTCTGGGATACATGTCCAGAACGTGCAGTTTATGTAGGTATACATGTGCCATGGTGGTTTGCTGCACCGTCATCTACACCTGGCTGATTTTTAACCAAAGTGCAAAAACTAATAGAGGAAAGACAGCCTTTTCAAGAAATGGTATTGAAACAATCATACATCCGTAAGTACAAAAAATTAACCTTGACCTAAGTATCAAAACTTATACAAAAATTAGTCAAAACATCATGGATTGAAGTATAAAATATAAAACTATAAAACTTTTAGAAACAAACATAGGAGAAAATCTTCAGGAACCAGTATTAGGCAAAGAGTTCATAGACTTGATACCAAAAGCACAATTCATAGAAATAAAGTTGATACAGGGACTTCAAACTTAAAAAAATTTTGCTCTGTGAAAGCCTCCATAGAAGAATTAAAAAGTCAACCCACAGAATATTTGCAACCTAAATATCTGACACAGGTCTAATATGTAGACTATATAAAGAACTCTCATAACTTAAAAGTAGAAAAGCAGACACAACAATTAGACAACGGACAAAAGACATGAATAGACAGTTCACTGAAGAAAAGATACAGATGGCAAATAAAAGTATGAAAAGATGTTTAACATCATCAGTCACTGGGGACATGCAAATTAAAACTAAAATGTGTCATCACAACACACCTATCAGAATAGCTAAATAAACAATAGTGACAACACCAAGTGCTGTCAAGGATGCAGAGAAACTGGATCACTCGTACATTTCTGATGGAAATGTAAAGTAGTTCAGCCCCTCTGGAAAACATTTTGGCAGGTTTTTAAACAAAAATACGCAACTACTGTACAATCCCACAATTACACTCCTGGGCATTTAGTCCAGTGAAGTGAAGACTTTTGTTCACATTAAAACCTACACACAAATGTTTATAGCAGCTTTACTCATAAAAGCCAAAACCTGGAAACAATCCAGATGTACTTCAAGAAGCAAATGGTTAAACTGTGGTACATTTATACTATGAAATACTATTCAGCAATAAAAAGAAATGAATTATTGGTACACACAACCATCTGAAAAAATCCCTTGAGAATTATGCCATGTGAAAAAAGCCAGGCTCAAAATGTCACATTCTGCATGGTTCCATTTATATAATATTCGTGAAATGACAAAATTATAGAAATAGAGAATACATTAGTGACTGCAATAGGTTAAAGGTGGAGGCGGTGGCTATGGGTTGGCAGGAAGTGACTGTGGCTCTAAGAGAGAAACAAAAGGATTCTTGTAGTAGTAGAAATGTTCTGTATTGTAACCATATCAATGCCAATATCCTGTTTGAGAAACTGCACTATAGTACCTCAAGCTGTCACCACTGGGGAAAAAGATATAGAGGATATCCTTTAAAGCAGAGAAGGATATACAAGATCTCTTTATACTATCTCTTAAAATTGCATGTGACCCTATAATCATTTCAAAAGAAAAAATGAAATTAAAAACATTTTTTAAAAGCAGAAGACAGGGAAGAAAAATATCAAGGTACTGTTTTTTATACATAAGTAATATGTTAGATGGTGAAAGTACTTTAATAGTAATAAAAAACAAATACATTCAAAGGAAAATAGGCAAAGGTCATGAACAGATACTTCAAAAAAGAAAATGGAAAATGAATGTATTAAAGTGATTAATGTTACTTGTAAATGAAACAGTATAAAATTAAATTAGACATACTTTTTCATACATCATACCAGCAACACAATATTGATGAAGTTTCTTTAAACCTGTATGTTATGGATATTGGAGAAAGAACAGTTTGTTGGTGGGCAACAAAAGGCTTAAAAACATTTACATGTCTTTACTTGATACGTTCAACTTTTAGAATTTTTTTCCTAAGAGTTAAATCAGAGACTAGAGCAAAGATAAAGGGATGTTCACTACTCCATTATGATGGTAGTAACTGTCCAATAGTGGTAGGTTAGCCAAATAAAATACAATATTTACAAATGATGAAATATTCATATAGTCATTCAAAAATTGTGTTTTTGAAGACTATGAATATTGAAAATGCTCCTGTTATATTGTCAAACAAAAAGAGCAAGTTACAAATTATGTATACTATAATTCCAATATTTGAAAAATAGTTACATATGTGTAGATAAAGGACTAGGGGACAACAGGGAATATAAATATTAGAAATATGTCTATTATAAGTAATTTTATTTTCTTAAAATAAAAAATGTTTTCAAAAAAAAGAAAAATATCAAGGTACATCTAGAAATATTCAAAGTAGAGAAATTACATATTTTTTCTTTAATGATTGATTCCTAAAAACTTAATGAGGTAAACAGCATGTCTAATATTTTCATAAAAATGTAAAAATTATGCTCCATAAAGGATTCACCAGTTTATACTTCCATCATCATTGTATGAAACCTCCTATTTACCTACATCCTTAATTACAGAGGAAAGTGTCAATTGATGTTTGCCAATAGTATGGCTCAGAAATATTTTCATTTTAATTTGTATTCATCCATGATTAATGAGATTGTGCATATTTACTTATGTTTATTGCCCATTTGTAATTTTCTTATGTGAATTTCATAAAAATTTTTTTCTACTGCTTTAGGGGTACAAGTGGTTTTTTGTTCCATGGATGAATTGTATAGTGATAAAGTCTGGGGATTTTAGTGTACACATCATTCAAATAGTGTATATGATATACTATTATAAAAAACTACTAGGTAGTTTTTTTATCCCTAATTCCCTTCCCACTCTCCCCACTTCTGAGTCTTCAATGTCCATTATACCACGCTGTATGCCTTGGCATACCCACAGCTTAGCTCCCACTTATAAGTGAGAACATGCACTATTTGGTTTTCCATTCCTGAGTTACTTCACTTAGGATAATGGCCTCCAGTTCCATCAAAGCTGCTGCAAAAGACATTCTTTCATTTATTTTATGCTGAATAGTATTCTATGGTGTATATATATTTATATATAGTATTCCATGGTGTATATATATATATTTATATAAATATATACCACACATATATTTATGTTTATAATAAATATATATGCCACACATATTATATTATATACAATTATACATAAAATATACATTATATACCATCTATATTTATTATAAATATATCATGTATAATATACTTATAACAAATATAAAATATTTATAATAAATATGCATGTGTTATATGTATATACTACTTAGGATAATGACCTCCAGTTCCATCAAAGTTGCTGCAAAAGACATTATTTCATTTTATGGGTGAATAATATTCCATGGTGTATATATATATATTTTTTTATATCGTATTTCATGGTGTGTGTATATATGTTTACAATATATATACCACATATTTATAATTATTGTATATAATTATATATAACACATATACCACATATATATTATAAATATATATTTATATATAAATTCATAAATTGGTATTCTTATTCATAGGGTTTTTGTTTTTGTTTTGTTTATGTTTCTATTTTGTTTTGTTTTGAGATGGGATCTTGCTCTGTTGCCCAGGTTAGAGTGCAGTGATAGGATTATATATTTATTTATTTATTTATATTTATATATATGTGGTATGTATATTTTATTGTAGAATTTTTAGGGTTTTAGATCTTACATTTAAGTTTTTAATCCATTTTGAGTTAATTTTTTTAATATGGTGAGGGGATAGGGATTCAGTTTAATTCTTCTACATGTGGCTATCCAATTTTCCCACCATCATTTATTGAATAGGGTATCCTTTCCCCAGTATGTATATTTTTGTCTGCTTTGTTGAACATCAGTTAGTTGTAAGTATTTAGCTTTATTCCTGGGTTCTCTGTTCTGTTACATTGGTCTATGTGTCTACTTTTATATCAGTATTATGCTGTTTTGGTTACTATAGCTTTGTAGTGTAATTTGAAGTTGAGTTATGTGATGCCTCTATATTTGTTCTTTTTGCTTTGGCCCTTTGGGCTATTATTTGGTTTCATATGAAGTTTAAGATTTTTAAAAATTATGTGAAAAATGACATTGTTATTTTGATAGGAATTGCATTGAATCCGTACATTGCACTGAGCAGTCTGGTCACTTTCCTTATATTGATTTTTCCAATTAATAAGCATGGGATGTTTTCCCATTGTTTGTGTCATCTGTGGTTTCTTTCATCAGTGTTTTGTAGTTCTCCTTGTAGAGATCATTCACCTCCTTGGTTACATAAATTCCTAGGAGGTTTGTTTTTTTGTTGCTATTGTAAAAGGGATTGAGTTATTGATTGGATTGTCAGCTTGGTGGTTGTTTGTGTAGAGCAGTGCTATTGATTTGTGTACATTGATTTTTATAATCTGAGACTTTCCTAAATTCATTGATCAAGTCTAGGTATCTTTTGGAGAAGTCTTTAGTGTTTTTTTAGATATAAAGTCATATCATCATCAACAAGAGTTTGGCTTCCACTTTTCCAATTTGGATGCTCTTTATTTCTTCCTCCTGATTGCTCTGGTGAGGACTTTGAGTACTATGTTGAATAAAGTGTTGAAAGTGGCCATATTTGTCCTGCTCCAGTTCTTAAAGGGAAGGCCTTAAACCTTTTCACATTCAGTATAATGTTAACTGTATTTTTGTCACATATGGCTTTTATATTTTGAGATATGTTCCTTCTGTGCCTAGTTTGCTAAGGGTTATTGTTATAAAGAGATGCTGGATTTTTATCAAATGCTTTTCTTCCATCTGTTGAGATGATCACATGGTTTTGTTTTTAATTTTGTATATGTACTGGACCACATTTATTGAATTAAGTATGTTGAACCATCCCTGCATCCCTGGGATGAAATCCACTTGATTAAAGTGAAGTATCTTTTTTGATGTGCAGTTGGATTTGATTTGCTGGTATTTTGGTAAGGATTTTTACATCTATGTTCATTAGAGATATTGGTCTGTAAGAAACTACATTTTGGAGATTGATCTATCCCAGTCACTACAGAGACAGTCTTGGTTGGATGTCAGGGATATGTCTTCATGACATATGGGTATTGCTTTATGAACACTTTGATATATGGAATAGAATATGATAAAAAATATATATAATAATGACTGGAAAGGGCAATTCTTCCTGTATAAATTCATAAATTGATATTCTTATTCATACAGAAGTTTTTTTATTTTGTTTTTGTTTCTATTTTGTTTTGTGTTGAGACAGGGTCTTGTTCCATTTCCCAGGTTGGAGTACAGTGATATGATCTTGGCTCACTACAACCTTCATTTCCTAGGTTCAAGTGATTCTTCTGCCTCAGCCCATGTAGCTGGGACCACAGATGCACACCACCATGCCCAGCTAATTTTTGTATTTTTTTCTAGAGATAGGGTCTTACCATCTTGCCCAGGCTGGTCTCAAACTCCCGGCGCTCAAGCAATTCTCCCACCTCAGCCTCCCAAACAGCTGGGATTACAGGCATGAGCCACCATGCCCAGCCCTTATTCATATATCAATATCAATAAAATTTTTACAGCTTTTTACAGCTTCTCATGATGGTCACATAATTTTCTTTCAAATTATTCTTAGGAAATATACTTTTTCTTGTTAGTATAAATGGAATTTTATCACATTTTTAAAAGTGTAATGTTTCTCCGTAACATTTTATTGATTTTAAACTATCTTTCCACCTTGCAAATCTACTCTATTAATGTTAGTGTTTTTGATTCCTTTGGATTTTCCAAGTGAACAATGATATGGCATGCAAATAATAAAGCAACTTTCTTTGTTTTGAATATTAAATTACAGCATAAACTTTCTTTATTAGTATTTATGATTTTGTCTTAAATATTTCATATATAATGTGAATTTGATTTTTTATAACTTGTTCTATAGTTCATGATTTACTTTCATATAATTGCTTCCATATTTTCACATTTGTAAACTTCAAGTTTTAATGGAAAACATTATGCCACTGATATGGTCTGGCTGCGATCCTACCCAAATTTCATCTTAAATTGTAGTTCCCATAATCCCCACATGTCATGGGAGGGACCAGGTAGAAGGTAATTTAATCCTGGGGGGCAGTTACCCTGATGCTGTTCTCGTGACAGCGAGTTCTATGCGATCTGATGGTTTTATAAGAGGATTTCCCCCCTTTTGCTCAGCACTTTTCCCTGCTGTCATTACATGAAGGAGGTTGTGTTTGCTTCCCCTTCTGCCATGATTGTAATTTTCTGAGGCCTCCCCATCCCTGTAGAAATGTGAGTCAATTAAACCTCTTTCCGTTGTAAATTATGTAGTCTCAGGTATATCCTTATTAGCAGTGTGAGAACAGACCAATACAGCCACCTATGGTAGTAATGGTTTGATTTGTGGATTTGTTAAATAGTTTTTTAAATGGAAAAAATCTATAGTAACCTGAATGCTATGTCTTGCATTGTTGCATGAATTAAAACACACTACCCCAAACCATCAATATATGAAAATAGCTTTAAACACACACATGTGCACTACCGTGGTTTTAAGAATAAATTTGGAAAGAATCTTAGCAACCAGATAACATAAAAGAGATAAATGTCTGATTAGCCACTTCCTATTGTTGAACTCAGCCTTCCAGATGGCTTACTTTGATACTAAGCCAGTGCTTCCCAGGGTCAGTAGACTTGTTCACCTTCACTTCTCCAAAAAAGGAATGGAAAATTCCCAGGAAGTTGGGAACCAAGCAGAGTTCCCATATGCTGTGTTCTAGTATTTTAAAATGCACCTCACTTTATTTGTTTACTCCTTCATTCACCAAAAATTTATTAATGCTTACTCCACATCCATATGCTGTTTAGCAGAGGCTATAAAAAATACAGGACACATAATCTTGCCCCAAAGGAATTCATAGAATATTAGAGAAAAGAAAACCTACCAAACATTATAATACTATATGGTAAGTGAAAACAGAGAGAGGATATCTATGAACCCCAAATTTCAGGTCTAGCTGTGTTAGGGCTATAAATCTAAGGGAAAAGAGATGAGATGAAAGGTGTCATATAAGTGAATTTGTTGTAAATCCTGTGGTCTAGTAAGAAATAAACAGACACACAAGACATAGGGTATTCTAGGCAAAGGGAACAAAACTGCACAAGCATGGATCCATGAAAGGGCTTGAAGTGACTGAGCAGCCACTAACACCTTGGGGTGTCTGGAGCATAAGATGCTGCAATGATCATACCCAAGAGATCATTCAACCCTAGTAGAATCACAGAATTTGATATTTCTTCTAAAAAATTTTAAAAAGAATTACAGTAGTGTTTTGCAAATCATATTTTAATGCACTAATCCAATCTGTTAATATAGAAAAGGGTTTCTTAACCTCAGTATTATTGATGTTTGTATTATCAGAGGCTGTGTGGGGTATTGCAGGGTGTCTAGCAGCATCCTCGGCTGCTATCTGCTAGAAAATAGTAGTTCTTTCCAACTATGACAACGAAAATTTCCTCCAGACATTGCTAAATGTCCCCTGGGGAGTGAGCAAAAATTCTTCCTGTAGAGCAACAGTCCCCAACCTTTTTGGTACCAGGGACTGGTTTTGTGGAAGACAATTTTTCCACTGACTAGGGTATAAGATGGTTTCAGGATGAAACTATTCCACTTCAGATCATTTGGCATTAGATTCTCATAAGAAGCATGCAACCTAGATGCCTCACATGTACAGTTCACAATAGGGCTCACTCTGATGAGAATCTAATGACACCACTGATCTGACAGGAGGCAGAGCTCAGGTGGTAAGGTTTGCTCACCTGCCACTCACCTCCTGCTATGCAGTCCTATTCCTAACAGGTCACAAATCAGTACCCGTCCATGGCCCGGGGGTTGGGAACTCCTGCTATAGAGAACCACCATGGATAGAGCACAGTAATGTATGTCAATCAGCACTTACTACATCCCTAGGACTTTAGCAAGCTTTTACACACATTATCTTACTTAATGTTTATCATGAGTCTACTAGTATTTGTCACATTTTGTAGACTAGGAAACTCATGTCCATACAGATCAAAAACTGCCCAGAAAAACACAGTAGGTGACAGAATCAGGATTCCTGCCATTAACAGCAATCAATAACTATATATGACATGAGCATGCAGCACTTAGCACACTACAAAGCACACCACGTTTTCAAGAGTTTGGAATGATGGGCAATTTGAACAAGCATAGCCTGGTTTCCTCTAGTTTGGGATATCATTTTCAAATTGCTAACATTGTCTATCATCCAAACTTGGCTAAACATCTAACATTTAGCGAACACCAAACCCATGCAGGCCCTGTGGAACCAAACACTGAGAATACTAAGCTACAACCTAGAAGTAACTATTTATTTAAAATATAACACGGAAATAGCAGCAAAATATTTCTGAATCATTTCTTTGATGGATAATGACTGAGCAATGAGTGCTATGGATGAATTGCAAGTAACAGTATGAACTCTGGGGTCAGAGATCTGGGTTTGCAGGCTAACTCCACCACTTTTTTTAACTTTTACCTTAGGTTCAGGGGTACATGTGCAGGTTTGTTATATAGTTAAACTCACGTCATGAGGGTTTGTTATACAGATTATTTCATCACCCAGGTACTAAGCCTAGTACCCAATAGTTATTTTTTCTGAACCTCTCCTTCCCCTTACCCTTCACCCTCAAGTAGGCCCCAGTGTCTATTGTTTCCCTCTTTGTGTTCACAAACTTCTCATTATTTATTTCCCACTTACAAGTGAGAACATGTGATGTTGGTTTTCTGTTCCTGCATTAGTTTGTTAAGGATAATGGCTTCCAACTCCATCCATGTCCCTGCAAAGGACATGATCTCATTCCTTTTATGGCTGCATAGTATACCATGGTGTAGATGCACATTTTCTTATCCAATCTGTCACTGATGGGCATTTAGGCTAATTCCACATTGTTGTGTTATTATGAATAGTGCTGCAGTAAACATTTACATGCATGTGTCTTTATGGTAGGCTGTATTACTTTTTGAGAATGTACCCAGTAATGGTATTGCTGGGTCCAGTGGTAGTTCTATTTTTAGCTCTTTGAGGTATCATCACACTGTTTTCCACAATGGTTGAACTAATTTACATTTCTACCCTCAGTGTGTAAGTGTTCCCTTTTCTCAGCAATCTCATCAGTATCTGTTGTTTTTTGACTTTTTAATAATAGCTATTCTGACTGGTATGAGATGGTATCTCATTGTGGTTCTGATTTGCATTTCTCTAAAGATGAGTGGTACTGAGCATTTTTCGCATGCTCGTTAACTGCATGTGTGCCTTTGAAAAGTGTCTGTTCATGTCTTCTGCCCACTTTTTAATGGAGTTGCTTTTTTTTTTTTTTATAAATTTGTTTAAGTTCCTTATACATCCTGGATATTAGGCCTTTGTCAGATGAAGAGTTTATAAATATTTTCTCCTATTCTGTAGGTTGTGTGTTTACTCTGGTGATAGTTTCTTTTGCTGTGCAAATAGGAATAGTTTGACTTTCTACGTTTTATTAGATTCCATTTGTCAGTTTTTGCTTTTGTTGCAATTGCTTTTGGTGTCTTTCTCATGAAACTTTTGCCCATTCCTATGTCCAGAATGGTATTGCCTAGGTTATCTTTCAGGATTTTTATAGTTTTGGGTTTTATATTTAAGTCTTTAATCCTTCTTGAGTTGATTTTTGTATATGGTGTAAGAAAGGAGTGCAATTTCAATCTTCTGTATATGGCTAGCCAGTTATCCCAGTACAATCTATTGAAAGGGGAATCCTTTCCCCATATCTTGTTTTTGTTCACTTTGTGAACAAATGGTTATAGGTGTGTATAGATCAGATGGTTATAGGTGTGTGGCCTTATTTCTGGGCTCTCTATTCTGTTCCATTGGTCTATGTGTCTGTTTTTGTACGAGTACCATGCTATTTTGGTTATTATAGCCCCATAGTATAGGTTGAAGTTGGGTTACATGATGCCTCCACCTTTTTTCTTTTTGCTTAGGATTGTCTTGACTCTTCAGGATCTTTTTTGGTTCCATATGAATTTAAAATTGTATTTTCTAGTTCTGTGAGGAATGTTATTGGTAGTCTGATAGGAATAGCACTGCATCTGTAAATTGCTTTGGGAACTATGGCTATTGTAATAATATTGATTCTTCCTATCCATGAAAATGGAATGTTTTCCCATTGTTTGTGTCATCTCTGATTTCTTTGAGCAGTGTTTTGTCATTCTCATTGTAGAGATCTTTCACCTCTCTGGCTGGATGTATTCCTAGGTATTTTATTCCTTGTGTGGCAATTGTAAATGAAATTACATTCCTGATTTTTGTACAGTGATTTTGTATTCTGAAACTTTGCTGGAGTTGTTTATCAGCTGAATGAGTTTTTGGTCAGAGACTATAGGGTTTTATAGATATAGAATCATGTCATCTGCAAATAGGGATAGTTTGACTTCCTCTCTTCCTATTTGGATGCCCTTTGTTTCTGTTGCCTGAATGCCCTGGCTAGCAATTCCAGTACTATGTTAAATAGGAATGGTGAGAGAAAACATCCTTGTCTTAAGCTGGTTTTCAAGTATTTTCCTCATTCAGTATGATGTTGGCTGAGGATTTGTCATAGATGGCTCTTATTATTTTAAGGTATGCTTCTTCAATACCAAGTTTATTGAGAGTTTTTAACATAAAGGAATATTGAATTTCATCAAAAGCCTTTTCTGCATCTATTGAAATAATCATGCGGTTTTTGTCTTTAATTCTGCTTATGTGATGGGTCACATTTATTGATTTGCTTATTTTGAACCAACCTTGCATCCCAGGGATGAAGCCTACTTGATCACAGTGAACTCTACCTATTTATAGTTGAATGACATTAGAAAAACTACTTAAATTCTTCAAAACTGTTTCCTCTTCTGCAAATGAGGAATGTGTGTAACGCAAAGACTTTGCAAGTGGCAATGCATCATTTTAAAAGAATCAACTTCCAGAACCTCAACATACATATATAACTAAATTAGTATGCTGGAGAAAGTGTCTATGGCACTTTTGCACAATTGCCTGTCTTACTTTTCAAAAGAAATGTGTACTTCTCACCCCTTCAAATCTTGCTAGGGTACATTTCCCCCGAGGTGAAGAATCTTCAGCATGATTCAAAGGCTTGACATTTGGAAACCCTTCTTTAACCAAGAAATAATAAGCAGGGCCTTTAAGAAGCTTTTCTTAACTACAGACACTATTTTACAGCATATCTCCAGAACCTATCCATCTTGCATAACTAAAACTAACATATAGTCATTTAACAAGTCCTAGGAAAGTCTTTTTGGAGGGCCTCCCAGAAATTGAGAAAGTGAATGACTAATGATTGTGTAACAACTCCTTTTGCATGTCAAAGGTTTCAAATTCTTCAATTTCAATAAAGTTGAAAAGGAGCTAAGGGACTTAGAAGCTAATAAATCATTTATGATACATTTTTGATGATAGATAACCGATGTTATTTTTGGCATGCAACTGAGGAGGAACTCCAAGAATTGAGTGACATCAATTTAACACAACTTTGTCAACTCCCATGTACATATTTATATGAAGAAGGTTTTCAGCACTAACATCCATATAACTGAAAAAAGGATATAAAATTGATGTTGTATGCTCTCTTAACCTAACAATGAATAATAGAAATCCATGGATACATAAACTAATTAACAATGCATCTTATTAAGAGATGAATTTTCAATAGTATTTTTATGTGTAAAAAGTATCAAAATGTATAACATGCATGACAAATTATATACAATTAGCAATTGTGATAATAACACAGTCTAGTAGCTACTTTGGTCACAGAACATTTAAAAATTAATTTCAATTTTTTTCCACAATTTTTGTTGTGAAGAAGTACAATTCTGTGATCAACAGAAGGCTTTAGAAAAAAAAATATTGCATCAGAATAGAATTATGTAGTAGAAGTAGAATAGGACTAAGAAAATAAGAAGTCAGCAAAATTTCTGTATTGAAAAATGTGCTTGTTAACAAATGGATACTAGAAAAACATTTGCTACAATATTTAGATTTCAGTGGGTATATCTGCAACTGATATAATAATTTTATTTCAAAATGTCAATATGATATTATGAATTCCATCTTTTAAAATCCTGCCAAAAAACTTAGATGGCCATTTAAAAATCAACAAGGGATTTGTAAAGATTTGATTTTTTTTTAGGGGTTACATGAGCAACAGTGTTTGAAAATCATGACTCAGTAGATGTTAAACGTTTTCCCTTTGTTCACCTATCATTTTTATTGGACAGAATCTCTTACAATGGGGCTGGGGAAAAGAAGTAGAGAAAGATAAAATCTTACAACAATAAGCAGAAATTGGTCACAATCCTTATCTTGACAATTCTTGACTACTGGTTATATTTTATGAGTATTTCTAAGGAACACAACACACTGACTTAGGGGGTTTGTGATGCTTCACACCAATAGTTTAATTTTATGTGTTTTCCTGTTATAATTGTGATAGACCGGAAAATGTATGATCAGAGCTTAATATCTACCTCTTTCGATAGAAAATGAAACAAACTAGCCTAATTTAGGCAACAGTTACAAATTCTCCAGCTTAAGTTGATGGAACCAGTGTCAACACGCTAGCAATATTCCTTCATAAAAAGCAAACAGGAATACATTGTACAAATTCCTTATACCTGACAAATCCATTATTACGTACCACTGAGGATACTTTTTGGGGAAAAACAGCTAAGCTCTGCTTACAGAACAAGATTTCCAAATGTTTTGGTTTTCATTCAAGAATTTCTAGAGCTCTTTGTCCTCTCTCTTTCCAAAGAAATGATATAATATTTAGACAGGAAAATGTGTGTATGTGTGCAGGGTTGGGGTGGGGATTTGTGTGCATATATTTACATGTATGATAAGATGCTCCCACATAAATTTTCCGGTGTTTCCATTTTGATAGTGTTTCCTCCTTTTATGAAAATAACATAGCTGGAGCTTTGGCTCAAGTTATCTGGCCTCAGCCTTGGCCTCTATCCAGCTATAATGTTCAATCTGCTAATCATTCCTAACTCATTGAAATAGAGTCAATCTCTGCAAAAGAGCACTGTCCTCAAGATGCCTGTTGTCTCTATACTTTGTGTCTCTCAAATCCCTCCAGGGGAAATTCAGAACGGCTGCAACTGCTTGGATTTACAACAAGAGTTCACTGACTACTCTCAATGTGATTTGATGATCTACCCATCTTAAAATGACTAATATAGGAAAGCAACCACATGGTTTATTTGATTTATTGTTGGCAAAGGTTAATCAAATGTAAATATTTTGCTTTTAAATAAATTAAAGACATTTAAAAAATTTGTTGCCTAGTACCTTTGTGCTAGGAATTCTGTGGTGCTCAAGGCAAACATGAAAACCTTGCAATTGCCTATGATTTCAGTAATGAGTTCTGTTCCTTGTAGAATTTTGGTATTAAAGTTGATCTCTTACTGACATCCTTTTTCTTGAGCACTTGCTATAGGCTCTGAAGACAAGCAGTGAGGATACCAAATGAATTAGAAAGTCACTGCCTGTTAGGAACACTTATGAAGTAGGAACAAAGACAATAGTTAGGTGTGACGGGGAAAGGGAGCCAGAAGAAACATGAAGAAAGATCAAAGGAATGAAACAGCAGGAGAGCTGCAGAAAACTAAAACTAGTTCCAGCTCCCAGCTCAAAGAATAAAGGAGAGGTGAAGTCATGCAAAGCCTCTATACCATGTGAAGGAGCCTGAACTTTATTGTATGAGTGGGTCATAATTCAAAATATTAAACAGAGTATGACCAGACTTGAATTTTATATAACTCATTCTGTTCTTTTCCTTCTTAATATTAGGTTGAACAATATGAAGATGCTACTTTATAAGTTTAAAATGATCAAATACTAATAATATTGATGATATCATAAGGGGTATTATCAGGGACAAACTAATACTGAACAGATTTTGAAATTTTATATATATATATATATATACTTAAATATGACATGCTTCATGAATTTGCTAGTCACCTTTGCATAGTGGGGCCACGCTAATTTTCTCTGTATCATTCCAATTTTAGTACATGTGCTGCCAGCACAAGCATAAAAATTATACTCTTAATTGTGAGTCTGTTTGCTAAATTTCTATTTCTATGGCTAGACTATAGATTGTGCAGCCAGAAAAATTGAGTTCATATCCCAGCTCTATTAGTTGTGTGACCCTGGACAAATTGCTTAAGTTCTCAGGCTTTTAGTTTCTTTATCTACAAAATGAGAAAATACTCCAGAGAGTTATTGTATAGATTATGTGAGTTAATACAATCAATGCTTAGAAAACTGTCTGGCATATAGTAAGCACTATTTAATATTAGCTACAATTATGATTATCAGTTGTTGCCATCATCATCATCCTCATCCTCACTATCCAAATGCCTAAGTGAAAGGTAAGAGATGAAGAAAATCATATTAGTAACAGAAGTAGAAATGTAAGTAACACCTTCTTTACATTAGATCCACAGTTTTGCAATACTGTTCCCTTAGCTGAAGTTTAATAACTAAACCCAGAATAATATTTTCTCCATCCTCTAAATCTTATTATGTGGTGTCAAAATACCCCACCTGAATTCCTCAATCATCCAAAATATCTGCAGTAAATGAAACTGAGTTATATACGGTATTTATAAAAACAAAAACAAAATATCAATGCTTTTGTAAAATACTGATTTACCACAGAAAAGCTATTGATATCCGGGTATTCTTATTTTTCCCCCATTTCTGGTTTCTTAAGGAGCAATGTATAATAAAGAGAAAAGAACAAGAAGGACAAGAGAAGCACACACCCTCAAAGACCACTAGCTAAAATCACATGATTAATTTGAAACCAATTCATTGAATATTTGAGTCAAGGGAAATTATAAACCAGTTCAAACATATCATGCATTATAAAACTAAACTCTTTGACAAAGTGTTACTTGTCAGTGATTTCTAGCAAATACCTCCAGACTTGTATTCAAGTTAAGATTTTCATGGCATGGAACAGATCTACAATTATTACAATCTTTTTGTGCATCAGGATCTTGTCCATGAAGTAGCTGCTTACTGTGGCAGTGGCATTCATTTCAAGGGAAGCCACTGCCCTTGGCCAGAGATTTGAGAGGTCATGATTTGAAGACTCAGTTAACCCAGACCGCCAATCTCCCAGAACAATGAGGAAAAGAGAAGACCACAGTAACATCGTGATGGTTAACTATCTTTGGTCTCAAGGGTACCCTATGAGACAGCCTAGCGTAAAAGAAGAATGTTGGCATGGAAATTGGGAGACCTTAATTCTACTTCAGCTCTGCCACATATTTACTATATGATAATGGGATGGGATATCCTCATCTTCCAAATGAATGATGAGGAAAAACCCTTATAGCCATTTCTAATTTCTACTTGTGAAACTAATTAACAAATATAATTTGTCTCAGCATCTGACCTTACCCTAATCAAGGCAAACAACCTTTACTTTTTTTCTAAGTTTTAATTTATTATTATTATTCTTAACCTAACACTGATTTGAAGCTTAGTAACGTCTGCTTTCTTCAACATTCAATGGCACATGATTTGTCTGCTTTCTTCCATCAGATATTCTTGCTTTTCACTGAATACTCATCAGATCAAAAGTGTATTCCACCTTTACTAGATGCAAGGCATATGCACCAGCATGCACTGGTGAATGCATAAGATAATGCCCCTAGTCTAGCCTGGAACAGTAGAATTCATAAGATATATGGTTGTCACTTACATTCAAGTACTTTATACTTGAAGTAATTATTTTAATGCTCATTCATTAGCTCTCTCATGGTATTGATATTATCTCAAAATAATGATTAACAATAAAATTCACCCCCTGGTTGAGAATTGATGTGCCAGATACCATCCCAAGTCCTCTAAGTATATTCCCTATTAACCCAACCATTTTTGCATACACATACACACATGCAATCTATATACATATCTATGTACATCTATAAACATAGATCTCTAAATATATCTATATACATAGATATCTACATATCACATTTATATATATCTATGTACATAGCTATGCATATATATGCATGTATGTATGTACAAAATTATACTATAATTTAAGCCCATTTTATAGAAAAAAACTGGGAATCAGAAGAAATTAAGTTGATCATAGCCAAGTAGTTTGTAATTGGCAGAGGCTGAATTTAAGCCAGCTCTTCCTGCTTTGTGAAACATTTTGAACACAGTTCAGTGTCTGCTGTCTCTGAGAAGCAATGTATATAAGATGTTATTTTCAAAATGGGGGGAAACAGCAGTGTGATAGCTTGGAAATAACATAGGACTTAGAAAAAGCATCTTGGGTTCTTCCTAGGGTTCTGCTGATGGTTGGATACATTATCTTGAGCAACATACTCATCTTTCCTGAGGCCTCAATTTCCTCTTGTAGAATGAGGGGTTTAGAGCAGATAATCTCTAGGGTTACTTCTGGATCTAAAAAGGAATGATTTCCTTCTGAAAGGCATTGTTTCTGCAATGAGGATAAATACTCAGAATTCCAACTATTCAGAAAAAAATTTAACATCCTCTCCTTGAGTAATAAAACAGCTATGGTCTAGTAGTCCTTCAGATCTCATCGGTCTAACTTGAAACTTCTGTGTCGTCTTTTCTTCATGCCGTGGGCACTTTAAAATACAATTTAATAACATATAACATTGTTGGCAATTACAAACTGATTTTTACAGTTAGACTCTCAAGTCCCAAGAAGGTAGTGGCCATATCTGTCTGCTCACTGTTGAATCCCTACTTCATGCCTAGCAGTGGGCTTGGTGTGGAGAACATCCTCAACATTCATTGACCAAATGGATTTTAAAGGGGCTCACAACTTCCAGGATTTTGGTCCTGGATGACTCAGAGCTAAGATTTCTTTCTGCCTTTCTGAAAGGAGAGTCTGGTCATGAGTTCTTCATGCCATAGGAAGAATATAATTTCTTGTCTCTTAGCTCCTAGTATTTCAGAGAAGCCAATGATCAGTACTGCTTTCTACAACTACACAAAGACATAGGCACCTATTGCGGTTCCAGTTCCACTTTTCCTAATCTCTTAGAAACAAATATTGAAGATGAACACATGAACATTTGTGTTGATGCAACTACATATAATTTAAATCGTGTATGTAAGAAAGCATCATTGAGTATCAGTAAGCTGAGGCTTACAAATTTAAGAGCAGGGATGGATAAATTAATCCTTATGTGCCTGGTGTTCTTAGCTAAAACCAGCAGCAGAAGTGCTCCAGTCCCCCTCTACTGATGCACTAATGACAAGCCCATCCAACTACATCCATTTTATGAACTGCTGTGCCTTTCATCCTGGAATGCGCTACTGGTAGTAGCCAAAGCTACTTGGGTAACTGGGGACAGTGGGTTTGTGAACTGCCCCCTCTTCTTCCTGTTGCTTATACCCTGGAATGCAAGATTCTAGTGCCGTGGAACAGCAAGAGCCATAGCACAAAGTGGCTGAGGCTGCAGGCAGCCACAGGACAGTGGCTGGTTGGCAGGGAGCAGTACAGTCTAGGACCACACGGAAAGCAGACATGCTGACCACAGCATCCAGCAAAGAAAATGAGCTCTTCTGCCTGGGTTTGGTGGGCTAGGATGGGGGGAGTAAGGAAGGGGGTTGGGGGAGAGTGCCAAGCCAGGCTGTTGATGAGAGTGTGGGAAGATTCAAAGGGAGGGAAAAACAAGGGGAGGCACTTTGCCAGCTCAGAGGCAGTTGGGCTGATCTCCTCCCAACCCCCCACCCTTTTTGTGCTTAAGTGAGAAATCCTGCTGGGTAGGGTGGGAGCAGGGCCAAGAAAGGAGTGATTCTGCTGGGTGAGCATGGATGGTTGGACCCAGGAAGGAGGTTTCTGCCAGCTGGGATTAAGGCCAGAGGAAGCAGGAGAAATTAAGGGAAAGGAGATGAGAGGCAACGGGAATAAAAGAGAGTAAAAGAATGACACAAGAGGAAATGTCCCAAGAGAAGAAGGAAAAAGAAAGGAGAAAAGAAGAGAGAATGCATGTCAGATAGACAGAGAAGAATCACATTTCTGTGTGCAGAGCAGACCTGTCTACAAAATGCCAGAATAAAATAATATTCACATGAAACAAGCAATGAACGATCATGTAATACAAAATAAAGTGAATGTACTGCTCCTAAATTTTCCTTGTGGGTGTTAATTTCCATGGGAATACAGTTTTCCAGAACAGCAAATCATGAAAGAGCTGCAAGCTATTAAAAATAGTTGCTTTTTAGGTAAAAAACAGATCCAACAAATGCTATCCAACACAGAAAAATTATGTACTACTTCAAAATATTAGATTTTCCTAAAATACAATGTAGAGCACAAGATTCCTAAGTTTCTCTTCTTGACTCCCTAATAAGATATAAAAATATAAAGATCTTCTTGTAAGAAAACCTACAGAAAAATTATGAATGTCAATGAAATAAATTCTATTCATTATTATTTTTTACTTGACATATAAAAATTTATCTATATGCATGGGGTACAGTATATTTGAAAACCATGTATACAATGTGTATTGATCATATTATGATAATTACCGTATGTGTCACCTCAATTATCATTTCTCTGTGTTGGGAACATTCAAAATCCTCTCTTCTAGCTATCTGAAGATGTGCAATAAATTATTGTTAACTATAGTTACCCTACAGCATTACAGAACATTATAATTTATTCTTCCTATCTAGTTGTAATTTTGTATCTGTTACCCAACTTCTCTCTATCCCCCATACCTCCTGCCCTTCCCAGCCTCTAGTAAGCACTCTTCTCCTTTTTACTTCTACAAGTTAACTCTTAAAAATTTCCACATATGAACCTGACCTTAAACTTCATATGGAACCAAAAGAGAGCCCGCATAGTCAAGACAATCCTAAGCAAAAAAACAAAGCTGGAGGCATCATGCTACCCGACTTCAAACTATACTACAAGGCTACAGTAATCAAGACAGCATGGTACTGGTACCAAAACAGAGATACAGACCAATGGAACAGAACAGAGGCCTCAAAAGTAATGCCACACATCTACAACCATCTGATCTTTGACAAATCCTGACAAAAACAGGCAATGGAGAAAGGATTCTCTATTCAATAAATGGTGTTGGGAAAACTGGCTAGCCATATGCAGAAAGCTCAAACTGGATGCCTTCATTACACCTTATACAAAAATTAACTCCAGATGGATTAAAGATTTAAACATAAGACCTAACACCATAAAAACCCTAGAAGAAAACCTAGGCAATGCCATTCAGGACATAGGCATGGGCAAGGGCTTCACGACTAAAACACCAAAAGCAATGGCAACAACAGTCAAAATAGACAAATGGGATCTAATTAAACTAAAGAGCTTCTGTACAGCAAAAGAAACTATCATTAGAATGAACCGGCAACCAACAGAATGGGAAAAATTTTTTGCAATCTGCCCATCTGACAAAGGTCTGATATCCAGAATCTACAAAGAACTTAAACAAATTTACAAGAAAAAATCAAACAACCCCATCAAAAAGTAGGCGAAGGATATGAACAGACACTTCTCTAAAGAAGAGATTTATGCGGCCAACAAATATATGAAAAAAAGCTCATCGTCATTTATCATTAGAGAAATGCAAATCAAAACCACATTACGATACCATCTCATGCCAGTTAGAATGGCGATTATTAAAAAATCAGGAGACAACGGATGCTGGAGAGGATGTGGAGAAATAGGAACACTTGTACACTGTTGGTGGAAGTGTAAATTAGTTCAACCATTGTGGAAGACAGTGTGGTGATTCCTCAAGGATTTAGAAATAGAAATATCATTTGACCCAACAATCCCATTACTGGGTATATATCCAAAGGATTATAAATCATTCTATTATAAAGACACATGCACATGTATGTTCGTTGCGACACTTCATGATAGCAAAGACTTGGAACCAACCCAAATACCCATCAATGGTAGACTGGATAAAAAAAATGTGGCACATATACACCATGAAACACTATTCAGCCATAAAAATGGATAAATTCATGTCCTTTGCAGCAACATGAATGAAGCTGGAAACCATCATTCTCAGCAAACTGTCACAAGAACAGAAAACCAAACACTGCATGTTCTCACTCATAAATGGGTGTTGAACAATGAGAACACATGGACACAGGGATGGGAACATCGCACACCAGAGCCTGTCTGGGGTTGAGGTGGGTGGGTAGGGAAGGGATAGCAGAGGGTGGGGGGATTGGGGAGGGATACCATTAGGAGAAATATTTAACGTAGATGATGGGGGGATGGTGCAGCAAACCACCATGGCATATGTATACCTATGTAACAAACCTGCACATTCTGCACATGTACCCCAGAACTTAAAGTATAATAATAATTTTAAAAAATTCAACATACGAGTGAGAACCCATGGTATTTGTCTTTCTGTGCTTGACTTATTTCACTTAACAACTCCAGGCTCATCCATGTTGCCATGAATGACAGGATTTCATTCTTTTTTGATGGCTGAGTAGTCTTTCATTGTGTATATACACCGTATTTTATCTATTCTTCCATTGAATAGACCCTGAGATTGATTCCGTATCTTGCCTATTGTGAGTAGTAGTACAAGAAACATGGATGTGCAGATATCTCTTTGATGTACTGATTTCCTTTCCTTTGAATATCTGCCCAGTAGTGGGATTGCTGGATCATATGGTAGTTCTCTTTTTAGTTTTTTGAGGAACCTCCATACTGTTTTCCATAATGGCTCTGCCATTATGGAAAGAGTTCCTCTTTCTCTGAATCCCTGCCATCGTTTGTAATTTTTTTTCTTTTTGATAATAGCCATTCCAGTTCCATTTTGAAGTGACGGCAGTTTTAAAACTTTTTGATGTACTTTTGTGGAGGGTCCTAAAGAGTCTAAAAAACCATCAAGTGAACCATGCATTTTTTTGTGTTACAATCTTACAAGTTACATATGGCCTAGGGGCAAGAATTCAACTGGCTTAAATCTCATAGAGAGACTGAGGCTTATTTTGGCTTACATGTCTAGAGGACAGATTTGTCTATTTTATTACACTAATTACAAAGACCCCAAATCTTTCTCCTCTCAGTTCTGAACCCAGGCTTCAAGAGGTCTTACAAGCTTCCATTCATCTTGGAACCCTGCCAACCCCACCTGAACAAGCCTGGGCTAGCCTGATGGAGTATGAGAGGCCACATAAAGGACAGCCTTGTTTTCCTAGACAAAGCCATTTTAGATAAGACTACTGTCAGACATCAAAACACATAAGAGAATCCAGCTGAGATCAGCCAGCAGCCTACTCAACTCACCGCTGTTGGCAAACAAATGAATCAGCACAGCCAAAGCCCCAAAGAGCTGCCCCACTCACCCCACACACTTATGAGCAATAACAAGCATGTATTCCTTATAGCCATTGCATTTTAGAATTGTTTGTTACACAGCAACAGACAACTGATATACACTGATTGGAAACTCACCTGTGCATTCATACTGCAGACCTTTCCCATAATACCCCTTTTCACAGATGCACTCAAAATGGCCTGTGTGAGTCCCACATTTGCAGCTTGCCATTCGGTCACAGCAGTCCTTGCCTTCATCACAAAGATATGAGCAGTGGACCATATCATCTTGAATAAAACTCCCAGAAGGTAGGTCTACAAATAACATGACAGAGGGCAATAAAAAAAATGAGTCACAGTTGAATGTTGCATTCTCTAGTCATTAAAATTTAAGTGCAAGTTGGAGAAAATATCTTTCCATATCCATCTAATTCCCAACTGTTTCCTACTCCCACCCAAACACGAATGTGTGTTATTTGTACTAGCGCACTCTGGGATTTTGTTGCAGCCAGTTAAGTTATTTCCGTCTGGGACCTCATCATTAGTTCTCAAGGCCATGCAGGGTCAGGCAGAAATTAAGTACTTTAGTGAGGAATCTCCAGATGCTGCAGGAAGCAGTGCAGTCGGTTCTGCAGCTCATTTCCCCAGCTTCCAAAGCAGCAGCGTTCCACTGACTCTGTGTGAGGTCACGCCCCAGCAACCAGATTCCCCAAATCCTTGTTCAGATGAGAAACAAAGCCACCATCTTGATCACTGCACAAATATGTTAATTGTGAGCCACTGACTTTGGAATAAACACCATCATTTCCACAGTATTCAACTAGGTAAATACAGATCATTCTTAATAATATTTGAGCCATGCTCTGAAGTGAGACACGCTGGGAATGCAATAACTCAGGCAGATCTGTTCAGAAAGTGACTTGACAGGGTGGGGTAAGGTTGAATATGACTGACCCAGGATGGATGGCCCAGAATCAGACAAACAGTATACCCTTTATTCTTTTGAAGAGGTTCAAAAGTTTTAGACTAAATTGCAATACTAAGTCCATGGGGCTCTAAGCCCAGATATCATGATGCGCCCATAGTAGGATTTCAAGTGGGTGAGTTTCAGCAAGACACATGGGCTGCAGGTGGACACCTGGGAAGAAGACTGGTGGTAGACTCAAATGCAGAACATCTGTCTCCATGCATCTAGATAGGGGCAAAGCAAAGGGAAGACTCCAGCCCCAAGGGAAAGAAACCAGTGCAACCAGGTACCCTGGTAAGCTCCTTCCAATAGACTGCAGTGTGGGTAAAAGATCTGTAATACAGGACCCTAGAACTTAGCTCTGAGACATGGGGCCAGAGGTTTAGTTGGCAGTAAAGCAAGTTAGAGAGCAAGACAAACCTAGTTGTCCAGCCTGGGTAACATAGTGAGACAATAACAATTAAAAAAAAAAATTAGCTGAGCGTGGTGGTACATGTCTGTTGTCCCAGATACTTGGAAGACAGAGGTGGGAGGATCACTTGAGCCTGGGAGGTGGAGGCTGCAGTGAGGTGTGATCACACCACTGCACTACAGCCTGCGTGATAGAATGAGACCCTGTCTCAAATAGGGTGAGAAGAAAAGAAAAACATAGCTGTCAAGACTAGCGCACTAGCAGTCAGGTCTGGAAGAGAGATAAGTGGAGGAGGTACAAATGAGGAAAGCTATTATTCTGTAACCTATGTCTACTGAGAATGGCCAGAAATACGAACAGTAGTGAGACCCAAAGTGAATCCATCTAAATTGAAAGTAGCTGCAGAGAACACAGAGGCAGGAGAAATGAGGCTCATTTCCTTTGATCTGATCATGTCTTTCCAGTAAAAACAGGGTTTTTCCTACTAAACCTAGAAACTCAACTAAAGTATTACATATTTTAGATATGAGCATAGTGTAATAAATGTGGTGTCTTCTAAAACCCTATTGCATTATGGTAACCAAAATGCTTTCCTTGTTGACTCTAGTTTCTGGGTCAACTTCCATCAGGGCAGAAGTCCCCAGTCCTAGAAGACAGAGGGATGACAGGAGCTGAAATGTGTTGATAGTACTCATAATTTCATAATCCCATCTGGCAACACCCACTATCTCCAACTGCAACCACCCTGTTTTCCCACTTAACATATCACTTTCCTTGGAGAAAGGAGAAACAAAGGTAGTCAGTTACTGAACTTCTTCCATGTGCTAGATACTATATATTTGGTAATGTTTAAATATTTTATTTAATCCTCCTGAAAACCCCTGTGATATATATAATAATATTTTCCATTTTTAAAGGAAGGAAAACTGAAGTTTATAGTTGTTAATGTGTCTATGGTAATTAATAATAAATAATAATAATAAATAATAAATAACAGTAATAGCAGACAGTTATTGAGCACTGAGTATAAAAAGCCATCAGGAACTTTCTCATCACTTTATATGTATTAACACATTTAATCCTTGTAAAAATTTTATGAAGTAGGTACTATTCTCATTCCGTATTCTATTTACAAGAAACCTAAGGAATATAAAAGATAGATGATTTGTTAAAAAACAAAAACAAAAAAACTCTCAGCTAGTAGGTAACAAAATTGGGATTTAAATCCAGACATTCTGGATTTTTAAGGCTTAGCTCTTAAAAATTAGATTTCATTAAGTTGCAGGCCCAGAACTTAAATCCAAGCCTATTTAAATTCACATCCATACTTTATTTCCCATACTCAGTTTCTTGTTGCTTCTAAGCCCTGTCCTAAGTCCTTGCTCACTTCACTAAAGAGATAAATCATCATCCCTCAGAGAGATAAATCTTTTTTGCTCTATGCATGGTGGCTCAGGCCTATAATCCTAGCACTTTGGGAGGTCAAAGTGGGAGGACTGCTTGAGCCCAGGAGTTTGAGACCATCCTGAGCAACAAAGCGAGACCCCATCTCTGTTTTTTTTTTTTTTTTTTTTAAAGAAACTAAAGTAGAGCTAACCCACTTATTATGAACATCACTAATTTCTTAGAATTCATGTTGCCATGGCTTTCCCCTCAAACAGAATCTTTCACATGGATACTTGCAAGGATCAAGCCTAATTTGCCACATCACTTTAATCTGAGTCTAGATTTCCTGTGATCTATTCCTAGTCTGTGTTTTCTTCTCTTAGCTCACTGAGACACATACCTGTATTCTGATAGGAAGTTTATCTAACTTAAATTATATAGCGAACTTATTATAATGTATAATTGATATAATTTATAAATTATAATTTATAATTAAATTATAAGTGATGTACAAAAAGCTCTAATAATGATGCCTTTGCTGATTTTCTTCCCTTTTAGGGTTAATGCTCTTAAGCTTTTACATAAGCATATCTATCTTCAAATTGTCAGGGCAAGAAGTATGTGTTAAGTATTTATTGTTCCTATATCTTCATGTGTATTTCTGGAAACATTCTGGTGAATTTCACTGAACATGTCTCTGAATGTTTACTTCCTCTGTCCAGATAACTGTAAAGAGATCTAAGTCAAGGCTTCCTACTCTGTGTGTGGCCTCAAAACACACCTAAATTCATTCCACTGATTCTAAGGTGGGAGCATATGGATATTTTAGTGAAAACGCATAACAGCTGTTAAGAAAAAAACAAAAGGAACTCTCTTGTTGCAAGGTCAGAATGTCATCTCTGTGAAGTTTAGCACATTTCACGATGCCCAAAGGACACATGGGCATTGTGCTCAGCAAAGACCTAGTGAGGGTTTGATATTACCCTCCTGTGGATTTCAAGCAGTGAGAGGGAAGGAAACCTCATTTAAAAGTACCTTTGTGATTCCATTAGGTTTCCATTACCTTCATGCAATGCCCGGCGAGCTAAAGCCTCAAATTCTTCAAAACTGTGTAGCAGGTAACAGTGCTCCTCCTTTGGGGTGGAAGCCATGTCATTCAGCTCTCGAATGTTCCCTTGCCATATGCCAAAAGTGAAGATCTCCACTCCTGAATCTCGCAGTGACGCTGCAATCGGTCTAGGGTCTCCCCCATTGGAATATCCATCAGTAATGAGAAATAGAACTTTCGTTGAGTTTTCTCTAGCATGAAGAAGAATTTGCTGTAATGAAATGGGGGAAAGTTAGTATGAGTTTGTACTGTGTTGCCCTACTGTGTGCTTCTCTTCTTATGTAACGCAGTACTTGCAAAGGTCGTTAGTATTTCACAGGCATGAGGGATGGAAGCCCTAGTCAAAGAGTAAAACAGAAATAGGCACAGCTAAGAGCCTACAATGCTTTTCTCATAGAGCCACAGTAAACCTCAAAAGCATTTAAATCTGTCATTATCATCATCATCATCAACAACACTGCTGATGGAGCTTGCTAATGAAGTGTAACAAACTCTTACGGAATGGATTTTTAATCAATATTACTTATTACATTATTTTATTGATTCTCAGGCTCTCAAAATATGAACCAAATCTGAAACCAAATTCCACAAATTCTATGTATCTATGTGTAAACCACTGCATCATACACTAAAATTCTAAGGGGAAGGAAATGTAACAGAATATGTCTTTTCCAGAGTCAATAATGGCTGACCTGCTTCCTATATTTGTTTTTCCACTGCTCCTTCAAAAAACGTAGAAGTGATTCAATACTTCATCTTTTTGGACCACCCAGTACTAGCATAAAAACAGCTAGTTTTGTTGGTGTCTACAAAATACTAATTCACTAAATCTGACATTGAGACTTTATTATTTTAGGACAAGTGAATTCCGTTTTACAATGACATATGCTGTTCCTTCTCCACAGATAGAATTAAAAAAATAAAACCTTTTAAAAAGACATTTTATATATTGCCACTGATGCTTTGTAACACCAGACTAAAAAGTCACAGGGGAGAGACATCCAAGATGGCCGATTAGCAGCAGCTCAAGACTGTAGCTCCCACTGAAAGCGCAGAGTGGACGCCACACTTTCAGACAAATTTTCATTGCCCACGGACCAAGAGATTCCCGGCGGAGGAGCCCCACGGGTCGCCAGCACGACTCTTTGGCCGGCGCGGCCGTTTTGCAGGCGCCCCGGCGCGGCAGTTCTCAGTCCAGAGTATAATGAACTGAGTGCCCTTTTAGTTGGTGTTTGGAGCTCCGGGAAGAGAGAGTCTCCCACTCAGCTGATTGAAAAGCAGACTGAAGTGGGGAACCAGACCGGGAGATTCCCAGGCAGAAAAGCGCCACGAATCTTAACGCCGCTGTTTCAGCCGGCATAGTGGGTCACCGCAGGGGAAGGCTGGTCCCCCCTCCCACCACACACACACAAAAACAGCAACTGGAATTGCTGAGGATTGAGAGTTTCACAGCAAGTACAGCTGAACCCGGGAAGGTCCAGCTCTGTGGGGGGAGGGGCGTCCACCGAAGGAAAACTAAGAAACAGAAAAAACTTTACCACCACCAAGTTGGACGTCCACTCAGAGACCTAATCTGAACGTCAGCAATTACACAGACGACAGGTGGATAAATCCACAAAGATGGGAAGAAACCAGCGCAAAAAGGATGAAAACACCCGAAATCAGAATGCCTTTCCTCCTACAGAGGATTGCAGTTCCTCATCACCAATTGAACAAGGCCCGATAGAGAATGAATGTGAGGAATCAACAGAATTAGGCTTCAGAAAGTGGATAATGAGAAACTTCTGTGAGCTAAAAGAACATGTTCTAGCCCAAAGCAAGGAAACTAAGAACGTTGAAAAAAGGTTTGACGAAATGTTAACGAGAATGGACAACTTAGAGGAGAATATAAGTGAATTAATGGAGCTGAAAAACACAATACGAGAACTTCGCGAAGTGTGTACAAGTTTTAACAGTCAAACTGATCAAGCAGAAGAAAGGATTTCAGAGGTCGAAGACCAACTTAACGAAATAAAACGAGAAGACAAGATTAGAGAAAAAAGGGTAAAAAGGAATGAGCAAAGTCTCCAAGAAATATGGGACTATGTGAAAAGACCTAATCTATGTTTGATAGGTGTACCTGAATGTGACGAAGAGAATGAATCCAAGCTAGAAAATATTCTTCAGGATATTATCCAGGAAAACTTTCCTAACCTAGCAAGGCAGGATAATACTCAACTCCAGGTAATACAGAGAACACCACAAAGATATTCCTCAAAAAGAGCAACCCCAAGGCACATAGTCATTAGATTCACCAGGGTTGAAATGAAGGAGAAAATATTAAGGGCAGCCAGAGAGAAAGGTCAGGTTACCCACAAGGGGAAGCCTATCAGACTCACAGCAGATCTCTCAGCAGAGACCCTACAAGCCAGAAGAGAGTGGGGGCCAATATTCAACATCCTTAAAGAAAAGAACTTTCAACCCAGAATTTCATATCTAGCCAAACTAAGTTTCATAAATGAAGGAAAAATAAAAGTTTTTACGAATAAGCAAGTACTCAGAGATTTCATTACCACCAGGCCTGCTTTACAAGAGCTTCTGAAAGAAGCACTATATACAGAAAGGAACAACCAGTATCAGCCATTCCAAAAAACCCATTGGTAAGCTGCATCCAGACCCATCTCACATGCAAGGATAATACAGAGACTCAAAACAAAGGGATGGAGGAAGATTTACCAACCAAATGGAGAGCAAAAAAAAAAAAAAAAAAAAAGCAGGAGTTGTAATTCTCGTCTCTGATAAAATAGACTTTAAAGTAGTAGAAACCAAAAGAGATAAGAAAGACATTGTATAATGGTAGAGAGATCAATGTAATGGGAAGAGCTAACGATCCTAAGTCTATGTGCACCCAATATAGGAGCACCCAGATACATAGGGCAACTCCTTGGTGATTTACAAAGAGACTTGGACTCCCACACAATAATAGTGGGAGACTTTAACACTACATTGTCAATATTGAACAGATCAATGAGACAGAAGGTTAACAAGGATACCCGGGACTTGAACTTAGACGTCAAACAAGTAAACTTAATAAACATTTACAGAACTCTCTACTCCAAATCCACAAAACATACATTTTCTTCAGTAACACATCACATCTATTCTAAAAGTGACCACATGGTTGGGAGTAAATTACTCCCCAGCAATTGCATAGCATTTCATAGGTTTAAATGAAATATTGGTTGGCTGTTTGCTATTTTCCTCCCTTATTCCTCTCCTGTCTCCATTGTATAATACAATTATTAGTATAAAAGAGCTTTTCAATACCCATTTTTAGACTACATTCTAGCCTGGGCAATAGACCAAGATTCCCGTTCTCTCTCCCTCTTTATCTTCTTCTTTTTCCCTTTCTTTCATTCTCTTTTTTCCTTCTTTCTCTCTTTCTGTTTTTTCTAAAAAAAAAAAAGTCACAGGAACTCCAGTGGTGAATCTGGCATTTAATTCAATTTGCTGTTGTTGCTTTTTACTACAGATGGGTAGAAAAGATAAAGGAGCACCAGGGCATATTTTCTAAGTTCTTAGAAGAAATTCCTGTTAAAAAATAAATTAATTAACTTTTTAAAAAAGAACTTCATGTTTATTGGGCAAGAATACAAGAACCACTACATGTTTTTCAGAAGGTAGGCAGGAAGAGTGACGATGGCATCCTATGTCTCGTTAAAGTGAAAAGGAGGTATTGTGATTTTTTTGACCTAATAGGGTGCATACTTACTATAAGATCCAGATTCTCTCTGACTCTAAGATTCATGTCTGTAGAAAGCAATCTTCATTAGTATATAATCAGTGGATATTCATTATAATTCAATATTTTTTACCTAAATTTAGTTAGTGTTTGTGAGCCAAAACTAAAAGTGCTAAACCCGAATTTCAGGAAAACTAAATAAAACTAACAATGCCTCCAGAACATATCTGGAAAGCCAGCAGTTTGAGAAGAGGTATTCAAACACTTCACCACATTCTTTCTCAAAAGACCAAACGAGATCAAAGAAAATCGCACAGATGGGACCACACTAAAGACAGGCACAGAGGGTGGCTTCTGCGACAGAGTAGAATTGGGGGATGTTACCACAGACATTCCCCAAATACACACACCAAGGGGTCCAATCAACACTCTCAAAATTCTTGGCTCTTAAAGTTTAAAAAGCTGCCTTCTTGATGAATGACAGGAAGATTTGGAATGAATGCTTGGTAAGTATGAACATTTTCCACACTCTAGACAAGAAAAATACCTCTGAGGAGAGGAAGAGGGAAAGTGTTGGGGGATAATGAGAAATGTGAGCTGTTGCTGTGAGACCCTGAACTCTCCACACTCTCTCCACACCCCTAACTCTGTCACAGAAGAAGAGATGATTGACAAGCATCCCTTTAGGCATGGAAGTCCACAGGTCCTCTTTCCATCTGGATATCTGGGATGGTGGTATGTCCCAAAGAAGTGTCGCTGGTCACAATGACAGGGGACAATAGAGCAGTGGTCCCCAACCTTTTTGGCACCTGGAACCAGTTTCCTGGGGAGACAGTTTTTGGACTGGGATGGGGCTGGAGGACAGTTTGGGGATGATTCAAGTGCATTATATTTATTGTGCACTTTATTTCTATTATTTTTACATTATAATATAGAATAAAATAATTATACAGGTCACCATAATGTAGAATCAGTGGGAGTGTTGAACTAATTTTCCTGCAACTGGATGGTTCCATCTGGGGGTAATGGGAGATAGTGACAGATCATTAGATTCTAATAAGGAGCACACAACTTAGATCCCTCGTGTACGGTTCATAATAGTGTTCACGCTCTGATGAGAATCTAATGCCGCCACTGATCTGTCAGGAGGCAAAGCTCAGGAAGGATCAGTCCACAGCCTAGGGGTTGGGGACCCCTACAATAGACTAAAACCACCTTATTGGCTGGTAAAGGAGAGGGCACCTGATAAAGCTTATGTATTCCAGAGAGATGTAGCAAGGAGAGAGTCAATGCAATTTTAAGACTCCCGAAGGAGTCTTGCAATAATAAAGGTATGGCAGTAGATGACACCACAGACCTCATGAGCCAACAGCAAGGTAGAGATGTGTCTCTCTCGGGCAATATCCATAGGAAGAGATCCTGGAAGCCCCAGGTATAGCTGCATCAAAGGTAACAAAACTAACCAACAGACAAGCAGATGACCAACAAAGACCATCATGATGACTGATGAGAAAATTGGGCATTTCAGAGGATGGAAGCACAGGACATGTCAAGGCTGAGAAGTGAATATCTCCTCTTTGCTGTAACTTTGCCCAAGCCCCAGAACTTCAAGGCAACTACAGGGAGGAAGGGAAGAGGTACTATTTCTCAGTGTGACTTTGTTTTCAAAAGTGCTGTGCTTGAGAGACTTCTGATTTTGAGTTTGCTTAGATGTGCCTACATGAGGTTTCTGTCATCAGGAGAATTGGGATCACAAAATGTAAATTAAATTTAGTATTGGGGAAGTGGAGATTAAATAACTTTAATCAGCAGATAGTGAATTCATTTATTTTTTACACACACAGTTTTTCTTCCTGATGAAACCTTGTGATATTTGGAAAATAAGTAGAGAAAACTTTTTGGAATCCTGCCATCACCACATATTTAGAAGGAGAGGCAAGGGCTAGAGATGAAGGCCAAGGCTAGAAGAGAAGGAGGTCACTTAATACCTTTGCAACACAGTTCAAAGATATCCAGGGGGAGACAGGCTCAGTATTTCCAAGGCCAAGGGCAACTTCAAACAGAAGCCTAGTCGTCTCCCCTAAATGTAACTTCCCCTGAAGGCAGGTATTTTTTGTGTTTTCTAAAGTCATCAAAACCCAGAGGATAGAACAGTGCTTGGCAAATGATACATGCTCAATAAATATCTCTCAATAAGCAGTGGTCCATTGTGCAGCAATTCTTCCAGTTGCTCGAGCAAAAGCCTTGGAGTCATCCTTACCTCCTGTGTCTTCCTGTACCTTGCTTTAGAAAGTTTCCCAACCCCAAGCCTATTAAATACTCTCATATGCTTTTCCTTAATGCTTATGTTTTTAAAAAATGTCTTCAGTCCAGATAGATATTTTTTGTCTTTGTTGTGACAGAGACTACTTCTATTTTTATTCAACAGGATAAGCAATTTTCCTGCAAATCATTCACTGGTTAAACTGATCTTTCCCTGGGCATAGTCTCTCCATTCTGGTTCATTGCTCTGCTTCCTTATTCTTGGCCTCCACCACCCTGTTTCGGCTGCTATAGCTTTATACTATTTTTTTTTTTAATCTGGTAAGGAAAATCTACCATCTTTTTTCTCTCTATTAAAATGTTTATAGTTAACCTTGAATTTTTCCAGTAGAGCTTGAAAGTCTGCTTATGGAATTCTTCATTAAAATATTTCTATCTAATCATTTGATCCAGTAATCCCACTTCTAGGAATCTATCCCAAAGATACACTGGCAGATACACAAAAATGGACAGAACCAAGGACCAACCCCAGTGGAAATGGGCATTTTTAAACCCCCACTGTGGTCTCCAAATACTATTATCCACAAAAAGGAACCAGGAATTGGTGAAGAAATGGGTGATTTCAGGTCTATGTCAGGGAATGTGCAAAATGAGCTTACAACATCCTGTCATATCAGAAAACAAAGATGCTGTTCGAGATCCCTAAAAACATGCCCAGAAGAATCAGGAGCCAGCCTAAAGAGACTCCTTCTGACCAAATAAAGGTCAATTTGAGTATCAATAAAAATAAAAATTGAAATGGTTTTAAATGCACCAAGTATAACATAGACATTTATATAGACATTTTGTGTGTATGTGTGTGTATATATATATTTACATTTTCAGTTAGTACACATTCCAGGGGAAAAGGGCTATTGGCATAAATAATAATTGGAGTAAAGTGAAATACGTACACACACACATTTTTGTTGTTGTTTTTCAGAACCACCTTTGGTTCTGAACCTTAGGAGAAAAGTCCAATTATCTGTTATGAATGACAGATAATCTGTTATGAAATGAGACATTATTTGTCTTTAAAATTACACTTTTGCATATTTGAAGGGTAACTCCTAGTTCTAGTATGCCAAGATGCAGCAAATTGTGTTTACACCATCCTTGCTGTTTACCAGGTAATAAACTAGCTTTCTGTCTGAGTTGTTCCACTCTGAAGTCATAGTGTCACCTCCACAGACACCCCCCTCCCAAGTTTGTGCTCATTTTGATTACTGTTTCTTCTACAAGGTCACAGCAGTTAACTGTAAGCAACACACTAAAAACATGAGAATTTTCATAGAAGTTAAACAAAAAGGAAATTGTCTTTTCAGTGTGTTATTCTCAATAGTGCCTGGCAGAGTATGTGTTCATAACTATTTCTTCAATTAATGAATGAATAAATGAATATAGTGGATAAACTACAGGACAGTCTGGAGCAAAGGTACTTGAGTGAGTTGGTCTTGAGTGAGTAGTAAGGTCTGTGGGTACATGCGTTTGTGTATATTTTGCATAGTTTTGTACAAAAAAGATAAAATTATGTGTGCCTTTCTTGTCCTTCTGAAACTAATGAATGCTATTTTGTGATATTAATCTACTGCCTGCCAATAACATTCTTTAACCTCCAGGTTAGGATTTAGCAGTGATGTCTTGCTGTACTACTCATTCATTACACACAAAACACTTCAAGCCATGATTCCATTTTTCTTCTCTTTTATAGAGAACTGGTGAATATTTACAGGAACCATTACATCTGTTGCCAAGACAATATATTAAGCTTAAAATAGCAAGAATAGCAGGACTAGTAGTCCAAGCAAAGAATTACACAAGATCTGGGTTTGGAATGCACTTTAAGGATAGAGGAAGAGTGGGGATTTACTGAAAATAATTTTTCAGTAAATTATCGTACTTGAATAAAAACATTAATTCAATAAAAACATTTTTATACCCCAGATTTAAGAAGTAAATAGATCTGTAGTAATGTTTGTGGAATGTAGTAGAAGCCCAGCACTCGATTCTCTTTTTAGTGTTCCTGAAATAGTTTACATCATCTGCTACCCTCTGTGAGGCACTTAAGAGGCAGAATTTTTTGGTCCAGAATACTGAATGAGACAAACCCTCCACTGCCAAAGAAAAACTCAACATGGACTTTGTATGGCAAAAGGTTATCACCATCTGTATTATATCAAGCCTCTGATTAGCTTGTATAAATATCTGGCAGGAAAGTAAGCTTCCCTTGTCCAGCAATAGTCATTAGAATGATAAAAATGCAGGGTTGTGTAACATTGTTCTAACACCCCGAGATCCATCACCATTACACAAGACTGCACACCCGCCCCATGTCAGGCTGCAGGAGAACTGTTTTGAAAAATGGTCTTGAAAGAAAAGAGAGGTCACAGCAGATCTGGTGTGGGGACAGTGTTCGCTCTTGGGCTCCATTAATTAAACTATGTGCTAATATCATACCAATCACAACACAGCCTTAGTTGCAATTACCCATTGTGACCAGCCTTGATTGAGAATACTAACCACAGAAGCTAATAAAGTCTTTTTTTTATTTTTTGAGATGGAGTCTCACTCTGTCACCCAGGCTCAAGTGCAGTGGTATGATCTCAGCTCACTCAACCTCTGCCTCCCGGGTTCAAGCAATTCTCCCGCCTCAGTCCCCCAAGTAACTGGGATTACAGGCATATGCCACCACACCTGGCTAATTGTTTTTATTTAGTAGAGACAGGGTTTTGCCATGTTGGTCAGGCTAGTCTTGAACTCCTGACCTCAGTTGATCCACCCACCTCGGCCTCCCAAATTGCTGGGATTACAGGCGTGAGCCACCACGTCTGGCCACAAAGTCATCTTTTAAAGAACTTGATCAATCTTGATGAGCCAATAGAAAAAATATGTAATTAATTACTTAACTAAAGAACTGGATACAATGAACTAATACCTATTATGACTATATGAAAGTTATTCTCCAAGGAGCAGAAAATTAGTTATGTCAATGTTTCAATCTGTTTGCCACATATATTGGTGTTAAGAAACATTTAGTCCAAACAACACACCATAAGCTACTTGTAATACTTCACCCTTCAAACTCTAAAATCTCACCACACTTTGTCTGTTATTTAGTAAATATTTCTAATTTGAGTCTCAGTTGTTCTTCAGTTCAAAGGATGTTTATGGTTTTATATTTTTAAATATTATTTTATGGGAAAAGAAGCTATTCTGTTCATTGTTTTCTGGACTTCATATATTCTAGTCTTTTTTGTTTTTATCTCATCCTACTTCCAAGCTTTACATCTATACCACTCTTTTGGGTGTAGAGTGTTGTTCTCTTCTCTGCTTCTAATTGAGATTGAATCCCAGCATTGCATTTATTTTCCCTATTATAATATTTCTGTCTTTTATACGGTTCTCACTTTAGTTTTTTCAGCTTCTCAGCCAGTTTTGTTTTAATTTTAGTCTATTTATCTTCTCTTTTCTCAACTCCATTTCAAAGTTTTATTCATTTATGTTAATCACATGTAACCTCTTTCTTCTTTCTTTCTTTGTTTTCTTTTCATTTTTTCTTTTTCTTTTCTTTCCTTTTCTCTCTCTTTCTTTCATAGGGAATTCTTATAATTTATATCTTGCATTCTATCTTTATTTTATTTAGCAGAAAATTTTCAAAGAAGCCAGATAGAGTTGAGGGTTTTCATTCTGCTTTTTCACTACCCATGAATGAAGGCATATATTCAGTCATAGTGTTTACAACAAATGATAAACAACTAACTGGGTAAAAGGAAAATGAGTGTTGGAATTTATGGCTGTAATTTTTGCTATCTATTATTATAAATATTATTAAAAACAAGCTGATAACCTACCCAAATAATCAGTGAAAAGGTTAACCCTCTTATTTTTAACAAATAAGCCACACTCTGTGTCTGAAAATGGAGGGCCTAGATCAGCATTGCCCAATAGAACCTTCTGTGATGCTTGACATGTCATTTGTTCTGTTTCATACAGTAGCCATTTGCCACATATGGCTTTTGAGCACTTGTAATAAAGATATTTCAACTGAGAAATTGAATTAGTCATTTTGTTTAATTTTAATTAACTTAAATTTAAATAGACACATGTGGCTAGTGCCTACAATATGGACAGTGTAAAGCAAGATATGATACATCCTTATCCCAGGATGAAAAAACACAAAGTGTCTAGAGAAGGTCTATGAAAATATTCTATAAATCCAAGATACACAAAGTCAACTTGAGGATTTGGAAGAGTACATAATTTAATACTAAAATAAGAAAATAAGCATAATTGGCCTGGTGCTGTGGCTCACACCTGTAATCCCAGCACTTTGGGAGTCCAAGGCAGGCAAACTGTTTGAGCCCAGGAGTTTAAGACCAGGCTGGGCAACATCCAGAAATCCTGTCTCTAAAAAAAAAAAAAGTGCAAAACATAGGCTGGGCATAGTGGTGCACACCTATAATCCCAGATACTCAGGTGGCTAAGGTGGGAGAATTACTTGGGCCCAGGAGGTGAATGTTACAGTAAGTCAAGATGGTACCACTGCACCCCAGCCTGGGTGACAGAATGAGACCCTGTCTCAAGAAAAGAAAGGAAAGGAAAGGAAAGGGAAAGGGGAAAGGGGAAAGGGGGAAAGGGAAGGAAAAGGAAAGGAAAAGGAAAGGAAAGGAGGAAGGGAAGGGAAGGGAGGGAAGGAAAGAAGGAAGAAAGGAAGGAAAGAAAAAGAAAAGAGAAAAGAAAAAGAAAGAGAAAAGCAAAGAAGCATAATAAAATGGTGCTTTCATCACTAGGATTTAGAAAGTCTAAGGCTCTATAAAAACAAGAACTGAAAGTCATAGAAAGAGAATAGGCTAAGATGAAAAGAAAGATGTTAGAAGAGGAATTTGATAAGAAATGAACACTTGTAAACTCAAAATAATGAAAGACAGAGATCCACATTGTTCATAGGGAGATTACAATATCAGAAATTTAAAAGGATAAAGTTTAGTACAAATTTTAGTGTAGAAAGCTGCTGACTAATAATCTCACATAGCCACAAAAGTTTATATAAATACTACCAAACTTAATTCAAATAATATTCAAAGAAACTTTCTCCTTTATATGATAAGGCTTATTCCTCAAATATAAATATCTATTAAAATTAGAAAGCCTTTTGCTCCAATGCAACACAATTATTATCCCAATTAAAAGGAAATAATTATCCAATATAATCACATTCAATAAAATTAATTTCTGGTTTGCTTATGAATAAAAATTAGGAATAAAAATACACCTCATTAGTATGATAGATTATCTGTCTAAAAACAATAATGGAACATGGATGAAGCTAGAAACTATCATTCTCAGCAGACTGACACAAGAACAGAAAACCCAACACCACATGTTCTCACTCATAAGTGGGTGTTGAACAATGAGAACACATGGACACAGGGGAGGGAACATGACACACTGGAGCCTGTAGGGGTCTGGGGGACTAGTAGAGGGATAGCAAGGGGTGGGGGATTGGGGAGGGATAGCATTAGGAGAAATACCTAGTGTAGATGATGGGGTGATGGATGCCGCAAACTACCATGGTACGTGTATACCTATGCAACAAACTCACACATTCTGCACATACGCCCCCGAATTTAAAGTATAATAAGTAAATTTTTTAAAAATAATGGAAACCATATTCAACTGTAAAAAATCAGCAGATTTCCCAAGTATATAAGAAATAAATCAGTAGTATTAAGTATTTTCATTATTATTTAAAATCCTTTTGAAATTTCTATCCAACATAATAAAGACACAAACCCATAGAAACTGTTATATTTCTTTTTGTTTGTTTGTTTTTTAGAGACAGGGTTTCTCCATGTTGGTCAGGCTGGTCTCAAACTCCCAACCTCAGGTGATCCACCCGCCTTGGCCTCCCAAAGTGCTGGGATTACAGGCGTGAGCCACCATGCCCCGCTGAAAGAATTATACTTCTTAAAGCTTCTGCTCCTTCTCACAAAATCACAATTAGAAAGAAAAGAACAAACTGGAAAATATATGTATTATGCTTATCAAATATAGTATTAATGTCTTTAAAAAATAAATAATTTGTATAGCTCTCTAAGGAGAAAAAAAGAGAAAAAATAACAAAAATACAGTTGAGCGTTTTTGACCAAACAAAAGACCAAAAAAAGAAACTGTATTTGCAGAAAATGTGAAAAATGTTTAACTTCACTAATAACCAAAATAGTCAATTTAAAAATAGTAACACTATTTTTTTAACTTCAAAATTTCAAGATATGTAGGAAAACAGATATTTTTGTAGGAGCCACTAGACTATAAGTGAGATTCAAAGCTCTGAGTTCACGTGATACTGTCCAAAAGAGCATAGAAGAGAAAATTTGGAAATGGCAAACAACAACAAACTATAACATAGAAGTAAATAAAAAAAACCCTAAAGATACTACTAGGAGACAGTCAACATTTTGAAGTACAGTCATGCATCGATTAATAATGGGGGATACCTTCTGAGAAAAGCATCATTAGGCAATCTTGTTACTGTGTGAACATCACAGACTGTGTTTACACAAACCTGGATGGTATAGCCTACTATACACCTAAACTGTATGGTGTAGCCTATTGCGTCTTGGCTACAAACCCTTACACTATGTTACAGTACTGAATACTGTGGAAACTTGTAACACTATGTTAAATGTTTGTGTATCTAAACATGGCTAGAGGTCCAGCTCTGATATTTGCTAGTTCTTCAAACTTTAGATCAAAATTTCCTCTTTCAAACTTTCCCAAATTCTTCTGCTATGCATAAAATCAGGGCCCCCACTTACATTCTACTACATTAACCCCATCATAATAAATTCTTGTAGGTCTGGCTATATCCCAAGCCAGATGGCAAGATATTCTATGGCAGGAATTGAATCTTCTATTCTCACGTGATTAATTACAAAGAATAACGATGAAGCAAGATAATGAAAGCAATTGCCTTAATTTTTACTAGCTTATGTCCACCATGCAGAATAAACTAATACATTCTAGGCCAAAACTTTGTTAGTAAATTCAATCCTGCAATCATGAAATGAAAATTCATATGAATATTATATATAAATTATTTTACCAGATCCATATTGAGCATCTATCCTATAACAGGCACTGTGCTAGGTATTTACCAATTGTATTATTTGATAAAACAATAGAACCGTTAACTAAAAGCAAAGTAAGTCAATAAATAGACAAAACAATGACAAAAGTATAAACTGGAAAGAGTATTCTGCAGTAATTGAACTTTCCTATTTATACTAAGTCAGGCACATTTAGTATGCTTCATTTATTTTAAGTATTTACTTGAGCTTCATAGACTGAAAGTCTAGAAAGAAAGAAAAATGTTGGTTGGCCCTATAACATTTAGGCTATTTATTATAGTCTAGCCAAACTGCAGAAGAACCAGAGGGTCAAAGAAGAACTACGTCTCAAATTTACGGTCACGAGGTTTTCCACCCACATACATGTTTTAGTTATTAAACGTGAATACAAATCATTTTGAAATGGACCCATTGGGACAGTGCAGCAAATTGGGAAATGATATGCACAGGAGTTGATGAGTAGCAGACTTAATTAAAACAGTTTTAAAAAAATATGCAGAAGACCAAACAAACTTCTAATAACGACAAATTCCACCATTTAGAATAAGGACACATAGGGAATAAAGAAAATCTGAATAGCAAAAGAAAGTCAACAGAATCCAAATGAAAATTGGAGGGAAATGACATATTATTCTTAAACAAATTGCTAATTTATTATAGGATAAAAAATCAAATTTAATTTTATTATCAACATTGTTATGAGTAAGTCTATCATTTTCATTTGAGATGTTAAACTCCTATCCAATATAACCAAGTAGCATTTAGTCCAAAAAGTCAAAGATATTAGAGAAATTATTCACATGCTAATGTCAAGAGGTCAAAGGAGAAAGTAAGATAATCTCAAATGGCCCCAGTATCATATGGTTATCTGGGCATCAGTGTATGATTCTACAAACAAATTAGGCAAAGAACAGAGAGGTGCTTACTTAATACGACCAAGAGAGCTATCATAAACCAATGACCAAAATAATGCCTGAAGCATTCTCATTAAATTCAAGAACAAGGCAAGAATGCCTCATCACCTTTTTGTGTGTGTGTGTGAAATGGAGTTTCGCTCTTGTGGCCCAGGCTGGAGTGCAGTGGCACGATCTTGGCTCAGTGCAACCTCTGCCTCCCAGGTTCAAGTGCTTCTCCTGCCTCAGCCTCCCAAGTAGTTGGGATTACAGGTGCCTTCCACCACACCCATCTAATTTTTTGTATTTTTAGTAGAGACAGGGTTTCATCATATTGGCCAGACTGGTCTCGAATTCCTGACCTCTGGTGATTCACCAACCTTGGCCTCCAGAAGTGTCTATCACTTTTATGTGAGAAGTTTAGCTGTTGTCACAAGGCAAGAAATATAAATAAGTATAAAAAAAGTTAATCATATTTTAGATAAAAGAGAATGAATTGAAAGATAATATTGAGAGGTGCTGAGAAAGATTTATATTCAGGAATAACTTTTCAACTGCAAAATTTTGCAGTAACAACTGACCAGCAATAGGAGATTTCTAAAATTCGATCGTGGTGTATCTACATGAAAAAATATACTTGAAAGGCAATTTTAGGAGAATCTATTGTATGGAAAAATTTTCATCATGCAACTTTGAAAACAAAAATTATAGCATGTACTTTCACTACATGTCATATAATTACATATGCCCACACATATATAAAAAGAGAGACAAAAACTGTAATTATTATATTTTCCTGCTTTATCTAAACTATTAATTTGTATATTTTTCCATAAAAAGGAAAGTAAGCAAAAATTATTTTTAGAGAAACATGCAAATAGAAGAAAGTAAAGACTTTTAATGGTTACCCTTGAATTAAATTTATTCACAAGTGTGTAAATAAATTTTGCAATTTATAGGGCCTTTGCAAATTTATTTGCCAAATTCACAAAGAATGAAGGCAACCATCCTCTGTTGTCTACAAGGATTGGATATTCACTTAATTAGCTTAAGTAAAGATTTATTGGATGTACATAGGAATATTTTTTCCAACCCAAAAGTAGGGAAAAGAGCTGGGTCTCAATAGGGATTGAAACGAGGAACAAGCAAGCCAGTAGAAGCTATGGTGGCTACTCCCTCCAACCTTACATTTATTTCCTTTGCAGTTACACAGTATGTTGTCTCCACTTCTCTTTGTATGTCTTCTTCATTTACTCTTCCTTACATGGATGGGATTTCTATGGTTCTCTGTGCAGCCTTAACTCTGTATATTACCTGCCTATGGTAACAAAACCAAAAAACACCTGCTGTCTCATGGCTCTTTGTGCCCTAATTCAAATTCCCAGGAAAAAGAATATAAATGAACTGTGTCAATCTCTATATTTCTACCTGCAATCCAAACAGAAAGGGACAACCCTCATGGGTAGGAGATAGACTGAAGAGGGTGGGCATGATACTCAGTGAAAGTGGCTCTTGACACAAGCTACGAAGAGAAGAAATATGCTATGCTTAGGCTTAGCCAGTACTGCAAAAAATACGAGCTATGAAGAAAAGAAATAATTTAATGCTATGCTTAGGCTTAGCCAGTAGAACAATTATTTTGGAAATGTATCTGGTCAAACTGTTCTCCCAAAAGAGCACCAAATGCCAGGAAGCATGTGCAGAGATTGGGAGAAATCAAGTGTAAAAATACTACTGAGAAAGAAGAAAAATGTTATTTATGATTCAAAGCTGTTAGAAAAGAAAAAATGTCTTCTTACCAGGTACTGTAATACTTACTATAAAGAAAAAGTTTAGCAGGAATTTAGAACATATGAAAGACATGGAAAATCTAACCATTATCTTGCAAGTACTTAGGCTTCAGCAACAAGGCAATTCTGGAAGGCTTCAGAGAGCCAAATATATTTCAAATCAAATCTGACACAAGGAGCATACAAAGGAGTGGAGGTTAAAGGGAGACTTTTTAAGTTCATGAACTTACCATGCACTTTCTTTGTTATAGTTATCTTAAATTCTTCAGAAAAACACATTTAATTTGTGCCATTTATTAGCATTCCAAATAAATGGCATTTGGAAGTTTTTTTGTTTTTTTTTAAACTTGTGTGATTGAGCACGTGACTACATAAATAAACCATTATGGAGCAAAATATTCTGTGTTTCTTATCTTTAAAAAACTGAAATTAGGCTGGGTGTGGTGGTTCACACCTGTAATCCCAGTACTTTGGGAGGCCAAGGCAGTGGATCAGGAGGTCAAGAGATAGAGACCATCCTGGCCAACATGGTGAAACCCCATCTCTACTAAAAATACAAAAATTAGCTTGGCATGGTGGTGCACGCCTGTAGTCCCAGCTACTCAGGAGGCTGAGGCAAGAGAATCACTTCAACTCAGGAGGCAGAGGTTGCAGTGAACTGAGATCGCACCACTGCACTCCAGCCTGGGCAAGAGAGTGAGACTCCATATCAAACAACAACAACAACAAATCCCTAAATCAAACCCCAAGTGATTTAGGAATGAGTTTTATTCATAGATTAGAAGATTAATTATCTGTATATAAATTTTCAATGACAGTAGTAATATTTATGTACACATCTTTCAAATGTGTTGACTTTTAAAATTATTTTGAATAAAATGTAGTCTCTGGTGGATTAAACAATTCTTCAATTTAGTTCCATGCTTCCTCTTACAATAGGTGCAGCGTTCTTTAAACATGTATTGGATATACAAATGAATCTAGTTTAATACCTACCATACTTGAAGAAAGATTTTAGTAAGCACTGACAATCATGGAGCTAATTGCTATAGCAAGGTTTTGAGCGTTTTGGTTTTTACCTGAAGAAAGTAATAAAATAGTCAAAAGAAGTTTGTTTTTTTTTCTTTTGTGAAATGGGATAGTGTATGAAAAGAAGAGGAATGATATGATACAGGGGAACACTGAATATCTCAGATTGGGATAAATTGAATTTTAACTGGAAGACCAAGTCTTGTACTGAGATTTGGCATATAAATTTACAAACTTAAGTGTAGGCTGAATGATTGAGAGTAATGCTTAAGGTCACTTAGGACTAAAAGAAAATTTGATTTTTCCTTGGGTCACATTTTATTTCAATAAAGGGTGAGCGGTGGAGTGCTGACCCTGTATGAAAAGAACCTAAGACCAGAAAGCTAGATAAATAAAAGGGACAGAGGCAGAGATCTTGCAGCTAAAAGATATGATCTCCTATTGCCTCAGAGGCTTGGTCTCTGCAAGGACTGGTAGAAATATCTGTTAAAGTATGTGAAGTGGGAGATGCCAGCTGATATGTTTATATCATGTAAGAATGACATCTGAGAGAGGGTGAAGTGGGTATGAGATAAGGGTGGTCAGCTGGGATTATCAGGCAACTTAGAGAGCGCCCATTCAAATGACAATCTCCAAAACGTCCCCTTCTCTTAGTCCTATATCTGCTCCAGCCTGCCTTCTGCTTGGTCATGGACATACCCAAGTCCCTTTCATGCTCAAGTCCCTTTCACAGCTGCCTCTCTGCCTCCTGACTTTGCAATGAACTTCATTGGTGAGTACGTATCAGTGTGTCTTGCATCTACTAGGTCTTCCGACAGCATGACATAGAGGTAGTTTTGCATGGTGGTTAGAATTTAGACTGGCCCAGACTGCCTGGACTTGAATCCTCGTTCCTCAATTTAACCAGTAGTATAATCTGGTTGAGTTACTTACATTCTCTATCATTCAGTTTCTTCATCTGTATTTTAGAAGTAATAATTATAACCTAACTAGCCAGGTGCAGTGGCCAACACTTGTAATCCTAGGACTTTGGGAGGCTGAGGCAGGTAGATTGCTTGAGCCCAGGAGTTGACACCAGCCTGGGCAACATGGCAAAACCACATCTCTACAAAAAATACAAAAAAAAAAATAAGCCAGGTGTGGTGGCTTAACCTGTAGTCCCAGCTATTCCAGAGGCTGGTGTGGGAGAATCACCTGAACCTGGTTGAGGCTCCAGTAAGCCACGATCGTGCCACTGCACACCAGCCTGGGAGACAGAGCAAAACGCTGTCTCAATAGTAATAATAATAATAATTAATAAATAATAACAACCTAAGTAAGAAGGCTTGCTATTGTGAAGATTTAACAAATTCAGACAGGGAAAGTTCTTAAAGTGGTGCCTGACAAGTAGTAATCATTCATTACCATATACCATGATTCATTCAAGGAACTTTTAACATGTTGCTAGATCATGTCTGTCAAGGAGATAAGCCAATTACAATGCAACCAACATTTCACACAGCACAGTGAATGAAAACTAGTAATCATGCTTATTACTGAGAGGACATGGGATTAGGAAAAATTGTGACTCTATAACCAATAACCATACAACTCCACCTGAGTCAAAAATTAGGTGATAATGCTCTTGGTAGAACAGCAGAAAAATAACTATTTGAATCTGTGCAATATTGAGGAGAACATTTTAGGAGTGCTTAAAGGGCAGCTGTGACAGTGACATGGAGAGGGGGATATGAATTGAAAAGCCCAGATCCTGCAGGTTTCCTCTAAACTCACTGGATGAGCTTCTCTCTCCAGAGGTGCCGTAAGGTTTACCTCCTTGATCACATTTTGGGGAAAAACAGGTAGAGTCCACATCTGTCTGAGATCCTTCTAAATTCTCTCAGGAAAGTGATCTGAAGGATGAATTTGCTCAAATTATCCTATCATTTCAAAAGTCAAGCATCCACTGAATAGTCTTTTGAGGAGATGTAAGAACTATTTTGTTTCAGTTATTTGCAACAGAAACAAATTCAGGAAATCACAATATATGCTCTATATACTAAAACGAAATGTACTAAAGATAGGTCTTTTTAAGAACTCCATAGTTTTAATGAATATCCTTTTCTAGGTCTTGGAGGAGGTACAAAGTCAAATAAGATGTGATCTTTGCCCTAAACAACCAGACGGAAGATAACAAACGCCACAAGATAGTTATATACCATGTATATACATCTCTGTAATTTCCTTATCTAATATATCCCTACAGTACTTCCCCACATTTTGGGAAAATATCAAATTGGTGAGTACAGATTACTCTGCAAAATTCCCACAAGAACCATACTGCTGTGACTTCAGCCACCTTTGCCTACTAAATTTTGATACTCGGCCTCATGCCATGAAACCATAGGAGAAAGGGGGAATATTGAAAGAGAAAAAGTGAAAAGTAAAAGAAGAAGAAAAAGGCATTGGTGCTTTCTGTGTTTGTGGACTCTCAAATGCTGGCCCACGTGTGAGTTCTTTGAAAAATGCTCCACGTTTTCTCAGACCCCACTTCCAGCACTGCACCCAGTAATTTCTTACTGCTGGAGCTGTCTGCTTAGTGGGCAATAAAGTGATTCCAGTTGAGCTATTACCCATAGTTCTTCCCCCCTGGAAATGTCACATACCCTTGCTTTGCCAAATATTGATAGTGCAGGCTGGTCCTCTTAGCCTCCCTTTTGGAGCTGCCACAGCAGACTCTGCTGATGGCCCACCCAGACTTCCCATGCCAGCATCTGCATCTCTGCCTGAGGGCTTTGTTAGGTGCCTGGGGACAACTCTGCCTAATTGCAGGGGACAGAATAGTGACAGAGAATGAGGTAGTTGCTAAATACCTGAGATCTCTCCCCCTTAAGTTGTGATAATTCTAAGGCCTGAAGTCCGCACTGGCTCCCAGCGTTCCCCTGTGGAATTAAGAACCAACTACAGTTTTATGTTGCTGTTGGCTGGCTTCCTTTCCTTGTCTCATTTGCCTACTCTCCCATCAATATTTACTAGGACCAACTCCCAAATAAGCTATGTACAGTAGAATCCTCATCTTAGGTTGTGCTTCTGGCAAAAGTTAGATGCAGACATCAGATGTGTTTCCAGCTCACTTCTAGGCACAGGGGGCAAATTAAGGCCCCTGCTCAAGTTCTAAGAGTGCACATAGTTTATGAAATTGAACTTACATTATATAGAGAGTTTTATATACTCATGGTAAACACACACAGAGAGCGTGATGAACATTCTTTTATAGGGAACTTTATCTCAGATTATTTTCTTATGAGAAATTCCTTGATTGGTAAATAGTTTTAGGATTTATACTTTTATTGTGAACATACTGACCATTTACCATATTGCTCTGGAAATATAATACCAATTTCTTAAATATGTAGACAAATTGTGGATGTTCTATGTTCAGAGAAAAAGGCCCATAAAGAGGAAGATCTCAAAGGCACAAGAAAGAAGGTGAAATGCTTGGTAAACAGTCTACCTTGCTGAGGGAAGGGACCCTTACTCTGATAAATGTAAGAAAATAAGGATGATTACGAATGCACAAATTTATGGGTTGAACTAGGGAAAATTTAAGAGTTTATATCTAATAAAATTAGAAGTGTTGGTATTTTAACCATATGCATACACAAATATACATTTTAAACATCATCTTTGAAATTAGAAAGACAGGCTGGGAGTGGTAGCTCATGTCCATAATTCCAGCACTTTGGGAGGCCGAGGTGGGATGATCACTTGAGCCCAGGATTCAAGACAAGCCTGGGCAACATGGCAAAACCCTGTCACTACAAAAAACACAAAAATTAGCCAGGCATAACGGTGTGAGCCTATAGTCCCAGCTACTTGGGAGGCTGAGGTGGGAGGATACCACAGGAGGCTGAGGCTGCAGTAAGCCATGATCATGCCATTGCACTCCAGCCTGGGAGATAGAGTGAGACCCTGTCTCAAAAAAATAAAATTAAATTAAAAATAAGATGAAATTAGAAAACAAACATACATATTTTACATTAGCAACTGGTACATCCTATTTGCTGGTGTAGTAGGATGGGCAATTTAAAAATCGAGGCTATTGGGAGTGTTTTAGCAGGAATTAAGAAAATAGTTCATCGAACTCATGTCCTCAAAATATACTTTATATACTCTGGCAGTAACTTACAACTGGAAAAATATTTAACTTGGTGTTGTTACTTTTTCTTACTAAATGACTCAATTAGGTAGTAAGTCCTGCTAAGAACTTCCCTTAAAATTTTTTCTCTATTTATCTTGTAGGAATTAAATTTTTCCTTAATTACTTTTAAATTACATTTATTCACATGTAAAACAAGGTAGCTATCACTATTTCAATAGATGTAGTAATTAGAATCTACCTTCAAGCTTACAGCTTTCACATTTAGTGCAGCTATGAAATAACTATATGCTCTGAATTTGAAAACTCTTTATTGCTTCACCCTTTACAGAAATAAACTATCAATTTCTTGAGGGACCTCATGACAAAGACATATGGCAGAGAAGATGAATACTTTAAAAATCCTACATAAAGATAAGAAAATGCATCTACTGATGTTTCACATATTGCATTTTCTGTCTGCTATCATTCATGTCAAGTGAAGCATTGTAACAACATATGTGCTATACAACAACTCTCACAGAGATTTTCCTATCCACAGCTGGCCTCCAAACTAGAGCAGGTTACTGTATGGAAGCAGACTCTGACTCTGCCAGAAATCCAGTCTTCAAATGACCTGGAGAGATTTAAAGAACAGCCTTTAAAATCTATGGGAAATGCAGAGACAATACATAATAGGAAATTCCTTTTAATGTAGACATGACTTCACCTGGCAGCTTACTAGAGAAAAGTTGAAGAAGAACCATGTCTTCCTGAGAAATTTTTATTTGTATTTATCAAATTAACACTATAGTATTAATTTTATTTTGTATTATACAATTTTCCCTGTCTCTACCAGTATCATCTTTTATTTGTGAGTGAATATCATATTATTTAGAAGCTCTGGCTTCTGGGAAACTAAGGTAATAAGTTTCTGTTGCATATGTGTGTGTGTGTGTGTGTGTGTGTGTGTGTGTGTCTGTGTGTGTGTGTGTGTGTGTGTATATATATATATATTGTTTGTTTGTTTGAAACAGAGTCTTGCTCTGTCACCCAGGCTGGAGTACATTGAAGCGATCTCAGCTCACTTTAACCTCTGCCTCCAGGGTTCAAGTGATTCTCCTGCCTCTACCTCCCAAGTAGCTGGGATTACAGGTGTGCACCACCATGCTTGGCTAATTTTTGTAGTTTTAGTACAGATGGGGGTTTTACTATGTTGGCCAGGCTGGTCTCAAACTCCTGATCTCAGGTGATCCGTCTGCCTTGGCTTCCAAAATTGCTGGGATTACAGGCATGAGCCACCAACCCCAGCCACACCAATATTTAAATGAGTTGCTTAGAAACTTTGATAGTTTTTACTAAAAGAAGCATCATCTGCCCCAAGGACTAAGGTATTTTCAGTTAGTCGAGGCCAGACTCTTCTATTTTGATCCTGGCCAGGCCAGTGGCATTTGAGGAAGAAAGGAATGGGATTTCCCATCATCTCCCATCTCCCTAGTTAGACATACACTCTTCCTGACTGGTATGGCAAAGATTTTTTATTTTATTTTATTTTTTTGAGACAGAGTCTCACTCTGTCACCCAGGCTGGAGTGCAGTAGCACAATCTTGGCTCACTGCAACCTCTGCCTCCTGGGTTCAGGTGATTCTCCTGCCTCAGCCTCCTTAGTAGCTGGGATTACAGGCGTCCACCACCACACCCAGCTAATTTTTGTATGTTTAGTAGAGACCGGGTTTCACCACGTTGGCCAGGCTAGTCTGAAACTCTGGACCTCAGGTGATCTGCCCTTCTCAGCCTCCCAAAGCGCTGGGATTATAGGCATGAGCCACTGCACCAGGTCAGGATGGCTCTTTACCTGCTTAGCATCCACATTTTCTTTCTTCTTCAGCAATAAATCTCCATAAAACTAAGGGTGAGCATGAAACCAAGTATTTCCCAATGAGATCTCTGTGGAAGTACTGCGTGGACTGCCACAGAGTCTCCTTAAGCATATGACTGCCTCTGTCCTTTTCTCCTTCCAGGCATGTGGAATGAGCCCCTGATGGTAGGAGCTCCAGCAGCCATGTGAGACCACAAGGTGACCTGATGTTGATGCAGCAGAGATGAAAATAAAGAACTGGATCCCTGAAGATATTTCAGACCTGTCATTTTTCCTCTGAATTTTCTACTCAAGACAATTTGAGAAAGAAATAAATGTCCATCATGTTTAAGCTAGTGGTACCTCAGATTTTCTATTATATCCAGCTAAGCTATTCCTAGCCACTTCATTCATTCTAGTTTATACCATCTAGAGGATTTATACCATCTCAGCCTCTGCCAATGATTGTTCCATGTCAGACCATGGAATAGCAATCAAGGACCACAAAATGAAATTCCAAATGCCAAGTGGGGACTTCAGTGAGCTGAAAGAGTACACATCCAGAATTGCTACAATTTGCCAAGAGTCAGCCCAAAAGTCAGATTTTGAAAACATGCCACCTCCTGATTTTAAAACGTGTAATTAGATTATATACACATACACACTCACACACATATGCCAAGTGAAATACACTACACCCTTGGATTGACTATGACATTACAGCCATGGTTTACATTTTCTGGGTTACACTGTTTGGCTTTATATCTTGTGTAACAGTTTAGCAGCCCTGGAAATGACATCCACTACTTCTCCCTAGCTTTGGATACCTACCTCACAAAGGTAAGATATAGGGAAAGAGGGGGCACAAAAAGACCAGGTGATAAATCAGAAGACTGGATAGACTGTCTTTGGCATTTACTTAGCTATGTGATTTGTGTTTAATTATGGTCATTGTTAAGACAAATCCCCTCTGTGCACATTTGTATCATTAGGTCATTGGTGGAGAATTTTCCTACGCTTTGGCTACAGCTGTGAGGGAGGACAAAGCAGTTGGCTCTCTCCATGTGTCTAAGCATTCATAGTCCTTAACCAAGCATTTTCATGATGCATTTCAACCAAACAGAACATAATACCAGCAACCAATACTAATAAATGCCTTTAACAGTAGCAGTAGGCACACATTCTTATTACATACCAGTATCCTATATGCAATAAATAACAAAATTAATAAATAAAATACATGTAATGCTAGATTAAAAAGAAATTTGAATTCAACATTTAAGCATTATTCACTCTCTCTTCAAATTAAAAAGTTTAGGCCAGGCACAGTGACTCACACCTGTAATCCCAGCACTTTGGGAGGATGAGGTGGGCAGATCACTTGAGCCCAGGAGTTCAAGACCAGCTTGGCCAACATGGCAAAACCTCATCTCTTCTAAAAATATAAAATTTAGCCAGCTGTGAAGCCAAGATGGCACCACTGCACTACAGCCTGGGTGACAGAGGGAGACCCTCTCTTCTCTCAAAAAACACAAAAAAATGAATTTGAGTACTTTTTTTTTTTTTTGCCTAAGAAATATACATGAGGTCTGGAATTGTTGTAGGTACTAAGGATTTATTTATTCATTATTTATTCATTCCCTTCCATTCCATTGCATTTATACTTCTAATGTTCTGATAACATTGAAAAAGAGATTCCTATATAATACCAGGGACGATTTCAGAATTGTTTAAAAGGTTAAGAAGCACAAAGGAGAGAACAGTTCCAGATGTACATTTGGAAATATATCTTTTCAGCATAAAGTACTTAGCTTCTGCAACAGTGAGTGAGTCTTGATGTTAAACCTAACTTCTGAGTCCACTGCAGATTACATGAATGCCCCACCCCTTCCCATAGGAAAGGAGAACCCAAACTTTCCTTATTACTTTGGCACTGGGGCCATCAGAAGAGACCACTGCAAAACATACAAAGGCTATTATCAGCCTACTGTATGAACCCTAGTGGCATCTCACAGATCTTCAGGGTTTATTAGAGAACATAAAAGCAGATACTTTCTTCCCATAAGCCTGGGAGAGAAGATTACTCTCCAGGTAAAGGTGTGAATGTCTATAAGTGTGAACACATCATGGATGATAATCTTTCCCTGAAGCTAGGAAGCACTTCCACCCATTTAGTCCCAATCCTCAAACCATCTGAAGCTTGGATTTTTGGCGAGACAGAGCGTTCCCCACCAGAGAATCATATTTCTGGAATTCTGGAACAATGAGGAAAGCAGTCTTTTTCTTTTCAAAGGAAGCTTCATGTTATGTTTGTTTAACGGATATTTAGCAAAAGCAAAGTAGAAATGAGGGGCTCTGGTTTTATTTTGATGTGAAATACGTAGGATTAAGAAGAGCCTGGCATTTACAGTGGGGCCAATCCAAACACATTAACTTTAGGAAAGGTAACTTATAAACACATGGCAGGAAGAAAAACCAAGCAGAAAGGTTATTATGAGATAATTACTCCCCTGGAACAAACAGCTGAAGAGCTTTTTATTAATTCTGCAAAAGGATTTCGTGTAATTAAGTTCAAGATGCTAAACTTTCCCCCAGGCTACTGATTTTGTACTAATGACAGAATTCACTGCTTTAGTCCTTGTGCTCTTTGAAGAGTGCTAGGGGGTGGTGTCTGAAGAGAAAATGTCTATCCTGTATTTTATTCATTCAAATCAAGTGTGATAATGGTGAGTACCCATTCATATACTAGCCCTTGAGTTGTCTAATTCTGACACCAAATAATAATCATTTAAAAAGTGAAGCAACTCTGTTATCCTTTTTGTTTAGTCAATCCCATCTGCTGAGAAATAACAACAAATTTCATGTTGTTAAAGAAAATTCTATATCTCGTGGTTTTTACGTAAGAGGAATAAGATGTCTGACTGAGAGGTAACTGTGTGCTTGCAAGGTGTGGCTGGGTACTATACATGTTTATGTGCTGTTTGCCTGTGATTGTGTCCGTGCACACTTGTGTGAGCATTCAGTTTCACACACAAAAGGTTTGATAAACTAATTTTTCCAGGGAGTAATTAATAACCTCAAAAATGTTCCTGTGATTTTCAGTTTCACACAAAGGCTAGGTCACAATCAGTTGTAATATTACCATTCTGCACACACATGGGAATCTCATGAATAATCTAATTTCCATGATGAAATGTACAAAGTTTCACGTCAAAACCCACACAAGACAGTTTACCATTTTCAAACTAACTCTGCAGCCAAATACTTCTGCCTGATCCCTATGCAAAAATTCAAGCCTCAATCAACACCATTTCCAAATGTTGATTGTCTCCTACCAATCTCTAAATCTTATATTTTAATTATATCTAAGAATGTTCATCAGAGGCTTGGAAAAGTTACAATGAAGACATGTAGGCTTCCAGGTTAGACAGGGACTGACTCCAGCTGACCTTCTTTTGTACCTTCTCATAGCCCAACCAAAATGAGGAAAAATAAATAAATAAAAATAAAGTCAAAGGGAAGATCAGCTAATACAAACTTTTGAGAAATCCTGCTTGTTAGATTACAAATGAATCTAGGCTGAAGAGTAGCACTGGGAACCTTGTTGGCAATTCCACTTTCCAAGACAGGATGTAGTACTTGGAAGGGGAAAGCTGAAGACAGAGTAGGTCTTGAGGGGAGCACTGTGTATTCAACTCATTACCCATTTCACTGTTTTAGATCAACATTCTCAGAGGCTCCGGGCAAGTCTGGCCAAACCAAACAGAGGAGCTGGTACATGGCAGGGTTTTCCCTGATGCAGCGGGGTTCTTCCTTGATGGAGTAGACCATGGCATTAGGAATAAGGCCAGCCATCAGGACCTCATGAGTACTTAGAGTGGAGACCAGGTGCAACAGGGAGCTAGCACTGTAAAACTATACCCTGCCTAGTGTGACTGCTTCAACACACAGAGAGCACTTTTAGGGTAGCTGTTTCATCTCTTAACGGCACAAGCCTTCAAACCTTCATAAGTAATGAAAACAGCACAAATGAAAAAATAGATTCAATAGATTAATAAAATATTTGTTGCCATCACCCTAAACAAAAGATCTAAGAAAAAAATATCTGCCACATACTTGGGTTACCCAGAGCTGAGGGTTAATACCATTAAGATTTAAAGAGCATTTGCAAATCAATAACAGAATCATTCCCAGTTAAAAACTGGATAATAATCCTCAAATATCTTACAGAAGAGCTATATATGGACAATAATACATTTTTTAAATATTCAGCCTCACTAATAGGGAAATGCAATTTAAAATGGGACTCCCTTTCTCACTTAAAAAGTTCAGGGGGGAATCTTCAAATGATATTAGCCTGCACTGGCCAGTGTGCACCTTAGGTGCTGACATTGGCACTGCATGTGGAGGGCAGGCTGGCACAGTTTTCTGCAAAGCAACTAGACACATGTATTAAATGCCTTTAAAAACATGCTTATTATTTGATGCAATAATGGCATGTCAAGAATTTGCATTAAGGAAATGGTTAGAGATATGGGCAAATATTTAGTTATACAATGTTTATAACAGCCTAAATATATAATAATAGGTAGACACACACACAGACACACACACAGACACACACACAAACATTCTACAGTGGAAAACTGTGTGACCATGAAAAATAATGATATAATAGAAATATGTTCCTTATTTTGGAAAGAAGGAACATATTTTTATGAAATATATGAGGGAAATGCAAAGTCGAATTACAAGATGGATACAATTGAATGCTTTTACTGGGTAAACATAATTTGTGCATAATGTATGTCTGAAAACATGTCTGTTACCTAGACAATTGAATAAAGTTAAGGAAGGTATATACCAAATTATGACAATATATTTCCAGGAAATAGTTTTCCTAATTATTTTCTACAATAAACATTTACTATCAGTAAAATAAAATGTATGTAAAAAGAGAAAAAAACTGAACCAAAGAGACTTCAACAAGAACCCAAATATAGAAGGCATATTTTTAAAAAGCAATGTTTCTGGGCCAGGCGCGGTGGCTCACACCTGGTAATCCCAGTAATGCCAGCACTTTGGGAGGCTGAAGTGGGCAGATCACGAGGTCAGGAAATCGAGACCAGCTTGGCCAATATGGTAAACTCTGTCTCTACTAAAAATACAAAAATTAGCCGGGTATGGTGGCACACACCTGTAGTTGCAGCTACTCAGGAGGCTGAGGCAGGAGAATCACTTGAACCCGGGAGGTAGAGGTTGCAGTGAGCCAAGATCGCCCCACTGCACTCCAGCCTGGGTGACAGAGCAAGAGTCTGACTCAAAACAATAAAATTAAATCAATGTTTCAAGAAAAGTTGATTGAAATTTAATTTTAAAAGATGCTATTCATAACAGTAATATTGAACAGAATATATTTAGACCTAAATTGGAAAAATATATACAGGACTTAATTTCTAAAAGTCTACAACTTTACTGAAGATTATGTATAAATGTATATGTATAAAGAATATGCATAAATACTATTAAGCAAATTATATGAACCACATAGTGCTGGGACAACTGCTTAATTATTTATTTAAAAAATAAAATTAGGCATCTTTGTCATACAATGCACGAAGTAAATTGCAGATGGATTAAATTGTTAACTAAAAAACTATTTCTTTGATTTGGGAAATGAGAAAGCTATTCTAAGACTTTAAGCAAATATAATAAGCTCTTACACTTTTGAATTAGAATAAGTATTACTATAAAAATATAAATAATCCCTAATTCAATATTTTCTATATTGAAATCTAAATCCTTACTGACTTTACTGGTAATATGTAAAAATGAATTTCAAATTAATATTAAATAAATGGGTAAGAATTAACTAGAAAAAAGAATAGTTTTTTTTTTTTAAAGGGGAGAATTCGCACTACCAGATATTTAAATATGGTGTAAAATTACAATAGTTAAATCATTTTGGCAATGATTGCAAATGAGATAAAGAACGGGATAAAATAGAAAGCCAGAAGGAGATCAAATAGCCATAAGCATTTAGCACATGATAAACGTGACATTCAATTAAATTGGAAAAGGAGAGATGGCTATTAAGCAAGTAGTGCTGGGACAACTGGTTAACTACTTTAAATTAAATTAGACCTCTTTGTCATACCATACACAAAAATAAATTCCAGATGGATTAAGCTGCTACGTGGAAAACTATTTCTCTGATTTGGGAAATGAGAGAGCTATTCTAAAACTATGAACAAGTATAGGATCTTAAGAAAAATATTTGATAGGTCTGATTATATAAAAATATAAATCATTCATCTAATAACATTTCCATAAACAAAAATAAAAGGCAGTGAACTGGAAAAACATTTGCAGCATATACACAAAAGAATTACTGGCCTCACTATATAAAGAGCTTTCATAAATCATTAAGAAAAAAGCCAATGTGCATTATAATGGCAAAAATGGCCAAAAATTATGATAATTATCAAAGGAAAAAATACAAATGTCCAGTAGATGTATTGGAAAATGTTCACCTTCAAAAATCAAAAATGTGTATTTGCTAAAATGATGCCTCTATCACCTCTTAAATTGATAAAGATATTAAAAATAATAGTATATATTATACATGTAACTATGTGGCAAATTTAATGCTGAGATACTCTGCTGATGAGAATATATATTTATACAACCCTCCAGGGGAGAAATGAACACTATGTATCAGAAGTTACAATGGTTCATAACCTTTAGTTCAGGAACTTTCATAGATATTCTTCCTAAAAAGGTAAGCAGAGGAGTCCACAAATATTTACGTTCACAATAACTTAGTAAAGAAAAATCCTAAGTGTCCAACAATAGGTGATTGGTAAAATAAATCATGGCACTTGCACGCAATGGAATAGTATGCACCTGAAGTAGAACATTTGAATTAGGATATAACAAATGAAAGAGGTAGGCTACAAAATAGCAAAATACCAATTTGGTTAAAAGTATGAATGGATGTACATAGTGGGCAAATGTTCAACAACTTTTAAACAGTGGTTTTTGAAAGTGATGAAATTTTAGGGTTTTTTTTTTCTTCCTTTCCCTCCTTTTGTTTAATTCATTCTACAAACACTGGCTTGCTATTATGTGTCAGAGATTTCTATATGTTTTTTTTTCCCCAGTGAGTGTGGATTACTTTGTAACAGAAAAACACACATTTTATAAAAGTCCATCATCCCAAACTGACTTCCCCTTCCAGATGTTAAGAATCTAATAAATGACTTGAAGCAAAAATAGGAAGGGGATGAATCTTACATTGAAAGCATAACATAACTTTCAAAAGAATTGGGGTTACATTCAGATCACTCCATGTCCTACCTTTAGAAACACTTTGTAAACCATACTCACCTGTTTCAGCTCGGAGACCATCTGCTCCTACAAATGTGAATGTGATTAGCGTCTCCAGGATCCCTTCCTAACAGGGTTCTCGAAGCGGACCATTTAAGGAGCCTGACATCTCTCTAAGAGTTTTAAAATCCATTATCCCATTGGAGCCCCCACAACAATAATAGGCGGGTAGCGATGACTGGTTTTGTGGATGGGGACGCTTGACTTGGGGAGGTGATGCCTTGCCCAAGACTGAACCCCGGGTTAGAGACGGGCAGGCAGTGGTGGGTGGGAAGGGCCCGGGGACTAAGGCGGGTGTCGGGAGGGGGCGGGCGCCTTACCGCGGCCTGCTGGAAGGCGCCCTTGGTGTAGGTGCCGCCACCCCGGTAGGAGATGGCAGGGATCTCTTGGAGCAGCAGCGCGCACTTGTGCTGGCGCGCGCGGCGGGTGGAGATGTAATCGACGCGCGGCACCACGTAGTTCTTGGACGAGAAGGTCACGATGGCCACGCGCGTGGCCGTGGGCACCACGGGGAAGTCGGACAGGAGCTTGCGGACGAACATGAGCTCGCTGCGGAAGTTGACTTCGCCCACGCTGGACGAATCGTCCACCAGGAAGACGAGCTCCAGGCGCTCGCTGAGTTCCCGCAGCCGCCGCACGCGTCTCCGGAACGCCTGGCCCAGCCGCTCCACTCTGCTCCCCTGCCGCTTCCTCGCCAGGAGTCGGCGGCGCGGGGAGACTCCCGGGGGCCCCGGGCGCGGTCTCGGGGAAGAGGCGGAAGCTGAAATTGCGCGACGGGGACATCTGCTGAAAGGTCGCCCAGCCCGAAACAAGCGCCAGACCCCAGCAACAAAAGGCCAGGCGAGGCCACATCGCGCTGGAGACTGAGCGGCCGCCCCGGAGCGCAGGCGGCGGCCGGGGCGGGGAAGAGGCGCCCGGCGGCCCGGCTCCCAGAGGGGCGTGCGCGGAGCGGGGCACGGGGCAGCGGGGGCGGCCGCGAGCCTCAGCGCGCTTTCATCTGACACTGGGGACAGACACAGTCCAGACTCCTTGGCAGCTCGGGGACTCCGGAGGGAACAGCGCGCGCTCTCTACTCCTCTCTTTTCTTCCCTCCTCTCCTCCTCCTCGCTCTCCCTGAAGCCTATAAAATGTTTGAAGGAAAGGGGGCAGTCAAGAAAAATCTCCCGCTTCCCTCCTTCACTCCCTCTCTTCCTCTCCCCCCGCTCCCGTCTCCTTTCTGTATCTCTGACTCTATCTCCCCTCCCCCCCCCCCCCCCCCCCCCCGCCCATTCTCCTCCCGGGATCAAGCCAAAGACTCGGAGATTCCATGACACCAGAACCCCGCGTCTGTCAGGCTGTCAACATTCCCGCAGCAAGCGCACCAGCGCCGAAGCCCTGATTGATCCCATATGTCTGGCAGGAGCTGCAGAGGAATTCACTGGAGATGGATCCAGATACCGAGAGTGCCACAGTAATTGGAAACACTCTGTAGACGAAAACACACACGCGGCGGACTAGCCAGGGAGTTGAGAGCATCCTTTGAAAACTGCTTGCTCACCTTTTGTATTTCTTCCCCCCCCACCTTCAGTGTCCCAAAGCCCTCACCAAATAGATGACTGTAGAATTTTCCTAATGGGGATTTCTAATCAGTGGTGTGTGTGAGCGTGCAGACCCTAAAGCGCCCCCCGCAGATCACACCATAAAGAAGTTGCATCTAACCTGATGCATTCCCTAGGAATGATTTGTCATGGTGCTTCAGTCGTGCATTAATTCATTCATCTGTGTGTTCATTCTTTCCTTAATTTAACAAATATTTTTTGAATGCCCATTATGTGCCAGGAGCTATGAGAGGCACTGGGAGATATAAGCAATAAAAATTGACATGGCTTCTGTCCTCAAGGAACTTATAGGGTAACAAGTGAGGTGACCATTAACCAGATATTAACATACAAAATATATGTAATTACAACTGACCATACTAAATAAAGGAGTTTAGGTAGACAGACTTGACCTTGGAGAGGCCAGAGAAGCCTTTTCTGAGGACATAAAATTTGTGCTGAAATCTGAAGCATGAGTAGGGATCCCCCAATCTCCCTTGATGTGATGTTGATCTATTTCAACAGATAAGATTCACCTGGCTTTGAATGGTACCTGGCATATATCTGCTTTGAAACAAGTTGCTACCTGGGATGGCTTTTCTAAAGCAAGAACCCCAAAGGGGATGGCACAAGTGTAAAGGAAAGGTGCACTTTGCATGAGGGTGGGGTCTTCGGTTAAATGATTCAGCTAGGAGTCAGGAATCCTGTGTAGATAAGCCTGCAGTTATGTAAACCACCTGAACTGAGTCACTTCCAATCCTTAGCTCAGCATCAATATCTATTTCATGATGCAACTGAGTGGTCTCAAAGTTTTCTGTGTCTCTGATAGTGAACGATTTAACTCCATCTGTACTTACCAAAATACCTTCAGTGAGAAGTATCACAATGTATTGGTTAGCATGTTAGAGCTCTGGCATCAGTTTTCCTGGGCTGAAATATTGACTCTGCCATTTCTAGTTATATAGTCTCGACTCAGTTTGCCCATCTGTAAAATAGAGTAATAACAATAGCATATTAAGAGTTGTCATAAGGATTAAGTCAAAAAAGAGTAAAATTCTTAGGACAATGCTTGGAACATAGCATGTACTCAATAAATGTTGGCTGATTACTCTTATTGCCACCTTTAATTGTGAATGTTCTTCAAATTATTTTCCTAGCAATACTTATTGACCACCTACTATGTGCCAGCATCTTAGATAACGAGGATTTAAAGGTGAATAAGGCTGGGTTCCAGTCCTCCAGAAGTTCAAAGAACATTAGAAAAGAACATAGATTTGCAAACAATTACAAAGCAGTAGGATGATTGCAAAAGCAGAAAAGAAGGAGCAAGGAGGAGAAATATCTCATTCTTCCTGGGGAATGAGCAAGACTTCATTTGAGCTGGGGCTTTTTTTTTGAGAAAGAGAAAGGTTTTCCAAATTTCACCTATTCTGTGTTATTTACAACACACCATGAAGCCCTTTCTGTGCAAAGCACCGTGGCAACTGCAATGTGAGCTATCTCCTGTGTTCCCCACACAAACCAAGGAAGTACACAATGGCTTTAGAACTCTTGCTGCAAGTAAGTGGCACCCAATGTCTCCTCATTTAAACAGAAATGGATTTCTTGGTTCGTATAACTAAACTAGGGAAAGGGTAGAGTGTAGAGCTGGTCTCAAAAGGCTTGGAAAAGGAAATTTAAAACAACTCACATCTTCAATTTTTCTCTCACTTTGGCTTCTCTTTGGATGCCACACTTAGTCTCTTCTTTGGATTTATAACCTAAGACTTTTCCCCCACAAACTCAAGTTAATAATATTTTGAGATGTCTGCCATAGACCTAGGCCCATCCAAAGCTCTCTGGATAATTCTGACACATGCTGTAGGGGTGAAAGCCTAAGAACAGCACTCTGGCAGTGTGTACTTCAGTGGGATGAATAGTGAGGCCCAGGTTACTTGTCCTCATGGTAAGAGAGTGCAGACACATCAGTCAGAGAAGTCCTGCCTCAGTGTTATTAAGACTGTTGCTCCTTCCTGATCGATGTGGTGATGTCAAAAAGAAAGAAAGAAAAAAAAAAAAGACTGTTGCTCCAACTCTTGCCACCACTCCCCAGTGCTCTGTAGTTCCTTCTGCTCTCTAGTCTAAAGTAGTGGTTCCCAATGGGAGAGATTTGCACATCTCATTCCCAGAAATTAGGCAATGTCTGGAGACATTTGGGGGGATAGGGCAGTGCTACTGGCATCTAGTGTATAGGGGCAAGGGGTACAATTAAACCTCCTACAACGCACTGGCAGCCCCACAACTAAGAGTCACCCAGCTCCACATGACAATAGTGGTGAGGTTGAGAAACTTTGGCCAATACCATAGTAATAGATGCAGAAGATGATAAAAACGTGTTAGACTAAAAATTACGATTAGAAAGGCTAGGAGCAGCGGCTCAAGCTTGTAATCCCAGCACTTTGGGAGGCCAAGGCAGGTAAATCATTTGAGGTTAGGATTCCGAGACCAGCCTAACAAACATGGTGAAACCCTGTCTCTACTAAAAATACAAAAAAAAAAAAAAAAAAAAAAGCTGGGCATGGTGACACATGCCTGAAGTCCCAGCTGGGCATGGTGACACATGCCTTAAGTCCCAGCTACTCAGGAGGCTGTGGCAGGAGGATCACTTGAACCCAGGAGGTGGGGGTTGCAGTGAGCTAAGATTGTACCACTGCAGCACTCTAGCCTGGGTGACAGAGTGAGACTCCCTCTCAAAAAAAAAAAAAAAAAAAAGAGAGAGAGCAAAAGCAACTTAAAGATATGGAAATGACAACATGTAGCTGAAGTACAGAAAAAACCTACCTTGACTTTATCTCATAAAATAAAGACTTCTGGGGGGGAAGAAAGGGGGTGTTGGTGGGCTAGGCCAAGAGGCATGCATTATATTATTCTCACCACCTAAACTGTTATTCAGAGTCCCACATTTTGTTCAATCAGGAATAGAACCTCAATCCTGTGTACCCATTGGGACCAGTGCTAGAGTTGAGGACACCAGCTATACCCTCTCTTCACTGCAACCATCTTTCTACATTGAACAGATATTGTGAAAAGATAAGTTGCATGTGCATATGGGGAAAGATGGGAGGAGGGACTGAGGAAGAGAGGAGAGAGTGGCGATGGCAAAGATCCTCCTGAGATACCAAGCATCAAGTCCAGTCATGGGAGCAGAGGTGGGAAAAATGTCTGTTTCCACACGTGCTAGTTGTAGTATTTTGTTTTGTTTTAAAAACAAAACTATAACACAGTGTCAGTGAACCACAGCACCAGGCAGTGGTGATAGGAGGAAGATGCCATCTTGTGACTGCATTATGACTGTATTTATAAGAGTATCTCTCTGCCGTGAATTGAGTGAAGACATTCTCTCACATACAGAGGTTGGGAACATCTGCCACCCTAAGTGTTTCTTTTTAAAAAAAATTTCCATCGGTTTTTGGGGAACAGATGAGTAAGTTCTTTAGTGATGATGTGTGAGATTTTGGTGCACCCATCACTTTAGCAGTATACACTGAACCCAATTTATAGTCTTTTATCCCTCACCGCCCTCTCACCCTTTCCTCCTGAGTCCCCAAAGTCCATTGTGTCATTCTTATGCCTTTGCATCCTCATATCTTAGCTCCTCTTTATGAGTGAGAATATACGATGTTTGTTTATTCCATTTCTGAGTTACTTCACTTAGAATAATAGGCTCCAATCCCCCCCCCCCCCCCCAGGTTGTTGTGAATGCTATTAATTTATTCCTTTTTATGGCTGAGTACTATTTCATCATTCACAGTTTCTTATCCACTCATTGATTGATGGATATTTGGGCTGGTTCCACATTTTTGCAATTGCAAATTTTGCTGCTATAAAAATGCCTGTGCAAGCATCTCTTTCGTATAAAGACTTCTTTTCCACGGGGTAGATAGCCAGTAGTGGGATTGCTGGATCAAATGGTAGTTCTACTTTTAGTTCTTTATGGAATATCCACACTGTTTTCCATAGTAGTTGTACCAGTTTACAATCCCACCAGCAGTGTAGAAGCGCTCCCTGTTCACTGCATCCACCACAACAGCTATTATTTTTTGATTTTTGATTATGGCCATTCTTGCAGAAGTAAGGTGGTATCGCATTGCAGTTTTGATTTGCATTTCCCTGATCATCAGTGATGTTGAGCATTTTTTCATATGTTCACTGGCCATTTGCATATCTTCTTTTGAGAATTGTCCATCCATGTCCTTAGCCCATTTTTTGATTGGATTGTTTTTTCTTGCTAATTTGTTTGAGGTCACTGTAGATTCAAGATATTAGTCCTTTGTCAGATGTATAGATTGTGAAGATTTTCTCCGTGGGTTGTCTGTTTACCCTGCTGTTTATTTTGCCATGCAACAGCTCTTTAGTTCAATTAAGTCCCTGCTATTTATCTTTGTATTTATTGCACTTTTTGGGTTCCTGGTCATGAAATCCTTGCCTAAGCCAATGTGTAGAAGGGTTTCTCTAATGTTATCTTCTAGAATTTTTAAAGTTTCAGGTCTTACATTTATGTCCTTAATCCATCTTGAGTTGATTTTTTGTATAAGGGAGAGAGGAGGATCCAGTTTCATTCTCCTACATGTGGCTAGCCAATTATCCCAGCACTGTTTGTTGAATTAGGGTGCCCTCTCCCCACTTTATGTTTTTGTTTGCTTTGTCAAAAATCAGTTGGCTGTAAGTATTTGGGTTTATTTCTGGGTTCACTATTCTGTTCCATTGGTCTGTGTGTGTATTTTTATACCAGTACCAAGCTGTTGTGGTGACTATGGCCTTATAAGTATAGTTTGAAATCAGGTCATGTGATGCCTACAGACTTGTTCTTTTTGCTTAGTCTTGCTTTGGTTATGCAGGCTCTTTTTTGGTTCCATATAAATTTTAGAATTGAAATTGTTTTTTCTAATTCTGTGAAGGATGATGGTGGTATTTTGATGGGAATTGTATTGAATTTGTAGATTGCTTTTGGCAGTATGACCATTTTCACAATATTGATTCTACCCATCCATGATAAAGGGATGTGTTTCCATTTGTTTGTGTTGTCTATCATTTCTTTCAGCAGTATGTGGTAGTTTTCCTTGTAGAGGTCTTTCACCTCCTTGACTAGGTATATTCCTAAGTTTTTGTTTGTTGTAGCTATTGCAAAATGGGTTGAGTTTTTTTATTTGATTCTCATCTTGGTCGCTGCTGATGTATAGGAGAGTTACTCATTTGTGTACATTAATTTTGTATCCTGAAACTGAATTCATTGATCAGTTCTAGGAGCTTTTTGGAGAATCTTGAGGGTTTTCTAGGCATAGGGTCATATCAGAAAACAGTGACATTTTTTCTTCCTCCTTACTGATTTAGATGCCCTTTTTTTCTTTCTCTTGTCTAATTGCTCTGTCTAGGACTTCCAGTAATATGCTGAATAGAAGTGGTGAGAGTGGGCATACTTGTCTTTTTCTAGTTCTCAGAGGGAATGCTTTCAACTTTTCCCCATTCAGTATCATGTTGGCTGTGGGTTTGTCACAGATGGCTTTTATTACATTGAGGTATGTCCTCTGTATGCCAATTTAGCTGAGGGTTTTAATCATAAAGGGGATGCTGGATTTTGTCAAATACTTTTTCTGCATCAATTGAGATGATAATCTGATTTTTGTTTTTAATTCTGTTTGTGTGCTGTATCACATTTATTGACTTGTGTACACTAAACCATCCCTATATTCCTGGTATGAAACCCACTTGATCATGGTGGATTATATTTTTGATATGTTTTTGGATTCAGTTAGCCAGTATTTGGTTAAGAATTTTTGCATTTATGTTCATCAAGGATATTGGTTTGTAGTTTTCTTTTTTGTTATGTCCTTTCCTGGTTTTGGTATTAGGGTGATACTGGCTTCAGATTCCCTGTTTTTCTATCTTGTGGAATACTGTCAATATGATTGGTACCAATTCTTCTTTGCATATCTGGTAAAATTCAGCTTGAATCCATCTGGTCCTGGACTTTTTCTGCTGTTAATTACCATTTTTATTACCATTTTAATCTCGCTGCTTGTTATTGGTCTCTTTAGGGTATCTTATTCTTCCTGATTTAACCTAGGAGTGTTTTATCTTTCCAGGAATTTATCTATCTCCTCTAGGTTTTCTAGTTTATGTGTGTAAAGGTGCTCATAGTAGCCTTGATCTTTTGTATTTCTGTGGTGTCCGTTGTAACATCTCCCATTTTCTCTTTGGGAAGACATGATTGGTTTTGAAATGTGTAAATAAATGAATTTGGGGGCAGCAGGGAGCAGAATAATATGGTTCGGCTCTGTGTACTCACCCAAATCTCATCTCAAAATGTAATCCCCAGGTGTTGAGGAAGGGATCTGATGGAAGGTGATTGGATTATGGCGCTTGTTTCCCCCATGCTTTTCTCATGTTAGTGAGTGAGTTCTCATGAGATCTGATAGTTTTATAAGGCACACAAAGACAAACCTGAGACTTTGGGTAATTTGAAGAGGTTGGGCAAAGGTGCTTATGCCAGTAATCCCAGCACTTTAGGAGGCCCAGGTGGGCAGATCATGAGGTCAGGAGATTGAGACCATTCTGGCTAACATGGTGGAACCCTGTCTCTACTAAAAATACAAAAAATTAGCCAGGCCTGGTGGCACGTGCCTGTAGTCCCAGCTACTCGGGAGGCTGAGGCAGGAGAACTGCTTGAACCAGGGGAGGCAGAAATTGCAGTGAGCCAAGATTGTGCCACTGCACTCCAGTCTGGGCAGCAGATTGGACTCCACCTCAAAAAAAAAAAAAAAAGAGGTTTAATTGAGTCACAATTCCACATGACTGAGGAGGCCTCAGGAAACTAACAATCACGGTGGAAGGGGGAAGCAAGCATGTCATCTGGTGGCGGGTCAGAGGGAGTGTGTGTAAGAAGAGCTCCTGATAAAACCATCAGATCTCAAGAGAACTTGCTCACTATCACAAGAACATCATGGGGGAACCACCCCCATGATTCAATTACCTCCCACCAGGTCCCTTCCTCAATACCTGGGGATTACATTTTGAGATGAGATCAGGTGGGGGACACAAATGATTTCTGCCTTAATTTCAATATTTGCTCAATAGCCATTCAGGAGCAAATTGTTCAATTTCCATGTAGTTGGATGGTTTTGAGTGAATTTCTTGGTCTTGAGTTCTAATTTGATTGCGCTATGGTCTGAGAGACTGTTATGATTTCAGTTCTTTTGTATTTGCTGAGGAATGTTTTTCTTCCAATCATGTGATCAATTTTAGAGTAAGTGCCATGTGGCAATGAAAAGAATGTATATTCTGTTGTTTTGGGGGAAGAGTTCTATCTATCAGGTAGATATTCTGTTGTTTTGGGGAAGATATCTATCGGGTCCACTTGATCCAGAGCTGAGTTCAGGTCCTGAATATCTTTGATAATTTTCTGTCTCAATGATCTGTCTAACACTGTCAGATGGCAGCCTGCTCTTCTCCTCTGGAAGCTCCATCCCAGAGGGGCACTGACCTGTTGCAAGCCTGAACATGCCTGTAGGAGGTGGCTGGAGACCCCTGTTGGGAGGTTTCCCCCAGTCAGTAGGAACAGGATCAGGGACCCATTTAAAGGATCACTCTGGCAGTTTTTGGTAGAGCAGGTGTGCTGTGTTGGGGATCCCTTCAGCCCCAGGTTGGTATGGGCTCTGCAGGGCCCGCAGTCTGGACTGACTGAGAAACTCTAACAGTCAAGGTGGCAGCCTGCCCCTGCCCCCCAGGCATTCCATCCCAGGGGGAAGTTAAAGCTTTGTTGGCCTTAGAACATGGGTGAAGAGTGGCTTGAGGTCCTAGCTGTGAGGACCTGCCCCATGAGAAGGAATAGATCAGGGGTCTCATTTAAAGAAGCAGTCTGGCCACGATCTGGCAAAGTAGCTGTCCTGCACTCTGGGGACTGTTTCTCATCTGGACCATTTGGAGTCTCCAAAGCCAGTGAGCTGGAACAGTTGAGTCAACCAAACCATGGAGACGGTGGCCACCCCCTCCCCACAGGAGCTCCATCCCAGGGAGAGGTCAGAGCTCTGTCCACATAAAACTTGCTGGGAGTGCTGTAACCCCAGCAGGGAGGTCCTTCCCATTGAGGAGATGTGGATTGGGGTCCTGTTTAATGAAGCAGTCTGGCCATGATTTGGCAAAGCTGCACTGGGGAGACCTTTCCTCATCTGAACCATCTGAGGTCTCCAAAGCTGATGGGCTGGAAGGCTGAGTCGACCAAACCACTGAGATGACAGTCGCCCCTCCTGCTGGGAGCTCCATCTCAGGCAGGCTCCACTCTGTTGTCACTGGCTGGCTGGAATTCCAAACCAGTGGATCTTATCTTGTGAGGTGCCCTAGAAGTGAAACCCACAGTAGAATGCTGCTTGGCTCCCTGGATTCAGCCTCCTTCCTAATGATATGTACCGATCTTCCACCTTGCCTAAGATCCTAAGGCCGAATATGTAAAGCTCCTGGATCTCTGTGCATGCCTGAGCGGCTGTTCTGCTGAGATTCCACACAGCTCTGTGTGTCAGACCCAAGGCCCTGGTGGTGTGTGCTCACAAGGGGATCTCCTGATGCAGAGGTCGCAAAGATCCATGAAAGAGGCATGGTTGCACAATCACTTACGGCTTCCCTTGGCTGGGATGGGGGTTCCCTTGTCCTTGTGCCACTCCTGGGTACGTCATTGCTCCACCCTGCTTTTCTTCCTTATCTGCCTTATCAGTCCCAATGCAAGAACCTGGATATTTCAGCTGCAGGGGCTGTCTTCACTGACCCCTTATTCTGTTTTGTAAATAGAGCTTTTGTAGATATAATTTTCCATTAACTAAATCTTATGTGTAGTATCATTACTATTTTCTAAACAATTTATAAATGGAGTTGTATTTTCCTCTTTGGCCCAGAAATTGTTGAAGTAGTGGTGTGTTTTATTTTTATGTTGTTATTTTAACTCCAAGTGTTTATTTGTATGTTTTGTTGACCAATTTTAATTAATTCCTGACTTTATTTCATTGGGGTTAAAAACAGGCCTGTACATCCTCTGTTCTTATTGAAATTTCTTGTGGCCTGCTATATGACATGCAGTAAAACATACCATTAGATTTTGGGAAAAATAAGCACTTTTGGTTGTAAAATCTGTAAAATTTTTCTTATAAATTAACTTTATTATATACAGTATCCAACTGCCCTATGTCCTTAGTCACTTTAATATCTATTCCATCTGTTTGAGAATGAAAGTTTGTTAAAATCTAATACAGTCATTTTTTGGCCATTTATATTTGTGTTTTTTCAGTATTTGTTTTATACTTTTACGATGTTTTAAATTTTATGCATAAATGCTCATATTTATATATTACTGTGAATAAACATTTATTTATTAACAATGTAACTTCATAATTTCAACAGCATAAAATCAGTCTTTATTCATTTATTTACCTTGAATTCTATCTATGTCTGGATGACACTTCAGCTTTTTTTTTCTTCCAAGGAATGAAGGATTTATTGTAGGACGCAGATTTTATACAGTAGTTGGGAGAACTGGAGGATTGAAGGTCAGGGACATCGCCAGCAGAGATCAGGGAATCTGCCACCATAAATCTGCATCTTAAACCGCTGGATGGCACTTCAGCTTTTATTATAATATTATCATTATTATTATTGTTGTTGTCATCTTTACCAACATCACTATTTCTTTACTCACTCTTTTTAAGATGAGTAAAGAAATTATTTTAAAAATCATTTAAAGAAATGATTCTTTTTACCTTCTTTTTAGTCTGATGCATTAGGATATTAACCCATTTTCACAAATTGTTTTAACCAATACATTTAGTTTCCCATCACTTTATTCTAGGTCCTTTGTTTTTAATGCATGTTTGACTCTCTCCTTTCTTCCCTTCCATTTTCTTTGCAGGGTAGACTGGTCTCTACTCCTCAGTTCCATGGGAGGTATTGCTTCAACCCCCCTTAATTTGGGGGCTCAGCCTTGTGACTTGCTTTAACAAACAAGATGTTCACAGAATCACACAAGCTTGCGCTTGAAACGTATTAGCACAGTGAGTGCTCTCTTGAACCTCTGTTTTTGACATAAGAAAAAACATGCCTGCATTAGCTTGTTGGTCCCAGGAGACAGAAGGGAGATAAGGAATGCATAGCCAAGTCTCCATAGCCCAGCCCATAATAGCCAGGTGCAGGAGGGACCCCAGCTGAGATGGGCAGAGCCACTCCACCAAGCCCAGCCCCTCTATATGCAGGTGAGCTTATGATTGCACACACTAAGATTTGTGGAGTTTTGTTGTTATCTCATTTGTGTATGTGTAGATGTATGTGTGTTTGCATCTTTATATGAATATAGATAACAGACAAATTGTATAACCATGAACTTGGATGTTGTGGCAAACAGTTCGTTGGGTCCTCAATAATCATTCCCATCACCTTTACATTTGACAGCTTCTCACTACTACAGTGGCTGAAAAACTCATTTTCTCAGGCCCTCCACTTGCTAGACATGGCCATGTGATCCAATTTGACCAAAGAGACATAAGGGGAAGTCAGTTGGATGCTTCTTGGAAAGGCTTTTCATCCCTGATAGACAGGGAATTCATTGAGACCTTTTCCTCAATGCATCTCCCCCAACTCCTCTAATACACACACCCCAGTTTCTGCCTTTTGGGAGGCCCCGTAAAAACATGATGCTCAGAGCTGTCACAGTCTGCTTGTGACCTGAGGTGAAAAGGCTCAGAATGAAAAGCTAGCATAACACTGGTAAGTCACAGAGCCAACTCTAGGACATCTATTTGTGTTGACCTTCAAAATGATCGGGTGAATTCATTTATTTCTTATTAGATTCAGGGCGTCTCTTTTCCATAGCCTTAATCATAAATGCTATGTAGACTTTTTCTCCTCTGTCCAGTGTGGTCTTTGTCTTTCTATATGGAGAGAGCGAGGGGCCAGGTCCTGAATCATTGGCAGCTTTTAGGAAGTAGAAGGGTGTACTTGCTTCTTGGCCCTAGATTTCTCATTTAAGAAGTGTCCTTTTGTCTTTATTCTTTTTCTCCACCGTAGTTTCAGATCCAGAGTATTTTGGAACATTAGGTGAGGTCCCCATGGGCAGACACTTGGTCCCTTGAGCAGCTTTTAGGAAAAGGAAATTCCCTTGAGGATGAGTCATGCCTTGCATCTAATCCCTGGCTTGGATGTCTGTCACTCAGCCTTCTGACCCTCACCCACACAATCCCTGGTACAGCCTTTAGTTAGGTATCTTGCACAACCCCTGTTCCAGGCAGGGGACACAGCTGGGGTGAGGTCAGTGAGACACTTGCCTTGAGCATAAAACTTTAGTGATCAAGATAAATAACCTCCTAACACAATATTTTTAAAATATCAGAATGAATGCAAACAAATGAATTATTAACAAAATATCAACATTTTAATTCACAAAATGGTCTGTCCTGCACTTGCATGACTTGACCTCACTTGTTCCACCCTAACTCTAGCCATTCAATGGGCATTCTCTTACCACGCTCTTCAGCCTCCTTGTGTCACTCTATCTCACCTAGCGATATGCGACCCATTCCTGGGGATACTTTATATTAAAAATCTAGATAGTACAGATAAAGAATCAGCTACTTCATTTACCTTGTCTTTGAAGGTCAGGATGACGTCCTGCTGGTCCTTTCAATCCATCCTCTTCTCATCCAATCCATTGGTCCTATCTCAGAAAGGGAAGGGCCAGAAAAATAATCTGTACTCCCAGACCACATCTTCCAAAATCTCAACTTCATGCAGAGGTGGAGGAGCTTTTGACCTGGCCAGCTAATAAGGCTTTGTTTCTCCTTGGGCAGTACAGGCGTGTTCTATAGGAGAAAAATAGAATTTTCCCTTAGTTGTTAAAGTCTCCTACAAGTTAAGATTTCATATACTGTTCTCCTACACTCACATACACATAAAAACATCATAAATATATACATATATATGCCATACCCTTACATTATTTTCCGTTTGAAATAATGCAATTAATATTTGTCAATCAGAAAGAATACTAAATGATGTGCAGCAAGCTCAAAATGCCACAGTATTTCTGAATAGCTCTAAAATGTTTAGATCATGTAACTCTTTAACCATTTTAATTGCAATGCCCACAGAGGAACCTATGCACCAAAATAAATACAAAAACAAAAACTCTTCTCTGTTCCATTTCTTCCTATTCGATCACTCTCAGCCAGAAGAAGAGAAGCCTGTCAGGACACGGGAGTTTGGATCCTTTCTTCAGCAGGTGTAACCTCAGCCATCCTGCCCCAGCACTACTGTGAATATGTCAGCGCTTCTATATCATTAGCCAGTCTACAGTTTCTCACGGGCCTCATCTTTTCCAGTTTTGTAGAGAATGGACTGTGTTTTTATGATGGAACATAAGAGAAAGCCTCCAGGTAGCTGGCTCAGGGTTTGGTTCCACGTACTGGCCCTCGCTCACTTCTTTCAGAATTTTGAAATGCAACTGTAATTCCCTCTTCTACCACACCATGCACTGCCTGAGTCAGCTGCTTTTGAAATTCTGTAGCTATCTGAAAAACTATTTATAAAACCACTTAAAGCATGTGTATTCTGCTTTCTGAAATGTGTGATCCTACCAAGGTTAGGCTACTTTAACTAGCAATGGGAAGACCATCCAGGAAGGAGTGAGATCATCTTCCCAGTGGCCATGCCTTTGAATTGTGCTGTATTGGTGAAACTTGTATTCACCACCAGTTTCTTCCCTTCCCCACCTTACACTTTCAGAGTGAGTGGATTTGTCTGGATAAATCCTATGCCTCAGTTGCCGTTTTACATTCTGCTTTTCTTCCTTGCACCTCACCAGAGTGACAAATCTGAGAAACCCAGGAGCTGTGCTCCTTAGAGAAAAAGAGAAGCTGAAGAACCCTCACTAATGTAGGTCATATTATTTCCTATTTTACTTATTTACTCTTATTTACAGACAGTTAGTTGAAGTAGAGACAAGAGAATGTAAGGGTGAAGACAATTGGAAAATTCAACAGTAAGTGTTTTATTTTGCTTTGTTTTTACCTTATCAGTCAGTCTATTAAAGAATCAGGGTTTGCATCACACACTGGGGTCTGTCGGGGGGAAATAGGGGAGGGACAGCGGGGGGGGGGGGTGAGGAGTTGGGGATAGCATGGGGGAGAAATGCCAGATATAGGTGATGAGGAGGAAGGCAGCAAATCACACTGCCATGTGTGTACCTATGCAACAATCTTGCATGTTCTTCACATGTACCCCAAAACCTAAAATGCAAAAAAAAAAAAAAAGAAAAAGAAAAGAATCAGGGTTTGAAGCAGAGGCTCACAACCCTTCTCACAGAAACGTCTGTGCTCTTTCCCCAGATCCAAGGCATGTGGAAATACCACAGTAAAAGGTCCACGCTAAAAACACAGAAAATGCAGAAAAATCCCAGGAACACAGGAGACCACCAGAGAACTATACTGTACTTTTTCTAGTCCTGCACCAAGACAGAGGCTCAATTTAATTCAGAGATTCAGAAGGGAAATACAGAATAAACTAAACCTAATGAAGTGAAAAAAAGAGAACATTCTCAGCTCTTCAGCTTTGGTAAGATGCCAGACAATCTGTGCCAATATCCCAGGATCCATCACCTGTCAAGCTTTTACTAGAAACATCAGGTTTTCCACATCCTGGGGTACAAAATTTATCCTCTATGCAGGTTACCTGCCCCATGCAGATGCTGGCATTTAAAATGTTTTGTCTCCTTCAAAGGAAATTAGCAGTAGTGATACTTCCAGTTTCCATCACCTTTAGATATCCTCTTTTGTACTTTAGGGTACCCTTAAAATTTTAAACCTCAGTTCTACTTTAAATTCCCTCTGATGCCCTGGTTTCCTGCCAGCACAAAATTCAATTATATGTGTGCTTTCTGTCATATAAAAAGCAAGTAAGTTAATTTCATGGCCTTGTATTTCTCATAATCTCTTCATCTCCTTCTGATCTTTTCCACATACTTCTCCAACACATCTGGAGCATGGGGGGTTTCTTTCATCAGCATTTTCCAAGCCTGTGTCCTCAGGAGGCAAAGAAAAGGCAGTGTGATTCCTTCCATGTGTTCATATGCTTGCAAGAGAGACACCAGAGATGCATCATGAAAAACATTCCAAAGGAAAGAGAGCCCTTCCCAAGACCTAGAAAAGAGTTGGGGTTAGTCATCTATTCATAGACCATGCCTTTGTCCTCCAGCCCTGAGAATAAAGGTTTTCAATCTTTGCTATACCTTAGATTTTAAGAGTACCTAGGGTACTCTTAAAAAATTCCTATCCTGAACCACATAAGTAAGAATCTCTGGAGTGTTTTGTTTTGTTTAAATTCCCCAGGTTATTCTAATATGCAGTCATAGTTGAGAATCACTGCCTTAGTATGAAAGACCAAAATTGTCCCCTAAGGCATATATTTTTTCTTGAGCCATATATTATGAAACTCTTCCTTTGTGAAGTGGAAGGAGATGGACAAGTTTGAGTGGCCCATGCATCTCTGTAATCCTCCATCAGAGGTAAGAGAATGTGTCCTACAAATGTACTACCGGAATACCAGAATATTAAAGAATGAGTATTCACAAACACACCCTATATATTAATTATGTACATATGTGTAAAGTACATATGATAATTAGGAGATGTTGTTTTAGCCACTGGAAGGACAGAAAAATTATTTTATGGTACTAAAATGGCTTTTATCCATTCCAGCTTTATCGAGAAAAAGCATAGCTATTCTGAACAAACTAGCAGAATAAATGTGCCAACTTTTTGATGAAAGGAAAATGGGCAAATAACTCCATAAACTTTATTGCAAATATTTTTAAGAAAAAAGAAAAAATTAAAACTATAAGCATGTATTCCTAATTACTTAATTTCAAACCTACCTACATTTTCTTTTCTTTTTCCTTCCTTCCTTCCTTCCTTCCCTCCCTCCCTCCTTCCATTCTTTCTTTTCATATATATATATATGTTTTATTGCACTTTAGATTCTGGGGTACATGTGAAGATCATGCAGGATTGTTGCATAGGTACCCACATAGCAATGTGGTTTGCTGCTTCCTGTCACTTATATCTGGCATTTCTCCCCATGTTATCCCTTCCCAACCTCCCTACCCCCAACTGTCCCTCCCCTATTCCCCCTAAACAGACCCCAGTGTGTGATGTTCCCCTCCCTATGTCCGTGTGTTCATATTGTTCAACACCCGCCTATGAGTGAGAACAAATGGTGTTTGATTTTCTGTTCTTGTGTCAGTTTGCTGAGAATGATGGTTTCCAGATTCCCTACAAAGGACACAAACTCATCATTTTTTATGGCTGCGTAGTATTCCATGGTGTATATGTGCTACATTTGCCTTGTTCAGTCTATCATCGATGGGCATTTAGGTTGGTTCCAGGTCTTTGCTATTGTAAACAGTGCTGCAATGAACATATGTGTGTATGTGTCTTTATAACAGAACGATTTATAATGCTTAGGATATATACCCAGTCATGAGATTGCTGGGTCAAATGGAATTTCTATTTCTAAGTCCTTGAGGAATCACCACACTGTCTTCCACAATGATTGAACTAATTTACACTCACACCAACAGTGTAAAAGTGTTCATATTTCTCTACATCCTCTCCAGAATCTGTTGTCTCCAGATGTTTTAATGATCACCATTCTAACTGGCACGAGATGGTATCTCAATGCGGTTTTGATTTGCATTTCTCTAATGACCAGTGATGATGAGCATTTTTTCATGTCTGTTGGCCTCAGAAATGTCTTCTTTTGAAGAGTGTCTGTTCATATCCTTTGCCCACTTTTGATTGGGCTTGTTTCTTTTTTTCTTCTAAATTTGTTTAAGTTCTTTGTAGATTCTGGATATTAGCCCTTTGTCAGATGGGTAGATTGCAAAAATTTTTTCCCATTCTTTTGGTTGCCAGTTCACACTAATGATTGTTTATTTTGCTGTACAGAAGCTCTGGAGTTTAATTAGATCCCGTTTGTCTATTTTGGCTTTTGTTTCCAATGCTTTTGGTGTTTTAGTCATGAAGTCCTTGCCTATGCCTATGTCCTGAATGGTTTTGCTTAAGTTTTCTCCTAGGGTTTTTATGGTGTTAGGTCTTATGTTTAAGTCTTTAATCCATCTGGAATTAATTTTAGTGTAAGGTGTCAGGAAGGGGTCCAGTTTCTGCTTTCTGCACATGGCTAGCCAGTTTTCCCAGCACCATTTATTAAACAGGGGAATCCTTTCCCCCATTGCTTGTTTTTGTCTGGTTTGTCAAAGATCAGATGGTTGTAGATGTGTGGCATTGCCTCCAAGGCCTCTGTTCTGTTCCATTGGTCTATATCTCTGTTTTGGTACTGGTACCATGCTGTTTTGATTACTGTAATCTTGCAGTATAGTTTGAAGTCAGGTAGTGTGATGCCTCCTGTTTTGTTCTTTTTGCCTAGAATTGTCTTGGCTATGCAGGCTCTCTTTTGGTTCCACATGAAGTTTAAGGTGGTTTTTTTCCAGTTCTGTGAAAAAGGTCATAGGTAGCTTAACGGGGGATAGCGTTGAATCTATAAATTACTTTGGGCAGTATGGCCATTTTCACAATATTGATTCTTCCTAACCATGAGCATGGAATGTTTTTCCATCTGTTTGTGTCCTCTCTTATTTCCTTGAGCAGTGGTTTATAGTTCTCCTTGAAGAGGTCCTTTACATCCTTTGTTGGTTGTATTTCTAGGTATTTTATTCTCTTTGTAGCAATTGTGAATGGCAGTTTGTTCTTGATTTGGCTCTCTTTAAGTCTGTTATTGGTGTATAGGAATGACTGTGATTTCTGCACATTGATTTTGTATCCTGAGACTTTGCTGAAGTTGCCTATCATCTTAAGGAGATTTTGGGCTGAGACGATGGGGTCTTCTAAATATACAATCATGTCATCTGCAAACAGAGACAATTTGACTTCCTCCTTTCCTAATTGAATACGTTTATTTCATTTTCTTGCCTGATTGCTCTGGCTAGAACTTCCAATAATATATTGAATAGGAATGATGAGAGAGGGCATTCTTGTCTAGTGCCAGATTTTAAAGGGAATGCTTCCAGTTTTTGCCCATTCAATATGATATTGGCTGTGGATTTGTCATAAACAGCTTTTATTATTTTGAGATACGTTCCATTGATACCTAGTTTATTAAGAGTTTTTAGCGTAAAGTGCTGCTGAATTTTGTTGAAGGCCTTCTCTATATTTATTAAGATAATCATGTGGTTTTGTCTTTGGTTCTGTTTATGTGGTGGATTACATTTATAGACTTGTATATGCTGAACCAGCCTTGCATCCCCAGGATGAAGCCTACTTCATCATGATGGATAAGCTTTTTGATGTGCTATTGCAATTGGTTTGCCAGTATTTTATTGAAGATTTCTGCATCTATGTTCATCATGGATATTGGCCTGAAGTTTTCTTTTTTTGTTGAGTCTCTGCTGGGTTTTGACATCAGGATGATGTGGTCTCATAAAATGATTTGGGGAAGAATTCTCTCTTTTGAATTGTTTGGAATAGTTTCAGAAGGAGTGGTACCATCTCCTCTTTGTATGTCTGGTAGAATTCGGCTGTGAACCCATCTGGACCTGGGCTTTTTTTTGGTTGGTAGGCTATTAATTGCTGCCTCAACTTCAGCCCTTGTTATTGGTCTATTCAGGGTTTCAACTTCTTCCTGGTTTATTCTTGGTAGGGTGCAAGTGTCCAGAAATTTATCCATTTCTTCCAGGTTTACTGGTTTATGTACATAGAGTTGTTTGTAGTAATCTCTGATGGTAGTTTGTATTTCTGTGGAATTGGTGGTGATATCCCCTGTATCGTTTTTTATTGCATCTATTTGATTCTTCTCTTTTCTTTTTTATTAATCTGACTAGTGGCCTGTCTATTTTGTTGACTTTTCAAAAAACCAGCTCCTGGATTTATTGATTTTTTGAAGGGTTTTTTGTGTCACTATCTCCTTCAGTTCTGCTCTTAGTTATTTCTTGCCTTCTGCCAGCTTTTGAGTTTTTTGATCTTGCTCCTCTAGCTCTTTCAATTTTGATGATAGGGTGTTGATTTTAGATCCTTCCTTGCTTCTCCTGTGGGCATTTATTGCTATAAATTTTCCTCTAGACACTGCTTTAAATGTGTCCCAGAGATTCTGATATGTTGTGTCTTTGTTCTCGTTGGTTTTGAAAAACATCTTTATTTCATTGTTTATCCAGTCAACATTCAAGAGCCAGTTGTTCAGTTTCCATAAAGTTGTGCGGTTCTTAGTTTCTTAATCCTGAGTTCTAATTTGATCCAGAGAATATACATTCTAATTTGTGGTCTGAGAGACTGTTTGTTATGATTTCTGTTCTTTTGCATTTGCTGAGGAGTGATTTACTTCCAATTATGTGGTCAATTTTAGAGTAGGTGTGATGTGGTGCTGAAAATGTATATTCTGTGGATTTGGCATGGATTAGACATCTGTAGATGTCTATTAGGTTTGCCTGGTCCAGATTTGAGTTCAAGTCCTGGATATCCTTGTTAATTTTCTGTCTCATTGATCTGTCTAATATTGATAGTGGAGTGTTAAAGTCTCCCACTATTATTGTGTGGGAGTTTAAGTCTCTTTGTAGGTCACTAAGAACTTGCTTTATGTATCTGGGTGCTTCTGTATTGGGTGCATATATATTTGGGATCATTAGTTCTTCTTATTGCATTGATCCTTTTACCATTATGTAATGCCCTTGTCTCTTTTGTTCTTTGCTGTTTTATAGTCTATTTTATCACAGACTAGGATTGCAACTCCTGTTTTTTTTTCTCCACTTGCTTGATAAATCTTCCTCCATCCCTTTATTTTGCACCTATGTGTGTCCTTGCATGTGAGATGGGTTTCCTGGATACAGCACACTGATGAGTTTTGACTTTTTATCCAATTTGCCAGTCTGTGTCTTTTGATTGGGGCATTTAGCCCATTTATATTTAAGGTTAATATTGTTATGTGTGAATTTGATCCTGCCATTTTGATGCTACCTGGATGTTTTGCCCATTAGTTGACGCAGTTTCTTCATTGTGTTGATGCTCTTTACCAGTTGGTACATTTTTTTGAGTGTCTGGTACTGGTTGTTCCTTTCTATGTTTAGTGCTTCTTTCAGGAGCTCTTTTAAGGCAGGCCTGGTTGTGACGAAATCTCTCAGCAATTGCTTGTTTGTAAAGGATTTTATTTCTCCTTCGCTTATGAAGCTTAGTTTGGCTGGATATGAAATTCTAGGTTGAAAGTTCTTTTCTTTAAGGATGTTGAATATTGGCCCCCACTCTCTTCTGGCTTGCAGGGTCTCTGCTGAGAGATCTGCTGTGAGTCTGATGGGCTTCCCTTTGTGGGTAACCTGACCTTTCTCTCTGGCTGCCCTTAGTATTTTCTCCTTCATTTCAACCCTGGTGAATCTGACGATTATGTGCCTTGGGATTGCTCTTTTTGAGGAGTATCTTTGTGGTGTTCTCTGTAGTTCCTGGACTTGAATATTGGCCTGTCCTGCTAGGTTGGGGGAGTTCTCCTGGATAATATCCTGAAGAGTGTTTTCCAGCTTGGAGTCATTCTCTCCATCACATTCAGGTACACCTATCAAACGTAGATTAGGTCTTTTGACATAGTCCCATATTTCTTGGAGGCTTTGTCCATTTCTTTTCACTATTTTTTCTCTAATCTTGCCTTCTCATTTTATTGCATTGAGTTGATCTTCAATCTCTGATATCCTTTCTTCTGCTTGGTCGATTTGGCTATTGAAACTTGTGTATGTGTCACGAAGTTCTCATGTGGTTTTTGAGCCCCATCAGGTCATTTATATTCTTCTCTAAGCTTTTTATTCTAGCTAGCATTTCGTCAAACCTTTTTTCAAAGTTCTTAGTTTCTTTGCCTTGGGTTAGAACATGTCCTTTTAGCTCAGAGAAGTTTCTTATTACCCACCTTCTGAAGTCTGTTTCTGTCAATTCATCAGACTCATTCTCCATCCAGCCTTGTTCCCTTGCTGGTGAGGAGTTGTGATCCCTTGGAGGAGGAGAGGCTTTCTGGTTTTGGGTGTTTTCATCCTTTTTGCACTCGTTTCTTCTCATCTTTGTGGATTTATCTATCTGTGGTCTTTGTAGTTGGTGACTTTCAGATGGGGTCTCTGAGTGGATGTCCTTTTTGGTGATGATGAAGTTATTTCTTTCTGTTTTTTGTTTTCCTTCTAGCAGTCAGGCCCCTCTGCTGTAGGACTGCTGGAGGTCCACTCCAGACCCTGCTTGCCTGGGGATTGCCTGTGGTGGCTGCAAAACAGTAAGGGTTTCTGCCAGTTTCTTCTTCTGTTATCTTTGTCCCAGAAAGATACCTGCCAGATATCAGCCTGAGCTCTCCTTTATGAGGTGCCTCTTTGGATATACAGGGGTCAGGGAGCTGTTTGAGGAGACAGTCTGACCCTTATAGGAGCTCAAGTGCTGAGCTGTGAGCTCTGTTGTTTCATTCAGAGCTGCTGGGCAAGTACGTTAAGTCTGCTGCAGCAGAACTCATAACCACCTTTTTCCCCAGGTGCTGTGCCCTGGAAAGTTGGGGCTTTATTTGTAAGTTCCTGACATGCTGCTGCCTTTTTTCAGAGATGCCCTGGCCAGCTAGGAGGTAGCCTAGTCACAGTCTGCCAGCAGAGGCATTGCTGAGCTGCTGTGGGCCCTGCCCAGCTGCTGTGTGAACTTCCTTGTGGTTTTGTTTATAGAGGTATAGTTAGAACTGCTTCAATAATGGCAGTCTGCCTCAGTAATGGTGGATTGCCTCTGTAATAGCTGACTGCCTCTGTAATGGCGGGCTGCCTTGGTAATGGCAGACTGCCTCAGTAATGGTGGACTGCCTCAGTAATGGCAGACATCCTTCCCCTCCCAGAGCTGGAGCATCCCAGGTCCAGCTGCACTTGCTATGAAATTCTCAATCCAGAGCATTTCAGATTGCTGGTCTTTGTAGGGGTGGGACCCACTGAGACAGATTACCTCACTCCCTGTTTCAGCTCCCTTTTTTTTAGTTGAATGGGTGACTCTGTCTCCCAGGCATTCCAGGCGCCAGTTGAAACAGCCTCCCAGATTTGTGTGTTTTTGTGTGGAGACCCGCTCTGCTGGCTGAAACAGCCATGCTGGAAACTCGTGGCACTTTTCAGCCCAGGAATCTCCTGGTCTGTGGGCAGTAATAACTCATTTGGAAATGTGGTGATCACTCACCCTCTGCGTTGTTCTTGCTGGGAACTGCACTTCAGAGCTGTTCCTATTCGGCCATCTTGGATCCACCTCCTCTTTTCTTTCTTTCTTCTTTTTCTGAGATGGAACCTTGCTCTGTCATCCACACTGGAATGCAGTGGTGCAATCTCAGCTCACTGCAGCCTCCAACTCCTGGGTTCTGGGTTCTAGTGATTCTCGTGCCTCAGCCTCATGAGCAGCTCGGATTACAGGTGTGCACCACCATCCCCAACCAATTTTTTGTATTTTTAGTAGAGACAGGGTTTCACCTTGTTGGCCAGACTGGTCTTGAACTTCTGACCTATGGTGATCTGCCCTCCTCAGCCTCTCAAAGTGCTGGGATTACAGGCATGAGCCACTGTGCCCAGCCCATTGTTTCTGCTTTTTTCCAAAGTTTGCTCTTCCTTCTTTCAGGAGAAGTTGAATGATTGTTCTTATTTATTGAATATGATCCTAAATGAATTTCATGGCATGAGTCTCATGAGATTCTAAATGCAAGAATTCTGTGCTGATGCTCCAGATGGGGTATCATCTTTGGGACCTTCTCCTTAGCAAAAAATGAGTTTCTATTTGGGATTTCTTTGGAAACCTTTTAGAAAAAATATGAAAAGTGGCCTTCCTAGAAGTAATTAATAAACTTTGATAATGTCTACATGCCCAACAACTTTGGTATCTCTGCAATCTTTTAGTCCCCCCCCTCACCTATGCTATATCTGGTTGCCTTCTTTCCATATATATGTAAATGAGGAGACACATAATAGTGTACATACAAATTCTTTCTCTCCTTTTAAATTATGTTCTAATCTGAAAGTTTAAGTTCAGAGAATTTGTTATCCAGCCAACTCATAATGAGCTTTTTACTTTTCAGTCTCTTTTGGATTATTTTGCTCATTGCAACATGATAATTAGAAGGATAATCAATATTTTCACTCAAGCCTCTCAAGACTAAGAATTATTTCCCACAAACCAACAAGCTAATAGGAAATTCTGTGTTTGATATTACTTTTTGACTTTTCTGTGTCAGTACAATAAAAAGTAATATATTTGAAAGTCATTAGGTTTGATAAGCTATAGGCCAAAAATGTTCACTGCTACAGCACATAGATAAGAAAGTAAATAGATAAATTAGTACATAAAGATAAAGGACACTATGTCTCAGATGCAAATTTAAGCAGCTAGATCAATGAAATGGCACAGAAATTTCTGAAACAAACACTAGAATAGTTAAGAATTTAGTGCATAATAAAAATTGCATTTCACATCAATAGAAAAAGAAGGATTGTTTAATAAACATGCTAGGGTAATTGCTTACTTATGAAGAAAATATAAACAGATTTCTGATGGATTTAAGAGATAAATATAAAGAGATTAAATCATAAATAAGTCAGAAAAATATATAGATAAATATTTATAAGATTATAGGGTAGGAAGGAATGTTTTAAGCCTGCACGCAAAGGAAGAAACTACAAAGGAAACATTAAATTATTTGATCATACAGCAATTACTACTTGTATTCATAAAAAAATCACAAACAAAATAAAAATAACAAATTAGAAAATAGTAGGAAAAAAATTTAATTATCCTTTATATAAATCACTCTTATAAGTCCGTATTAACAAGACAACTGAAAATATGGACAAAGGATAATGGAAAAGTAATTTACAAAAAAATAAGTTCAGATGGACATTAAGCATATGAAAAACTATTCAACCACATTTATAATTATGAAAATATGCTTTATAACAAAAACAAAAAAACTTTGTTTTGTATTTCATGTTGGCAAAAATTAATGAATATATGTATATTCATCCCCAGAACTGGGTAAGGCTGATTTGGCAAACATAAAACACATGTGCTTCCATGTTGCTATCCTTCATTGAGGTTAAGCATCTCTAATTTATCTTAGCATCCTTTGCTGCCATATCCAGATGTGTTCTTAGAGTCCTTCTCAAAAAGGAGTAGCAGGCCAATACTACTAATTAATCAATTATGGTACTCTCGATAGAATCTAATTGCCCTTCCCAGGGTTTGAAGAATGTAGAGATGTTCTACATGGTTAGTCCTTGACAGTCTGATTCCATAATATGATCTTTTTTAAAAGTTATAATAATGGCCATATCCTTCAGCTAGAAATCGTTTCTAAGGAAATAATCAGAAATGAGAGCATGCATTTATATGTAATAGAATTTACAGTACAATTACAAAAGTGAAATGTTGGAAATATTGGAAAAACTTTAATATATAATAATGAAAGAATGGTTAAAGTATGTTAAGCATATATAAAGAAAAATACATAGCTATACTTATGTTTCCAAAAACTATGTTAAAAATGCTTAATACATACTGTTAAATTGATACATAATTGTACAATTTTTTTAAAAATTTGCACATAGAAAAGATGAGAAGAAACATACAAATATGTGATAATGTTTATCTTAAGGTAGAACAATAGTTATTGTCACTTATTATATTTTAAACTATAGAAAGTAATTAAGCTACAGAATATAAATTTGTTTCTATAACCAGACAGATGTTATAAAATATATATCAGTTGTGTTCTATAGCTAAATAATATAATATTGTAAACCTCCTGAAATGTCCACATATAGCATAAAGGAGTTTTTCAAATCTTGGCTTTATGTAAACAACATTTTCTGATGATCTATTGTGACAGACCATCCTAAAACTTAATGAGCTCAAGTGATAATGTCTTATTATCATTCTTGATTTTGTGTGTTGACTGGAATCAGTTGAGTGGTCTCACCTGGGATTTCTCATGTGATAGCAGTTAGACAGAGGCTGGGTCTGGAGTGACCTGACTGCTCAACTGAGCAAGATGTCTGGATGTCCAGGATTTCTCCAAGACAATAGTTTGGACTTTTTATACGGTGGCTCACACCTCCAAAAACAGGAAGCAGAAACTGCTGGATCTATTAAGAGTGATGGCTAGTACTGACATGCCTTTACTTCCACCACATTCTGATGGCCAAATCAGATATAAGGCCTATCCAGATTCAAAGAGGTGGAAAAATGGACTCCACTTCTTTTTAAGGGAGTACCCAGGTCACATTGTAGAAAAGCAGGTGGAATAGAAAATATTTTCATGGACCACTTTGTAAAATACTCTCTGCCATTCAATGTTAGAAGCAAAATTGTCTCTTGTGGAGATCTCCTCCTTGCTTTCCAATTTGCCAGCCTGATACCCAAGAATTCTATTTCTTTAAAGAGCTTTAATGTGCTCAGTGGGTCTTAAGCTGATATAAAGGCTAAAAAATAGGAATGTCTATCTTATTTCTCTACTTGATAAAGGACCAATTTGAAGTAGCTTAATTTATCCTTTTCAGAATATGATTTGATCTCAGACTTACAATGTTTTCAAACTTGAAGAGTTTAAAATGAAGTAACATACTCTGCTAACTTCTGTTCACCCTAGTTAATTGTGCCTTGTTTTCCTCCAGCCAGATGTTTCTTATACTTAATTTGCCTAACAATTTTCAGACTAGGAAACCATTCTGCATTAAAATGATGCACTAAACATACCCATACTTATTTTCCATATTCTTGGCTCTTTCTAGATCTGCCTTGCAATTTTCAACATCCTTAATTTCTTTTGAATCCAGATGAAATCTATGTTTACCAGGAAAGAACACAAAACCTGTAATAGTATTTTATATTCTTTCATTTACATGGAAAAGATATAAAGATATAATATGTGCTTAAAAATCATACACACAAGTCAGTTGGTTTAAAACAGTGTGGTGGACAACTTCCAAAATGCCCCCCCAATTAGCTCTGCTTCCTAATATTCATGCCCTCTGTAGTTCCTTCTCCTTGAATGAGGGCTGGCTTTAATGATTCATTTCCAACAAATAAAATATGGCTAAAATTTTGGGATGTCACTTTCAAGATTAGGTTACAAAAAAGACTCTGTTTTCCATTTCTCTCACTCTCTTTCATTATCTCTCTTGCTCTGAGGAATGTCAGTTGCCATGTTGTGAGATGTACTATGGAAAAGCCCATATGGCAACAAAGTGATGTCTCTGGCCAACAGGCCACAAGAACCTGTAGCACATAAACAGCCATGTAGTGAGCTTGGAAGTGGAGCTTCTGAAACCTGTTTACAACCATATGAGTGGCCTTGGAAGCAGATCCTCTCCCTGTCAAGCCTTGAGATGACTGCAGCCCTGGCCAGTACCATGAATGATTATATCCTATGAGATATCCTCAGACAGAAAACCCAGCTAAGTGACACCAGGAATCCTGAACCACAGAAAATGTCAGATACTACCTGTTTGTTGTGTTAGGCCACTAAGTTTTAGGATAATTTGTCATGGCAGCAGCAATGTGGGCACCTAAAGCCTGGAGAGAGAGCCCATTTCTTTGACTAGAAGAACAAAGAAAAGGGACAACTATGGTCTAAAGAGCATGGAGGGGGATCATAATTGTTCTCTCTCTCTCTCTTTTTCATGCTACTTCATCATGAGGAGCATCTCAGCTGCACAGACTACACACAGAGTAGGGGGTAAAACTCAGAGATACCCTGGCTTTCTGGTTGGAGACATGTGCTCAATGGCTCTTATGGTCCCTATGGAAAAAGTACCATAAGAAAAGGAACCATAAGAGCCAGAGAGTGTAATGGGAAATGCCAGGTAGGAGAGAGCTGGAGAAAGATATCCCCTAATTCTATGTATGCACTAACCAAAGTTCTCACCATGACTTGCAAATGCATGGAACAGACACAAAAAAAGCATAGCTCTGAAAAGTGAACTACAGTATAAACCACTAGCTATATCTCAAACTAACCCAATGAGGCACATGCATGGAGCAGACCCAAACAGCAAAGAAAAGGCTTTGAAAATTAGAACTGCCACCCATAGGAGAGACAGAACTCCTGGTTTACAGCTGACTTGGCAAAAACAAAAACAAATGGACATCTCCAAAGGATTTTAACATGACCATAAATCTCACAATATAATCATCAAAGTTTTCAGCATGCAACCCAAAACTGCTTTAAAAAGAAAGAAAAATCTGATCACTTTTCAAGGAAAAAGATAACAGATGCGAACCTTGAGATGGCCTCGATATTTGAATTATCAGACAAAAATGTTAAAGCAGTTGTTATTAACATGCTCCGTAAAGGTGAACACTTTTAAATGAACAGCAAAGTGAAAGTTTTGAGCAGAGAAACTATGAACATGAATCAAATGGAGATATAAAAACTGAAAAATAGAATATAAAAAAAATTTAATTACTGGATAGGCTCAGTGGCAGAGGGGAAATGACAGAGGAAACAGCATTGAATTTGAAAGTAGGAAAATAGAAATTATCAAATCAGAAAAACAAAGTGACAGAAAAGATTTTTTATTTTATTTTTTTGATAGTGACAGATTTTTTATTTATTTATTTATTTTAATATACATATATTTTTTATTGCATTTTAGGTTTTGGGGTACATGTGAATAACATGCAAGATTGTTGCATAGGTACACACATGGCAGTGTGATTTGCCGCCTTCCTCCCCATCACCTATATCTAGCATTTCTCCCCATGCTATCTTTCTCCAACTCCCCACACCCCGCTGTCACACCCTTTATTTTTTAAAAAGAACAGTCTCTGGTGCCACTAGGAGAATACCAAAGACAATATCAAAGACATTTGCATCAATCAAATCCTAGAAAGAGAGGAGGAATCGATTATTGCCAAAAGCTTTTTCAAAGAAATATGGTGAACACTTTATAAATTTTATGAATTTAAGACATAAATTTACAGATTCAAGAAGTTCTGAGAACCCCACACAGAATAAACTCAAAGAAAACCGTGCTAAGACACTTAATTAACTACTTAACCAAATATTTCAGTATGTATATATAGAGAAAGTAGCCAGTGACAAATAACACATTACATTCAGGGGAACAACAATTTTCTCAGCAAAAGCTGTGGAGGGTAGAGATAGGAAAATGACAACTTTCAAGTTCTGAAAGGGGAAAAAATTGCCAGCCCCTAAGTCAATATTCAATGAAAAGTCCTCCAGGACTGATAGCAAAATAGAGACATTTTTAGCTGATCGAAAGTTTGAAGACTTGGTAGGCAGCAGACCTGCTTTAAAAGAAATGTTGAAGGCAACTTTTTAGAGAAATGATACCTGAGGGAAAGAAGAAACCAGAAAGAAAAGGAAGAGCAACAGAAATATAAATATCAAAGTAAACATACAGTCATCCCTCAATATATGCAGGAGATTGATTCCAAACCCCTACATGTACCAAACTTTGCACATACGCAAGTCCTGCATTTGGCCCTGTGGAACCCACGTATACAAAAAGTTGGCCCTCAGTATATGCAGGGTTTAGATCCTCAATACTGTATTTTCAATTCACATCTGGTTGAAAAAAAATCTGTGTATAAGTGGACCCACACGGTTCAAACCTGTATTGTTCAAAGGTCAACTCTAAAATCCTATTTTTCTACTTTTAAGTTCTTTAAGTAAGTAGAACTATCAAAAGCAAAAATTATAACAATGGTGGGGGTTTCCAAGTGAGTAAATGAATATATATTATATATATAATATGCATATATATATAATTATTATATTATGTAATATAATTATATGCCCATAGGCAAGTCATCTCACCTCTCTGAGCCTTGGTGTTTTCATTTATACAACAGGGATGGTAATCCTAACCCTAATCCTAATATTATATGAATATAAATAATATATATATAATTATTACATTATAGATATTATATATATTCATTACATAAAGAAGAGAGTGTAAAGGGACCTATGTAAGATTTCTACATTTCTATATGCTCTAATTAAAAAACAGAGATGATCAGATTTGATTTCTAAAAAGACAATTTTGTTGACTACAGGATACTCATTTAAATATAGATATATAGATAGATAAAAATAAGAGAAAGATATACCATGAAAACATCAATCAAAAGAATACTAGAGTTGCTATATTAATATCAGCTAGAATAGACTTCAGAATTAAAAATATTATCAGGGATAAGAAGAGACATAAAATACTGAGGAAGGGGTGAATTCTCCAAGAATACATAATAATCCTAAATGTGTATGCTCCTGACAACAGGCCTCAAACTATGTGAAGCAAAAACTGAGAGAACTGAAAGAAGAAATAGGCAAATAACAAATCTATTTTAAAGTATCTATACTCAGGAATTAGAAGAACTAGACAAAAAAAAATCAGTAAGGATATAGGAGACTAAAACAACACTAATTGATATTTATAGGATACACCATCCAACATTATTAGCACAATACACAATCTTTTCAACTGTTCATGGAACATTCGTCAAGAAAGACCATATGCTGGGCCATAACACAAACCTTAATTGATTTACAATAATTGGAATCATGCAAAGTATGAGCTCTAACCTTAAAGGAATTAAATAGAAATCAATAACAGAAATACATCTGGAAAATCCCAAAATATTTGGAAATTAAAGAATCCATGAGCCAAAGAAAATATCTAAAGTGATATTAGAAAACATTTTGATCTAAGTAAAAATGAAAATACAACATGTCATAATTTATGGAATATAGCTAAAGTAGTACTTAGAAATTTATAGCATTAAATGTTCATACTAAAAAAGAAGAAAGGTCTCAAATTTGTTAGTTAGTCTCTTTCCTTAAGCAACTAGTAACAAAAAAAACAAATCAAATTAAACCCAAACAAGCAGAAGGGCATAAATAATGTATATAAGAACAGAAATAAATGAAGCAGAAAACAGAAAAATAGTAGAGAAAAATCAATGAAACCAAAAGGTGGTTCTCTAATTAGAACTCTACCCAGACATTCTATGGTGGGTGGTGGAGTGGGAAGAGGAAGAAGATACAAATGACCAGTATCTGGACTGAAAGGGAGATATCACTGCAGACCCCACAGACATTAAAAACGCTAATAAGGGAATATGATAAACAATTTTATGCACATAAATTCAACAATTTCGATGAGATGGACAAATTCTTTGAAAATTAACAACACCAAAAGTCACCCCAAACTGAATTTTTAGTGATTGGAGGCATTTCACCTGCTTCCATCAAGCTTAGTCTTGAATCTTTACTAATCTTTGATTTTTCACTCTTACATTTTGTTTCCCCATAAACTTTAAATACCATCCCTCCTCCTTTCCAAGGCTTCATTTATTGAGAGTGATAATTGACATAACCTTCAGGAACCTCAGAAACCAGAGGCATCTGCAGAAACATTCTGAAGCATATCAGCCTAGTCTTTCTAGGAACCCCTTTCCCCATTCCCCTCTGCCAAAACCCTCAGCAGCAATGTGTATACTTTGTATTAGTGCACATTCAGGAAGGCACAAAGCACTTGTCTGCTACTCTCTACATGACCACACTCTCAGTCAAGGGCCTTTCTGCTTCCAGCATCATTACAGATGCATTTGAGGCTTTGGACTATCTCCAGGGGAGCCATCTCCTACAGGGTTTTACTCCCTTTTCTGACTTACAGCTTAAACATTCTGGCAAACCTTTCTGTGGTTGGCCATAGTTATAGCACAGCGTTTGCCTTCTGTGGGTCTTACAACACTATCCCCCAGATCAACCAATTTTCAGTAGCATGCAGCTTGTCTCATAAGCTTTATTTCCTGCTTTAAAGGATGAACAGTCCTCAGAGGAACCAAGTTCCTTGCCCAAATAATTTTGGCAAGGCTAAGACTCTGAAGGACATCTGTATGCCTTGTTTTTTCATACATCGTATGCCTGTAAATTCTGGTTTACATCCAGAGTTTCTCCTTTCTTTCCAGCTTTCCAATTAGTTTCTGTTAGTCTAGAGGGTAGAAAACACACATTTCAAAGACATAGTTCTTAGCTCTGTCTGAAAGTGCTTAAGTAGTTTTTGTCAATTTCTTCTTACTTGGGAGCGGTATCCCCAAGCTAATACTGCCTGTGAGGGAAAAATATATACTCTGAGGCAAAATTTTGCTAGTAGTTTGGTAATCATGAGAAGAGTGTCTTCTTGCTGGCAATCTTTTGAGAGAGTACAAGAGCAACAGAGTGTGCAGTAGATTCACTGGTTAAGCCAAAAAATTATAATATTTCAGCCTCCCAAGGGCCACCCCCCATATTTAATATGAATTTCTTTAAACCAGAGCTGGGCCTCATTTCTCTCCCATACTCTGAGAATTCTGACTTTCATTCAAGATCTTCCCTATGACTTTAAGAGCAGGAAGACATGGTCCTTGTGGTATCTCCCAAACTGTACTCCTCCTCTTAGTTACATGTGGACTATGACTGACTTATTAAAATGATCCTCAACTTTCCAGAAACACATGAATTCTACCACAATTATCTTTTTTAGCTGAGACCTTCCTCATCCTTTTTCCCCCCATAACAGGAATCTGTGGCCTGTGCTAACCTTGCTTCTTCATGAAAATTTGACTCCCACTCCACTCTTTCTACCTTTCTGCAAATGCCCCCACTTTCACCACAAATCATGAAATGATTAGATATTGTTAACAGGATTAATGAGATAAAATTTATTTACCATCAAGCTCACCCAGGCAGCAGTGGCTGCCTACCATCCCTTTCATAGAATTAGCCTTTTCTTTAGGCTTTGCTCTTCTCAAAACAAATACTTCCCTTTTTGTTCTCTTGCTTCCTCTTCTAAATCCCTAGGATTATTAAACACAGGGCTTGATTTTCACTTTGAAATGTTTTCCACATTTGTGGTAATAACGTCACCTGAGGATTTCTACTAGACTAAGTAAAGGAAAAAACAGAGTGCGAGGGGAATGAAGTGTGACAAACTCTCCTATGAAAGATAAGGCGAAATGGCAGTCAATGATTATTTCTGGTAAATGTAATGCCATCCAATAATTTATAGTAATTCTGAGAACTATAGCCAGTAAGATGAATTTGCATAGTCTTTCTCCTTGAGAACACTGATTTTCAGACTTGAATGCACACTGGAATCACCTGAGGAATTTAAAAAAACACCGACACCTGGATTCCACTCAAGGACCTGATTTATATTGTATGAATTGCAACCTGAACATCAAGATTTTTTAAAGTTCCCTAGGTGATTCTATTGTGCAACGAAGTGACTCATACTGCAAACTTGTTAGCGTGATCAGAATCACCAGGGGAGCTTGATGAAATAGACTGCTAGAGTTATTGATTCAGTAGGTTTGGGTGGGACCAGAGAATTTCTAGTTCTAGCAAATTTTTGGCTAAAGCTGATGCTGTTTTTCTGGAGACTATACCTTGAGAATCACTGCTTTAGAGCACTATAATATGCAAAGGAATCATCTGAGGATTCTGTCAAAAGGCAGTTTTGATTCAGTAGATACACAATTGGACCTGAAATTCTGCATTTCGAATAAGCTCTTTAGTTAAGCCAGTGCTGCTGATCCATGGATCACACTTTAAACAGCAAAAGATTAGAGTACAGAGGTTAATAATTATGAGTAGAGAATACATTAAGTAAATTTTATTTTGTAAAAATATTGAGTAAAAATTAGCACCAAAGTACCAATTTCAATGATATTTTATACCTTAATTTCCATATTATTACATGGATACATGATTTTTAAAATTCCATGATCTTTGAGAAATTACCAAAATACTTTGGAAATGTTGTATAATGAGAAATTCAAAATTACTCTCTTTTTAAGGTAAAGGTGTCTAATGTTCAAGAATGCCCCCCAAAGTCATTGAATGATTACTTATTTTAACAGGTTTATTGAGATATAATTAAGCTCACTCATTTAGAGTGTATAGTTTTATGGTGTTCAGTATCTTTTCATCATCACGAAAGAAACCCTATTGTTTTCACTCCCCATTTCTCTACCATCTGAGCCCTAGGCAGTAACTAAGCTGCTTCTGTCTCCATAATTTGCCTATTCTGGACATATCATAAAATGGGATCATACAATATGCAGTCTTTTGTTCCTTCATTTAGTACAATACTTGCTTTTCCATGATATAATCCCATCAACATTATATATAGATTTTTTCTGGTGATATTTAAAAATTAATATTCAGCTTTTCCATTTGTTCATTTACTTTTAAGTGTAAATAATCAATTCTAACCAAGAATGTAAAAGTAAACCAGTAACTCACATTTCTGCTTTTAAGTATACCAAGAACAGATGAGATAGGGCACGTTCATGGTGGTACGAACGAACAAGACATGGTATGGCCTTTCCTCACCACTCCTATTCAACATAGTATTGGAAGTTCTGGTTACGGCAATCACGCAAGAGAAAGAAATAAAGGGTATTCAAATAGGTAAAGAGGAAGTCAAATTGTCTCTATCTGCAGACAACATGATTGTATATTTAGAAGACCCCATCCTCTCAGCCCAAAATCTCCTTAAGCTGATAAGCAACTTCAGCAAAGTCTCAGAATACAAAATCAATGTGCAAAAAATCACAAGCATTCCTATACACCAATAACAGACAGAGAGCCAAATCATGAACGAACTGCCATTCACAATTGCTACAAAGAGAATAAAATACCTAGGAATACAACTAATAAGGGATGTGAAGGACGTCTTCAAGGAGAACTACAAACCGCTGCTCAAGAAAATAAGAGAGGACACAAAGAAAAGGAAAAACATTCCATGCTCATGGTTAGGAAGACTCAACATTGTGAAAATGGCCATACTGCCCAAAGTAATTTATAGACTCAATGCTATCCCCCATCAAGCTACCATTGACTTTCTTCACAGAATTGAAAAAAACCACCTTAAATTTCATATGGAACCAAAAAAGAGTCAGCATAGCCAAGACAATGCTAAGAAAAAAAGAAAGCTGGAGGCATCACACTACCTGACTTCAAACTATACTACAAGACTACAGTAACCAAAACAGCATGGTACTGGTACCAAAACAGATATGTAGACCAGTGGAACAGAACGGAGGCCTCAGAAATAATGCCACAAGCCTACAACCATCTGATCTTCTGATATTTGACAAATCTGACAAAAATGAGCAATGGGAAAAGGATTCCCTATTTAATAAATGGTGTTGGGAAAACTGGCTAGCCATATGCAGAAAGCTGAAACTGGATCCCTTCCTTACACCTTATACAAACATTAACTCAAGATGGATTAAAGATTTAAATATTATGACCTAACATCATAAAAATCCTAGAAGAAAACCTAGGCAATACCATTCAGGACATAGGCATGGGCAAGGACTTCATGACTAAAACACCAAAAGCAATGGCAACAAAAGCCAAAATGGACAAATGGGATCTAACTATATTAAAGAGCTTCTGCACAGCAAAAGAAACTATCCTTAGAGTGAACAGGCAACCAACAGAATGGGAGAAAGTTTTTGCAGTCTACCCATCTGACAAAGGGCTAATATCCAGAATCTACAAAGAACTTAAACAAATTTACAAGAAGAAACAAAAAACAAAAAAACCCTATCAAAAAGTGGGTGAAAGATATGAACAGACTCTTCTCAAAAGAAGACATTTATGTAGCTAACAAACATGAAAAAATGCTCATCATCATTGGTCATTAGAGAAATGCAAATTAAAACCACATTGATATACCATCTCACCAGCTAGAATGGCAATCATTAAAAAATGAGGAGACAACAGATGGTGGAGAGGATGTGGAACACTTTTACACTGTTGGTGGGAGTGTAAATTAGTTCAACCACTGTGGAAGACAATGTGGTGATTCCTCAAGGATCTAGAACCAGAAATACCATTTGACCCATTAATCCCATTACTGGGTATACCCAAAGAATTATAAATCATTCTATTATAAAGACACATGCATACATATGTTTACTGTGGCACTGCTCACAATAGCAAAGATTTGGAACCAACCCAAATGCCCATCAATGATAGACTGGATAAAGAAAATGTGGCACATGTACCATGGAATACTATGTACCCATAAAAATGGATGCTTTCATGTCCTTTGCAGGGACATGGATGAAGCTGAAAACCATCATTCTCAGCAAACTAATACAGGAACAGAAAACCAAACACCGCATGTTGTCACTTACAAGTGGTAGTTGAACAATGAGAACACATGAACACAGGGAAGGGAACATCACACACCGGGGACGGTTGGGGGTGGGGACTAGGGGAGGGATAGCATTAGGAGAAATACTAATACAGATGATGGGGTGATAGATGCAGCCAATCACCATGGCACATGTATACCTATGTAGCAAAACTGCATGTTCTGTACATGTACCCCAGAACTTAAAGTACAATTTTAAAAAAAGTATACTAAGAACAGTATTAAATTTGGCTCCAGCAGTTCTGAAACTTAAGAAGAACACATGAAGATTCTGTTTGTGATATTTATCTCTATGTATTTTTTTCCTTTATTTTGGTAATTTATAATACTATAATAAGACCATCTTCCAAAACCTAATTAGGAATACAGTATTTACCAGATCAATGATATGTGTATTTCTCTCTTTCAAATTAGGATAATCCTCGCCAGCCTGAGAGTTCATGTCTGAAAGTACAGAGGCCGCAGGTAACCATTGCAAGTGAACATGGATGAAGATAGGTGAAAGTCCATCTGGGGTCTGCAAAATGAGAAGGTTCTAGACACTGTTTCTTATCTATTTTGGAGGCAGGGGTCACAAAATGCTCTGAGAAGTTTATGAAAGCTATGGAGTCTCTAGAAAAATTCAGAATTTTGCATATAATTTTCATAGATTAGATTCCCTGAAGACCACCAATAGTTGAGGACTCCTAGAAGCCAGGTTAATGGTAGCTAGGCTTCATGCAGTACTTGGCATGTAGTAAGTTATAAATGTTGGTGATGAAGAGAATAAATAGCTTTGTTTCATGAAGTGAAGAATGAGGAGAAAAACACTTGTTTTTATAAATGGAGTTTTTGGTGGTTACAGAAAATATCTTTCCAGAATCTGGAAACAGGCTGTTTGTCAACATTCACTATCAGTGTTTGTTATTTTTAATGCTCATTCTTTTGTGTTTAATTGGCAGTTTTTGGCAATATAGAAGAGAGTCCATTTAGGAACTACTGACTATTTGTTATTTACTTTATAACAAGCACGCTGATAATCAATTTACTGGATTAGTTCATTTAATGCAAACAAATCCCAATAGGTAGGTTTTCCTAATGAAGAAGTTGAGAATTAGGGTAACTCATAATGGTCCCAAAGACTGTCATTTGTCAGGAACAACTTGGTTTCATGAAGTGAAAAATGTATAGAATACAAACCATAATTTTTATAACCACCTTCATTGGCAAAATAATTGCTGAAAATTTCTTCTAGATTCCAGCATGCATTTGTTAATAATAATTTTTCAGTGTTTGTTGCTTTGTATTGATGTTATAATCTGGCTTTCATTTTTATTTTAGTAAGAACTCTGGACAGGATAAAGTATGGATAGCTAGCCAGAGGCTATGATCACTCAAATTTCCATGGGGTAGTTTCAACATTGTAATTTGGTTTCGTCATTGTCTTTGGCTTTTCTGAGAGCATACTACCTAGATTATAAACTGAACCTGATTTTATGTTCTATACCTGCATACATTGTCTCTCTGCTTCATTCAGCCTGATTTCATGCTAAATATGAAAGTAGCTAGAAAATTGCCACTTTAAAGTGTTAACTGAAAGATTATGAAGAAAAGAACATGGTATTAGTAAAGACTATCTTTAACTAATAGTAAAGATTATCATGCTCAAACTTATTTGGCAAATATTTGCCACTAATGTTGACAGGTAACGTAAACTGCTCATACTATAATAATCTGCTTTCTTTTTTTTGTCTTCTTCCAGCTTCTGGATGAAGCTTTCCATCATTTTAAAGTTCTTTTTATGAAGATTTCTGGTTTTGGTCTCAGATTTTTGTTCTCCACACATTCTCTTTAGATGACGGCATTCCCTTTCAAGTATTCATGCCAAACAAATATTTATTTCCAGCCCAGACCTCTCTCCAAACTCTTGGTTTGTTTAATCACTTGCAACACAGATTCATCCAGTTTTCCATCGGCATCTCAAAATCAACACATCCAAAATAACGTTATCGTCCCTGATAATCCTCCTAGCTCCTGTCCTATTCATCTCCCTCCCATCACTCACCCATAAAGAATTAACTTCTGATGATTCTCACTAATCCATAATAATGACCTGTATTAATTAATCCATGTGCAATTCCGAATCACCTACATTCATTTATCCGTGTGATATTTTCACTCATTAATCACCATCATCTGCATATATAAGCAGGAAGAATAACATCCACCTACCCCAGCAGGGGTTTTGCAATTATTTTAAGGTCTTTTCAAATATATTTTTGTGTGATTAAAATGATGGGGATATCTTGAATGAATTTAAGTATAAAATGCAAGATAGTCCAATTTTATAAACTGTTTACTTTTGGCTTAGAAAATGTTAATATTTTTACTCAAGCTATCTGGCTCTTGGAGATACTGTGTGTGTTTGATAATTGTATGTAAAAATTATTATTTGCAACTTTAAAAATTACTTAAGGAATGCTATTTATTAAACTTGTTATTCCTGTCTATTTTTCTGACAACATAATACAACTTTAAATTCAAAAGAAAAATTGACAAGATATATTTCAGCAGTTTTAAATGAACATCACAGATTTCAAATGATCAAAGTAAAATATTATTAGCTGTAAATGACTCAAATATTTCCTCATTTTACTGTCTTTTGTTTTGATGTGATTTCCTTTCATCCTTAAAAAATCCTTTAGTACCATCTGCTCCTATAACACTTTGGCATGCTTAAAAATTTCATTTCCAGACTTGGCAGTTTTGAAATACTTCCATGGACGTTTCTTAAAGAAAATAAATTGGAAAAATTTTCATTCCTACTAGCTTGTTTCTTAAACAGCAGATAAAGAACTCAAAAAACACAGAGGTGTATAAATGTTTTGTTATAATCAGACATTTCCCTTCTGATTTTCCCTCTGACCCTGTGGCTATATTATGCCTGAGGAAACAATATTTAATATGCTGTCTGCACAGTTTATGCAACAATTCTTAAATATGCAGATCTGGTTTTATATTTTGAATTCTAAAATGTAATGAATTTCCATGAACTCTTATATGTTTCATGGATAAGCAAGCATTTAATAAATGACTAGATTACCCAAACAGATTCTCCAAGGGAAGCTGGAGACTAAGCAAGTAATATCAGTAAAAAGAATCCAATAAAGTAAATAGATTCTCCTTCTATGAAATTGAAGCACACACTTTGATAAAAATAGACTTCCAATTTTTGACAGCGTTAATGGAAAATTAAGTGGGTTTTTTTTTAATGCGTATGACTCCAAATCATTGACATTGATATAGAAATACAAATAAGAGGTATTAAGTGATGCTGAAACTGTGGTAGGAGAAATAGCAATAGACAATGGCTTCCTCAGGCAAGCCTAAATATAGGTGTTATATTGTTTACAAACATGTTCATCCTTTTAGTCACTTATTCAGCATATAGCAAACACCTACTATGTTTAGATTTCACAATAATTTCTGCAATGAATCAATAATTTCCTTATCATTTTAAAATAAAATGTATCTGTGATCTTAGAGATGCAACTTGGCCCCCTTCCTCCAGCATTTTCTACTCTAACCCATTTTTCACATAATAGTCAGAGTAAATTGTGTAAAGTTACAATTGTATTGTATGATAAAGGTCTAACTCCTTAATATTGTTTACAATGCCTTTTACAAAATCTCATTTTACTTACCCTCTTAGTCTTTGCCTTTCTACACTTACTGTCTGGCCATACTGAATTACTTCATTCTCACCCAAGACCTAGTTCTTTGCATGCTCTTTCCTCCACCAAAAATACTTTTTTTCTCCTCTCCTATGTGACTCTTTCCTTAACATTTTAATATTAAATAAATATTTAAATATTTATTTATTTTGAGATGGAGTCTCTCTCTATCATCTAGACTGGAGTGCAGTGGTGCAATCTCAGCTCACTGCAACCTCTGTCTTCCAGGTTCAAGCAATCCTCCTGCCTCAGCCTCTCAAGTAGCTGGGATTACAGGCGTGTGCCACCATGCCCAGCTAATTTTTATATTTTCAGTAGAGATGGGGTTTCATCATGTTGCCAAGGCTGGCCTCAAATTCCTGACCTCAAGTGATCCTCTTGCCTTGGCCTCCCAAAGTACTGGGATAACAGGCATGAGTCACTGTGCCTGGCCTCCTTACTTGACTTCTTCGCCCTTTAGTTTCTGATCTAAACATCTTCTTATCAGTGACACCTTCCCTAAGAAACAGTGCCAGGTCAGATGACCATAGTGACCTATGCTTTCCACCTTGCAGCACATAACACAGCAAATTACTTTCTTGCCTCTCCTACTGGACTGTACCCCCATTAACGACAGGAAATACACCTTGCTTGTTGTGGAAACCTCATTATGTGAAAAAGCACTTTGGCATACCTTAGCAAAAAATTGCTGATGAGGAACTGAAAGAGTGAGCTATGCATTCTTCCCATCTCTCTGGGTGAGGTCATTCAAAATGGCAAGTGTGTAAAGATAAGGGGGCATTCATTTGCCTCAACACTTGACTACATGGGTTGGAATATTTAATGGCAAATGCACACACTTAACCATACCCTTTTTTTCACACAACACTTAAATTTTAATTTACTATTAAAATATTTCCAACTGAAATCAGCAATGCCTCAATTTTTTCTTATGGAGAAGAGTATGTGACTTATTCTTATTTTTACTTTAATGAATTATGATAGACTGAAACACAAAACAATTCCAATATAAATATGTTTTTCTTGTTTTGGAAGCAGAATAACAAATTAACTAATCTAGAGAAATAAAATATGCTCAGCAGAGAGATAATTGTATTTGCCTGGGTAAATTATTTTGGCCTGTTCAGTATAACATGTAAACAGTTGTACTTCTAAAACAATTTTATTCATAAATGACATTTCTTTAAATATTTACTGATAATGATATGGCCATCCAGTACTACACTATGGTTTTAAGCCCTGTCTATGGATTCTAAGCTCAAATTGTAAATGAAATTAATATACATCTATGCATATTTGACTGGGAAGCACTGCATTAAAACACTAATGATAGTATTAAGGGTTGAATTTTACTTTCATTTTTTACTTTTCTATATTTTCCCAAACTTTGAGAATGAGCATATAGAAAGGAAAACCAAGGAATATTTTCATATACGAGACAGAGAAGAAAAGATAATGACATTGTTCAAGAGAGAGGTATTAGATATGGGTATTCCATAAGTTTCTTGCCAGCTTTAAAACTAATTTTATGAGTTCTCAATTGTACTGTCAATATATATATAGATTTCAATCCAGTAGAGATTCAAATAAAAATATCTGTCAAATATTCTTTCTTAATAGATAATTAATGAAAAAGTGTACAATATGACTGTCATAAAAGGTGAATGCCTTGCACATCGTGGGCACTTATGTATCAAATGAATTCATGAATTGGTTGATGAATAGTAACAGAAGTGTGTGTATTAAAATCCTGTCTCTGCTGCCCTCCAGTGGTTTATAAGCTTAACTTTTGAAGAACTTCAGGAGAGAAAATCAAGTGCCGTCCATTCCCAGATCCTTATTTGCGGTGAATATGAATGCTCAGCAGTGTGGGCTTGGGATTTTTCTTGGACAGTTTTGTATTTGTCCTTAAGTATTTGGATTTGTCCTTGTATTTAATATTATCTTGGTATATCACGGCCAGATTCCCAAGACTAAATGCATTACCCATCTTTCCCACCTGCAGGAGGAGCAACTGCCATAGATGGTGCCAATAAATACTAGTATTTGTTCTTTGACAGTTTATAGAGATTTTCCATTTGTGTTATCACAGAAATCTCCTAGTAAGAAACAGTGGTGATAGTAATTGCAGCTCTTTTATTAGAAATTTCTCTGGTTCCCTTTACAAAGTAGGTGATGGTGTCAGTGTTATCGTTACACACGAAATTTCCCATAAATGATACACCCTATGAACAGCTGGTACCCTAAAGTTTACAATGTGGTGCTGTAGAAAGATGATAGCTTAGCAGCAAATATCATCAACAAGATCTTCTGGAATCTGGTGACCACTAGAATTATATATTTTCTATTGCCCTGGTCTATGAGAATTACATTCTGAATTCATTTGGTGTCTTGCTAGAAGAAAACCTTTTTGTATCTAAGAAAATGGGGTTTTTGACATTGACTATGACCTGTTCCCAGATCTACTATAAATCAGACCTCATCCTGGAGTTTCAAATAGTGATCTCAAATTGAGTTCTCTTCTAGATGAATTCTTAAAATATTTTACCTTTCCCAATTATTGTAGTTCTGGAATATTCTTTTGGTTGTAGCCAAGGAAATCTCTCAATTCCTTTGTAGTTTGCTACTGTGCCTCTAGGTGGTGTGATTATTTCTCTTTTTGCTCATTTGCCGTCTGTCTTTTTGGATTATGGTCTCTTACTACTTAAGCAATTTCTTCCTTTTCTGTAGTATGTCTCATTTGCCCTTTATAATAATGACTGTCTGTGTTTTTTATTCTCAGATTACTGGAATTTTGTGTAAATTTTATTGGGGGTTCTCATGAATGCTTGGGTTTAACAATTGCACCATTTTCAAACTTTCTATGTCATAGTAATTTTGCAACTTGTTTTCAATTAATATGTTGAGAATAGTGTACGGAAAATTTATTTTTAGAACTAATCTTAAGATAATAAGTGTCTCATAAAAGCACTTTTATAACAGTAAAGCATTAGAAAAAATAAGTTAACTAAATATTCAACAAGATATATTATATAAATGCAGTACCATCAAAAAATGCAATATTACTCAGCAATTAAAATTATATTCTATTTAAATGTTCATTGGATTGTGACAAGTCTATAACATTTCAAGTAAAAGTTAAAGCTATATTTTGTAAGTTAAAAAAATTTAAAGGTGAGAAGTATATATAAGATTTTTAAAAATTTTTTAGAAATGGATATGCATGTATATATTATGTACATGTTTATATGTTACATATATGTACACATAAATGCCTAAAAGGACATAGTCTAAGTTGCTAATAGTGATTTTGTCCTTGGTGTGGTTGTCATTATTTAAATCTAAAATAATAAAATCCCAACTCCCATTATCCTTCATGAAGCCCTTAACCTAATCGAATAGCTCCTTAAACTCTAGTATATGCTTTCAGTTTCCTAAACACTCTCATAAATGTATTGTAGTACAATAAAATCTAACACATAATGCCATCTTTATTCTATCATCTCCTTTTAGTTATCAGTGGAATAAATTTGAAATCAAACAGTAAGATAATTCTATTGGACAATGGACATTATTGAATCGGGGAAAATTCGAAAGTGGACATGCACCGTGTCATACGTTTGTTTATTATAGTTGCAGCCTCAGCATTCATCTTTAGGCCTGATGTAAGTTGTTTGAAACCCAGTCATAGCCCATCACCTTTGGCCTAGTTAAAATTCCCCTTTCCTGTGAGGTTGTTTGCAAAATAACATGCTTATGCCTCATCCCACTGATCCAAAGCCCTATGCATCCTACCATTGCCATGCGCAATAACACCTAATGATGAACACCAGACTCTATAAATAAGTTTTTTATATGTGTTTCCTTTAAATTAGCCAATCCACAACTTCTGCAGGAAAACCTAAGGGATAGTGTCTGTGGCCGTGGTCCTTCACAAGAGACATAGCCCCACAGGTTCCCCGCCTCCCCATCTCATTGCCCACCTACTGGTTGAGCTTCCTGCTACCATCTGCTGATTTCCCCATAGGCCTCCCATTGGCACTCCCAATCTTTCTGGAATCAATTGAGTAATAAATTGCTTCTGTTTCATGCATTTTGGTTTCACAACCTCACTGAGTCTCACTTGGCTAACACACCTGAACCTAATATTCCCCCCCATCAGGGCTTTCCTAGGGAGTGTCTATCTCAGCTTATGGCTACTCTCAAGAGAGAGATCCCAAAACCAAAGCAGATAGAAACCACAATAGAAATCATAACACACTGCATATGAGAAGTATAAGGAGTTTCTTCAAATCTCTTAGATTCTGTGGCTGGGTCTGAGAATTAAAGTAACAGAAGACCTATTAACAAGAGAAACATACAAGTTTACTAAATTTTTTTCATATGTACATGAGAGTCTTCATAAGGAAAATTAAGACCTGAAGAACAGATTAGGTCTCAATATTGATATATCTTTTTTAAACAAAGAATAATAAATTGTGAGGATGTGATAAGACAAAGAGGATTGGGCCAACAACAGTAACTGTGGGAGAGTGACTAGGAAATGTATGGGAGAGACTGGTGGAAGATAAGGACTATTATAATAGTTTACTGTACAATTGATTTTGGGGTCAACTCCTAGTCTCCAGTGATAAGGATGGTCTTCTCTTCCTGGTACAGGAAGGACACCATTTTCATGGGAAATTTTATGGCCTGCTTTTAGGTAAAAGGTGTTCAAAGAACATTTTCTGTATTTGCTATTTCTCAAGTGTCTCCAGCTCAAAATAATCAATATGCAAAACAGCAAATTTGGGGGTGACATGTTCTGAATCCCTTTAGAAGCAAAATACATCAAGCTTAGTTAGTAGCCAAAAAAACAAGATAAATAAATCGAAAAGACATTTGTCATTGAGACTTATGGAGAGACATACACAAAAGGCAAACAAATTGACCAGTCTGTGGAATGCCTTTCATTCTTGTTGCCACAAAAGTAGACAAAGAACACAATGATAATTTGACCTAATAGAATTAAAATTTTACCTAAAGCTGAATAGAATGTATAATACCCTGATTTTCCTGGCAATGGGGCCGTCATTTCTATAATAATTACATTTTAATGAGGATAAAACATATCCAAATTAGATAAGCAATACTTAAAAACTGAGTCACATGTGTTCTACTTAGTTCCACTTTAAGGAAAGATCTGAAGAGGAATTGAAGAATTTTTGTTGCAGGTCAAAAAAAAAGTTAAAAGAATTTGAGTTATATAAATAAATGATAAAATTAACCCTGTGTTCTGAAGAGCCTCTGGGTATCACACATCTCTGTTTGTCCCAGTGTTTTTGATGGTAACAGCCACAATGTCTCCCCCGTCTTCCCATCAGCATTTCTGACTGGAGAAAACTAAGACTAGAAAGTGACGAAAGCTCATTCTTTTAGTGGCCTGAGAAACGCAGGAGCCATAAAGAAAAATGCGGGACAGATTTTAACTATGTAATTACTTAAATATTCTGTGGGGGATAATGATACTTTGAAAATAAAATATAATCTTCTATTTGCCCCTCCTCAGGCCCATGTCTTCCTCTATCTTCTTGAATATATGGAATATATTTATAATAACTTAGGAATCTGTTCCCATACCTTGATTTTTTTAATTAACAAAATCTAGCACTTAACAATGTTCAGCATCCAATTAAATGTTATCAGGAATGCAAAGAAGCAGTAAAATATGAGCATGACTAGGAGAAAATTAATCTGTTTAAGCTTTGTATGTCTCATAGGTAATTTTGTAACCTGTATTTCTATGTAGGTAGAATTGTGGCCCTCCCACCATGTCCCCAATTCCCTAAAAAAAGGTATGTACAAGTCCTAAACCTTAGTGCCTGTGAATATGAATTTATTTGTAAAGGCTTTTTGCAAATGTATTTGGCGGTGCAAAAGTAATTGCGATTTTTACCTTGTTGAAATTTGCAGTTTGATATTGGAATACATTCTTACATGTGGTTATGTTATACATCATTTTAATGCACATTTCTTGCTTTATGTTTTTTGCTAATGACTTATTACTTGCTGTTTATTTCATATGTATTTTAGACTATGGAAATGATGTCAGACAAAAAGCAAATTTGAGTGATTTTCTTAATTAATTTCAAAATATTAAAGCAGCCAAAACAACGAGCAACATCAACAATGCATTTGGCCCAGGAACTGCTAAGAAATGCACAGTGCAGTGGTGGTTCAAGAAGTTTTGCAAAGGAGACGAGGGGCTTGAAGATGAGGAGCAGAGTGGGTAGCCATCAGAAGCTGACAACGCCCAATTGAGAGCAATTATGGAAGCCTGTCCTCTTATCACTACACAAGAAGTTGCCAAAGAACTTAAGGTTGATCATTCTACGGTTGTTCAGCATTTGAAGCAAATTGGAAAGGTGAAAAAGCTCAATAAGTAGGTATCTCATGAGTTGAGGGGGAAAAAAATCATCGTTTTTGAAGTGTAGGCTCCTCATTCTACACCACAACAATGAACCGTTTTTAATTGGATTGTGACATGCAATGAAAAATGTATTTTATAATACAACTGGCGACAACCAGTTCAGCGGTTGGACTGAAAAGAAGTTCCAAAGCACTTCCCAAAGCCAAACTTGCATCAAAAAAAGGTAATAGTCCCTGTTTGTTGGTTTGATGCCAGTCTGACCCACTATAGCCTTCTAAATGCTGGCAAAAGCATTACATCTGAGAAGTATGCTCAGCAAATCTATGAGATGCACCAAACACCTGCTGCCGGCTTGGTCAACAGAAAGGGCTCAATTCTCCACAACAATGCTCAGCCACATATTGCACAATGAACACTTCGAAGTTTTGCCTCATCCACCATTCACCTTACCTCTTGCCAACTGACTACCACTTCTTCAAGCACCTCGACAACTTTTTGCAGGGAAAACACTTCCACAACCAGCGAGATGCAGAAATTGCTTTCCAAGAGTTCTTCAAATCCCAAAGCACCAATTTTTACGTTACAGGTATACACAAACTTATTTCTCGTTGGCAAAAATGTGTTGATTGCAATAGTTTCTGTTTTGATTAATAAAGATGTGTTTATACCTAGTTATGATTTAAAATTCATGATCCAAAACTGTGGTTACTTTTGCACCAACTTCCACCATCAACTTTTATATTTCCCTTTGCCCATTATGCGAAAATTGTTTAATATAAGGTTTTTAAATTCCCAGCTGAATCTTTATTTGTTGCTAATAATTTTTAGTTTCTTGGCTTTATGATAAGAAAATATATAATATTTCCAGTTTATGTTACTTGCTGACTTTTCGTGCTTGTAACATGATCTCAAAGTCAATTTTTGTGACTTCCATATACGATATACTCTCCATTAACAGAGTTTAAAGTTTTGTATAGCCTTAAAATCTACCCTATTAGTATAAAATAGTTCAACCATTGTGGAAGATAGTGTGGCGATTCCTCAAGGATCTGAGAACCAGAAAAACCATTTGACACAGCAATGCCATTACTGGGTATATATCCAAAGGATTATAAATCATTCTACTATAAAGACTCATGCACGTGTACATTTATTGCACCACTATTCACAAGAGCAAAGACTTGGAACCAACTCAAATGCCCATCAATGATAGACTGGAAAAAGAAAATGTGGCATATATACACCATGGAATACTATGCAGCCATAAAAAAGGATGAGTTCATGTCCTTTGCAGGGACATAGATGAAGATGGAAACAATCATTCTCAGCAAACTAACACATGAACAAAAAACCAAACACTACATGTTCTCACTAATTAGTGGGAGTTGAACAATGAGAACACATGGACACAGGAAGGGGAACATCACACACCAGGACCTGTAGAGGGGCGGGGGGCTAGGGGAGGGATAGCATTAGGAGAAATACCTAATGTAGATGATGGGTTGATGGATGCAGCAAACCACCATGGCATGTGTATACTTATGTAACAAACATGCACATCTGCACATGTATCTCAGAACTTAAAGCATAATCATAATAAAATTTAAAAATCTTTTATCTTTAAAAGATAAAAGATTTACGTCTTTTATCTTCTTATTTTTTGTCAACTTAATCTATCTCATGTAATATTGTGCTAAAGTTATAATGAATGTGTTTCCATTTATGTCTTCTTGCATTGTTATAGTTTTTGCTTCCATGAGGAAATTCTGTTATTTAGTGCATATATTCATAAATATAACTTTATTGTGAATTATGGTTCTTAGAATTAAAAAGTGTAATTTTTATACCTTTAATGCTTACAAAATTGAATTTTTCTTTGTTGAATATCAGAATTGCTATACCTGCTTCCCTGACAGATTCCATTTCCCTGGCATGCCTTTGTCTATCTCTTTATTTTTATCCTTTCTGAGACACTTATTTTAGAGATGTCTCACGTGTGTCAATATAGTTGGTTCTTGCTTTGTAAGCCAAATTGAAAGTCTTTTTCTATTACTATATGGGTCAAGTCCATTCAGATTTATTGGTGTGATTGTCTAGTCTCACATTTATCATATTATTTGTCATAATTATGCATTTTGTTATAATTGCTGAGCTTTTTCTTTACATATATTTTCTTTACTGTTTTACCTTTACAATTTATTTTGCTATTTATAAAATTCTAGTGATCTTTATCTTCATGCCTTTTTAATGAAATTGATGGATAAAATGGCATGCATTTATTATGTAAAACTTGATGTTTTGAAATATATAAACACTGTGGAAAGGTTAAATCTAGATAATTAACATATGCACTACCTCACAAAGTTATCATTTTTGTGGTGAGAACATTTAAAATCTACTGTTAGCATTTTTTAAGAATACAATATATTGTTATTAACTATAGTCACAATACATTATGATCTCACTCATATGTGGAATCTATATCGTTATAGCTTTTAACATATCCTTACTTCTCTGTTCCCACATAATCATCAGATTCACCAGGGTTGAAATGAAGGAAAAAATGTTAAGTGCAGCCAGAGAGAAAGGTTGGGTTACCCACAAAGGGAAGCCCATCAGACTCACAGCAGATCTCTCATTAGAAACCCTGCAAGCCAGAGAGAGTGGGAGCCAATATTCAACATCCTTAAAGAAAAGAATTTTCAACCCAGAATTTCATATCCAGCCAAACTAAGCTTCATAAGTGAAGGAGAAATAAAATCCTTTATGTACAAGCAACTGCTGAGAGATTGTGTCACCACCAGGCCTGCCTTATAAGAACTCCTGAAGAAAGCACTAAACATGGAAAGGAACAAACATGGAAAGGAAAGCCACTGCAGAAACATACCAAATTGTGAAGACCATCAACACTATGAAGAAACTGCATCAACTAACAGGCAAAACAACCAGCTAGCCTCAAAATGGCAGGATCAAATTCACAGATAACAATATTAATCTTAAATGTAAATGGGCTAAGTGCCTCAATCAAAAGATACAGACAGGCAAATTGGATAAAGAGTCAAGACCCACTGATGTGCTATATTTAGGAGACCCATCTCACCTGCAAAGACACACATAGGCCCCAAGTAAAGGGATTATGTGTCTTGGGATTGCTCTTCTCGAGGAATATCTTTGTGGTGTTCTCTGTATTTCCTGAATTTGAATGTTGGCCTGCCTTGCTAGGTTGGGGAAGTTCTCCTGGATAATATCCTGAAGAGTGTTTTCCAACTTGGTTTCATTCTCCCCGTCACTTTCAGGTACACCGATCAAAGGTAGATTTGGTCTTTTCACATAATGCCATATTTCTTGGAGGCTTTGTTCATTTCTTTTCACTCTTTTTTCTTTAATCTTGCCTTCTTACTTTATTTCATCGAGTTGATCTTCAATCTCTGATATCCTTTCTTTCTACTTGATCGATTTGGCTATTGAAACTTGTGTATGCTTCATGAAGTTCTCATGCTGTGTTTTTCAGCTCCATCAAGTCGTTTATGTTCTTCTCTATGCCGTTTATTCTAGTTAGCATTTTGTCTAGGCTTTTTTCAAGGTTCTTAGCTTCTTTGTATTGGGTTAGAACATGCTCCTTTAGCTTGGAGAAGTTTGTTATTACCCACCTTCTAAAGCCTGCTTCTGTCAATTTGTCAAACTCATTCTCCATCCAGTTTTGTTCCCTTGCTGGTGAGGAGTTGTGATCCCTTGGAGTAGAAGAAGCGTTCAGCCTTTTTGCACTGGTTTCTTCCCATCTTCATGGATTTATCTACCTTTGGTCTTTGAAGCTGGTGACTTTTGGATGGGGTCTCCGAGTATACGTTCTTTCTGTTGATGTTGAAACTATTTATTTCTATTTGTTAGTTTTCTTTCTAACAGGTCCCTCTGCTGCAGGTCTGCTGGAGTTTGCTGGAGGTCCACTCCAGAGCCTGCTTTCCTGGGAATCATCAGCGGGGGCTGCAGAACAGCAAAGACTGCTGTTTGTTCCTTCCTCTGGTAGCTTCGTCCCAGAAGGATACCTGCCAGATGCCAGCCAGAGCTCTCCTATATGAGGTGTCTGTCAGCCCCCTGCTGTGTGGTGTCTCCCAGTCAGGATACACGGGGGTCAAGGAGCCACTTGAGGCAGTCTGTTCGTTATCAGAGCTTGAGTGCTGTGCTGGGAGATCCATTGCTCCCTTCAGAGCTGCTGGGAAGGAACGTTTAAGTCTGCTGAAGCTGAACCCACAAGTGCCCCTTTTCCCAGGTGTTGTCCCAGGAAGGTGGGGGCTGTATTTATAAGACCCTGATGGGCTGCTGCCTTTTTTCAGAGATGCCCTGCCCAACAAAACAGTAGTCCAGTGACACAGTCTACCTGCAGAGGCCTTGCTGAGCTGCCGTGGGCTCTGCCTAGGTGCTGTGTAAATTTCCTGGTGACTTTGTTTACACAGGTGAGATTAAAATTGCCTACCTGAGCCTCAGCAATGGTGGACACTCCTCCAACCAATTTTATTTGAGCTTTTTAAAAGACTTTTCCTTATTTTTTCATTTTATTAGTTGTTTTTCCACTTTTAATTGTTGCCCTTTATTAAATGTTCATCCACATCTTTTCTTCCTTGGGTGCCCCAGGTACCTTAGTCTTCATTTCTTATGTAGCTTTTGCCCCTGAATATAGTCAGCTCTTATTTCATTTCTTCCTAGTCTTGACTTTCCAATTTCAGATGCAAGGTCTTTTGCTGTTGTTGTTTTATGTATCAAAGTGCTTATCTGAGGATACTTAATTCAGTTTTAACTGTGTAATAGTTTTGTTTTGCTTTGCTGTTCTTCTGCTCAGAGAAAAAGTTTCTCAGATAACTGTTTTTATTTTGTTTTCCTTTAACAGTAATTTGTACAAAGAGATTGCATGTGGATAAGTACTGTTCACATTTCCACAAAGTGAAAGATGAGTTATGTAACACAATTATAGCAGTAAGCCTAAGTTGGGTTATAGAATAGTTATCAAAAAGGTAGTTTGGGCCAGGTGCAGTGACTCATGCCTGTAATCCCTGTGGACAAATGAAAAATATAGTCTAATACAGACTATATGGTATCATCTGATTCTTATTTCTTATAAGCTATTAGATATACGTGTCAGATATTCACCCCACCATATAAAATAACACATTCTTTTCCACTCCAATGTCCTAAACAGTTGTTCCTCATTTATTACCCTGATTTGTTTTCCCATTTATTATTTATTTATTAAGGTATTTCACTTTACCTTGAGCCTTGGAACTACTGCTTGTGACAATTTTCTGGCTAGCATCTACATGTCACTAGTATTATAAACTTGGATAGTATCTTTGATTACTTCTATGACAAGGAATTACTAGAAATTGAAGATGATAAAACTGTAATGCAAAATGTAGGAATAAAAGAATGGTAGAGCCAGTGTTCATATTCTGAAAAGCATTTTAATGGCACCATACGTAAGAGTTAAACTAAGTAAATTTCACATTTCTTCTTATATATTTCACTTTTCTTGTTAAATACTTTATAATGTTTAATTATGATAATTACTGACTTCCCTAAGTTCCAAAAAATTTTACTGTTGTTCTGAAGAAACACTCCAGGATGATCAGCAGATGGCACTGCTAACTTGAAGAACCAACTCTTAGATGTATTAAAAGTTGAAGACATATTTTGCAAGCTGTTAACCATTACTACGATGCATGTGTGTATTACAGAATAGTGAGAAAACAGTTAAACAGGTGGAAGAAATTTAAAATGATCCAGAATTGTATATAAAATAATACAATTTAGTACATAGCTGAGTTATATTGTATACTAAATTGTATATAAAATAATACAATTTAGTACATAGCTGAGTTATATATTCACATAAATGGAATCTATCCTACAAGAGCCTACTAACCAGGCTTTGAAAATTAAAAATGTATTATAAACAAATTGCCATGTCATTAAATCTTCCTCAGCAACATGATTCTTTATCGTACATAAATATACCATATTTTAGTTAACTAATGACTTGTAGTAGGATAGTTTATTTCCAATTTCTTATTCTCATAAATAACACTGTTATGAACATCCTTGTGCCTAATTCCTGAGTTACAGGTCACATATTTAATTTTCTCCACAGGATAAATTCTCAAAAGTAGAACTTCTATATTAAAATATATTTTTAATATATATTTTGAAATTGGACCCAAGAAAGAGTATAATAATTTGCACCCTTTAATTTATACACATTGAATATTACATTAAAAATTATTTGTCTCAAAATAGGTACAAAATATAACTTTATTTAAAATTATGTCTTTGATTAAATATTTTCAAATATTTTGTAGGTTTATGATCCACTTGGTTTTTGTGAATTTCATATTCATGTCTTTTAATCCTTTTAAAAATAGAATAATTCATAATTTCTCTGCTTATTTTGTAAATATTCTTTACATATGAAGGTTATCATTGCAATTAAGGCTATTCTAAATAAGCTAATGTCACTAACCCAAGTGTTATTTAGGAGAGTATTATTTTACTAAAGAAAAAATTTGTCTTTTTTTAAGTGTAATACATTTTTGAGTGTTTTTTAAAAAATAATAATTTTTAATAACTGTTTCTCAAGGACCACGAAAAGGGTCAGTCTATATTTGTATGATATAAAATTAAAATTTTATAACTTTCTTATATTTCTCTGATTCTTTATATGTTGTTATGTGTTTGTTGTTGCTGCTGTTGTTCTGAGATGGAGTTTCGCTCTGCCAGCCAGGCTGGAGTACAGAGGCTCAATCTCAGCTCACTGCAACCTCCACCTCCTGGTTCAAGTGATTCTTGTGCCTCAGCTTCACAAGTAGCTGAGATTACAGGCATATGCCACCATGTCTGGCTAATTTTTGTATTTTTAGTAGAGACAGGTTTCACCATATTAGTCAGGCAGGTCTCAAACTCCTGACTGCAAGTGATCTACCAGCCTTGGCATCCCAAAGTACTAGGATTACAGGCATGAGCCACCACACCTGGCCAATGTTATGTATTTTTTTAACCACTTGATTTCTCATACAGAAGAGATATCAAAATCTCTGACAACTGTATTTCTTTTCATTAACATTTGCTTTCTCTTTACATATTTTACCATTATATTATTCAATGAATTAAAGCTTATAACTCATATTATAGTATGATTTTCTATTTTGATTTTAAAAAACTCTTTGCCTCCATTCAATTTTTATGTTTTTAATTCAAATTATACTTGCTATACTTTCTACTTAGTTTGTCAACGAGTATATTTATTAGCATATCAATTAATATATGCTTCTAAAGTGATTGAAGCATTTGATCTTTTCAGTAGCAATAAACATTTTCCTGAATATATTTCTCACCATATTTCAATGGCTTCCTTCAAACTGTAGCCTCACCACAGTCTGTGACAGCATCACATATGGTGAATTAATAAGATCTGAATTCCATAGTATAAATGCTGTAATGAAGAATATTGAATTCCTAGGTATTTTATTGTAGCAATTGTGAGTGGGAGTTCACTCATGATTTGACTCTCTGTTTGTCTGTTATTGGTGTATAGGAATGCTTGTGATTTTTACACATTGATTTTATATCCTGAGACTGCTGAAGTTGCTTATTAGCTTAAGGAGATTTTGGGCTGAGGCGATCGAGTCTTCTAAATATACAATTATGTCATCTACAAATAGAGACAATTTCACTTCCTTTTTTCCTAATTGAATACCCTTTATTTCTTTTTCTTGCCTGATTGCCTTGGCCGGAATTTCCAATACTATGTTGAACAGGAGTGATGAGAGAGGACATCCTTGTCTTGTGCCAGTTTTCAAAGGATATGCTTCCAGTTTTTGCCCATTCAGAATGATATTGGCTGTGGATTTGTCATAAATAGCTCTTATTATTTTGAGATATGTTCCATTGATATGTAGTTTATTGAGAGTTTTTAGCATAAAGGACTGTTAAATTTTGTCAAAGGCCTTCTCTGCGTCTATTGAGATGAACATGTGGGTTTTATCTTTGGTTCTATTTATGTGATGGATTACGTTGATAGATTTGTATATGTTGAACCAGATTTGCATCCCAGGGATGAAGCCAACTTGATTGTAGGAATCCAACTAACAAGGGATGTGAAGGACCTCTTCAAAGAGAACTACAAACCACTGCTCAAGGAAATAAGAGAGGACACAAACAGATGGAAAATCATTCCATGCTTTTGGTTAGGAAGAATCAATATTGCAAAAAATGGCCATACTGCCCAGAGTAATTTATAGATTGAATGCTATCTCCATCAAGCTACCACTGATTTTCTCATAGAATTGGGAAAAAAACCACCTTAAACTTCATATGGAACAAAAAAGAGCTCACATAGCCAAGACAATCCTAAGCAAAAAAAAAAAAAAAAAAAACAAAGCTGGAGGCATCAGGCTACCTGACTTCAAACTATACTACAGGGCTACAGTAATCAGAACAGCATGGTACTGGTACCAAAAGAGAGATATAAACCAATGGAACAGAACAGAGGCCTCAGAAATAAGGTCACACATCTACAATCATCTGATCTTTGGCAAACCTGACAAAAACAAGCACTGGGGGAAAGGATTCCCTATTTAATAAATGGTATTGGGAAAACTGGCTAGCCATAGCAGAAAGCTGAAACTGGATCCCTTCTTTACAGCTTATACAAACATTAACTCAAGATGGATTAAAGATTTTAACATAAGACCTAACACCATAACAACCCTAGAAGAAAACCTAGGCAATACCATACAGGACATAGGCATGGGCAAGGACTTCATGACTAAAACACCAAAAGCAATGGTAACAAAAGCCAAAATAGACAAATGAGATCTAATTAAACTAAAGAGCTTCTGTACAGCAAAATAAACTATCATTAAGAGTGAACTGGCAACCAACAGAATGGGGAAAAAAATTTGTAATCTACCCATCTGACAAAGGGCTAATATCCAGAATCTACAAAGAACTTAAACAAAAATTACAAGAATAAAACAACGCCATCAAAAAGTGGGTAAAGGATATGAACAGACACTTCTCAAAAGAAGACATTTATGCAGCTATCAAACATATGAAAGCAAGCTCGTCATCACTGGTCATTAGAGAAATGCAAATCAAAACCACATTGAAATACCATTTCACACCAGTTAGAATGGCGATCATTAAAAAATCAGGAGACAAGAGATGCTGGAGAGGATGTGGAGAAATAGGAATGCTTTTACACTGTTGGTGGGAGTGTAAATTCGTTCAACCATTGTGGAAGACAGTGTGGTGATCCCCCAGGGGTCTAGAATTAGAAATATTATCTAGAACTAGAAACACCATCTGACCCAGCAATCCCATTACTGGGTATATACCCAAAGGATTATAAATCATTCTAGTATAAAGACACATGCACACGTATGTTTATTGTGGCACTGTATACAATAGCAAAGACTTGGAATCAACCCAAATGCCCATCAGTGATAGACTGGATAAAGAAAATGTGGCACATATACACCATGGCATACCATGCAGCCATAAAAAAATGAGTTCATGTTCTTTGCAGTGACATGGATAAAGCTGGAAACCACCATTCTCAGCAGACTGACACAAGAACAGAAAACAAACATCGCATATTCTCACTCATAAGTGGGTGCTGAACAATGAGAACACATTGACACAGGGAGGGGAACATCACACACCAGGGCCTGTCGTGGGTTAGCGGGATAGAGGAGGGATAGCATTAGGAGAAACGCCTAATGTAGATGATGGAGTGATGGATGCAGCAAACCACCATGGCACCTGTATATCTATGTAACAAACCTGCGCATTCTGCACATGTACCCCAGAACTTAAAATATTATTTAAAAAAACGGATGTTGAATATCTTTATGTGCTCAGTATTTAGGAGGCTGCCTCACTGGAATAAAATAGTTCCCATTTAAATTAGTGTATTTTCAAAAATTATGGCCATTCACTTAATTGACAAAGTTTTCGGGAATAATTTAAATTCTTTAAGCAAGAGATAGGTGTACTTACTCATCAAAACATCCACATGAGGTAGGTGTTATTATTATATAACATTTTAAAAAGAAGGAAAGAGATTAAATTACTTTCCCAAGGTAATGTAGCCAGGCTTCAAACCCACACAGCAGAAACATCTTACAGTTTGTGGTTTTATTTCCACAACTATGTTAGAGAGAGAGAGAGAGGCCTGCAAATAAAAACTTCAAGTGCTGATTTTATCTAAAACTCTGTAAGATGACTTGACATAGCATAGCTTGTCACCTGTGGCTGGGTGCCCAGTGGGGGGCACCTAGGCATCTGCACTGGAGGTTGCTTTGACAGCTTCAGGAGTATTAGAAGACAGTCCTTCTGGCAGCCTTGGTGATATTATTAGAGGGAACAGTAGAAGGAGTGACAGTGATGAGAGGCTCTTACAGCTGAGATTTGACAGGATGCCTCATTGAAGAGGTTGGTGCAAGAAAGTAATATAATAGCAGCTACGGGGATGGGAGAAGAGATTCAGTTGGGAATTCAAGTGTAACGGCCTCCCACCCCACTCATCTATCCTGGAGACTTCCAATGTATATGATAGACTGTGCATAATGCCTGATGCTACGGAGTGATGGAGTTGAAAGCAGACAATTTTGCATATTCCTTGACAAATAGTCTTACTTTTGCCTCTGGTATGGTCTAGAGAAAATACAATATTCTCAGAGAACCTGTGTCGAGATGGCAAAGTTGATGTAATTTGGCAAGAATTACCTTCATGATATCAAAGGATTGATTTGCACAGCTATAATTCATTCCTGGCCTGCAATGCTCTATGAGAGCTAAAATTCAGTTATCCTCACTTTGAGTCAGTTAGTCCTTTGAAGAAAGCTTCCAATGATGAAAACTCAACATGGCTCAGAGGAAAGCTAACGTAGGATTTAGAAGATTCACTTATGGGTTACACATCATCATTTTCATGGATGATTACTAAATTAGTCAGAGCGAAAATCTATAATTTTACCTGCGGAGTCATGGCCCTAGCTCTGCCAAGTGCCCTGAGTTTTGTGTGATCTGAGGAACAGCATACACAGCCCTGGTGCAGCCACCAGGTGTGACCACAGAACTCCCATATTCCCGGTGACACTGACCTTCAAATTAAAACAAGCCTCTGTTTTAGTGGGTAAAATTAGTGAGAAATGGACCCAAAGTTTTTCTGATTTTAATGACAATGAAACACTGTAGGAGTAACTAGGCAAACACAAAATTAAAAAGGTGACTTTCAAAAGTACAAAAATTAGATTTGCCTCAAATTCATGCAAAATTAAATGTCAGTCAACAGTATAAAAAGACCATATTCAATCCATTGCCTTTTATAAGTGGAGTCTTTAGTAGATAACCGTTCATACACAACGCTTTAGGAAATAATTACTATGTACCCTTCCTAAAAAATAAGGGAAAATATTTTTACTCAATAGAAAAATGAATCAAAATGAGTCAAGGCCAGACACAGTGGCCCAACCTGTAATCCCAGTATTTTGAGAGGCCAAGGCAGGTGGCTTACTTGAGGTCAGGAGTTCGAGATCAGTGTGGCCAACATGGTGAAGCCCCAACTAAAAATTCTCTTCTCTCTCTCTCTCTATGTATATATATATATATATATATATATATATATATATATACACACACACATACACACACACACGTATTTATATACATATATATGTGTGTATTGTGTGTGTGTATATATATATACACACATATATATACACATACATATATATATATATGCAGCATTTTTAGTAGAGATGGGGTTTCACCATGTTGGCCAGGCTGATCTCAAACTCTGGACCTCAAGCCCACTGTCTGGGCTCACTGCAACCTCCACCTCCCGGGTTCAAGCAATTCTCCTGCCTCAGCCTCTGGAGTAGCTGGAATTACAAGTGCTAGCCTCTACACCTGGCTAATACATACACAGGCTGTATATTACTTATTTTATAATATGTGTATATTATATTATATAGCGCTTGTATTTATCATAGACTGGAACAAATTAAGTTAGAGCTTGGGTTAGAAGCATGTATATTAACTCCTATTCATTGACTAACATTCTCTTCCAATTTGCTGACTTGAAACAGAGAACCAATTCTTAGTGGTTAGTACGTTTGATTTAACTTCCTTGATAAGGTAAAGCTTAATAACATTAGAAATTAAGACATTCCTGTAGTCACCAGGAGCTGATGGGTACAAAGTTACTTTGACTTCTTATCACAATACTAACTATATATTAGCAAAGGTTCCTGCTTTTTTCTTCATCTCCCAAGGCGGAATAAATAACTCTAAGAAACTTCATATATATAATACATGAATGTTTATTATTTGTATTTCTTTGAATAGATGAATTTCAGAATGTTCCTATTTTATTAGGTATTTGTAATTTTGCGAATTTTTGTATCCTTTGCTCAGTTTTCTTTGGAATTTCTCCTTTTTCTGCTTATATAAGCTCTTTGTGCACTACATTTAGTAGCCAGTTCCAAATCTCTAACAAATATGTACCCTTAAATTATGTTTGGCAAAGAATAGTTCTACCATATTTCTGATGTTTATGTGTGAACTCTATTTGTGTAAGATTCCCGGTTATTTTCTAACCCATTTCTTTCACAAGGAGAAGCAGCATTGTCATCCAATTGATGAGTTTGGGAGCAGAATTTTGGGCATATTTAGCCTGGCCCCCTTTTCAAGTTTTTTATTTAAGAGCAAACTTCCCCCCAGTGAGACAAGAGGAATAAGTTCTTTTCTGCTCTTTTACATTGTAAGTTCAACAGAGGCAGATACCATCAGTGAAGGCCTGAGTCACTCCAAAGTTGCCTGTGAGTGGATGGATATATCCGCCTAATTTAGAGGATCCATGTTAGCAAACTCACCTGCCCACCACGTCCAGAAACATTCCTCAACCTTAGCTTAATAATGATAAAGGTGATATTTTGGCCTCTATCCTATTGACTCATCTTTATTGTCCAGTTGGTTCAGAGTTGACCAGAGTAGAGGAGTCTTATTTATTGAGCCCCTGAATTCCAATAATTTGTTTGCTTCTTAATGGTGTTTTTATAATACAATATATCTTAATTTTTGCAAAGTCACATTTCTTGATGCTTTCCTTTATTCCTTACATTGATTTCATTCTTAAAAAATATTTCTGAAAGTCAAGATCATTCAGATTTATCTAAATATTTATCTAGCTATTGCCTAGTTTTCTTTTTTGTTATCATTTAAATACATGTTTTATCAGTTTTTGTACATAATGTGAGGATTTCTTTCTGAATAGTTAAGAAAACATCCTGGTGCAACTTTTCCAAATAATCCTCTCTGTTCGCAAAATTGTGATAACTTTATCATATACCATATATGTATATGTTTGCCAAATATGTATATACATGCAGATACAACACATACATATTTGGTATATGACATATATATACGTATATACACATACATGTACACACAGATATATGCATATATATACATGTAAGTGTGTGCATACATATTAGTATATGTCATTTTTTCTGGGCTATCAATTATACATGCTGTTGTTTTTTTTTGCCAAAATTTTATTTTACAAATTACTATAGCAACATTTTTAAAAATCAGGTAAGGAAAGTTCTACTTGCAAGATCTGATTATGAGGGTACATGTTATAATAAAAACCATCTTTGAACAATCAAGTTTGTAAGCAAATATTTAAATGAATTTTATAGAGCCAACTTTTATGTAACTGTGATCTTTAAACATTGCTCACATGTATGAGTGAGAAGCCTGCTGCCTGTGAGTCAGGCTGTGGACTATACTGTGGCTTGTGCCACCAGCTAGCCTATTGCATGACAGACAATAGTCTCCGCAAGTCACAAATTACATCTGTTTATGCTTCTATTTGTTAGACAATCTGGCACCAGGAACAGCTGAGCAGAAGGATTTGAAAACATCTTGCTTGATTGATGTATCTAGAGTTATCTCTAAATCCAAATAAAATGTTAAGTACTATCGAGAAATCATAAATCAGGCATGTCTCTTTTGAGCTATGAGAAGTTCTTGCTAAACCTTTTATGACACCCATGTGAGAGAGATACTATTGGCTTATATTCAACAATAGGATTTAGGCCTGTGTGTACCACACAATTAATTAGGTCACATTTTTAACCCAATTCAGCTGCGAGATATAGCACAGGGCCTAGCATGTAAATCATGATAATGGAAAAGGTTGGAACTAGGGTTTTCAACTAGGTGAGAGAAATACAAAGAGCATCAAGTACAAATGCAGAAGGTGATTGATACTAACAAGCATGTTCGAAGAGTAGTTGTGATCAATGAGCTCACCAATCAGAACACGCAACAATACAGGGAAGCTGAGCACCAACTACTAAGACATCACTTTGGTGGGATCCCAGCACGGAATTTTCATCAGTTACGACAAGAAAATTTTATATGCTTATGTCTGTGAAAACTCTAAATGCCTGTAACATAATACAAATGCACTTTTTCATTAAGCAAAACTTTTTGAAAATAAAAACAAAAACATTTCCAGGCCAGGCACTGTGGCTTATGCTTGGAATCCCAGCACTTTGGAAGGCAAAGGCAGGAGGATCACTAGAGCCCAGGAGTTCAAGACTAGCCTGGGAAACACAGCAAAATCCCCCATCTATACAATTTTTTAAAAAAATTAATTGGGCATAGTGGTGTGCTCCTTTAATCTCAGCTACTCAGGAGGCTGAGGCAGAAGGATCACTTGAGTCCAGGAGTTCAAGGCTATAGTGAGCTATGATTGTGCCACTGTACCAGCCTGGGCAACAGAGGGGAAACCCTGACTCAAAAAACAAAAACAAAACATTTCTGTATCTGTTGTATTAGGTGTCCCAATTAATATCAGCTCTGCCTAACTTAGGCTGAAAAGGAATTATGAGAAGAATATTGTGAAAGTCATAGAATCAACAGGAAGGCTAGCCACACTATTGCTCCAGACTCGGTGGCAGCTGTGCACCATGACAGTGAATGTGTTCTCCAGGGCCTTTTTGCTTTGACTTGTCTTACTCAAGACCCAATGCCCTGGTCAGGAGCATCCCATTGGCTGATCCTGGTCATGTGCCCACCTAGCTTTGTCTGCAAGGAGAAGAGATCTGGAACCTTCAGCTTCTTTAATGTAAGGCTGGACTTTGTTTTCTTATCAAGTCTCCAAATGTGGGAGGGGAGAAGTTCTGGATGTTGAGTAGCAAAAATTACACACATACGCACACTCACACACATACACAACCACAGACACAAACACAAACATATATATTTATACTATACATGAAATTTTAACATTTTGAATACTTATTACTTATGTAATAAAAATGTTTCTTTTTTTATAATAATTTGCTTTTAAAGTACTTTTCTTAAGGTCTATTTTTTCTACTTTTCATGAAAGAGTCCCTTCTGTTAATTCATTCTTTTGATAAAGATAATATATCTCCCTAGAAGTAGGGTGCCTGGATTCCCCCTATGTTTTCCCATACTTCACTTGGGTCTTCATGATGAAGCCTAATCTCTAGCTCCTTCATCTTGTAGCCCAAATTGAGTACATAGTGATCTGGGGCAGTGGGTAGTCCTGGCAGGTACATCTCATTTCAGGAGAGTTTCTCATTTGTGTCTCTCAACACTTGTCTACCGGTGCGGAATCATTTATGGCTGCACCCCATTCCTGGTGTGGTATACGAAAAACTATGAGAATCCAGTGTAATTGTATCTCCTGCAGGAGATCATTCCTCACCTGCCTTCATCAACCCCCCCTGTTTTAGCATTCTGAATAGTGACCTAGACCTTGACAAGTTTTCCAATGTCACCCTTGCCAGCAGCCTGTGACTTGATAAAGCCATCTATGGCTCAGACCTCATGGGATAGCTACTCTTGAATCCTGTTACACTCTCCCTAGGCAGCTTCAACACTAAAGTCTGGCGAGCAGGCAGCCTCTGTCAAATACCCTCAAGAAGAAGATTTTCCTCTGATAGTATGGTCCGTTACTAATCCAAGTCCAAGAGTAGATAAATAACAGTATGTATGACAGTCAAAATCTCTTCTTAATTTTTGAAAAGTTCTGCTTTCTAAGGCAAGTGATTTGCAAGCCAGTCCTGTTCAGCCTTCTTCATACATGTCTCATCTGTCCTGCAAGTAACAGAAATTCTAGCATTTGAACGGTTCCCTAGTTCCTGATATTAATGTAGCTGTTTCATCATTTTCTGGGTGATTTCACTACTTACTGGGGAGAACATGCAAAATATCTGTCTGTTGTCAAGTGGCCACCTTCCTCCAGGAGACAAAGTAATACCAATTTGTTCTTAGATTTTATTTCATCTCTTTGAATCCTTATTTCATGACTTTCTCTTGGCATTCATAGAAAAGTACAAGGGAAACACAAACTAGGCCAGAAAGACATGGCATGTATCTCTCAGATCCCCATATCATGTAGGCTGTTTTCCGTGAGCTCTGCTGCTCTCCCTGGCTTCACATCTACCCAGTTAACAACTGTTTGGTTCAAGTGCTGTCCTCTCTTGGTGGGACGGGAAGTGGGGGGACAGGGCATCTTAACTAACTCTTGTAAGTGCCCACAGAGCTCGAAATATGCCCAACATTTATTGCACGCTCTCATAACTGTTGATGTAGTCACCCATCTCCCTAGCCAGTCTGTGAGTTCTCTGATAGAGACTCATCCACCTGTCAGCACATTCCCAGCATCAAGTTCCATTAAATGAATAAATAGGTTTGGAAAAGAGGTGGGAAAGACAAGAAGAAAAAAATTTTTTAGACTATCTAGATTTTTTTCTAAATTGGTAACATTTAACACTATTCATGCTTTGACAATTTGGAAGACAAAAGTGAAGAATAAAGAACTAAACTGTGATGTTGATAGCCTTTTTGTTTCTGCTCTATTAAAATCATAGTATATGTGTTGGAGGTGAACTTACTGATTGATTGTAAATAATTAATAACAGAAAATAACTATAGAAACACATTTTCTGACGATAGTTTCTATATAATTCCCATTTCTTTATAATAAATACACTATTCTGCAGTGATAAAAAAAACTAATTGTTCACTGTGAAAATGCTACCCATTAGCATCACTGTTCCTAAACAATATGTTCTTGTCTTTTATGGCTCTCAGCTGCATGCTGCCTGGGAGATACTTTAGACATGAGCCAACTTTTTACATATAACAAATGCCCAGTAAAAGACACTTAGAATTCCAGTTGGACCGAACTTGCCCCTTCTCCAGAGGGCACATAAATGAATAAATACAAGGAAATCCCCCCTCCCATCATGCACACACATATGCCCGCACGCAATCCTTGGAGCAGCTGTGTTATATTATAAATTGGAAGCCTTTTGTTAGTTCAGATGTTTCAGGTCTGCAAAGGCACTCTGGAGAAGAAATAAATATTATGAGTAAGTCTCGTTTCCATGCTTGTAGTGGGGAAATACTTTCCAGCACAGTTTACTATGGTTTTATACTAAAACAATCTCGTAAAAGAATACCAGCATTACTCACTCAGCACATGATTGCTAAGACAAGAATGGTGTCTGTTTTATTCTCTAAATATTCAAAACATTATTTCATTCAGACTCTGTCCCAGATGGACTTTCTTTTCAGTAAAACTAACCAGAATAATCATGGATTGTGTGCTCACTAAATCTATTATTCTTTTTTTTTTTTATAAAAAAGAATTTTTTTTCCCACTTGACCAAATATTGGACATTTATAAAACTTCACCAATAAAAGAGATTCACTAATAAAAGAGATTCATTTAAAGGAAAGGCAGCTTGGAGCTGGGTGGGAGCTCGATTTGGAATCTAAGTCATTCCATTTAAGGATCTGGCCTTCTGCTTTGAAGGCTCAGGGTCTAAAGCTTGTTGATAAGCTTAGTAACAAGAAAAAAAAGTACTGGGATAGTTATAAATGCACATTTATTAATTTACAAGGGGAGAGGACTCATAATAATCCATATACTAAAAGTCTACACAGTAAGTGCATTCTCCTATTATTGTCAAGCTATATGTGAAACCAACTTATAAGAAGATTTTAGTGAATATGAAGTCAGAATAAGGATACACTGAGAAATTTATTTTAATGGCATTGGCCAAAGAGAGATATATTTATCTCCCTATGAGATCTTGTCAAAGGGATTAGAAACACTTTGCCATGCTCTTACCAAAGCCTGGCACATTCCCCACCCCCATTCTCCACTTACTTTTAGTAATCCATTTAATCTTAGTTTAATTATCACTTTCTAGAGAAGCCATTCCTGGTCTTCTTATCTAAGAAGTGGCCCCTGATGTGTACTCTGGAGAACTTTGTAATTTTCTTTTATAATTCTTGCCTCAATCTGTAGTACTACATTTATTTATTGTTTTAAGTTTTATCTACCTCTAGACTGTAAGCTCCAGGAGAGCAGGCAAAATGTTTGTTTTGAGCTCTACTATTCTCAGCACCTAGCACAGTGCCTGGCATAGCTAGGAGCATTCAGTACACATTTTTTAATGAATAAATGAATGCACAAGGTAGTGGCTAAATTACAAAATTAGTTTTCTTTTCAGTAAAATGAGAAAATTATAGCATAATACCTACCTGATAGGTATTATACTATCTAATGAGGATCAAATTCTAATGAGGATTAAATAAGTTAATAGATATAAAATACTTGGAACAGTGACTGGCACAGAGTAAGCACTCAAGCAGAGTTAGCTGTTAATATTATCTTACAAAGGATAATTTTAAGAAAAGTTAAAAGCCTAATTTCTAAAGCTCAACTTTCTTGGGACATTACTAGAATAGTACTATCAATACTAACCTCTGAAGATATTTATTTCTGTTTCCAAGGTTTAATAGAACCACCTTTTCATCACAAAATTCTTAAATTAAATATGTGAATATTAAAACAGGTTATACCAAAGGCTTTTCAGTATGAAATAAAATTTTTTAAAATTATACTTTAAGTTCTGGGATACATGTACAGAATGTACGGAATGTGTACCTCTGTATACATAAGTATACACGTACCATGGTGGTTTGGTGCACCCATCAACCTGTCATCTACATTAGGTATGTCTCCTAATGCTATCCCTCCCCTAGTCCCCCACTCCACCGACAGGACCTGGTGTGTGATGTTCCCCTCCCTGTGTCCATGTGTTCTCATTGTTCAACTCCCACTTAGGAGTGAGAACTTGCAGTGTTTGGTTTTCTATTCTTCTGTTAGTTTTCAGCATGAAATCAATGTTATCTTATTTTCACAATGTTTTGAATGTACTGATGTGTACTGATCTATTATGCATAGATTTCAGATGTTCTTATTTCCAAGTTGTTGGGAGGGACATCTCTGTAACAGTGAACTGTGAACAACAGTATTATAGGTGGAAATCAAAATTTAGAAAGAAAAAAATAAGAACATAATAACTATATGCAATTTTATAACAAAAGAGGTGATCATTATTGTATTTGTTTTATATTGTTTTAAAGGTTTTAGTATGGGGCAAAACACCTTATTTCACAATTATATATTATTATGTTATAAGGCAAAACTTGATTAAGTTGGCTATATGGCTGTTAAGAGTCTTAGTCCCTGGCTTATTCATTCAACATTCATTGAGTGACTAATAGGGCTAATTTATGACACTGTGAATTTGCACTAAGGCACGATACAAATAGGATCTGTTTTTTGATAAATTGGTATTTTGATCATTAAAACTTTTATCAATTATTTTTTATGTATCACTTATTTTCAATGATAAAATACAGACAACAATAATGTATAAAAATGTCTTGCATGTTCTTCACATGTACCCCGAAACCTAAAATGCAATAAAAAAAATGAATTGCTAAAATAACCAAAGTAAGGGCAACTATCCTTTTCAAATTTTCTTATCTATATATGCATGTAGTACATTATATATATTTCACATTTTCTTATCTATATATGCATGTAGTACATTATATATATTTCAAATTTTCTTATCCTATATATGCATGTAGTAATGACCTCTGGTCATTAGCTGTAGTTGCTACTCAAAGAGCTTATTTTCATTCACAAGTATTTTTTACTTAGAATTAAAATCTTTATTTCAAAATATATTCCTTTCTTGCCTTTAAGGCCATTATAATACTTAATCCAAAATTGGGACTTTAGATGTGCCTTTCTATATTTGAGCCTGAATTTGTTCACCTTCTCCCTTGTTGGAATCTCCATCTTTTTATTTTCTCACATAGGGGTTCTACTGTTTTCAGTCCCTAAGACAAGATTATAGCCTGTGTCCACATGACTATCCCACAGATTAAACTAGTACACAGTTCTTGGAATTGAATATCTCAAATATCTTGTAAAATTACTCATATGGCATCACACACTGGAGTCTGTGGGGGGGTGGGGGAGGTGTGAACTAGGGGAGGGACAGCCGGGGGTGGGGGAGTTGGGAAGGGATAACATGGGGAGAAATGCCAGATACAGGTGATGGGGAGGAAGGCAGCAAACCACACTGCCATGTGTATACCTATGCAACAATCTTACATGTTCTTCACATGTACCCCAAAACCTAAAATGCAATAAAATATACATATTTTAAAAAATGACTCATCTGTTATACCCTTTCTCCCTACCAAAAAAAAGTACTTATAAGAACTATAATTTTTACACTTGAATTATCAATTATAGAGAGATGTGTTAAAAATCTTCCACAATGGTTGTAGATTTGCCATTTTCTCATAGTAATTTTATAATCTTTTGCTTTATATATATAAAATGACTATATAATTACGTATACATAGCTACAATATATGATAGTAGGTCTAGGATAGACATTAATGAAACACAATGTATAAGTATAAAGCATATTTATTATTCTACTTCCACTTATGTGCTCATGACAGACATCAGTAATTAATCACAGCACTCCATTTTGATCCTAAAGTTGTTCTGGAATGTGTTTTAACACAGTGCTCTGTGCAACCATCTTAGTTGTCACTCAAGGTAATTCCTGTTTGTCTTTCCTTACCCCATCTTATTTTCTTGAAAAATAGAATATACTAAAAAGGTGGGATCAAATATCCCATCAATGGGATGAATATTATAAAATATTACTCAATAGATGGTAATGGAACAATTGATAGTTTTTAAAATGATGTCATGTTTCTAATTTTCATCATATGCTAAAAATAATTCTATATTGATTGAAACAATTAATATAACAAACTTTTAGATGGTCTAGAAGAAGACACAGGTGATTATCTTTTCTTGAGACCTCAAGACCTTTTATGAACATATAAGCAGAGGCTATATGTTCTCTGCTTAAATTATGAGAGAGTTTAAAGAAAATCTCTGGTAAACTATGTTTCATAAAAGTTAAAATCGTTCTTCTTTCAGTCATGAAAAGCAAATGGAACAAATGAGGAAAAGGTTGACAGTGTACATAATACTAAAAGTTCTTAATATATGGTAATCTTATAAACTAAGAAAAAGATATATTCTAGGTGAAAAATGACACAATTTAAAAAAGAAGAAGTATTAGTGGCAAATATGCATACTACAAAAGGTTAAATTTGACATTAACACATAATAACTCAAGACCATTTACCTGTCAATTTATCATAGTTCAAAAATAATAATGTCATAATAGAATGTACATTGTTGAAAATACCTGAAAGGAAATTTGGAAACACAGATCAAGAACTTCATACGTATTCACAGACTTTGATTCAGTAACTCCATTTCTATTTTTACCTAAATGCCATAATTTGAGGATTGCATATGAAAAGAACAGGTAAGATATTGACATTTTATTCCTAATGATTAGAAATTGGAACTAACTGAAATAGGTGAATGATTACACAGATTAGAGTATACCTATATACTGGAAGAAAATTTATAATAACTAATTATAGTAAAATGAATAAAAAATGTGTAACATACATAAAGTTCTATTGAACACATTTTCTATATATATATGTAATTTGAAAGAAGATGAGAAATAAATGTACAAACATGGTAATAATATTTGTTTCCTAAGTTTTGGAACTACTAAGACATGATCGTTGTTTTTGTTTTGGTTGTTCTCAACGTTTTATGGTCCTTTTATTATTATTTTACAATAAACAACTGTAATCAGAAAAATATTTTTAAAAAGAAAATGTGAGAGAACAAATAGTGCCGAAAAATCATATCAGTTTATTGCAGTCCCCAAATATTTCCTAATCTGGAAAGCTACAACTAACAACTGTTTCATTAGGCTATTGCCAAAGAAACATCTCAAAGTTACTTCACTGATGAAGACAGAAAACCACAGAAAATTTCTTCTTGGGTACATATTGTAATAACACATAAAGACCTGTGTAAATCACAGCTCAAAATCGCCAGGACTTTCTCTAGTCAACACAGTTCAAACCAGCCCCTGCCCTGGGCTAACCCAGAGGAACCTCTCTAGTCTGGTCCGTAAGTCACACACTCAGGCTTTGAGAAAGGGCCAGAAACATAGCTGGTTTGCTTTCCTAATCCTGATGATGACCAGGACATTACAAAAATAAGTTTTATCTGTGGGTGTATATTTTTATTAAACTAAATCTCCCGAGAGCATCAGAGTTATGCATAGACCCTATTTATTAATCTTGCATCAGCTCTAAGTGATTGTTTTAAAAATAGCCTATGAATAAATTGACATGTCATACTGATTCAGTTGTGCAGCATAGTGTTCCTAGCATAATTTGGTACTGCTGAGCTTCTGAGGGACTAAACTGAAGGATTCTCTTTCCTGAGGTGGTATGTTTCTCAAAATGGGAAAATTCTTTTCTGGGTAGCCATGACATTAGCATTACACATTTTTGAGCCCTTATTTAGCCAGTATCTTCATTACAACTGTACTGTCCTATTTATGGATGATGCTAGAAGATTCCATTATTGTATTCAATCACACACAGAACCATTTTCATACTGCATGTGCAACTAGCAATTGTTGCTAGGTAAGGAGTAGGGAGAGTTGATTGTATCCATTTTCTTATCTTTCGACAACCTGGCAAGAAAGAGTAGTAGTAATTTTGGTAAGCAATTTGCAAAGCTACTTTAAATATAGTGTTAGTAGTTAGAATAGATAATTCTTTCATTTTCTGAAATTGGGATTGTGTAAGTGAAATTAAATTGAACTGAAATTAATAGATGCAGAGCTCTCCTAAGGACTTGTCATGTGAAATGTTGTCTACAACTTTTTTTTTTTTTTGTGCTCATGTTAACCCTTAAGTCTGCAAGTATGAATTACTCCTGTCAAGGTCACTATCTGGCCAAATCAGATGGATACTTCCCTTGTCTAGACCCTCCTCAGCATTTAACCAATTCTACCTCTTTCTCTTTAGGAACTTCCTTCTCCTTCTTACAAGAATGCACACACCTGGATCCCTCCAACTTCTTTGGCAAGTTTCCTTACTCTTTTGTTTTATTAACTTGCTCTTCTTCTTCTTCAATACAGTCTCTGAAGGTTGGTGTTACCAAGGTAAAATCCTGGGCCCTCTGTTTTTGCTCCATCTATTTTATGACCATATGCTACCTCATGGTTAAACATCAACCTGCTGTACACTCCCAAAAGTCAGGTAACATGATGCCTCCAGTTGTGACTATCCAGTTGTCCCAACACAATTTGTTGAAGAGACTATTTTTGTGTATTCTTGGCATCTTTATTAAAAAATCAATTGATCATAAAGGCATAAATTTATTTCTAGGTTCTCTATTCTGTTCCATTAGTCTATTTGTCTGTTTTTATACCAGTACTATGCTGTTTTGATTACTATAGCTTCATATTATACAGTCATTTATCACTTAACGTCAGGAAAATGTTCTGAGAAATGCATCAATAGTTCATTTTGTTATGGTGTGATCATGATAGAGTGTAGTTACAGAAACCTTGATGGCATAGCCCACTGCACACCTAGGCTGTATGGATATCCTATTGCTCCTAGGCTATAAAGCTGTCAACATGTTACTACACTGAATACTGTAGGCAGTTGTAATACAGTGGTATTTGTGCATCGAAACATAAAATAATCATGATTTCCAGCTTCATCCTTGTCCCTGCAAATACAGTGTAAAATACAGTATAAAAGATACAAATGGTACACCTGTTTTGGGCACTTACCACAAATGAAGGTTTCAGGCCTGGAGGTTGCTCTGAGTAAGTCACTGAGTGAGTGGTGTGTGAATGTGAAGAAGGCCTAGGACATTAGTCTACACTGCTGTAGACTGTATACACACTGTACGCTTAGGCTACACTAAATTTATTTTTTAAATATTTTTCTTTCTTCAATAATAAATTAACTTTAGCTTACCATCTATTTTTATTTATTTTATTTTAGAAACTTTTTAAATTTGTAAGCTTTTTGACTCTTCCGTAATAATATTTTGTTGGAAACACAAATATATTGTTCAGCTATACAAAATGTTTTTTCTCTATATCTTTAAGCTCTTTTCTATCTTTAAATTATTTATTTTTATTTTTTTACTTTTTAAACTCTTTTGTTAAACATTAAGACAAACACACACAATAGCCTTGGCCTACACAGGGTCAGGATAAAAACTCACTGTCCTTCAACATCTTGTCCTACCAGAAGGTCCTCAGGGGCAATAACACGCATGGAGCTGTCATCTCCTATGATAACAATGTATTTTTGTAGAATACGTGCCTGAGGCTGTTCTACAGTTACTTTTTGTATTTATTTTACTTATTTTTATTTTTTTATGTTTTTAAATAAGTACAGGGTATACACACTAAAATAATAATAAAAATATAGTACAGTAAATACATGAACCAGCAATATGATCATTTATAATCATATTATATACTGTATTATATACTGTACATAATTGCATGTGCTATATTTTTATATGACTAGCAGTGCAGTAGGTTTGTTTTTCACCAGCATCACTGTAAACATGTGAGTAATGTGTTGTACTATGACATTAGGACCCCTGCAATGTCACTATGTGATAGGGAATTTTTCAGCTTCCTTACAATCTCATGGAAACACTGTCGTATATGTGGTCCATTGTAAACTGAAACATTGTTATGCAGTACATCTCTGTATTTGGAAGTTAGATAGTGTGATATATCCAGCTGTGTTGTTTTTGCTCAAGATCCTACTGCTTGTTTTTGTCAGGTTTGTCGAAGATCAGATGGTTGTAGACATGTGGTCTTATTTCTGAGGTCTCTATTCTGTTCCATTGGTGTATATGTCTGTTTTGGTACCAGTGCCATGCTGGTTTGGTTACTATAGCCTTGTGGTACAGTTCAAAGTCAGGCAACATGATGCCTCCAGCTTTGTTCTTTCTGCTTAGGATTGTCTTGGCTATGCGGGCACTTTTTTTGTTCCATATGAATTTTAAAGTAGTTTTTTTTCTAGTTCTTTTTAAAATGTCAATGGTACTTTGATGGGAATAGCACTGAATCTATAAATTACTTTGGGCATTCACAGGATATAGTTAGAGCAGAAATCTGATGAGATCTACATCTCTTCCATCAAAACTATATTATAGCTGGGCATGGTGGTTCATGCCTGTGATTCCAGCACTGTGGGAGACTGAGGCAGAAGGATCACTAGAGGTCAGGAGTTGAGACAAACCTAAGCAACATAATAAGACCCTGTATCTACAAAAAATTTAAAAAGTAGCCAGGTATATAAGCACATACCTGTAGTCTCAGGTACTCCAGAGGCTGAAGCAGGAGGATGGCCTGAACCCAAGAGATTGAGGCTGTAATGAGCCATGATTGTGCCACTGCACTCCAGCCTGGAAGACAAAGCAAGAACTCATCTCAAAAAATAAAAATAAATAAATAAAATTATATTAGGATTATTTTTTTATTGCAGTTTAAGAAGTTAACTGATATTAGCCAAGCCAAAAAAAAAAAAAAGAATTTATTAACATAAACAACAAGGAAGCCCAGTGGATAAGTCTAGCTTTGGGCAAAGCAAGATAAAATGGCTAAAATATTATCTTTTGTTAGTGGAGCATAAAGGTGTCCAACAGCCCCGGGTTATCAAGTTCTCACAAGCAGAGATCTCAGAAGAAGGAGAAGCTTATTTTGCATTAGCTCCAGTAAAAAACCAGGGAAGCCTCCAGTACAGCTTAAGCCATGAGTCCCATCTCTGAACCAATCACTATGGCTAGGTAGTAGGAGCGATCTCCCTAGAAAACACTTGCAAAATATGTAAGAGACACACAGCAAATTATTTACATCCAGAGTTTTAAGAACTCCTATAAATAAACAAGACAAAAAAAAATGGCCTAAGAAGAATAGACCAAAATCACAGGAGAGGAAAATGAATAACAATAAATACATATAGAATAGTTTTCAGTGAAATAAGTGTAAATTACAGCAATGAAATGCCATTTCTATTTAAATACAAAAATTGAAAGATAAGTGTTAATGAGAGTATGAGAAAATGGGTTTCTCCTTCATTACTGTTGAGAATGGTGTAATTGAACAATTTAGTCATACCCTTTACAATGTAAAATTTGCCAACCCTTTAATCCAATCTAGTTTCAATTGCCAGTGGTTTCCTGAAAGAAATTTTTACACAAGAACAAAAAGAAGCATTTATAGGGATTTGCGTTGCAACACTCTTTGTAATAGTAGGAAAGTGAAAGCAATTTGTATCCAATCAAAAGCATCCCAAATGCCCATCAATAGAGGAGTAGACTAGTCAAATATAGCATTGTGCATCCATGACACAGAAGGCTGTGTAACTAATGGAAATAGTGAGGTAGGGTACATAATATGGCAAAGTCTCTAAGACATATTTTTCAGTGAGGAAACACAATTCATGATGTAGTACATTGGGCAGCTATGGAGATGTGCTTTCAGGTGTGACTTCATGAGAATCTGTTGCCAAGGAGTGTGATTGGTCATGAGCTGATAGTGTGCACACCAAAACTACACTCTCCGTGGGCTTCTCCCAGCTGAAGATTGAGCATAGTAAGAGATTGCAGAACCCCACAGTTTCTACCCAGTGCAGGATTCCCCTAAGAGGCAATCTTTGATGACTCCCCACGGCCATGGATGAGACTTTCTCAGAGCTGCACTGAAGTCTGAGTCTCCTCCCCACCCTGTCCTGATTCCTTCCATCTCTCCTTTTACAGGTATCAGAACTGTGATGCAGTCTGAATGTTCTCACCTCCTGCATATGTCCTCTCTCCCCTTTATTCTTCACAAGCATTTCCCCTGAAAATCTTTGGCATGTCTAATTCTATCTTCTCATCTGCTTTTTTAAGAATGCAAACAGATACTTACATAGAGGAAGATACCATTCATAAAAGCCTTGCTACAAAACAAAACTATGTATTGTTGTATATACATATATATGTGTGTAAATGTATATGAAAAGATCTAGAAGGATGCATAGCAAATTAGAAACCATGATTACCTCTGAGTAGGAAATTTAGACTGTGCAGTAGTATGGTTATTTGAATAAAAATGATTTCTTTATTCATACCTATGTTTGCATAAGAATAAGTTACTTCTGGAAGATTAAAAAATAAAATAAGTGAGTAATTGCTGCCACAGGGATAGGGTGCTGTGTGTCTAGAGCAAACAAGAGATTAATTTTTCACAATATATCCTTTTCTGTTTTTCTTATGGTGGTTTTAGTAGGATTGCACAAAAAAATGTACATCCAAAAACTTTCTGCATCCTTATCTAGAAATATTAATAATTACTTTTTTCATTTAACCCCTTATTGTGAACATCTTTCCTTGGCATTACCCATTTTTCTGCATTATCACTTTAAATATTTTTAATGTTCCAATATGTAGATGTAATATAATGTACTTAATCTATCCTCATTGTTAGATATTTTCATTTCCAATTTTTGCTATCAAAATTAATGATAAAATTAATATCCTTATTTCTCAACTTTTTTTTATATTTCTATTATTATACTTTAAGTTCTGGGATGCTTGTGCAGAACGTTCAGGTTTGTCACATAGCTATACACATGACATGGTGGTTTGCTGCATCTATCAGCCCTTCATCTAATGTTATCTCTCCCCTAGCCCCCCACCCCCTGACAGGCCCCAGTGTGTGATGTTCCCCTCCCTGTGCCCACGTGTTCTCATTCTTCAACTCCCACTCATGAGTGAGAACATGCAGTGTTTGGTTTTCTGTTCATGTGTTAGTGTGCCAAGAATGATGGTTTTCAGCTTCATCCTTGTCCCTGCAAAGAACATGAAGTCATCATTTTTATGGCTGCATAGTATTCCATGGTGTATATGTACCACATTTTCTTTATCCAGTCTATCACTGATGGGCATTTGGGTTGGTTCCAAGTCTTTGCTATTGTTAATAGGGCTGCAATAAGCATACATGTGCATGTGTCTTTATAGAATGATTTATAATCATTTGGGTATACACCCAGTAATGAGATTGCAGGTCAAATGGTATTTCTGGTCCTAGATCCTTGAGAAATCACCACAATATCTTCCTAAATGGTTTAACTAATTTATACTTCTATCAACAGTGTAAAAGTGTTCATACTTCTCCACATCCTCTCCAGCAACTGTTGTTTTATGACTTTTTTAATGATTGCCATTCTAACTGTCATGACATGGTATCTCATTGTGGCTTTGATTTGCATTTCTCTAATGACTAGTGATGATGAGCTTTTTCTCTTTTCTTTGAGAGGGAGTCTTGCTCTGTCACCCAGGCTGGAGGGTAGTGGCATAATCTTGGCTCACTCCAACCTCTGTGTCCTGGGTTCAAGCGATTCTCCTGTCTCAGCCTCCTGAGTAGCTGGGACAACACGCGGCAATTTTTGTGTTTTTAGTAGAGATGGGGTTTCACCATTTGGTCAGGCTGGTCTCAAACTCCTGACCTTCTGATCCACCACCTCAGCCTCCCAAAGTGCTGGGATTACAGGCGTGAGCCACCACACCCGGCCAATGAACTTTATTTTATATGTTTTTTTTGTCCACATACATGTCTTATTTTGAGAAGTGTTCATATCCTTCACTGACTTTTTGATGGGGTTGGATTTTTGGTGTAAATTTGTCTAAGTTCCTTATAGATTCGGGATATTAGCCCTTTGTAAGATGGATAGATTGCAAAAATTTTCTCCAATTCTGTAGGTTACCTGTTCACTCTGGTACTTTCTTTTGCTGTGCAGAAGCTCTTTAGTTTAATTAGATCTCATTTGTCAATTTTGACTTTTGTTGCCATTGCTTTCAGTGATTTAGTCATGAAGTTTTTGCCCATGCCTATGCCCTGAATGGTACTGCCTAAGTTTTCTTCTAGGGTTTTCATGATTTTAGGTTTGGCATTTAAGTCTTTAATCCATCTTGAGTTAATTTTTGTATAAGTTGTAAGGAAGGGGTCCAGTTTCAGTTTTCTGCATATGGCTAGCCAGTTTTCCCAACACCATTTATTAAATAGGGGATCCTTTCCTCATTGCTTGTTTTTGTCTGGTTTGTCAAAGATGAGATGGTTGTAGATGTGTGGCATTATTTCTGAGGCCACTGTTCTGTTCCATTGGTCTATATCTCTGTTTTGGTACCAGTACCATGCTGATTTAGTAAACCAGGAAGAAGTTGAATCCCTGAATAGATCAATAAGGAGTTCTGAAATTGAGGCAGTAATTAATAGCCTACCAACCAAAAAAGCTCAGGACCAGATGGATTCACAGCTGAATTCTAGCAGTACAAAGAGGAGCTGGTACCATTCCTTCTGAGACTATTCCAAACAATAGAACAAGAGGGACTCCTTCATAACTCATTTTGAGAGGCTAGCATCATCCTGATACCAAAACCTGGCACAGACACAACCGAAAAAAAAGAAAATTTCAGGCCAATATCCATGATGAACATATGTGAAAATCCTCAATAAAATACTGGCAAACTGAATCCAGCAGCACATCAAAGAGTTTGTCCACCAAGATCAAGTCGGCTTCATCCCTGGGATACAAGGCTAGTTCAACACATGCAAATCAATAAATGTAATCCATCACATAAACAGAAACAATGACAAAAACCACATGATTATCTCAACAGATGCAGAAAAGATCTTCAATAAAATTCAACACCCCTTCATGCTAAAAACTCTCAATAAATTAGGTACTGGTGGAACATCTCTCAAAATAATAAGAGCTATTTATTACAAACCCACAGCCAATATCATACTGACCGGGCAAAAGCTGGCAGTGTTCCCTTTGAAAACAGGCATAAGACAAGGATGCCCTCTTTACCACTGCTATCCAACACAGTATTGGAAGTTCTGGCCAGGGAAATCAGGTATGAGAAAGAAAGAAAGCATATTCAGATAGGAAGAGAGGAAATCAAATTGTCTCTGTTTGCAGATGACATGATTGTATATTTAGAAAACCCCATCATCTTAGTCCAAAAACTCCTCAATCTGATAAACAACTTCAGCAAAGTCTCAGGATACAAAATCAATGTGCAAAAATCATAAGCACTCCTATACACCAATAACAGAGAGCCAAATCATGAGCAAACTCCCATTCACAATTGCTACAAAGAAAATAAAATACACAGGAATACAACTAACAAGGGATGTGAAGGACCTCTTCAAGGAGAACTGCAAACCACTGCTTAAGGAAATAAGAGAGGCCACAAAGAAATGGAAAAACATACCATGCTCATGGATAGGAAAAATCAATATCGTGAAAACGACCATACTGCCCAAAGCAATTTATAGATTCAATGCTATTACCATCAAGCTACCATTGACTTTCTTCACAGAATTAGAAAAACCTACTTTAAATTTCATATGGAACCAAAAAAGAGCTCAAAGAGCCAAGACAATCCTAAGCAAAAAGAACAAAGCCGGAAGCATCACACTACCTGACTCTAAACTTCTATCAATGAACTCATGAGGCCAAAGAATGAAGGAGACACCAACACGAGGGGGAAAAAAAATCAAATGGTCAGTGCAAGGGTAGAGATGTGCACAGTATGTTATGGAAACCCAGAGAAGACAAACATAACACAGCTTTGGAAAGATATGGGAGTTTTCTCCCAGGAGGAGACGATAATCAAGTTGAGAGAGATTTGAACTGGGTTGAAAGGAGGGGAGTAGTATCCCAAGAGAAGGGAACAGTATGAACAATTCATGGAGGCAGAAAAGCTGTATACAGGGAACCATCAGGAAGTTATTGAACATAAGAAGCCGCATGAGGCTGGACATAGCAGTTCATGCTTGTAGTCCCAGCACTTTGAGAGGGCGAGGTGGGATCATCACTTGTGGCCAGGAGTTTGAGACCAGCCTGGGTCACATAGCCTGACTGCCATCTCTACAAAAAATAAAAATAAATTAGCCTGCTGTAGTGGCAGGTGTCTGTAGTCCTAGCTACTCTGAAAGGATCACTTGGGTCCAGGAGGTTGAGGTTACAGTGAGCTATGATTACCCCACTGCATCCAGCCCGGGCAACAGAGCAAGACCCTGACTCTAAAAAAAGGATTGTAAAGATAATACTAACATACAACAAAGCATGCAGATTCCAGTAAAGCCTGTCATATTAGGCAGATTAGGCAGGTTTAAATGTATTTTTATGTGATAAGAAGGCACTAAAGGATTTTGAGCAGGAGGGACTATCTGAAAAAAGATAGAGAATAGTAAGACCCAAGACAGAGAGAAGGTAGTACAAGGACTATTTTGTTGGAAAAAACTGTAGGAATTGGAATGGGCTGAATGTGGGAGTGGGAGTGGGGGTGAGAGAGGGGAAGAATGGAGATTAAATAGGCCCAGATTTCTGGTTTGAGTCCAGGAGAGATGGGGTGCTGAATCTGAAGGTCAGGACACCTATACCTCTGGAAATACAGTGATGGTTGCAAAAGGCATGTGAAAGGCGTGTGGTATTGTCTTCTGCCACTGTCTTAAAAGGGATTCTAAAGGGATTTTCTTGCCCTTGTTCCTCCAGCCCTACACTTGCGTTGCTGGCCTACGTAGATACTCACCAGCTGGTTGTGTCCATCATTGCAGCCAAGTCTGAGAATTCCTGATCATACTTAGAGCCTGTGGAGCTGCTGACACAAACAGTCATTAGCAGACGACCCTTTTGCAACAAACTATGCTTTAAAATGTAAACCGTGGAGGCATTTTCCTTGCGTTGTCCAGAAGGAACTTTGTTCTGCGTGAGCCTGGATTAATCATGAGAGAGCTCGTCAACATTCCACTGGTACATATTCTTACTCTGGTCGCCTTCAGCGGAACTGAGAAACTTCCAAAAGGTTGGTTTGAGCAATCGTGTCTTCTTGTTGCCTTGTCATAGTTCTAAAGTGTGTGTGTGTGTGTGTGTGTGTGTGTGTGTGTGTAAGAGAAATATGACCATGACTGATTTATAGTATGGTGGGCTTGGGTTTTACCTGATGAAGTAAGGGAGAGATGTATGACAAGGAAAGAAACTATATACATAATCAACTGGTACCAATATTTTGCTCCTAAGTTCTGCAATAAAAAGCTTAGCCATAAACTGTGTGCAGAGGCCTGACTTCTAAAGCAAAACATAAGCACATACACTGCAAGTTATCAAGGTCTATTTTGTTTATGCGTATGTCAGATTTCAGGGTGGTCTAGTTGGATGATGAAAACCTTTTTGCATCAGGTTTGCGGGGAAAAGAATCAACCTCGTTCCCAGACATCCAGAGCATTTGCTTCTGAATAAAACTTACTTTTATTTTCAGTTTTAGTTTTACCAAACTCTTAATAAATATTTTAGTTGCTAAAAGTTGGAAATACAGAAAGACGTACACAATTTGTCTGTGTAATAAACCTGGAAGACAATGGATTCTAAATAACTTTGAGCCTGGAGTCATGATTTGGCTTGGCAGGAGACTGCAAAAGTTTTTTTTCAGGCCCTTTGGAATGTAGCGGAAATAACACCACCTCAGGGGAAAGGAAAGCAACTTAAGAAACTGACAAACACCTGTTGCAGTAGCAAGAATGTCCAGTGATATAGCTTCTGGCCAGTGTATCATGACACTGGGACTAGCGTATTTTAAATAAGGAAGACTGGAAAATATGTGATTTGCAAAGTGACTAAGGGCATCACTGAAATCTTTTTTAAAAAAGACATGAGAAAGCAGATCGAGTGGTACCAATAAAAGAGTTTTCAAATTAAATGTTATACAATAGAGCAAAAAGAATTTTTTGCTTTACGACATGTTCAAAATTAATCATTTTCCCTTTATATTAATCAAAGCACTGAAACAGTATGTATTGTGTGGCTAAATGAAGGTGATATCTGTATATAGAAGCAAAACGTATCTTTCGATTTTGTGGTTCACTAAAAATTCTGGAGCCATAAGGTCAAGGTTAACATGCAAATAAGATACGAGTTGCTTCACAAAAAATCTGATTTCACAGCTTTTGTTTGTTTTGTTTTGTTGCATCTGTTTTTCCATTTTACTTGAGCATAATGGTATCTTCAAATGTATTTAAACATTTAATTTCCAATGAATACTTTACGGCATCTTCAGATAAAAGAGAATCTAGATCTTTTCAAACAGCTATTAATAGTTAGGAAGACATAACATTGGCTTCAGATTATTTTAATACTTCCTGATCAAACAACGGATGTCCGGTAAGGCGGCACCTGGATTTCTGAACCTAAGTCTTATTTGTATATTTCTAAACCATGCATTTACATAAAAATGTTAGGGTTAAATACTAAAATACAGCCTTAAAAGGAACAAGACAATTGATTTTGATGATCCAAATAAGAATTTATTGCCTACACATATGAAACCCCCAAAAACCTCTCTATTAGAATAAGTCTTAATTTATATTCTAGATAGGATTGATTTTCATTTCCAAACTTTATAAATAAAGCCCTTAATTCAAATGCACACTATCTCTATTTTGAAAACATTGAAACATAGTGGCATAGAGATAACAAAGCCAAACACCCTGACTTTTAAATAAACTAATTAGATCATTCATCCAATTTTCTTATGATTTATTTACTACTAGAATTAGGTTTTAAAATAAAAAAATTAAAACAATTTTTTCTTAGTCTATTGTACCATAAAATCTAAATTTGTATGAGTTTAACATCACTCTTATCTAAACCACCATATCTAGGAGAGCAAACATTTATTTATTACATACACTAATTCTGAGAATAAATGCTATCATCAAAGCATAGTCCTTAAAATTTTAAATGACGAAGGGTGAGGAATATATTGGTTGAAAAGAAGCACAATAAAATACTATTATTATTACTATTATTTTTAGAGATGGAGTCTCGCTCTGTTGCCAGGCTGGAGTGCAGTGGCACAACCTCTGCCTCCTGGGTTCAAGTGATTCTCCCGCCTCAACCTCCCGAGTAGCTGGGACTATGGGCATGTGCCACCATGCCTAGCTAATTTTTTGTGTTTTTAGTAGAGACAGAGTTTCACTATGTTGGCCAGGATGGTCTCGATCTCCTGACCTTGCGATCTGCCTGCCTCGGCCTCCCAAAGTGTTGGAATTACAGGCGTGCCCAGCCATTATATTAATCCTACTGAAACTAATAAAAATGGCCCACCCAAACTATTTCTACTATTTCTAGAAAACTACTGTTTTCCCTATTCTTGGCAGACATAATAATAAAAAGAGTTTTTTAGTTGATATACTTCATCCTAATTCCTTTATCACGAATGAATAAAGGAAACTGCACAATATGTATTACCTAATAAATTGACATACTTAGAATCATGCAAAAAGTATTCAGGGAATTCTTTTCTGACTTTCTTCACACCATTTTTTTGATAAATACCCAACTTTGTAGAATGATTGTTCATAGTTTTTATTTTAGTTTAATTGAGACTCCTAACGCTCAAAGATAAGGGAGAGAATCATTGTCTTTCTGAACCATTTCAATTAGTGATATTTTTAATAATGAATTCAATGCCATAACCCAAAGTAGAATTTTATAAACTGTCATTTCTGAAAGTAGCCAATGTTTCACTGGATAATTGGCTTAACCACATACGTTTGTCACATTTAATGCTTTATCAGGGAGTATTAAGCATATAGTGCCATATTAGATTCTGCAGGAGTATAAGAGTTCATGTAAGCAGCTCTGGATCTGCTTAACATGTACAAAGAAATGTCAAAAGTCTCACTTTCAAAATACTCCACTTACTACCATACCTTGAAGTGTTTGACTCTAAGTGATTTTATCTTTAGATAGATTTGAATAACCTCCTCTTTTAAATTGTATGTATATAAGGATAGGATTCACAGATTTGACATATGGCTAAGTCAGTATTGACACAGCTGTCATTGAAATCCAGGACACACAGTCCTGGATGAATATTTTATATTGCCATGCATTCAAAGAGTTACTCATTGCATGTCTGAGTAAACAGAGTTGCTTCAAATATTATTGACCTTAAAGAAAAGAAGGAAGGAGCAGAAATGCCAAGATTTCTTTAAACTCCACCTTATTTCCAAAGGTACATGGAGTAGGCAGCTTCTCAGTGAAATAAAACCTGATGTCATTGGAGGACAGCGACAAGTGAGGGGTGGAAAGGGGGCCTGAGGGGAGTGGCTATATTCAGGAAGATGAGAGGATCACATGGGCCATGCTGAGGACCCAGCTGGGGCTAGGAACTGCAGCTTTCTTTACAGTACTCCTGACCTGAACATTTGCTGCACTTTACCCAGCAATGCTATGTGAACATAGGGTAGCGAGGACAGATGGCTGGATTAATTCAGGATTGGCACTTTCCAGGATAGTACAGCTAAAGAACTCAAGAGTAAAGGAGTTGAAGTTATATGGCAGCATACGAAGGGGTATCATTTGGATCATGAAAAAAGTGAAACTAGGATAGTTAAGGCTTGGAAGAGAAGGTTTAAAAAGTTTAAACCAACCTCAAAGTGTTTTATTATACTAAAAAAATACTGCATTCATAATGTTAGAGAAACATGAATATTTTCCAAGTCTGAGCCCTAATTTTACTAAAATAGAAAGGAGCAAATACACCTTGTTTCTTTGTGTACCCAATCGTTTGGTCACATCAATCAAAAAATAATCAAAAGTTGGTAAATCAGTGGCCATATGTGAGAGCGCATAAGGAAAGGTAATGTCATGTCCGTCTCATCAAACAGTTAATACTCAAATCAAGTTGTTCTTTGGGTTCAGAAAAGGATTGTGTTCATTTTCATGTACTTGTTATTCATGTAGTCCTTGGATTGAGAGAAGAAATCGTGCCCTAGTTTAAATAGGCTCTGGCTGAGATGAAAGCTGATAGTAGAATGAAAGTAAACAGGAGACAGTGTGCTGAGTCAACAAATATCATCAAATACAACTGACTCAAGTGACTGTGTCAGTAAAAACTGGAAAGCAGATTTGGATAACTGGAAATATGGGCAATGTGGACTTTACATTCTGCGTAGAGAAACTGATGTGGATGTGTATCTTCTCTTCATCCACCTGTGCATAATCAGTATGATCTTGAAGATGTAGTATATCTTAAAGAAAGGAACTATAAACCAACTTTAACTCTGAAGTTTAGTTCTATCACGTCCTATTTTTGTGATAATGTAGACAAATTATTTAACCATTTTTTCTCTCCATTTCTGGTCTGCAGGTGGGAATATTATCTACCTTTATGTTTGTTGTGATAAATAAATGAGATAATGAATGAAAAGTATAATGCATGGCAGATACCAAATTCTTAATCAATTTTAGTTGCTAATATTAGTAAAAACACTCAAATTTCACATAATACTGTTATGTCACTGAATCTTATGGGAAGGTGTTAACTTAATAAAGTTCTTAGTAACACCTTGCATATTTCTCTATGTCTGTTTTCCAAGACATTCTAAGACTTACTGCTTTGATCTTAACTGATCTCAACAGTTCATGTGACACCTCCGATTTGCCACCTCACTGGAAAGATAACATTACTAGTAAGTCTGTTACCTCTGCCACTTCTGCATCTGTGTATTAAGTGGAAAAAAAAAACTAGTAAATAAAGTTTCTCTCTTATAAAAATAGCATATGGTATTTAAGATTGATTTTGAAAATACAAAATACATAAAGTTTAAGACAGAAAAAGGACTATTAACATGTTGATATATTTTCTTTCATTTTTTCTATGTATTTTTTAAAGTGCTAATAATATTGTTTACACAATTCTGCTGCCTGCTGTTTTTACTTAGCACTAAGGTATAAGCATATTCTGTATTATTAATAATCCTCATAACATCAAGTACAGTGACTAATTTTCTATTTAGATAACAGTGTGCTAGTATATGTTTAATATTCACCTCGCTGAGAAACAAAAAAGGCCCAGAAGTGTTGCTCTTGTTGATTTCTGCAGTATAAATACTCCGTAGTAAAAGACTCCATTGTGTACATGGCCAGACTCCAGCCAGTATCAAATACTGAGCACTGAGTTGGAAATAGCATGTGTAGTAGCATCCTTTATATATTATTTCTACCAGATATATTAGAGATAACCTCAAGAACTTATACAATGGTAAAATGTAGTTAAATCATTAGGAATGTCAAGTATTAATACTTTGTTTTTAATATATTTAATTATAAATGTATACAACTTAGTTTTTAATAATGGTTGTATATAACAATCACCTTTCAAAATTCTTGAAAAATTACCAAGTGGCTCTTGCAAACCTGTAGAAGACAAAACTGTGTGCCTCAATCTTCTCCCACTTTACTAAAAATTATAGAATTTAGTACAATTGGTTCATTTTCTGCAGTAAAAGTCATCTATATGCCTTTCTATATGCAAGATGATTTTCATACAATAGATTCCTGGAGATGATGACGATGATGATGATTTTTATTATTATTTTGGAGACAGGGTCTTGCTGTGTCACACAGGCTGGAGTACCAAGGTGCAATTACAGTTCACTGAAGCCTTGAATTCCTGGGCTCAGTTGATCCTCTTACCTCAGCTACTTTCCAAGTAGCTGGATTACAATGTGTGTGCCACCATGCCAGATAATCTTTAATTTTTTTGTAGAGAAGTGGTTTCCCTGTGTTTCCCAGCCTGGTCTCAAACTCCTAGACTCAAGAGATCCTCCCACCTCGGCCTCAAAAGTGATGGGATTATAGGCATAAGCCACCAATCATACCCAGCCTGAGATAAAATATTAATGGTTCAATAAATTTGAGATGTAATAGAGACAAAGAAAACAACTGAACAGCCTGGGTCTCTTTTTTCTAAATTAAGAATTGAATCAAGTAACGTTTGCACAGTGCTCCATGTGGACCAAGGACAATTTTAAATGCTTTTTATTATTTACTCCTGACGAGCTTATGTGGAGGCTTTATTATTATCTCCATCTACAATGAGACACTGAGGTTAAGTGTGGTTAAGTGACTTGCAGAGTGGGTAAGCGATGGAGCTGGGTTGTGAATTCAAGTTGTGTGCTACATTGCCTCTTTACTGTCTAGTTGCTCCATAGTCTTTCTTTTTAAACAGTAAAAGCATTCAACATTGTCAGTTAACCTTTGGGCCCATTGTTGACCACACCCCAAAAGCTTCATAAAATGTTGTTTTTTATCTCTCAATATCTAGATGACGATACTATTAATTGCTTATTTCATTCATCTGTTGTTTAGAAAATAACTATTTAATGAGATTGGCTTTCTCAAATTTTACAGATTACAAGTTTGCTTCCATTGCATTTAGAAAATTAACATTTCTTTGACATTCTATTTGCTACAACGTTTTTTTCTATTACAAAGGTAATATGTATTCATTTTTTAAAAAAATCCTGGAGGCTGGGGAGGGATAACACCGGGAGAAATGCCTGATGTAGGTGATGGGTCGGGGGATGGAGACAGCAAACTACCATGGCATGAATGTACCTATGCAACAATCCTGCAGGATGCAGGATGCAGGATGTGCACATGTACCCCAGGGCCCAAAGTACAATAACAAAAAAAAAAAATCCTGCAAGATACAGAAGAGCAAAAATATAAAATTACACATAATGCTCATAGCTAGGGATAAATGCTCTTAGCATTTTGCTATTCATTCTTTCAGTCTCTTTCTATCATACATATGTGTATATATGTAAAATGTCACCATTAAAAGAACTAGAGGAACAAGATCAAACAAATTCAAAAGCTAGTGGAAGACAAGAAATAACTAAGATCAGAGCAGAACTGAAGGAGATAGAGACACAAAAAGCCTTCAAAAAAATAAATGAATCCAGGAGGTGGTTTTTTGAAAAGATTAATAAAATAGATGGGCTGCTAGCCAGACTAATAAAGAAGAAAGAGAGAAGAATCAGATGGAATATAAAATGATAAAGGGGATATCACCACCAATCCCACAGAAATACAAACTACCATCAGAGATTACGACAAACACCTCTATGCAAATAAACCAGTAAATCTGAAAGAAATGGATAAATTCCTGGACACTTGCAACCTACCAAGAATAAACCAGGAAGAAGTTGAATCCCTGAATAGACCAATAACAAGATCTGAAGTTGAGGCAGCAATTAATAGCCTACCAACCAAAAAAAGTCCAGGACCAGGGGGGTTCACAGCCAAATTCTACCAGATGTACAAAGAGGAGCTGGTACCATTCCTTCTGAAACTATTCTAAACAATACAAAAAGAGGGAATCCTATCTTACTCATTTTATGAGACCAACTTCATCCTGATACCAAAACCTGGCAGAGACACAATTAAAAAAGAAAATTTCAGGCCAATATCCATGATGAACACTGATGCGAAAATCCTCAATAAATACTGGCCAATTAAATCCAAAGGCACATCAAAAACCTCATCCATCACAATCAAGTTGGCTTCATCCCTGGGATGCAAGGCTGGTTCAACACACACAAATCTATCAATGTAATCCATCACATAAACAGAACCAAAGATAAAAACCACGATTGTTTCAATAGATGCAGAGAAGGCCTTCGACAAAATTCAGCAGCCCTTTATGCTAAAAACTCTCAATAAACTAGGTACTGATGGAACGTATTTCAAAATAATAAGAACTATTTATGACAAACCCACAGCCAATATCATATGGAATGGGCAAAAACCGGAAGCATTGCCCTTGAAAACTGGCACAAAACAAAGATGCCCTCTCTCACCACTCCTATTCAACATATTCTTGGATGTTCTGGCCAGGGTAATCAGGCAAGAAAAAGAAATAAAGGGTATTCAATTAGGAAAAGAGGAAGTCAAATTGTATCTATTTGCAGAGGACATGATTCTATATTTAGAAGACCCCATCAACTCAGTCCAAAATGTCTTAAGCTGATAAACTTCAGCAAAGTCTCAGGATACAAAATCAACGTGCAAAAATCACAAGCATTCCTATACACCAATAACAGACAGAGAGCCAAATCAAGAACGAACTCCCCATTCACAATTCCTACAAAGAGAATTAAATACCTAGGAATACAACTTACAAGGGATGTGAAGGACCTCTTCAAGGAGAAATACAAACCACTGCTTAAGGAAATAAGAGAGGAAACAAACAGATGGAAAAACATTCCATGCTCATGGTTAGGAAGAATCAATAATGTGAAAATGGCCCTACTGCCCAAAGTAATTTATAGATTCAATGCTATCCCTATCAAGCTACCATTGACTTTCTTCACACATTTGGAAAAAACCACCTTAAACTTCATATGGAAGCAAAAAAAGAGCCCATATAGCCAAGACAATTCTAAGGAAAAAAAAAAAAGGTGGAGACATCATGCTACCTGGCTTCAAACTATAACTACAAGGCTACAGCAATCAAAACAGCATGGTACTGGTACCAAAACAGAGATATAGATGCCACTGAGAAATAATGCCACACATCTATAATCATCTGATCTTTGACAAACCTGACAAAAACAAGCAATGCGGAAAGGATTCCCTATTTAATAAATGGTGTTGTGAAAACTGGCTAGCTATATGCAGAAAGCTGAAACTGGACCCCTTCCTTACACCTTATACAAAAATTAACTCCAGATGGATTAAAGATTTAAACATAGGACCTAGCACCATAAAAACCCTAGAAGAAAACTTAGGCAATACCATTCAGGACATAGGCATGGGCAAGGACTTCATGACTAAAACACCAAAAACAATGGCAACAAAAGTCAAAATAGACAAATGGGATCTTATTAAACTAAAGAGCTTTTGTATAGCAAAAGACACTGTCATTAGAGTGAAACAGCAACCAACAGAGTGGGAAAAATTTTTTGCAATCTACCCACCTGACAAAGGGCTAATATACAGAATCTACAAAGAACTTACACAAATTTACAAGAAAAAAAACCAACAACCCTATCAAAAAGTGGGTGAAGGATATGAATAGACACTTCTCCAAAAAAGACATTTATGCAGCCAACAAACATGAAACACAGCTTGCCATTATTGGTCATTAGAGAAATGCAAATCAAAACCACATTGAGATACCATCTCATGCCAGTTAGAATGGTGATCATTAAAAAATCTGGAGACAACAGGTGCTGGAGAGGATGTGGAGAAATAGCAACGTTTTTACACTGTTGGAAGGAGTGTAAATTAGTTCAACCGTTGTGGAAGACACTGTAGCAATTTCTCAAGGATCTAGAAATAGGAATACCATTTGACCCAGCAATCCCATTATTGGGTATATACCCAAAGGATTGTAAGTCGTCCTACATGCACATGTATGTTCATTGCAGCACTGTTCACAATAGCAAAGACTTGGAACCAACCTAAATGCCCATTAATAATAGACCGGATAAAGAAAATGTGGCACATATACACCATGGAATACTATGCTGCCATAAAAAAGGATTCATTAATGTCCTTTGCAGGGACAGAAACATGGATGAAGCTGGAAACCACCATTCTCAGCAAACTGACACAAGAACAGAAAACCAACCACCACATACATGTTCTCACTCATAAGTGGGTGTTGAACAATGAGAACACATGGACACAGGGAGGGGAACATCACACATGGGGGCCTGTCAAGGGCTGAGTGGGTAGGGCAGGGATAGCAGAGGGTGGGGGGGGATTGGGGGAGGGGATAACATTAGGAGAAATACCTAATGTAGATGAGCGAGGATGGATGCAGCAAACCACCATGGCACGTGTATACCTATGTAACAAACCTGCACATTCTGTACATGTACCCCAGAACTTAAAGCATAATTAAAAGAAAAAAAAAAACCTCTTGGCAGCATTTGATTCTCCCTCTTTGTGAAATGTGTGCTACTTTTGGGCTCTGCCAACAGCCTCCACTGGCTCTGCTTACAACTCTGGTTTCTTCCTCTCAATCTCTTTTCTAAACTCTTCGTTCTCCTCCCCATCTTTTATAAATGTCTGTGTCTTCTTGGAACTGGCTTAGGGCACCAACCTCCCACTGTCTTCAGGCTTTCATGTGCACCATTTCCTCTGTATGGATCACTATTTTCTCTCTACTACGTCAAGCCAAATTTGAATCGTCCTATGAATGTGTGTGAATGTATTGTGTAGTTTTTTATATTCCTAGTTTTATCAACCTCAGTGGCTGAGATACATTTTTTATCGTGTTAAAGAAATACTATTGTATTCCTACTTTAGTAATGGTTTTTAAGTAGGGAATGGACAGTTAATTCTGCCACTGCCTTTTTGACTGCAATAGGTATCTATTTAAAACTATGACTATAGTAAATCCTGTTTAAAGGACTTTTCTATTAAATTATCCTTACATTTTTGTGAGGGTTTTCTGTCTAAATGTATAGTCGTAATTTTGAAATATGGGATTGAATTTAATTTGCTTTTTAAAATTTTACTCTAGGGCTTTACATCCTGCTTGACTTACATCAGCATTGTTTTATTCCAAAGATTGACTTGAGAAACTTTCTATATTTTATATTCCCTATAGCTTTTGTTTGTTTCCTTTTGAGACAGGGTCTTTCCTTGTTACCCAGGCTGGAGTGCAGTAGTGCAATCATGGCTCACTGCAGCCTTGACCTCTGGTCTCAAGTAATCCTCCTACCTCAGGCTCCCAAGTAGCTGGGACTGCAGATGTGCACCACCTGTACCCAGCTTTTTTTTTTTTTTTTTTTTTTTTTTTTTTGTATTTTTTGTAGAGATGTGGTCTTGTCATGTTGCCCAGGCTTGTGTCAAACATCTGGGCTCAATGGATCCTCCTGGGCTCAATGGATTCTCCTGCCTCAGCTTCCCAAAGTGTTGAGGTTACAAGCATGAGCCACTGCATCTGGCCCCTTGTAGCTTTTTTGTAACTTGAGACTTAATTCTTTCTTAAAAGTTTTTAAAAACTTACCTGAAAAATTTTGGGACATTATATTTTTTTCAGAAATGTTCTTTGATAATCTTTTTCTTCTGTGAACATTGTTAATTATTTCACCACAACCTTTACTACATGTTGATATGTAGTTTTCCATGCTTTTAATTCCAGTTTAATTTCCTTTTTGATGTTTGAATGATTTAGAACAATTTTGCCTTTAAAATTCTTAATTCTTTGGATTTGGGTTTTTAAATATTCATTACTGTTTAGCTCTGTTGAATTGTGATCCAAGAATGTGACATATAATCTATGTTTTTGAATTTTATTTAATCTTTAGTTTCCATGAGCATTTGAAAATGTGTGTTACCTCTCAGGGCTTAGAGTTGATGTGCATATCTGCTTAATTAATTTTACCAATTCTGTTTTTCTGTTTTACTACATATGTAATTATATTTTTGTCTTTTGATCTATAAACAGGATGGGGATTTTTTGTTTGTTTTACTGTCTTTTTATTGTCTATTTCTTACGGATTTTATTATGATTAGGACATATAGTCTATATAAAATCAATTATTTGAGCTGGGTTAAAATCTATATAGCTTATTTTCTGTATGTTTGAATGTTTCATCTATGCATCATTTTAAAAAATATATTCTCTAATTTTTTAAGTGTTTTAAAAATATACATTATATTGAGTGTTAATTTTGATATTTATATCTTCTATATCTTTACTGTATTTCTGTTTGATTTATTAGTGTCTGAAGGAGATCTCTTAAAGGTTTACACTATACTAAAACATTTCTCCATGTACTCTTGTGATAATTTTACTTTTGACTTTGAGTGATATTTTTAAATAATTAAGTTTCACGATTGTCGCACTTTTTTATGGCTTGTTCCTTTTATCATTAAGTAATGTCTCTGTTTTTCTTTATAAATGCATGCGCCCTTTCATTGCATTTTTCTTATATTAATATTGCTATGTCACTTTCTTTGGGATACTGTTTGCTTTGTACATATTTTTCCTCCCCTTTATTTTTAACATTTCTGTTTTATTTTATTTAGGTATGTCTTTTGTGTTTGATAGCATCTGTCATTTCATAGGTCAGTTTATATCACTGGCACTTACTGTGATTTTTGGTATATTTGGACTTGTTTCTTCTATATTATTTTATGTCTTCTGCTAACCATGCTTTTTCTTGGCTTAGTCCTTTGCTTGTTGTTTTTGTTTTTGACTGATAAAGTTTTTCTAGTCCCTCTTTTTTCTGTTGTTTTGGAAGTTTTGCATTTTATTTTATTTTTTTTAGCGGTAACCATTAATAAAGTTTTAACATAGCATTTAACCATAGATTTTTCTTTCTGTTTGAAGTTACTTATTCAATATTTCTATCCTGTTGTTGTTTATGACAAAGAGGTTAGCATTTTTTTTAACTACTTAGCATTTTAAACTTTTTCCCTGAACTTTGATCTTGTAATTGCTTGTCTAGAATATAATTCCACTTTAAACACAAAAATTAGTGATTTGTTTTTTAAATATTTCATAGTGTGTTAAAATTGCAATTATATTTCACCACCATTTATGCTGTTGTTTTTTATAACTCACCCCTTTCTTTCTGGTATAAATTATTCCTTATTGAGTCTAGTAACTATTTCAGAGAAAGTCTATGAGTGGTAAACACTCTTAACATTTGTTTGTAAGAGTTCTGACTTTAAAATTATTACCTAAGCTGGCTGCAGAATTCTAAGCTAACAGTTATTTTTACTTAGTTATGTAAAGGTATGTGGGACAAAGACAGATCATTTTAATAGTACCTGTGTGACAAGTGACATTATAAGATTGACATTTAAAGGATAACCTAAGGTTAAGGAAAAGGGCATTTGGGTCTTCCTAGCACATCAAGGAAAGTGGAAGGAGATAGACATTCAAACTGAATCCTGAAAAAACAAAATAACATTAGCATGGGAGATATGGGCCAGTAAACAGTCCCACCTACCATTTTTTCTCATTCTCAGCAGATGAGCTTGCCTTTGATTTTACCAAAAATAATAATAAGGTTTATTCAGAAAGTGGATATTTTATAGTTTTATTTCAATGTTATTTTATCTTTAATTTTTATAGTTTTAATTCAATGTGTCCAAGTATTATTTTTTCTATTCTTATTTCAATGTGAAATAAAACTATAAATGTTTTATTGATAAATAAATGTGCCAAACAATGTGCCAGTCTGTTCTAGATGCTTTATAAGTCTGTCACTGACTATTTCATCTCTAAACATCAATCATACTACTTATTTGGTTTTGATGTATACCTTGTCCTTTAACTGAAGTGCCCATATAATTTAGTGTTTAAATGCATCTCACTCACTGTGCTCACCCTGGGAATTGAAAAGATGTCTAAAACATGATCCCGACCTAAAGCTCAAGGTTTTACATTTCACAGAAGAGTGAGAAAAAGAAGAGATCATGTCTACAACCTTTCCTCCAACTGTCTTAAAAAAAAAAATAGAACAAAGCAGCTTTACTGAGTTCACCTACCATGCTCTTTACCCATTAAAGTGTACAATTCACAAAGTGGTATCTTTTTCTTTCCTATTTGTATGCCAAAGTGAATTCTCTATAAATCTGATGAAGCATAAGCTTCACACTCTCTCATTTGCAGAAGCCCTTTGTAAGACCTTCAGTGGGCTTTAGCGATGTGTTTATATGAGTGTCTATTTTCATAAAATTAGGGGAAAATTGTTCTTAAACAACAATTTTTTAAAATTATTATCCTTTTCCACCCTGACTTCCCTGCAATCTCACTTTCCTTTATGCTGATGACACTGGGGTGGCCAAAGAAATTTTCTGTTCATAACTTTATTTTTTTCTTTAAAAAGTACACTCAAATTACATAAACTTGGGCCCCACAAAACTTGGATCAGACTCTCCCCATGTATATCATAAATTCTAAGCCCTACTTTCCCAAGGGCCTTCTCTTTGATTCTCAAATGCCTAGTTTGGAAGTAGGATCAACTTTCTTTACATAAGCTCTTCCTTTCTTTTGGCAAATTTCTACTCTGGGGGAGATAGAATTCTCATTCCGGTATGTAATGGTTTCTGACGGCTTAAGGAAGGGTTAGTAAACAAAATTCTAGAAGGTTCTCTTTGATTTATCCTTCCCTTTCAGCTCCTGTCATCACCACTCCTCTTGAAACAGTGGATGCCTTAGTTGAAGAAGTGGCTACTTTCATGTGTGCAGTGGAATCCTACCCCCAGCCTGAGATTTCCTGGACTAGAAATAAAATTCTCATTAAGTAAGTATTCCACCTTTTAAAAATTTTTTTCTTAATTTTTGTGGTTATAGATATATATATTTATGAAATACATGATATGTTTTGATACAGGCATGTAATATGAAATAACTACATCATGGAGAATGGGATATCCATCCCCCAAGCATTTATCTTTTTGAGTTACAATCTAATTACACATGTTATTTTACAATGCACAACTAAGATATTATTGACTATAGTCACCCTATTGTTTTATCAAATAGTAGGACATTCTCGTTCTTTCTATTTTTTTGTACCCACTACATATGCCCTACGTGGCCCCCATCCCTGTACTACCCTTCCTAGCCTCTGGGAACCATCCTTTTACTCTCCATGTCCATGAGTTCAATTGTTTTGATGTTTAGATCCCACAAATAAGTGAGAATATGCAATGTTTGTCTTTCTGTGCCTGGCTAATTTCACTTAACATAATGATCTCCAGTTCCATCTATGTCTTTGCAAATGACTGGATCTCATTCTTTTTATGGCCGAATAGTACTCCATTGTGTATATGTACCGTAATTTCTTTATCCATTCATCTGTTAATGGTTGCTTACAAATCTTAGTTATTGTAAGCACATAGATTGCTTACAAATCTTAGTTCCCCAATGTTTTCCTGTAGTAGTTTTATAGTTTGAAGTCTTAAATTTAAGTCTTTAATCCATTCTGATTTGGCTTTTATATATGGAGAGAGGTAGGGGTCTAGTTTCAGTCTTCTGTGGATATCCAGTTTTCCACACATTGTTTACTCTTGGAGAGACTGTCTTTTCCCAGTGTATGTTCTTAGCACCTTTTTTGAAAATGAGTTCCCTGTAGGTGTGTGGATTTCTTTTGAGTTCTCTATTTTATCCCATTGGTCTATGTGTCTCTTTTGATGCAGGTACCATACTGTTTTGGTTACTCTAGCTCTGTAGTATGATTTGAAGTAAGGCAATGTGATTCTTCCAGTTTTATTCTTTTTGCTTAAGATAGGTTTGGCTATTCTGGGCCTTTTGTGGTTCCACATAAATTTTAGGATTTTTTTTTCTATGTCTGTGAAGAATGTCATTGGTATTTTGATAGGAATTGCACTGAATATGTAGATTGCTTTGGGTAGTATGGACATTTTAACAATACTGATTCTTCCAATCCATTAATATGATTCCTTTTTTTCCTTTCATCGGTGTTTTATAGTTTTCATTATAGAGATCTTTGACTTCTTTAATTCCTAGCTATTTAATTTTAGATGTGGCTATTGTAAATAGGATTACTTTTTAAATCTCTTTTTCATATTGTTTATTGTTGGCATATATAAACGTTACTGATTTTTGTATGTTGATTTTGTATCCTGCAACTTCACGGAATATATCAGTTCTAACAGTTTTCTGTGTCGTCTTTAGGTTTTTCCAAATATAAGAGCATAAAATCTGCAAACAAATATAATTCTTCCCTTCGAATTTGGACGGCCCTTTATATTTTTCTCTTGTCCGATTGCTCTAGGTAGGACTTCCAGTACTGTGTTGAGTAACAGTGGTGACAGAGGGCATACTTTTTGCATTCCAGATTAGAGGAAAGGTTTTCAGTTTTTCCCCCATTCAGTATGACACTAGCTGTGTGTTCTTCATATATGGCTTTTATTATTTTGAGATATTTCCCTTTTTTTTGAGGGTTTTTTTTTTTTTTTACCATGAAGGGATGTTGAATTTTTACCAAATGCTTTTCGAGCATATATTGAAATAATCCTATGGTTTTTACCCTTCATCTGTTTACATGATGTAGCACATTGATTAATTTGCATATGTTGAACTATTCTTGTATCCCCAGGGATAAATTTCACTTGGTCATGAGAGATGATCTTTCCAATGTATTGTTGAATTTGGTTTGCTAGTATTTCGTGCAATCTGGATAGGCTGATAATCCCAAATCATCAAGTCCTGGTTCCTTTTTGCTTAGTAGGTTTTCCATCCACTTATCTTTTTCCTCTTGAATTTTACTAGAAGCAGCAAAAAGAAATGAGGCCACAGCTTCAACACATTGCTTAGAAATTTCTTTAGCTAAATATCTGACTTCATCATTTATAAGCTTTGTTTTCCACATAACTGCAGGACACCATTCAGCTAAGCACCCTGTCCTATATAACAAGGATCCCCTTTTCTTCCTTTCCTAGTAACATGCTCCTTATTTTCACCCAGGTCCTCATCAATAGTGCTTTGAACATAATATGTCTACCAACAGTCTGTTCATAATTTAGGCATTCTTTAAGATGATTTAGATTTTCTCTGCCATGTAACTCTCTCCCTTCCAAGTCCTCAGGAGCAGAATTACTAACATGCATATTTTTATTAACAGTCTCTTCAAGGAAATGTAGGCTTTTTCTAGCATGCTCTTCAAAATTTTTTCAGTTCCACCTACTCCTCAATTGCAAAGCAACATCCACATTTTTTGGGATTTGTTGCAGCAGCACCACACTTCCAGGTACCAAAATCTGTATTTATTTCCTATTCTTGCTGTAACAAATTACCACAAACCTAGTGGCCTAAAACAACATAAAGATACTATGTTATAGTTCTGGAGGTCACAAGTATGAAATAAATCTCTCTGGGCTAAAATCAAAGTGTTGGCAGGGCTGAGTTCCTTCTGAAGGCTCAAGGGAGGAATCTGATTTCTTGCCTTTCTCACCTTCTAGAGGCTACCTACATCCCTTGGCCCCTCCTCCATTTATAACGCTAGCAATGGAACCACTCTGACCTCTGCCTCCATTCTCATTCCTCCTTTTATCAATCTGCCTCCCTCTTCCATTTTTTTAAGGAAACTTATTATTACACAGGGCCCATTTGAATAGTCCAGAACACCACATTTTAAGATTCCTAACATTTGCAAAATAAGGTGACATATTGACAGATTTTGGTGATTAAGACAAGAACCTTTGAGGGACTGTTATTCTGCTTACCACACACATTTGCCATAAAAAAATATATATTATTTGGCACTGGGGTCTGTCAGGAGGAGATGGGGAGGGACAGCGGGGGGGTGGGGGAGCTGGGGAGAGATAGCATGGGGTGAAATGCCAGATATAGGTGATGGGGAGGAAGGCAGCAAATCACACTGCCATGTGTGTACCTATGCAACGTATTGCATGTTCTTCACATGTACCCCAAAACCTAAAATGCAATTAAAAAAATATCACACACACACAAAATCTTATTTGGTTAAAGAAACTCTCTTTTATATTGATGCTTCTCTTCAAATATCTTTTTTTGCCCTAATTTTCTTCTCAACAAATGGTTTGCATATAATTAAATAGATAATATATGTAAAGCATATATTTTTATGGTTGGAAGTTGTTTTGCTTCCTTATGATCCCAAGTAACTAGAACTGTGCCTGGCACTTGTTAGCATTCAATAAATAATTGTTTAATGAAAGAATGAATATTCAACTAATCATTAGTTAATCCTATAAATAATTAACCCTTTCTGTTCATCACATTTATACATATGCATCTTCATTATCTATTAATAGCTGCTACTTCCTAGAAATTATGGGGACAAGACACCTATATCTTGGTTTGATATGCTTTCCTGAATTAAGTAAACTTTAAATATTGTCTTATCAGTTGCCATCACCCTTTGAAAGCATTTTTGAAGGACTATGGTACTTTGACTATTGGAGCCTAAGAAAGATTAGAATATAATGTTAGCTTTATATTACCAAGCACGGTTATCCTATTATTCAGAACTCACTCAAGTTTCCTCTCCCCTTTATTCTACTTCCTCATTAACAAGTCGCCAGTTTGATAAATTAATCATAGTCAAAAAATCACAGATGAAGCACTAATCTGTCATTTTTCTCTGTGACCTGCAGGCTCTTTGACACCCGGTACAGCATCCGGGAGAATGGGCAGCTCCTCACCATCCTGAGTGTGGAAGACAGTGATGATGGCATTTACTGCTGCACAGCCAACAATGGTGTGGGAGGAGCTGTGGAGAGTTGTGGAGCCCTGCAAGTAAAGATGAGTGAGTGGGAAAGAGATTTGTCTATTGATTTGAAAGTTGACTTGGTACACTTTTATTTATTTATTTGTTTGTTCGTTTGTTTGAGACAGAGTCTTGCTCTGCCGCCCAGGCTGAAGTGCAGTGGTGCGATCTTCACCGCGACCTCTGCCTCCTCAGTTCAAGCAATTCTCCTGCCTCCGCCTCCTGAGTTGTTGGGACTACAGGCTCATGCTACCACAACCAGCTAGATTTTTGGATTTTTAGTGGATTAGGTTTCACTGTGTTAGCCAGGCTGGTCTAGATCTCCTGACCTTGTTAATCCACCCACCTGGACCTCCCAATATGCTGGGATTACAGGCATGAGCCACCACTCCCAGCCTGACTCGGTATACTTTAAAATAGTCAGTAAATAGAGATTTTCTCAGGCCTGGCAAGTCAGCAGTGAGACAAGTTCAAGTTCAAAGCATAACCTTGAGGCCAGTTAACTGCATATCTCTTATGACTGCCATCAACCAATACCCTAAGGCAAGCCTCTCAATTCTCTCTCTTCTCCCATTTTCTTGACTTCACCCATCTCCTGACTTCTTCCACCCTGAATTCTTTCACTGTGAAACTTTCCTCTAAAGCCTTTACCCTACACCTGTGAAACACAATTGGACACCCTTTTTATTTCTAACCTCTTTGTAGACACTTCTACCCTTTTGCCTTATTTCAGATTTGATATTCTTCTGAGTGATTTTCTGCTTCAATGGAAGCTGTTCTATTTTCCCCACTTCATGTCTACAAGGCTATCAAACACTAATAGGTAATCTCCCTACCCTGATTGCTGCTTTTAAGCCATTCTATTTTGTACTCCTATGCAAAATCTTTCCTCTCATGAGGGCTTATACCATTTTGACCTATCTTTCCTCTAACTCTATTCATTATGTCATCTGCTCTTCTAGGAACTCCCCAATATTTATTAAAGACTTTGATTCCAGGCTTACTATCTATCTATCTATCTATCTAATCTATCTATCTCTACTCCTGCAATCACCCTAAGAAATTTTAATGGCCGTGAAACAGAACCATTAGCCACTTAATTCTCACAATTCCTTGACCTCCACAAATCCAGTGGTGTTTGTCTTTTTTTTTTTTTTTTTTTTCAGTTTTAAGGCCCATACTTTTAATCTCTATGTACACACATATATAGTAGTAGTTTAGGTGAGGCTCCCACTGTGAGGAAATGTGGTTTGATTTTCTATTTTTAACTTTTGAGTTCAGGGGTACATCTGCAGAATGTGCAGGTGTTTTATGTAGGTAAACATGTGCCATGGTGGTATACTGTACAGATCATCCCATCACCTAGGTTTTAAGCCTAGCATCCATTCTGTTCTTCTTGAGGATCTCCCTTTCCCCCCCCGATGCCCCCGCCACAGGCCCCAGTGTGTGTTTTTCCCACAGTGTGTCCATGTATTCTCATCATTAGCTTCCACTTACAAGTGAGAATATGCAGTGTTTGGTTTTCTGTTCCTGTGTTAGTTTGAGGATAATGGCTTCCAACTCCATCCATGTGCCTACAAAGGAGATGATATCATTCCATTTTATGGCTGCATAGTATTCCATGGTGTATATGTACCACATTTTCTTCATCCAATCTATTGTTAATGGGTATTTAGTAGGTATTTAGGCTGTTTGTATTAACTTTCTTTTTTTTTTTTTTTTTGAGACGGAGTTTCACCCAGGCTGTAGTGCAGTGACGTGATCTTGGTGTAATCTTTGCTTGCTCAGCTCAAGCAATTCTCCTACCTCAGCCTCCCGAGTAGCTGGGATTATAGGCATGTGCCACCACACCTAGCTAATTGTATTTTTAGTAGAGGCAGGGTTTTGCCAAGTTGGCCAGGCCGGTCTTGAACTCCTAACCTTGAGTGATCTGCCCGCCTTGGCCTCCCAAAGTTCTGGGATTACAGGCATGAGCCACCATATCCAGCCTGTTTGTGTTAATTCTTTATCAGCCTACCCAATCTATGACTCACTCTTGACCATGTCACCCTCTGGAAGTGGACTGCATTTAAAATCTTCAGCTCCAGTATGTCACTCTCTGATTATGGATATTTTTTGTTCCAGCCTTGTCAGATGAGATAAACAGTTTCCCATACTCATGACTTGTTTCCAAATAGAGTTTGTGGACACAAACTTCCATTGTCACCTTCTCAGCTAACAACATCTCAGTCTCCCTCATTCTCCTACTCTTGCTATACAACGTCAACATCACCAACCTCATCATGTTCTCTTCCCTTGATTCCTCTGTTCTCCTTTCCATTGACTCCCCAATCAGGCTTTTATTTCCTTCCATACTTAGTTCTCTCTTCTACCTGGTGGTGTATCATCAAACACTGCCTTACTAGCATCTTTAAATCTCATGATTTCCTATCCTGCAAGTACCTGCTGCTCGCAAACTGTCAATCTTACAATGATGTAACCTTCATCTTCTCTTCTCTGACACATTTACTCATGGGAAAATATCTTATAACCATACATACTGGCACCACACAAATTAGAGGAATTTAGTTCTACCTAGGACCTTTATTTTAGGTTTTTGTGTTGCTGTCTTTCATCATTATCTCTTATGTTTTGTAATTTTGCTGGAGGAGGAAATCATTAGGTACTTTCTTCAGAGTGTGAAGATGTAAGATATTTTCTGAATTTTTCCATGGCTGAAGTCTTCACTTCGCTCACATTCTTGGATAACAATTTTGCTGGGTGTAGAATCAGAGTTTCAAAAGGTTTTTCCTTTAGTTTTAGTAGACAATCCACTGTTGCAGATGAGAAGTCTTTTCTTATTTCTTTACAAGTAAATCTGATATCTCGCTCAAAAATTTTAGGATTTTTCATTTCTAGAGTTAATAAATTTCACAAACTGACAAGAATATGTTAGGTGTATTTTTTAAAAATTATTTCTACTCAGTTTTAGGTGAGGCCTTTTTTTTTTCTTTTTCTCTTTTTGAGACAAGGTCTCACTGTGTAACCCAGGCTGTAGTGCAGTGGTGTGATCATGGCTCACTGCAGCCTTGACTACCCAGGCTTAAGCAATCCTCCTGCTTCAGCCTCCCAAGTAGCTGGGACTACCGGCATAAGCCACGATGTCCAGCTATTTTTGTTTTTTTTTTTTTGGAAGAGATAAGTTCTCACTATGTTGCACAGGCTGGTCTTGAACTCCTGTGCTCAAATGATCCTCCCACCTTGGCCTCCCAAAGTATTGAGATTATAGGAGAGAGCCATGCACCAGCATAGGTGGGCATTTTTGATCTAAAAACCAAAGCTTTTTTGAAAATCAGGTACATTTTCTTTACTATTTTTTTTATTTTTTCTTTCTGTATGACTTCAAATTTTTCTTCTCATATTTTCTGCATGTCTTGATATTATACTCTCTTGAAGATTCCTTTAACTTTTCCTTCATATCATGAATGTGGTCTCCAGTATGACTATTCTGTCATTCTGAGTGTTTTGATCTTAAAAACTATATTTTTAATTTCTAAGAATTTCCTTGATGACTCTTTTTTCCATAACAAACTCACTTGTGTGATACAATATTTATTTAAACTTCTAAGGATATCACTACTGCATCTTTTTAAAAGATATTTTCTTTTTTTCCCTGCTTTACTTTTACTTCCTTCTGAAAAAAAAATGATTTGTTTTGGTTCCATCCTTTTATGTTTACAATTTTTCTCAAATTGATCTTTTATTTTTCGGTCATAAATATACATGGAGTCTTCAGTTAGCTAGAAGAAGAAGCTGGTGGGAGTAGTAGGACTTTATGAAATACTGATTTGGCACTTATTGTGAGTAAGTAGGTAGGGATCTGCCTATATGCAGGTTTCCCTTCAGTAGGCAGAGCAGTAAGAAATCAATAAGGAAGTTGGAATGCTCTCATTTGCTAAATAATAAAGACTTGATTCTGAGGATGAAACACATTCAAGTGTTTCATTACTTTGTAACACTGCCTTTCTTTGGAATGTTTTGCATCTTTTCTCTGGCCCAAATGTTCTTGATTTGGGTTCTACATTAAATCCCCTTTCCTTGTCTTGTCTTCTTTTTTCCAACCTCTCCTTTGGAGATCTCATCCATTCATGTGGATATGCACTGGTGTGGCCATTCAAATTGCTAAAATTTTGGAATGCTTCCATACTTCTTGGAAAAACCTGCTTCACAAGGCTCCCAAGATCCCCCAACTCCTGTCACTATTCCAGCTCTCTTAAGCCCTCCTCCAAGAGCTCCCTCCCCTAAATTCCTAATGGTCCATCAGCTAGTCTTAATGTTGGCACAGCAGGATCCTTCCAGCAACCTGCTTTAAGATGACCAGTTCTGATTGGTCAGTACTTACGGCTTCACCCACCATCATGTTCCCTTACAGTGGGTATTTATGGCTATGCATCAATACTCTAGTCATTCCTAGTTGACTTTATATTCAATTTCCTAAATGGGAATTCCTCACCCCTCACCTAACAGATGACAAAGACATCATGTTACTGAGAAGACAGGAGTTTTTTGCTTTAACCGAAGGTCTTTACCTAAGATATTATCTGTGCCTCAGGCTTACCATAGAGATCTTGTTTAGGGAACCCATGGAAGGCATAGATAACGCTTTTGTTGACTGTCATAGGAATATCAAGTTCTAAGTTTCTGCCAGCAACTGTATGACAATACAACTGGCAATTGAGGGACCTGGCCAGTACTGTATCTAAATGTAGGTATTTACAGTTTATTAGAAGGAGATTTGTATGCTATAGATAGCAGGCAAAGTGATAAAGTTGTTATTTTCCCATAGTATGTTTTAAAGTCTTTCTTGTAATTTTGCTATAATGCAGGGCCACGGGAGATAAGTGGCAGTGAATGCTTAGATTAAAAACCAACAGGTCCTGAAGGCTTTGCAAATATCTCTTACTACCAACACCAAAGCCCCCACTCCTCTCCAACACACTGAAGTAGAAGGAAAAAAAAGTCCTTATTTCATGCTTTCCTTTGTCAAAATAATAAATTGGTTATGGCACATGTCCTGCAAGAAATAAAACGTGTCAATTTCTCAGCAGTCTCTCCTGCCAAGTCCCCCTCTGTATCTGTAATGTAAAATTCCTAAGGACATAAATGTAGTTTTAACTACTTTATGAACAGTACTAAAATAACTGGTATCCTGAACTTATAAATTCTTTTGTTTATTAGATGTAATAATTTTCTTTGAAAGTTTCATACTGGAGAATAAAAATTAGCTGACATAAACTATTTCTTCTGAAAGATTTACTTGAGTGTTTGAACAGTAAATTACATGCTTGCTTTACATAATTAAGTCCCCCAAATTGTATGACAGAATTTCTTCTAATTTCTAATATAATAATACCTGGTTTACTTTCTAGAGAATGAATGTACTTAATTAATAAACATCAAATTTAATAGTCAAATTAAGATGGAAGCTAAAGGGAAAATAGGTCATAATTTATAACTATATAAGAATACATCAAAATTTTTTTCAAATGTTGTGTCTATCAGTATAAATTAAATAATGCAGAATTGCTATGGTGACAGGCTTTGTTAATCAACTTTTAATAAGTATCTTTTAAAATGATGAATGCTGTGATAACTTAACACTATTAATATTTTTCATAAATTTGTGTTTTGCTAGTAAGATTCTAATAAAGCAGAGACAATCAAGTGTTTCTAAACTGATTTCTGTTTGAGATCTACTGAAAAAAACTGTCTTAGCATTTGGTGAATTTTGTAATATAACACGCCTCAAATGATTCCTAAAACAGATATTTAGAACTAAATTGAAGGTTAGAAGTTTCATCAAGCCATATTCCTTATTTGTTTTGAATTTTCATTTCTTTTTAGAACCTAAAATAACTCGTCCTCCCATAAATGTGAAAATAATAGAGGGATTAAAAGCAGTCCTACCATGTACTACAATGGGCAATCCCAAACCATCAGTGTCTTGGATAAAGGGAGACAGCCCTCTCAGGGTAAGTGGTTATGATGTTAAAACTTGTATATAAAATGTATTTTGAAATGTAACATTTCTTTGCACACTCAGTTACACACTTACAAACTTCTAATATAAAATTGCTTCCATATATATTTTAACCAAATTTAAGTATTTCTGTTTGCATATATGCAAACTGTATGGCATTTCATTTGGGTCTGGCTAGGGAAAAAAGATGGGAACCAGTAATGTTACAGATAGAAAAGGAGGCAATGCAAAAGCAAACCTGGAATTTTTGTATTTGTTGTCTGGTTAAATCATTTATTTTTTTAATGTTGAATCTGAGACTTAGAGGATGAAAAAGAGAAACTAAGACCCAGGCTTTAAAACTGACAGTTTCTGGAAGAAATGAGGGGAAACAAGGTTCGGAAGAAAATAAATGAGAGCACTGGAGAGCAGTTAGGCAAAAAGACTCAAGACTTATACACAAATACCTTGGCAAATCCCTCCTGAGTCACAGTGAGTAGTCACGCCTATAATCCCAGCACTTTGGGATGCCAAGGAGGGTGGATTACCTGAGGTCAGGAGTGCAAGACCAGCCTGGCCAACGTGGTAAAACTCCGTCCCTACTAAAAAAACAAAAATTAGCCTGGCGTGGTGGCGTGCACCTGTAATCCCAGCTACTCAGGAGACTGAGGCAGGAGAATCATTTGAACCTGAGAGGCAGAGGTTGCAGTGAGTCAAAATCACACTAGCATGCTACAGCCTGGGCAACAGCGTGAAACTCCACCTCAAAAAAAAAAAAAAAAAGTTATTATCTATATGCTTATTTTGGACTGTCTCTGTATCTTATCCCCATATTTAGTGATAAATTGTCATACGGCATCATTATTGTCTTTCTATCTTTGTATCACTTAAGAGATCACAGACTATGTTTTTCATTTAACAATACACAGTGTATTCCATGTGGAATACAAAGGTGTCACTATAGGTCAATTAACCAAACTAAGGTATAAAATCGCTCAGCTCTGCTTTATTTAAAATAAAATAAGTATTGCTAATTTATAATGATTATCTAGTTCTCTGGCTTTCCTTTTTTTATAAATCTTGGTGCTTTTCCTACAATGACAAACAAGGGTGGTTGTACTTACATTAGTGAATTTAGGGTCCAAAACAGAAAAGACAGATGTAATATTTAAACTCCAAAGAGTAATTTTAATAACATATGCAAAATTTTCTAGTATTTCAAAGGACAAGTATTCTCCTAAAGATACCACATAGGGTGCAAGGTAGACCCAATAGTTAAAAGCAGTGTGTTTATTTATTTATCTTTATTTCAATAGCTTTTGGGGTACTAGTGGTTTTTGGTTACAAGAATGAACTGTATAGTGGCCAAGTCTGAGATTTCAGTGCACCCATCACCCAAGTACTGTACATTATACCCAGTATGTAGTTTTGTATCTCTTACCACCCCCATCTGCAACATCCCTCCCTTCTAAAGCAATGCTTTTCATCAGACTTAGCTGCGACTTCAGGGAAGTGAAATAAGCCCTTATCTATATACTCATGTGATGAAAGAAAATAAAAATAAACTATACCTCATAGGACCCTGGTGAAGATTCGTTCAGGTACTCCTGCATCATTTCATTTAATATTGTGTGTTTTACATAATAAATGCCCAATAAAGGTCAAAGTGATATCTTTGATGATAATAGTGATGACAATAAGCTGATGATATTTGCCAAATGTATCGTTGATAGACCCATAAACATTTTTGAATTCACGTCCCTATCTCTGGCAGGAAAACTCCAGAATTGCAGTTCTTGAATCTGGGAGCTTGAGGATTCATAATGTACAAAGGAAGATGCAGGACAGTATCGGTGTGTGGCGAAAAACAGCCTCGGGACAGCATATTCCAAAGTGGTGAAGCTGGAAGTTGAGGGTAAGGAGCTGCATTCCTTCCCCTCACAATGTGACCAGGGGCCTCTCAGTCTACTGTGAAGGCTGCACTGGGGCTTGGGGAGAGAAGAGATGTGGGCAGCCCAGTTCCCTCAATTGTCCCAGATATTAGGCCATAAGGTCAAGCCTATGATAACAGAAAAGAAAAACTGAAAAAAGAAAGAAATTTTCACTAGTATAAAAAGTCATATTCCATTGTTTACTCACAATCACTGGTAATTTTTACCAAAACAGACTAAATTCACTGTAACAGTAAAATAATGGAAAACCATTTTAGAACATCTTCCTGGTTTAGACAATTCTTCCCTCACTTATAAATTCGGGCACAATAATTATAATCTTTTTCATCATATAGAACAACTTTAAAAAGATGTAATTGGGGGGGAAGTAGCTATTTTCAGATAGTACTCTATCATAAAGCTTGAAAAAAAATTAACTCAAATTATAAAGGCAAAATTAATCCCAGTTCTATGAGTTATGTTGTCAAAATATTTTTTAGTTTCTCTCTGAAAATATTTTTTAAACAGCTAATTCAATAACTTGGTGTGAAACATCTTCACTGAGAAATCAGAATTCAAATAGGTCTAGGTGTTATATTCACTTGTTAGTCGGATCCTTCCTGACCTAAAATTGTACCACATTTTGCTTAAAAAGAGAAGTACCAGTACACCTCTACTAGATGAGTAAACTGAGTACAAACCCTTCCTAGCTCTTCCTGTTGTATGCCAGAGAATTAACATCTTTGGCTCCTAGCTTTCTCATCTGTTAAGTGGGATTTGCTCTATTTCATAAAGTTAGGTGTTAATAGTGTTTAGCAGAGAGTCTCATCCTTTGTGCACCCTCAATAAATGTTGGCTATAAGAACTATCATCTATTTTTCTGCTTTTCTCTTATCTGATTGATAAGTGTTAGAGTATCACATACTGGCACAAATTACAGTGCAATCAGGAAAGACTTCGAGAGTTTTCCATATTTTGCTTTGATTCCATCCTACTTTCCACAGGCCAAAATCTATCTTTTTCTGCATATTTTCCTTCTCACTCATATAGTTTTCTATTTTGCTCCTTTAAGATTATTTTTATTTCCTTGATGGGCCTTTCTCTCTCAGCTTTGATGATCTCGTTTCCCACATTTGCCTCTAATTGAAGTAACATCTTTACTATGTCATTATACCAATTGCTCATAAAATTTCCATTAACTCCTCATGGAAAATAATGAGGTTGTTGGGAATAGTGGCTGTCAGAATATAAAAATACATTTTTGGCAAGTTACTGTAATTTAATATCTTCTAAATTATCAATGTTATTTAAAGCTTAGTATTCAAAACCCAGTTGATGTGATTTATTCAGTAAAAACTAAATAAACCTACAAACCCTCTCAGACATACATTCAGACTCACTGAATATCTGTCTGCTTAGTAGATTCAGTGTTTTCTTGTTCTAGATCTAAGGAATAATGCAGAATTAATGCTATCCATTTGTATAAAATATCACAAAGAGTTTTTCCTTTAAAATATTAAAAATAATCCTTCTGTATTATAATATGTAATATTGATCATTTAGGTCGCTAGCTTCATAGGTATTAAAACAAATTGTTTTAGCTTTGGCCTAGAGAAAATTATCACCAATCTCCATTCGTTGGAGTTACACAGTTTGGTTTTGCATTACCATTTAATATTGTATCATGCCTTTCAGTAACACTGAATACTGTCTCTTCTTTCCTAACCTTCAAATGGTCATTCTTAGTGCTTTAAAAGTTAATATAAGCTAGAGATTTTATTAAATTTGCCAGTACTGAGAGCTCATAACATCATTTAAAGTTACTCTAACAGGTTAGATGATTTTAGCACACCTATCTATTTCTACCCTCATCTTAATCCCTATTAAAATAGCCAAAATATGTGACATGCTTAGCACAATTGTTGGTACATAATAAGCATTTAATAAGTGACATCTAATATAGTTATTGTTATGATTAAAACATAAAATTCTAACAAATTTGTTTTGGCTTTAGAAGCTCTAAGATATAATGGAGACCTGACCTATTTAGAGATAGGACTAACTCAACCTACAACTCAGAACAAGTTTAAAAAAAAAAAAAAGCAACTGAGAAATGACTGGAGAAAGCTCACAAGTACCTGCAGATGCCTGCTAGCTTGGCAATGATGAGGACTGAAGACAGTGAGGCTGGGCCACGGTCAGATGAGCATATGCATGTATGAAGTTGTAACTCTGCAAATCAATTATGCAATGGCTATATCGAATCAGAACTCTGTGGTGCCATTTAATGCTGGGCTACACTTATCATAGACTGGTATCCAGGAAAAGATAGAGTTTTGTCATTGATAGCCTCTAATAAAGATAAACATGCCAGGCCATGGATTGAGTACAATGGGTTAACTAAATCTTTATTTTAACAAACATGAAAGAAACGCTCTACCACCTGGAAGTAAAGCTCCCTTTCTAGATTGCCACTTTATAGATTGCTGGATCTCTGCAATGGCAATGTAAAAGTATCCTATACTTTGGTCTTGCCTTAAAATGTTCAAACAGTGACCTACAGAATTAGTGATGGAACCATCTTACTCAAGCATGGTGCAGCATGGATGTCTTTCTGAAAGGATGGCCAATGGGAAGGCTAACATTTTAAAAGGTGCCATTGATGCTAAACATTTTATGTGGATTATCTTGTTTAATCCTCACTAAAAGTCTGTGACAAGTGCCCATATTATGCCATTTTAGGAAACAGAGGAATAGAGAAGATAGCTAACTTACACAAGGCTGCACAAGATAGCTGTGCCTAAGAATTTGAGTAAGGCTGAATACTGTCTATTCGATTAAAGAAGGAGATAGTCCTTTGTGACATTGTCAAGAGAAGTATCTAGATGAAAATAAGGGGAAAAGCCAGAATTCTGAAAATGAAGGAGAGGTTGGGAGCTGAAAAAAGAGACAGGAGGTATCGACAAATTTTTCTATAAATTTGTCAGAGAAAGGGGAGGAATCAAAAAAGGGAGCAGTAGCTGGAGCTGTGTTCGGTGTGTAGGTCATGTTGTATTGCAAGGCTTCTCCTTGCAAAAGATTGAAACGTTAAAAAAATTTAAATGTTAAAATATTAATGAGACTGAGCTTGGAGAGAAGGAAAATTTGAACATACATAAGAGCAGAAAATATTCAAGGGAATGTGGTACTGGAGAATGCACAAGGGTTGTATTTGGGGACCCAGAGGAATGATAAACTGTATACAGAGGGTAACCACATGTTCCAGTTTTCCCAGGACAGTTCTGGTTTACACCTGTTGTCCTGGAATCATTATTAATAGAGTCTCTCTTTTACTTTCAGAAGTATCCAAGCTTCCAAGATAAATTATATGGTCACTCTCCTTAGGAAGACAGAATGTCCTTCTGTAGTAGGAAGAAAAGAGAAGAGGGGTGCTTTCAGTATAACTCAGTTCATAAGTTTGGTTGGTGGAACTCGAGAAAATTATGTTCTCATGGTCTCTATTTCCTCTAGGAAGGAGAAATTAGGGTTATCTTTTGAAAACATTTTTGTTAAAGGTCAGGGAAGGGTGTGGGGATGAAGTGAGTTCTAAAATAGCTGTGGGATGGGAGAGATGACTCACAAAGTAAACCAGGATTGCAGAGCATTAGAGTTTTAGTAGAAAACAGGACCATGAATATGGAGTGGCATCAATCTGCATGGTTGTAGAGTTTGTCCCTCCAGTGTTGCTCTGCTGTATAGGTGTAAGTTCAGAAAATAGCAGAAAGCTAAATTCAAAGGCAAGACATAAGTGTTGGAAGTTTGTCAGGAATGAAAATAGGGCAAAGGATTTGAGACTACTGCAAAAGAGCGATTAAAGCAATTAATCATGGAATCTTTGGCTACCAAATACACCTATAATTTCTGTTTCTTTTTTTCTTGTTGGTTTGTTTTGTTTTGTTTTGTTTTGAGACAAAGTTTTGCTCTGTTGCTTAGGCTGGAGTACACAATCTTAGCTTACTGTAGCCTCAAACTTGTAGGCTCAAGCGATTCTCCCACCTCAGCTTCTTGATTAGCTGGTGCTACAGGGGTGCACCACTGTGCCCAGCTATTTTATTTATCTTATTTAATTTTATTTTATAGAGGTAGGGTCTTGCTATGTTGCCCAGGCTGGTTCTAAAACTCAAGCAATCCTCCAGCTTCAGCCTTCCAAAATGTTGGGATTACAGGCATGAGTTACCATGCCCAGCCACACCTATGATTTAATTTTCAAATATGATATATCCTCAGATTTGGGCCTAGGATTAAACACTATAGCTCCAGCAATACGACAGACAAGATAATATGAAAATCTTTCTACTACAAACACCCAGAAATGCTGGGCTAGTTGTATAATTTATAAGAATAAAAAGCAAATCTCTGGAAGCCTGAAATGGACAGGAATTGCAAAATTAACAGTAAGCTCATGGGCTGGTTCCTTATTGTTCTAAAGGTAATGGGAGAGGTGCTCATCTCTCTAATCTAGGAGATTGGTTTGAAGACCCTTAAAAGTGATTAGTTTGAAGATCCTTAAAGGGGCAGAAGACAGGGTCTTGACCCCACGTGAAATGGATGTTAGCATTAAGATCCTTGTATAAAGCTGAGAACCACAAAAGTAGAAAGATGGGTCAGAAAATTTTCATCTATGGGCACAAAACCACAACACGATGGCTTGTCTGTCTCCAGTTGTGAGGGAAAAAAGACCAGGTCTTCTTAGGAATGAATATTCAATACTCAGGACTATAGCTTCCATAGGCTTGATATTGACTTAATACTACCAACACAGTCTGGGAATTCTAGCCGGAAAAATGAACATACGAACTGGTTTCAGGCTGGGCACAGTGGCTCACCTCTATAAACCCAGTACTTTGGGAGGTTAATCGCTTGAGCACTGGAGACCAACCTGGGCAACATGGCAAAACTCCATCTTTACCAAAATATAACATTTAGCCAGGTGTGGTGGCTCGTGCCTGTAGTCCCAGCTATTTGGGAGACCGAAGTGGGAGGATGGCTTGAGCCTGGGAGGTGGAGATTGCAGTAAGCTAAGATCACACCACTGCACTTCAGCCTGGGCAACAGAGTGAGACCCTGTCTCAAAAAAAAAGTAAAAAAAAAAAGAAAAAAACCACACACACATACACAGAAAACACTGGTTCCAGGACAAAAATTTAACAAGAAAAAAGGAAAGCTCAAAGAAGAAGCACCTTACCCAGGTTACATAGGATTTTCATGGATATCCCTACACTGAGGATGAGGTCACAGGGCAAAATTCTCACACCTACAGAAAACAACTCAACTTGAGCAATTGCTATCTAACATAATACACAAAGAAAATTCAGTTAACCAAATAACATCATAGAAACCATAAAATAAGTATGCTTAAAGTAATTAAAAATACAAAAGGAGGAATAAAAAAAAAAAAATAAAAATACATTAGGGCTGGGCGCAGTGGCTCACGCCTGTAATCCCAACACTTTGGAAGGCTGAGGCAGGCAGATTACTTGAGGTCAGGAGTTCAAGACCAGTCTGGCCAACATTGTGAAACCCTGTCTCTACTAAAAATACAAACATTAACCGGGCATGATGGGTGCATGCCTATAGTCTCAGCTAGTCAGAAGGCTAAGACAAAAGGATCGCTTAAACCCGGGAGGCAGAGGTTGCAGTGAGCCAAGATGATGCCACTGCACTCCAGCCTGGGAAACAGAGTGAGACTTTGTCTCAAAAAAAAAAAAAAAAAAAATACATTAGGAAGACAGGCAGTTTTGATAAGGAATTAAATATAATTTTAACAAAAAAATGTAATTGAAATTAAAATTCAATGGATGAGTAATAGTATATTAGATAGAGGTAAGGAGATAATTCACCCATTGGAAACCAACTCTTCAGAATTTAGAATTCAGTGCAGAAAGATTTTGAAAGGATGGAAAAGATGAAATTGAATTTAAGAAATGATAAAAGATATATTACAGAAAAAGAAAATACAGAAAATGTGAGAGGCAATAATACTCAAACATGATGACTAAGAGCTTTCCAGCATTGATGAAAGACTTAAATCTTCAAGTACGTGAAGCACACCAAGTCCCAATCAGTAAAACTGAAGAGCAGAAAAATAAGCATTTCACAGCCAGTCACACCATAATGAAACATCAAAGACAAAGAGATGATCTTAAAATATTGAAGATAGATTACTTATAAGGGACAAGAATTAGGATAACAATAGAGAGGGTGTGTGGAAACTATCACCTTTATCTATCCTTACAATTTGGTATAGGCCTGTGGAGGTTTATGAAACATAAAAATCAAACTTTAAATTGTGTATAGATTTGTCTCAGCAATTTAACTTCTGACTCTTTTTTTTTTTGAGATGGAGTCTTGCTCTGTTGCCCAGCCTGGAATGCAATAGCATCATCTCCACTCACCACAACCTCCGCCTCCTGGATTCAAGTGATTCTCCTGCCTCAGCCTCCAGGGTAGCTGGGATTACAGTCATGTGCCACCACACCCGGCTAATTTTTTGTGTCTTTAGTAGAGACGGGGTTTCACCATGTTGGCCAGGCTGGTCTCAAACTCCTGACCTTGTGATACGCCCACCTCAGCCTCCCAAAGTGCTGGGATTACACACGTGAGCCACCAACCCTGGCCAACTTCTAACAATTTTTTTGAAGGAATATTTGCACAAGTATATGTTCAAGATTATTAGTTACAAAGCTGCTTAGTAAAAAGTTGTAAAGAACTTAAATTTGCATCAATAGGAAACCAACTAAATATGTGATGAAATTCCATGCAGTCATTAAATAGAATGAGACAGATTTATATACATTAACTTCTAAAATTATCTACCATATATGTGACTTGGGTCGGCTTTCCATTTCTGAGCCTCAGCTTTCTCTACTCTAAAATAGAGATAAACACAAAACTTACCTCTTAGGATGTTTGATTATTAAATAGTTAATATAGACACACAGTGTATACTATATTATTTGCTGTTTTATTATTTATTTCATTATTTAGTAAGTACTTGTATAGTGCTTACCATGTGCAAGGTACTGTTCTAAGTGCTTTAGAATATTAACTCATTACCAATATAATACGTTCATGAAAAAGTAAGTTAAGAACAGTATATCTTTTTATTATATATTAGAGTATGTGTATATCAAATTCTTAAGTCATCATCTCTGCATAGAAAATTATATGGGGGGTAACTTCTATTTTATACTTTATGTAGGTCTATACTTTCTGCATCTTTATAAAGAGACCTTTATAATTAGAAAGAGTTAATACATGTATTTATGCTTTGAAAAAAAACACTTCTTCCAAATATTATACTATTTTGATAAAGTAACATGAATCTTTCTGTTCATTAGTTTGATATTTTTGTAGTTCTCTTGCTCCACTGGTCTCCAGGACAAACTCAGGGATAGGAAAAGTTTTGTCAAAGGCAATGGATTCCTATGTTGATTAGGTTTTCACAACACTTGGATATTGGCTGAAGAATTTTTAGGTGGAGGTCCTGATGAACAGGACTCAGAATGTGCCATTTTCATAGGGAAGGAATCAATCCATAAAGATAGTAAGCTTGAAGCCTACAAGAGGAAGTTAGCAGAGCCACCTAGATGGAGGAAGCGAAGCGGGTCAGAGAACAGCAGCGGCTGATGAAGTCTCCATCCACCTGAATTTTCTATGTAGAGGCGGAAACCTGGAATTTATGATTTTACAGTCTGGAATGGTTTGGAGGATCCAGCACAAAAGTTTTGTTAGGGTTCTGATTTCTCAGTGGACATTTTCCACACTTTGTTAGGTGTTACTGACTTACAGCTTAAAGGGAAAAGTAAAATAAAGTTAAGTTCCTATAGGAAAAGGAAGCACTGCTAGGTCAGAGCTATTTAGGTATACTGATGTGACATTGACAGGGAAGCCTCTGTTGTTTCCCAGATGCCACAGTCATCTGGAATGAAGAAGAAAGTTTTCAGTCTCACAACTGTGGAGGCTCTTCTAGAAAGGTTAAGCCTTATCTCAGGCCCCTGTGTGCCAAAGGGCTTTAGGAAAGGATTCATGGCAGGATGTGAGCAGAGAACATCTTATTGTCTGATGTAACCAGAGAAAGCTACATATATATTTCATACATCCTAAGATGCTCATTTTTTCATATTTTGGCATATCTGGGTTGCATCTCAGTCATTCATCCCTTACAATCACGACTGAATAAATTTTAGTTTCTTTGTTGCACATTTTAATACCTCTGAAATTGAGATTTGTCTTACAGGTGTTAAAGGCATTCACACCCAGTTTATGGCTCCTGCCCTCCAGCTAAGATCTTTCCTTGGCTGTCTCCAAATATGAGAATGAATATATAGTAAAAAACAAAAATAAATCAACCATGTTGGCTCGTAAAGCTTTATTTTTAACTAGAAATTTTCCTGCTGCCCGAGATAATTTCATTAGTTCCTCACAGAAATAAAAGCATTATTTTCAGTGAGATGATGTCAGCTAGCCTTTTCCCCCTCAAAACCTTTTATTTGCTGCCTATTTGTTTTATTAGGTTGAAATAGAGACTAAGTGGCTTTTCAGGACCATATAGAGGAAATTCTCTTCTCAGAGACAGTTTTGTCTGCTTCTCTAACCCGCTTCACATTCTACCTTAGGTATGGTATGTAGCCAAAGAGTGATCTATATTTTTTTCTTATATATCTGAAACCGTTTTCTCCTGAGTACCTCTAAAGGCCAGGAAGACAGACACTCAGGAACAGAGCAATATGGCAATAGAAAATGCTGATTTGAATGGTAGGGCTGCTAGTTTTCAATGAGGGCTTGCTATGGTGATTGCTTGGGACAAATTTTGAATACAAGATTCTGATTTTACTTTCCTATTTTGAGCAGAGGCATATGCCCCCTTTAAAATGCTAGACCAGAGGGTCAACCATAGTAGTTCACACCTGTAATCCCAGCACTTTGGGAGGCTGAGGTGGGCAGTTCACTTGAGGCCAGGAGTTGGAGACCAGCCTGGGCAACATAGTGAAGCTACATCTCTACTAAAAATACAAAAATTAGCCAGGCATGGTGGTATGCACCTGTAATCCCAGCTACTTGGGAGGCTGAGGCAAGAGAATCACTTGAGCCTGGGAGGCAGAGGTTGCAATGAGCTGAGATAGAGTCACTGAACTCCAGCCTGGGTGACAAAGCGAGACCCTGTCTCAAAAAAAATAAAATAAAATAAAATAAAAAAGAGAGAGAGAGAGAGAGAGAGAATTAGCTCCTCTGACCAGTGCAGGGGCTCATGCCTGTAATCCCAATACACTGGAAGGCCAAGGTGGGTGAATCGCTTGAGTCCAGGAATTTGAGACGAGACTGGGTGACATGGCAAAATCCTCATCTCTACAATAAAGTAAAATACCAGACCATAGAAATGAAATCTTTTAAAGTGATAATAATTATTATTTTTTATAGCTGGAGGGGTCTTTGTTATAAGTTTTTTAATTATTGTAAAAGACTCATTTAAAATTTACAAATGTCTCATTTTCTTCCCTCCCTCATATTCTTTGACTCAACTATGATTTTTTAAAACGCACTTATTTATTCGAGACTGAATATGGCTCTTACTACATTCTGTGAATATCGCATTCAGACGAATACTGCTTTATGTTTAGAAACCAGTTGAATGTAGAGTACTTGAGATCCAAATTAAAATAGATGGATGCTGGAGTGTATCAAGCTCTTGTTGATTGCATTTTCTATTATTATCTTGTTTACCCTTGAAGCTTTAAGCCATTAGGGCAAAGATTGGGCAGAAGTGGGGCTGGAATCAAGAGAGGGCTATCAGTGAGCAATTGCTGGTGGGAAGAGGTGTCTGGGCACCAACACAAAACTGCAAATAAGAGCCAGGGAGGGTCTAGACACAGAACAAAAAGAATGGAGTCCTTCTAGGTACAGAGTTATTGTAGAGCTGCCTAATGCTTCAACAACTCCTTATTGCCTCGGGGCTTTGAAAAGCAGCCTCCTGTCAAAACACGTGAGAGGCATTCTGGGGAGTGAGGAGGCAAGTCATATGGAAAATTTAAGTGGCTTCAGTGCACGAGTCTCCATCACTTGTCAGGATACCTGAGTGCTGCAAGCCCAGTTTCTTTGCAATTAAAAGACTACACTATGTACCCTTAGGGCCGACAAAATCTATTCAGAAGCTTTTATTTGAAGATATTTTAGCAGACATATGAAATGAGTAAGACAAGTAGAATTCAAAACAATGAGCATAAATAATACTTTCTATCTATCTATTTATCTATCATGTCAGAGAAGCAAATGTCAATAGATATAACTATAAAAGATCAGCATTGTTTTCAAAATGTTAGACTTCTGGCTGCCTTCTCTCCTAGAGATCAAATTTTCTTGTTGCATCTACAAAAGTGGAAGCAATCATGTAATGTTTACACCACATTTGATTTGCTTTTTCCTTTGTTTATGCTGCAGCTCTTAATATCACAAATGCCACAGAGAGAGGTATTTAAAACCCCAACGTGTGCTGTGCTCTCAGTGATTGCAGTTTTAATGAAATTTGCAGTGGTCCTGTTCCCGGCATCAATCCTACTTGTTTGATGCCACTAACAGCTTTGATTTGCTGTCATGAGTACTTTGTGCATTTAAACACCAAACAAAAGAAAAAATCACAAACCTCTGATATTCCTGGAGACTATCATTGGGAAAATTAAATCTGCATGATTTAAGATGATGCATGTTCTAAAAGAAGAGCTTGACCCATTGATTTTGACTCTAGGGGATATTATGGCATGGCTTCATCTGAAAAGTTCTATAAGGCTTTCAGAGAAAAAAAAATGGTAAAGTGGTCGTATAGTCAAACAGTTGTCACTGCATTTCTCTAAGAAAAAATAACTTGTATAATAACGATAGCACCGAATAGATAATACATAATGCTTCAAGTCAACAGATAATTAGGCCCTCTTAAATTGCAATGTTGAGAAAAATGTACTTTAATTAAGTTGTTTAATGTTGACATTATTTGAAATGAAAAGTTATTGTGACCTGAAATATGTATACTCTAATTGGAGTGAGTTTTTAATATAATTTTTCAGATATTAAAATGAGATGCATAAATTCAAGCAGACATACACAGTAAAGGAAAATTTCTTTCTCTGTAATGCATTAGTTCATCCAACAAAGATGCACTGAGCAAAGTTCCAGATGCAACATGAGACAGAGAAGGCCATGCCTTCACTGAGCTTAATTTCAAAATGTAACTATTTTGATTCGTGCAAAGATGTCATGAAAAGCTATTAGAATTCTATGACAATACAGAGTTCAAGTAATTTTACATTCAGTTATTTCCTTCAGATATCAAATACATGACTCTGACATTTTACTACATTTATTTCCACGAATAACAAACTATATACAAGGCATTATTTTTGGAGAAGACTTAATGGTTAATAACATGGGCAGTAGGCTCTCAAGAAAACTTTATGGGCTCAAGAGTTTCAGGTAAACTTCTTGAGTCCAAATCCTGGTTCCAACACCTGTCACATGTGTAACTTCCAGTAGGTTACTTAATCTCTTTGTGCCTCAGTTTCCCCCACCTGTAAAATTAGGTTAATACTATCTACATCATAAATTGAAGAACTTAGAGGTGGATAATACATTTATAGCCCTTATAAGAGTGACTGACACAAAGTAAACACTTGAATAGAAATTATCAATGTTAGTTCTAGGGCTAATATAACATCTGTGCAACATAAGCAGTGATTTAAGCACTTGTGCAGAAAATGACTGCTCCCTTTTCCATGTTTCATCTTTATCTCTGAGGTACAAGCAATAAAGTCCAATGGTGAAAACTAAATTTTTATTTTAAATAGTTTATTTGTATTAATTTTGGTTCTAGCAAAAGAATAATAATCAACTTTAAATTTGCAAGGAGACCTCAAAGTCATATAATTCAATTCTTAGTTTGTAGATAAACAAATTTGAGACCAGGGGGGCTAGGGGCAGTGGCTCACGCCTGTAATCTCAGCCGTTTGGGAGGCCGAGGCTCAAGGATTGCTTGACGTCAGGAATTTGAGACCAGCATGGGCAACATAGTGAGACCCCATCTCTACAAAAAGTATTTACTTAAAAATATTTTTAAAAAATAAATTTGAGACCAGAAACATCTTTTATTTTATACATAAGGATACTTGAGACCAAATAAACAGTGACTTTCCCCAGGTTAGCAAAGGAACTCGAATGTCTTGATTCCTAGGCCAGGACATGTTCCACTACCTATTCTTCCCTCTTTTTAATATTTATGTTGTGTAGATAGTACTCTGCAGAGTTCACATGCTTTAACATCAGGCAGACCTGGGTGTTAATCCTGACTGCACCTCTTACAAGTTATGTGAGGTAGGATAATTTACTTGACCTCTGCAAGTCCATTTCCTCATTTGTGAAATGAGTGGTAATGTTATCTAGAACATAGAGTTCTTAAAATGGACTCAGATAGCATATTCACAGTGTCTATGTAGTAGCTCTTTGATAAGTATTTACTGTTGTTGGTATTGTTGTCTGTTGTTTACTTTGTTATGAAGCTGGATGACATCTATCCAGAGAATACTGCTAGTCAAGCTTCTCAAATTTCATAAATAGAATGTCAACATTACCAACTGCTCATCTGGTCTCCAAAGAACATAAATCTACTTTCAATCAGCAATGCTTTGTACCTACATTCTTGTTACTTGTTAGAGATTATAACTTTGGTGTGGCCCCGCCGTGACAAGTGATAAAGGGAAGCTTATCTAAGAAGCTGTGTAAAGAGGTGCCTTTAATGGCAAACTGGAGAGAGGCTATTTGGAATCAACCTGTTTAAAAAAAAAAAAGGACAACAACGTAAAAGTGAAGGCAGCCTTAGTGTGTATCCTGAGCTTATATCATCTTTTATTCCCTAAAGAAATAGACATTTACCAAAAATCTTGTTGAAAATGTTGATCATTCCAGCACTCACCGCTCCCAAGCAAATCCCAAGTGAGAAATCACTTTAAAAATTTAGTGCCTGGCTGCAACTCTGTGAACAATGGCTGCAAAGGAGCTTCCTGCCAGCCTGGGGAAGCCATAGCCTGCACATGATCAGTCCCTTTAGGGAACTGAGGTTGACTTGATGGAGCCAATGCTGGTAAAAGTCTCCTAGGAAAACCGACCTGCATTTATACAAGGTCGAGCCTTGGAGGTGGTAAGAAAGGTCACTTTCATGGCAGGCCAAAGATCCTTGAGATGTTCTGAAAATTTCATCAAGAAGAAATGAATTAGGTCAAAATGTATGGATACTGCAGACGAAATCTTGTGGAGAAATTTCCTTGGCCTTACATCCTTACCCTTGGGACAGCAAGTTAATAAAAGCTTGTAGAAGACCAAGCTGAGATTTCTTAAAGAGACCTCCGGGTAAAGAAGGCCCATATGGTTAACATTTCCTACACTTGTGTAAAGAACCAGGCCAAATCTAATAAGGCCATACTCACTTTGTCTTCAAGAATCTTTGAGGTTCTTTTTAATCAAAAGTGGGGTGACTACAAGGAAAACTTTGTGCTTAAATGGAAAATTGTGCATTGTCATTCTAGAGCACACCTGTGCTGTCTGATTCCCATTCCGTGGGAGCTGTTTTACAGCTTTATACATTGTAGATAACTGGCAGCAATGCTAAATTATTCTTGTCCATAGACATGCAAATAAATTCTGTCCAGTGGAAAAATGACCAAAAAAACCAATGTGGCTCTATTTGCACAGTCATTTTAATATTCCTGATCTATCAACGTGTCTGTCCTTGGGATTCTCCTTTCACCTAGTTACAACACTTCCCTGGTTTCCTTATGAATGAGTTAAATAAAACATTTAACTCATGTTTATTCTGGAAAAAAAAAATTAGTGCCTGAGTGGGGGAGAAGGGTCTCCCCTGAGAAACTCACATGTTATCCCTTCCTATACTAAATACTGTGTACTTTATTTTCTTTTACTTTATTTTTTGTTCTGCCTGGCATGTATCTTAGAATACAATTTGAAGCTTAGTCATAGCATCTGTTACATTAAACCATCCAGAAGTTTTCTCCCTGATCCTAATATAATGTTATTTATTTAATTTATGGCCATATCAATTATACCCTCCTCAAAACCTCTATGGAAAGAGAAAGAAATAACTAAGTTGATGGATTAATGGATCTCCTCCTCCAAGTTGTTCTCAAAAGCCAGTGCACATCAGAAGCATCTGCAGATCTTACTAAATGACGCAGCTTCAGGATGCATTCCCCAGAGATTCATATTTGATAGGTTTATGTTAGTGCTTTTTAACAACACCCCAAGTGATGCTTAATGCAAGTGACCCATGAACCACACTTTGAAAAACATTGACTTCAGGTTTTCTATTTAGAAGATCTTTATTCCAGATGAATCTAAACAATTCAAGGGAAAAGCTTAACTGCAAATAGTAAGATGTAAATGTTAGGATAGCTTCAAATTCATCCATTTGTGGAATGCCTACTATGTTCTATGCAATGAGATAACTCTTAAGGATACAGAGAAAAATAAGACATGGTTCATATCTTGAAGTGTTCAAATTCAGTGAGAAAGATGGATATGCAAACAAGTAAAGTATAATATATTTACAATGATAGAAGTTTGTGTAGGGTTATATACACAGTACAGAGGAGATAGGGAAAGGTCAGGGAAAGCATCAGAGAGGTGAGGGCCAACAGGGCTTTGATTGATGAAGAGTGAGCAGCTCATGGTGAGGATCAGATCACAGTGAGGGAGGAAAAAGAAAACAGAGGAAAAAATTCAGATTGACCATGCAAGCACAGCCTGACACTGACTCATAACCAGGAAGTTAAGAAGGATTAGAGAGTTTGGGGCAGTATCTGTTAGTGGTGCTATAAAAACAGAATAAGCTATGACCACAGGTTAACATGGAGATCATCTTCCATGGTATCTTGTGTTGAACATTTTTCCTTTTTTTTTGAGAGAGAAAGTCTCTCTCTGTTGCGCAGGCTGAAGTGCAGTGGCACGATCTCGGCTCACTACAACCTCCGCCTCCTGGATTCAAGCGATTCCCATGCTTCAGCCTCCTTAGTAGCTGGGATTACAGGCATGTGCCACCATGTCTGGCTAATTCTTGTATTTTTAGTGGAGATAGAGTTTCACCATGTTGGCCAGATTGGTCTCAAACTCCTGGCCTCAAGTGATCCACCTGCCTCAGTCTTCCAAAGAGCTAGGATTACAGGCAGCCACCACACCTGGCCCTCTCTTGGATACAATTTTTAAATGGGTAAATACCTAACATCCTGACAGTATGGGAACCTGTGGTTTGGAGGTGTATGGCCTTAACTGGCATCCAGAATTCTATCTAAAGGTCACAGAAATGTTCCCAACCCAAGCCACTTTAGGCAACCAGGTTACTATGGTACGATTTAAGATTAAGTTTATGGCTTCTATTTATTTTTCCAACTAAAATTTCTGGTTAGCTAAAATAAAAATCTTGTTCTTAATAGGCTTCAGCTTGTTTAATGCCTGTCAGAGCACAGGCGTCTTCCTGAGCTTAGGTCAAAAAAATTATTTAAAAGTAAGCTAAGATTTTGATAAAGTTACCATGGTTACATAGGATGCTAGCATTAGGGGAAGTTGGGTGATTGGTACATGGCAACCTTCTATACTATCCTTGCAACTCTTACATAAATCTAAAATTATTTCAAAATAAAAACGTTTTAAAAAGGTAAACTAAAAAAGACTTCTGTCCTGGTAATTAAGCAATTTAGCATCTCCTCCCATCAAAAACAGAAAATGAACTGTCTTTAAGAAGAAAAAAGTGAATCAGGAATGAAGTCCTACATTTTATTGGCTGATGATTAAATTTCTAATGTATTTTCAGAATCAGTTTAACAAAAGTACAGTTGCTCTATATACGTCTAAGACTGAAACAAAAACAAGTATACTTTGTGTAGCTCTTGTCTGATTTCTTCCTCATACTCCTTATTTACCATCCATATTTACAAGTTAGAAAAATGTTACTATCTCCAAGGCCACAGAAATGTTCCTAACTGAAGCCATGGGAGGGAATCATGGAGGCAAGCAGCCCTTATTTTGACTTGGAGAAGAGTCACCGTATTTGAGGATGATGTGTATGTTTTCTAAAGGCGTTTGCCTTCTGACTACTTCAGAGATGGAGCCACCGTGGGTAAACCTCTTCAGGCATTGCCCTGCTTCAAAGCAGACAGAAATGTAAACAGTGGCGGTACATCAGGATCGGGTTTCTTTGCTTTAGCTACCAAGAGTCAGGAAAGAGAAACCAGGTATTTATTTAGGTTTGTCATTATTATTGCCAGGTTTTCTTTTAATGATAGGGGAAGAAGAGAAGTATCTGTTCAGAAACAAAATATCACAGAGCCTCGACAGGATTACTTTTTCAACCCCCGGGCCATGTGTTTTTTAAGTGAAAAATAAGAACAATTTGGCCCATTTTGTTCTTTGTAGTACTTGCCTTCTAACAGGCATCTCCAACTCAATTACCCTTAAAATATGATGCTAGATGAGACAAACAGTCTAGTTAAGAGCGGATTCAAATAATCTGTGTAGATTAGCATCCATGTTTTAATAACAGGGTCTAAAGAATAAATTTATCTCTCTACAAAGTGATTTATCTCTTCTCAAATAATTCAATTTAAGAAAGGAGTTCAGGATATGCTTTTTAACACCTGGAAAATGGTACTAACATGATCGATACCTGGGATGCAGCCAGCTAAGGCAGATTGACATTACAAAATAAAATAGCCTTCTCCCTTTGAAGTCAGTTAAAGGAACAGCTTTCATGACTCAGAGAGATATCCTAAAGATCAAAAAAGCTCTGTGGAAATAAAAAGAACTAGAAGACATGGCTTCAAAATTTGCCTCTAGTACTTCCCAGTTGTGAGTTAGCTGTCATATTAATTAATTGCTTTATATAAATCATGTCATTTAATCTTCTCCACAATTCTGTGAGTTGGAAGTTAGTAACTACATTTTCTGGATAAAAACATTGAAGTTCAGAGATGTTGAACAACAACTCAGAAAAAACAGCTGGTGAGAGTGAAGTGAGGATCCAACTCTACCACCTGGATTGCTGTTAGGGTATTGTACGTGAGTGTAAGGAAAGTATTTCATTACTAAAATTTTGACTTCCCAATCTCTGAGTTTGTCCTTTGAAAAAGCCCTGCAATGGTGTTCTTATATACCAAATGGTCTGAGATTTTCTCAAGATAGTGACTATAAGGAAAATTATAAACAATGTAATGAAATGGCACTATGAAAATAAAATAATCTATGAACAAAGATTATTTTATTTTCATAGTATCATTTCATTAAATTGCAGCACTATTCACAATAGCAAAGACATGGAACCTACCTAAAAGCCCATCAATGATAGACTGGATAAAGAAAATGTGGTACATATACACCATGGAATACTATGCAGCTATAAAAAGGTACGAGATCATGCCCTTTGCATATACATGGATGGAGCTGGAAGCCATTATCGTCGGCAAACTAATGCAGAAACAGAAAACCAAACACCACATGTTCTCATTTATAAGTGGGAGCTGAATGATGAGAATGCATGGACACATGGGGGGAACAACACACTGGAGCCTGTTGGAGGCTGGGAGTGGGAGGAAGGAGAGCTTCAGGAAGAGTAGCTAATGGATGCTAGGCTTATTACCTAAGTGACTGGATGATCTGTGCAGCAAACCACCACGGCACACGTTTACCTATATAACAAACCTGCACATCCTGCACATGTACCTCTGAACTTAAATGTAGGGAGAAAAAAAAGAAAATATTAGGTTGGTGCAAAAGAAATAATGGCCAAAACTGCAATTACTTTTTTTTTTTGCACTAACCTAATAAAATGATCTTCAGAAAAGAGTCTATCTTTTTCAAAGGCAAAAAAAGAGTGCTTTATATAACTGGAATAATTTTTACATTTCTTCTTGATACACACTTCTTATTTTCTAAAACTTTCACAAATCATCTTAAATAGTAATGCCGTCACCAATAAATTCTCATAAGTTAACGGAAAGCTTAGAAAATCAATATTTGAGAAGTGAATTTAGAGGCAAAGATAACCTTAACTGAGAAGCAGTTATAATTTTCTATTTTGAGAAATACTCTGTAGCATTTATAAACATTATATTTAATTTTCTAATTGAATAAGTTAATACTGTACCAGAATACCGAATTGCATTTGGAATCACAGACAACTGTTATGTCTGTCCTTTCTTGATATTTGAAAAAAATGACTTTTCTTTTGAATGCTGGCCTGGTCATTTAAAATTGGCCTTCTACTTCATAGGGACATTCACAATAAACTCTTAATAGGCTTTTATTTGCAGAATTTTAGCTTTGCCTTAGCAGCTTTTCTTACATCTTCTCTTAATTCTATCAGTTTAGGCTTTATATGTTTTGAAATTATATTAAGTGCATACATATTAATTACTGTTGTTAATTCCTCCTCTGCAGATTGTATTTTTAACCTTTGGATGATGTTCCTCTTCATCTCTTTTCTATAATGCCTTTTATCATAATTCTGTATTGTCTTATTAATATCATCACTACATTTTTCTTTCGTTTTGTGTTTTCCTATGCTCTTTGTTTGTTATTCTTCTATCCCTTTCTTCCAACCTCCCTGCCATCTTGTAAACAGAATATAGCTAAATACTTTCGTAATCCAATCCAAAAGACTTTATTTTTAATAGATAAGTATGGGTCTTTGTATTTATTCTGAAAATTCATTTGTATTATTCTTTAGACTGATTTCTATCATGTAATATACTATTTCCTTTCTCTGCTTCTTTTTTTAATTCTTTTTCTGTTTTCTGGTGGATTGTTATATATCTTTTTAATCTTCTACTTTACCCCACCCACAAACACTACTGATTTTGAAATTGTGGATTATAGTGTTATATTTTAGTGATGACTTTTACATTTTAATATACATATATGATGCTATAATTCTAACAAAGTTTAAGATCATATAGTATCTTCTCCAGTCTCCTTAACTAAGGCAAGAATCTTATCATTCTTTAAAATCTCATCTAACAGCACCTTCCCTCATCCTCTATGATTTTCCTTGGCATTATCCAAAATTTTATTTATCTTAAAAAATTGAATTATTTTATGGTCTATAAATAGTTCCACCAGTATATGCCACCAATTGCTGTGTTCATCATTCAATTTTCACGTGCATTTTTTCTTCTGTTTCCAATTTCTTATTTCTGAAATACATTATTCATTAGTTCATTCAGTTAGATCTCTGAGCAGATATCTTTGTCTTTGTCTTTGTATGTTTGAAATGCCACTGTTTTACCCTGATCATTCAGGTGAACATTGAAACCTAACTTGAAAGATGTTTTCCCTCAGCATTGTCCTATGTCTTCTTGCATCGACTGATGGGAAATGTTATGTCATTGTAACTATAATTCTTTGCTAGGTAACAGAGCTCTTCTATCTGGTAACTCTTACATTTTTCTCTTTGTCTTTTATAATCAGTACTTTTACTATCATTTGTCATAGTATCTGTATTAGTTATTTATTTCTCTGTAACCAATTACACAGAAACTCAATGGTTTAAAACAATAAACAATTACCACTTTATAGTTTCTATAACTCAAGAAGTAGCCCATCTCTGGATTATGTTTGCAGTCAAGATGTTGGCCACTTCTAAAGTCATCTGAAAGCTTGACTGGGCTGGAGGATGTAATTCAAATGTGGTTGACTCATAAGTTGGTATAAATTGATGCTGGCCAGTGCAAAGCCTCCATTCTTCCCCATGTGGGTCTCTCCTCAGGCTGCTTGAGTGTCCCTATACTATGGCGCCTTGCTTCTCCCAGATTAGATGATCTAATTGAGAACAGGGGAGGAGTTGGCAATGTTTTCCATGGTCTAGCTTCAAAAGCTACACACAATCACTTCTGCCACATCCTATTTGTTAGAAGTGAGTCTAAGTCCAGCCCACTTCCAAGAAGAGGAGAGGAACTATACTCCACTTTTCCAAGGGAGAATTTGTGGACACATTTTAGACGAGATTGGGTGCGTTCAGGGTGGTATATCTGTAGACGTGGACACATTTTAAAACTATGACAGTGTCAATGCAAAATGCACCAGAAAGTCTCAGTAACAGAATTGCACAAGCAGAAGAACATCAGAGCTTCAAGACAAGGCTTTTGAATTAACCAAATCCAACAAAGAAAACGAAAAAAGAATTTTAAAAAATAGACAAAGAAGTTTGGGACTATGTTAAAAGCCAAAACCTAAGAATAGTTGGAAGGAAGAAGAGAAATCTAAAAGTCTGGAAAACGTATTTGAGGAAATAATCAAGGAAAACTTCCCTGGACTTGCTAGAGACCTAGACATCCAAATACAAGAAGCCCAAAGAACACCTGAGAAATTCATTCCAAAAACATCATTGCCTAGGCACTTAGTTATCAGGTTATCTAGAGTCAGAACGAAAAAAAAAAGAATCTTAGGAGCTGTGAGGCAAAAGCATCAGGTATCCTATAAAGGAAAACCTATCAGAGTAACAGCAGATTTCCCAGCAGAAATCCTACAAGTTAGAAGAAATTGGGGTCCTGTTTTTAGCCTCCTAAAACAGAACAATTATCAGCCAAGTATTTCCTAGCCAGTGAAACTAAGCTTCATAAATACAGGAAAGATATAGTCTTTTCCAGACAAATGCTAGAGAATTAGCCACCACAGAGCCAGCACTACAATCTACAATGATCTCTAAATCTTGAAACAAATTCTAGAAATACACCAAAATAGAACCTCTTTAAAGCATAAATCTCACAGGACCTATATAACAATAACACAATGATTAAAAACAAGGTATTCAGGCAACAAATAGCACAATGAACAGAATACTACCTCCCATCTCAATACTAACATTGAATATAATGGCTTAAATGCTTCACTTAAAAGGTAAAGAATGGCAGAATGGATCATACTGAATGGGCAAAAACTGGAAGTATTCCCTTTGAAATCCGGCACTAGATAAGGATGCTCTCTGTCACCACTCCTATTCAATATAGTATTGGAAGTTCTAGCCAGAGCAATTAGGTAAGAAAAAAAAAAATAAAGGGTATTCAATTAGGAAAAGAGGAAGTCAAATTGTCTCTATTTGCAGACGACATGATTGTATATTTAGAAGACCCCATCGTCTGAGCCCCAAATCTCCTTAAACTGATAAGCAACTTCAGCAAAGTCTCAGGATACAAAATCAATGTGCAGAAATCACAAGCATTTCTGTACACCAATAACAGACTAACAGAGAGCCAAATCATGAACGAACTGCCATTCACAATTGCTACAAAGAGAATTAAATACCTAGGAATACAACTAACAAAGGATGTAAAGGACCTCTTCAAGGAGAACTACAAACCACTGCTTAAGGAAATGGGAGAGGACACAAACAAATGGAGAAACATTCCATGCTCATGGTTAGGAAGAATCAATATTGTGAAAATGGCCATATTGCCCAAAGTAATTTATAGAGTCAATGCTGTCCCCATCAAGCTACCAATGACCTTCTTCACAGATTTGGAAAAAAACCACCTTAAACTTCATATGGAGCCAAAAAAGAGCCCACATACCCAAGACAATCTGAAACAAAAAGAACAAAGCCAAAGGCATCACACTACCTCATTTCAAACTATACTACAAAGCTATAGTAATCAGAACAGCATGGTACTGGTACCAAAGAGAGATATAGACCAATGGAACAGAACAGAGGCCTTGGAGGCAATGCTACACATCTACAACCATCTGATCTTTGACAAACCTGACAAAAACAAGCAATGGGGAAAGGATTCCCTATTTAATAAATGGTGTTGGGGAAAACTGGCTAGCAGTGTGCAGAAAGCAGAAACTGGACCCCTTCCTGACACCTTACACTAAAATTAACTCCAGACGGATTAAAGACTTAAACAAAAGACCTAACACCATAAAAACCCTAGAAGAAAACCTAGGCAAAACCATTCAGGACATAGGAATAAGAAAGGACTTCATGACTAAAACACAAAAAGCATTGGCAACAAAAGCCAAAATAGACAAATGGGACCCAATTAACTCCAGAGCTTCTCTACAGCAAAAGAAACAATCATTAGAGTGAACTGGCAACCAACAGAATGGGAAAACATTTTTGCAATCTACCCATCTGACAAAGGGCTAATATCCAGAATCTACAAAGAACTAAAACAGATTTACAAGAAAAAAACAAACAAACCCATCCAAAAGTGGGCGAAGGATATGAACAGACATTTTTCAAAAGAAGACATATATGAGGCCAACAAATATATGAAAAAATGCTCATCATCACTGATTATTAGAGAAATGCAAATCAAAACCACATTGAGATACCATCTCATGCCAGTTAGAATGGTAATCATTAAAAAATCTGGAGACAACAGATTCTGGAGAGGATGTGAAGAAATAGGAACACTTTTTCACTGTTGGTGGGAGTGTAAATTAGTTCAACCATTGTGGAAGACAGTGTGGTGCTTCCTCAAAGACCTAGAAATAGAAATTTCATTTGACCTAGCAATCCCATTACTGGGTATATACCCAAAGGATTATAAATCATTCTATTATAAAGACACATGCACACACATGTTCATAGTGGCACTGTTTACAATAGCAAAGATGTGGAACCAACCCAAATGTCCATCGATGATAGACTGGACAAGGAAAATGTGGCACATATATACCATGGGATACTATGCAGCCATAAAAAATGATGAGTTCATGTCTTTGCAGGGACATGGATGAATCTGGAAACCATCATTCTCAGCAAACTGACACAAGAACAGAAAATCAAACACCGAACGTTCTCACTCAGGTAGATGTTGGACAATGAGAACACATGGACACAGGGAGGGGAGCATCACACACTGGGGTCTGTTGGGAGGGTCCAGGGAGGGGACAGCAGTTGGGGGATGGAGAGGTTGGGGAGGGATAACATGGGGAGAAATGCCAGATGCAGGTGACGGGGGAGATGGAGGCAGCAAACCACATTGCCTTGTGTGTACCTATGCAACAATCCTGCATGATCTGCACATGTACCCCAGAACCTAAAGTACAAAAAAAAAAAAAAAAAAAGAAGAAAGAAAGAAAAAAAAGAAACAAGAAATAAAAAATTAAAAAAAAAAAGAATTCAGCAACCGAGTTTCTGCTGTCTCAAAGAGACTCACCAAACACACAAGAACTAACATAAACTTAAGGTAAAGGGGTGGAAAAAGATATTCAATACAAACAGACACCAATAGCAAACAGGAGTATCTATTCTTATATCAGACAAAACAAACTTTAAAGCTACAGCAGTTAAGAAAGACAAAGAGGGACACCATATAGTGATAAAAGGACTAGTTCAACAGGAAAATACTACAATCTTAAATATATATGTACCTTAACACTGGAGCTCCCAAATTTATAAAGCAATTACTACTACACCTAAAAATTGAGAAAAATGGCAACACAATAATAGTGAGGGACTTAATACTACACTGACAGCACTAGACAGATCATCAAGACAGAAAATCAACAAAGAAACAATGGAATTAAACTATACCCTACAACAAATGGACCTAACAGTTATTTAGAGAGCATTCTACCCAACAACTACAGAATATACATTGTATTCATCAGCACATGGAACATTCTCTAAGGTAGACTACACAATAGGCCATAAAACAAGTCTCAAAGAATTTAAGAAAATAGAAATTATATCAAGTATTCTCTCAGACCACAGTAAAATAAAACTGGTTCCAAAAGGAACCCTCAATGCAATAAAAATACATGGAAATTAAATAACCTGTTCCTGAATGATTGTTAGGTCAACAATGAAATCAAGATGGGAATTAGAAAATTCTTTGAACTGGGCAATAATAGTAACATATAGTGACACAACCTATCAAAACCTCTGAGATGCAGCAAAAGTGGTGCTGAGGAAAATTCATAGCATTAAATGCCTACATCAAAAACTCTGAAAGAGCACATAGAGACAATCCAAGGTCACACCTCCAATTCTCCATGTAATTGGTGAAACAAGAACAATTTAAACCCAAACACGGAAGAAGAAAAGAAATAAAAAAGATGAGAACAGAACTGAACGAAACTGAAATGGAAAAAAAGTACAAAAGATAAATGAAAAAAAAGCTGGTTCTTTGAAAAGATAAAATCAATAGACCATTAGCTAGATTAACCAAGAAAAGATGAGAGACAATCCAAATAAGCTCAATTAGAAATGAAATGGAAGATATTACAACTGATACCACAGAAATACAAAAGTTTATTCAAGGCTACTATGAACACCTTTATGGGCATAAACTAGAAAACCTAGAGGAGATGGATAAATTCCTGGAAATATACAACCCTCCTAGATTAAACCAGGAAGATATAGAAACTCTGAGCAGACCAGTAATAAGCAGCAAGATTGAAACAGTAATTTTAAAACTGCCAAGAAAAAAAAAGTCCAGGACCAGATAGATTCACAGCTGAACTCTATCAGACATTCAAAGAAAAACTGGCACCAATTTTATTGACAGTATTCCACAAAATAGACAAAAGAGGGAATCATCCCTAAATCATTCTATCAAGCCAGTATCACCCTAATACCAAACGAGGAGAGGACATAACCAGAAAAGAAAACTACAGACCGATATACCTGATGAACATAAATGCAAACATCCTCAACAAAGTACTAGTGAACCAAATCCAACAGCATATCAAAAAGATAATCTACCATGATCAAGTGGGATTCATAACAGGGAGGCAGGAATGGCTTAACATATGTTACTCAATAAATGTGATACACCACATAAACGGAACCAAAAACAAAAATCACATGATCATCTCAGTAGACAAAGAAAAAGCATTTGACAAAATCCAGCTTCCCTTTATGATTAAAACCCTCAGCAAAATCAGCATAGAAAAGACATACCTTAAGGTAATAAAAGTCATCTATGAGAAACTCACAGCCAACATTATATTGAATGAGGAAAAGTTGAAAGCATTACTCCTAAGAACTGGAACAAGATAAGGATGCCCACTTTTACCACTTCTATTCAACATAGGACTGGAAGTCCTAGCTAGAGAAATCAGTCAAGAGAAAGAAATAAAGGGCATCCAAATCAGTAAAGGGAAAGTCAAAATGTCACTGTTTGCTGATGATATAATGTTATACCTGGAAAACCCCAAAGACTCATCCAAAAAGCTCTTAGAACTGGTAGATGAATTTAGCAAAGTTTCAAGATACAAAATTAATGTACACAAATCAGTAGCTTTTCTATCTATCAACCGTGACCAAGTTGATAATCAAATCAAGAACTCAACCACTTTTACAATAACTACAAAAATAAAATAAAATACTTAGGAATATACCTAACCGAGGAGCTGAAGACCTTTACAAGGAAAACTACAAAACACTGCTGAAATCAACCATAGATGGCACAAACAAATGGAAACACATCCCATGCTCACAGATGAGTAGAATCAATATTGTGAAAATGACCATACTGCCAAAAAACAGTCTACAATTCAATGCAATTCTCATCCAAATATCACCACCACTCTTCACAGAACTAGAAAAAATAATCCTAAAATTCATATGGAACATAAAAAGAGCCCACATAGCCAAAGCAAGATAAGCATAAAAGAACAAATCTGGAGGCATCACCTTATCGAACCTCAAACTATACTACAAGGCCATAGTCACCAAAACGGCATTGTACTGTTATAAAAATCGGCACAGAGACCAATGGAACTGAATAGTGAACCCAGAAATCAAGCCCAATACTTAGAGCTAACTGATCTTTGACAATGTGAGCAAAAGTATAAAGTGGGGAAATGACACCCTATTCAATAAATGGTGCTGGGCTAATTGGCAAGCCACATGTAGAAGAATGAAACTGGATCCTCATTTCTCACCTTTTATAAAAATCAACTCAGGATGGATCAAGGACTTAAATCTAAGACCTGGAACCATAAAAATTGTAGAAGATAACATCAGAAAAACTCCTCTTGAGATTCGCTTAGGCAAAGACTTCATGACTAAGAACTAAAAGCAAATGCAACAAAAACAAAGATAAATAGATGGGACTTGGCCAGGTGCAGTGGTTCATGACTGTAATCCAAGCACTTTGAAAGGCCAAGGCTGGCAGATCACTTGAGGTGAGGAGTTAAAGACCAGCCTGACCAATATGGTGAAACCCCACTTCTACTAAAAATACAAAAATTAGCTGGGTGCAGTGGTACGTGCCTGTAATCCCAGCTACTCTGGAGGCTGAGGCAGAAGAATCACTTGATCCTGGGAGGTAGAGGTTGCAGTGAGCTGAGATAGTGCCACTGCACTCTAGCCTGGGCAACAGAGTGAGACTCTGTCTCAAAAAAAAAAAAAAAAAAAAAAAAAAAAAATAGATGGAACTTGATTAAACTAAAAAGCTTCTGCACAGCAAAAGAAATAATTTATAGAATTAACTGATAACCTCCAGAGTGGGAAAAAATTTTGCAAATAATGCATCTGACAAACAACTAATATCCAGAATCTACAAATAACTCAAACAGATCAGCAAGAAAAAAACAAACAATATAACTCAATCAAGACAGTTGCAGGTGAGAAAAAAAAAAAAAAGAAAGAAAGAAAGAAAAGAAAAAGAAAAAAACAATCCCATCAAAAAGTGGACTAAGGACATGAACAGACAATTCTAGAAAAATGATATACAAATGACCAACAAGCATATGGAACAATGCTCAACATCACTAATTATCAGGGAAATGCAAATCAAACCCACAGTGCAATACCATCTTACTCCAGCAAGAATGGCCATAATAAAAAAAATAATAGATATTGACATGGATGTGGTGAAAAGAGAACACTTTTACATTGTTGGTGGGAATATAAACTAGTACAACCACTATGGAAAACAATGTGGAGATTCTTTAAAGTACTAAAAGTCAATCTACCATTTTATCTAGCAATCTCCCTAGGCATCTACACAGAGGAAAAGAAGTCATACAAAAAAAGGTACTTGCACATGCATATTTATAGCAGCACAATTTGCAACTGCAAAAAGTATAGAACCAGCCCAAATGCCAATCAATCAACCAGTGGATAAAGAAAATGTAGCATATGAAATACTACTTAGACATAAAAAAGAATGAAATAACGGCATTCACAGCAACCTGGAATGAATTGGAGACCATTATTCTAAGTGAAGTAACTCAGGAGTGGAAAACCAAACATCATATATTTTCAAGCATAAGTGGAAGCTAAGATATGAGGATGTAGAGGCGTAAGAATGACACATTGGATGCTGGGGATTCAGGTGAAAGAGTGGAAGCGGGAGGGATAAAAGACTACCTATTGGGTACAGCGTACACTGCCCAGGTAATGGGTGCACCAAAATCTCAGAAATAAAAAAAATTTTTTAAACTACAACAGTGTCAAATTATTTTTATTAATCCTCCTATGCACTCATTATGGCAATGGTTTGCAATCCCACTGCCCCTTGAAAGGCAGCCTTCAAGTAATTCTGCAAAATACTCATCCCCAAAACCCAGACAAAAAAAAAAAAAAAAAATTGATTCAGTTACATAAATTGTGTTCCCAGCATTTCATTGTTTTTGCTCACTTAAGCTTCATAAGTGATTGAATGAATTTCAAGTTTTAAAAGCCACCACTTTAGCTCATCTGGGGATTCAAGTATTGCTTCAAGCCTAGAAAATCTCCACCATTATGTTTTCAAATATAACTTCTCTGCTCTTCCTTCTGTTATTTACTTCTCACACTCCTGTAAGCATACATTAGAGCTCTAAATCTGGTTTTCCCATCTTTTAGTTAATCTTTCGCATTTCTGTCTTTTTTCTCTTTGGTCTCAGGGCTGTATGATGGCTTAAGTACCATTTTCTGATTCTTTAATTCTTCACTTGACCTTGTCCAAGATTGAGTTTGTCATATTGTTTGTGTCTCTGTTTAGGTTGTTATTATCTTTTTAATTTCTAGCATTTCTATTAATTGTATTTCAATTTTGCCTGTTGGTTTTATAATTTCTTATACAGCTACTATAATTTTTTATACAGCTACTATTATTTGAGGTTCTTAAACTCCTTTTGAACTGCTTTATTTTCTTCCAGAGTAAATTAATCCCCTAGTTACTGAATTCATTGAGTCAAAAGTCTTGCTTAGCAATTGTTTTCCTAATGTGCTTTGAAATTATGATTTGCCACTGCAAATCGTATCATCATCTCTCTAAAATAATTTATTCCTTTTCCAGTAATTTTTGAGGTTTCCCTCTACTTCATTCATTCAAATAAGGTGTTGCAGGGAGCAACTGTAGGGCCCCCATCCTTTAATGTTTTGGAATTCAATCTAGACCCAGTCACTAAAACAGTCAAAAGCGTAACACATGTTTCTGACTGCAATGCTATGACTGCTCTGGTTTCAGGCAGTGAGCCTCCAGTCCCCACCTCCTACAGTACATTTCTAGAGAAATCAAACTTCAAGCCTCTCTCTCTGTTTATGGAATTGGAACTCAGCAGCAACTGCTTATCTGTTGTGTTTTGTCTGCTTTCTTATATACAGAGATATTCATCTTGTTTTTTACTATGGCTTTGCCTTTTTAGATAGCAAAAACGTGTATCTTCATTATTGCTATGTACTTCTATTCTAGCTAGATGACTGAATTGTGATATCGTAACACCATCTTGATTAGTACTCTTTACGCTGTAATTATTATATATCATTATGTAAATTCTATCCAGTTGAACATATAAAAATAAAAATGTATATTATTATTTGAAAGAGGTCAAAAGTACTGATGTTTAAAAGTGATTTTTTTTTTCCATCTAGAAAAGAGTATCAACTCCAAAGCTACTTTAACTAATATGATAATCCTATTTACAAATAAAACACATACATACACACATATTAACAGTTTTCCTATATAGCAGAAATACCCTATTAGAAGTTAATTGTATAACAAGGCTTCTAACCAGGCAGCCTGAATCCAGAGTCTGTTCACTTAATCTTTACGCTATATCCCACTACATGATTTACTACTGACATTGACTTGGCCCTAATCTCTAAGATAAGAAATTGACTAGTATACCTGAAAGCTTTTTGGAATGTCCATGCTCAAAGGAGCTCTTTCATACATATCCCAAATTCTTTCCCTTCATGATTTCAGTATTTGATTATTGCTCAAACCTTTCCTTCTGAAAATAAGGAAAAAATAAATAAAAGAAAAAATAAAAAAATAAAAAAATAAAAAATAAAAAAAAAAACCTTTCCAAAACACTTCTCCCAGGGTGGAGCTAGTCAGATCTTTTTTGGCTTCACCTCCAAATTCTGTTTGCTTTATTTGCATGTTTTTTCTCATGATATCTCCAGTAGCAGAAAGAGGAGGCCCCATGCCGTCCGAGAAAGAGCAAAGAGTGTGTGATTTCAGTCTCTTCTGAGACTTCAACTCTACATAGCCAAATTCCTATTATCTTCTTGGCTACATCCACTCTTGTGTCAAAAGAAAACAAACCTTTCCATAGCTCTGCCTGTTTTCTCATCTGGTTGTCTCTTTCTTGCCACAAGGTCTGTGTAATCTGTATGATTTTACTAAATGTCTTCTTTTTATTTTTATCAGAGAATCTTTATGGCTTTCCCTCTTCTATATGACAATTGATTTTCCCTCCAAATTCTTTCTCCAGACAACTAATACAGTGAATTGAATAGGAAAAACTTATTTTATCTTCTCTAGAATCATCTCTCTCTCTCTCTCTCTCTCTCTCTCCCCCCACACACACACACACACACACACACACACACACACACACAAACACAAACATTCACATTCAAACTTGGGTAGATAGACTGTTGGGAAGATAGTAAAAGGTTGGATATTCATGATTTTTAATAAAATTAATGAGCTAGCTGTGTTATATGACTAAATAAAAATTATGCAAATAGTCTACACAGAAGTAGAGCACTTAGAGCTTTGCAGTTCTTAGAATTTGTTAGACTCTCTGTGTGTGTTAATTTTAGTTCAGAGTACCACAAGATAAGAGAAATGTGAGTTCAAAAGTGAGCAGTCAGAAGGGTAAATTGTGGCTAACAAGCTTGGAAACATAAAAATATCTGATGGATTTCTTTTTCATTCTTGTTAGCTGGATAGAGGTAGGAAAAAGGTCTTATGGATAGTAATTATTAAGAGATTGGTTTTCGTTTGGTTTTGATTTAGAGATATTCTCTCTCTTTTTTAACACAGTTGATCAAAATTGGTTGCTACTATGGCACTGAGTTCCTCATAAATAAAACTTTTTAAGAAAATTATGGATTACTATTTACCTTGGATGTTGAAGTGAAGTGAATAAATTATATCTCAGATTAGTCCAATAACAGCAGTCATTGATTATTCTAAATATCCTATTAGACAATTCCAACAAAATAGGATGAAAATGCCTCACTAATGCCACTGGCAGATAACTTTTTAAAAAGTAAGTGTGTTCTTCTTTCTACAAGATACTGTGCTGTACTTTAGAGGAAAATAAACCAACAACAAACGTCTAATACTAACCCCGGTATAATTCTAGCTGTAACCTTTCTAAAGAAGTTTACAAATCAATTTGGAAGACAAGAACAATGTGTTACGTATAAAGCAATTAAATGAAAATGTAGTAATTAAATTGGAATAAAGATGATGAAGCAGAATATTTTTAAATTGACAACTGGTAAAACAATAAGTTCACAATTCAAGAGTGATCATAGTAGGCTAGGCAAGCAGGATACGTGGAAAAACTAGGACTACTGTTTGACCTTGAAATGACCTACAAAGTCATACACACATGCAAAGTCATACACTGAATACCTGAGCTTAAATAGGCCTATAGACTTTTCTTGTATAATGTTCTCTAATTTAAAGTAACCTCAATTGTGTGTGCATGCAAATGTATGTTAATGTATAAACATATATAAATTTGTATCTATAAAGAGGTATAATATATTTGCATTAGAAAGAAATTTTGATAGTCTGTAAATGAAACCATAATTTCTCTGGTAGAAATTCTAAACTTCCTCATAGGAAAATGACATATCTTAGACATTCTTTCATCTCTTGAGTTGGTCCTGTTTATTTACAGTGGAAGAAATAGGTGTATTCTTTCCAAGTTTTGCAGTGCTTCCATTCCCAAACAAGGCAAAATGAACAATAGAAACAACATCAAAGTGAAAAATATCAAAAGAAAATTAACATTGTCTAAAATTGAGCCTGTGCTCAAAGTAGAGTTCAAGTATAGTCCTATACAGATCATGAAACAAAACTGAAAGGAGACTCAGAATTGACCTGCACTTGACCTTGAACCCTGACAAAGAGCACTCGAAGGGAAGAAAATGACAAGTGAATATAATTCTCAAAATTTACTGATGGGAAAAAAATACTGATACTCTTTCACTTTAGTAGAATAAAATTTCAGAGATACCACAGCCACAGAATAAAGACACTTAAAATTCCTGTAAAAACACCACGGCCACCCCAACCACTCTTAGGTACTTGGCTGATAAAGGAAAAAGAAAAAGAGGGAGAGAGAGGGAGTTTCCCCCGCCCCCACAAATTTAGAAGCAAGGACATTGTTCTGGGGAACTAGAAAGATGTGCCCAGCACAAAGGCATTCAAATGCAATTGTTCAGGTCTAATGTGGCCCAACCATGGACCTTCTTTTATTTCTTCTGATTAAGGTCTGTAATACAGACAGGGGAATCTGCAGTTTCCTAATGTCCAGATCACCAGTTTTCAATAGGAAAGAAACTAATATTTATCCAATACCTATGCTTTACCAGGCACCATTAGAAATATTGTAAAAAAAAAACAAAACAATTTCTTCATTTGAAGGTACATTTGACAGATGACCTCTAAATCTCCTTTTAACAATAAATGTATTCAATTCACTGAATTGATGGAGGTAGGGAAAGTTCAGACAGTAAAATCTATAAATTCTGAGGTACATGAGCAGATCTTGCAGGATTGTTACATAGGTATACACAGACAATAGAATCTAAATGAGGAATTACAAATTAACTTAAATGTAAGGGATTTGGGTGTTAAGTGTAAATATGAGAACTTCTCATTGGGAAGACTCAATGTCTGCAAAAGAGGTTGAATTTCTGGCTCTGCACCTGCAGCAAATCTCTAAGACTCATATCCTTTGTTTGGAAAATGGGCAAATTTTAGAGGGAGAAAGTGAGGGGTTTCACTATTTATTTATGACAAATATTCCACACTCATGATTCTCACTAATGAGAAGTTGTTTGAGACACTGTCAGCCTTGACCAGTCAGAGAATGGAGTCATCCGACTCACCCATTCTGAGAAATCCTCCACAGACAGTATAGGTTTTAAATTGGCCATTAAGCCTGCCTATGACCTTGTCAATTTTGGCTAAGTTCATCTGGATGGACACATGGTCCTTGGCACCCATGATGCGGTTGCTGGCGGAACATTTCCATCACATGTGCAGGTCCACAAACTCAGGGTGGATAGTATCAATTATGTTCAGTTACTGAGATATGGTGAGAGTTAAATGAGATCACGTAAAATGTGCATGAAAATATCCATAATATGTGAAGGACTATGCAAGTGTATTGTTGTCACTGAATGTTGTTAGCAATAGCATGGCCATTTTTTACTTACAAATATTGCAGTTGGCTTATTACTAACTCTAAGGTTCAAATTGACATGAACAAATAAAACTTCAGGAAAGAAAACTATAGCTCCACCTATGTCTGGTATGGTTATATTAGACATTTTGGAACAATTAATTTGGTTTTGTTGTCTCTCTTCTAGGATTTTTAAACATTTATAAATTCTCAGTGCTTTCTATACAATCTAAACATTTTACAATATCCTGTGGACCTTACTTCCTTAGTAAATTCCCAGAAGGTAATGATTTGCTCCTTTCTGCTCTCCAAGCTGCTTCTATGTTAGTGCAGAGTTGCAGATCTCCGTTGGTGGTAGGTTCTATTCTGCAGAAACCCCCTAATCCTCTGTTTACCACAACATGAGTCTATTGCCATAGAAATGATAGCTGAGATCCCAGATTCAACACCACTGACTTCACAGCAGGGCCTGGTAAGAAGAGACTCTAAGCTACAAGGGGGGAACGCAATGTATGAGAATAGTAGGCATTCTGTGGCCCTGAAATAAAGGGTAATTGTCAACATTAGAATAAAAATTCATGAAAGAGCTACATTGTTAGATATGCTGTAGTTTATTTTCTGTGTAATACTGCCTGGCTAAAAGTAATCATTTGAAATCTTATGTCATTTAATAGTTTGCTTTCAAAAGGCCGGCAGTTTCCCTTGATTGCATTTGTTTCTTATTGAAATAAGAAACAAGCAGCTTCTAATTAATCTTGTTGCACAATTGATGTTTCTGTGGTCAAAGATTTCCCTTTTCATGATGTGTTGTTTTGTTTGCGTGTTTATTGTGTGTGTTTGTTTTGTCTTGTTTTTATTAACAGAAGAAAGGGAACCTGAACAAGATACTAAAGGTATTTTTTTTTCTTTCTGCATGGCTTCTTTTTAAATGTGTGGATCTTTTCAATTGTTTATTTTTGCTGACCTTATAAACTGCTCTAAGTGCCACTTTTTAAAGAAATAACAATGTATGGGGAATATTAAATCACAGTGCTTAATCGTGTTATTAGATAGGCTTCATTATATATAATATGCTTACTGACCCTTTGCATTTCTTAAGGAAGATTGAGTCAAAAGAAATGTTTCAATTTGGTGTCTTTGGAAATGCAAACAAAATGAAATAAAATAAATCAGCATGAAAGTATAAATCCCAGATAAATTGGAAAAGAAAGCTACGCTTTGACTAAAAGACTTCATTCTTGGGTAGGGGGCTTTTCAGTTTTTGAAGAAATCTTACAATGTGAAGGTGCCAACTTAGGTTTTTACTGGGATGATTTCAACAAGCTGAGGCGTATTGTGCAATTGCTCCATATCAATAAAAAGTAAGTTATTTTTATTGCACACAGACATATATACATAGTGGAATATGTTTAGAAGAAAATAGCTGGAAATTAAATTTGTTTGGGGAAAATTCTACTATAGAACAACAGTTTTCTGTCAAAAAAAAAAAAAAAGTACCTTGCATTCTGATTAAGCCCCAAACTTTGTGCTTTTCTAACCTAAAATTTGATATTTGGGGGGATAAAAGTCATGAGTTCTCATGTAATAGAGTTGACTGTAGGAATTAATCCTAAACTGGTATTATTTAAGACCGCATCTCCTTATCTTAGTATCTCATATAAAGTACTGAAAATGCTTTCTTATTTTTAAATATCAGGTTGCTTACAACTAAATGCAGGTAAAAACGCATTTTACCTGGTCCTATGCAATTTTTTTTCTTAATTTATTCCTATCAGTCATTGCTGGTTTGAATCATGTAACCTAAAAACCCTCATCAAGGGAAGCTAGAAAATAACAAAAGAGCAAGGGAAAAGAAAATCCATGGGAGCTCATTGTGTCTTTGGAAATAACTGCTCAGAAATAGAAATTGATAAAAGACTTAAGTATTCCTCTGGCACTGCTCGCTTACCAAGAAAAGAGAGGTAGTTCATCTCCAGCCAAACCGCTCATTTATTTCAGGACTTACCTGGATCCCCTGTCCCTTGGGGTTTTTATTGCACTCCAGTACAATTTCAGAGTGAATTATGCCTTTATCTTTTTACTATGTATTACTCTGTAAGATGACAACCAATAATAAAATTGATTCTGTATTCGAAAGTGCTTTGAAATAAGGACAGAATATAACGTGGTTATGTTACAAAAGATTTTGGAACTGCTGGCTTCTTGAGCCCAATTTTGAATACAGGATTCCCCACTTGCAGTGAGCCCTGCAAGTCTGCCCAAGATAAATTAAAGCTCCAAACTCATGAATAGATCCCATGAGAGAAAACCCAGAGATAAATATATGACCTGTGTCTATTTTCCATGTTGCAGATGAACTTGCCTGCCCACAGGAAAGCAAGTGGTTTAGAGCTCACAGTGAATTGGAGAAAGATGGATAAAACTATGTACAGAAAGAGGGGCTTGATGCGTTTTTTGGTTTAAAAATCCATATCAAAACAGCTATAAATGTTTTCCAACTTATTAAATAATTTAATACTCCCTTTATTAAGCAGTTTAATTGTTTATGTAACAAAAATACTTTTATATTCTTTCATGCAAATAAAACACAAAATACGGATATTCTATACCCATTTTATTTGATGAAAAACATGTCATATGACTTTTTAAGTCAATGACCTAGAATGCATTTTCAGCTGTGACTACCACTGAAATAATGGAATTTACTGCTGACTTATGTCCAAGTTTGTTATTGCAGGTGTATTATTATTCATGGAGGTTAATCTGGCATTTATTTTTAATTGCAACTGGCTTGTTTTCGATGCTTGAAAAACATGTCAAAATTTCCTGCATCACCTTTTTACCTTTCAGACTTGAAAATGATAAATTTGAGTATTATGCAATTGCTCAGATAGAAATTGGGTAAAAATATATCAACTTTATTGCTGATAAGGCTGGAGTGAAAAATAAAGATTTCTATTCCATATGAGAATTAGATTAACATAACTTCTGTTTCCTCAACCTCCTCCTCCCCACCCCACTCTTTCCCCTTTGACTCCTAGCTGTAGGGTGAAGAAGCCCTGACCTGGTGAACTTACTTACCACACATCAACCTTCTATCCTTCTTAGATGAAAGAGAGCTGGGAGACTGATAGCTTAGAATAGGGCTTAGATACACATAACATATCCAAGTCCCTTCCCCCAACCTTACCAGAGAAGTCATTATGTTCATTCATTTATTTAGTCATTTACTTAGCAAATATTTACTGAGAGCCAACCATATATATAACATGCAGGGTTCTAGAAATAGAGATAGATATGTAGATAGATTATAGATTGTATCAGCCATCCCATATTAATAAGCAAAGCAAACTTCGCCCTTGTGATGCTTACATTCTAGAGGGAAGAGACAGACAAAAAACAAAAACAAGCAAGCAAATAAATCCGTAATGGCCAAATGATTCAGATAGTGGTAAGTGTTATGATAAAATATAAACAAGGGTAAGGGGAATGGGGACGAGAAAGTACTATGATAACGAAACATTTGAGTGGAAACACAAGAGACATCTGCTATTTCCTTTGAGAAGGGAGGAAAACTGGGAGGAAGGGGTGAAAACTAACTTTTGATACTGAAAAAAAGCAATTGAGTTTTTATTTTAACATCTGGAGAGAATGTGAGTGTGCAGAAGAAAGCAGCTTCCTTTTAATCCCTGGCCTTTTTGTCTTCTTAACTTAACCCACTGCACTTAACAAAACCCATGTCCAGACAAAGTATATCTGCCCCCTTCAGAAAGAAGTTTATCAGCAGTCCCACATTCAGGAAGCTACCTATAAAATGTCAGTAGTACGCCTGTACCCGCCTGTGCTCCACTGGAGCCCCCAGAAAGTTCCCATGGAGGGCAGAGTAGTACATTAATTAAATTAATTCCAAAGTCACATTGAATCACTCTGTTTTATTTACCATCCGACATTATGCTCTGTTGCATTGTGCAATGTGGATAATCAGAGGTTTTGCAATAAGACCAAATGATATTCCAAATAATATAATAACAGCCAAAAGAAAAAGAAATTGCTGTAAATTAAGACAAAATAAAACCTTTCTGATTACTATATTTCCAGGAAGAATTTAAAGACCCCAAATTAAAACTCCTGGCTTTATAAATTAAAACAGCAAAACATAATTGAAATTGTATTATTCTCCAATTTTTTATTCTGCTCATCTTCAGCCAGAAGGCTTTCATTCAAAACGCCTTTTTGATCCTAGAAGTTCAAGGGTATAGCCAACGTTACTAGAACAGTTTTCTAGCACTGGTTTCCTAATCTCTCAAAGATCTTGCTTGTTTCAGATTCTTGGGGGCAATGGGACCCATAAGATGGTCATGCAGTAGTCCCACACTCAAAAAATTTAGGAAACACAAGCATAGCCCCAACCCCTACAGGAGTTATTTTAGCCAGATGATGCACATGGATGCTATGTCTCCATTATTGCAACTAGAAAATATTAGACAAGTACCTAGATGCACCCTTGCTAGGATGCCTGTCAGTGTTAGTTGTCAAGTGTGAATTTAGACTAAGTTGGGAGAATAAGAATCCAAGCTAGGGCTACACATTACATTTAGGTAATATGTCTCTTAAGTCTCTTTCAATCTGTAATAGATCACTCTTCCTTTCGTACCCCCTAATGCTAATAATTTTCCCTGTTAAATGTCTGGGTTTGATTGAATTGCATCTCCGTAGTGTTCTTTGAGATGTTACTCAACCCTTTAATTTTTGTAGGTTGTTAATTAGACCCCAGGACTTAAAATCAGGCTCAATTTTGGTTTTGGGGGAGAGATTCAGCTCCATTTTAAACATTTCATAGCATTCTTTGTCATTTATTTGTAATCTCTTTTTGCCTTGAAGACAGCATCTTCTTTGTATTTCTTTTCTCCTGGCTTTTGGGCCCCACATTTGTATATCTAAAATATCAATATCCAAAGATAGGAAGTCAAATTAATTTAAATTCACAAAAAGTCCCCAATTGTCAAACAAATCAAATATTCCTAAATCTCTTTAAATTATACAATACTTTTTAAGAGGTATTCGACAATCAAACCAACTTGTGACACGGCTCTGGACCTGTTCTATCACTGTCCCGCCTATCTCCTTATCTAGCACATGTAGTCTCCCCATACTTTAGTTTAGAATTCAGTCTTCACAAATTTCAATTAACTAGAAGTTAGCTTCAAAGCATTGTGTTAATTGGGGCTTCATACTCTAATATTATGTTCTGTGCTTAAGTCCTAGAAATCAAAAGCTAAGAGCATAAAATACATTTACAGTGTAATAGGCCATCCAAAAGATTCCATAACAGTTTAAACAAACACTGAATTTGAAGTCAGAAGACCTGAGTCCAGGTTTCTCAGTCATCACTCTTGTTACCTTGGGAAACCAACTTACTTAAATTAACAAAGATTTGGTTTCCACATCTATAAAGTAAGAGCAAGAATCTAGCTGATCTCTGAAGTTGCTTCCAAGTTTAATGATTCTCTGAATCTAAGTATCCTCCAATTTATAATACATTGTGAGCCTCAATCCCACTCTTTAAAGGTAAAATTTCTTCCTACATCAAAATAACTTCCCCTTACTTAATCAGTGGGGATTGTGGGGTCAGAAAGGAATATAAATTATTCATTCTCCTGCCTACACTTTATCTCAAATACCCTTTTTTTTTTGCCCAATGTATCATCTGAAAAGTTTGACATAATTTTTCTGCCCTCCCACTGTGATACAGTTGAGGGTGTAAAGCATAATTATTTGATTAATTCAATAAAACACTAGCCTGTGCTTGCTCTGGTCAGGAACTCTGCCTGAAACAATACAGCAGTCAACAAAACAGACAAGGCTTTTGGCTTCAAACAATCTAACAAGAAAGGGAAATAATAGACAAGTAAAAAATAAATAAGGTAATTTCAGATAGTTGTAAAGTCTGTAAAGACAATAATGTAGGCTGATGAAAAGTGAATGGGGGGGAGAATTACACTTGATGTTGGGTGATTAAGGAGGACCTTTCTGAGAAAATATCACTTAAATAGAGACTTGAATGATCCAAGAAACCTACTATGTGAGGATCTGGGAGATGAGTGGTCTAGGCAAAGGAAGAACAAGGGCAAGTTTCTATGTTAGGAATAAGTTCAGTGTGTCCTTGAGTGGTGAGAAATGTAGGGTTATAACATAAAGGACTTGGAGGCTCGGCCATGACATTTGGCATTATCCTTAAAAGAGAGCAAACACTGAAGGATTGCACACAGGGGAACATGGTCTAATTTGCATTTTTAAAAGATCGTTCTAGCTTGACCACTTCCTACAGAAGCATCACTCACAACTTCTGTCTTCCTAACAGTTTTTGCCAGGATCCTGCGGGCTCCTGAATCCCACAATGTCACCTTTGGCTCCTCTGTGACCCTGCACTGTACAGCAACAGGCATTCCTGTCCCCACCATCACCTGGATTGAAAACGGAAATGCCGTGAGTGTCATATGTGTGGGGACTTGTCTGGGGAAGACCCTTCGGTGGTGAATTGCAGGATAGACCATATACTTGTAGTTACCCAGATTTCTGTCATTGGTCTCACCTACACCACTTTTCAAAATCTCCCAGTATCTTTGTCCTAGAAGCCACTGCCATAGAAATTGAACTCCAGGAGTGTGTTTCTTGTGTCTTGAAGAATACTAGAAAACCAAATTCTTTCTTTGTGTCTTTGTGTAAATGGGAAGTGGTAATAAGACCTTCCCACATAAGTAAAATAATTTTCATAAAACTCATCAGTGAAAGATTAGTTCCCTGCTAGAAGCTACTTTGATGAAAAGTAATTTGGAATTAGAATTCATGTTAGTTCAAAATTATTTTCATCGTTTTTAATAGTGGTAATAATAATGGATGTATATTAAATGGTTATTTTCAGCAATGCCCTGTTTCAAGAACTTTACCTACACACATTCATTCATTTATTCATTCCACAAATGTGTATTGAGCTTCTGAACATCGAACACCATTCCAGGCCTTGTGGATACAGGAGTAAACAAAACAGGCTAAGTTCTCTGCCCTCAAAGAGCTTACCTTCTCATGGGGAAAGACAGGAAAATATGTGTTGTATGTGTATGGCATCAAATGCTTTGGAGAAAAATGAAGCAGGAAAAGGAGACAGAAGGTTCAACCTTAGGAGAAATTAGAACTCTCCTACACTATTCATGGGAATGTGAATTACTACAGTCACTATGGAAAACAGTATAGATGTTACTCATAAAACTAAAAATAGAATTGCCATATGATCCAGCAATCTCACTACTGGATGGATATACAGCCCAAAGAAAGAAAATCAGTATATCTAAGAGATATCTGCACTCTCATTTTTATTGTAGCATTATTCATAATAACCAAGATATAGAATCAACCTAAGTATCCATCAGTGGATGAATGGATAAAGAAAATGTGGTACATATACACAATGAAATATTGCTCATCCATAAGAAGAATAAAATCCTGTTACTTGCAACAACATGGATGGAACTGCAGGACATTTATGTTAAGTGAAGTAAGCCAGACACAGAAAGACAAGTATTTCATGTTCTCGCTCACATGTGGGAGCTAAAAACAAATTGACCTCATGGAGATAGAGAGTAAAATGATGGATACCAGAGGCTGGAAAAGGTAGTGGGGAAGGAAGGTTGGTTAATGGGTACATACCTATAATTAGAAGGAATAATATCAAGGGCTTGGTAGCTGTATTAGTTGGTTGTCACATAATGACAAAGAAATACCTGAGAATGGGTAATTTCTAAAGAAAAAAGTTCCAAGAGTTCTTCCATTACTTTGCTGACTTCCTTCAAGTTGGCTCCTACTTACAGCCCCTGCTATCTGAACTTTGAAATTTTCCATGAATTTATAGCCAAAATGTAACCATTCTTCTCTCAGTAAACCTCTTCTGTGCTAGGTTTCACTTCTTGTGTCTGTTTTCCCACTGATTCATGTTTATTTTGTGTTGTTTCCTTGTATGCCCAGTTGTCTTTGTTTACCTGCTGTGCACTGTAGGTTTCAGCTACTTAGTTGATGTTAACTTTTCTATCTATCCAATCACCTCTCTTTATCTTCCAGAAATTGCTGAAAATGTCTGATCCTTTGATAATACCATCTTTCTATACATTTATTTTTCTTAATTTTATGTTTGATTTATCTTTTAGGATTTCAGGTCCATAAACAAGAGTTAAACATGTGAGCTAAGATTATTATTGCTGTAACTCAGCTGTTGAATGAACAGGACTTGCACGTAACACAACCTTACTTTCTTTGTCATTTATCCAGCAGAGCAAATTCTTTTGCCACTATTTAAGCCTACCTTAAGCAGGCTCTGTGATTTTTCCGGTTACTATGAGTTGATTTTAAATCATTAACATCCCAACTTAGTCATTTAAGTGTGTAGTCCCAAGTAATAACCAAAGCATCCAATGGCATTCACAGTTCCTCCCTTCTCAGGGATATTGCAGTTTAACTTTCATATAAAAAAATTACAGTTGGCTTCTTAGCTCATGCTCATTCATTCCTCCCCCATATCCTAGCTGCTATTTATGACCCCAGAAGGATTGGATGGGAGGCAGGGAGGAGCAATAACTGGTGCAGGAGAGCTCTAACTCAACTGACACACTTGTAAGTTGGCTTATTATACCCTCTGTGCCTGCCAGATATTCGAAACTGACTCTCACCCTCACAGACACATTCATGATTCTTCAGAAATCAGGGAACATTTAAGATGACACCAGTGATGCATTTTCCTCAGGCTAGCCACCTTTGACCACATTAGCAAGCCCCCAATTTGTTAGTTGATGGAAAGTCTCTCTGTGTTGGGGTTTAGTCAGTCCCCAAAAAGTCATCTTGGGAGGATTGAAAATGACTCCCAATCAGATTTTCTATCAAACCTTTTTACTGACAAACTCTGGAAGCCCAGATATTAATGGTACCATTTGGAGATCAAAGAAGTGTCCCAAATCCGGACATCATCCCAAATTGTGTTTAATGCAAGCATTGCAACAAGAATATGGGGGACTTCTTTTTAAAGAAGGTGAAACCTTATGGTATAATTCAAATGATTTTAAGCATAATTTCTACCCAATCCAAGGCACTTTCTTTCATGGACTTGAACTATTTCATATCTTCGTGACTTTCTTTTCTTCAGGATTATATTAGTATGTTAGGGCTGCCATAACAGAATATCACAGAAAATTTCTGTGTCTTAAACAACAGAAATTTTTTTTCTTATGGTTCTAAAGGCTGGAAGTCCAAGGTCAAGGTGCTATCAGGGTTGGTTTCCAGTAAGGCCTCTCTTCCTGGCTTGCAGGTGGCTTCACATGGTTATCTCCCTGTATCCTCACATGGCTTTCTTTCTTTCCTTGTGTGTGCACTTCTAGTGTCTCTGTGCCTACAACGATGAGCACCAAAAATCCCAGAGTGTTTTTTCATAAGACAGTTCTTATTCCTAAATTGTTTTTATTCCTCTCTTTTGTAGGCCATTATAATGTTTCTCCTAAATTAAATAACAGTGACTAAAACTAAGGTAAATACTCTGGAGCAAAACAAACAATAAAAAATAGCCTTAAAGTAGGAAGTTATCCTGTCATTAGGGCTTGGCATACTGTAGGCTTTAGAAGCATTTCGCAGCATGAAAGAATGGTAACCCTGAGGCATCTCCATGTAATAAGTTAATTTGTATACTGCTTTTAAATAAAGTTAAACAACTTACAGTTTCAGAAAGACAGAAGGGAAGAGAGTTCAGAAGACTGAGAGTGAAGTTTCCCAGACTTGTACCTTTATTCAAAGCATCTCGATATGGATCACCTCGAGAACATTATGCTAAGTGAAATAAGCCAGATACAGAAGGCAAATACCAAATGATCTCACTTGTATGTGGAATCTAAGAGTTGAACTCATAGAAGCACAGAGTAGAATGGTGGCTGCCAGGGAAGGGAGGATGGGGAGATGATTATCAAAAGGTATAGAGTTTCAGTCACACGAGATGAATAAATACCGGAGATGTAATATACAGTATAGTGACTACAGTTAACAACACTGTATTGCACACTTGAAATTTGCTAAGAGGGTAGATCCTAAGTGTTCTCACCACTTACACACAAAGGTAACCATATGAGGTGATAGTTCACTATCTTGATTGCAGTGATCATTTCATAATATATATGTATATCAAAACAGCACCTTGTTCACCTTAAATATATACAATTTCTATTTGTGAGTTATACCACCAATAAGCTTAAAAAATTAAAAGTCTAATTAAAAAAAAAAAGGAATCTCAAAAAATAATGCTTTCCTCTATACTTGTACCTGGCCCCACCCTTGTCCCTGTAAAGCAGGGTGCCCTAAGAAGATTGATTGGCTGCAGCCCCGAAAGGCGAGAACCAGGACACAACACAAGAAAGGGAAGAGGGGGGATGGGAGGGAAGGACATGGAGAACAAAATGTGTCAATGTGTGAAATTTTAGTTGGATGTTGTAAAAATGGGGAAAATGCCAAAATCTATGGCTACCCCAATAACAAAGAATGTGTTATGACAATGGCACCCTCCAAGACATGTAATTCATTTATTATTGTCATTTTCACTATCATTTTCATTGAAGTTTCTTTTCTGTTACTTGAACAAAATCAATTTTCTCATAATTTGTTAATAAAATTGTTTCATTTTATTTATCTATCCTACATCCTTTCAAATATAGTACATAAAAAAATGAACGTGCTTTTCCAGCTTGTAACTTGAGGCATGGAAGAATGAGAATTCGATGGAGAGTTGGAAGACTTAGCTTGTAAATGCCTCTCTTTAGCTAATGTGATTTGGGGGTCCATTTACTACTCAGACACTGATGTTCTCATATCTACGCTAACACAGATGTCAGGTAGCTGTCAAAGGTGATCTCTAATGTGACAACAGGGCTAATGTTCTCTGATTTTGTCCAGTTACAATAAAGTAACTTGGAGTCCCTGTTCTTCTTTAGCTCTCAAAGTACATTTCAAGTGTTATTTAAAATTTGAATATTATTTGTCAGTGTGTTTTGTGGCTCTTGTATGGAAATTGTTACAGCTGTCTTAAGCCTCTCAAAAAAGTATAAAGACAGCCTAAGAAAATTGGGAGACTGACAATATAACTTCACTAATTTGTCTACATAAAAATAGTAATAAAGAAAATGGAAAGGTATACACTTTTTAAATTTTTAGTATTTTCGAAAGACTCATATGAGGTTAGAAGTGGAAGATAAATGAGTTGGGGTCATTTCACAAAAAATGAAAGGCAAAATAGATTTGTCACCTCAGATTCTAAAACAAGAACAAAACAAACTCAGTGACTTCCATCCAGGAAGAAAGCAAAAGTGCATCCGCAGTCCTTATGGTAAGAGAGTGCGCGTTACTCTTACAGCCAAGTTTAGTTCTTAATAATTCTACCCAAGTCTGAAAGGAAATCAAGACGACTGTCCACATTGACGCAAATCACAGGACACGGAGGCAGTGTCAGACATTTAATGCTGTAAAAGTAGCAAACCGGAAAGCCCACGGAGGAGAACACAGAGAATCCTATAGTCCTGATATCATTTTTGGTGGACCGAACAAAGACAAATGCAGAGCTGGGAGATATTTGGCACAGAATAAAACAGAGTTTGAACTGTGGCTCTTCCCTCACTACAAGTTAGTAAACTAATGCCATAGCATGCTACTAAGTACAATGGGTACTCTGAAAGAGGTGACTGTTCCCTTTCTCCCTCTCTGTGAACCTGCCAGTAAACCAAAACCCTGAACAGTTAGAGCCAAAGAGCAAGAGAAAGTCCAGCAACATGCTCCACAGGGATTCGAAAATATCTTGCTTTCCTTCTCATGGAAATGCCATGCATTTTTTGTGAAAATCTGAATTCACAGATGAATTTCAGAGTGAATGGTAATATTCCTTTTGTTTTACAGTCTTGGAAATAGTAGTTTGGCATGGATAGAGCAGAGCTTACTTTATAAAAAGAAAATTCTTTGTATTTTTATAACCATATTTATTTAAAGTTATACCAATAATCTCTCTGTTATTTTGGCATGCAACTAAAAAATATAGAAAAATTTAATGTCCCTCTTGCTTTGTCCAATAAACATAATTTCTAAAATATTTTAGAAGTTGAATAATTTTAACTTGTTAGAATTTTATAAAATAAATAGCCAAATCACCTAGGTTGAGATTGTGTTTTTAAATTTTCTTAAAGGGAGGCGTATCTATATGTAGACATATTTTTAAGAAGCTAGTTTTGGTTAAAAATACATGACCCGTGAAGTCCTTTTATCTTAGGAGCTGAGTAAACCAAAATAATTACATGTAACAAGTCTTATGTGGAACAATTCAGCAGACTGTTTGAGACAGCCTAATATTTATGGCTACGTTAATCAGAAAATCGATGGAAATGTCTCTCGGTTTATTATCCATTTTTCTATGAATCATAAACAGACATTGTTACAACTGCATAAATATGAATCCTACTAGGCCACATTCTAACAGTTCCTCAACTATTCCCAGCCAGCTGGAAATATTTGCAAGACAGGGCCATTGAGGCCAGAATATCTTTCAGAGGTCTTCCTTTGCTAAGATCAAATCATAAAATTACCAGATTATCCATAGCTGGGGGTAGATTCTCTCGAGATGGCATTCTTAATGTATTAATGATACGTTAAGAAGTACTTTACAGGCCTATAACTGCTCTATCACCTTCAAAAAGTTTTACACGCATTATGCCAGGTATAAATATTTAATAGAGCTTCCTATCATACTGTCTCTTTTTAGAAAAAAAGATGTTTTATTTTGATTTTTATTACATATATTTAAGGTGTAAAACATGATGTTTAGATAATATATACAGTGAAACGATTATTACAGTCAAGCAAATTAACAGATTCATCTCCTCGCATAGTTACTGCTAATTCAGAAAGACAGAACATCACACCCAGAGCAGAGAGCTGTTTCTCCAGCTCCCTCAGGTCCATGTGCCTGAGTGACTTGGAGAACATCATGTATTTCCTGTAACTACCAGACATAGTCACCTCAATTAAGTACTCTGTTTTCCTTAGGCATACCTTGGCAAAAGCTCACAGTACTAATCCAGACTCCCCCTTTGATCTTTTAAACCTGAGGAACGATAAAAGATCAAAATGGAGGGCAGAGGGAATTGTTTTTATTTTCAGATCATCAAAAATACTAAACTGTTGATCAGAACGATCCATGAAGAAAGAAAAACAAATTCAAACTATGACTAACAGGGCCTGCTGTGCATGAGTCACAAACTGAATCAAGCAAGGCCTCTGAAAGCAGGGGGAAAGTATTCAGAAGCCACTTCGTACTCAAGCATAACCTCCGAACATGTTGGTCTCTTTGCTGAACTATTTCAACACCTGGATGAAATCCAGGAGAAGAGAGGTCAGGCAGTTTAAAAACTGCTTCTCTTTCCTGCTTAAGGATGTTTTCAGTGATCTTGAGGAGGTGTTTAAGAATGACTTTCTTAGGTGTGAACATGAAAACAGTGGAACTTAGGGCAACATTTGGGGAGATTCCTTGTTTCAAAGTTGTCTCTAAGGCATTGCACATTCCTGCTTCTTGTAGGAGGGAACCATCTTTGCAAAGAATTCGCAAACTGTTCTGCTTTCACTTACATAACTGGAAAAAGATATTTATAAACAAAATATAAAATACAAAATAACATAAAGTCTGTCGATTGAGCATAGAGGCTTGGGGTCTTCAGCTTTTTTCTTTGTTGCTTTGTATTAAAATTCAGGAAAGTCCAAATATTTTCAATCCCTTTGATCTAACTTGGATACTCATATAACGAAACATTGCCCTTCTGATAAATATGATAATGATGAATTCAGTTTGAATTCCCAGCTGAGTGCTTGTCTCTTAAAAATATTTTTCTCTCCACTTTGTTAATTTCTCATAGAGCCTAGGCTGCTTATCTGGGGAAAATGCCACCATACTTGATCTGACCTGGAAAGATTCCCCAGTTAAGGTAAATTGATAATCACATAAGTCAGTTTTTATCATAAGAACTGAGACTATTCGTGAAGGTAAAGAATAAAAAGACAAGCTATTTGGACAACGTTCATGGCCTGATTGCTACACAGTGCTTGGTGCCAGGGATAGCCAGCCGCCTGGCAGCTAGGAAGAAAGTCTGACTTACCTCAGGGCTTTCTTCTTCCTGGCTAGTCAAACTGTGAAAGTCCTCTCATGCAATACAATAAAATAATTGGCTCCAAAATGTCTCATTCTCTGCCTCATTCCCTGATACTGGACAGAGGAATCTCCTTCAGCCAAGAAGCCAAGTTCAGGCCACTACGGGACCTACCTCCACTCCTTTAAGTTAAAGTCAAGGCATACCACAGCTGATTCCTTAGTTGTCATTTCACTCCAATTTCCCTGATATTGGCATCATCTTTCCCTCATATAAGTAGTGTTAAAGATTAGTTATTGAAAATGTGGTATTGTGGTCAAGAAAACAGTGAAAAAAAAAACACCGTTTTTATAAAATGCCACCACCTTAACAATGACATTTGTCAGACATGTATTTTGTTCATGGTTGGTTGATTTGTTAAGGTAATTGTTACTCTTCTTGTTTTCTAAGGAATTTCATTTGTTCTCTCTTCTAGGACTAGGGAAGGCACTGTAACAATGATTAAAAGCATAGGCTTTGGTGTTAGACACACTAGGATGCAAATTCTAACTATGCAACCTTGTAAAAATGTGCTAGGCAGCTATCTTTCCTATAGAGTTTGGAGTAATGTTGATTAATATATATGCATTTAATATAAATTCAGCTGTTAATTGGTTGCCAATATTGCAGTGATATCTTGGCTCTTTAAGGACATTTGATTTTCTGGTTTAAGTAGTACCTCCTGCATGAACTTCCTAACATGTTGGTCTCTTCGCTAAACTATTTCAATTCCTGGATGAAGTCCAGGAGGAGAGAGGTCAGGTAATTTAAAAACTTGCTTCTCTTTCCTACTAAGGATGTTTTCAGTGACCTTGAGGTATTATGTATGTATTATGTATGTCATGCCTCAGAGACAGACTTGGCTTCACAAACATTTTTCTTGATAACCGTCCACTTATCTGACATGCATTTATGGAGAACTGAACAGGAGTTATGAAAATAAGTCCGTAAGTCTGCAACCTCTCATACTTAACTGTCACCTGCAGGACATTGAGGACATACATCGGAGGATCCACACCGTATATTATTCATACCTTGCATTGGTTATCTATGGCTGTATCACACACCAGCCCAAAGCTTAGTAACTTAAACCAATAACTATTAGTGCTCACAGGTCTGTGGTTCAACTGGGTGGTTTTGCTGATTTGGTTTTGCTGCTGAGCAGGACTGCCTGATCTTGCTGGTCAAGTTCCTGTGATTGGCAGGTGAAAGGGTGCTAGTTGATTCAGAATAGCCTTACTCGTACCTCAGATAGTTGTGGGTGGTTCCCACCTGGGGCAGTGGGGGATAAACAGGCCATGTGTGTTTCATCTTCTAGCATGCTGGCTCTTGGTTATTTATAGGTGGCTCCAGATTCCATAAACAAGAGAGCAAGCCACAATGTGCAAGAACTTTAGTTTCTGCTCATTCATTCCAAAACACATCACAAGGCTAATCTAGATTCAAGTTATGGAGAAAAATGCTACTTCTTGAGAGAAGAGCTACAAAGTCACATTGCAAGGGCATGGGCGTAGGGAGGGCAATTTTTTTTGGCTATTTTTGCAGTGCACCACATGCACTTGATTATATATAATCTTAATGCTTTTCCCTTCAAATCTATTGACACAGTGTAGTAGGAAATCCTTGACTGAGTTCTATCTTTTATTTTCCTTTACTCCATCAGGTTTCTTCTGGGTCCATTCAAGAGAGTGTGAAAGACCGAGTGATTGACTCAAGACTGCAGCTGTTTATCACCAAGCCAGGACTCTACACATGTATAGCTACCAATAAGCATGGAGAGAAGTTCAGTACTTCCAAGGCTGCTGCCACCATCAGCATAGCAGGTAGGGGTGCCCCTTCATGTCTGCATTGTTTCAGGAGAGGGGGAGAGTTGATACCATTCTGCAATAACCAACATTGGAGAAAATCTGCCTTTTATCTCTTATTTCAGTCACATTTGGGCTATTTCCTCCTCTATGGGGATACTCCAGAGGTGACCTACATATGGATTTCAGCAGATTTGCTGCCTGAAAACTACATTCTCAAATACCTGCCCATGTGATAAGTAACAGCTTCCAGGAGCTTCCTTCTTCCTTCCTTTCTTTTATCTTATTTTTCTTTCTCCATTTCTCTTTCCTCCCTCCTTTCCTTATTTCCTCCCTCCCTCCTTCTCTTCCTCCCTCCCTCTCTCCCTCCCTTCCTCACTCCTTTCCTTTGCTCCTTTTCTCCCTTCCTCCCTTCCTCCCTCCATCCCTCCTTCCCTTTTTTCCTTCCTCTTTCCTTCCCTCCCTCCCTCTTTTCCTTTTCTTTCTTTAATTTCCTTTCCTTTCCCCCACTCCTCATTCCCTCTCTGGGTTGATCAAAGTTTCCAAGGCTCCCATGGAGAAAGTTGGCAGACATTCAATATGCTTGTGCCAATTTCTGCATGGCTATTACTTGTGGGCATTTTTTACCTACAAGCATGATCCTTGTGGTCTTTTCCTTTCCTGCTTCAGGCAAGCCACAGCAGGACTTACAGGTGTTTTCAAGAAAAAAGGCTGATACACGGATTTCTAGGATATTTGTGTTGAGTTCTAAAGGTTTATTTTTAAAACATAAATGTCCCAAAGGCTTCTGAGAACATTTATAGAATTCCTAGAGATGGAAATAACCCCTGTATCAGGAAATGCCAGGCATGTTATATTCATAGCATGCCTATGGCTCAAGGGTCAGGAGAGACGTGCTTGGCCTGACATGTAAGGCAAGCACGGGTAGAGCCTGTGCCTGGGGCCAGCTCCCCACAGCCTGCTGTTTCTTATTACAGTGCCACCTCTTTGATCTTCCCTGATGGGTAACTTTCCAGTAATGTCTGTGGTTTGTAATATGAGGTGAATAAAAGCCATGGGTAAATGATAAGGAGCACTGGACAAGGCTGGCCCTCTGGGACATGTCTATGAAGGAAAGAGAAGACTCCAAAATTAAGGCTCCCTCTCCTTTCTCCTCCATGATATCTCTGCCTACCATGTCTTCAGACATCATACCGGTTATTCTATGATTATTACCAAAGGTGGGAAATATCATTCCCACCTATCTATATATCTATAGTACCTATAATATCAGTTCTTCTATGATTATTCCCACAGGTGGGAAATAATTTCTCCCAGAAAATGAAGTCTTCTAAAAGTAAATTCAACTCAATTTAGCAAATAATAATAATATAATTAGTAATAGTATAGTAATAATCATATATTATATAAATAGTAAAAAGAATTACTGTTTACATAGCACTTTGATGTTATAAAGCACTTTTACATGCATTTATCAAATACTCTAGATGACAGCCATTGTGTTGAGCAGAGTAAGAGATGAAAAGTTAATTTAAAAATGGGTTCTGCCTTCCAGAAACTCTGAATCTAGAAGGAAGTTAGTTAGTCACATGTATTATGGCACAGACTATACTCTATTGCAGAAGCATAAACAAAATACAACAGCAGAACAAGAGAGGGAGAATATCAGGGAATCCTTGGCAAAGAAGTATCACTGGAGCAGGAGATGTGGATATGAGATGACTAGGTTCAAGTCAAAGCTTTCAAACCTGTTCCACAAACAGCAAATCTTTAATCCATCTGGAGTTAATTTTAAAGTATATGTATTAAAAAAAAAAAAGAAGAGGAAAAACCAGCAAATCAGTAGGCAAGGCTAGACCATGAGAGAGACAGCAGGGAAGTGGAACGTGGAAACAAAGTTTGAAAAATGGGATCTAGCCAGGTTATAAAGAGCCTGCATAGGTTTAGCATATTATTTCATTGATAAGAAGTCATCTAAAGATTTAGAGGAAATAAGTGCAATGGTCAGATATATCCTCTAGTAAATTAATGGATGTTGAAGTGTCAAGAGGTTGGGAAGTGTGGCAAGCTGTCAGGAGGCTCCTCCAGGTGTCATCTGAACAGCAGCAGCAGCAGCATTGGTTCAGGGGGAAGAGGAGAGAGGCACAGGACAAATCAGGACAGAAATAAGGTTTGCAAGTGCTTGAAAATGGCAGTGGACTAGAATAATGTGTTCAGATGCATCAGATTTTGAAAGGTGCCAAGAAAAAACAATAATATATAGATACAAAGCATATGAACAGGAGAAGGCCCAAGAGATAATATAATACTCAAAAACGTTGATGCCTTTGAATTACCTGGAATTATTCTAGTCTCACTGTCTTTGTTTTATTTGACATTTGATCAAGACCTACTGTTAGATATATTTATAAAAATCTGTCAATATATATTTTAACATATATGTGTATGTGTCGGGTATGTGTGTGTTTTTTATATAAACACAGGGAGAGAGAATCACATTTACATATGAATGCTCAATCCAAGAAAATAAACTGATCTAATTTAATTTAACCTGTACTTTCACTGGGCAGAAGAAAAATATTAATGTTACTAATCTTAGGAGAATCTCATTTCAGGTTATCATTCAGTCACTCAAAGACATCCCCTGCCAGAGTTCTTTCTCCCTATTCTCCCTTCCTTCTCTTTCCCTAGATGGCAAAAGAGAAGAGGATTTGTATTTAGGCAGTGGTGTCTTCTGGACATCCTCCGCACCACTGCTACCCGCCAGGTCTCTGGTGAAGTCTGCAGCTGAGGAACTTGTGATTTTATCTCTTGGCTTGGTTACGACCAAGGGGACCTTCCTGGCTGGCCCAGCCTCTTTGAGACACCTTTTAGAGCAGCACAACCCTCTGCATTTCAGCCAAATCCTTCATCATGCCCTTGTCTGCACGCTGCTCTGCAACCTTGGCAGCTAGGTCTATGGTCTGTCCCTATTGTGGCCCTCTGACTGGCCTGCTAAATTCCAACTCAGCTCCTTCAGTATTCCTCAAGGGGTCTGAAGCAACTGCTAGATCACGTTCAAGGCATACAGAACTCAGGAGAGATTTGGGCTTGCTAACTCAGTTCTACTATCTGCCCAACCTGGCCGTGCCTCCATTTCACATTAATGTTGCCATCCATGTCAAAGTAAGGGATCCCTATGGGGTGTTTTTCTTATAGTATCCTAAATAAGAAGTTAGAAAAACTCCATCTGCTTTTGGCTTTTTCCTTAATTGATCAATACACCTCTATTCTAGAATTAGGGTTCAGAAAGGAATCTATGAAATCTATAAAATATCCAAATTTTTAATCTCCCTACCTTCTTCCTTTTCACAGCATACCAAGTTGGAAGGGTTGGTGGTCAGGAATATCCCCAACCTTTAGTGTAGTAATTTTTAGAGCCTGCTCATCATAAGTACAAAGGTGGTTGTAAAGGCAATGCTATAACCACTAAGGAGGGGAACCTAATAAAATGGGTATGTCTACACCACACAAGGAGAGATTCATCCCATGGACACAATCTTTAAGATGCTGAAAGGACTGTGGGGCATGATTGCCACCATACTATACACAGCAACATCACCTCTTCAACCCTGTCCTAGCCCAAATGAGAACCTGATCCAACTCCATAAATAGAACACTAACATGGAAATCTGTAACCTTTAAGAAATGGTATCTTCCAGTAGTAGAAAGAGCCTAAAGGTCTGAGACAGGCAGTATAGGAAGGCCATGTCCTAGGGTGCAGGGAGAGGTCATCTTAGATATCAGTGTTGAGAAAGACCAGAGTGAGGATGGGGACAATCAGCAATGGCTGCCCAGGAAAAATAACAGTGGAATTTGCATGGGGGAAGGGATGGCGGAAGCAATGCAAGGATTGGGATGTGGCAGCAGAGAGCAGCTTGCAATCTGCTACAGCAGCAGAGGTAAACACCTAGGAAGAGCAGTCATCTCTGTAGGAATAATGGTTGTGTAGACTAGAACCAGCTAGGACTTGACTATTATTTATGAACTTGACAATGGCAGTGTGATGGAGGTAAGCTTTAGAACGGGGAGAAGTTGGGCACCCTGGGAATGAAACTTGAAGCCACTCTGGGCAGGGGTATATTTACAGTAGCTATTCAAGGAACTTGGGTAGAGGTAGAGCAGGCAGCATAAGGAGAGGGTTAACCTATAACTGGGACCTGGGACTTTGCCCTTCTGAACTAAAAAGGCAACAATTAAATCTAACCATATACAGAATCATAGTCCTGTACAGTGTTCAGAGTCAAGTAAACAAATGAGAGTTGTTACTCAAAAACTGAAAAATGGAAAAGGAAAAGACTAAAAAGGTCTAGAGTGGATATGATAAATGAGAAACATGTCTATTAATTTAAAAACTGCTACACATCTAGTGTTACTCGCTGGAATAAGACCCTTTTGTCCAACCCCTGATTTGTCTGGTTGAATCTCACTGATTATGAGGGGAACTGACACTCCCTGACTTTTCCCAGAATTTCCCCAGACAGATCCAATAAGGGTGTGTCATGAGTATGATTGAACAAGACTTCCAAACTCCCATGAGACATCTTCTACTTCCTCTTTAACCTGCTCTTATGAGTTAGACCTGCTAGAAGCCCCATGAAGGTCCCTCTGGAATCACTGCAGAAACTACCTCCCAACCTTGGGGTGCTCCCTGGACTGATATTTTAGGAAAATGAGGCTATTTCGATGAAAAAAGGATCCTTGGAGCCTCCTTCATGCAGGGTCATTTGAACGAAGCATGGCCTTATGCTCCCCAGATCTCCCAGAACTTGAGTATGGCATCTGCTTTCTCCATTTCTGCTTTTGGCCCCTCTCTCTTTGGCCTCCGATGAGGCTGGCCAGAGGTCCAGAGCCTCAAGTCAGATACAGCACATCTTTTGCCTTTCTGGCAATGCTTCCTTAATGCCAAACTCTGCTGTCTCATTTAGCCATCTCCATCCTCTCCTAGTGTTCTAGCAGTGTTCACTAGTGTGACTAGTATCCCTAGTAGTCAACAGCCCCATCTGTCACGTTCCTCGTGTTTTCCTTTGAAACTTCTACTGCATCTGTTTATTTGCTCTTCCCAGCAGGAGAACTGGAAATGGAAAAAGCTGATCTTATGCTTATGCTTAGGATTATGTTTAATGATATTTCTAGTGTTTGAAGGACAATAAAAAATAAAGGTCAGCCTTCATTTTTCCAAAACCCTTCCATGTGTCTGCCCAAATCCTTATGCATTGTTTGAGAAATGTGATATATTTCTTTCTGACTCATTTATATTTACTGTTAGTCTCAAAAGGAGTCAGAAAACCTTTTGGAACTTCTCTCTATGAACCAGGAAGTTGCATTTCCCCTCCAGTCACAACCTCACAAGGCTCAAGTTGCGAAGTAAACTTGCCAGGATACTGGGCATTTGGCAAGATGCCTTCTCTTTGTCATCAGAACCCCTGTCCCTGTGGCAGAGATGAGCAAGACAGCCCACGATCCCTGTAGTGAGCGTAGTCCTAGGATAGCTGGAGACCGTCAAAATGGACACAGGGATTCAGAAGAGAAAAATACAGGGCAGGCACAGTAGCTCACGCCTGTAACCCCAGTAATTTGGGAGGCCAAGGCAGGCAGATCACCTGAGATCAAGAGTTGGAGAACAGCCTGGCCAACATGGTGAAACACCGTCTTTACTAAAATATACAACAATTAGCCGAATGTGGTGGTGCATGCCTGTAATTCCAGCTACTTGGGAGGCTGAGGCAGGAGAATCGCTTGCACCTGGGAGGCGGAGGCCACAATTAGCTGAAATCACGCCATTGCACTTAGCCTGGGCAATAGAACGAGACTCCATCTCAAAAAAAAAAAAAAAAAAGAGAGAGAGAGAGAAATAAAATACACATTTGTATTTCCCATTCTCAATGGCCCCAACAGATCTTTCATTGGAGGGTGAGGTCCATGGTTATCCAGTCTCAGAGTACAGGGACAAGCCTATGGTCACACCCTCCTCTAACGTAAGCCACTCCCCATTCTACCAACAATCCCCATTTTCTATATTGTCTCTTCTTTAAATTGACCTCAGGGTCTGAGTCTTCTGGTCACTAAGTTTAAAAGTCAGATGAACATAGGTAGTATCATCTAAACTGAGCAGTAGGGAAAGATCTGATGTGGTAGTACTGGAGTCTCCCCAACTCCCCAGATGTACCACATGATTTTATTTTTCTTATTTCAAAGGAGGTGATATTTCACAACACTACGGAAAAAAAAATGGAACTTTGAACTCTATTTCATACTCAGTATAGCTAACTGAAAGTACTGACATATTTCACGCTCTTTTGCATGTCTGATAGCCACACTCCTGTTTCCTCCCAATGTTGGAGATAATCCTTGAGGCTTGGTAACAGAACAGTAGCACGTGAATTGCTTTACCACGCAGTGCCTCAACCATCATAGGGAGAGAGCGCTCTTATCAACTAAACAGACACCATCCCTGGCATTCCATGCTGGCTTTGTCTGGTTTTAAATTAATTAAAGTTGTTTTGTTTTTGTTTTTAATAAAAGGGGAAAGGATAAATGAGTAACAGCCAGTAGCCACACTAAATTGCTACCAGATGTTCTGCAGTTAGGCATAAAAGGTAAGTATTCTTTTACAGTCAGGAAGCTTTCTTATATTAGAGCAGTACTGTGTTTCAGAAGAGGGCCAATGTTTTTACTGACTTTTCTAGATAATTTTAAAGGTATTACAAATTTTGGTGACTGCTGGATATTTTGAGAATTTTTAAAAACTGAATTCTGAGCTTAGAGCACTTTATAGGTGCAAGGTTCTTGGACCCCTTCCTCATCTCCTAGTCACATACCCCAAGAAAAAGAAAGGAAAATGCAAGTGGAGACATTTCCTATAGAAACTCATTCTCTCCTTCCAAATACTGTGGCTGGATTCTCTCTGGCACTGGCTCATCTCCATGCTCTTGGAGCCTCCTTCCACATTACAAAAGGAGGGCTTTTTCATTTACATAACCTTGGTCCCTTGTTTTTCAATAGATCTTCCTGCTCAGCTGCTATTAGCATCTGCCTTTATGCTTCCAAATTATATGCCATTTTCTCTGGAAGAATTTTCCAGCATTCCAATGCCTTTCTTCCCACTATTCTATTTGCACAATAGCAGAATTGCCGTGAGATTCAGGGCATGAAGGCACTTCTTTCCTGAGTTCAGCAGTGACGTAGAGTTCTCTTCATTCTCCTTCACAGCCTTTGGTTATTTTAATTAAGAGACTCCTGCAGGCCTCTTGCCCAGTACACTAATATTTAAATTCTCTCCAATTTATAATTTGTAAACATCATTGGCATCATCTCTTAGACAATCAAAATATCAATCCTACAGCTTAGCCTACCTATCTCAGCAAAAGAAAGAGAACCGACTAGATTTTTTTCAGAATGGAAATAGGTATAAAATTTATAATGATTTAGCTACTGTCCAGCAACTCATCTGGCAGTTGGAGTACTGCAAATCTTAGATTCAACTTGATGTTTCCTTCATAGTCACCCCCAGAGTCTATTAATTCTTATGTATAAAGAAATTTCACAAAGAAATCCAGCTTTTCTCACTGCTAGAAGGATGTGGCCTTCTGTCCCTAAGCAAAGTGACCCATTTAGGGGATGGATAAAATTTTAGAGCTCATTATTGGTTACAACCCTACTCTGGATCAAAAGCTTGTTTTTAAAGTCCATTGCAGAATAACTTTGAATGACTCATAAATAGGAACCAGAGAGGTAACAAAGATCTGAGGTTCTATGTGTAACTAGTGTATTGAACAATTTAAACTTGACAGGTACACAGAGAAAAATGGTGTTTTCTCCAGCCACTGGAGACTGAGGAATTATGTTTTTTAGAATCTCCTTGTCCCTCTGGAGCGCAAATCCTTTACAGACTTAGAGGCAGATTCCATAATTTCCAGGTAATGTTTAAAGATTAAAAACCCTACCTGATCTAGTTTAAAACTCCTCTTTTATAATAATTTAAATCTCATCTGCTTCACTCTCTCCACGGCCAGCCAGTCTCTCATTCAGGAACATGGAGAGTAGACAAAATGGGTCTGCTGCTGTTGTGTACCCTTCTCTTCCTCCCTTTCCTCCTGTTCCTCTTTGTCTCTGGCATGTTTAAGGAGAAGAGGATTTACAAGGGGGCAAATGTCTCTTCCTAAATAGAATATGTTTTAGTTCTTTCTCTGTTGTTATTGTTCCTCTGACTAATAATAATAATGCTGCAAGGTACATTCTCAGTACCTGGTGCCATATATATATATAATATATATATATAATATATATATACGTATATATATATATTATATATATATATGAATTTATTTAATTATCACAACTCAACGAGATGGTTACTTTTATTATCTCCATCTCACAGATGAGCAAACTAAAGCTCAGAGAGGTTCCCAGGCTGACACAGCTAGTAAATGGCAGAACTGGTATTGAAACCCAGCAGGTGCAGCATCCAGGCTTTTAATGCCTTGATGGGTTATTAATATCTCTCTATTGCAGGCACCTGAATACTGACTCTCTCCTAGGACATACGGGTTCTTTGGAGGCTCCTTCAGAGGACTCTGCATTGTACAGTGCACTGATATGGGAAATTATTTACTGGTTCAACCTCTCATAATCCCCAGTCCTTGATCTCAATCCCTATTGAGGTAACCTGCAATTGCTTACGACTGGGGTTCTTTGTCTGGTGTCCAGTCCTCTTGGTAACTTAGTTACCTTCATAGCATCCACTGAACACATAGGAAAGTCCCGTGTCCCTACTGTCCCAATGGTGGGGAGCTCTACTCCTGGACCCTCTCTCTCTGCCCTCAGATTGTTGCAATTCTTTCTAGACAATAATATTATTTTTTAAAAAAACAAAGACAAATCAAACCTTTCCTCGTCTCTGAGTCCTAGTCTCTTAATTCTTAGGCAGTTGAAAAATCACTCCACAAGTTGTGTTGTTATCATATACATTGTATCATTCAAGAATGAGAAGATCTAGGGAAATAATTCATCCCCTTTCCCCTTATATTTGCTGAGATGCCCTCCATCTTTATTTGAAGGCTGAGAACCAAAGCTGCTGTTTGTCTGGTTATAGGGCCTACAAATTGCAACAAAGGTTGGGGTGATTGTGCCCTTTTGGAAATTCCAAGGAAAAATGTCAAGTTGTGTGTGTGTGTGTGTGTGTGTGTGTGTGTGTGTGTTTTTACATATTTCCTACAATCATTTGTCTTACTTTTTGAGAGTGTGCCAACTGCTGGTGGAAAAAAAAAATCAAATAAATACAAGGAGGTCCACGCTGTGAGTAGCTGGAATAAAAATACTGCCGTTTTGATGGAATGAACTTAATACTAAGTTTATAATAGACTAATTCACCCAGAATCAACTTCCAAAACCAGTTTGCCTTAACTCATTTAACTCAATTTCAGTTAGCCTCATGACTATTGCAACTAATGTTTAAAATTCAAAATTAAAAATGAAACATTGGCTGGGTGCGGTGGCTTACTCATGTAATCCCAGCTTTTTGGGAGGCAGACTCAGGCAATCACTTGAGGTCGGGAGTTCAAGACTAGCCTAGCCAACATGGTGAAACTCCATCTCTGCCAAAAATACAAAAATTAGCTGGGCGTGGTGACGGGTGCCTGTAGGCCCAGCTACTCTGAAGGCTGAGGCAGGATAATCGCTTGAACCCGGGAAGCTAAGGTTGCAGTGAGCCAAGATCACGCCACTGCATTCCAGCCTTGGCGACACAGTGAGACTCCATCTCAAAAAAAAAAAATTTACCAAATAATATGGGTATTATGGCTGAGTATTTATGACTTATTTTTGTATTAGTAATACTTCATCACATATAGGAAATCTTGAGATTGTTATATATCGTTGTGTCTTTTTCTGTTCCACTCCATTCTGAACACTTGCATGATTCTTTAGCCATTTTGTCAAAAAAAAAGACTATTTCTTTACAATTTTGAATTTCTGCTAAAAATATTTAGTGGAATAAAATTTATTCCATTAAAAAATGAACCTTTTGATCATTATTGCCTCTTTGCTACTTTTCATTTATTATGAGAGTCTATGAACTCTGTATGTATTTTATATATACATATGGGCCTGGCAGGCAGAGAGAGATACATATATATTTTAATTAAGTTAAAAGGGAGCTACATATATATTTTAATTATTATGCATACATACATATGTGTGCATTAACCAAATTAGCACACTCTCAGAGCTCATTTCTGTTTAGTGAGGTATTCGTATTTTAAAAGAGTAAAGAAAAATGGATCCCTCTTTGATCACCATTCCATGTTATTTATCAAGATATCTAATTGATAAAGGTTTTGTTTTGCTTTGAGACAGTCTCTCTCTCTCTCTGTCTCCCAAGTTGGAGTGCAGTGGTATGTGATCTCAGCTCACTGCAACCTCCACCTGGGCTCAAGTGATCCTCCTGCCATAGCCTCCCAAGTAGCTGGGACTACAGGTATGTGTTACCATGCCTGGCTAATTTTTGTATTTTTGGCAAAGATGAGGTTTTATCATGTTGCTAAGACTGGTCTTGAACTCCTGGGCTCAAATGATCTTCCTGCTTGGGCCTCCCAAAATGGGAATTACAGGCATGAGCCACTGTGTTCGGCCCTAATTGATGAAGTTTTAAAATGCAAAATTATGCATCATTTCCAGATAAATTTATTGTAAAAATAATAAAATTTTGAAAAACGGTTTTCAAAATGCCACTGGACTGTTAACAAATTAATAGTATCTGTGACTACTTTTTCCATTCTGCCAAAACCTGATACATTTCCACTGAAGTAAAGAAATTGGTTTCACACAAACAACATCATACTGAATGGGCAAAAGCTGGAAGTATTCCCCTTGAAAACCAGAATAATACAAGGATGCCTACTCTCACCACTCCTATTCAACATAGTATTGGAAGTCCTAGCCAGAGCAATCAGACAAGAGAAAGAAATAAAAGGAATGCAAATAGAAAGAGAGGAAGTCAAACTATCCCTGTTTGCAGATGTCATGATTCTATACCTAGAAAACCCCATAAGTCTCTGCCCAAAAGCTCCTTGAGCTGTTAAGGAACTTCAGCAACGTTTCGGGGTACAAAATTAATGTACAAAAATTAGTAAATTCCTACACAACAACTATAGCCAAGCCAAATCAGAAACACAATTCCATTTACAATTGCCACAAAAAGAATAAATACCTAGGAATACAGCTATCCAGGGAGGTGAAACATCTCTGCAATGAGAATTACAAAACACTGTTCAATGTGCTCAAAGCAATTTAAAGATTCAATGCTATTGCTGTCAAACAACCAATGACATTCTTCACAGAACTAGAAAAAAACTATTTTAAAATTCATATGGAAATAAACGAGGGCCCAAACAATCAAGGCAATCCTAGCAAAAAGAACAAAGCTGGAGGAATCACACTACCTGACTTCAAAACATACTACAAGGCTACAGTAACCAAAACAGCATGGTACTGGTACAGAAACAGACACACAGATCACTGGAAGAGAATAGAGAGCTCAGAAATAAAACCACACACTTACAACCATCTAATCTTAGACAAAGCTAGTGAAAACAAGCAATGGGGAAAGAGATCCCTATTTAATAAATGTTGCTGTGATAGCTGGCTAGCCATATGTAGAAGACTGAAACTGGATCCCTTCCATACACCATACACAAAAATCAACTCAAGATGGATAATAGACCTAAATATAAAACCTAGAAATGTAAAAAACCTGAAAAATAACTTAGGAAATACTATTTTGGACATAGGAACTAGCAAAGATTTCATGATGAAAATGCCAAAAGTAACTGCAGCAAAAGCAAAAATTGACAAATGAAACTTAATTCAACTTAGAGCTTCTGCATAGCAAAAGAAACTATCAACAGAGTAAACAGGAAACTTATAGAATGGGAGAAAATATTTACAAACTATACATCTGACAAAGGTCTACTATTCAGAATCTACAAGGAACTTACACATATAAGCAAAAAGCCACCTCATTTAAAAGTGGGCAAAGGACATGAACAGACACTTTTGAAAAGAAGACATACATGCAGTCAACAAGCATATGAAAAAAATGCTCAATATCAGTAATCATTAGAGAAATGCAAATCAAAACCGCAGTGAGATACCATGTCACTCCAGTCAGAATGGCTATTATTAAAAAGTAAAAAAAATAACAGCCTGGTCAACATGGCAAAACCTCATTTCTACTAAAAATATAAAAAATTAGCAATTTGTCATGGCATGTGCCTGTAATCCCAGCTACTTAGGAGGCTGAGGCAGGAAAATCACTTTAACCCAGGAAGCAGAGGCTGCAGTGAGCCGAGATCATGCCACTGCACTCCCCCTGGGTAACACAGTGAGAATCTGTCTCAAAAAGAAATAAAAAATTAAAAAACAGATACTGGTGAAGTTGCTGAGAAAGAGAACTCTTATCCACTGCTGGAGTGGCGTAAACTAGTTCAACCTCTGTGGAAAGCCTCAGATAACTAAAAACAGAACTACCATTTGACCCAGCAATCACACTACTGGGTATATATCCAAAGGACTATTCATCAGTCTACCATAAACACACATGCATGCAAATGTTCATCACAGCACTATTCGTAATAGCAAAGATGCAGAATCAACCTAAATGCCTATCAATGACAGATTGGATAAAGAAAATGTGGTACATATACACCATGGAATACTATGTGGTCATAAAAAAATAATAAGATCAAGTCCTTTGCAGGAACATGTATGGAACTGGAGGCCATTATCCTTAGCAAACTAATACAGGAACAGAAAACCAAATACTTCATGTTCTCACTTACAGTGGGAGCTAAATAATGAGAACACATGGACGGAAAGAGGGGAACAACAGACACTGGGACCTACCTGAGGGTAGAGGGTTGGAGGAAGGAGAGGATTAGAAAAAATAATAATAAAACAACTGTTGGGTACTATGCTTAGTATCTGGGTGACAAAATAATCTGTACACCAAACCCCTGAGTCACGAGTTTAACTACATAACAAACCTGAACATGTACCCCTGAACCTAAAATACAAGTTAAAATATTCTTCAGGCTCATTGAATAAAAATCCCATAAAGATTCAAAAAAGTCATACACTCAAGATTATAAAAAGCTTGTAGTCACTAACCCTCACAAATCTAAAAGGGAATGATTAGAAATACAAACTCATTGTATTTTAAGAAGATTGACCTCTCAGAGAAATTCATGTTAGAGCCCTTAAAAATCTGCCCCCCCCCAAATAACACCCAAATGGATCCAAAACCTTCAAAAATAAGTTAGACCTCAACATTAGGAGAAATTCTAATATGGCAAATTGGTTTTAGACAAAGCATATGTTTACTTTCATAATGAGGGTTGAGAGGAAAGGACAAAGTCACCATAAATCACTTGGTAAAGTGTGTGAAATTTTTAATTTACAAGAAAGAAAATGGAATAACTCAGAAATGCTGGTATCTTACACCCTTGCCAGGATTTTCATGCCCTGGGAGAGTCTGAGTTGGGGCCCTTTGTCCTGGGAATCACACACCACCGGAAGAGAGGCATAGTCTCCTGAGAGCACTGAGTTTTTACATCCATGAGCATGAGTGGCTACAAAATTTACAGGGCTAGGTGTTCAAAAACCAGTGAGGATTTCAAGGCAGTGACAATAGAACATTAAATTAAGCCGAGGCCCTACTGAGTACGGATGCTGTGCAGCTACCCAGGTCACACACACCTGAGGCAGCCAGGTCTATGAGAACAGCCATTGCCTGCTCTCTACTTTCTCTTCCACCCTCTCTCGTCTCATCTTTTTCCTTTGTCTTTTTTTTCCTTTAAGTCTACTTTATGCATCTTCTCTGTTAACCTCCACATCTTTTTTTCTTAATGCAAAGTCCCTGGGTAGCAATGGAGGGAAATTCTGAGCTTAGATATTGCCTTGATGGATGTTACCCATGATCAACTCAGTTTGAAAAGAACACGCTTTCTAAAGATGCTCAATATTTCTTAATTTCCTCTGAACCTGCCCATTAATGCAGTATCTGGCCTCCTAGCAGAAGCAGAGAACTTTTCAGAAACTTAAGAAATCAGTAGTATCAAAATCATCTCTTCCAAAGCATTAGATGAAAATGTACTAACTTTCTTTCTTTTCCCCTTTAATTTGACTTCCTGTGGGAACTTCCTTTCCTGTTAATAGAATGGAGGTAAGAAACTGTTACCAATGTTTCCAGTGTTTTGTTTTGTGGGGTTTTTGTTGTTTTTTTCTGTTTGTTTGAGAGAGGGTCTTGTTGTGCTGCCCAGGCTGGAATGCAGTGGAGTGTGTTTTTATTTGCCATGCCATTTATTGAGTGTCTACTATTTACTGAGCACTGTAACATTTTAGAAACTTTCTAACTTCTAATCCTTTTAGTAAGTATGATGAAATGAAAGACAGGTAACCTCTATTGAATACTTACTATGGATCAGGCACTATGCTGAGCTTTATATGCATTATTTAAATTTATCTTCAAGACATCCCCCATGGAATAGGTACTAATATTATCTCTATTTTACAGGGGAAAAATATCCTAAGAAAGTTTCTTTGAACTGGAGAGTTCAAGTGGCTTACACAGCTAGTAAATGATGAAGTTAGAAATGAGACCCAGAACTGCCAAACTCTCTCTCCTAGCTCTATCCTATATATAAGAAGGTATCCCTTATAACATTTTGCAACTTACAGTGTTTTATTTGCAGTACTTATTAAACAGACTTTCATAAAGCTCTATGAAGTGTAATTAATTTTAAGGCACCATTCTTAACACATAGGCTATGTTTAAAAACAAGCAGCAGGATACAAAATTTTGGTTAGATAGCAAAAATAAGTTCAAGAGATTTCTAGTACAGTGACTATCATTAATAACAATGTCTTGTATTCTTGACAATCACTAAGAATAGACTTTAAGTGTTCTTATCATAAGAAAATGGTAAGTATGTGAGGTAATGCATTTGTTGGATTAGCTCAATTTATTCATCCACAATGTGTCCATATTTTAAAACATCATGTAGTACACAATTAAAAAAACACAGTTCTTTTAATTAAAAAAAAATTTTTAAAGAAAATTTTACTGTTAAAAAAGTCTTAAGCAATACTATTTGGATGTATATATTGCTCTGAAAATCATGATATATATTATATGAAAAATTAAACTAGTTTTAACTATATGAAATAGTGATTTGTCATAATTGACCACATTCCAACGTGTTAATGTGGTATCAAAAATTCTTAGTTCAAAAAAAGAAAAAAATTCTTAGTTTATTTTTTAATCTAAATACTGCTTTAATAATTTTTATTAACAATTTTAGGAGCTACTGCCTTAGCAGAGTAAAGTTTATCTAAACTAAAACTTTAAAAAGTGTCATTTAATAACCCTCTTTCTAAAAAACAGGCAGCAGGCCAAATTTGTCTTGTGGGTAGTACTTGCTGACCCCTCCCTTAGAGAATGAATTATGTACAAAGACACTAGACACAAAGAATAGTAGCAGTTCCCGTTTGCTTTGAAGGTTGGAAGTGGCACAGAATCTGTCATTACCTTTGTTGGGAAAAGTTCAAGGAGAGATAAGGCAGTTGCTAAAAAAGGGAAGATTTTTCTGAACCAGAGGAGAGGTGCAGGTATCAAGTGTGCCTGTGCCAGGGAGGGAGGGTAGTAAGGTGAGGAGTTTCCCCCCAGAGCCATGGGGTTGTCATAACACAAACACGCCATGGCTGGTCATCTGGAATGCCCTTGGACAAAGTATTATGTATTATGTGTTCAAAGGGAGTAGACATCTCCCTCATAGAAACTTGAAGATAACATTTTAAAATGTTCTATTGAATGTGATTCATCATTTCAAAGTAGAGAGAAAGGGAGCAAGAGGTGCACTGAGAATTCTTTACCTACTCCCTTTGAACACATAGGGTTGTCTGTTATAAAAGAAGTTAAAAACAAGATCTGAGATCAGATATCCATTGTTGTCTCTACAAGAAAGGAACTTTACTGAAAGAGAAGTCCGCTGGGTTAGATTGCAAGAAGGCAAGAGAGGGACTAGCTCTATGTGCAATATTAACTAGCATTTTTAGAAGCTAGTCTGGCTGGTCATTCCAAAATAACCAGCATTCTGTGAACAGATCCCTGTGACCGCTGTCCCACGGTTCAAATAAGCAACAGGACCAGCTGCTTCTAGTGTTGCACCATCAGCCTTCCCAAGAACTGCAGGCGGAGAAACACAACTTTAGCTGGACATGGAGGGGTCTTGTCACTTACAAAAGACACCAGAAGACACCAATGGAAATTATTTGCATTCATCTCACTCCCCAGTTCTTGCCATGAGCTCCTTTTTAAAACGTTTGAAGCGAGAGATTTACGGGGTTGATTGACAAAATGTCCCACTTTGCCTCTGTGTCTTGCATCTAAAATTTGATCACTGTGTAGAATTTAAGGTTTATATTTCTCCACAAGAGGAGAGGAAAAGAAAAAGGAAGTGGTTGAAACACTGAAACTATAACTAGGTGGTTGATAGATAAACAGATTCAGATCCATATAAATATAGACAGATAGATAGATAGAGAAAAGAGAGAGAGAGATGGTCTTGTGTGTGCCTTACCTTTTAGAAATAATCCAAGCACTGAAAATACTACCAAAGCCAAGTCCTTAATCATCACAGGAAAATCATGGAAATGAAATGTAGAAAACTAATAATAATCATATACTTTGTATTTTTTTTCCAGCACATAAAGGGTTTTTATAGACTAGTGGTCATCGAGCTGCTAGGAAGAAAAAACAAAACTGAAACCAAGATCTTCTCATTTCTATTCAAAACCTATTGTCTTTTTTTCTTTTGGTTGTTTTGGGTTTTTTTCCATTATATACTTAATGCTGTAAAACTAATGAGAATTCAATACTATTAAGTCATTCTGAGGTTGTTCCAAAGATTTTTCAGGGCTGTTATTAAAAGCAGCAGCAGAAATTCAGACAGAGGGGTTCACTGTTGATTGTTAGTAATCCTTATCTCTGAGGCTGTTTTCATTAATTTTTCTTTTGTGTACTTTTTGTTTCCAACTTTTTTTAAAAATTTTGTTTTGATATATAATTAACTATCATGAATGTGTATTCTTTTTTAAAATACTCATGGAAAATTAAGAACAGCAACATTGAATAGTTAACACATGACAGCAAAACCTGCATGAATAATTCTCAGCTCAGAGACACTGGGAAATATTTAACTTTTACATGGTGGAGTTTTTTCTGTTAAGTGTAAAGGGTCACACATGCTCTCATTCATCCCTGCCTTTATGCCGAGATATTACATCAACATGTGAGGCCGTTTTGTAAACCAGTTTGAGATATTTCTGGTTACTACTTATTACTTAGTTTCTAAAAGCACAGTGTAGGAGCTGGACAGGTATTAATTCCTTTCCTTCCCATCCTAAGAGTCATGGCTGACACCTGTTTAACAAAGACAGGTTAACAAGAGAAGAGCATAACAAATTTATCTGATCATAGTTTTACATAACATGGGATCCTTCAGAATGAAGACCTGAAGATACAGGGGGAAGCAATCCATTTTATGCGGGTTCAATGAAATGTGAACAGCTGTGTAGAAATATGATTAGACACAAAGGGTATGATCTAATGCTAATAGACTGAGTGGGGAAACTAGCCCATCTGGCCTGTTCAGATTTTTCTTAGCCTCTTTATGCAACACCCACTCCTCCCAGGTAAGAGGTAGGCTCTCTCTGGAATGAGGTTCTGAATTTCTTTATGGCCAGGTATTACACAGAAAAGGTGGGGGTGGGTAGAGCAAATGTTTAGGTTTCATGGCTGGCCTTGAGGGTTCTGGTGTCTATGATCTGTCTTGGAAAAGAGGGATTCCAGTGTGGAAGGATTGCCTTGGGGGAGAAAGAGAGGAGAGACAGGAGGGCAGAAGAAGGTCAGAGAGACTGTTTCTGAGGCTGCTTCTTAGGCCTTCACTTTGGGGTACCGTTTTCTAAGCCCCAACAACAGCATCTTGTTTCTAATTTTCTCTGGGTGTTTTCTTACCTTTAGCTTAAGAAAGTTTTAATGGAGTTTTGTGCTTTCTTATTCAAGGCCTTCATTTTAAACATCCCCAACAAACAAAGTGATACAGTAAAAATCATGTTGGCTAATTAGTAAAATGCTAGCATGAATTAAAGGAAGACTCTATATTACAAAATATTAAAGTATAGCTGTTTTTTTTTGGAAGTTCATTTTTTTACCTGAATGTATTATATCTCACTCTAATAAATTGACTTAAAGACCAGACAGTGATGGTTTGTAATTATAGTATCAATTTTTCAAATTCAAATGGGGTCATGTAACAATTTTAAAATTTGCCACAAATTCTAATTTCTTTAAATTCTTTATATAAAGACAATGAAAAGCTAAATCCATGCCATGGTGGTTTGTTGCATGCAATAAACCCATAATCTACATTAAGCATTTCTCCTAATGCTCTCCTTCCCCCTAGCCCCCACCCCCTGCCACAGGCCCGGGTGTATGATGTTCCCCTCTCTGTGTCCATGTGTTCTCATTGTTCAACTCCCACTTATGAGTGAGAACATGCGTGTTTGGTTTTCTGTTCTTGTGTTACTTTGCTGAGAATGATGTAACAAGCCTTCACATTCTGCACGTGTACCCTAGAACTTAAAGTATATTTTTAAAAAAGTCGAGAAAAAAGGTAGGGAAATGCTTTCGGTTCATCTTTGTATCAGTCCTGGTCCTGCCAGGAAATAGATGGCACACTCAGATGGAGTGATTGAGAAGAGTGACTATTTGCAAAGGTGTGGGCAGTGATAAGAAAAAAGGAAAAAAAGTTAAATCCAGTAGTTGTACAAATCTAAATGAGAATACAACTTAAGAGTTTTCTGTCATTACTAACACTATGGAAGATCTGATGGAAGGCATAAGAATATATTGAGGTCATCACAGTGCCTACACATAATAAGTACTCAACTCAATATATGTTTGTCAGGTGAGCATATGAGTTATTGTAATTCCCAGCATTCCATTAAGGGAACAAGTAGATGTGTGAAGAGAGTACCAGCAGCATTTTCCCATTCTCCCAATTGTCTTCAGTTATTATAGCAGGTAAGTTTTTAATCCTATGTTTGTGCTAGCACTATAGCATTTACAGGTTTCTCCCTAATATTATTGCCCATTAACACACAATAATCAGAGTTCAGAGTAATCACATCACTCCACAGAATAGATCACTGAGGCACTGGCTGACCAGTTGACTTTCCATGTGATGAGACATGTGATGAGAAAACAGCAAAGCTGAAGGTGCTACTTGGCTCCTCTGAAAGCCGTATTTCTGCTTTCTCCTCCCTACATGACTTTTTCTTTAATGGAATTCTGGGAAGATGTGTGAGTGAGAAAATCTGAGTATGGAAGGTGTTGCAAAGATGTACATGTAAAAAATCAAGGTAAACTATCATAACATGTAAATAAACTATATTCCTAAAGCTGCAAATTTTTTAGTTGAGAGTAATTATTATTATGTTCAATTATTTGTTAACCATCATGATGAAATGTCTTCTAGATGCACCTTTGCTTATATCAGCTTATTGGCAAGATGTCTGTAAGGTGGCTTAACTAAGAGTAGTCGGATTCTATTTATAATGTAAAATAATAAAAATACGCAAATCTATTCAGTTCTTGATAGTTCCCAAAGCTTTTCACATCCATCATCATGTTTTGCCTTCTCAATAGCCCTGTGGAGTAGCTAGAGATGATATAATTGCAGCTGGAAATGAAGACAATATTCAAACGGAGCATGTCAACGAATTTGCTAGCACAATTTTCTCCTATTTCTGTGACACAGATGTGAAAAAAAAAAAAAGGAAGAAAGGAAAAGCAGAATGAATGCCAAGAAATAGCATGGGATTAGAAATGTTGTTCATTTCTTCTTTCAGTAAACCACAGAAAGATAACAAAGGCTACTGCGCCCAGTACAGAGGGGGAGGTGTGTAACACAGTCCTGGCAAAAGACGCTCTTGTTTTCTCAACACCTCCTATGCGGACCCTGAGGAGGCCCAAGAGCTACTGGTCCACGCCGCCTGGCATGAACTGAAAGTAGTGAGCCCACTCTGCCGGCCAGCTGCTGAGGCTTTGTTGTGTAACCACATCTTCCAGGAGTGCAGTCCTGGAGTAGTGCCTACTCCTACTCCCATTTGCAGGTAAAATCTCAAAAATAAGCCAAAGGAAAAATTCCATTTTTCTATCTGCACAACAGAAGGAGGTTTTTGAAAGAAATTGTAATGTGCAACAGTAAAATAAAAAGTATGTTTTCATCCAAAACAGGAGGTAACGACTGGGCACAGTGGCTCATGCTTGCAATCCCAGCACTTTGAGAGGCTGAGGCGGGTGGATCACTTGAGGTCAGGAGTTCGACACCAGCCTGGCCAATGTGGTGAAACCCTGTCTCTATTAAAAATACAAAAAATAACCGGGTGTGGTGGTGCATGTCTGTAATCCCAGCTACTCAGGAGGCTGAGGCAGGAGAATCACTTGAACTAGGAAGGTGGAGGTTGCAGTGAGCTGAGATCACACCACTGTACTCCAGCCTGGGCAACAGAGCCAGACTCGGTCTCAAACAAACAAACAAGAAAACAAATAGGAGGTAATTAATCAGAAAAAATTTCTACCACGTAAATCACTGAAGATAACCTAAAATACAAGTACCTAGAACCTCTAGATGTCATAAAATGTATACTCCCTTACTCTTGTTATTGTTCATATTACCATATTCATAAATATCCCTGATATCTATCAAATGAAAGGAGAAATCTTAAACTAACATGGACTTCTAATGAGGTCCATGAGTAAGCCAAGAGAGAGAAAATAAAGACAGTGTGTCATGTATTTGTCAATAAATGAGATCATGACAAGCATTTCAGAATGTTATTTTAAAGTACAGCCCATCCAAAATTCTAAGTTCTGATGCTGTTGCCTCATTTGGGTGGGGATAGGAGGGAATTAGATTATAAATAGATATTTTTTTTAAAACTTCCATACTTTTAAACTATTGAAATTGATAAATTCATGTTGAGTAGAATTATCTTCATCTTTACTTACTTCTTATGTAGAAAAGAAAAGAACCAATCTAGTTTTTGGGCCAAATAGAACGAAGTCTAAATACTGTTAGTTCTGCTTTCTTGATGTGTGTGGTCTTGGCTAAACTTCAGTTTCCTCATCTGCCCAGTAGAGTTGAGAGGATTAAAGGATAAATCACACCCACAGAATATGTCAGAAACTAGATAGACACTGTTACTCCTAAATTTTCTGTGGGAAGAAAACCATGAAAATTATCAACACAACACATTTCCACTTCTAGTTTGATAAAACCAGAAACTATTTAAATATTGCAGTAATTTTAGGACACTCTCTATTTAGTATATAATAACTACAGTATGGTCATTAAATTAGAGTTCTGTAGTCCTCAATTTACTGCAAAGTTTGAGGGTTTGGAGACACTATAAGAGTAATATAATTTGTTTATTCATCTAAGATGATTGTCTTGTGATCAGGCATGTCATCTAAAAATCTCTAGGGACTTCGGCATTGAGGGAATAAGAAGGGGAAAGAGAAGGAGAAAAAAAGTAAAGTTATTTCAAAAAGAAAATGGGAAGAGTGGGTGAGAGGCAGTAAAATTTGTTTTAACAGAATTTAAGAAACTAATGCTATTTCAACTGTCCTTGCAGTTATTTGAAAAAATAGTGCCTCTGTTAATTGTCACTTCTTTAGATTTTACTTTCTTGAGCTTCTTTATAAGATTCTCCAAAATTGGTTATTTGATATACTGCTCAAAAATGAAAATCCTTTTGCTAGAAAGTAACACGTGTATAATAAACAGAAATGTTACAAGCAAAATAAAGTGACAGTAGGTTCTATCAGCTCTTCCTTTAGTACTGCTAACATAATTGGTGGTGGCCACTGGAATAGTTATCATACTTACACAGTGACACTCAGGCAAATCAGCTCAACACCATGGACAGATGCTTGAGATGAATAATAATTAGATTAGAAAATTTTCTGTGTATGTGTGACAGCCATTGTGGTTTTCTGATTACAAAACCCACAAGACTCAATTGTATCAAAAAAATAGAATGTACCAAAAAAACACTAAGCAGAAAATAAAAAAATGTACTTGACAGTTTTAGGTATTTAAAATATTTTTTTCTATTTATAGCCTTTACCCATTTTGCCACTAGATTGCTTATTCTTTTCTAATAAAATTGTAAGATTATGATCACTTACCCATGTGCTTATTACACATTCTATAAATTATCTTTCCCAATGCAAAGTGAACTTTGGTTTTTATTTTTTAATTATGGACATTTTCATATGTATACAAAGTAGAGATTATAGATGACTAATGCCAAGGTACCACTCACCCAGCTTTAACAATTTTCAGCTCAGGGTCAATCTTATTTCATTCCTATCCACTCAGCTCCCTAAAACGCCATCACCAGATTACTTATTCAGAAGAAAATCACTGATGTCATATTATATTTGTGTATAATAGGCTGTTCTGGAAGGCACAATTTGTAAATTTTTTTTTTTTATAGTGAAGTCAATTAGTCTCTGTTTTTAGTTTCTGCCTTTGTCATTTAATCTTGTTATAAAGTTTGCTCTAATCTTGTTATAAAGTTTTTTCTTATGATTTCATTTTGGGAATAGTTGACTCTGATTTATTCTATCGAGTTAGCCAGTTGTCCAATAACCACAAATGAAATTTTTCATCCTCGTTCTTTTGATTTAAAATAATGCATTTATCTGCAGTGAGCCAAGATCATGCCACTGCACTCCAGCCTGGGTGACAGAGACTCCGTCTCAAATAATAATAATAATAATAATGCATTTATTATAACACTAATTATCATGCCTCAAGTAAACTTTTTACAATATTGTATCCTACACACTAGGTTGTTATTAAATAGCTGAGTCATCATTGGATGGTGACCATATGAAATCAGGTTCTTCCATCACGAGCTTCATGGTTTGCATCCATTTTATGTCAAACTCTTCTCAGCATGCTATACTTTCATAAGCTTTGCCACTGCATCCAACTAAAATCTCATCTAAAAATGGACCTTATTTAATAATACTTCAGATTTGCCTTAAATGGCACAGATTCAGATAAACTAGTGACATACATCTGAAATTATGCTTTATATAATGCAATTAATAATTACCTCAGCATACATTCATTATTCATGTATTCATAATAATGAATGTATGATGAATTCATAATAATGAATGATTATTGAGCTTTCTTTTATCAATGTTGTTATTTTCATAGTAATGGAAATGATGAAGCATATTTGAATTTTGCTAAATAGCAAAAAAATCTTTGAATGACTTGTATTTGTAGAGTAAGGGTGGGTAAGGTAACCAACCATTCTCATTTGCCTGGGATGGAGGACTTTCTTGGAACACAGTACTTTCACTGCTAAAACCCAGAGAGTTGGTCACTACTAAGGTATGTGTTTATATTTACTTCTATCTATATTTCTGTATTCTGAATTCTATTTCATTGATGGTTTGTCTATTTTTGCACTAGACACTTTGGATTTAATTACTGAGTCTTCATAATTAATTTCAAATTTTTGTGCTATGAATTTCACAGTTTATCATCTCTTAAACATGTGTTGTTTACTTATATAATTATTTTTAATTATTACATGTGGACATTAGCAAAATGCCTCTAAATTTCATATTTAAAATTATATAAGTTATAATTATATAACTATAAACATATTGTAAGTTATATAATAAACTACATAATTGTATAACATCATATATGTTATATAATTATACTGTAAAACTTATTATATAATAATTTTTAAATATGAAATTTAGAAACATTTTGCCAGTGAATGGAATTTGATCAGAATGATGCTAAGTTTATACAATTAATTTAAGGCAAATAATTATATTTATATTACTGAGTATTCATTCAGGAGTATGGTATGCCATTCCTTTTATACAGATCTTATTTTATGCCTGCTAGTAACATGTTTCTTTTTTTTATTAAGTTTATGACTAGGTGTGTTTTATAGTCGTTGTTGTTGCAAGAGTATCAATTATAATATGGTTATTACAGGAGGCTAGAAATGCCCATAAAACACAGGGATGCAATTAATTCCCTTGTTCCTATTTTAATAAAACTGCTTTAATTTCTTTAGAATTTTTATACATTAGAGTTGAACTACGTAATTTTTTGGATCATATTAATCAGATTTTTAAAAATGTATTCTTTTTTGAGATACTTGATAGAAGTATAATTTATATACCAGAAACTGTACCCCTTTTAAGCATATGGTTCAGAGTTTGACAAAAAGTATACAACTATGTAACCACTACCCCGATCAAGACGTAGAATGTTTTCATCACCCATAAAGTTCTCTTACACGCATTTCTAACCAATTCCCCATTATCTCTAACGGCATCCCTGTTCTGATTTCTCTGACCATAGTATATAACTAGTTTTGCTTGTTCCTGAATCTCATACTCATAAAACTGTACAATATATACTGCTCTGTGTCTGACTTCTTTTGTTCAACATAATGTTTTTGATATTCATTCATATTGCCACATGTAACAGTGATTTGTTCCTTTTCATTGCCGCTTTTATTTGCGTGGTTGAGATGGAAATAAGTGAAGGAGTAGGTAGGGGCAAGCTCCCCTTCATGTTACCTAAGAATTATGAAGCAATTCATTTGAACAACTGCAGTAACAAAAGAAAAGTTAGTATAGAAATGGTAGGCCACTCAAGATGACTGACTCACCACCACCAACAACAAAATGTCAGATACCAGCTTTAGACACAACGGATCATCCAAAATAATATATCCTGCAATTTGTAGTTTATTCCAATTTTGTTTGGTATTATACATCCTAATTATTGAGAGGAATCAAGTCTCATCAGTCCTAAATCATTGATCCTTGCCAACAAGTGGGTATTTTTTTCCATTTTATTTAACAAGTTGTTACTACTATATAATAAAGCCATTTCATTTTATTATATTTATATGCATCAACTGCTTTATAGTATTCTATTTGATTTTTGATTGATAGTCTATGGTTCCTCTGATGGAAACAATATGGTCTATAAATAATGATAGATCTCTTTTTTTTATTATACTCTAAGTTCTGGGGTACATGTGCAGATCTTGCAGGATTGTTACATAGGTATACCATGCCATGGTGGTTGGCTGCCTCCAACCCCCATCACCTACATTAGGTATTTCTCCTAATGTTATCCCTCCCCAATCTTCCCAGCCCCTGATACCCCTCTCCTAGCCCCCAACCTCCCAACAGACCCCAGTGTGAGATGTTCCCCCTCCATGTGTCCATGTGTTCTCACTGTTCAACACTCGCCTATGAGTGAGAACATGCGGTGTTTGGGTTTCTGTTCTTGTGTCAGTTTGCTGAAAATGATAGTTTCCAGATTCATCCATGTCCCTGCAAAGGACATGAACTCGTTCTTTATTATGGCTGCATAGTATTCCATGGTGCATATGTGCCACATTTTCTTTATCCAGTCTCTCCTTGATGGGCCTTTGGGTTGGTTCCAAGTCTTTGCTATTGTAAACAGTGCCGCAGTGAACTTACGTGTGCCTCTGTCTTTATAAGATAATTATTTATAATTCTTTGGGTATATACCCAATAATGGGATTGCTGGGTCAAATGGTATTTCTAGTTCTAGATCCTTGAAGTATCACCACACTGTCTTCCACAATGGTTGCACTAATTTACACTCCCACCAACAGTGTAAAAGTGTTCCTATTTCTCCACATCCTCTCCAGCATCTGTTGTCTCCAGATTTTTTAATGATTGCCATTCTAACTGGCGTGAGATGGTAACTCAATATGGTTTTGATTTGCATTTCTCTAATGACCAGTGATGATTAGCATTTTTTCATATTTGTTGGCTGCATAAATGTCTGCTTTTGAAAAGTGCCCGTTCATATCCTTCACTGACTTTTTGACAGGATTGTTTATTTTTTTCTTGTAAATCTGTTTAAGTGCTTTGTAGATTCTGGATTTTAGCCCTTTGTCAGATGGGTAGCTTACAAAAAATTTTTTCCCATTCTCTTGGTTGCTGGTTCAGCCTAGTGGTTGTTTCTTTTGCTGTGCAGAAGCTCTTAAGTTTAATTAGATCCCATTTGTCTATTTTGGCTTTTGTTGCCATTGCTTTTGGAGTTTTGGTCATGCTGTCCTTGCCTATGCCTATATCCTGTATAGTATTGCCTAGATTTTCTCCTAGGGTTTTTATGGTGCTAGGTCTTATGTTTAAATCTTTAATCCATCTGGAGTTAATTTTTGTATAAGGTGTAAGGAAGGGGTTCAGCTTCGGCTTTCTGCACATGGCTCATCAGTTTTCCCAACACCATTTATTAAACAGGAAATCCTTTCCCCATTGCTTTTGTCAGGTTTGTCAAAGATAAGATTGTTGTAGATGTGTGGTGTTACTTCCAAGGCCTCTGTTTTGTTCCATTGGTCTTCATCTCTGTTTTGGTACCAGTACCATGCTGTTTTGATTACTGTAGCCTTGAAGTATAGTCTGAAGTCAGGTAGCTTGATGCCTCCAGCTCTGTTCTTTTTGCTTAGGATTGTCATGGCTATGTGGGCTCTTTTTTGGTTCCATATGAAGTTTAAGGTGTTTTTTTTTCCAGTTCTGTGAAGAAGGTCAATGGTAGCTTGATGGGGATAGCACTGAACCTATAAATTACTTTGGCTACTGTGTTCGTTTTCATGCTATTGATTCTTCCTAACCATGAGCATGGAATGTTTTTCCATCTGTTTATGTTCTCTCTTATTTCCTTGAGCTCTCCTTGAAAAGGTCCTTCACATCCTTAGTTGTACTCCTAGGTATTTTATTCTCTTTGTAGCAATTGTGAATGAGAGTTCACTCAATATTTGGCTGTTTGTCTGTTATTAGTATATAGGAATGCTTGTGATTTTTGCACATTGATTTTGTATCCTGAGACTTTGCTGAAGTCACTTAGCAACTTAAGGAGATTTTAGGCTGAGACAATGGGGTCTTCTAAATATACAATCATGTTGTCTGCAAATAGAGACAATTTCACTTTCTCTTTTCCTAATTGAATATCCTTTATTTCTTTTCCTTTCCTGATTGCTCTGGCTAGAACTTTCAATATTATGTTGAATAGGAATGGTGAGAGAGGGTGCCCTTGTCTAGTGCCAGTTTTCAAAGGGAATGCTTCCAGTTTTTACCCATTCAGTACGATATTGGTCGTGGGTTTGTTGTAAATAGCTTTTATTATTTTGAGATATGTTCCATCGATACCTAGTTTATTAAAAGTTTTTAGCATAAAGGGCTGTTGAATTTTGTTGAAGGCCTTCTCTGCATCTATTGAGGAAATCATGTGGTTTTTGTCTTTGGTTCTGTTTATGTGATGGACATGTTTATGGATTTGTGGATGTTGAACCAGCCTTGCAACCCTGGGATGAAGCCTACTTGATCGTGATGGATAAGCTTTTTGATGTGCTGTTGCAATCAGTTTGCCCGTATTTTATTGAAGACTTTTGCATCTGTGTTCATCATGGATATTGGCCTGAAGTTTTCTTTTTTTGTTGAGTCTCTGCCAGGTTTTGGTATCAGGATGATGTTGGTCTCATAAAATGAGTTAGGGAGTATTCCCTCTTTTTGTATTGTTTGGAATAATTTCAGAAGGAATGGTACCAGCTTCTCTTTGTACGACTGGTAGAATTCAGCTGTGAACACATCTGGACCTGGACTTTTTTTGGTTGGTAGGCTATTAATTGCTGCCTCAACTTCAGACCTTGTTAGTGGTCTATTCAGGGATTCAACCTCCTGGTTTTAGTCTTGGGAGGGTGTAAGTGTCCAGGAATTTATCCATTTCTTCTAGATTTACTGGTTAATTTGCATAGGGTTGTTTGCAGTAATCTCTGACAGTAGTTTGTATTTCTGTGGAATCGGTGGTGATATCCCCCTTTATTATTCTTTACTGCATCTATTGGATTCTTCTCTCTTTCTTTTTTATTGGTCTGGCTAGCGTCTATTTTGTTGATCTTAAAAAAAAACAGCTCTTGGATTCACTGATTTTTTGAAGGGTTTTTTGTGTCACTATCTCCTTCAGTTCTGCTCTGAGCTTAGTAATTTGTCTTCTGCTAGCTTTTGCATTTGTTTGATCTTGCTCCTCTAGTTCTTTTAATTGTGACAATAGGGTGTCAATTTTAGAGCTTTCTTCATGTCTTATGTTGGCATTTATTGCTATAAATTTCCCTCTCGACACTGCTTTAAACATGTCCCAGAGATTCTGGTACATTGTGTCTTCGTTCACGCTGGTTTTGAAGAACATCTTTATTTCTGCCTTCATGTCATTATTTACCCAGTAGTCATTCAGGAGGAGGTTGTTCAGTTTCCATGTAGTTGTGCAGTTTTGAGTGAGTTTCTTAATCCTGAGTTCTAATTTGATTACACGTGGTCTGAGAGACTGGTTATCATTTCTGTTCTTTTGCATTTGCTGAGGAGTGATTTACTTCCAATTATGTGGTCAATTTTAGAGTAAGTGCAATGTGGTGCTGAGAAGAATGTATATTCTGTGGATTTGGGATGGAGAGTTCTGTAGATGTCTATTAGGTGAACTTGGTCCAGATCTGAGTTCAAGTCCTGGATATCCTTGTTAATTTTTGGTCTCGATCTAATATTAACAGTGGAGTATTAAAGTCACCCACTATTATTGTGTGGGAGTCTAAGTCTTATTGTAGGTCATTAATAACTTGCTTAATGTATCTGGGGGCTCCTGTATTGGGTCCATATATATTTAGGATAGTTAGCTCTTCTTGTTGTATTGATCCTTTCACCATTATGTAATGCCCTTCTTTGTCTCTTTTGATCTTTGCTGGTTTAAAGTTCATTTTATCAGAGACCAGGATTGCAACCTCTGCTTTTTTTTGCTCTCTATTTGCTTGGTAAATCTTCCTCCATCCCTTTGAGTCTATGTGTGCCTTTGCACGTGAGATGGGTCTCCTGAATATAGCACTCCGATGGGTCTTGACTTTTTATCCAATTTGCCAGTCTATGTCTTTTGATTGGGTCATTTAGTCCATTTACCTTTAAGATTAATATTATGTGTGAATTTGATCCTGCCATTTTGATACTAGCTGGTTTTGCCCTTCAGTTGACACAGTTTCTTCATTGTGTCAATGTCAAATGTACCATATGGCATGTTTTTGCAGTGGCTGGTACTGGTTGTTCCTTTCCATGTTTAACGCTTCCTTAGGAGCTTTTGTAAGGCAGACCTGGTGGTGACAAAAATCTCTCAGCAATTGCTTGTCCATAAAGGATTTTATTTCCCCTTCACTTATGAAGCTTAGTTTGACTGGATGTGAAATTCTGGGTTGAAAGATCTTTTCTTTAAGGATTTGAATATTGGCCCCTACTCTCTTCTGGCTTGCAGGGTTTCTGTCAAGAGATCTGCTTTGAGTCTGATGAGCTTCCCTTTGTGGGTAACCTGATCTTCTTCCTGGCTGTCCTTAGCATTTTTTATTTCAAACCTGGTGAATCCGACGATTATGTGCCTTGGGGTTGCTCTTGTTGAGGAGTATCTTTTTGGCTTTCTCTCTATTTCCTGGATTTGAATGTTGACCTGCCTTGCTAGGTTGAAGAAGTTCTCCTGGATTATATCCTGAAGAGTGTTTTCCAACTTGGATTCATTTTCCCCGTTACATTCAGGTACACCAATCAAATGTAGATTAGGTCTTTTCACATAATCCCATATTTCTTGGAGGCTTTGTTCATTTATTTTCACTCTTTCTTCTCTAATCTTGCCTTCTCATTTTATTTCATTGAATTGATCTTCAATCTCTGATATCCTTTCTTCTGCTTGATGTATTCAGCTACTGAAACTTGTGTATGCTTCACGAAGTTCTCATGCTGTGTTGTTCAGCTCCATCAGGTTATTTATGTTCTTCTCTAAGCTGTTTATTCTAGTTAGCATTTTGTCTAACCTTTTTTCAAGGTTCTTAGTTTCTTTGCATTGGGTTAGCACATGTTCCTTTAGCTCAGAGAAGTTTGTTATTACCCACCTTCTGAAGCCTGCTTCTGTCAATTCATCAAACTCATTATCCATCCAATTTTGTTCTCTTGCTAATGAGGAATTGTGATCCCTTGGAGGAGGAGAGACATCTGGTTTTTGGTGATTTCTTCATTTTTGCACTGCTGTATTCCTGTCTTTGTGGATTTATCTACCTTTGGTCTTTGAAGTTGATGACTTTTGGATGGGGTCTCTGAGTGGATATCCTTTCTGTTGATGTTGAAGGTATTTTTTGGTTTTTTTAGTTTTCCTTCTAACAGTCACGCCCCTCTGCTGCAGGACTGCTGGAGGTCCACTCCAGACCCTGCTTCCTGGCAATCACGCACAGGGGCTGCAGATCAGCAAAGATTGCTGCCTGTTTCTTCCTCTGGTAGCTTCATCCCAAAAGGGTACCTGCCAGATGTCAGCCAGAGCTCTCCTGTATGAGGTATCTCTTTGGATATACAGGGGTCAGGGAGCCACTGGAGGAGGCAGTCTGTCCCTTATCAGAGCTAAAGTGCTGTGCTGGGAGCTCCGTTGCCCACTTCAGAGCTGCTGGGTAAGGACGTTTAAGTCTGCTGCAGTGGAACTTACAACTACCCCTTTTCCCAGGTGCTCTGTCCCAGGAAGGTGGGGCTTTATTTATAAGACCCTGAGGGGCTGCTGCCTTTTTTCAGAGATGCCCTGCCCAACAAGGAGGAAGTCTAGTCACAATCTGCCTACAGGAGCATTGCTGAGCTGTTGGGGCTCTGCCCAGCTGCTGTGTAAACTTCCTTGCAATTTTCTTTACACAGGTAAGGTTAGAACTGCCTTGGTAATGGCGGTCTGCCTCAGTAATGGTGGACGCCTTTCCCCCCACCAAGCTCGACCACACAGGGTCCAGCTCAAACTGCTGCACTTGCTGCAAAACTCTCAAGCCAGTGGGTTTCAGTTTGCTGGTCTTTGTGGGGGTGGGACCCGCCGAGCCAGATCACTTGGCTCCCTGCATTCAGCCCCCTTTTTCTCAGGGGAATGGGTGGCTCTGCCTCGCAGGCATTCCAGGTGCCAGCTAAAACAGCCACCTCAGATTTGTGCTGGAGACCCATGGCACCAGCTGAATCAGCCACCCAGATTTGTGCTGGAAACCTGCAGTGCTTGTCGGCCCAGCAGGAGTCTCCCTGTCTGTGGGCTGTAAAGACCATGGGAGAAGCCCAGTACCTGAACCAGAGTGCTGGAGTGGCTGGAAAAGTCCCCGATGTCCTCTGTTGGGTTGCAGGGGGTCCTCCAGCCCATTGCACCTTCCCCGGGTGAGGCAGCACCCCACCCTGCCTCAGTTTGCCCTCCTTGGGCTACGCCCACTGTCCAACCAGTCTCATTGAGATGAACTTGGTACCTCAGTTGGAAATGCAGAGATCACCCGCCTTCTACATCACCTTTGCTGGGAACTGTGCTCCGGAGCTCTTCCTATTCAGCCATCTTGGTGGAAGTCCAGACCTCTTTCTTAATTACAATCTACTCTTTCTTGATTGACATTTAGGAAATTTTTACTAAAATTAAAATTAAATTTTACCTTTGTATGTTAGCACAAAATACATTTATTGAGTAACTTTCCAACATTTATGTCGCAGATCAGTTTACCTGTATGAGCCACAGGTGGTTCTTTTTAAGATTGAAAATAATTCACCTTTTTAAAAGAAAAAAATCCCTATCATTGAAATTTTAAATGTATTAGAAAAGTATAGTTATTTCCTAAATCTGTAAGTCATTTGCAGCATATGTTTAAACATTTTTTTCTAATTCCCATTGTTACTTAAATAAGTCGTTTTATTGAAAAAATGTTATTTTTTAAAATCCTCATCACCAAACATCTTATTCCCATTGAAGAAAATATAATCTAAAAATTTTTACATTTTAATATTTTAAAGGTTTCTTTTATCTGATATATAATAAATTAGCATTTGTAAAGATTTAGTCTCTTCCATTAACATACAAAATTCATATATTTATGTTCAGTCTTTTCTGCTCTCTTGCTTTTTGCACCAATATTAAACTAAAATTGAATTTAGCGCTGATAATTGGTAAGTTTGATCTTCATTTTTTGGTATATCTTTTGAAAAAGTCTGTTTGCCTTTATTCATCAAAGTAGTTCAGAAGTTGTCAGCCATTTTATTTTCTACTTCTGCTTGCTTGTGAGATTTTTAAAAGCATGCTAGTCACTCATGGCTTTCTAATTATTAGGTTGGTGCAAAAGTAACTGTGGTTTTTTTCCAGTAAACATAATGGCAGGAACCACAACTACTTTTGCATCAGCCTAGTATAAGCAATCATTCAACGATGTATGCCTCTTTTCATGAATGATGTGGAATTGTATGTGTCCAGCAAATATTTATTGATCTCCTTCTGGACTCCAAGTACTACACTGGGCATTTGGGATATATTAATGAACATAATAATTACATGACTTATATGTAAGTTAGAAGATGTTAAATGTCATGGAAAAAGAAAAAAGGAGTGCCAGGGTAAGGAAGACCAGGAATACTAAAGACAGGGGAGAAAGTTGTAACTTCAAAAACAAGGTATTCAGGGTAGACCTAATTAAGTTGGCATAATTGTACCGAATCTTCCAAACTTGTTCTTTGAAACTGTATCTGAAATTATAAACCATATTTTTATTGTTCAATTATATTTTATTTGCGTATGTTCAATTTTTGGACCATTATTCTTAGTTTTTACATTTGATTTAATAATCATATATAAGTAGATACTTGGAGGAGCTTACTATGTTACTTATCATTAATACTCATTGTCATTCATTTCAAATAAAATCTTTTTCTTAAATTCCTAATTTTAATTCACTTCTTGTTCATTCGTCTCTACTCATCTCTCACTCAGCTGGAGTAGGTGATTTTTACATGTAAAAAAAATTTCTGTAATCTTACATATGTGTTTTTGACTGGGATTTAAGTCTGTGTTAACACAAGTGTCAGTTCTTGTGTTAGTTCTCCTCAAACACTAAGGACTCTGACCATTATTTTCTGGCCACGTTGTAATGAAGAGGAAGCAGAAAGCAATCCTGACTTTTGTTCCCTTGTAAGGAACGTTTTCCTCTCTCCAGATGGTAGAAAGGTTATTTTTCTAATCTTTGAGATTCACAATATTTATAAAATTCATTTGGTGATAGATTTATTTTGTTTTCTTTCATGTAATATAAATAATATAAAAAAATAATGGATAATATACTCCAAACATTATATCCTTTTAATCTCAAAAATGTTTTCTTATGCCACATCTTTGATTTTCTATTATTTATGTGCTCTGATTCTCTTGCTGAGAAACACTATTATTTGACTTTGGATTTCTTACTTGCTCTACCTTATCAGTTATTTCACACATTACTTTCATCTGTTTAGCCTTTCTTGCATTCATTTAGGTCCTTTCTTTCTGTATTCAATTGAATATTTAGTTCAAATATGTTTATTTTTTGTAGTCCCATTTGTTTTCTATTTTCAGTGAAGATTGTAAGTGTTGGTTTTATTTTTTGTGGTTTCTATTTTCTGTAGTTACTTCCATGTTCAAATTATCCTACTTTTCAGTCTATAGTTCATCCTGATTTGTTTTTTTCTTGTGAAAAACTCTGCTATCGAGGGCATGCTTTAGTGTATGGCAATGAAAACAAAGCAAATCAAAAGCCATTCATTAATGTGTTCTATTCTATTTAGAATAAAAAAAATTCCCAGGTATTTGCTTCTTCTGCATAACGTGGAGTATAGAACGTTTTTCATATGTTCCATATTGATTTTTGCACAGTTTATGCTGTCTGCATGCACAAAAAATGTGCTTATACAACCCAGGGGTGGAACCAAGCTAAGCAACTCTCCTCAGGTCCTTTACCTTATGAGAAGTCTTGAAAGCCCCACTATACTCTCTTCTCCCTCACACAAACCAAGAATTATAAATCCCATTGTTATCTCCATATAATAATATATTTGCATCTCATCACATTCATATGCACAGCCTTTTATTCTACGCATGCTCAATTACTGCATATTGGCAAGTTAGGAAAGCAGGAGTGTGGGAATAAACATGAAAAAAGACATCATTGTGGTATACATTTATGTATGTATACACACACTCACAATTTCCTCCTCTCTGAATCCTTCAGATACTGACTAAAGGACATCTGCTATTATTATGTTTAATTTAGTTAATTATCTTTAATTTCCTCTTATTATTAACCCCAAATACTTTCATTTGAAATTAACCAGGTTTCTCCTATGCAGTCTGTCCTATTTTTATCAGGCTTAAAGAAATACTAATCCACAAAATTCCAAGTCATCCAACTAGCCCCTTTACTCATAATACAACATGTAGATGCACATAACAGCTTCATATTCAAACAGATATTACTTGGGCCTTCTCAGATGGAAGCATGCATAGCAATGGAACAAGATTCTGTGTGTCAAAGTAAGGGCTGGGTAAGGACCCTCATGCCCTCCTATAAACTGCCAGGGAGGTGGTGCTGTTTTGTTTCAGAGGACAAAGCACACAGAGCCCCAGACTTAAGCCCTGCCTATTAGCCCAAGATGATAGAAAAATCTTCCAGCTGGAAAATGATTGACAATGATCCTGACTTTCAGCAGATGTGTTTTTTAAAACTCCGTATACCTTACTTATCTACCTGTGTTATTTGAATATGAAGTTGGGAGAAGAAATATCACAGATTCCCAATCTAATATGTTTTAAATTTGACATTTTTCTCCCCCAGACTGGCATTGTGATTAACAACAAAATGAGATTAGCATTTCATCTCACTGGACAGTACACTTGATTTCATGAAGTCTCGTACTATTTACAGTAAAAAAGATTCTTTCATAAACGCTTGTTCAAGAACAGACAATGTACTATGATGATGTCTTGAAAACACAGAATTTAGGGTCTGCCACAAATTTGCTTTAACATGTTATGATTCATCAAGTTTTGTTCTCCATACAATATTTTAGAGAGTACTGCTTGGCAGTAAAGGAGCTCTTCTGTGCAAAAGAATGGCTGGCAATGGAAGAGAAGACCCACAGAGGACTCTACAGATCCGAGATGCATTTGCTGTCTGTGCCAGAATGCAGCAAGCTTCCCAGCATGCACTGGGATCCCATGGCCTGTGCCAGACTGCCACATCTAGGTAACAAAGAGTTCTCCCAAGACTTTGGAGATTAAGAGAAATTTACCATTTTGAAGAAACTAAGGGGTGAATTTACAGCTTCTAGTATTTCTAGGGGCATTTCTATTTTTTTTTTTTTTTTTTTTTTTTTTTTTTTTTTTTTGAGTTCTGCCTTCCTTAGATACCTACTAGTGGAATTGTAATGCTATCCTAATTGCACAAGTTTGCATAAGAACTTATTTCATTTGCTCTAAAATAAGTGCAACAACACTTCTAACTACTGCCTGACCTTTTAGATTCTTTCATAGGGACTCTTATGAGAGCCTGTAACATTTTCTGGAATGTGCAGAAAAATGGCTAAGAAACATCTCAGATTTTGTCAGAAGAGTGAATAAAGGAATGAAGTGCTTTTTCTTAGCCAAGAAAGCATGCTAAAATAAGACACATGTTTGAAAATGCTGATCTCACAAAACAAAACTGAATTGCTTCATGTTGCTTTAATGAACTTTGTTTGTAAGGAACTACGTTGTTATCCCTAACAGCTGGTTTAATTTCAAAGATCCAATTCTTTCATAATCAAATGCAAAGAATGTTTTCCAGTTGTATATTAAAAAGCTGAAAGAGAACTTGCATTTCTTAGCACTCTCTCACATAATATGTGAGATATCTGTATGCTCACTGAAAACAAATTTTTATCCTTTCCCCTTCAGATTATAACAAAGAAAACCTAAAAAGTAAGTAATTGTGTTTGTGCCCTTGAAACCTTACGTGTATTTAATTGGATTCATGCATGTGTGTTTACACTCATATTTCCTGATGCCCAGAACAGAGTACAGCCCCTCTCAAAGTCTTCTCACCATACGCATCCAGGGTAGAACATGAGGGAAGATCATGGAAGGTCTCAGTTTACAGCTTTTTATTAGACTGTGGAAAGTACCATATTTAGTGAGTCATACAAACACTATCTCCCACCTTAAGGTTGTCAGCCTGTTTTATTTCTTGTGTGTCTGTAAAGTAAGCCAAATTTAAGATGTCACCTTTTGATTTTGTATTTGTGATTTGGTATAATCTAATTATTTATAGATGAAACCAATATTTATTTCTTCATTGAGCCAATTCGTGATCTTCATTTGTGACAACAGATCCCTCTTTTGGAAGTTAGGTATTTTTTAAGACAGCTGATTTCTAGTATAAAGCTTATAGGATCAAATCAAATGGCTTTAAAAAGATCATCACAAAAATCTCTAGGAAAGAATTCAAGAAGGTTACTTGAATGTCCTACAAACTAACTTGTATCAGATAGTGCTTTAACCTGTCAGTACACAGAAATCCCCAGGATGAAATTAGAAAAGCTTTTCATGTCAATTAACTTCCTGTGGTCTCAGTGTTCTAAGGCTTAAATCACACTTACTTCCTGTAATACATATTCCAGGCCTAATCCCCTGTGTACTTGGCTAGGTGCCAGGACTTGATTTTATCAACTTGTTTAAAGGACCAACACTTAAAGTATTAAAAGAAAGACTACTGGTCCCAGCTGAATCACGCCAAGTTATTAAACAAGAAGGGTTAGGAAACCTTAAAAATCTATTATTCTGGTAGCCTGTCAAATTGTTATTCCCAAATCAAAGGAATAAAAAAGAATTTCAATTATTTGTTATATGAGCAGACAAAGTTTACTTTGATTGGACTTTTAATTGATGACTGTACTCTTAGTTATCCATCAATTGTTTACTCACTCATCCATTCAAACATTCATTGAGGGTTTACTGTGTAGAAGGAGCAGATCATTCATCTTAAATTAGACAGGAACAATACACAAAAAGTATCCATATTTCTGCCTTTCACACTAATTATAAAGGAACTTTGAGTGGCTCAAACTAGCTACAGTAAATTTTCTAATCTTTAAAGAAAGCTTTATGAAATCTTTGATACATGTTAGAAATGAGCTCCTAATGTCATAAACTGATCATTTAAACTGAGAATAGGGTAGGGAATGTCTGAAAGTATACTCCCTGAATGAAAAGCAATTATTATTAAAAGAGTTGGCTTTAGCAGGTCAATAGTTGAGCAAAGAAAACATCCTTATTAGGCAGTGTCCCATATTTTATAGGAATGTGTAAAGCCCTCAAATATTTCTTAAAGACTATCTTAATTTCTAAGTAAACTCTAAAGAATATCACCAGCTCATTTGGAGAGGTCACAGAAGAGCTGTTAAGCATTTGTTTATCTTTGCATTATTTTCTTCTTCCTTGAACACAGGGACTAGAATTTCAGTATCTTTTTTTTTTTTTTTTTTTTTTTTTATTTCTTTGGCTGAAGTGAAACATCTTTATGAGCAGGCAATGCCTTTGTGCTATTTACATTATTTGTCTGCTAAGCAAGGATTACCCTATTCCTCTCTTCCATGAGACTTCACATATTTTACTATATAAACACTCAGCAGTGAATCTGTCTTCTATTTCAGAGGTGCTGTGGAGAAAACGGTATCTGTCTTAATCATTGAAATAAGGATTTGCTATTCTCCTGAATTCTCTTTTTCCTTCCGTCTTTGCTCTTTCTATACATATATATGGAGAATGAAGGACCCAATGAACGTACCCAAATCCAAACTAATTTGTGTGATATATACATTATCTCTCTTAATACTCCCAATAGCCCTATAAAATTAAGCACTATGAATGTCCTCCATTTTATAAACAACTCAACATGAGAAAGGGAGATGAATTTTACCCATCTAGTAAGGTGATAAGCCAGATATTGAACTCAAATCTATCTGATTGTGGCTCTGTCTTCAGTGCCTAGTTTCCTACATATTATACCTGATGCCTTTCTGCTATCACTAAAGTTTTTAAAAATTCCAAGACCTCATGTGTAATAAAGCTTAACTGATTGTTTAACTGATTCCTTTTTGAATAAATACCACTACGTTTTCACATTTGTTATAACTGATTATTCTTAAGAAGGTCCTATTGATAAAAATTTCATTGTTCACAATTTTAAATCACCCAGGCAACTTGATGATTAGACTTTTTGTTGACATTTAAATGAATACATGCTTTGTGTCCCAGACCATTTTTCCATAATGATCAGCTACCATTTTGCTCACAAATGAAATTATAAAGTGTCTCCCTGTGCATGTATGTGTGTGTGTGTGAAACTCATGATTTCATAATTTGAAATGAGGTTTGGGTAATTTTTGAAGTGATATTAAAGTTACAAGTTCATAGAAAATTGGAGTTAAAAGTAACTTTAACAGTTATTTAATCCGAACTTTCCCACAATGAAAGAACGTTTTCCAGAGCATCTCTGATAGAAACATTCCCTTTTCCCTCCTGAATTTATGTCTTAATTCCTTTGTAGAATATATTAGTTATTAAACAATTTAGCTATGTAGAACTAAATTCCAGTTCTCTAGAACTTTCAACAACTGATCTTCAGTCTACTTCTTTTATTTATTTATATTCTATATGACAGTCCTTAAATATTTGGAGACAGATAATCTCTGTAGTCTTCTCTTAAATATTTGGAGACAGATACTCAATCTCTGTAGTCTTCTCTTCTTCACATTAAATATCTCCAATTTTCAACTTTTTCTTTCACAACTGATTTCCAAAATCCTCACCTCCATGTTTACTCTTTACTGGGTACCCATAAGCTTGAAAATACCCAGAATTGAACACAATGCACAGAACGTGATCTGATCAGAATTTCAATGCAACCATATTTTCTGTGATAAGGCCTTGTTCTTTTATTAGCATAGATGAAACTCATATTAGCTGTCTAATAATCTCATGGAATTAATAGCCCTTCTATACACATATGGGTTTACTGATTTAGTTGATTTTCTAATAAATTTTCTATTAGATCAATCCAATTCATAATTATTTTTATTAGATTTTTCTAGCATTTATAATTTGTACTTCATATGTTTAGTTACTATGTTCTAAGAGGCATAGTGATCCAAGACACCTTTTTTTCTTATATGAAGCCTTTTACCAATGTAAAATGTCACTCTTGTCTTTTTTTAGTGCTTTTAGCTTTAAATTTCTAGTATTAATAATGGTAATTCTTTCCTTGTATTTACATTAACCTAGAACCTCTTTGTCCCTCTTTTATTTATTTTTTCTTATAAACAACAGGTACCTCAGTTTACTCCAATCTGATAACTATATCTATTAATAGGAGGATTTAGCCTGTTCATATTTAATATACCAACTGATGTACTCGATTTTTTTCCCCTACTATCTTAACTGTACATTTGCTACTCACTTTACTTTTTTCCTTCTTCTTTTTCTTTTTCTTTACCTGTTGCTGGTTGTTTTCTCCACTGCTAAGTGAAAGTCAGACACCAATTCCTTCTACACATTGCTGTGCTCTATTTATTCCTCATTTCTCCCCACCCTATGGGACTTTCAGAATCTTCAGTGAGATCCTCAGAATGCTCAGATCTTCTTCCTTAACTCCCCTAGTACTCTTAGATTTCTCTTTGCAGAGTGATTCTCAATACTGAGTCTCCTCTAGCGAATTAGACAAGACCCACCCATCACAGTCCATTTATATTTATCTTGAAGTTACTTTCTGATTCAATTGTTATTAAGAGTCTCCTCATATATTTCCTCAGAAGGGAAAGCATCTTGGGAAACAGAATCCCTGAAGCTTTGTATATTATCAAATTATTTTATTTTACTTGGGTAGCTGAAAAATGTGTTAGCTGGGTAAGGAACTCTTGAGTGACATTTCTCTGGGTGATTATAGATGTGATTTCACTCTTCTAGCCTCTAGTGTTGGAAGCAGGCAGTCTGGTGTGAATTTTTATTATTTTCCTGGAAGTAATTTATTCTTTCTATCTAGGTAGAAACTTTTAGATTTTTCTCTTTATCTGTGATATCTGTATGATGAAAATCCTATTTAATGGTGTGCTATTGAACATCTCTCTCCAACTCCATGTTCAGGATTTCATGTTGGTAGCTTGAGATAAGCCATGATGGAAATATTTATCCCATGGAAATCAGGGTGGTAGCCAGATCTTCCTAATGCAAAAAGTTGATCATGCTATTCCACCTCTTAAAATACTCCTATGAAACCCTACATTTGCTGCAGGAAATAGTCCAAATTACTTAAATTGATATACAAGGACTTTTATGACTAAACCTGATATCTATAGATACTCCCCAACTCCAACAATGAAAATTCTAGGTGCGCTTTTAGCAAGTCATCACAACTGCTTAGTTCAGATCTTGATATATGCTATTCCTTCTTTGTAGAATACTATCTTTCTACCCTGACTCCACTCCACTCCCTTAATTCCCCCCATTCCCCACACACCTTCTTTTTAGTCTGCTCAGGTTGCTATAACAAAATGCCACAGATTGGGTGGCTTATATCACAGAAATTTATTTCTCACAGTTCTGGAAGACAAGAAGTCCAAGATCAAGGTGCCAACAGATTTGGTACCTAGTGAGGGCCCATTCCTCATAGACATAGCTGCCTTCTCTCTGTGTCCTCACATGGCAGAGGGGTAAGGGAGCTTTCCTGGACCTCTTTTATAAGGGCATTAATCCTATTCATCAGGACTCTATCCTTATTCATTTCCACATATGAATTTGGGGGGAAAGACATAAAGACTCGGATCATCATAACCTTCAATTGGTTACTGGCTACTCACCATTTATATTTAACTTACAGTTACTCACTCTAGAAAACCTCCCCAGTATGTCTAAACCTGAGTTAGTGCCAGCCCTGAACATTCATCAGCATCGTGTTCTTACTGCTCTTATAATGCTTCTTATATTTTGTTCTAATTCTCCATTTACTCACTTGTTTCTCATGACAAGCAAAGACTTGTCATTTTCACCACAGTTTTCTTGATACCTAATAATCAATATTGATTTAGTGAATGCATTTACATGGATGAATGAGTGCGTAAACTCCCATAGTGTTCAGAAGAAAAGAATAAAGAGAGAAAATAGATGTGAGAAGAAAAAAAGATAAAAAGGAAAAAGAATGAAGATCCAAAGTGATCATTTAGATCCAAAGAGATCATTGATGTAGCTCAAGGGAAGATCAGATCAGATCAAATCAGAAGCAGTCATCAAGGAATAACAAAACAAAACTATCTTGAAGGAAACATTTAAATCCATAAAGCAAAATTATTATTCCAACTCTGTCACGTTTTGCATTTTAAAAAGAAACCTCACTAAATCATCATAGATTTTTCTTTTAACATGCCATTACATTATGCTTTCTGATTCTTTTTAGAAAAATTAACCTTATATTTACCAATGAAATTATACTACCAACTTTACTAATTATATTATATTCCCTCATGTGTTATATATGGTGTGAGCTGCTCTGTAAACTTCAAATACAAAAAGTTTGGTAATTTCTCCCTATCTTTTAATAATTGTTTCAACTTTATTATTAGCAGAAAGCAAAGCTCTTCAATTTAAGCCCCCTCTCTATCCGTTTTAAATTAAGAAAACTTGGGATGATTCAGTCCAAAGAGAATCAGACTAGCTTTCAAGTCAGTCAGAGAGGAACCTGGCAATCTGTTCAGTCCACTACTCCTGTGGTGCTGGATGAGGCATGCTATCACTGGCCTTGCACAGATGTTTTACTGATGTGCTGATATTCACCCAGTACCAAGTGCCTGCCTCAGTCACAGTGGTCACCAGGCTTGGCCTCTGCAGGCTTCAAAATCACTTACTTAGCCGTTGGTACTCAGGGCATAATCACTGGGTCTACTTCCAGACTAAGAAGTCATACATGGACATCTCTTGCAACCTCCAATTTTGCAAAGTGTCCTATTTTAAATGGCTTTAGTCATCTACTGCAATAAAGGTTTGCTTTTGACTTTGTAATGTGTTATATTAATATATTCCCTTATATTAAATCATTATTCTCTGACTATGATATAGTCAGTTGCTAATATTTCATTTAGGATCATCTAAACGTATGCTGTATAATCTATGTATGCACTTTTCTTCTGTGCTAACATTGCCAGGTTGTGATATTAGTATTATAATAATTTATAAAATAATTTGAAAGATTTTTCTCTTACTAGAACATTTTATAAAATATGGAAAATTTATCTCTTTCAAGACTAAAAGAATGTGTTTTATAACGTGATGACTTGAAAACCTAGCTTCCTGCCTATGGCAATATTTATATTTTCTAATTCTTCAAATTTGATTATTAACATGTTCCTATCATTTTCCTTAAGGTGTAAAAAATATAATTACATATTATTTTATTTTTGTTAACTTTGAATCTGTTACAATAACTTCTTTATCATTTCTAATTTTCTTTTTGTACCTTTCCTATCTTTTTAATTAAAATTCCATTGATTAGACTACTTTATGAATATTTATAAAACCAACTATTGGTCTTTTAATTTTATCATTTGTGCTATGTGTATTCTAACTTATTAATTTCTGCTTGTGTATGGCTGTTACTTTATTACCTATTATCTTTGTTTTCTGTGTTATTGTTTTCTATCCAAAGTCTTGAGTTAAATGTTCAGTTCATTCACTTTTATTCTTTTTATCTAGTGGAAGGAGATAACACTATGACTTTATTTTTGAGCACAACTTTGGCTAAATAAAATACACACTAATTAAGAGGCTTTTGTCTAAACTGTAACTATGGTTACTCTCTAATTTTTTATCAAAAAGTCATTGACGTTTTTCTTTTTTAAAGTGTCCCACTGGATTTTATTTAATTTATTATTAATTGTACTTTGGCCAATAAGTAGATATGCATAATTTCTGCTTTTAAAATTTATTGAGATTTATCTTTGTGGCCTGACATAAAATCATGTCTGTCAGTATTCCACAAATATTCGAAAAGAAGATTTACTCTCTATTTTTGAGTACAAAGTTTTTTCTTAGCTATTAAAACATTGTTGTTGATTGTTTTAAAATATTCTGTATCTGTTTTTGTCTTTACTCAGTGTTAAGAGGATTTAAAATGTAACTAACAAGTTTGTTTTAATACATATACAATGGACTTTGTACTCTACAAATAGTGGTATGAATATGGCATATTTTGGTTTTCAACAGTAATGCTGATTTTACTTGTATACATATCATATTGGCCTTTTCAATTGAAGTTTGACAGGAGTGCAGTTTTTAGATAAATTAACTTCTTCTCATTTGTGTCCTAATAGTTTCATTTTTCATCTTTCATAATTTTTATTCTGTTTGTAAACTGACAGTAAATGTGTATAAAAGTTCAGCTCTAGACAATCCTGATGTCAAGTGTAATTACATGAAAATATTTTACGTAATAATGTCCATGATTTATGTCAAGTCATAGATAATATGATTCAGTATTAATGGCACTAGCCCAAGATCTGCATTTTTCTCAGGAAAAAAACCAAACCTATTTCCTCTGAGTCTCATCTTTAAAATTATATTATCCTATAAGCTGGGTTTACTTACAACTAGACCTTACTGGACTTTATAGATATACAACCAGGGAGAAACTGATACATAAATATATTCTTAACATGAAATTTTACTGATTGCTTGAATACAAAAAAATTGCTTCTTAAAGGTTTGAAAATGAATGAAATAATTATTGTTTACTTACAGCATTCCCACCAATGACGTCCTCAAAGCCAAGTGTGGACATTCCAAATTTGCCTTCCTCCTCCTCTTCTTCCTTCTCTGTCTCACCTACATACTCCATGACTGTAATAATCTCCATCATGTCCAGCTTTGCAATATTTGTGCTTCTTACCATAACTACTCTCTATTGCTGTCGAAGAAGAAAACAATGGAAGAATAAGAAAAGGTGAGATTCTAGTTTCAGCTAACCATGTGTTATAGTATTTTAAAACCTCATGTTTAATATGGAGTTGGTATGGTGTGAGGAATATATATGACACTGCAACTCTCTTAATACATCCATAGCCCTGCTTTAAAATTAAGCACCCTCATCATAATCCTTACAAATGTCAATGACTTTTTGGCATAGAATCAAATGCCCTAAGGTTACTGTTTCACAACAGGTAAAATCTACACAATAATTTGAAGGAAAACGTCTATTCCTGTCCTTGTCTTCCCTCTCGGGCCCATTGCCACTGCTGGCTTGGATAGCTAAACATTTCTGAGAAAATGTGCCTTTTGACTCTAGACCAAACAAAATATTTTATTGCTCTCAAACTGAAGGATCTTTGGCTGCCCTAGTATAATTTGTTTTCATTACTCTTAAATGCCATATTTCTTAGACTCTAAGTCTAAGTACAAAGATCTTACCTGCTCCTGAGCTCATTCCTGATCTTGCCTGTCTTGCCACAGAGAATCAGCAGCAGTAACCCTCACCACACTGCCTTCTGAGCTCTTACTAGATAGACTTCATCCCAACCCCATGTACCAGAGGATGCCGCTCCTTCTGAACCCCAAATTGCTCAGCCTGGAGTATCCAAGGAATAACATTGAGTACGTGAGAGACATCGGAGAGGGAGCGTTTGGAAGGGTGTTTCAAGCAAGGTAAAGTTACCTATGGAAAAAACCTCCGTTGAAATGTTATGTCTGAAAAGCTACCAAACTATTATTAGCGTGATACATATATTTATAAGAGATCTAAATGTATCTTCATTTCTACAGTTTTCAAATTATATATATATCAAGCTAATGATATAGTACATATATGTACACAGTGTAATATAGAGTATTATAGGATATTAATACAGTATTATATGTGTATTACATAGTATTAACATACTATATAAAATACTTATTAAATTAGTTAATTCTGGCCAGGTGTGGTGGCTCATGCCTATAGTCCCAACACTTTGGGAGGCTGAGGTGTGGAGATCACCTAAGGCCAGGAGTTTGAGACCAGCTGGGCCAACATGGCGAAACTCCATCTCTACTAAAAATACAAAATTTAGCCAGGCATGGTGGTGCACATTTGTAGTCCCAGCCACTCAGGAGGCTGAGGCAGAAGAATCACTTGAACCTGGAAGACAGAGATTGCAGTGAGCCAAGATCATGCCACTGCACTCCAGCCTGGTTGACAGAGCAAGACTCTGTCTCAAAAAAAAAAAAAAAAAAAAATTGTTAATTCTTTACATCATTAACATTATTTGTATTGCATAATACACACTGAATCTTAATTTCCCCTCTTTGCTGGAAAATAGTAGTGTATATGGAGATAATATATTTTATTGCATTTAAAATAAGTAATTTATAAGAGATCTAAATGTATCTTCATTTCTACAGTATTCAAATAAATTAGTAATATAGTTCAATCATATTTCCTTTTCAGAAAAGAATTTATCATATATTTTAATCATAATTTCTCACATTGTCTTAAATAACTCCTTTTAGTATAACATATAGATATTAAGTAGATGTTCATGAAATGACAAACAGAAAAGGAATAAAAAGGCAAAAATTTACAAAACAATGAGCTCAAGAAAAGAGTATGGCTTAGGGCCAATATTAGCCTATGTATCACCTTTGTGTGAATTGGAATAAAATACCCTCTCTGATGCATGGATGTGACTCCACAGACGCACAGTTGGGCCAGAGAATATGAATTTGGTTTTAATCTCCAACTGTCACTTTGGCCTGGTGCTCTGGGGCAAGACACAACTCAGTCTCCACTCATGGTGGCCCCAGTGTAGAGGTTACATAAATAATGAAAATCTCACACAAATATGTATTAAAAACCAAAATTTGCAAGAGACCACTTTAGGCTCAATGGTGGGTATAAAATGAGTAAGTCATGGTTTCTGCTTCAGGGAATTTAGATTCTGGACAAAGATCAAAATGTTAAGGATGGCAATGATAATCCCACTGGGTATGTACACTTCAGAATTCTTGTAATTTGTAAATAATGCATCTTTCAAACTTCATTGTTTGAAATTGTTAAAAATAACACCAGTGATTTTTATTAGCTGACATCAAGAAATTTTAAGTATGTTGTCTTTCTTTGATTCTGTGGCTCTGGGAAAGGCTGCATGAGCCTCAACCAGCCTGTTACACATGGGAGGTGAGAGGATATGTATAAATGTGGGTAGCTATAATAAGGGTACGTATAATGTCCGTGATCTTTGGTTTCTTTCTCAATAAATGTATCTCTCAGGGCACCAGGCTTACTTCCCCCATGAACCTTTCACTATGGTGGCAGTAAAGATGCTCAAAGAAGAAGCCTCGGCAGATATGCAAGCGGACTTTCAGAGGGAGGCGGCCCTCATGGCAGAATTTGACAATCCTAACATTGTGAAACTCTTAGGTATGAAAATACAAGTGAGATATGTATTTCATCAGAAAACAGTGGCTTTCCAAGCTTTTCTTCCTTTATTTATGCTTTTTCCTTTTCTCCTTGATCAGTGAGATGTTTCTGTTCCTTTTCAAAGTTAGCTTCTTCACCTAGGTCTATCCCAACCCTGTAAGATGTTCATAGCTTAATGAATTATCCCTCTTTAATTTCACCACTTCAATTTGTCTCTGTCTTTGCTGCCTCCTTACTATTTATAAAAGTATTTAAAATGTCCCCATTGTAAAAAATGAATATTGCTTCTCCATCACAAAATTTGTCAATATTGAACAGTCTATATATTTTACTTGTTTGTGTGTCCTCTTTCTTCCCTAACTAGAATGTCATGAGCAGTGATTTGTATATTTTCTGTTTGTTGTTGAGTTCCAATCTATTCCCAGATTCATAAACTTAACATTAATTTTTACAAATATTTAGTTTGTACTAATTATACAGCAATAAATAAAACTCAAAAATCTGTGCTTTCAGCTGGGAGTGGTGGCTCACACCTGTAATCCCAGCACCTTGGGAGGCCAAGGCAGGTGGATCACTTGAGGTCAGGAGTTTGACACCAGCCTGACCAATATGGTGAAACCCCATCTCTACTAAAAATAGAAAAATTAGCCAGGCATGGTGATGTATGCCTATAATCCCAGCTACTTGGGAGGCTGAGGCTCGAGAATTGCTTGAACCCAGGAGGTGGAGGTTGCAGTAAGCCAAGATTGTACCACTGCACTTCAGCCTGGGTGATAGAGGGAGACTCTGTCTCAAAAAAAGAAAGAAAAAAACTCTGTGCTCTTATGAAGCATACACTCACTCTATTGGAGGAGACAGATAATAAAAATAAACACAAAAATGTGGGATGCTGGATATTAAGTTCCAAAGACTTTTTTAAATGTTAAAGCAGAGAATTTTTCAGAATATGAGCTACAATGTTTGAAGACTTCAGTGAAAATGTTACATTTATATAAAGACCTGGCAGAGGCAAGGTAACAACAGTATGGGTATCTTGGAAAAGAACATTCCAAAAAGAATGAGAAGCATTTGCAAAGGTACTGTGGAAAGAGCAGATGTGGCATGCTTGAGGAATAGCAAGGAGATGAGTGTGGCTGGAGCAGAGTGAAAGATGAAGAGAATTATCATAGATGAGATCAGAGAGGTAATGGGGGAGGTGGGCAGACCCTGTTAGGTCTTATTTAAAACACTGGCTTTTAATCTAAGATGGGAAACAAATGGAGAGTTTCAAGCAAGACATGACATGACATGACCTCACATTTTCTCACATCTACTCTGGCTGCTTTCTTGAGCATTGCCTGAAGGGAAGCAACAGAATCAGGAAGACAGTAAATAGGTATTGCAATGATGCAGAAAGAGAAGATGGTGGCATGGACCAGGTGGTGATAGTGAGGACCACGAGAAGTGATTCTCTTCCATGTGGAATTTGAGGGTAGAGCCAAATAATTTTCTGACCAACCAAATATGAGATGTGCAAAAAAGAGAAAAGTCAAAGATAGTATTGAGGTATTTGGCTGTACAGATGAGTGAATAGAGGTGCCATTGGCTCAGCTGAGGAACACTCAGGAGGAATAGGTTTCTTTAGTGGAGAGAGTGGGAATTCATTTAAAGACGTGTTTTTTGGCTGGGCACGATGGCTCATACCTGTAATCCCAGCACTTTGCGAGACCGAGGTGGGCAGATCACCTGAGGTCAGGAGTTTGAGACCAGTCTGGCAAACGTGGTGAAACCCTGTCTCTACTAAAAACACAAAAATTAGCCGGGCATGGTGGCACACGTTGTAATCCCAGCAGCTTGGGAGGCTGAGGCAGGAGAATTGCTTCAACCCAGGAGGCAGAGGTTGCAGTGAGCCAAAATTGTGCCATTGCACTCCAGCCAGACAAAGCGAGACTCTATCTCAAAAAAAAAAAAAAAAAGATGTCATTTTGGGGGGATGCTTATTCATCATCTACCTGAAGTTAAGGAGGCAAGTAGATATGGAGGCTTAGAGTTCAGAAAGGATGATCTGATTAGACATGAATCTAAAGCTATTGCAGTATATAGAGTTTTAATGCAGAGTATTTAAAGCCATGAGGTTGGGCAAGACAGCTAAGCATGGAAAAGAAAGCCACAACAGAGAAGAGGTCCAAGGACTAAGGCCTGAGCATTCCAGAATTTAGGGTGAGAAAGAGGAGATGAACAAGAAAAACAAACTAAAAACAAACAACCAATGACATAGAAGTAAATCAAGAGAGTATGGTGTCCTGAAAGTCAAATAAAGTATTTTAAATAGGTGAAAGTAAGCATGTCATATGCAATAAGTCTAGTGAGAGAAGGACTATAAAGTGAACTTGAATTTGTAAACATGGAGGTTCACTGGCAATCCTGAGAAGAGAGGAATGTTGGGGGCAAGAGAAAATGTAAGTGAGCTCAAAAGAAGAGGAAGAGAAAGTTTGGAGAAAAAGTATAAACAACTTGTTTTGCTATAAAGGTGAACCAAGAAACATGGATAGAGCTGAAGGGGGCAGAAAACAGCATACTTTCTTTCATGTGAAACTAATAGCACATTTGTAAATCAATCACAATGATCCAGTAAAGAAAAAAATTGATGCTAGAGTTGGCAAATAGTGGAAGCAATGTCTTTGAAGAGCGAGAGGGGATGGAATCTTGGCACTATTGGATGGATTGGCCTTTGTTAAGAGAATATTTGATCAACCATAGTAATAAGAGGGTATTGGCTGGAGATTGTTCTCTTCTGATATAGTTTTCTCTGTGAAGTAGGAATTAAGATCTCATCTGAGAATGAGGAATGGGAGAAAAGTTGAAGATTTGAGGCAAGAGAACAAATAAATCATCATCTAGGAAAACCCATTTTTACATAAAATATAAAATGGACTAGAGAAGTATAATATGATTAGCCAGAACATTAAAAGGTTACTTGAAATTAGGGATTACACATTTCACATGAGACTGGTCAGCATGGTTGTGTATTCATCCAAATGCCACCAGATGGGCACAGATTAATGAGGAATTGAATTTAATCAGAATCACCCACTAATCAGAATTACCCATTAATCAGAATTAATCATTAATTAATCATTAGTCATAATGAGAATCTCCCATTAATGAGAATTGAATTTAATCAGAATTAGCATTTTGCCACACAAGTAAGTTGAAGTCAAACTGAGGCAAAGAAGAGGGGTGTATACAAAGGAGTGATTATTATGATTGATCAAGGAACTTAAGCTGTGTAAGGAAGGAAGATAAAAACATGAAGAAAGTGAGGGATCATTAAAAGAGGGTAGGAACAATAGATTAAAAGTTTCAGTGGGGTCAAAGGATTTTTAGAGTTAGGGCAGTAGAGGCAGTTAACTAGGGTGAAAAAGGGAGGAAGTGGTGAACGACAAAAAAATGACTGAAAATGAGATTATGGGAGGTATACAGATATATGGAATGACAAAGTCCAGGGTATGACCATGAGAGTGAGTGGCTGAAGTTGGGCAGAGGTCTAAGGAAAGGACGTAAAGTAACTTAGTGGTCAAGATATTGGAAGTAATCTAGATAAATATTAAAATCAAGAATTTCTATAGTAGTATCTGAAACAGCTTCTGGCACATTGTAGGTGCTCTATAAATATTTGTTCAATAAATGAGTAAAAGATATTCAGTATATAACAATTCATCTTGAAAATACTTCTTCCATTTCCTCTACTCCTAAACATTTATGTAGTCATTCTTCACACAAAAATCTGAATCTGGCTCTGCCCCTCCACCCTTATTTAATTTCTCAAATAGTATACATTTATTCATTAAACAAACATATATACATGTATATTTTCAAGATTATCAGGCAATTTCTATTTCAACTTTTCTTAAAATGTTGACTCTGCATTCATATACAGTTTACAACATCCTAAATTCCTGAGATTGATTCATACACAAACTATGTACAATTTTCAGTTTATGATTACTGCAGTAGCATGCTTATACATCACTACTTGGAGTTTTCTCTCATTTTTATTGTCCAACAAGAACTCAAACTAATGTTGCCATTTGTTAAATGCTATATCTAAATTCCATTTCAATATCCAATGAACACAGGTTCTATTTTTTATCAAGTATACATAAGCAGTAATCATTCATCCCACTACTCTCATAGTTTCTTGGAAGTTAATCCCAGTGAAATAAGATGACAACAGTGGAAGAAGGGGGAATTGGGAAAATCTATAAAATTCACTTCTATCAATGAATCTGCTTTGTTTTGTACATTTGAAATATCAGCCACTTACTGAACATGTTTGTATCTTAAAAATTGATTCCCTTTTATTGAAATTCTAGTATATAATAGTTTCATAGTCATACATTGGGAAAAATGGTATAATTAAAGAAATATGCAGAATCTTAGAATGAGAATAGGCATTAAATATTGTAGACTGTTATGGAATATTCTGACAGTAGAGCAAATAGTAGAACAATCAGGTGAGACTAGTCATTGAAAATGTCATGCTAAAGTTTAAAGACATGGCTTGGGCTATGCATGAGGTTTTCTTATGCCCATTCATCTACCCATCCATCCTTAAATCTATCCATCCAGCCATCAACATGTATTAAAAACCCATAGTGAGCCATGTATAGTATTAGGCCTGAGTTTATAAGGGTGAAGAAAACACAGTCTTCCTCTTAATAATTATTCCATTTTGAAGACTCAACTAAGAGTTGGGTTTGAGTAATTACAATACAGAAAATATTTCAAGGTCTTAAATGTATGTACATATATAATTGTAAATTATTTGTTTATACATATATATATATAATTGTTCATACTCATGAAATAGAAATCTTTTATATAATATTTTCTTTATCAAAAAGTGGAAAATTTCATTAAATAAACTTGGTTCAAAATTTTTTTAATTCTCAGAGAAATATTTTGTCATTTTTTCCAGTAATAATTATTTTTAAATCAATTCAACCAGCATAACAATGGTAAAACCAATTGATGAGATAACAGGTAAGTCCCCGTTAACTGAAGATTAACCCAAAAGGATCCTATAGAAGAAATTTCTAAGTATTACCCAGTTGGCATTTCTTTATTTCTTCTCTTTAGTATATAGAAATGTGCTAATTGCTAAAGTCCTTGATTAAAAATTAATGCCAAAGTAAATAAGCCAAGATAGCAGTATTCCTCATTTCCCCTCTTTTTCAAACAGATAGTTTTAACTTTTGCCTAAAAAAACCCAGTAGATCTAATAATCTGTTTTTAAGGTGATGTGAACTTGTGCCCATCTTATCTAATATTCCAAGTTTTCCAGTTTCCCTCTCAAATATATCAAGACTTCAATATTTGAAAATGATCTTCTGGCTTTAAATCTAAGACTTTATTTATATTAACATTTTTGGTAGCATGAACATTGTAAAACCTAAATTTCAAAATGTTTTACTGCAGCAATTTAAACACTTCATCTAAGACACTTGAATTGTTTTTATTATTCCTTCCTAACTTTATACATCTTTCTTATTAACATCCTTCAGAGAAGTAAACAGAAACAGACAGCAAATGACATCACACACTCAGAGCAAACATCCATTCATAAATTAAGTCACCAAACATTATGAGGCATCTGCTCTGCCAGACACGTGGCAGGTGTGGGGGAATTTTTAAAGCAGAATAAAGTGCAGCCTCTCCTTTCAAAGTGTTAAAATGTTGAGGAGAAACCTGAAATAGTCAAATGATTATAAAATAGGATGGTAAGTCCTCTGTTAAAGGATGATGGTAGGAAAATCTAACAGTTACTGGAAGGGTCAGGAGCTGAGGCACCCTAGGGAGAATGATAAATAAACTGAAGCAAACAGGAGATATTTAGGCAGAGAATCAGGGTCACGGTTCAAACTAGGGTGTTGTCAACCAAAAACCAGGGTCTCCAGATTTCAGAGAGAAGAGCCACTCCAAAAAATTGATATACCACGTACTTTTATAGGCACCATGTACTTGACGCACCACGTATGATATACTTATGGCAAGTGCCCAGGACAACAGTGCTGTGCTGGAAGTCCTCAAAAACTTTAGCCAAGGGACAGAGCCTCACTACCCTGAGCGCATTTCTTAGCTGAGACTCCTTTTGTGTTGTGGATAAAAGGATATAAATGTGTAAAAAAAAAAAAAAAAAAGAAAAGAAAAAAAAAGAAAAACCACAACAACAACAAAAAACAGGGCTTCATGTGTTCTGACCTGGTCACTTGCTTTTGGAGTGCTCTTTCCACTGTGTCATTGTAGAAACCGAGACTAACAGAGGATGGTCTTTTGGTTCCAGGCGTGTGTGCTGTTGGGAAGCCGATGTGCCTGCTCTTTGAATACATGGCCTATGGAGACCTCAATGAGTTCCTCCGCAGCATGTCCCCTCACACCGTGTGCAGTCTCAGCCACAGTGACTTGTCGATGAGGGCTCAGGTCTCTAGTCCTGGACCCCCACTCCTCTCCTGTGCTGAGCAGCTTTGCATTGCCAGGCAGGTGGCCGCTGGCATGGCTTACCTCTCAGAACGTAAGTTTGTTCACAGAGATTTAGCCACCAGAAACTGCCTGGTGGGTGAGAACATGGTGGTGAAAATTGCTGACTTTGGCCTCTCCAGAAACATCTACTCAGCAGACTACTACAAAGCTAATGAAAATGACGCTATCCCTATCCGTTGGATGCCACCAGAATCCATTTTTTATAACCGCTATACTACAGAGTCTGATGTGTGGGCCTATGGTGTTGTCCTTTGGGAAATCTTCTCCTATGGCCTGCAGCCCTACTATGGGATGGCCCATGAGGAGGTCATTTACTACGTGCGAGATGGCAACATCCTCTCCTGCCCTGAGAACTGCCCCATGGAGCTGTACAATCTAATGCGTCTGTGTTGGAGCAAACTGCCTGCAGACAGACCCAGTTTCGCCAGTATTCACCGAATTCTGGAACGCATGTGTGAGAGGGCAGAGGGAACTGTGAGTGTCTAAGGTTGAAGATGTTCAAATAAAATGCTGCAGTTTCCTCTCAGACTCTGTGAGCCAGGGGAATCCTACACCAGAGGCCCAACAAGACCCACATAGGAAAAAGTGAGAGTAGACATGAGTAGCCTGTTGTTTGTTTACCAGGAAGAGCAAAGACAGTGCAAAACCCACGTGGTAGATGGACCCATTGAAAGTCAGTGATTGGAAACAGAGGCTAGGAAATGTGTCAGATAATGGAGACAACTATTCTTCTTCATGAAGTTTGTGATACACACTGCACAGGGAAGGATGTCATCCTGTTCAGTTTCCAAATTAGCTGGTCACAGAGTAAAGCTCTGCTGTATTAAATTTTCATATGAAAATGGGATTCAGAGCTTCTTTTTTTAATAGAGTTAATTCCTGTCCATTGTGAAAGTAGCTTAATCTTCATCTAAGACACTCAGGTGAAATACAGAAAACTAAAAAGAAGGAAAAGCCATTCATTCTCTCTCCACCCAAAGACAAGTCTTAGTGTTTTGTTAAATCTTTCTTGCTTTTAATGCATAATTTTATATTTGTTTGTATTCTGCAGAGTTGTGATTATATTTTATTGATAGAGGATTTCTAAGGAATTAAACAGAAAATCAGCAGGGCTGTGACATTGAATCACCTTTTCTGTCCTGTACCCCTCCTTTAAAAGTTTTCCTCTCTGTACTTGTCCTGAATTAAATCTTAGTTTATTTCTCCAGTTTTCTTGAAACAAGTTCTTATATCTTACTGATTTACCTTTCCCTTTAAAAATTGTATTGGTATCTTTTTCATTGCTTTAATTTTTATTTCTTCTTCTTCTTTCCAGGACTTCTGTTCTTTTTTAGTTATTTAGCTAGTTTTTTTCCTTTAATTTCATTCATATAATAAACGCTCTGGCAGAAATAATCACATTTTAAACAACATTGTAGATTGATATGTGTATGCCTTTTGCAAAGTATTAGTATTTTCTTCTGTATTTGCCTTCAAAGCCACACATTTCAAAATTCTCACCTGTTAATATTATTACTAGAATCTATTTAAATCTCTTAAACCACAGTTTATAATATGGGGATTTCACAAGATACACTTGTGGCTCTGAGTTATTTCAAAACTGGTATTTTTGTGCATTCTGATATTTTATTCCTTTTAGAAACCAATTCAATTGGCTGTAGAATTAATATAGTTCTGCTTAACAACGTTCTGCATGACATATTAACTGATTTCGTTGTATTTCATGATTTAAAAAAAAAAAAAGCTCTGGAACTCAGATTCCTGGAGGTTCAGATTTCTCAGTGGACTCTCACACAATACATCTTTATCTAAGTTCATACATCATCTCAGTTTATTTCTGATATAGCATGAACCCAAATTCTCCTGAAAAACAAACAGGGGAAGAGAAAATAACAGTCTACTCTATACCAACTTATCTTAATTCAAACTAATTGGTAGTTAGGGCAATGGAGAAATGGTGTGAATTCTTGAAAGTAGATTTTCACCATCTGCTGGAAAACTCTGCCTGAAATCCCCAAATCTGCCTCATGTAACAACTTGACATCTTTGGTGGGAAACCTGCCATTTCTTACTCATAGTCTCTCCAGGCAAAATGTAGTCTGTCCCAAAAATGTAGAAATTGTCCTAGACTTTGCCCTCGCTTTCATCAATATTCTATTAGTTTCACTTGCTAAAATCCTCCTGCTGACATCCTCTTCCCTTCCACCTAAGAGCCAATGACTCAAGCGCTACCATTTCCCACCTGTCTATTATCTGGACTTCCTCTCATTTCAGGCCTGAGCAGATTCCATAGGCTACAACGACAATACGGCGGTGATTATTCACAGTTCTGATTCATAAATAGCGAGGTCAGAATTTAGGACTGAGACCTACAGAAGTGCTTCAGCTAAAAGTCACGATTCTTAGTCCAAAATTGACACTGTCCTCCAAAGAACTGAATGAAGAATAAAGTTGCAGTGTGTGTCCAAAACAGAAAGTCAAGATACCAACAAAGCAGAAAAGCTGGAGAGGACCACCAGCAAGTCTAGAACTTTAGCATAGCTATCCATGGCTTATTTTAGATGGTGCACATATGCTCTGCAAAATTCAAAGACAGATTTGGGCTTTCTCCGCTGATAAAGTTTCATTGTAAAAGACAGACATAGAAGTCAGGCTGACAGGAAATATAGTAACAATAATCATACGAATTATAATATCAGCTAGCATTTACTGAAATCTTACCATGTATATTCTGAGGGCTTTAAACATATGAACGTAAACCTCATAACATCCCTGTAATGTTGGTACTATCATTATATACATTTTTTAAGTGAGGAAACAATCACAGAGAGATTGTGCAACTGACACAAGCACACACAGCAATAGAGCCTACTTTTTGACCCAAAAAGGCCAAATTCTCAACCACCACACTGTGGAGCCTCTGTACGTTATAGAAGCAATAATTGAACCTCAGTAACTATGTGGAGGTGATTTGTAATTTTCATGTAGTTTCAAACACACACTATACTTTTTATTCTCTTAACTTCCTAAGTCTTTTTTTTTTTTTTTTTTTTTTTTGAGACAGAGTCTCCCAGGCTGGAGTGCAGTGGCACAATCTCAGCTCACTGCCACCTCCGCCTCCCAGGTTCAAGTGATTCTCCTGCCTCAGCCTCCCAAGTAGCTGGGACTACAGGGCATGCTAATTTTTTGTATTTTTAGGAAAGACAAGGTTTCACCATGTTGGTCAGGCTGGTCTCCATCTCCTGACCTTGTGATCGCCTGCCTCGGCCTCCCAAAGTTCTACAGGCATGAGCCACCACCCCCAATCCTTCCTAAGTCTTTTTAATGAATAGCAAAAAAGTATACTTTAGCATTACCATTTTAGTTAATCAAAACATTTAATAGATAACATGTTTATTTTTTCATGAGTTCTAATTGCATTTTCAAGTTAAGATCACTAACTTATTCCCTAAGTGCTTGATCTAATGTTCTGGATCACAGGAATATAGATGCATTATTCACCAATATTGTATTTTTTAAATAAAGATTCAGAGTAGAATCATTATATCAATTCAAAAAGGTAGGCAAAAGAGAGACACTCACGGTGTCACTGTTACCAAGTGCCAGGACAGACATCGGTAAGGCACCAGCAGTCATTTGTAGTGATCAAATACCAAACATGGTAAGATGCTAGAGTATTTTGCATATGACACCCAAAAACATATTCTCTGGTGTCATGGGGGAGCAGAAAAAGAACACTTTCTTTTCATTTTACAGTATATTGTGAATCTCTTACACGTCATTAAATATTATTCTAAAAACCCAATTTAATTTCAGAATAATATTCTATTTTATTTGTATACTGTAATTTAGCTAATCTATCTGGTATTTTTTAACATTTAGGTTTTTTCCAATTTTCATCATTATAAAAAATGCTGTAATTAACATCCTCATTTGTGCATATCCACATTTCTTTTTATGCAAATTCAGAGAAAGGAAATGTCTGGACCAAATGGCATGTACAATATTAACACTTTTGTTATGTGGTTTCCTATTCTGTAGAAATATTACTCCCATTTCTCCATTGTGCAAGAGATCTCATAGCCCTAAACATTTGCTTTCATAGAGAATTAACTTTCTGTTTTTTAGAAATCTTTTGTCTCTTTGGTTATAGAAAAGGATAATCTCTTTTTAATTTTATTTTTTAAATTACTAATTAGATTGAATTTTTCTTGTTCTTAGGTCATTAACAGTTTTTACTATGGCAATTGTCTACAGCCCATTTTTCTACTGTGTTCATTTTCTAATTGAATTGTGGGATTTATCTTATAAAAAGTATATCAAGCCTTTTTCATGCTTTACACAAGAGATAACATATATACTTACTTTACCTTAAAATAACATTTGCTTTTTTTCTTAAAAAAGAAATACATTGAAAAGAAAAATAATATACAAGAATATCTAATATATAATCATAGTAAACGCTAATAAAAAAACACCAACCAGTAGCAATTAACATTAACATCATAACAAATATTCTTCTAGTCCTTTTCAGATAGGTAGGTAGGTAGGTTGGTTGGTAAATAGATAGATAGATGATAGAGAGAAGAGATAATTTAAACAAAAACAAGATCATACTGTTACATTACTTTGAGCCTTGCTTTATCATGTAATATATCTTAAACATCTTCCATATAAACAAGTATTCATGTGCAACATTAATTTTGGTTGTTGAATAGTATATTATACAGATTTATCATAATTGATATGTCTATTATTCTATTGTTAGACATTTGGTTTATTTCTATTTTTCCATTATAAAATGTAATGTTTTCTGGTTGCTAAATTTTGTAAGCATTTATCTTAAGTGGTTTCTTTAACTATAACTTATAGAAGTCAAATTTCTAGATCAAAGGATAAATGTACTTTTACTGATTTTTATTAAAAAGTTACCTTCCTGAATTATTTTATTAACATGTACTTCTCCTAGTCAGATAAGAGAGCCTATTTACTTCAACCACACCAATTCCAAGTATAGCATTTTAATCATTGCCAATATAATAGTTTAAAGTTATTTCATAGCTTACACTTACATTTCTATAAATAATAATTTAACATTTTTAATTTTTTGAGGATACTTGATTGGTGATCTGCCTTCTACTATTATTTTTCTACTGGATATATTTCTTGTTGCTTTGTGAGAGCACTTTATATATTAAGGAATTAAATTTTGTGATACATGTTTCAACTAGTTTTATCACGTTAAAAATATAGACTTCTATTTGTCCTTTATTACAGGTTTTATCAATCAGAAAAGAACGTTGACTTTTCTGTCCATTCAGATGATTGTGGATTTTTTTCCTAATTGATTTGTTAATATGTACAATTGTATGAATTTATTTCCTAATGTTGAGATAGCCTTGATTTCTAGGAATAAACTTTTTGGGTAAATCACATCAATCCTTTACTTAACTACCAAATTTATTAACATATATTTGTATGAATATTAATAAGTTCATAAAATTCAAAGTTTATCATTTTCTTCTCTGTTAGAGTTTTGTATTGGCATTAGCATTTGTATCAGCATTGTGTTAGAAAAACTTAGGAGTTTTTCTCTATAATCTTGGTTAGTTTATTTTTAAATAATTGTTATTTATGAAATACATAAAAATGTTGTTTAAAAAAACTCACCAGAGGGTACAAATATAAAAAAATAAAAGTTCTCTTCTTCCTTCTCATCTCTAGTCCCGGCCTAAGTGCTAACCACTTCACCCATTTGTGGTGTTAGTTCTTCTGGTAATTACCATTGCAATGCTAACAAATAGGTTTGTATTTCTGCTTTTGATCAATTTTTTAAAAATATGAAATAACTCCCTTCATAAAAGATGGACAGGTTACAAAACTCTTACTCGAATTCCCTTTCCTTTTCCTGAGATGTGTTAACTTCTAGTGCTGCAGTATCACAATTTTCACAAATATTTCTAAATAAAGGTTACCTACTGATTCTAGATTTATCTAGATTTATCTAGATTTTATCTAGATTATGCTAGATAAAAATAGAGCTTCAAAATTCCCTCCATCACTTCTCCCTGCTCTCTACTCTCACTGTCAGTCAACTATACACCTAATTCTATGTTGTCAATCATATGTTCATTTCTATGAATCTGTAATATTTGAATTTTGTTGTACAACAAACTAAGATTTAAGTACTTTGACTAATAGGTTGATTCTAAACATCAAAAAACAAAAATAAAACATCTGCAATTATGTGATTATGTATTTATGCATTGCCAAACAATGGTATTCCATTATTTTAATTTAATAAGATACATTTAATATACATTAATTCTTATTACCTCTATTTTATGGAGGAAATATTTTAAAAATCACAAAAGTTTTATATCTGCTTCTCTTCCTGACATTGGTTTATTTTTCTTCTTTCTTCTGCCTCTCTTCTTTCATGCCTTTTTTTTCCAAAAATGATTTTGATGATTTTTTACCACACATAATTACAAATGAAAAGTTGCTCTGGTTAGTATTGGTAGTAGGAGTGGGGTTCCTTTGCGGTTTTGTTGGTATATTTACCCAGCCTGACCTCTTTTCCATGGGATAGCTATCTCTGGGCTCTGACTGATCATTTTTGGGAAAAAAAAGGCATGAAAGAAGAGAGGCAGAAGAAAGAAGAAAAATAAAACAATGTCAGGAAGAGAAGCAGATATAAAACTTTTGTGATTTTTAAAATATTTCCTCCATAAAATAGGCAGCCTGAGTCAGAATCCCCACAGTTCCAAAGTGATGAAAGACTGTACTCTGAGATACAATATTCTGACATATTTCACTCCCAGGGAGAGTACTTGCTATTGCCTCACTGCTTCCATTACCCAAAAGAGTATGATATCCTCCTCATTGTCTGTATTGCCTCCCACCTAGGACCCTTCCAACTCACACCAAGGACCTTTCTCAGGAAAAGTTGATCTATTCAGATAACAGTCCATGGGGATAGACATGAAGCCTCTTGGTCCACCCTCTCTATACACAATCTTCTAGTTGACCATCCTGATTGGCAACCCACAGCCCATCCCTGTCTCTGTATTTGCTGACTCAGAGCATGGAGACTTTATACACGTGAAATCACATCTCTCCTCCCCTGATGCTTGGCTTGTGTGAATTGCAAGCTGCAATTTACTTTTTCCTGTGCCTTGTATTTTCCATGGATATGAACACTAAGATACTTTCTGCTTTTCAATATTTATCAAAGTGATGGCACTTGAATTGTTTTCAGCATCTACATAAATTGATTCTTATTCATATACATTTACTGTCATATCAGTGAAATCTTGAGGGGAAAGGAAAGGTTCAGGCTACCATGTTCATCAGAGACGTCTCTGGAATAGTTGAAATCGTTTAGGAGTTACCAGTTCACTCCTTCTTAGTCTTCTTTGTCTCCAGACTTCTTTTTTCCCTCTTTTTTGTTTCTTAATGTTGGAACAACGCATACCTCAATCCCTGGGCAACATCTCCCTTTTATCTGTAATCATCCCTAGTGATCTCTTCTGGTTGCAAGCCTATAAATACCACCTGTATGCTGAGATTTTTTTTACTTTTAGCTCAAACCTCTCTCCCCAACTTTACACTCATGTTTCTATCTGTTATGGATGATAGCTTCAGATTCTCCTCCTCAGTAGTAGGCTTTCTGCTTGATCTAAAAGCAAAGCTGAAAACTACTTTGAGCTTGGTGTCGCCTTCATACCAGGGAGGAGTCTCAGAGCCTCTCCAATGCAAATGCTCACTTGCAGTGTCCTAGCACTGCTGACATATATGTACTTAATCTGAAGAGGATGGATTGTGTCCATTTTAATAGCTTTCAATACCCTCGCCCATTCTCATTACAGCTGGCAGAAATTTCCCAGCTGCAAATGGGTTGTATTTATCTGTTACCCATTCATGATTTGCAGCTCTGATTGGCTGTTTCCTTTTCCACGTGGTTTATGTGTCACTCCATGAGAATTTAGGAGAGGAGAACACGATATGGTGCTCATTCCATCATTTTAACCAAAGTGTTCTTTATTGTGAAGAGGCCGTATCCCTGTTCTCATGGAGTCAAAGCTTTACAGCAAGTGTGTTTCAGGAACTCTTCTTTTACTCATTTCAGATCTATTTAAGTAGCACAGCCACCAAGATAGGCACACTTATAAGCCTTTATTTTGGTATAGATCACCAGAGAAACCACTCACCACTTGCATATGGCCTTCAGTACTGAGTCATTACATACTGGAACATCAGAAACTACATCAAAGGAAAGACTCATAGGTGTGGGGGTCTGATATATTAAAAAAATATATATTTGCCAGTGCATTTCTTATCATTATAAACAAAGATTTATGTGTGTCCAGATGTTTACTTTGCCTTCTAAGAGGTCATGCCATCTGAATGAAGCAAAATCAAGGTAAGCCTTTACATGTAAGCCATTACATGTCTTCTTTATAGGATCCCTCTTAATTAAAAACTTCTAAGAGATTCAACAGGGGTAGTTTTTCTTACAACCTTCATCGTCAGACCTGTAATTATGCAACTGGCCAGCATTGCTCTTTCAAACCACAGTCTCAGAAAGTATACACTGTATATAGAATTTTGTCTGTAAGAAGAGAAACCACCTGCACTATCTAAGGTTATGTCAGAGAGATGTTACCACAGAAAAAAACCCAGACTTAGATACACACTATCATTTTCTGGGTGTGTTCTTGACTATTTAGAGCTGTGATTAAAATTAGAAGTGTTGGCATGACACTGCTTTCTGACTTTCCTTTTTAGCCATGTTGACACCGTGGTGGTTAGTGTGATGCTGCTTCTTATTTCAATTGATGCTTTACTCAAGTATGGATAAAACACAATTTAAAGTCACCTCCACCTCTGCTATCTTGATTTTAAAAATTATTGGGATGCAGTATGTTTGAGAATCTTAAGAAAGTTCGTTAGTATAATGTATTTATCTTCTCTTCACTCATTTAAGTCACTTCATGACTTAAAATCAGAAGGTGACTTAGATAACCTTCTCAGGAGACTCTCAGAATCATTCTGTCTAACATCACTCAGTTGCTTTGTTTACAGCAACCTAAAAAATCAATCACCTTATTTCAGTCCATTCCCAAATTACCCTCAGAAGTGACAGACAATAGGGAATAAACCGATCAAAGATGACTCAAAGACTTATAAAGGAATGACACTGCGCAAAAAACCACAAATTTCACTTCTAAGAACAAAGCAAAGATGACTAGGAAATGCCTGAGGAAACACTTTTTTGGAGACAGAGAGTATGATATTCTTTTTTTTATTCAAACTTTTATTCTTGATTCAGGGAGTACATGAGCAGGTGTGTTATGTGGATATATTGTGTGGTGCTGATGTTTGTGGTACAACTGAACCTGTTGTGAGCATAGTACCCAATGGATAGGTTTTTCAACCCTTGCCTCCATTCTTCAAAGACCTCCCCCTTCTTGTATTCCCCCAGTGTCTTTTGTTCCCATCTTTATGTCCATGTGTACTCAGTGTTTAACTTACACTTACACTTGAGAACATTTCAGTATTTCTTTTCTGTTTCTGTGTCCATTTTCCTGCAAAGGACATGATTTTGTCTTTTTGTGGCTGCATAGTATTCCACAGTGTATATGTACCACATTTAGCTTGTCCAATCAACCACTGATGGGCAACTGTGTTGATTTCATGTCATTGCTATGGTGGATAGTGCTGCAATGAACATATGGGTACAATGTGTCTTTTGGTAGAATGATTTTCCTTTAAGTGTATACCAAAGGAAATGAGATTACTGTATCAAATGGTAGATTAACTCTCAATTATTTTGAGAAATTGAGGAAACACAATTTTTAAGACATTTTAAAATAATAAACCTCAAATATTTTAGAGAAAACATCTTTCTCTGTTTCTATAACTGTCTACCTGTTTTTAATAAGGTTTGCAAAGCTATATGAAACTAGTTTTTAATTTTTGTATACTTGAGACAGTTTTGGAAGAAAGTAGCCATCTACTCACCCAATTTTGGAGAAATTCTGAGAAAATTTAGTTATTCTTAAGAAAGATCTATTTTCTTATTGCAGTAACTGAACTTATCTGGCACTTGCCCAAACTTAGCATTAACAGGTAATTCATTATATTTATAACACAACCAACAACATGATTCCAGAACAACATAGCCCTAAAGAAAAAATCATTAATTCTTTGACATAAATAGTTTACACCTAGACTTTACACTTCAAAAATCTACACTTAGATTTTTTTCTAGATTCTTTGGCAGTATTTACTAACCTGACAGCCTTCCATTAACAACAAATTTAGAATATTTTTATATTTTAAATACCAACGTGCATTATTTTGGTGACGACATAATAAATCATTATATAGATGTTGCATAAGTGTTATCAAGACTGGCAGCAGAAGGAGTGGTGAAATATATGGACTCCGCCCCCAAGTCCACACATTTCACCACTCCATCTGCTGTCTGTCAAATCCTAGCAGTTTACTTAATCCCTTTGTGCCTCTATGTTCCTCATTTCTGAAATGAGAATAAGAATGTCACCAAGCTCAGAGGTTATTGGAAGGATTAAATGATTTAATAGGTAGAAAATGTTTAGGAAGGTACCTAATACACAGTAAATACTTCCAAAGATTTTGCTAATATAATTTTTTGCAATTATATAAAAAACTGATGGACTAGAGCTAAATCATTAAGCAGATCTTTTTATATTTCCTACAGATACAGGAATAGAACTAACATAATTGGGTCAGATACAATAAACATTTTTAGGAATTTTCATGTATGTTACCAAAGCATTCTCCAGAAATCTTGCAACAGTTTACACAACCAATAGCAATGCTTGAAAGGGCCTATTTCTGATACTTCGGCTAACTTAGCATATCATCAGATTTAATTCTTAGCCAGTTTAATAACCGAAAAACGTTAGCTCCCTGCTAAAATTTGATTTTTCTTTTAAATTTCTGCAGATATTCTTTGTTTTTCAGGTTTGTTTTACCAACTTATTTTGGGCATTTTCTGAATTGTCAAATATGTTCTACTGTTTGTCTTCTACTGATTGTCCTCCACCTGAAACAGTCTGGTTTTTCTTGGGAATCCTGTTAGAATGAATGTTCTAGATATGCCCTTCATATTTTTTATCTTTAACCTCATTATATAAACTTTACACGAATTTCTTCTGAGATAGGTATATGTCTTAATCTGATTTTGTAAGCATATATCTCCTATATGCTTTTTACTGCTTTCACTGTATTATTTTTTATTTATTTTTAATAGTAATACAATCACTTGGGTCAGCATTAGAAGATTATAAAAATCTACAAAGCAGACTTACAGGGAGATGGGGTAGATACGCTTTTCCTCTTCCTTCCACTAAATACAACTAAAAACCTGAACATCATATAGAAAAGCACCATAAGAAGACTACGAAAAGTGGAGAGGAGGAGGCAGACTGTCTAGGAAGAAGACAGAGTCGAGGAATGACACGCTGAGCTCTCTAGGTTTTCTTTGGCCTCAGATATCTCAGACTGAAGTGAAAGAAGCCAGCAACACAGAAATGCCAATGCGTATATATCAAAGAAAAAAGCTCCAACTAAAGCCTGCTATCTTCAGACAAAAGACCAGGAAAAGGTCACCTAGCAAGACAGAAACCTTTTAGACAATAATTGCTCTCTTCTACCCAAACACCACACGCGTGTGCACACACACACTCACAAGAAACAACAACAGCAACAAAAAACGGCCTCACCTCCACCCACGCCAGCGAAGTCTGAGTGGGGATTCTAGACTTCTCCCTCTCCAGGTGTAATAAAGGGCTCAAACTTCCTGCAGGTGTGGAGTCAGAAAGTCCTCTTCCACAGCTGAGACTTTCATGCCCCTGAGCTCCAAATGCGTGTAGAGGAAACATTTAAGGCAATTGTAGTATAAAAGAGAGGAGGGTAAAGGGATATACAAGGAGGTCCTTATACACTTTGTTTAAACTGGTAAAATGTTGACACTAGTAACTGTGAAAAGTTATGAATGTACTGTATAATGCCATACAATGTAACCCCTAGAGCAACACACAAAAAGATATACTTCAAAACACTATTGGCTGGGCACAGTGGCTCATGCCTGTAATTCCAGCACTCTGGGAGGCTGAGGCGGGTGGATCACCCAAGGTCAGGAGTTGAGACCAGCCTGGCCAACAAGGCAAACCCTGTTTCTTCTAAAACTACAAATATTATCTGGGTGTGGTGGTGCATGCCTGTAGTCTCAGCTACCTGGGAAAGCTGAGGCAGGAGAAAGCTTGAACCCGGGAGGCAGAAGTTGCAATGAGCCAAGATCGCACCACTGCACTTCAGCCAGGATGACAGAGCAAGACTCCATTTCAAAAACAAACAAACATACAAAAAGCACTATAGATAAGACAGAATTCTAAGAAATGTTCAAGTAACCCACAGGAAGGCAAGAACAAGAAAACAGAAAAAAACACAGAAAGAGCAAATAAAAAACAACAAATAAAATGGCAAGATTAAAGCCTTAACATAGTAATAATTACATTAAGTATAATTATTGTAGAATTTTAAATGTTTAGAGGGGCTTCAAGTCCAAATGTAGAAAGAGCATGTGTTTGCCTCACCACCTGGGATCTCAGTGGACTACATATTTGAATAAATTTCTGCAAGATGGAAAACACATGGAGTTATGCTAACAAGACAAAAGAGTGATACAACAGAGATAGAAACCATCTGTTTTGATTCTACCCTTGAAAGGCTAAATAGAGACTATTTCCCTAGCTCTACTAACTGAAATACTATCACCTGGCAAGAAGTAGTGCAAGGGGGAGGGGGGACCTCCAGGATGATTACCTTTCTGGTGTCAGTGTCTGGGCTATATCAGTAAATGCTTTGATCCTCACTCCTAATAACAAATCTTCTTTTCAGTGTTTACTTCCTTAAAATTCTCCATTATTTTTTTATTCATACATCTGTGACAGTGGCTAGCATTTAGTAGCTAATCAGTAAGTATTGGTCAGAGTCTGACCAATACTAATGCTACTAGTGACCAATACTATTAGCTACTAAATGCTAGGCACTGTCACAGATGCTGGGGAAATACTAGTGAACAAGATAGACAAGGCTGATTTGGGGAGTTTTAATTTTGCCAACCAACAAATAATAAATATGAAAACAAAATTATAAACAGATCATTTTAAAAAGCAACGTGTTCTAAGAAGGCAGAGACATTGCATGAATTAGTATATATCCTTCCATCTGCTCATCAAAAATAAATTTATTAGTAATTGCACTGCTACAACATTTCAAAGGCTGTTGACATTCCACCTCTCCAAGGGATGGGATTCTCATTGCTATCACCAAATGATCTGACTCCAGGATACCAGCCTTAGGGTATGCTTCCTAGAACTACTCTTGGGATACAGTGTTAGGTCATGTATTAGTTCATTCTCATGCTGCCAATAAAGACATACCCAAGATTGGGTAATTTATAAAGGAAATATATTTAATTGACTCACAGTTCAGCACTGCTTGGGAGGCCTCAGGAAACTTACAATCATGGCAGAAGGGGAAGCAAAGATGTCCTTCTTCACATGGTGGCAACAAGGAGAAGTACTGAGCAAAAGGGGAAAAGCCCACACCATCAGATCTCACGAGAACTCATTCACTATCAGGAGAACAGCATGAAAGTAACCTCCCCCCATGATTTGATTACCTCCCACCAGGTCTTCCCATGACACATGGGGATTATGGGGATTATGGGAACTACAATTCAAGATGAGATTTGGGTGGGAACACAGTCACACCATCACAGGTCAGGTTCTCCAAAAGCCAAGTCCGAGATCAGGATTCCTGTGCAAGTAGTTTATGGAGGGAGTGCTCTCAGAGGAAATGCACCTGGGAGTGAGAGACGCAGGTTTGGGTAGTGAAGGAGCTGGGCAAAGGTGTGTTATGAGCTGAAGGGTGACCTCAGCTTGCACTCACAGAGAGTTCTGGAGTATGAGTTGTACCACAAAGATTGTCCTACCCAGAGGCAAAGAAGATTGAACTGTTATACTCCTTCTTTGGCCTTTGGATATGAGTCACCCTAGGGCAAGGGCCGGGAGGTGGGTGCATAGTGGTGGCAGGTAACCTCTCAGGCATCTCCACATGAGATAGCTCCTGTCACTCAAAGGCAATTCTCTCAAGAAGGGTTTCTTAATTTCCCAACTTTCAATTTGGAGAGATTTCTTACTGTCTAGCTTATTTTTATAGACACAGTCATCTTATTAAACGATAGTGACACACTAGATTTGTATGTTGAAGACTGCCCTTAAAACTGCAAACAGATGTGGCATAATGAATGGTAACAAAATCAGTTCTTTTTGGTTGGTCCAACATTCCATTTTCCTCCTTGTTGAAGAAGCAGCTGAACTTTACGAAAAAGAACAACTTTCCAAATTCAACCTGAGCTAGCTACAAAATAAATAAAATAGAAACTGCCCACTCTACCTTTTTTATGCAATAATAACAATACATACTTTGTTCATTAATTAAATCTTCCCTACAAGAAAGATACTACTGGTTACTAGTAATAAAATAGGTGTGCCAGGTGCAGTGGGTCATGCCTACAATCCCAGCACTTTGGGACACCAAGGCAGAAGGATCGCTTGAACCCAGGAGTTCAATACCAGCCTGGACAACATGGTAGGACCCTATCACTACAAAAAAAAATTTTTTTTAATTAAAAATTAGCTGGGCATGGTGGTGTGCACCTGGAGTCCCAGCTACTCAGGAGGCTGAGGCAGAGAGATACCTTGAACCAGGAGGTCAAGGCTGCAGTGAGCCATGACCATGCCACTGCACTCCAGTCTGGATGACAGAGTGAAACTCTGCCTCAAAAAAGAAAAAAGATTTCTCCCAGGCTTTGGGGGTCTCAGAGTTTCCCTATCACAAATTCTGAGAAAAGACAAGGAAAGAGGAAGAAAAAGATACAGAGAAACAATTCTCTATCCCCTTTAGTATTTACAAACTATACTTTGTGTCCCTTATTTGTTTCATTATTCTAATCTGGATTCTTGGCATTTAAGAAGAAACTGAGATTTTTCTGTAACTGATGAAGAACATTCCCAGAGGCCAATGTCTCTATGTGCTGGAAACCAGAAAGGGGAAGTGTCCCAGCTAGAGTCCGGTAAACCATAATTCTTCCTGTTGTCAAGGATTTCACATCTTTGCTCACACGTGGGAAAGTTCTCAAAGTAGATTGACAATATTTCACAAATACCACAAAAAGACCATGCTCAGCAAAGAAAATTCCAGGCTTGGCACTAAATGTAATCTACCAACTGGCACCAGTGAGTCTCACTCGGTGTGAATGATCCACAACGTAGACCAGTACCACTCTTAGACTTAGGCAAGAGGGGGAATAACTTGGGCGCTGTGATTAAGAGGATTTCACCCCGGTCTTTCTCTAGGCACCACCCTCCTCATGGAATGAGGGTCCTAGGGGCCAAGGGGCTATGCCTACCTAGAACTTGACTCCCTTTATTAAAACCATATTTCAGATATGAGGGACCCAAGAATTTCAGCTCCAGCACTGGCCCTTTTCTGAGTCCCTCAACTCTAGAGTGGACTCCAGATATCCCTGGCAGGCATATCTTCAGGCTGTTGTCCAAGGAGCAGCCGTTAAAAGAAGAATGAACACAGATGTGTGCACAAGACGCTTCATGTGCTGGGCAAACTTAGGGGGTGGGAAAAGAGAGTAGGAGGGCTGTGTTCCAGGGCCTAGCTCTTCCCCACACCACCATACTTCAGCAGAGACCTCAGAAGAGTTCTAGAACTCTCTATATAAATAGTGTTCAGTTTAGGTAATAATTGAGTTACTATGTGGCAGGCACAGTCAGGAGTGGCAGGCACTATTCTCAGCATCATATATGTATACATATATATATATACAATATGAATTATATTATGTATATAAAAATATATATTCACTTAATTTTCACAAATAACCTTATGGGAAATATACTTACAGGGGGGTTAAATATGCACCAGGTCACACAGCAAGTGGTGAGCCCAATATCTGATCCCATGCAGCCTGGTTCCAAAATGTATATTCCTAACTATTTCACCATTCAAATACAATTTGGCATCCCCTCTGTGAATTTCTGGATGAGATCAGTTTGATGTGTACCACAATCTTCCTTGGAATTTGCTTTGTAAAAAAAAAAAAATCATGATTTTCTTGGAGAAGGCAACTTGCTTAGTTAAAACAACAGGGTAGATCTGGTGCTATATAGGGCAGTTTGCTGCAAGAACACACAGCGAAGGGAACTCAACTCAGACCTTCGAGTCAAGGGGCACTTCCAGAGGAAGACAGTTTCCGAAATAAGTCTTAAAAGATAGGTCCAAGGTAGGCAAGCAAATAAGATGAGAGCAGGGCAGTCTATTCTAGCCTCCCATAGGAGAATAAAAACAAATAGGAAACAGAACCCTTTATTTATTTTTTTTTTCATGGATGGGATTTTATTAAAATTTTACACAGATCTCATATTTAAATTTAAAAATGAGCATTTTTTCTAGTATTAAAATAGTTTTTAAAAAAATACCTTGGAAAACTTTAATACAAATTTGTTATATATTAAATATTCTCCTAAAATCTTGGAGATTTCTCTCCATCTCTCTCTACCAGTATCTTGGAGGGCCCTTTGTTTATAAGTAACTCACTGCAAGACACTTTCAAGACAAGAGTGAAGGGAAGGTGAAGAGGTCAGAGCTGAAAGATTTATTATAACTCTAAGTCCATGGCTTTTATCCTAAAAGCTGCCTCTGAAAATTTATCCGGAGGAAATGAAAAACCTGTTACTCATCTAAAAATTCAGATTTTTTAAATATTCAGGGATAGATTTATAGAAACTTAATTGTGTATTACCTTACCTTGTAGGCAAGAAAAGTGACTCTCAAAGATGATAAATCAGTAGTTGGCAAGAGTATGATCTCTCAATTTAAAGTAGAAATTCATTTTTATTATTAATCTTTATTGGGCCTACTCACTCCTGCCAGAGTAGGTCATGCAAAGGCTCTGGGGTCTTAAGCAGAGTACAGTGTTTGGTAAGAATATTCTAGGGTTTGGTTTACACTGACTACCACTGAGATACCCATTGCAAGTATATGTAGTCACTTGAAGTTTGAGACTTCTGCCATGTCTATATCGCACTTGGGAATTCAAATCATTACGGAGTCAGTCTACGAACTCCTATGTCTACAGGTCGGTCTCCTTAGGTGCTCTAAGCAACCATTTGCCCTGGGAGTTATGTCATTTCACCACGGCACCTAGATAGTTGGTTCCCATCACCACTGTAACCCAGACACCTCTGTCTCCTCAGCCTTAGAGATCTTCATGCTCTTGCTACTTTTTTATCCTGCTTGTTTAAAAAAGGCATTTTCCTCTCCCTACTTTCCCTTTGGAGACATTTAACATATTCTTTTCAATTGCTTCTGGCTTTTCCAAATGCCAGAAAGAAAGTTTGTATTCAAGCAACTCAGGCCTTAGGCACTGAACAAACATCCATAGCAAAGGAACAAAGGCCTTAAAACTCAGAACAGTCTGGGCACAGTGGCTCACGCCCATAATCCCAACACTCTGGGAGGCCGAGGCAGGTGGATCACAAGGTCAGCAGTTCAAGACCAGCTTGGCCAACATGGTAAAACCCTGTCTCTACTAAAAATACAAAAATTAGCTGGGCGTGGTGGCACACGCCTGTAGTCCCAGCTATTCGGGAGTCTGCAGCAGGAGAATCGCTTGAACCTGGGAGGTGGAGGTTACAGCGAGCCAAGATTGCACCACTGCACTCCAGCCTGGCAACAGAGAGAGACTCTGTCTCAAAACAAACAAACAAAAAAAAAACTGGGAACAAATTGCAGAGGGACAAGCATCTCAAATGTCTCTGTTTTCCAGCAGCAAAAGTCATAATAATAACAATTCAACAAATGATCATATAGGATACTTGAATTATTATACATTTTGCATCATTTTAAGTAACACTGTAAAAAATTCTTATACAGTCTTTGTATTCTTGGGATACATTTCAAATAGTAAAAACACAATATATCACTTGAGGTACCTACTTAAGCAAATGTAAGGTGAGGTCATTAATGTCATGACTGAAGGACAAAAAAGAAGCTTTTTGTCAGTTGCTGGAGTCTACTTTTCCCATAAATACCTGGTTATACTCTGAAGGTGAGACAGAGTAATTTTCAGGAAGCCATTGGTTTCCTGGAGGAAACTCACCTCCTTGTGCCTAAGATTCAAAGTTAGAAGGACTCATCAGAATGGATTGAGATGATCTCGTGCAAGTTCCTTCAGCAAGAAAGAAAGCAAAGCCCTCCAGAAACACTCACCAAAAGGGAAGGGAAGTTTGGGATGGTACTGGAGCTCAATACAAGGTATGAAAATTGGGAAGGGAGGTGGGTTCTGCAGCAGCATGAGGATAAGTAGGAAGGCCCTCTGGACCACTGACTCACAGAAAGGCTTGCTAGCCTAAGCCCTTGCCAAAGCACAGGCATGAGCTTGGACTAGGAAAGAGATCACTGCCCAGTGGATAAGCCTCCACCGGTCTGCACAGACCAGGTTTCTAGCAGCAACAGTGTTGTAGGCAATAACTACAGCAGTAGAGCTGATGGATTGATTCCTCCTTCCAATTCCTTGTCTCCTCTGGGATGTTGACACATAGCTAGTCTTTTTTGCCTGGGGTCCTTGGACAATTGAGGATATAGAAGAAGAGAACACAAGAGGAGGAACTGGTGAGTGTTTGAAGTGATAATTTAAAAAATTAGAAATATGAACATGCTTGTGTCCCAAGCTGGAAAAACAGGTCATTAAATACATATGCTATCAGAGTCACAGATTTGTTTACAACCAGAGAAAAATATAGAAAAATGTAGCTTCTCTGTTGTTTCTTCAAGTATTCTTATCTGCTGTGTAGAAAGGAAATCTATTTTTGAGCTTACTACAGTAAATTTGGTCCATCAACTTTATTTAAGAAATCCTTGTAGAAACTCAGTCATCTCTTATGAAATTATGTGGCTCTCAGATTTTTAGATGGAGTGACCCATCTTCTGTCCTTCTTCAGGATGGGGTATGGGCAAGAGATAAAAAGATTAGCTGACCTTATGAAAGCAACAGAGAGGACCCAAGACTGCATGCAGTGTCTCTGGATCCTTGCTGGTCCCTGCAATAGAAAGCTTGTCTGTGTGTCTCCTGGACTATGACCACTGAGGCATAGACGACTGGTCACAAACTAGTCTGTCTGACCAGAGAGCATGGCCAAAGCCATTTGGCCCTGTCCCAAAGTCTCTACCGCCTAGCTAAGGTGTGCAAAAAAATAAAATAGTTCAATTGAAAATAGCTGAAATATTGAGGGATATTTAGTGCACAAGTGTACTCAGGAGTATTGCAATTACAATGTGTATATGAAGGCCTAATTGACTTGTTTTACATTTTTTTCTTCTTTTAATACATACTAGTTAATTGTAGTTAACAGATTCCCAAAAAACCCAAAATACTTTGTGTTTAAGTACTAGGAATTATAATTATACACCTTTCATGAATGAATGGTCAAACAAAATTTCGTCAGAGATAAGTTTCCCAGTGTTCTGAATAAAGGGGTGCTATCATGCATGTGTCGAGAACCATTACAATGACATTATGTATATCTTGTCAAGATTTTTTTTTCACTTCTCCAGAGCCAGAAAAAATGGAGAAGCCTCCCACCAATACTTCAAGAGAGGGGGATGAAAGACTTGCTCACCCTCCTTAAAGTTTAAACTCAAAAATATGGGCAACGAAACTGGGGCTTTGTGTTGCTGGACAACCCCTGGCTGCAGACCAGCAGTGCAGGATGGGCAATTTGCCAAAGCAGTTGTAAGCCTGGAATCTCTTGGGCAGAATCATTGGCTCGAGAACAGTTTATCTCCAGGAAATTTATTTGCTGGGGGCAAGTGGAGGGGGACAGAAAGGTCTACTTTACTTGAGATGTTTCTCGGCAGATAAGTTTCCAAAAAATCTTTATTCATATCTAAATATGTCTTCCCTAGAGAGATTAAAGAAGGTTCTAAGAGCTGTAGAGCAGTATCCAGTTAAAGTTAGGCTAAACCTATAACTGCTACAGGCAATTTGCTCCTGGAATAGTTAGTACCAAAATCCCATAAGGGGATTTTTATGGATGTGTACCTTTTGAGCAGAAATCTTTAAAATTAATTATTTTTTGTTTTAAAAAGGAAAATATGAATAATAAGATGCTATGATATAAAATGGACAATGTTAAATGTAAATTGATTTACTTAGATTCCTTAACTTGAGGATTTAGTGCTTGGTAATCTTAATGTGGGAGGGGTTTATTGTGAGGTTTTACATTTTAGATAAGCTTCCAGTTCAAGATGGAAGAGGAAACACATGTGTTTGTCTCAATACCTGTGTCCTCAGTAGACTACAGATTGAAAACATATGTGGAGTATGGAAAGCAGGTGGGGGTCAGGCTGACAGATAACAGAGTACAGGACATAAGAGAATGAGACAGTAGAAGCCATTCTTTGTGGCTAAACCCTTTGAGAGGCTTCTGGCTAGGCAGAGGCAGGCATAGAGAGTAGAAAGGGAAAGAGAAAGAGAAGTCTCCTTCAGCCACTAGAATGGCTGCTCTGCTCAGCCAAGCACTCTGTTCCAGGCCCCTGACCATACAGAGTGATGGGTGGCACCAACATTTAACCAAAGTAGAAGCTGTTCTCTAAAATAGCAAATAATTTATCTGGGTAGGATTATAGTTACCCTTAGCGATCCAGGTACTCCAGAGAAAAATGATAGGGAGGCTTGCTGAATCCCTGGTTACTTCTCAGGCTTTAGTTTAGAGAGCAAAAGGGATGAGCAAATAGCCAAATACCAAAATGAAGATTCAGGGGAGAGGCCTATTGGAGAAGACAATCGATAGAAAAAGCTCACAGCTGTGCCTGAGTTTCACCAACCCATTCCTTCACAAAAGGAAGAGAGACCCAAGCATTAGCAGACAGCCAAGACAAATCACAACACCAATGAGAGGGACCAAATGAGCACATTACAAAAATAATTATGACCCCTGGGGGAAAAAACAATTTTTCACAGAACTGAGAAAATCTAAGGAAAAAATTCTAATTTGTATTCTCAGGGAAGTTTAAGAAGATGTCGAGATACCGCATCCAAAACTATAAAAACAGGTTGCTACAGAAAAGGAGAAAAAAATAAGTTTTTTGTTAAAGGTTAAATATTTAAGCTACAAGAGAAAAGTCAATATAAGAATATATGGTTGTCAGCTGGAGTGGTCATGGGAGTGGTTGAGTCACCCCTTTCCCAACCAACCATAGGCATTGCAGCTTGCAGCTCAAGAAGCTTTTCCCTATGCTTAGGAAGAGGAGAAAGAAGAGTAAAGAGAAGATTGTCTTGCAACTTGAATACCAACCCAGCCACAGTAGGGTAGGGCACTGGGCAGAGTCCTTGAGGCCCCCATTCCAGGCCCTGACTCCTGACAACATTTCTGAACACACCCTGGGCCAGAAGGGAAACCATTTCCTTGAAGGGAAGGATCCAGTTTTGGCAGGATTCATCACCTGCTAACTAAAGAGCCCTTGGTCCCTGAATAATCAGCAGTGGCAGCCAGGCAGACTTGCTATGAGTCTTGGATGACACTCACAACCCTGCTGGCTTCAGGTGTGACCCAGCACATTGCCAGCTGAGACAGCTATGGGGAGACCCCGTCTACCTGAAGAAAGAGTAAAGGCAACTTCATCTTGAAGCTTGGGTACCAGCTGGGCCACAGCGGGGTACAATTCCTTGTGGGATCCTGGGGTTCCTGATTCCAGACCTTGGCTTCTGGATGGCATTTCAGGATCTGCCCTGGGCCAGTGGGGAACCTAATGCCCTGAGAGGAGAGACACAGGCCTGGCAGCAATCACACAAGCTGACTGACTAGCCTTTGGGCCTTGAGTGAATATTGACAGTAGCCAGGCAGTACTCAGCACAGGCCGTGGGTAGTGGCAGCCAGAGAAGGAGAGACTTCTCTGCTTGAGGAAAGGGGAGGGAAGAATGGAAAAAACTTTGCCCTGTAGCTCAAGTGCCACCTAATCTTCAGCAGAATAGAGTTCCAGGTAGATTTCTTTTTCTTTTTTTTTTTTGGAGACAGTCTTGCTCTACCACCAGGCTGGAATGCAGTGGCGTGATCCTGGCTCACTGCAACTTCCATTTTCCAGTTTCAAGCAATTCTCCTGCCTCAGCCTCCCGAGTAGCTGGGACTACAGGCATGCACCACCATGCCCAGCTAATTTTTTGTACTTTTAGTAGAGATGGGGTTTCACCATGTTATCCAGGATGGTCTCGATCGCTTGACCTTGTGATCCGCCCACCTCGGCCTCCCAAAGTGCTGGGATTACAGGCATGAGCCACCGCGCCCGGCCTCCAGGTAGATTTCTAAGGTTTTTGACTCCAGGCCCTGGCTCCCAGATGGAATCTCTGGATCACCCAGGGCTAAGAGAAACTTGCCAGCCTGAAGGGAAGGACATATGCTTGGCTGAATTTGCTACCTGCTGATTTTAGCGCACTTGGGCCTTGAGCGAAAATAGGCAATAGCCAGGCAGTGGTCACTACAGGCATTAGGCAAGACCCAGTGCTGTGCTGACTTTGGGCCTGACCCTGTGCCATCCTAGTGGTTGTGGCCACAGAGGTGCCTGTATCATTCCTCTCCCAGCTCCAGGCAGCACAGCACGAGAGAGAGAGACTCTGTTTGTTTGGAGAAAAGTAAAGTGAACAGGAGTCTCCTTGTAATCTAGGGAATTCTCTCTGATCTTACCCAAGACCACCAAGGTGCCACTTCTACAAGTCTGCAAGAGCCACAGCATTACTGGGCTTGGGGTGTCCCCTAAAGCAGATATGGCTGCAGTGACCAAAGACTTAGATCATGACACCCAATTTCCTTCAAATACTTGGAAAGCCTTCCTAAAAAGAACAGGTTCAAACAAGCTCAAACTGTGAAGACTACAACAAATACCTAATTCTTCAATGCCCAGACACCAGTGAACATCCATAGGTATCAAGACCATTCAGGAAAATATGACCTCACCAAATGAACTAAATAAGGCACCAGGGACATATCCTAGAGAAACAGAAGCTAGGTGACCTTTCAGACAGAATTCAAAACAGCTGTTTCAAGGAAGCTAAACAAAATCCAAGATAACACAGAGAAGGAATTCAGAATCGTATCAGATAAATTTAAGGAAGAGATTGAAATAATTAAAAAGAATCAAGCAGAAATTCTGGAACTGAAAAATGCAATTGACATTGAAGAATTCATCAGAGAATCTCATAAGCAGAACTGATCAAGCTAAAGAAATAATTAGTGAGTTTGAAGACAGACTACTTGAAAATACACAGTCAGAGATTAATGGAAAAAGAATAAAATACATGGAGCACACCTACAAGATCTAGATAACAGCTTCAAAAGGGTCATTGGCCTTAAAAAGGAGGTAGAGAAAGGGATGGGGGTAAAAAGTTTATTCAAAAGAGATAATAACAGAGAACTTCCCAAACCTAGAGAAAGATATCAATATCAAGTACAAGAAGGTTATAAGCCCCAAGCAGATTTAAACACAAAGAAGACTACTTCAAGACATTTAATAATCAAACTCCCAAAGATCAAGGATAAAGAAAGAACCCTGAAAGGAGCAAGAGAAAAAAGCACATAACATATACAGAACTCCAGTACATCTGGCAGCAAACTTCTCAGTGGAAACCTTACAGGTCAGGAGAGAGTGGGATGACATATTTAAAGTGTTAAAGGAAAAAAAACCTTTTACCCTAGAACAGTATATTCAGTGAAAATATCCTTCAAACATAAAGGAGAAATAGACTTTTCCAGACAAAAACTGAGGGATTTCAACAATGCCAGACTTGTTCTATAAGAAATGCTGCAGGGAGTTCTCCAATATGAAAGAAAAGGATGTTAACGAGCATAAAGAAATCATGTGAAGGTATGAAACTCATGGGTAAAGTAAGTACACAGAATGGTATAACACTGTAATTGTGGAATTACAGTGAGCAGAAGGACCAAAAGATGAACCTATCAAAAATAATAACTACAACAGCTTTTCAAGACATAGACAGTATAGTAAGATATAGATAGATATAACAAAAAGTTAAAAAAGCTGGGAGACAAAGTATAATTTTTATTAGTTTTATTTTTGCTTCTTTGTTTATGCAATCAGTGTTAAACTGTCATCAGTTTAAAATAATAGGTTATAAGATGGTATTTGCAAGCCTCCCCGGTAACCTCAAATCAAAAAACATACAACAGATACACAAAAAATATAATACAAGAAATTAAAACATATCACTTGAGAAAATTACCTTCACTAAAAGAAGGACAGAAAAGAAGGAAAGGAGAAGAGAAGACCTCAAAACAGCCAGAAAACATCATACAAATGTTAGTGGCATGGCATATGTAAATATCAGTATATCAAACAGATATCTGCACTCCCATGTTTATTACAGCACTATTCCTAATAGCCAAGATTTAGAAGCAACCTGTGCCCATCAACAGACAAATGGATAAAGAAAATGTGGTACATATTCACAATGGAGTACTATTCAGCCATAAAAGGAATAAGATCCTGTTATTCGCAACAACGTGGATGGAACAAAAGGACATTATGTTAAGTGAAATAAGCCAGGCACAGAAATATAAACTTCAGATATTCTTGCTTATTTGTGGGAGCTAAAAAAAAAAAATAACACAATTGAACTCATGGAGATAGAGAGTAGAATGATGGTTACCAGAGGCTGGGAAGGGTACTGAGGATAGGGGTTGGGGAAGCAGGGATGATTCATGGGTACAAAAGTATAGTTAGATAGAATAAATAAGATCCAGTATTTGATAGCACAACAGGTTAACTACAGTCAACAATAATTTATTATATATTTTAAATAACTAAAAGAGTATAATTTGACTGTAACACAGAGAAAGGATAAATGCTTGAGGTGTGAATACCCCATTATTAGTTATTGTATGCCTATATTAAAATATCTTATGTACCCCACAAATATATATACATACTATGTACCCACAAAATACAAAAAGAAAAGAAAGAACACATGGTTGATTGATTGTATTAATGATCCCATTTTTTTCACCCCTCACTTTATCCAAATCCTTTATTATTTAACTTAATGGCACCTTCCCTCTTTGCCTCTGAGCTCATCCATGTGAATTCCTTTTACCAACGATGCTAGCAAATGTGACACAGGCAGAATCTAGAAAAATGTGTTCCTTCTGTTTTACCTTATTCATTGAGTTCTTGAAATATGTAAGAGACACACAGAGTAGAGCCCAAGGGGCAGCCTGTAGACTCTCAAAGATATTCTCAACCCTGAGAGAGATTGGAACTGCCCTCTCAAGTCTCAGCTAAATGCTCCCCCTTCTGGGAGGCCTTCCTGGAGACCTTCATAGCACCCATTGTATTAGTCCGTTTTCATGCTGCTGATAAAGATGTACCTGAGCCTGCGCAATTTACAAAAGAAAGAGGTTTAATGGACTTACAGTTCCACATGGTTAGGGAGGCCTCATAATCATGGTGGAAGGCAAGGAAGAGCAAGTCATGTCTTACATAGATGGCAGCAGGCAAGAGAGAGAGAGATAATTCAATTATCTCCCACCGGTCCCTCCCACACTTGTGGGAATTATGGGAGTACAATTCAAGATGAGATTTGGGTGGGGACACAGAGCCAAACCATATCACCTAACATTACTGAAATTATCTTGTTTATAACATTGTGTTCATGTTTATTGTTTGCTCCCTCTACTAGAATGAAAGCACCAATGGTTCAGGGACCTTGTCCATATTATTCACTAGTGTCTAGTGTCTATAACAGTGCCTAGCCATTAGCAGGTAATTAAGAAGCATTTGTTGAATAAATTAAATTTGAATAAATTTGAATAATGAATTAAATAATGAATCCACATCTTTCATTATTTAAGTTCATGGCACCTTCCCTCATTTCAAATTAAAAAAATGAATGAATGAATTGGTGGAAAGAAAAATTGGAATGAAGATTGGTATTAGGATAGATGATCAAATAATTTACTAATTGAGATGGCCCAGGCATGGACAGGTTAGAAAGACTGCCATCCATAGAAGGCCTGGAGGCTCTCTCTTGCCAAATGACAACATTTTAAAGAACCGAAGGAAGATCCAGAGGATCCCTAAGAATTTCAACATTCTAACAACTGGTCTGGCCCCCCAGTGCATACCATTTGAACACCTCTCTGCTGGGGAGGACAACCATGCAATGCGCTATGGTAACAAGGATTCACAGACTGGACAAATACATGCAATGGCTCATTCCTGAGTGCTCAGTAACATCATCTTAGTGCCCGCAAATCACGTATCTGAGGCTATGTAAAAATAAGATTGATCAGCTCAAATGTCAAGCTCTCAGGCATCTTTCTTTGCTTTGTGGGATTGAAATCATTTAAGGAAAGGAATGAGATCATTTACACTTTTTAAAGACTGAGGGACGCCCCGAGCTTCCCACTTCTCCCTCCGACACTTCTCTGAAGTCAGTGAGGCACTACTTCTGCTTGGCAACAAAGAAGCAGCCTTCTCTTATTTCCCAAAGTCCCCCTTTTTTTTGCCAAGATAATCTTTCCCAGACAGAGGCATTCAGGAGAAATAGAAATCTCCAGAAATGGGGAGGGGAGGCGGGAAATCACACAGAAAAGGCCCTGGCAGTGCTTAGTCAAATGAGTTCAGCATTTGGATAGGGACCAGCAGCTGACACACATATGAGAAGATTAGGAGAGTATGTGTACTGAATAGTTCACCAAAACCAAAAAAATTAAAATTTTTAGGCTGTGGAAAAAGATACTAGTTATGAGAATAAAGCAATTAATTTTCCTTACAAAATATCTGTTAACTTTTCCTTACAAAATATCTGTTAACCACAATTGGCAAATTAACTAAAAACCAGAATAATCAACACTATAAAACTACTTACTTGAGAAAGGAGAAAGCCTGTTAATCAGAGCCAATTTTTAATGGCTTATTTTTCTAAAGCCCTTTTAGTGAGCAAACAAGGGTAACTACTAACAGTCTTTTGGAAAACTACTCTCAAGAATGAATGAGAAACATTCTTAATTACTTTAGATTGTTATATTCATTAGCTGCTAGAATACTTAAAAGTAGATTATTATTATTGTATTAAGTATCTTGTTTCTTAGGAATATTTTCTCCATACACGTTAATACTTTAAAAATCTGTCCATGCAATGATATAATGATTAGAACCATAAATAGTTTGGACACTAATTAATGAAGATTTTTATTTTTAGGAAAACAGCAGAATTATCTCAGAAAGCCTGTAAGTGCACAGCTTTTAACTCCTGCTGCCCAGGGATGTTAAATTTTGTTAAATAGAAAGTGAACATAGAAGAAAGACTTTCTGATTGATGAGGGAAAGTCTTTCAAAAGCATCCAGTTTAAAAGACACTCTATTCCTGGTCAAAAACCAGAGAAATCTCTAACGCTTCTCCCACCACAATTTCAATAATGTTTTAGATGGCATTTTCCCCAGATCCATTAGCATTATAGAACAGACAGAATTCTAGCATCCCTACAAATTCACAGGTGGTAAAAAAATAACCCCTAAAAGCCAGAATAATGGAAAACATGGATGAAATCATAAAGTCACAGTAAGAAGTTCCATAAAGACTAAACGGAGTCTGTTACAAGCCAGGGAATTCTGTGAAATTATCTTGTGTTGTCTAAAATCAAGAACTAAGATAGGATATTTCATGCAACATGTTGTCCAGGGTAGAACAGACTAGTAGTGATCACTCCAGGCTCAAGATTAAGCCATTAACCTAGTAATAAGGATGGGTAACTTAGAAACACACCACAGATATGCACATGGAAAGGGGTAGGGGGTAGGCTGTGATGACGTAGGTTACTAAACACAAGTGCTATACTTTATTCCTTAGTTTGGGTTGACTCATTGAAGCGGGGGAGGTTCCCTTGTCCCCCTCCAGGGTGTGCGAGGAGGGTGTGGCTCACTTCTTCTGTGTCCTGCTGCTTACGCCCCTACAGATGAGCAGGCTGTGGGGTTCTGACCCCCTGGCAATGTCCAGGGGTGAATGTTTAGGCTCCTGAAGTTCCAGTAGGCATGTGTTACAGGCTGCTCTCTTAGTTGGCCGTCTATAGGTGGCTTGTGTTGAACAGATCAGGTAGACCCTGTACCTTGTCACAAGGACAGAGGACTTTCTGTAACCCAGGTTCTTGCTTTGGTGTATCCGAAGAATCAGATCACACATGGGCTTGGAAAATGAGTGCAAAGTTTTATTGAGTGGAAGTAGCTCTCTGAGGATCGGGGAGCCAGAGGGAGATGGTTTTCTACTGGGAGCTGGGCGGATCTGGCCGCTCTCCTCCAACTGCCCCACTAAACTCTGCCTCCTCCCACCGGTGGATGGCCAGCCTGCAGGCCAGTTCCTGTGTGGGTTCTGTGTGCTCTTCTGTGAGCGTCCTCTTCTCGACGTGCTCTGCACGACGAGCCGCTTGCGTCTTCTTTCCACCCATGTGCTCCTCAGGGCGTCCTGCTGCTTGTGTCTCTGTCTTGCTAGGGTCTCGGGTTTTCACAGGCTCAGGATGGGGGCATGATGGGCCAGGGTGGTCTTGGAAAATGCAACATTCGGGCAAGAAGGCAGAAGTGCCTGTCCTCACCTAGGTTTATGGGGATGGAGCCCTAGCCAGGGACTGCACCCTAATCTACCCAGCACTTCTGTTCCTCCATTCTTTATCATTTAAAGGAACCACACTCTTCCCTTCCCAGCACTCCCGTATCATCATTGTTTTATAAAATCCCAAGCTGAATCATTTCTTGTTATAAGCCAAGAAACCTGAAATGAGACCCAGCTGGTTTGCATCCTTAATATCCTAGGGCAAAGACTGGCAGCGCCAAACCAGAATGATGCTTGAATAAGTCCTATTTCTCTTTCAAGTTACAAGCCAGGGAAAAATCAGCACAAAAGCTCTGTTCTAATGGTTATCCTAATTATGGTGTAGGAGGGAGAGGTCAGTGATTTATTCTGAGCATCAGTGGAATTTATTTTGGAATCAATGGCATCAAAGAAAAAAAGATTTTAAAAGTCACTTATCTCTATATTTAGTAGTTTTAGACACTTTAGTGATAAAATGCTAAAATAGTAAAAATCTATATTATTTTATACTAAGCAAGGATGAGCAAAGCCCAAAACTAAGATCAGACACCTGGAAGAAGACAGAACGGCAAAGTGTAAATGTTGACCAAACTGAGGACAGGCTGAAGCCAAAAATTAAGAGCCCAGAACACCAAATGACTATACAGGGAGCCTAAACATACCAGGGTCAAAGAGGAATATAGGTAGTCAAGGACATAGAATTTAGATGAGTATATGATGGGAATCTATGGCAAAAACAAATATGAACAGACAAGTACAGATAAACAGATCCACAGAGGGGGAAAGGCATGAAGCTCAAGGACTATGCTCTTGACACTTCTTGTATCTTGGTTCTAACCCTGTTTCAAAGCCCAGCTGTAACTCTGCTGTTGGATTGCCTGTGATACTGCTGCATTCTTGTAGTGAATTCTCCAACCCTTCTTCTTGGTTGTTTCCTGTTACTTGTAACCAAAGAATTTTTATTAACATAGCATATGTACATTATAAAGATATAGAAGCATAGTGCCAAATAGTTCTCCAGAAAGTGCATGGGATTCTTTTTTACCCAATGACAGGTGCCTGTCTCCCTCCATTCTTACTAACTGGATTTCTCATTCTTTCAATTCTTTACAAACTCTCTTTTATATTCTAATGACCAATGTACTCAGAAATAGCACACTATGTCTTTGCCACAGAAATATAGGAGGGATGGATACTGCAAAGAGATCTGGACTCAGAGAACAGGGGCTCCTACTGATGTAAATTTAGATTCTCTTCCATTAGAAAAACAATTGAGATCATTTATGGCTAAATATGGAAAAGTAAGATCATGCTAAGCAAGGAGATGTCTGAATAGACAGAAGGGTGAATAAGTGTGTGCTGCATCATAGTTGAAAAGGAACAGAACATGGTAGATACATTTTAGGTCTGAAGGAAACTGCCCCACCCATAATGATTTCCTCATGATACCACTGGTGTCCAAAGCTGATCCATCAAAAGGATACCTAATCAAGCAGAATGTATTAATTATAATTTTACATAATAAAATGAGGTATAAGAATTATAATGGAGGAAATTATTATAGATAAAACTGACTACACTACTAGCCAATGAGTAACTGAAGATTATGAAACTTATCAAAGAGTTCAGGTGAGTATGTAGTTAAAAACAAATATGTACCAATCAATATATTCTAGATAAAGCAGGTTAAAATATGTACTATCGGTTATGTTGCTCTCAAAGTTACAACAAATCTTGGAATGATCCCACTGGTGGGCATAAGAATAAATGTGTAAGATGTATACAAATAGCAACAGCAACCCCAAAAAGCCCCCTAAATTTTAATTATAAAAGTAAAGATGGCTTAAATAGAGAAATATGTCTTGAGATTAGATAATTGATACTATTAGATGTAAGTTATTTCCTGAATATAATTAAAATTCAACAAAGATATGTCTAGAACTCGACAAAATATTCATCTGGAAGAAAAGCCTATGGGGCTTATAAAATGTTGGATCAATGGGGGCATTATCCAAACACATTTTAAAGATTACCATAAAGCTACAGTAATCAAAAAAGTGTAGTACTGACAGTAGAATAAACAAGAAAAGTCCATTTTAGAAACCAGATTAATATGATAAATCTGAAAGAAATGAAATATGATAAAGCACCCAACCCTAAAAGGACCAACCTTAAATTAAATTACGAGGCTAAAAAAAAAAAAAAATAAATATTGGAACAAGGGAAAGGGCCTGAAAAATATTAGAGTGAATGTAAAAATATACCAGAGGATATAAGTATAAGATGAAAAGTATAAGAAAAAAAAACCTGGGCTACTAGAGAGAGGAGAAAAAAAACGATATGAGTAATGAGGTGCGTTCCCTATAATATAGAAGAGGAGTATAGTTTAACATTAATTAATATTATTAGAGGATTATGAGTTGGCCTTAGCATAACCAGTATAGTTAATAAGAAAAGTAAAAATATGAGTTTGTATGAACATAACTGGACTGGAGAAGCAACACCGGGGCGGGGCAGGAGATGGGAGGAAAGTCGTGGGAGAAGGCTAGGAGGAGGGGGAGGGAGGTATTGTGGGGGAGGGAGATTGTACCTATATAATATTCAATATATTAAAGAAGTATAAAGTTGGGGCTTGAGTAGGAGTTTAGAGAGGATGGTGGATTAGGGAGAGGGGAAAAAAAAAGGTTGCATTTCAAGTCAGTAAGAACAAGACGGATTGGTTAGTGAATTATACTTGAGAAAAATTAAGTTAGAACCATTATGTATCTGTCACAGTCAATTGCAAAAACCCAATGTATTCATTAGCTAGTTTAAGCAGAAGGAAATTTATTACATGGTACTAAAGAGCTTACAGAATCATTAAGAGAAATGGAAAAAAAAAAAAAGACTATAGGCTGTACTTCCAGGAACAGCTCCCAAAGCGACATAGTAGGTCTGGGCTAGGAGAGTTGGTGCCAATTTGCTAAATTGCTTCTACAGGGGCTAGGTCTGAAGCTATACTGCCTCTGCTAGTTTCCGCACAACTCACTTGCAAAGTCAAATCTCACACAAGTACATTTGATCCACAAAATCTAAATCATATCAGCAACACTAGTTACACAGATGTGTGGGAACTGCAGGTTTTAGCTTTCCAGCGTGTGCAATGCAAGGAAGGGCATTAGAAGGAAGGGGACTGGATGGTGAGCTGACCAATTTACACAAACCAAAATAATCCTCAGGTACCTTAAATATAAAGAACCAAATAATAAAATAGAACAAAATATAGATATGTTTATGCATTTACACTGATTTTTTTAGTATTTAAAGTATTGTGCTATATGTTAGTATAGTGTATAACATGCATTGGAAACATCCTGAAGTTATCAGTATATAATCGCTTGTTAATTATGTTGCATCACAGGGACTGTCAAGAATCCCTTAAAAGAATTAGAGGATATTTAATTATATGAAAGGATGTTTACAATAGATCACTAAATTTTAAAATCAGATAATACAAGTTATAGGGTACAAACTCATTTTGTGAATTATTCCTGCAAATTGTGTTATACTCAGTACACATTAATAGATACATTACATGTAATGTACATATTTAATTTATAACATGTAACAAAAAACATAACACACATATATTTCTGGGGAGAAAGCGAATGACAGTGAGAGGAAAAAGGCTATAAAAATGGTAATAATGACTATTTCAGAACAATGTGGTTGCGGGTTCATTGTATTTCTTTTTTGTTTACAGTTTCTTAGGCAGATATACAATAATAGAGTATCTCCTTTGTTGCAAGAGGAAGCTATTTAAAAACAAAAACGAAAACAAAAAAGAACAATGAACCAATATAATCAAGAAAAGATGATTTTTAAAATTATTAATAAATATTACCTAACATTTAAAATGAAACTTAACATTTACTGGGAACTTGCTATTTGACACCCACTATTCTTAGTGCTTTAAATTTATTAATATATTTATTCTTCATAACAACCCAAAAGGTAGACACTATTATTATTTTCATTACACAAGGAGGGAATTAAGACACATAAAGGGTTATGTAAATTGCCTGACATCATACAACTAGTAAGTGATTGAGCTTACTACACAATACTGTTATAAAACCCAAGCTCTCAATCACAACATTAAATATTACCATATTAATATTCTTAGGTAATATTTACTGGGCATCAACATATAATACAATGCAACCATTTTTAAGTGTACAATTCAGTGGCTTTTAGCATATTCACAGAGTTGTACATTAATCACCACAATTAATTTTGGAACATTTTCATTACCCCCCAAAAGAAATCCCGCTTTCTTGAGCCCATCACCACCCCATCACTCCAAGCATTGTATCAATACTTCACTTCCATAGTCTATTGCATCCTTGCAACAATGCTGTATAGTAGAAGCAAACAGCCCCACTATACAGATGAGAAAACTGAGGTAGAGAGAGGTCAAGAAACTTGCCTAAGTTATATAACTAGTAAAGGTAGAAATGAGATTTAAATTCAGGCAGTCTGTCTTCATAATACATTCTCCTAACTACTCCACTATGCCACCACCACATTATATTACAAAAATGAAAGCTCATGAATGAGTAGAAATTACTCCAGGAATATAAAGATGGTTCAGTTTGAACAAATCTAGCAAAGTGATGTATTATACTAACAATAATAGTGAAAAAATACTACCCCAGAAAGCACTCAGTATCTATCTCTAGCAGAAAAAAATAGATTGATGCCCCCACAAGTAAACAAGAATAGAATGCTTACACATTTATCTCAAACAGCTGTAATAACTAGCAGTGACACAAGAAAGACATATGTAAATAATAAAAAATAAAACATATCTGTTGTCATTATACTAATTTAAATTTATTCTACGTTTTAATGAATGCAGTCAGTAAGTAAAAGGAAAAAATGAGGTGTCTCTTGAAAAAGAAAATGCAAAATAATTATTTCTATATAATAGATTGTATAAATAGAAAAATAAAAGAAAACCAACTTCAAAATGATCCTTAGTAATGCAACATTTCAGTAATCCAAGAAACTGAAAGTCTGTGAAAAAAAGATAAACGTGTGGGAGTGGACATGGAAGTGGAAGATTAGAGCTGAAATTCATCTTTCAGGCTGAACAGTCTTCATAAACTGCAAATCATTAAGTCCCGTTTTCACCTCCCAAGAATGCATACCAGTTAAGATTCTTTACATTCTTTTTCCTTGCCTATTTTGCCTGGAAAAATGCTTGAAACCACAATGTTGGACAGATAGTTTATTTTTGTGTGTCAGTATTTTAACTGGAAGGAAGAGGAGATTTTTCATGGATCTTTAGGTTATAATGATTTGACCTTTTATTTGTTATAGGATTTATTGCCCACCTGAAAAACAAAAAAAAGAAAGAACTTTTGCAAAGAACGAGTGGAAAAGCTAAGGGCCAATATCATGTATTCCCTTCTTTCCCTGACATACTATTCAAAACCTCCAGTAATGTGGAGAAAAAAAGAAAGGCCCCAGAGTCCTTTGGAGTCTGTGCGACTTCAAGGAAATTACAGAGTGACAATGTCATGAAGCATCTTGCAGACTGCTGGAGACCCCAGGGCTCAAGGCTGAAGGGTGTCTTTAGTTTTGCAGATCCAAAGAGCCCAAATGACTCTGCTCAACTAAGAGCTATTCTGAGATGTCCAAGAGGTTTGACTAAATGAACTTACCAGATTTCTTTTTATAAACCAGTCATTTATGCATCTTTATCTGCCTCCTTCCCACAGAGGCTTTAGTGGCTAAGATGTCAGCCCATTAATTTATCTTTAGAAATACATCAGTAGCTGGAGTACACCGGATGAAAACTGACTTGGAGTCAGAATCCCTGGTCCAAGTCCCAAATTAGCCATTTAAATATTATGTGTGATCCTGGCTGAGCTATTTAGCCCATCATTCCACCAAAATTAGCTTCATCAATGTCACCAATAACCTGCTGGTTCCCAAGTATAATACACTCTTTTACTAAAATCTCACATCACCTCTCCACTGCTTTGTACCATGCTGATCACCTTTACCCATTGAGTTTTCATGACGCCACCTTTCTGGTTTTCCACTTACCTGCCAGCTGATTATTCTCTTTATTCTTTATCTTATCATTTGCATCTAGGATCTGTCTTTAATATTCAATTATTTGGGTTTAAATCCATCTCCCTGGGTAGCCTCATCCAGATTCATAGATTCAAGTCCCAGACCTTTACCCTAAGGCACAGAACTATAGATTAGACATTTCCACTTGAACAAACCTTGGAGACCTAAACTCAACCGGCCCCAAACTGAACTAAGTGACTACATTTATGCCTTCCCCACACTGTCCAAATCAGCAAATTAACTCCTCAGGTGAAGTTGATGCTACTAATCTATGAATGACACTTTGAGTAGCAAATTTGAGAAGGAAGAATTTTTTTTCATGACCCCAACACTGGATTATCAAGTCTTGTGGACTCTTCCTTGCTTATAACCCCTTGCTCCTCATCATTCCCACCTCCATTGCCTTAATTCAAGAGTGCATGACAACTCCTTCAACAGCCCTTTTCTCTCTCTACTGATCTCCCTGACTCCTTGCTGGGCCATGCCAATTTTCTTACATAGTCCTCCCATAATGACCTTTATCAAAGGCCAGTATGAGACTCTTAAATGGCTCTTCTATAGCTCTAGAGTTATTTAAGCTCCTTTGTTAGGATACAGGCCCTTCATGGTCTGGCTTTATTCTATCTCTAGACACATCTGCAATCCCACATCCCTTGTGTCTCAATCATTACCTCTATTTTCCCAAACACATCATGCTCTTCCATGTGTCACTGCCTTTCTACACTCATTTCTTCTCCTGGAATGCCATTCCAAACCTCAAAGCTTATTCTTTTCTCATCCTCCTAGGATCAGTACATTTATTCCTTTCACAAGAAGTCTACCCTTTCCCTGATGTGATAGATTGCATTTGCTCACCACTCTCCACCTATACATTTTTGCCATGGCTTCATCGTGACTAAAGTATGCTTTCCCACCCTTGTGCCTTGCTGTGGCCAATAGCATGGAAGCAGAGGTAATACTATGCCAGTTCCAAACGCTTTTAAACAATACTTCTGACATCCCTATGAGGAGAACCTGTCTGAGCCTGTCTCAGAAGGATTATGAGAAATACATGAAGAACTTCTCCAATCAGCTGACTCTCAGAGGATCAAAAGAAATGTGAGATAAATGCTTACTGTTACATGCAGCTTAGATGTGTGGTTGCTTCTTATGTGGTGCACTGTAGATTAACCAAATCATCTAGCGTAGTTTATTTGTCCTTCTCTGTCCTCCCATATCCACTCTGCATGCTTCGGTCCAACTCTTCTCCAGGACAAATGAGAAAGCAAAACTGGCACCTTGATCTGCTGCCATTCAAACTTTAGTCAAAGGGGAAAAAAATCCTCTCTGCTTTCTAATAAAGTTTCTTAAAAAGGTAATAACACCCTGCCTAGTACTATTCCTCCAAATAAATGAAGACTTCAGCCCCTTTCCCTTAAGTTATTAATTCTCTAACCAAAACAATTTTATCCTTGACTTTTACAAAACTGATCCCTACATGTATATAGGAATGTTTATTTACTGATATGACAATCAAGTGAAGAAATATCTGATTTTCTGCCATGAACAAACCAAATTTCACCTTTTTTAATTCAGGGAGCCCAGCTCTCTTGAAATCTGGAGTAACTTGAAAAGATGTGCAAGTAGGAATATTTTTATTTTCTCCCTGCTTTTGTCTGAGTTTTTCTTTTCTTTTCTTTTTTTTCTTTCTTTCTTTCTTTTTTTTTTTTTTTTTTGCCATGAGTCAAGGTTTGGGGCATTAGACATCATCAAGGGCTCAGCATTCTAGATGCCTATGTCTTGCAAGTGTGATGGTAGGTCAGGGATCTGTCCATGAGAGAAGAAACCAGAAAGGCACTGTCTTGGGAAGATGCTAAAATGAAAAGACTGGCTCACAGTCCAAGCTTATTGCCAAAACTAGAGAAATAGACAGGCAGTGAATCCCACTATGAGTGCCAAGAAAGGCAATTTGGGTACCCAATTCTAACACACATGAGAAAGTATTACTGCCATCATTTAGAGAACCATTCAGCCTCTGGCATAGGTGAGAGAGAGTCAGGCTCACATGGACAAACTCTATTGTAAAACTTTTCACATGGTGACACAGAAAGTTTGTGTATAATTATTTTATGTTGTTTATGCAAGACAAACTTTTTGATATGTGTGGAGACATTACACACAATGATTACGAGCCTGGTCTGGCTATAAGGGACATGCTAATGATATAATGCTAACTGAAAAAACAGAAAGCAACATTTTTTGTACACTATCATTTTATGACATATTCCTAGACCCTGATTGGTAGAAAATACATACCTGACCAGGCATGGTGGCTCACAACTGTAATCTTAGCACTTTGGGAGGCTGGATTGGGTGGATAGCTTAAACCCAGGAGGCTGAGGCTGCAGTGAGCCCACTGCACTCCAGCCTGGGCAACAGAGGGAGACACAGCCTCAAAACAAAAAGATAAAAAAATACATGCCCAAAATGGTTGTTAGTTCAGGGAAAGTAAGAGATTTTTTAAAATATTTTTATTTTCCAAACTATTTTATATAAGAACATAACTTTATGATGAAACATAATAAATGTCTCACATAAAATAGTATCTACAAATGAAAGCTGAAAATTTAAAAAGAAAGGTTCCTCAGTGAGCACTGAATGAAAGCAAAGCAGTGGGAAAATGTTGCCCAAGTATTCCTATGGGGATACCTCAACCCCTTAAGGATCCACTACTCATTCCAGTCTGTCATAGTTACCTCTCCAAACTAGGTTGGAGACATATGAATCACTCTTTGGCTTTGGATTTCTAGACTCCACACAGACTGCAGACCTTCTGATACATGACAATTGAGAAGATTACTGTTTACTTCAATTATACGCCAGTTACATACTCCTGACTGGTTTTTTTTGATTGAACATAGACCTTGGTCATTTGCTAAAGAGTTAGAAATATTTTATCAGCAAACACACTTTTCACTTGTTTATTGAGTGCTTATATGCATAGAAGAGAAGGCTCATTTTTATTTCATGTTCAGAGGATGAATTTTTTCAGACCTCATCTCCAAAATCAAGATTTCTATCCTATTTGGCAGCCCAATGCACCATATACAGCCTGTTCTAACTTTTTAACAAACATAAGTGAAAATAGTTTGTCCCTATCTCATTCCTATCTTGTTCATAATAACCCTTCAGACATTTGATGTTAAAACTATTCATCAACTTTAATTATTCAAATTAACCCAGCTTCTCTGATTGGCTTTGGCTTTACCCCTGATGTTTTGTTTTCCAGGAAAAAAAAAAAAGAACAGGAGTCTTTTCTGGATACATGTGAGTATCTCCTCATTGGTATTAAATTGAAGACATCTAAAGGAACACTCTATATTGGTACAAATATCGCCAGCATTGACTGTACTGTAAAGCTGCATGTGCGGTGGGTGGGAGGGGAGAGGAGGTAAGCAAAGGCATCATTCTCCACCAAAATCAATGTATCTAATAGGAAATCACAAATATGCATGTTATGCAATACATACAATCTATGTGTTGATAGAGGAAAAAAAGCCTAGAATAAGGAATAATGTTTATGGAATGACCAGCTTGTAATAACAAATAAATCAGTATGGGATTCCTACAGGAATAACCAAACAGCAGGAATGCTATTTAGAAAAGATTCTGCTTGGGTGCTAATGAAAGGCAATATACAGCTATACAGGTTTATAAAACAGTAAGACAGGAACATGCCCTTTGCCCTGCAGGGCTGACAGAATGATGTGCACAGGAACACTAGCAGTAGGCTATTGCAAGACAGTATCAGGGATGGGATTGATCAGGAAGAGTGTGGAGATGGGTTAAGATACTAAAATGGGGAGTTAAGGGTCAAGTCCTTTCTAACACAGAAATGGGGGAGGTCAGAGTCAAAGGTTCACGTGCTGAGGCTTGGAGAATCCATTCAAAAAGAGGCAGAATTCTGGACTCGGTTTAGCCATCAGCAGAGAGGGGGAAGTGGCAGGTAGGGCTGACGCTGTGACTATTATCAATCACGGATACAGTGGGCCTGGCTCTTGGATGACATCACATTCAAGGAAACACCATCAGAAACAGCAAAAAAAAAAAAAAAAAAAAAAAAAAAAAAAAAAAGTTCAATCTTCAACATGCAACTCTCAAAAACAACAAAAACAGTAAATGGTAAATTCAAAACTCTTCCTTGTATTCTCTCTAAGTTACTGTGGAAACTAACTTTTTTAATATATTTAATTTTATTTTAAGTTGCAGAGTATATGTGCAGGATGTGCAGGTTTGTTACATAGCTAAACATATGCCATGGTGGTTTGCTGCACCTACCAACCCATCACCTAGGTATTTAGCCCCACATGCATTAGCTATTTATCCTGATGCTCTCCCTCCCTGCAACCCCCCCACAAAGGCTTCAATATGTGTTATTCCCCCTCTATGTGTCCATGTGTTCTCATTGTTCAGTTCCCACATATAAGTGAGAACATGCAGTGTTTGGTTTTATGTTCCTCTGTTGGTTTGCTGAGGTTAATGGCTTCCAGTTTCATTCACGTCTATGCAGAGGACATAATCTTACTCCTTTTTATGGATGCATAGTATTGCATGGTATATATGTACCACATTTTTTTTTGTCCAGTCTATCACTAATGAACATTTGGGTTGATTCCATGTCTTTGCTATTGTTAATAGTGCTACAATGAACATATGCATGCCTATATCTTTATAGTAGAATGATTTATATTCCTTTGGGTACATACCCAGTAATGGGAATGCTGGGTCAAATGGTATTTCTGGTTCTAGGTCTTTGAGGAATTGCCACACTGTCTTCTACAATGGTTGAACTAATCTACATTCCCCACCAACAGTGTAAAAGTGTTCCTGTCTCTCTGTGGAGACTAACTTCTAATCTCTCTCCCCAACCACCATGCTCCCTTCCCCATCAGATATTTCTGTGCCTTTTTCTGTGTCCAGGAGCTGGTGGGGCAGAGAGAAATGTTCCTCAGAGGGCATTGGATGGAGATTAGCCCAGATAGGAAAACACCTTTCTCTTGGGGTAGGTGAGATGCTTAAGTGACTTATACAGATTAATAATTTTATTAAGACTCTGCCCCTTTGGTCAAAATTACTCCCCCCTACCAACATACACACACACATACACATACACACACAGAAAAATTCTTATTTTAAGTGGGGATCCCAGAAACTCTTCTTATTTACAGTTTAACTTCCCTACTTTTTCTTCTACTAGGTATATCTATCATGGCCCTTGTGGTTGTGCCTCTGGGCATCTTCCAGCTGGATGACCACAGCCCCTTCTTACTAAACATCACTGAGACTGAGGGACAGGCAAAATCCTGGGAAGCAAATGCAGTCAATTCCGCATTTAATTGGCCCTCACTTCAGGAGCTCTGTCCTGGATTTTTGGCACAGAAGTGGTGTCCCCCTGGTCAGAGTCCTCCTGGTTGTAGACTGCCACTAGATATCCATCATCCCCTCAACCTAAACAGAGGAATGAGTCTCCACCTCACCACAAGGTCCGGGATGAGTAGAGGGAAATGAGTACCTGGGGTGGGCAGAACCTCCTCATAAATAATCAGAAGTACAGTTCTGAGTCAGAGCCTGGCTTCCATAGACAGTTCCCCTGAGACCTCTCTTTCAGGGGCTCTGTCTTGAAGGAGTGGAGGGGAGCCTGCACCCTATGTCCCATTCAGTTCTGAACTGCATTCCAGAAAGAAATCCTGTGTCCAGAGAGCTTTTCATATTGACTGCTTTTCCTCCTTAATTCTATTCTTTTTCACCAACAGAGAGACTTAGAGAGAGGGTCTACAGAGTAGCAGTAAAGTTCAGGATGAGTTTGATAATTCCTGAGTGTAAACTGGCACCACATGAATTTTATTTGGCTGCTTTCTAGCCTCCCAGTTTCCTTCATTAGCCCTTCAGAGGAGTGTTCTGACAATGTAAACAAGGTGGTTCTTCCCAAAAGTATTATGAATTCACGTAGATATAAATCCTAATCACTTTTTTTGTTGGTCAAAGGCAATGAGATATTTCTGCTCAGAAAACTCAAGTCATTGAAAGACTGAGTCTGTGATCATTCCATTTCAGAGGCCCAGCACTCACACAAATAGCAGCATTTCTCTGTTTCTGAACCTGACCTTCCTTAAACATTTTTGTGACACATTCTAATCACACCCCTCTATCCCTAATACATTATATACTGTCATATCTCAAGCTGTAAGGGCAACTGGCCAGTCCCAAATGCCTCCAAATCCTGCTAAACCACAAGCCCTTGAAGTCCCTGTGTGTGTGTTGGGAGTGAGGGTTGGGGGTGAAGATGACTCTAACTCCCTCTGGTAAAGTCAGGCTGAGCCTTGAACTAATCAAGGCAGGTGAGACTCTCTCTGAATTCCTCTCACAGTAGCTCACTGAAAAACCCTTCCTGGATGAATCCTTTATGACCCAAAGGGAAAATATTCCAAGGCTATCCAAGAATATTCCAAGAATATCAGACTACTATCACAACTACTAAATTTAAAACATAATGAAGGCAGTAAACAATAGAAGAGATATTTCAGACAATCTTAAAGTCAGATTAGAAACTCGAGCCATACTTAAAAATGTAGGCATGTTTCCCTAAAATTTCCTTAAGCATGATTTTCACTGTTTCTCCCAAGTTTAACTGGACATGGTTTTCAGGGAAACAGGGCGTGACATGGAGAGTTGACATGAATCTCCTAGAATGCAGAGGGTCCAGAGAGCAAAGCTTTTCTCTTGTCTGGAGTCACCAGGGCTTATGTGAGAGTAGCCAGTTGATACAGTTTGGCTCTGTGTCCCCACCCAAATCTCATGTTGAGTTGTAATTCCAAATGTTGAAGGTGGGTCCTGGTGGGAAGTGATTGGATCGTGGGGGTGGTTTCTAATGGTTTAGCAGCATCCCGCTAGTGCTATCTTATGATTGAGTTCTCACAAGATCTGGTTCCTTAAAAGTGTATAGCACCTCCTCCTTCACTCTCTCTCCTTCCTCCTCCAGCTGTGTTGGACATGCCTGCTTCCCCTTCACCTTACACCATGATTGCAAGTTTCCTGAGGCCTCCCCCAGCCATGCTTCCAGTACAGCCTGCAGAACCGTGTCAACTCAATTTCTTTTCTTATAAATTACCTAGTCTCAGGTAGTTCTTTATAGCAATGTGAGAATGAACTGATATACCTATCCATAAAGAATTTGGGCTGAGATTTTCCTAATGGGTTATATGAAAGTTTCAGACCTTCTCAGAGTATCAGTGAAGTTCAGTGATGCCTAGTCATCTTGCAAGGTCTCTACCTGAGAAGTTGGCCAGGGCCAGGGGACCTCAGTGTTAAGAGCTCAGTAGTCTTAACCTGAAAAGCAGAAGCTGGCAATAAGGAGACATCCGAGCTGGTAGATGCAGACTACATTACTGATACTAAGGAGTAGTTCCAGATCAGAAATCCCCAGATAACCTGAAATTATCCACAAAAGTGGATCCATAAAAGTGACCCATGAAAGACAATCAGTAATTGAGATTCTGACACGCAGGAGCTTCCAGTGCCAGGCTATGACACAAAAGCTACAAATAAGCCATTGTCTTTTTCTTTTAATACCTCTTGCACTTCCACAAGGCCCCAAAGTCATGAAACAGAAGTCAGTGAACAAAGAGCACAAAGGTAAAGACTCTTCAAAACAGTTGGGGACATCAAAAACAAGCTAAGCCTGAGAAACTTTCACAGCAAAGAGTAGACTAAGGAGACACGATAACTGAATGGAATATGATATCCTAAATAAAATCCTGGAACAGAAAAAGGACATTAGGAAAAAACTAATGACATCTGAATAAACTGTGAATTTTAGTTAATAATAATGTATTGATATTGTTTCATTCATTATAACAAATATACTATTGAAATGTAGAGTTTTAATTATAGTGGAAACCAGGCGCAGGGGATGTGGGAACTCTGTTACCTTCGTAAGTTTTCTGAAAATCCAAAACTGTTCTAAAATATCAATTTTATTTTTTTCAAAGGTAGATGAGGGATACCAGTTAAGAGGCTGTTAAATTAATTAGGAGGCTGATGACAAGGATTGGGACCAGAGAGGTAGCAACTGAAATGAAAAGCAGGTATTTGAATTTGAGTTACATTCTAGAAATAGAGCAGACCACACTTGAAAGGATATTGTGTTCTGAATGAAGAAAAGGAGGTAAAGAAGATGCCGCTGAATATAGGGCTCAAGTGACTAGATTGCTAGTAGGGTGTGTTTGTTGAGATAGGTATTGAGAGAGGAAATGATTATGGTTATTTTGGGGCAGGGGAAGAGAATGGATGTGAAGTGATTTGTTTTAGATATGTTAGGTTTGAAAGGTCTATTAAACAGTAAGATGAAGTTGTCAGGTAGTTTGTGTTCAAGGGAGGGCACAGGGCGGGGCACATATATTTAAAAGACATGTTGGTATATTTAAAGTCCTGTTATAATTGACAGAAATTAGCGAGACATTATTTAGAAGAAGGCCCAGGACCAAGCACTGGGCACTACAATATTTACAGATTACGAAGACGAAAAAGAACAGAAAGGCAGACAGTGAAGGTGCAGACATAGAGGTAGGAGGAAAACCATGGAATTATTTAACTATGGAAGCCTAGTGAAGAAGATATTTGTCAAACCCATCAGATGCTGCTGAGTAAGAGAAGAAAAGAAAAATGACCACCAAATTTAGAAAGACAAGAGTGCTTTTAAGAGATAGGTAGGAATAAAAGCCCAATGAGGATGGATTAAAAAGAAAATTTTTTATTTCCTTTTAAATTTTTGAAAAGGCAGTGGCTCACACCTGTAATCCTAGCACTTTGAGAAGCCAAGTTAGGCAGATCAAGGCAGGAGTTCAAGACCAGCCTGACCAACATGGCGAAACCCCGTCTCTACTAATAATACAGAAAAATTAACTGGGCATGGTGATGTACATCTGTAATCCCAGCTACTTGGGAGGTTGAGGCATGAGAATCGCTTGAACCCAGGAGGCAGAGGTTGCAGTGAGCCAAGATCGTGCCACTGCACTCCAGCTTAGGCAACAGAGAAAGACTCTGTCTCAAAAAAAAAAAGAAAGAAAAAGAAAATGAAAATGAGTTGTAAGGAAGTGGAAATAGTGTCTACCAACAAAATTTGAGAAGTTCTGTAGCAAAGCAGAGAAACAAAATGAGAACCATAAGAGATAAGGTCAAATATTTTTTATTCAGTGGGGCAGAAACTCTGAAGAAAGTCAAAGAAAACAGAAAGCATAATACCAGAAAAGAAATAAAAATTCAAATCACTAAAATCTTTGAAATACTCTTGAATACTATAAAGAGAGAGAGAGAAGATAAAAACCCACAGAGTCCTGCCATCCATCTATGGACCCATGCAATTTTCTGCTTCCTTCAATATTGGCTTCAATCTAAGCTTTAGTGCTAAGCAGCAAAGGGAGTCTCCATCCATTTACCATACCCAGAGAAAAGCCTGTTCTCAGACTCCTGCAGTCAGTAGCTAGTCAGGTTGAGCCATCCTGGGGACACTAAAAAGTGACATACATAACTGCTGAAAGGGCTTACATCAGTTCCAGTACAGATCAAACTTACCCTTCATTGATTAAAAAAGGAAAAAAAGGGAGATTCATCAAAAGCACCATGCTATAGAAAGGATCTCTAGTTTAGTGTTAAAGCCCCTCTTCTCTGAGAAAAAAGAGGTAATAGAAAAAATAGGAAAAACACTTTTATAAAAGATCACAATGCATATTTTCAATGCAGTTTAACAGGCTTTAGGGATGCATGCAACTAAGGTAGGTTGCTATGGGAAAGTGAGCAATCAGAGAATAGAATGGGTTCTTAAAAAGAAAAAATAGTTTATAAAATAAAAAATGAATAAAAGAGGCCAGAAATAGAATGAAAACTAGACTGCTGAAAAACAAATTAGAACAGCAACCCAGAAATTCACTCACTTATTCAGTAAATATTCTTTAAGTGCCTCCTGTGTTCTCTATTCTGGCTCATATGAAAGCATTGGATATATAATAACAAGCAAATAAATTTGCAATCATCCTTGTGGGAAATATTACAGAATTTGGTGCAGAAAAATACATTTATATAAGTGATAAGAGGAATTGTCAGTAATATGGACAATAGGTGAAGGTGAAACAATATTTACATAATTAGGTTTTCCAGAAGAACATTACAGAGCAAATGAAAGGAAGAATAGAAGAAAATTTCTCTGAGCTGCTTGAGATTTACAGCAAAAGGACTCACTGAGTTCTCTGGAGAAATGATAAAGCTCATTCAATTATATTAAAATCAAATTTTAAGACCATTTAAATTAAAAAGCATTATTAGAGATAGTAAGCATCACCATATAATGACATAAAATTTAATTCACTAAGAAGATCATTTTAAACATTAATACTCTCAAAATATATGAGGCAGAAATTCATAGACCCACCACCAGAGAAAAAATGACAAATGCACCATCAAAGTAGGAGATATCAATATATCTGTCTCCACTGTAGATAGAAAAGCAGAAAACAGCAAAATAGCTAAGATTTTCCAACATAATCAGCATGACTGATCTAATGAAAACATATAGAATTTTGCATTCAACCATTGGAGAATATTAGTTTTTCTCAAGCCTGCAAGAGACATTTAGAAGATACCATGATAAAAACTTTGGCTTGGAGGATCCAAGATGGCAGATTAGACACAACTCCAGTGCACAACACCCAGCGAAAGAGATGCAGAAGCCCAGAGATCTCCTGGCTCCAACTGAGGTACCAGGTGCATTTCAATGGGTCTGGTCCAAGGTTGAGCAAAGCCCACTCAGGGCAGACCGAGGCAGGAGGGGGTGCTGCTTCACCCAGAAAGTGCATCTGACCGGCGAGTCAGAGGCTCCACTTCTGGCGCTCCGATCCAGATATAGCACTTCCCCCAAAGCCTCAGCAATACACAGAACAGGGGATCTTTGCCAGTCAAGTGCTGGGAATTACAAGTGCGGAGTTGAATAAGACTCTGCAGACTTAGCTATCGCCCCCTCCCCCCGCCCGGAGAGAGAAGGAGCTGTAAGCAGCCCCTACCCCATGACAGGAGAGAGAGAAAGCTGAAAGGGAGAGACTGCCGGGTGCAGCTGGGCGAGTCCCTAACCTCCCCTACAAACCCCAGAGGGCTGAAGTTCTGACTCTAGTGGGTTGCCTAGCCAGTGCCATAGTCAGAGAGGAACCCTGAATGATCCAGCCCAGTGGAGGAAGGGCACAACCCACCACTAGAGGGGGTGGCACTGGGCTACATGTTTTAACAAAAAACACAGGAAGCCTACGTAGCAACGGGACAGCATTCTCGACAACCCAGCAGCGCCTACAGGTCAGCAGAAGAGGTGGGCCTAATCTCCCAGCATAAACAAAAAGACACAGGAAGCTTCCCCTAGTAACCTGAAGGAGTCCCTAGAAACCCAGAAGCTCCCCCCACAGGCAGACAAGCGACCTCATCAGGCAGCTCTCTGACACCACAGTCAAGTAAATCCACAAAGATGGGAAAAAAACAGGGCAAAAAAGGTGGAACCACCAAAGACCAGAACACCTTTTCTCCTTCAAGGGATCACAACTCCTCAACAACACAGGATCACAACTTGACCAAGAAGGAGTGTGAAGAATTGACGGAAACAGGATTCAGAAGGTGGATAATAACAAACTTCTCAGAGCTAAAGGAACACGTTCTAACTCAATGCAAAGAAACCAAAAACCCTGAAAAAAGGTTAGACGAAATGCTAACTAGAATAACCAGCTTAGAGAAGAACATAAATGACTTGATGGAGCTGAAAAACACAGCATGAGAACTACGTGAAGCAAACACAAGTTTTAATAGCCGAATCGATCAAGCAGAAGAAAGGATATCAGAGATTGAAGATCAACTCAATGAAGTAAAAAGAGAAGGCAATACAAGAGAAAGAAGAGTGAAAAGAAACGAACAAAGCCTCCAAGAAATATGGGATTATGTGAAAAAACCTAATCTACGCTTGATCAGTGTACCTGAATATGATGGGGAGAATGAATCCAAGCTGGAAAACACACTCCAGGATATTATCCAGGAGAACTTCCCAAGCCTAGCAAGGCAGTCGAAATTTCAAATTCAAGAAATACAGAGAACTCCACAAAGATATTCCTCAAGAATAGCAACCCCAAGGCACATAATTGTCAGATTCACCAGGGTCAAAATGAAGGAAAAAATGCTAAGGGCAGCCAGAGAGAAAGGTCAGGTCACCCACAGAGGGAAGCCAATCAGACTCACAGCAGATCTCTTGGCAGAAACTCTACAAGCCAGAAGAGAGTGGGGGCCAATATTCAACATCCTTAAAGAAAAGAACTTTCAACCCAGAATCTCATATCCAGCCAAACTAAGCTTCATAAGTGAAGGAGAAATAAAATCCTTTACGGACAAGCAATTATTGAGAGATTTTGTCAACAACAGACCTGCCCTACAAGAGCTCCTGAAAGAAACACTAAGCATGGAAAGGAACAAGTACCAGTCACTGCAAAAGCAAACCAGTTGGCAAAGACCAAAAATGCAATGAAGAAAATGAGTCAACTAATGAGAAAGAAAACCAGCCAGTAACAAAATGGCAGGATCAAATTCACACATAACAATATTAACATTGAATGTAAATGGCCTAAACGCCCCAATCAAAAGACACAGACTGGCAAAAAAATTTTTGCAATCTACCCATCTGACAAAGGGCTAATATCCAGAATCTACAAAGAACTAAAACAGATATACAAGAAAAAACAAACAACCCCATTCAAAAGTGGCTGAAGGATATGAACAGACACTTTTCAAAAGAGGACATATATGAGGCCAACAAACATATGAAAAAATGCTCATCATCACTGGTCATTAGAGAAATGCAAATCAAAACCACACTGAGATATCATCTCACACCAGTTAGAATGGCGATCATTAAAAAATCGGGAGACAACAGATGCTGGAGAGGATGTGGAGAAACAGGAACATTCTTACACAGTTGGTGGGAGTGTAAATTAATTCAACCATTGTGGAAGACAGTGTGGCGATTTCTCAAGGATCTAGAAATAGAAATTCCATTTGACCCAGCAATCCCACTATTGGGTATATACCCAAAGAACTATAAATCGTTCTACTATAAAGACACATACACACATATGCTCATTGCAGCCCTGTGTACAATAGCAAAGACCTGGAACCAACCCAAATGCCCATCAATGATAGACTAGACAAAGAAAATGTGGTACATATACACCATGGAATACTACGCAGCCATAAAAAACGATGAGTTCATGTCCTTTGTAGGGACTTGGATGAATCTGGAAACCATCATTCTCAGCAAACTGACCCAAGAACAGAAAGCCAAGCACCATATGTTCTCACTCATAGGTGGGTGGTGAACAACAAGAACAAGTGGACTCAGGGAGAGGAGCATCACACACAGGGGACAGTTGAGGGCGGTAGGGGAGAGACAATGGGGGGGTGGGGAGGGAGGGGACGGTGGGGAGGGATAACTTGGGGAGAAATGCAGATATAGTATGCACCTAAAGTAAAATAAATAAATTATTAAAAAAAAAAAAAAAACTCTTGGCTTCTGAATTTCGAAATGAAGATTAAATCCTACAAGATAATATACTAGACTGGCATTATTTATCACTGCTGAAACATTTAATGCTAGAAATAATTAAGCAATGTTTTAGATTTCTTAAGAAAAATATTATTATACAAGAACTATAAACTCAGCCAAAGATGTTCACATATGAGGAAAAATGAAACATGTTTTCATACACATAAGCAGCCACAAAGTGTGCTTTCTGGGGGAAAAAAAGCCATTATGGAAGCCAAAAGAAAAAGATTCAGCACAAAGAGATAAAGAGAGAAGAAGATGGATTAAAACAAACAAACAAAAAAACCTAACAAGCAACATAACCAGCAAGCTAGAGTTATCTAAGGACTTGTTGGCAGATGTTAGCAAAAAGTCCTTCAAAGAGAAACGCCATTAGAAAAAAAAAATCTGAAAATAAATATGGAGTTGTTTCAATAGATGAGGAATTTTAGAGAAAAGGATAGGAAGAACTATAACTCTGGTAAGTTTCTGCATCTGAAAAACGGAAACATACACATATATTCTCATGATTAATAGAGCTTAAAATGTTTTTGGAAAATACTTTCTAAACAGACAACTTCAAAGTAACTGGAAAAATAATTTCAAGATGGCAAATTAGAACAAAGAAAAACAAGGATGTACAAAGCATAATAAAAAGAGAAAAAGAAACAACTAAATAACCCTATTATGCAAAGCCTCATGGAATGAGTAATATGAGCAAAAACAAGATTTCTGCTGTTTATAAGATATAGGCCCAAAACAAAATAATGTAGAATTGGAAAACTAATTTTAAAAAGCAGTCTTGGAGATATTAATATTTAGGGAAATCTAAAACCAAATAAACAAACAAAAAATTTGACTTCATAATAAAATGTTCAACCAATGTCAATCTAAGTCAAAAGCATTTAGATTGGTCAAATCACAATCATAATGGGAGATCATAAGAAAACTATATTAATTTCAAAACTAAAGTAGAAGAGAATAAATTATGTTAAATTAAACATACTAGTGCCAAACTTTATAAAAAAAGAAAATACAGACATGTATACCCAGCAAAGAACTTACAAACTTTTGTAGTTTTGGGGATTTGACATGTTAATTCTAAATTGTAAATGGAACAAATGTGTAAGAATACCTACAAAAATATTGCCAGAGAGGAACAGTATGAGTTTCTGTGTCATGTATTGAAATATTTAACATTACAATGACTTAAATATTATATTATTCAAATGAATGTAAAATTATAATATGTACATTGTTAAACTGAAAGAGTTGAGATCAACAAGCTACTCTTTCTTTCTTATTCTTTTTCTTCCTCCATATCCACATAACGTGCAACACGCATTTACAAATGTTTAACAAATTCCATAACTGATGTTAAAAGATTCGCTTTTTGGGGAAAAATACAGGTACATTCTCTTACAATATATTTAAAGAAACTGAAATTGAATACTAAGTCACTAAAAATAATAAATGCACAAAATAAACAAAAGAAAAGACTGTCAAATAAGTTTAAAAATCAGAGGGAAAATCATGTCTATTCTTCTCTCAAAATTCAGGAGCCATTAAAGAAAATTATACAGAATTGAGTGATGAAAAAGGAAAAATTTGTATGTAGCCAAAGACATTATATTCAAAGCTGAAAAAATACAGAAGATAAAGAGCTAGTACATTAAAGAATAAATAGCTTCCAAATTAACAAAAACATCAACTCATAAAAATAAAAGATATGCCCAGAAAAGAATAAACTTTAGAAAAAATTCTCAATTTCTTTTTCTTTTCTTTTCTTTCTTCCTTTTTCTTTTCTTTTTTTTTTTTTTTTTTTTTTTTTGAGATGGAGTCTTGCTCTGTCACCCAGGCTGGAGTGCAGTGGTGCGATCTCGGCTCACCGCAACCTCTGCCTCCCGGGTTCAAGCGATTCTCCTGCTTCAGCCTCCCTGGGACTACAGGTGCACGCCACCACATTGGGCTAAATTTTTTGTGTGTTTTTAGTAGAGATGGGGTTTCACCATATTTGCCAGGCCGATCTTAAACTCCTGACCCCAGGCTATTCACCCACCTCAGCCTCCCAAAGTGCTGGAATTACAGGTATGAGCCACTATGCCCAGCTAAAAGCCTCTCAATTTCACCAATAAACAAAAAGGTGAAAACTAAAATAAAAGTGAGAAATAATCACATACCAGTTTGGCTAAAAATCAAAAGATTGCTCATGACCAGTACTGATGAAGACATGGGAAAATGGTCTCCTAGTAACTAAAAATCTTGAAGGACATCTAATCAGAAGGACAAAAATTGAGTGCTCAGACATGTAGCAGAAATTTCACTTCTAGAAATGCATCTTAGGGAAGTAATAAGTACACAAACATATAGATTCTTATCTCAGCATTTTTTTTTTATAAGAAGAAAACATTGGCGAGGTTTGGTGGTTCATGCCTGTAATCCCAGCACTTTGGGAGGCTAAAGTGGGAGGCTCACTTAAATTCAAAAGTTCATGGGCAACATGGGCAGCATGGGCAACATGCCAAAACCCTGTTTTTACAAAAAAAAAAAATACAAAAATTAGCCGGGCTTGGTGGCACACGCCTGTAGTACCAGCTACTTGGGAGGTTGAAGCAGAAAAATTGCTTGAGCCTGGGAGGTTGAGGCTTCAGTGAGCCATGATCGTGCCTCTGCACTCCAGCCTGGGTGACAGAGCAAGATCCTGTCTCAAAAATAAAATAAAATATTATAAAACTTAAATTGCCACCAAGGAAGCATTATTTTAATTACAGTACATGAACACAATGGAATTTCATGCATCGATTTAAAAGCTGAGATGCATATATATGTGTATGTATGCAAAGTTGCCCAAAATATGTAAAAAACAAAAACAGAAACAAAACCAAAAGTGGATTACAAAGCAATATGTATGCCAGGATCCAATTTTTGAATGATGTTGATTAAAATTTATAGTTACATCTTTAAGACACAATATTCTAGCTTTATTGCTTTAACTGAATTCAACCTTCTTATAAAACCCTATTTCCCTTCAGTGATAGAAAGAAAAATCAATCTCACTCATGCAGGGTAAGTTTGAAAATTATTTTAAAACTTGGTTTCTTGAAGGTTAACTCGTTTCATCTGGGAAACTTGCTCCTCACTCCATTTTTCTCCTTTATTTTGTCTTGAGAACTCTTGCTCAAGGCGTCTGGGTACAAGGGAAGCTCATGGTTATCATAGTGTTGGAACAAGGAGGCCCTGGTTGGAAGAGGGTGCCCCTGAGGACTCCAGGATTGTCCCATCTGTTTTCTGAGGATTAGGCACTGGCTTCTGTATCAGTGTAGCAGGTCCTGTATTGCTTTTGAGTGTTTGCAGGATGAACCACTGCTGTCTGTGGTTCCTGGAATGCCCTTAGGTCATGAATTCCTATGCATTTCACCTTCCCTATCCTTGAACCCCGGCCTTGTCCCACCCACCAATTCTCTTGGTATTTATGCAATGCAACATGTTTTTCAAGGAGATGATAGTGCCAAGTGGGTATTTTTTAAGAAATAAAATCATGACTCAGATACAAAAATAAAATGAATGGGTATCAAAGATTTTGTTCGGCTCACTGATTAATGAGGGAAACAGTAAGATGTTACAATCCAGTTCAAAGGGAGAATTGAAAGTACAGGGCCTCGAATTCTTCCCATCAATATTCAGATGATGTAGAGCAACTGCCACCAGGAGGCTCCAAAACACATTTGGGAGGAGACAGTGCTTGCCTACACAGCCAACCCTAGGAAATCTCAGAGTGCTCACTGCCTTGAAGGTTTGCCTTAAAGTAGCATTTACTGAGCATTTACATATTGGAACATCATTTTATTATAAATTAATTTCCTTTTATATATTTTCCATTATATTACAATTGATTATACTTTTTTTAAAGTTATGAATTAATTAGATTGCATTATCTAAAAATCTCATTCAGGATAATACTACTTTATTTTAAAAATTGTTAATAAAAGTGGGCATTGGCTCCATTAGAGTTGAGAACCACTGTATTCCATTCCACCTCATCTTGGAACCTATGCTCTGGTCACTAAGAGAGAAAATATCTCCAGCAGAATCAACGACATTGTACTTTAGTTAGGTTTGACTTAACCATGATGGTGAGTCCCGAAACCCTTGCTTTTAAATGGCCTGGGTGGAACCAGTGCCTCATTAACGTATATGATACTTGAAGTTTATCCTATCACTTTTGCTCCAGTATACTCAGATAAATTAATGCAGGGAACAATTCGGATATTTTTAATTATTGTTATTTTCCAGAAATGAAAATTCACCTAATTTATCCACATAATTCTGTATGGAGATATTAAAGCAAATACAGTCAAACATAATAAAAAGAGGAAAACTTATGATCATTTATAGACAAGATGACTATGAGTCTGAAAAGGCTAAATCTGGTGGACATTTGTTGTTTTTACTGCCCAGTATCTTTTTCCTCTTCTTGAAAGTACCCCAATTACATTTAAATAATTACCTTTTTCCTTCTGAATACAGACTATGATCAGCTGCCCTGCCCTGCCCTGTCCTTCTCTAGTCCAGGCATTGAGATATGTGACCCAAAATATAGGTCTTGATTGAATCTAAATCTTGAGGAGAAAGTCAAAGAGACCAAAAATTGTTAGAAACCATCCATTTCCACAGAGATACTCTGACCAGCTTGTTTCTGCTAGAAAAGAGATTTTGTCATTCCTGCTTCCCAACTCAGTTCCTGTTTATTTCCAAGACTAATTTTCTAATCTTTTAATTAATTTTGTAAACTCTAAATTTTCTTTCAATGAATTCCTTTTTTGTTTAAGTTAGCAGGGGTAAGATTTTACTAATGCAACGAAAGAATTCTAACTGATGCCTCAAGGTGATAAATTTAAAAGTTTGTTAAAAGAAATAAGAATGTTTACTATGATGGCCAATTTCAAATAAAATTAATATTTTTATACAGCAACAATAATCAGTAAATAACATAATGGGGGAAAACATGCTATTCAAATTATCAGCCAAAATACAAAATACATAAACATTCACAACATTGTTAGGAAAAACATGAAAAAAAACTAAAATGCAACTGAAAGACCTCGGAGTTAAGAATAAAGAGAAAAACATACCAAATATTTAGATGTCAATTCTTTTCAAATTATTCTACTATAAGCAATTCCTATAAACTTTTCAATAATTTCCATAAACATTCCTTTTCTCAGAATTTCATAAAATAGCACAGGGAGAGATAAAAATATACCTCATACCTTCTAAAAATATAAATTTCAAATGATTTCACATTTTATTGTATTAAAAAAAGTCATTAGACTGCTAGCGGAAAATATAGGTATATATTGACATAACCTAAGCGTAGGAAGCAAAATTTTAAACAAGCTTCAAAGCTAGGAAGTTGAAGTAAAAGATTGGTGTAATAAACACCATGCCTTTTAAAATTATGTAAAGTAAAACAGATATATAAATGAATAAACAAACAAGAAAGATTAGTTTATGAAAGGGGAAATTGATAACCTTCATAGCACATGGAAAAATGTTAATATACATACTACATGAAAGCTTTCCTATATATTAGTTAAGAAAAAATAAAAATATCCCTTGCCTAAAACTTAATTTTTCTTCTAATATATATGTCAAAATAATTGCCCCTCCATTTTCTCATAAAAATAATTTTCTGTTCTTCCTTGTCCAATGTGCCAATTCTCTTGCTTCTCCCAAATATTTTTATTGTATTTTCTAGAGAAGAGCTTCTCAAACTTTAATGTACACACGCACAGCCTGGAGATCTTGTTAAAATATATGTCCTGATTCAGCAAGCCTGGGTCAGACCTAAGAGTCTGTGTTTTTTACAAGCTCCCAGATGATACATATGCTGCTGGACTCAACGACATGTTTTAAAGATGAGCACATTCAGTCATATCCTTCTTCATTGAACTGCTCACTTTTATAAAGCTTAAGTACATTAGGAATGGGAGTGGGAAGCTGATCATTGACATTCTCCTCATTCCCTAGGGCTGCTTCTAGACATGTAACACTGCCTCCTTCTACCAAAAACTTTCAATACTTCCTGGTTGCTGTCACCTACTGGCCCCCAGGACGTGTCTCCTGATCCCACTAATTAGTTGAGGGCTCTGGCTCTATTCCACCTTAAGTCTTGCCAACATCCTAACAAGACCTTCCACCTTAAGTCCAGCCAGCATCCTAAGAGGACCTTTCATAGTTCACATGGACTTCCTGGTCATCACTCTAGACACTCAGTCTCTTGATATTTTCCTCTCCATGAACCTTGTTTTCTGTCTACCTGAACCACCAATTCTCCTCACACATTAGACGCGGAAATGGTTCCACTTGCCAAATTTCTTTATTCAGATATTCTGCTCTCTGAACCAGACCATAATTTCCTATCATTCTAACTTGGTGACTGAATTTCCCCCTAAGGGCTGATTTCATGGACATAAGATCAGTGTAGTCAGTTGCACAGGGTTCCACACTTAGAAGAGACCTGCATATAGTTTCGTGCTCTGCTATGGGTGTCCTGATATTCTAAATTTTTGAAGAATAGGCTCCACATTTTTATTTTGCACTGGGTCCCACAAATTATGTAGTTGGTCCTGCTTCTCCTATTGATATGAATTTTTAAACATCTGTATTCATTTTATTTTATGTTTAATTATTTATTTTTGAAACAGAGCTTCACTTTTGTTGCCCAGGCTGGAGTGCAATGGCGCGATCTCAGCTCACTGCAATCTCTGCCTCCAGAGTTGAAGCAATTCTCCTGCCTCAGCTTCCTGAGTAGCTGGGATTACAGGAGCCCGCCACCACACCCAGCTAATTTTTGTATTTTTAGAAGAGACAGGGTTTCACTATGTTGGGCAGACCGGTCTCAAACTCCTGACCTCGTGATCCACCCACCTTGGCCTCCCAAAGTGCTGGGATTACAGGCGTGTGCCACCACACCTGGCCTCTGTATCTTTACCCTGTTAGTCAGGATGCATACATGTGCAAGTGTATATTTTTAGTATACTTCATTATTAAATAATTCATATCAAATATATTTTCTGTAATGTGTATCCTAGACATCTTAACATATATGTTCCTCTATGTCTACATTATACTTTTTAACTATTAAATGGTATATTTCATTGCATGACTGCACCGTAATTTATTATAGCACCTGGGGTGTGTTAGAGTCAGACAGAGAAGTAGATTCAAATAACTTTGGACCTCCATCATGAACTAGGAAGGGAAAACAAGAAAAAAAAATAACTCCACTCAGTCACGAAATACAATATATTTTCATCTCCAGTGAAATGCCTCTCTTGTTATGGTGATTGTAGAACCTGCCAAACTGCTCTATACAGAGCCCTTTACAAAGCCCACACCCAGCCCTGTACTTCAGACCTGCACACTTGCAGAAGAAACCCATGTCAGGTAACAATACTAATCTGCCTGGATCCTTACTCTTAAATATGAATGAAGAACTAAAGGTCATCAGGTATTAAAGAAAAGCAAACCATGTGGAAATGGAATAAGATAAACACATAGAAGTGACTATAGAGAAAACAGAAATAATGTAAAAAATATTGTTTTAATTATTTATCTTATTGACACTTTCATTGTATTGGCCCTTTTATTTCCTCCTTATTCATCAGCACTTTTTTGCCTTCACTTCAACCCCTGTTAGCTTAGAATTTTTCTAGTCGACCATCGATGTGTAATAAACTATCTCAAAAGTAGTGGCATAAAACATTAATCATTGTATTATGTTCATGATTCTGTGTGTCAGCATTTTGGGAAAGGCATAGCAGGGGTAGCTTGTTTCAGCTCTACTCTCTCTGGGGACCTAGTTGAGTGACTAGAAATGGTGGGCCTATTTAACTGGGCACATGTGTCTGAGGCTTCATCTGATAATGTTTCTATATCACACTTCTGACAGCAAATGTGGGAGGGGACTCCTCATAACAACTGAGTCTCCAACTCTACACAAACTTGGTGTCCTGTGATTCAGTTCATTTCTGACACTAATTATGAAGAGTTAGCACAGACTCCACCAGGGCCCAGTCCCACAAGGGGTGCACCAGTTTAGACACCAATCATGTGTTTGAGTCACCTGTACTTTTGATCAACAGGCTATAAAGTCAGGGGGCTCACTCAGCCCCTTCCTAAGGTTTGATAACTTGCTATGATAGCCCACAGAACTCAGGGAAACAGTTCACAAATTATTACTGGTTTATTGTAAATGATACAACTTAGGAACAGCTAAATGAGATAGATGTATAGGGCAAGATATGTTGGCAGGAGCTTCTGTAAGCAATCTGGGCACACCACCCACCCAGTACTTCAGTAGGTTCACCAACTAGAAACTCTCTGAATTATACCTCTTGTGGGTTTTTATGGACATTCTGTTATGTAGGCATGATTGATGAAACAATTGGTGATTGAGTTCAATCTCCAGTCCCTCTTCTCTCCTTGGAGGTCTGGGGGTGGGGTCTAAAAGTACCAACCCTCTTATCACGTTGTTGGTTTCTCTGGCAACCAGTCCCCATCCTGAGTCTATCTAGGTGCCCACCAAGAGTCACCATATTAGCATAAACTCAGGTATAATTTAAAGGGACTTTTTAGGAATAACACAAGTCACTTCTCTCACTATCACATAGGAAATATCTAGAGCTTTAGAAGCCCTTATGCTAGGAACTGAGGACAAGATCAAATATATATTTCTTATATCACAGTATCACACCTTGGTTGTGGCTATTAGCTGGGTTCCTTGGTTTTCTTCCTTATGGTGTCTACTGGAGCTGGAAAAATCTAAGATAACTTCTTCACTTACTTGCCTGACTGTTACTCCTTCACGGGGCCTCTATGTCCTACAGAGTAACCTGGATATCTTCCAATGTGGCTCAGACCTAAGCCCATAACTGACACAGCATCACTTCCACCACAGAATCCAAATTAGGCCCATCAACAACACTCTTGACCCTTTCATTCACATATGCTGTTGATTCACATTTCCGTTTTTTGTGTCTCTTGTTGGAATCAATTAAATTATCTGATTTCTTTAGTCTACTCTGAGATGCTGCATATTTTGAAGGAAAAAAAAAAAACACAACCCGAAAACTGGTACATTGTTACTTTGAGAACTAATCATGATAATGAAACTAAACAAAGTATTTCAAATCTTCCTGACAATCCTACAAGGTTTTTCTAGTCAAATTGTTTACAATTGTCTTTCATTGTCTTTACTCTCCTCAAACCTTGTTCTCTACAAAACATATCACCTACTAATTAACAGGAGAGATAGAAGTCATCAGTGGTGAGCTTCTTTGACTTTACATCACAAACTCGGCAAGCCTACTTGCATCTTACCTATATAAGGCCATTTATTCTACTTGCATCTCACCTATGTAAGGTCTCTGGCTTCTGATCAGAGCCATTTTCTCCTACTGATCAGCAATTTTATGATATTGTATAATCTCCAATTGTATCATCAATCATTTCTTCCTTTCAGCAGTTAACTATATTCAAATCATAGACACATAGATATATGATAGATAATCCATCAACCACCTATTTTTTTCACGACAACCATTTTGTTTTCTTCTTTTAGATGCCAATCTTTTTATAGTTGGCTACATTTGCTGTTTTCAATTATTCACCTTTGATTTACATCACAACTTAGTTCAATTAGATTCTTTCCCCATAATTTCACTGAAACATTTCTCCACAATGACAACTTTGTAGGTAAATCCAGAAGCTATATTTTTTCTTATCTTATATAATCTCCAGGGAACATTTGACATGATGAGATTTTTCTTACTAAACCTCTTCTCCTTTTTTTCGCCACTGTGATAACTTTCTTCAGTCTTTCTTGATGAATTCCTGTCTAACCATAAATGTTAGCAATTCTCCAGGGTTACTCTTGGCTTTTTCTTTCTCCTCACTCTGCATGCTTTCCTTGAGAAATCTCAAACCTGCTAATGTTTCCAGTGCCATCTATATGCCCGTTATAGATTTTTATCTCAAACTTACTCCTTTCTTCTAAAGCAAGTCCTATATGTGCAACTAGCACAATTCTACTTCCTACACAACATCTCATCTTGGATGTTCCAGAGATACCTACTACCAAACACATCTGTAAATGAACTTATATTCTTCCCCCGCCCTCACTCTCATCTGTTCCTTCTCTAAAATTTCCCATCTTAGTAAATGGCAACAGCACCCAAGCAATTGCTTAAGCCAGAAGCAAAAGGATTTTCCTTATTATTTGATTTTCCCTTATAAACTCATCCCAGCAATCATTAAGTCTTGGTTGGTTTTACCTCTCAAATCTATCTAAAATACACCCACTTCTTTCCACACACACTACCAGTATCTTGTTTAAGCTACCTTCATTGTTCACTTCAGATACATTAGTAGCATCCAATTGCTCTCCTTCCATCCACTCATGCCCCATCTAAACAGTTATCTAATTAGCAAGTTTTGAAATTGCCTATGTCATCATTTTTCTGGCTATCTTGAAACTTTTGAGTGGCTTGTTGCCTTCAGGAATAAAGAAAAAACTCCTTAGCATAAATTATAGGGTCAGCCTAATATAGTTCCTGATAATTATCCCAACTCCAGCCCCTGTTTTACATGTCCCACATATGTAACCATTCAAGTCCTTAAGTGCATGCTTTAAAAACTTTACACATGACATTCTGTTCACGTTCCCATGTGCCCCTTTCACATAAATAACTTCTACACAGTCCTCAGCCGTAAACTTTAAAATCATTTTCCCAGGCAAGCCTTCTTTGCAACCCCAACTCCAACCCCATTCTTAGACACGGTTACCTCACTTGTAATAATTACCCAGCTGATCTCAAATTTGCAGAGGTCAACCCACTCTCCTCTCTCTGAGAGTGTAAAAAAATAATAATAAAATAATTACTCTCTCAATGGATGTCCTTTCTAGACTGTAAGCTCTGTGAGGATAGATACCATATCTTTCTTGTTTGACCACTTTCTCAAACATGCAGCAGATGTTTAGTACAGCTAAATAAATGCTTCACTAGGAACCACAGAAACATTTAAAAGAAGTTTGGAAAAGAGTAGTTAAAGTATGATTCTATTTCTGAAAATCACAAGTAGAGATCTATCATAGGCTATAACGAATGTATAAACAGAAATGCACTCGGCCGTGATTAACAGAAACTATGAAAACCACATTAGTGATTTTACTTTTCTTTTATCATGAAGAACATTAATGTTGGGAGTCCAGAGCCTGCACAGTTGTCACAAGATAATTCGATCCATCATGTCTACATTCCAGAAAGAAGGGGAAGGGCAAAGAGCAAAATGGTGTACATCATCTGAGTCAGCCCCCTTTAAAGAATTTTCTTAAAAATTCCAACCAGCACATTCTCCTTACATCTCAACCATCTGAGCTATGACACATGACCAACTTTATCTGTGAGGGATTAGGAATTTCTTAGCAAAGAAGATAAATAAGTGGATACCGGGTGGACCACTAGCAGTCTCTACCTCAACTATAGAGGTAGAGATTACACCTCAAATGCAACCCCAAATTTTATATAAAGAATAATTCTACCATAGCTGGAAAACCACGAGTGATTTTTATTTTTGTTTTATTTTGAAAGCATTTTATTATTTTGCTTTCTTCCCACTTTTACAGTTTCCTACATTGAACAGCTGTTATACTTGTAATTAGATAAAATGTTATATATAAGATTAGCCAGAACTATTATACTAGAGATGCAAACTAATTAGGAGGGATTAGTCCTACCAGATATCAAGTAATGTTTTAGGCCAGGCACAGTGGCTCATTCCTGCAATCCCAGGACTCTGAGAGGCTGAGGCGGGTGGATCACTTGAAGTCAGGAGCTTGAGACCAGCCTGGCCAACATGGCAAAACCACATCTCTCCTAAAAATACAAACATTAGTGGGGCATGGTGGTGCACATCTGTAGTCTCAGGTACTTGGGAGGCTGAGGCAGGAGAATTGCTCCAACCCAGGAAGTGGAGGCTGCAGTGAGCTAAGATCATGTCACTCCAGCCTGGGTGACAGAGCAAGACTCTGTCTCAAAAATAATAATAATCATCATCATCATATTTTAAAGTTATCATAAACAAAATGAACAATAATAGAAAATTTCTCATTACTAACAATTAAAGTTTCCCAAAAGAAATATTTATGTATATATGTGTGTATACACAAACACACACACACATGAAAATACACTGTAAGGTAAAATTTTAAGACTAGTTTATTCAAGATTGATAAGTATCTAAAATATAACAATTAGAGCTACAAAATTTTAGAAAAATAAAATGATTTTAAATTACCATGTAGGTGATGAGGCTTCTTTAAACAAGATAGAAAAAAAAAACACCAAAACAACAGAAGCCATAGAGAAAAGATTAAGTGTATCTAAACAGAAACTAAAAACACAATCAAAAGGTATGAAATTTGAGAAAATATTTGCAATATTTTAATAGGCAAAGAGTTGATTTCCCCTAATACAAAAATAGCTTCTATATAAACATGAGGAAAATTTTGAAAATACAATAGGAAACATAAATCTAGAGGCCAAGAGACTGCACAGGATTAGAGATAAAAATGTAAGTAAGAGTTGTCAATGTACAGATGTTTTTAAAATCATGGAACTAGATGGAAGCACATAGTAAAAATGAGAGAAAAAGAAGAGAATAGGCCTGGTAATAAACTTTAGAGGACTCCAGCAGAGGAAACTGTTCAGGATATTAGAACACTGATATGGTTTGCCTGTGTCCCCACCCAAATCTCATCTTGAATTGTAGTTCCCATAAAGACCTACCACTGGGAGGGACCCAGTGGGAAGTACTTTAATCATGGGGGGCAGTTACCTCTATGCTATTCTAGTGATAGTGTGTAAGTTTTCGTAAAATCTAATGGTTTTATAAGGGGCTTCCGCCTTTGCTTGATTCTTATTCTTCTCTTTCCTGCCATCATGTGAAGAAAGACGTGTTTGTTTCCCCTTCTGCCATTATTGTAAATTTCCTGAGGCCTCCCCAGCCAGTAGAATTGTGAGTCAATTAAACCTCTTTCCTTTATAAGTTACCCAGTCTCAGGCAGTTCTTTACAGCAGCATGAGAACAAACGAATATAGTAAATTAGTACTAGCAAAGTTGCCAAAGGCCATGGGAGTCCACCTCTTGCATCAGTGTGTCAAAGGAGATCATTTTGGAACTTTAAGGTTTAATGACTGCCCTAGTGGATTTTCAACTTGCATGGAGTCTGTAGCCTCTTTGTTTTGGCCAATTTCTCCCATGTGGAATGAATGTATTTACTCAACATCTGTATCCTCCTTGTATCTAGGAAGCAACTAACTTACTTCTGATTTTACAGGCTCATAGGTAGAAGGGATTTGCCTTGTCTCAGATGAGACTTTGGACTTGGACTTTTGACTTAATGCAAGAATGAGTTAAGACTTTGGTGGACTGTTGGAGAGTATGATTTTGTTTTGAAATGTGAAGACATGAGATTTGGGAGGGGTGAGGAGTGGAATGGTACAGTTCAGCTGTGTTCCCACCAAAATCTCATCTTGAATTGAAGTTCCCATAATTCCCATGTGTTGTGGGAGGGACCCAGGGAGAGGTAATTTAATTATGGGGGTGGTTACCCTCATGCTATTCTCATGATAGTAAGTTCTCACGAAATCTGATGGCTTTGTAAGGGGCTTCCCCCTTCACTTGGTTCTCATTCCTCTCCTTCCTGTCATCATGTGAAGAAGGACATGTTTTATTGTCCTTCTACCACTATTATAAGTTTCCTGAGGCCTCCCCAGCCTGTGGAACTGTGAGCCAATTAAACTTCTTTCCTTTATAAATTACCCAGCCTCAGGCAGTTCTTTATAGCAGTGAGAGAACGGACTAATACAAACACCAAGGAAATGATTGGGTGAAATTTCTAAGCCAGAGTTGTAACTGATGGACTTTAAGGCTGCTGCTAGTGAAGAATTAAGGGAAAGCAAGAAAAATAACACTGGAAACTAGAAGGAAGGAAATCCTTTTAAGGTGTGGGCTGAAAGTTTAGCAGTGCTGACACCTACAGTAACATGGAAAGTAAAAGAGGTACCTATAAACTGAGTGGTTTTGCTAAGGAAATTTTCAAATGGGGTGTTGGAGGTTTTTTCTATCTTCTTTTTGCCATTTATAGTAAAATGCAAGTGAAGATAGAAGATCTAAAGAAAGTACTGTTAAATATAAAAGATCCAGGAATTTTTTGGTTTGAAAACCATCCACTTCCAACAATGGAAAATGATGGTAAGTAAAAAATAGCTTCAGACAAAGAACAAATTGAGGGCACTGTCAAGAAATATGGTCTAAAAATGAAGCTAAGTTTGTGACTGTAAAACATTTTGTTCAGATTTGGAAAAGGTCTAAGTTGATGTCTCTAAGAATCATTCAAACAATAGGGCTTCTAAGAAACTAAAAGATTCAGTGTTTCAGCAGCTGCAGCAAGAGCCAAAGATGAAAAGGTCTTATTTCAAAGGTATCTGTTATTTAGTGGTTGATACTTTTGTTTAATGGAGTAAACCTCAATAAAACTCATAGAAAACCCACAATGTTTTAAGGTAAATATATTATCAGAATCATTGCCAGTGAACTGAAGTAGACACAGCACAAATCCAAAGAAATGTTTGAAAGCCCAAACTTCCACAGTCTGAAAGCAGGCTAAGAAAACAACTTAGCAGCAAACATAATCTAACTTTCATAGAAAAGATAGGAAAACTCATACGACAAACCAAGAGCTCAGAAAGGGGAGCTAATAACCATGGAGAATCATTCCCAAGTTTTAAGTGCTTATCAAGGAACTGCCAACAGCTCTCTTGCTGGATAGCATAATGGATCTCCTACATGTGCCTTCAATTTCTCCCTTTTAGAGTGGTTATTTTTATGCCTGTCCCACCAGTTATTTGATTTGTTGGAGATGGGGTGGGGGTGTGGGCACAGATAACTATTTCTCCTTAGGTCACAGGTCTTCATATTGAGAGAAACCCTGTTGAGGGGTTGCCCTTAAAGAACCACAGTCAAAGAGCCTCATCCACGTGTAGACACACAAATGGTTAGATCTTGTACTTTGATGATGCTGTAAAAGGAGAGACTATTGGGTACCTTGGGAAGGGGGAATAAGTATGTTTTGCATGTGGAGAGACATGAATCATTGAAGAACAGAGTGAAAACTGTTGTAGCCAGACTTCTAGATGGCACCCAGTGATCTTTGCCTCCTGGTATTTCTGCCTTAGGGTGATTCCCTGCACACTGAATTAGAGCTGACCAAGTGACCAACAGAATATTACAGAAGTGATAAGAGTGTGATTTCCCAACTAACTTGTTAAAGACACAGCCAATTCTGCCTTGGTTTTTTGGATTACTAGCCTTGGGGGAAATGACAAAGGCTTTTTCCTTGACCAAGCTCGACTCTAGTCAGGCTCCTATGAACCCTCTTCTCAACTAGGCCTCACCCTATAGATGTGACAGACTCTCAACACAAATGATTTCATCCACTGTCACCAACATTCCCACAAACACTAAGAGACCTGGACAACCATGTAGGCTTTTCAGTTTGGCTTTTTAAATTTAGTAATCTGCATTTAAGTTTTCTCCATGTTTTTTATATGGCTTGATACCTCATTTATTTTGAGTGCTAAATAACATTCCATGGTTTGGATGTACCATACTTTATCCATTTACCTACTTTGGTTGCTTCCAAGTTTTGGTAATTATGAATAAAGTTGCTTTAAATATTTGTGTGCAGGTTTTTGTGTGGACATAAATTTTCAACACATTCAGATAAACACCAAGGAGTATTATTGCTAGGTCATATGGTAGAAGTATGTTTTGTAAGGAACTGCCAACTATCTTCCAAAATGGCTATTCCATTTTGCATTCCCACCAACAATGAATGAGTGTTTCAGTTGCTCCACATCTTCACCAGCATTTATTGTTGCCAGCATTTTAGGTTTTTTTCATTCCCTATTTGTTATAGTTAGTTATATTAGCTTATTAGTTCTAGGAGTTTGTCAGTTTCTTCAGATCTTTTAGGCAATCATCAAAGTCAGTTTTATTTCTCCTTTCTCAGACTTGTTGTTTTCTTTTCTCAACATATTTTGTTAGATAAGATTTCCAGTATGTTGAAAAGGAATAATGAGACGGGATATCCTTGCCTTGTTCCTCATCTTAGTGGGAAAGCTTCTAGTTTCCCACCGTTAAATATGATACAAGCTGTAAGTTTTCTGCAGATGTTCTTTATCAAATTGAGGAAGTTCCTTCTTTATCCCTAGTTAGAGAGTTTTTATCATGAATGAAAATTAAATTGTCAAATGTTTTTCTTCATCTATTGATATAGTTATGTGATTTTCCTACTTTAACCCATAGACATGACGGATTACATTGATTTTTTTAAATGTTAAATCTGCCTTGCATGTCCAAAATAAAACCCACTTGGTCATAGTGTATTTCTTTTTATACATTGTTGGACTCAATTTGCTAATGTTCTTTTGAGAATTTTCATATCAATGTTCATGAGAGACATTGTTTTCATTTTAATAATATCTTTGGTTTTGGTATAGGGTAATGCTAGCTTCATAGAATTGAGTTACAAAGTACTCCCTCTGTTTTTATCTTTTGGAAGATATTATAGAGAATTGGCACAGTTTCTTCTTTAAATGTTTGGTAGAATTCTTCACTAGTAACCCATATGGGTTGAGTGCTTTCTGTTTTAAAATGTTATTAATTACTGTTTCAATGTATTTAATAGATATAGGTTGACTCAGATTATCTTTCAAAGAATTGGTCCATTTAGGCTATCAAATTTGTGGACACAGAATTTTTCATGGTTTCTTTATTATCCTTATACGGTTCATTGGATGTGTAGTAATGCCTTCTCTTCCTTTTCTGATATTAGTGATTTGGGTACTCTCTTTTTTCTTAGCTTGGCTAGAGGTTTATTTTCTCTCTTTTCAAAGAAACAGCTTTTGTTTACATTGATTTTTCTCTACTGCTTTCCTATTTTTAATTTCATTGATTTCTAATTTTTATTATTTTTATTTGGCTTATTTTGGATTTAATTTGCTCTATTAAAGAAGTTCTCTAAAAAGGAATATTGACTTCAGATCTTTTTTCTTTTCTAGTATATAAATGCACTGCTACAAATTTCCCTCTAAGCACTGCATTCATTGCATCCCACACATTTTGATATTTTATTTTTATTTAGTTCAAATTTTTAATTTATTGAGATTGCTTCTTTCACCCATGTGTTATTTAGAAGTGTGTTGTATAATGTATAAGTCTTTTGGCCAAATTCTCTTTTAATTAAAGAACTTAAGAGAGTGATAGTATACAATATTGATGAAGAGATGGGTTAAAAGATAGTCTCATAGGCTATGGTCTATACACTGGTACAATATTTTCGGAGTGTATTTTAGTATGCTTTGCAAAAAAATAAAAATTTAAATGTCCATTTCCTATAATCTTTTGAATGTACTTAATAGATACATTGAAAAGGCAAAAATCAGGTTTTTTTTTAAGATGGAGTCTTGCTTTGTCACTCAGGCTAGAGTGCAGTGGCGTAATCTCAGCTCACTGCAACCTCTGCCTCCCAGGTTTAAGAAATTACCCTGCCTCAGCCTTCTAAGTAGCTGGGATTATAGGCGCCCATCACAGCGCCCGGCTAATTTTTTTTTTTTTTTTTTTTTTTTTTTTTAGTTGAGACAGGGTTTCACCATCTTGGGCAGGCAGGTCTTGAACTCCTAACTTCATGATCCACCCGCCTAGACCTCCCAAAGTGCTGGGATTATAGAAAAGTCAATCTTCGTGCTTATCAAGACTGAATACTATTTATCAGTCAGGATAAGCTATGGTGCAGTAAGGAATGAGAAAGATCTCACTGAAAAACAGAGCACAGGCTTATTTCTTGTGTAAATCAAAAATTATCAGAGACAATTCTCAATCAATGTATAAGTTTATCTTGTCAACATTAAGGACATCTCCTGAAGAAAGGAACACAGAAATCACAGAAACAGTCTGTCCTCTGTGCCTTTCTCCAAAGAGAAAAAGGCTTCCGTTAAATACTGAAAGGGAGACTAGTATGGAGGGGAAAGAGAAAAGGCATGGTCACATTACTGAATCCATGTGTTGCAGGAGAAAAGGAGCAGGTAAGGGGAAAGTCAATTATGTATTTGTCTGGTGCTCAGTAAATCAGCATTTTACATACGATAAGGTGAACATAGAGTATCGACCTGTGGAGATATCTGGCCTTTTATCTGCAGCCATGTGCTTGGGCATAAAGGAAAAGCAGTTTCTTGCATGAATTAGCTTTCAGCTGATTTTCTTCCTTTTGGCATAGTGATTTTCATAGTGAGATTTTATTATCCTTTCACACTTGATAATGCTGTCCATTCGGTATGAGACGGCAGGAAGTTTGCTCTACATAGTTGCTCAAGCTGATGGGGATTTCACTCTCTTATTCTGCTGCCTCCATTTTTGGCTTTTGGAAGGTGGAGGAAGAGAGACAAAAGATCTAAAAAATGGCATGGGGTGTTTTAGTTCATCAAGTCTAGAAATAGATGTCACACCCACTCACAGTCCACTGGACGTAACTAGTTGCACAAACCTGCCTAACACAGTTGTAGCTTCCAAGAGTCCACGAAGGAGGGGGTAAACAAAACATTGATAACCTGTAATAATCTCTACCTCAACGGCAGAGCAAGGCAGACACATGCTTACCAACATTGGCTAGATATCTATAATGTATTATCAAGTTAAAAATCAAGTACATTGTACATAGATAATCTTATTTTGTTGAAAAGAAACAGCTTCACATGTTTCTGGATAATATATTCAGGCATTTACTTCTGCTTTTCTATTTCTCCTTGTTTTAGCTCATTCCCTTCTTCTTATTCAAGTAGATCAGAGGTAGTGTGCTTTCCCTTCTTGAGAAAGAATATAGCAAGATGGCAGCAGAAAAAAAAAATCAGACTCCAAAATCTAAGTCTTCAGTCCAGGTATATATGCTGAGCTTCACATTTCAAATAGCCATTTTCCTACCACGAAATTCTCATTTGAAGGCTCATAAATATCAAACTCTACTCATTATCTTTTCTCTGTAAAATTGCTCCCAAGTTTCTTATCTCAACATATCACATTCCCATTCATCCAGTGTTAGAGGTCACAATTTGGAAAAACATCTTTATCCAATCAACTTGTCCTAAACACCCCTGTAATCCATTCATCTCTGCACCTCCATTGCCACCTTTATCTTTCATCTCAGTTAATGTGACAGCCTCTGATCCTATCTTCTTTTCCCTTCAGTCTCTCTTCTCCAATTTATTCTGAAGTGTAAACCAGATTGTGCTTTTTTTTTTTTTAACTTAAATTCTTTTGCTTATTTCCCACAATTCTCAAGGATAAAATCACTTCCAAAATCACTCAAGTCATCACGCCAGCCTGCCTTTCAAGCCTCATCCTCACCATCTATACCTGCCCTTCTTTCCCAAATAACATGCTCTCTCACCAAGCATTTACACATCTTGCCTGAAATTCCTATCTGCATATGCTAGATGCATGCCAATTTTTCTAATGGGTTGTTTTCATGTGAACTGATACCAGAGTGGGTGCAAATTCAAGAGCCTGACAGAGGTACACTGTGCAACTCAGGTTCAAAGTGAGGGGCTTTGACAAGACAGTTCTTATTCTAAGACGGATCCTTTCAAAGATAGTTCCTCTCCCTACCTTCCACCATCCCTTTTATTTTCCTTCGATTTCGATGTCATGCCATTGTTCCCTTCATAACTCCTAATATAATGTGTACTTCTAACTTATCTTTTTCTCCTTCACTGCAACTAAATTCTAAGTTCCATTAAAGATCTTGCTCATCATATTCACAGCAACATCATAAGAGCCTGGTATACAGAAGATTCTGAAAAAAAATATTTGTAGATGAGTAAGTCAAAGAATGAGTGGTAGATAGTGATACAGCAGCTATCACATCTACTTATGGTCTTAAAATTTTCACTAAAGAACCATTGAGTAAGTGGCACTATATTTCTAGTTTTGTTTTAGTCATTGGTATCATATAAAGGTCATGGAAAGGACAAGATTATCTTACTTTCAAATATTAATAACTTGTTCTCTAGCTTGGAATACAGACATGCCTGCAATAATATGAATACCACACAGCACAGTTCATGCACCTGTTAATGACATCATGTTCTCTTCTCTTACTTTTACTGTGCTAAATTCTTTGAGGGGTTAAAAAATATTTAAAACATCATAGCTTTTCTCAAGAAACTCATAATTTGTTTGCGGAGCCACAGTAGATAAATACATATAAGGAATTATGGATTACACTATAAAGAATATGTAATTAGGCATCAAATAATGCCATAAACAACAAATATTAGACCCCTAACTTTTTCTTTGAGACTATTTCATGTGTAACAGAGCTATCACAAAGGTCAAAATACAAATTATATGAATGTTTCCTGTGAGCTATAAATCCCATTACCCATGCAACACAGTAGTGCTATTAAAATTTTTCCCAAAGCATAGCAAAATAAGTTGACTACTCAGAAAACACAAACACATTGGTATAACATATCACTCAGATGATTTAGCCTCTGTTTTTACATTATTCCTACTTAATTTTAACTGTAATATTCTTAAACATGAAGGAAACCCTTTATTAGGATTGTGGAATTAAAGAGTATTTCTTGATTAAGCATGTCTTTACTTGTAGTTCACACATTTTGTTTACATAAACAAGTGTTAAGTACTACTTAGTACTATATGTTCTCATAATAGAAAATGCAAAGATTCCTTTCTGGAAAGAGCAAGTTAAAAGATGCAAGTTATAAACAATGTCACACATGAAGCAAAATGCTGTCTCGCTTTCCTGATGCCAAAGAGATATTGAGAGTTCCACAAAACAAATAAAAATGTAAAATCACTTTGTGAATGTCTGTGTTTATCACGTAGTGTATGCAACAGGTATCTGTGGTCTAACTTCCATCCTGTAGAGGAGACATCCACTTTCTGCTTTATTCATTTCTGAATTCCTTGAAACATTTGTTTGCATAGCTTCTCTCTGGGCTATATATAGTCTAGAGTTCATGTATATAAAGACTCTCCTTCTTTATCTATTAACTTTAGGGAGGTATCAGCACCACATCCATTGTTACAGAGAAGTCTTAGGAGTTTAAGTATGAGAACATTATTAAACGTAGCTGAAGAAATGAGGACTAGATTAGTGAATGCTAGGGGTCAGAATGGGGATAAGGGAGATGGATGAAGCTATAAACTGCAACATGAGCAGTCTTGGTGGTGATGGAACTGTTCTATGCCTCGATTATATCAATGTCAACATCTGCTTGTAATGTTATGCTATGGTTTTGTGAGATACTGGCCATTGGGAGAAACCAGGTAAAAGGTACACGGAATCAGTCCATATTATTTCTTACAACTGCATGTGAATCTACAATTATCTCAAAAGAAAAGGTTTAACTGGAAAGCGACAGTAACAGTATAAGCAATTCAACAAACAGGAATCCATGAGTCCATACTGGTATAAATCAGAATGCTAATACATTTTGAAAGGAGCTTTAGAAATTCATCATTTGACAACTATCAGAATAATGATTAATTCATCCAAGAAATAGCAATGGATGCTAAACTAGACATTAAAATTTGATGAGGAACAGGATACTCACATAGTCCCAATCTGCACAGGGTGCTCATTACAAAGGGAAAAAAAGATTGAGGGAATGTGTGCAACAGATATGTTTTCTTTGTAGTGGACAAACCTAGTAGACACCACCTTAATTACATTGTCAAAGTTCATATCACACGTAATAGGACAAATCCACAGCAGCATTTCTCTCTTGTTCTGTCAAAGACAAATGGCATAAATACAATTTATAATGTCAGACAAGCCAAGTTGAGGGACATTTTAAAAAATGACTGACCTGTGATCTTTAAGTGACAAGGTAGCGAAGGTCAAGAGAAAACTAAGAGAATGTTGAAGACTTAAGAAAAAGAGATAATATAGCCAGTCAGTCTAGACTTTGCTATAATGGACATTATTGGACAAATTGATGAAGGTTAAATGGGATCTGTGAATTAAATGGTAGTTTCTGTATCAATGTTAATTTGATTTTAAGAATTGCATTGAGGTTACAAAAGAGAATGTTTTTGTCTGTAGGAATTACATAAGAAAGTATTCAGGGGTGATGGGGCATCATGTTGGCAATTTATTCGCAAAGATCTGTAAATTTGGTAAGCTTTTCCATAAGTTCCAAAATACAAGTTATCTTCAGCATAAAAAAAAGGAGGATTGAGAATTCTCTCTGCAGGCTAGAGCTAGATTAAGGGATCTTGTGCCCAATTTCTCCTTCTTCCTCTTCTAATGAACATCCATAGTCAAATGAGGATAGCATGATTGAAAATGGAACACTCTAAATCAAGGATTGTCAAACTTTTTTCAATAAAGGGCCAGAGAGTGAATATCTTAGACTTTGAGGGCCATTATAGTCTCTGTTGCAGCTATTCCACTCCACCACAGTATTTAATAGTACAAAAGCAGTCCTAGGCAATTAATAAACTAATAAGGATGGCCCTATTACAATGAAACTTTACTTATGGCCACTGAAATTTGAATTTCTTATAATTTTCAGGTGTCACAAAATATTTTCCCAACCATTTAAAAATGTAAAACTTATTCTCAGCTCATAGGTCATACAAAAGTAAGTAGATTTGACTGATGTGCCTTAGTTTGCAAATCCAGCATTATATTTTCAAATGGTCATTACATGTCATATCATTAAAGTTCATATTCAGAGTTATAAAGCTCATATTCAGACTATTTGCTAATTTATTATTTAAGTTTATAATTTAATAATTTGCTAACAATCTATGAATATAAGCTTTATAACATTAAGGGAAGAACTAGAGAATTTGCTGTGTAGACTATACAAAATGCAGGTGAATGCTATACAACATGAACAGACCCTGCACAGGAAGATTAACAATACATCCTGGCTCCTAGTTACATACATTTCTTCTATTATGCAGTGTCCAGCCTCATTCACAAGCCACCCCATTCTAAACCCACAAATAATCCCTAATTCTTAAGGAGTTTGGAATCAGGTGAAGCTCAGTTGTTATGAAACAATTAGCACTTTGTTTCAAAAGCTCCTTTCATAAAAATGTTCTGTTTACTTTGTTATAGTGAAGGGATATGATAAAAGAGCTGTTTCTACAATTTTTAGCTAACGAGTGCACACTCTGAGCTTTAAGGGAAGAAACTAGAAACAGTATATAACATTTCAGAAGTTGAGAGAATTCTGGAATAAATTAGATGGAAGATGAACAGTGGAACCTAAAGAAATAGCTAACTGGGAAGGAAAAAAGGAAGGCTATAAGATTCATTAATTGTACATCAGTTGCAGCTTTAGGTCTTAAAATTATGGTTTCACTAATTTAAAAAGAGAAATATGTGAGGGGTGGCTAATTTGTAAAGAAGGGTTCAAAGATATTTGATTTCTAACAATCTTTATCCACCTAAACTTAAAGGTTCAAAATTCTCTTCTACATACTCATTGAGACATTCACTTGAATAAATATTTTATCTTTTTCCAACACCTTAGTGATATACTGAAAATGTTACAATGGTTATATCATTGGAAGATATGTAACTTTTATCTTGTTAGTTATTAAACCTGTAAGTAGACATAGCACTGCAACTTTAGAAACTCCTAGTGAGAGTTTTTCATAAAATTGTCAGACTCTTTCTGTAAAATCAAGAGTTTTTCAAAAAGAAACTCACTCTAACAGTTATCCTGTTGAGGTAAAGTACCGTCTTAATAAATTATCTTATCTTATGGAATACAAATTACCATCTCCCAGACATTGGCAAGAGTTATTAGTCAGACTGAAAAAAGCAGTTGTGGGCTGGGGGCGCACACGGTTGCTCTGCCTTAGGGTTAAGCAGCCCTTGTAACAGAGAAATAAAGGAGGTCACAGTGGGAAAAGCACCCATGCAACGCAAGCTGGAAGACTCTCGAACAAGAGAAATAGCACTGACCAGAACCACACATTACCAAACGCTGATTGAAAATGATTTATTAAAGTCCAATTAGTATGCTTTTCATTTCAAATAATCCATATCGCCTCCAGAAAAATATGCACATGGGTAAAAGTCCAATTTCATTTCTTCCACTTCCAATATAAAATATTCTGTATTTTGAATAAAGTATGTGCAAACACCTTTCTGCTAATGGGGTCCCCCACATTCTTTTCACCACGAGTACAAGTCTGCCCTCTGCTCAAATGCTGACCATGCTGCACTGACGTCCTCCTTCCTAGACAGCCATTCGTCTCCCGGACTTCTTTCTCTCAGACATCCTCTTGACCTCCTCTGACCTGCTTCATGACTGTGTTACTTCACTGGTTACTTGTTACAACAAAGTTATGCAATTGCTACTCTACCTGGACAACGTATTAAACAGGTATCACCTAATAGGGCAGCAGCCTATCGGAGTGATTCCTGGAGAATATACAGCAACCAATCACATACTGGCACACTCAATCCGTTTGCTACAGATGGGCCCACGCTAATTAATATGACAATCCTTTATTCACTCAGCACATTTGGTTTCTTTGCATTTTCTTCAATTTTACAGTGCAGGTGTGGTTATGAAGAGCTGGATAACAAGTCCCTCAAACAAAATTTGGAATTGTGAGATATATCGGAGTACCTTGGTTCTTGAGACAGTTGAATGCTTCTAGTTGATCTTGTTATATGAAAAAGTCACTCTCCACTAAAGTGACCATTGCATTTCTTTTGTAAAAAGGTCATTTGACTGGTTTTTCCTCACAACTGCCACTCATGCAGTGCAAAAGCAGGAAATCCCTTTTTATAAAAGGTATAAGTACATGACGAAATTTCACATTTTTTAAAAAAGAATCCTTCATGGGAATATGTCCTAATAATCAATTAAATGGACAAAGTTTTATATACACAAAATTTCTCCAACTTTATAATAATGAAAATTAGAAACAACCTAAACAGTTAACAATATGGGAATGGTTAAACTGAGTTGCATCCATTAAATGGAATATAATATAGCCATTAAAATTATGCTTTTGTAAAATTTTTAACGCCATAAGAAAATGTGGCAATTTTGTAACAAAAAAGATCTAGTTATAAAACTGTTTACAGTATGATTCCAATTATGTAAAAAAAAAAGTATACAATACACATATAGGCATACATGGGGGTTTGCTTTTTAAAGGTGGTTACTTCTGGGTTGTGATATCAGTAATCATTTTTGCTTTTTTATACATTTCTGCATTTTTCAAGTTTTCTATGATGAGTATATTATTTTACAAAGACTATGAATATTTTCCTCTGATACACTGGTAATTAGAATGTACTTGGGTATTTTAAATATGTGGGAACAATATTACAGTGCTTCATCTTCGGTGACTTTTTTGGAATACATATATCATTTTGGTAATAAACTTATATTCCTGTGTTATACTTGTTATAACATTTTAATTAAACAGTTAATATTGTGATTAGAGCATTGTTTGCTTTATAACCTAAACAAATACTGGCTTTGAAGTCCAGGTTCTATTTTCTAGAGGATTTAAAATTAGTATCCTTTTTATCTTTTTAAGTAAGGCATACTGCATACATACATTACATGCATGCTTTCTAAACAAAAAATAATTCTAATTTACAGTTTCCCTATGGAAGGAAAAAAATGGAATTATCGTATTTTAAAAACAGTCCATAGTCTCATCCATCACAAACATGCTGATAGCCATAAACATGTTTATTAAGTGAAATATATCCTTTAAAAATAAAAAAAAAAGGGAAGACTGTATATAAATGAAGTTGTGGATTCAACTTGTCAGAACTTTCTCTGACTTGCACCAAACCACACAAAATCTTTTTAAAAGTCTAGTTAGTGTAGTCTAAATGGACACTCCAGAGTCTGTTCTTGAATTCCACTGTAAGAGCTCCACTTCCTACTTTCACAAGGGTTGGGGATGAAGATGAGGGTTGTCACATAAGCTAATTTTCAACATATATCAAGTCTTGTGGGGTCTAGAAACAAATACTGTCATTGGTTAGTGTTTAAGTACATGAGTTGACTTTTCTCCTCTCTCACACCCCACCTTGCCCTGGCAATTGGGTAGGGGGAGGCTGTTTATCCTCCAAGAGAGGACGGCTGGTTCCTCATCTCAGTTTCCGTTCTAAACCACAGAGTGGTCATTGCTGTGAACTCCCGCCAAGATGGTGTGGTTGAGGGAGGAAGCCGAGCGGTCCGAGCCTTCCGTGGGGCCGCTGGGGTTCTCACTGCGTTGGCAGCAGAGAATCTGCCTAAAGGTGGCGCTCATTTCTTTGTCGCGGTAGGAGTAAATGATGGGGTTCATGGCAGAGTTGAATTCAGCAAGGAGAAGGAAGAATTTCTCATAGGCCAGCACGTTGCACTGTGGACAGCACACGTCTAGAAGTAACAAAACCAATCCAGGAGTCCAGCAGATGATAAAGGCCCCTACAAGGACAAGGATAGGGATCAGGAGGATTTTAAAAAGAATAAAAACAATATTATAAAACATGCAACCATAAAGTGAAATGATTTCAGTTTAATCTAAAAATACTGAAGTTGGAAGCCACCAATCATTGTTGCAAATGAAATATTCATTTTCTGAAATAATCAGAAAAAATTTAATGATAGTCAACTTAAAACTTTCTTTTGGATGTTACTAAAATCAAGTATTTATGAGACATTGATGATGATTATTTTGAGCAAAACACAAAGAGTTTGATAAGCAACTGAGACATGAAAAACTGCATTCAGGACGCACTTCATCTCATATAACAACATGGTTTTTAATAGCAGTGTTGTTTTCAGGCAAAAGATAAGCACTAATGATGTGTCCTTTAGTGTTTAATTAAGGCATAGTTTCTGGATTCAGTGTGTCTGGGCCCAAATTCTTGTTTGCCATGTAATAAACTGGGTGAACGTAGGCAAACTACTTTCTTACCTCCATTTTCCCATCTGAAAAATGCAGATGATTATAGCTACACCTCATGAGGTTTGTTGTATGGATTAAACAAGTGTTAAGAAAATAATCACTGAATCTGTATCCACAATAACAATAATAATTATTATTACCTGCTGAATAGCATGGGCCTGTTAGGAAATTGTGATTTCCAATGATAAGATCTATGTTTGATTTTTACTCAATAACTACTTACATAGTGCTGTTCTATATGCTTTACTAGTAATAATTCATTTAATTTTCATAATAGCCATATAACATAGAAACTAATATCCCCATAACTGGATCAAGACCACCATACTGGAAAGTGGAAGACAGAAGAAAAATCCCAGAGTTTCTGCTCTTAGAGGCTGCCTCCAGAGTTCAAGCTCTAGAAAATATTACATTTCTACTTCTTGAATAACACTAAATATTTTAAACAAAACTTAATGTTTCAGATGTTTTACTAATTTAGATCAATTTTGTTCTCTTTTTCCCCCAATTATTCTGAATCATTGCAATTTTACTATAACTGTAAGAGGAATGAAAATACAGATGATATGCTTAATTCTATTTCATTTAGTTTCTGAAATCACTCATCATTTGGATCCCAGGAAAATGGAGGTGATGAAATAGCATTAAAACCTACCACCATGTTACTCCGGACTCTGCTGGGGATCTTCTACCCTAAGCACATGAGCCAAGAGAAGTGGTAGGCACCACTGTGTCCCATTACACCTCACCTAATGGGCTCCATATGTGTAATGACGCAGGATACATATGTGTAATCAGGCAGAGGGGAAGTAGGGACAATCCCAGGAGGGCATTTGCATCTTCAGATTAAAATGGCGCTGGCCTTGGTGGATGCAGGCTTGGACCAGGGTCATGGATTTGGTCCAGCCTCAAGGAATTAGTTTCACAAAATGTAAACAAATGAGATTTAGTCTCCAAACAGCCCACTTTTGAATCTGAGCTTTCTTTTGTGAAACTTTTCAGCAGGGAAATGAAAATAAAGGAGAAAAGTACCCCCATAAAGCTCTTTGTTCTACAACACAAATGTGTATTGGTTTTAAACTGCTGTTCACTTTGAAGATTGGCCAAGGTACTTCATTTTCTAATAAATACAATACTTTAGAGTTTCCATAAGAGAAAAAAATATTTCAAATATCAGGAGATAATAGCCAAGGAGCGATCTGAACTTCAATAAAAATGTTAATAAAGCATTCATTCCAAGTCCTTGAATTTCCTTGCTTGAAAATCACTCAGAAAGCTAAACATAAAGGAAAATCAAAGGAATGCCTCTTGGGTTTCAGAAATAATGCATTATTCATTGAGAAGCCAGGAAGGGAATTATTCTCAGGATGGAAAATGCTTGGATGGAAAATGCATGGTCCCATTATGCCATTTACTTGGAAACTAAAAACACACAGGCCCTTCATGAATGGAACAGCATTCTTTCAAGTTTCCTTTCCCTTTTCTTTTATCAAAGCTCTAATTGAGTTCAAATTCAGAGCTTGATTAGATACCAGGAATATGCAATTTAATAGCTAGATTTTAAATAAAAATAATCTTTTTCTCCTTCTGGGCAGCAGAAGGGAATATCTTTATTCTCACATACTTACTCAAGCTGCTTGGCTTTGTTCAAAAGTGAGAGAATGCAAATACCGTCATTTGTTGTTTATAGTTTCTTCCAATGTTAAAATCTAAAAGGTGCAAGATCTTTCCAGAAAGAGCCCATGAGCCTTACTTTTAGACCAAGAAATGCAAGGAACCCTGCTAGATTGAAGGCAGGAAGTGGGAAACACCAGACTGACATAGGAGCTACTATGTATGGACATTGAGGAACCTCGAGTCCTTTCCCTTTTCTTCTTCACTGAAAGGAACTGGTTTTTGTACTAGGATTAGGTCCAACCACATACTCCCAACACTCTGTGTTTGGATCTTCAAGACTCAATCCAATTGTTTCAGTGACTCGCAGTACAGGCCTCAGAAATCAACATCTAAAACCAATCACATGGAATTTCCACCCACCCCCCTTTCTTTCTGTTTCACAGAGGCCTCAAGGATCAAACTGACCAAAAGATGAGGACTGACTACAGAAGAGGAAAATCAGGCTTGGAAAATCCTAATGGATTGGGCTCCTAAACCCATAATTAGACTCCTGAATGGATATTCAGAAATAAAGTTTGCTCAAATTATGGATTTCCCCCTCAGCTTCTGAAAACAATAATAAACCACACCCAACCTCCTTTAAGAATAAGGAGCCAACCATAATTCAATCAGGTTACAGGACTGAGATGTGCACTGTGGACCCTATCAACATGTAATCTATAGACTTCAGAGTACACCTGAAAGACAGGTTGTTAATTAAGAGTTAAAACACGTCCATCTCAGCACATGTAAACTGGAGCAGTAATAGCATCCTGCCTACTCCACATGGCAGGGTGAGGATCAAATTGAGATGCAACTTGTAAAAGCCCTCTATAAACTGCACATCTACCTGACCACCATGACTTACAACCAAGTGAGCAGCACAGACTTGTGGCAGCTGGTGTTGCACAGCCCTAGGACAGATTCTCCAAGGGCAGTATGTGAAAATATGTTTTGGACAAGGAAAAGCTGGCACGTCAAAAGGCTCTAAGACAATACTATCCTGATTATAAGGAGATTCCTAGGACTTGCAGTTGGGTATGAGAAGGCTGACAAGAGGGGACAGAGAGGGAGAACACAGGGAAGCAGGGAAGCCTCAAATCATTTTGCAGGTTCTCATGGGTCAGTGCAAACATCAAAGATGGGGAATGAAATGTAGTACTCAGCAGTCATAGTGCTTTAGGTAGTTTGTGTATTTCCAGCACATTTCTGATAGAGGAATCCCACAAACCCAGGCACACCGATGAATGGTATGCAACAGTATGAAAAAGGAAGGGCCAGGTGCGGTGACTCATGCCTGTAATCCTAGCACTTTGGAAGGCCGACGTGGGTGAATCACCTGAGGTCAGGGGTTCAAGACCAGCCTGGCCAACAATGGTGAAATCTCGTCTCTACTAAAAATACAAAAATTAGCTAGGCATGGTGGCACACGCCCGTGGTCCCAGCTACTCCGGGAGGCTGAGGCAGGAGAATCACTTGAATCCAGGAAGCAGAGGTTGCAGGGAGCCAAGATCGCACCACTGCACTCCAGCCTGTGTGACAGAGCAAGACTCTGTCTCAAAAAGAAAAAATAAGTAAAAGGAAGTACAAGTAGTTTATGGTTATTTATTGTAAAGTCAGAAGAGAAGTAGCAGAAAATAAGATGTCCAAGGTCATGAACATCGTGTATATCTGGCTAAGACATTTGAAATGTGTCCAGTCCAGCAGTAGTTCTAACCCTAGCCATATTACAATAGCTTGCAGAGCTTCTTAAAAAAATAAAGACCTTCACCCACCCTTCTCCCTATGGGATTGTAAACTCATTGGCCTTACTGGTCAGATTTTCATTTAAGACACAACATTGTTGACAAAGTGGAAGAGAAAAATAAGGTAAAGGCAAAACTATTTCCAAATTCCAGAAGAGAAATAATGAAAGCCAGAATCAGGGCAGCAGCACTGGGAAGAGGTATAGAAGGACTGGAGAAGTATTTAGGAGATGAACTCCATGAGATGGATGAGACGGAATAGCCTAGAATGACTTCTAAATTTTCACTTTGGTTGAAGGAAGGATGGTGGTACCTTCTGTTGAGGGAGGAAACACAGGAGAAAATGTTGACCAGTGTTTTGTTAGAGGAGGTGAGGAGAAGAAGAGGACTGAGGAGCTGGGTTCAGTATGTGTTTAGTTTGAGGTACCTGCAAGACATCAAATGGAAATGCCTTAATTACATCAAAATAGACTCATGGCGATTTGTGTCATGGGAAACTGTCTCTCAGTGTGCTGAACAAAAGTGGTTACATTCCCCCCGGATTTGCCAATATCACAAGTAACATGGGGTGGAGGATATTCAAAACATATCTGTGGGTTGCCCTTCCTTGAACAAGCTTTATTCCTCCCTGATGCGTCTGTCAAAGCAATCTGTGAGAACCCCATGCCCACAAAGATGGAGGGAGAGGTGCTGGAATGCAGACGCAAAAGGCAGGGAGGAAAGAGGCTGTTTTGGAACAACAGGTCACAGCTGCAGATCGAGATCATATTACCACACCTTCCCTCAAATCTACACAACCTCATCAGCTGAATAATGCTTACCATCTGGTGTCACAATTACAGTCTTTTTTCTAGAATGACTTTTTCCTAACTAGTTGAACTTTGCTTACATATGGAATATAAGAACCAGAGTTAAAGAGGAAAACAGTCCTTGCCAGAGAAGACCTCTAGAGAGAGTGTCCAAGATTTTTGATGAAAAACACAGAAACCGTTTCCAGTCTGGCTGGCAAAGTTGTGTTTTTACAAAAGAACCAGACATCCCGCAGATCCAAAACAAGTCAAGGTAAATCAATTCTACATCAGCACTGTGCCCAAGGTGGCCTCACTCTTCTTGTTTTTCAAATGAGGATCCCAGAAACAGTCTTATCTCAGAGACTTGGGGTGGGAATCAAGGGAGAAAATAAGTGAGTGGATAAGTTACTTTTTCTGTTTTCACTAAATTGTTTATTCCCTCAGGTCAGGCAGCTTGGTATCTCAGACTCTAAACAAATTTTAGTTCATCTCTGTAGTTACATTGTGATTTCTGCTATTAAGGTACACACATAAGACATAGTTAGCTAGGAAATCTTTCTATGCTATGTATCTTAACAGAGCCTATGTCAGAACACAGGCCATAAATGCAAAGCTTATTCTTCCTCAGACTCGAAGCTAAGGATTCACTATAATGGGGGTGTATCTGGATGGTTTTTTGAGATTAAAGCTTTTTCTACAAGAGTAACCCAGATTAATTATAAAATCTTGTTGCCCAACTATGGAAATATATAACTGCAGTATCTCCACAGTATTATTGTTCTATATTATTTCCACCCCGATATCAATTTTACACCATCTAGTTTGGTGTTCAACACTGCCAGCCCTTCCTGGTCACAGCACATGTTGCATACATTTAAAGTTTTCTGATTTCATTTATTGTGTGATGTGCTCTAGTATTTTCATTACTCACTCGAGAGGAACATTTATCTTTTAAAGAGGGACATTAACACCACACAGAGCTCTAAAGCAGAGCAGAATACTCATTATGTTCTCTTTTTATTATTCCTGGGTGACAGTTTTAGCTTCATGAGACTTTCCTGATCACCACAATGCTACCTTTCCTATACCCAAGAGAATGCCAAAGCTGCCTTCCCTCTGGCATTTCATACTCTCCTTAACATTAAGAAGTGAGTACCGCACACACACAAGCTCCACATCCTACAAAAGATTCTAACTCTCATCCTGCAACTGTACATTGGAAAGTCCACACTGAAATGACTTGTCTGCTACTGCCATTCTTACAGACCATTCATGTGTTGAAAAGCCAGGAGAAACCACTTCTCCACTGCTACCACCCTAGCCACGTGAGCAATATCTTTTATCTGCTAATTACAACAGGCTGTTAACCAATTCGTCTTCCTCCGTGCTGCTTCTCTAAAGTCCAGGTTGTACACAACAAGCATAAATCAATTGCATGATGCCATTCTCCTGCTTAAAACCCTCCAAAGTCTTCCTACTTGAAATCCTTACTGAGATCCATAATGCCCTACACATGACTGGCCTCTGCCAGTTTCTTGGATCTCATCTCTTTCCACTCACTCCTCATTTATGAGGTCCCAGTCACACAGACCAAGCCCATTTCTGTCTCAGGATATTTGCATTTATAGATCCATCTGCTGGGATTACTTTCTCTGCAGTTCTTTATGTCTACTTACTTATTAAATGTAACTTCCTTAAAAAGGCTAGCCTTGGCTATCCTAGCCAAAGCAGCAGCCCACCACCATCACCACATTATCCCATTTTATTATCATCACATGATGATACACCCAAATCATATCTCCTTTATTTATACTCAAAATTATCTTATTTATTGGTTTACATGTTTATTGTTTTAGCTTCCCTCAACAAGAATATTAGCTTCATGAAGGAAGGAATACTATCTCTTTCATGTCTGTATCTCTGGAATTTAGAGCATTGCCTGGCGACAGTAGACACTCAATGTATCTTCTGTTGAATGAATTAGCAAGTCATGGCTAAGCACCTAATACAAATATCCCAAACAAGAAAAATTAATAAGTAGAAATGTCATTAAATTATGGGTGGAAAATAAACATTAACATCTATAGTATAAGGTCTTTAAATGGATGCTACAGGACATTCATAGGGGCATAAGGTAGACCCTGTAAGACCAAATTCTAGAATGGTGCAACAATATCTACACAATTTTGAAGGTTCAGAATTTTTATCCTATAATCTTAACCTATATTACCTGGCCAAATTATTTTTAAGTGTGAGGGGTTTTGTTTTTTTGAGACAGAGTCTCACTCTGTTGCCAGGCTGGAGTGCAGTGGCACAATCTCAGCTCACTTGAACCTCCCGGGTTCAAGCGATTCTCCTGCCTCAGCCTCCCAAGTAGCTGGGACCACAGGCGCATGCCACCACGCTCAACTGATTTTTGTATTTTTAGTAGAGACAGGGTTTCATTAAGTTGACCAGGATGGTCTCGATCTCTTGACCTCGCAATCTGCTGGCCGTGGACTCCCAAAGTGCTGGGATCACAGGCATGAGCCACCACGCCCAGCCAAGTGTGGGTTTTTTTTTAAATGGGTGCACAGATATATGGCAAAAGTGCAAGCATATAAATGAGAACAAGAAGCAACAATTTCCAGACAACTTCTGAGAAGACAGGCAGGAAGAAGGGGTATGGGACAATGCTTTGGTTATAGCAATAAATCTTTTCAGATTCCTGATGCAAATTACACAAAATATTGGCATCTATTTGATTTTAATGTCTGGTAATTTGGATGACTGTCATATGACTTTGTGTTTTTTATATATTTGACTCATATTCAGATATTTATAAATTTAGAAATTTTAACAGCAGGAAACTAGAAGTCTTGATTTTTCTTTAAGTAAAAAGGAAGAGGAGCAGGTAGAACAGTAGAAAATTTGCAAAAAGTTTTGTCTTGTTTGGGGGGCTACTACAGATACCAAATTACATCTGGAGTTTTCATTTTATTTTTTGAGACCAAGTCTTGCTCTGTCATCCAGGCTGGAGTGCAGGGGCGTGATCTCTGCTCACTGCAACCTCTACTTCCCTTATTCAAGCGATTCCCCTACCTCAGTCTCCTGAGTAGCTGGGATTATAGGCATGTGCCACCATGCCCAGCTAATTTTTGTATTTTTAATAGAGATGGGATTTCATCATGTTGGCCAGGCTGGTCTGGAACCACTGACCTCATGATCCACCCGCCTTGGCCTCCCACAGTGCTGGGATTACAGGCATGAGCCACCATGCCTGGCCTATATCTTGAATTTTTTTAAAGTATGTTTTTAAAATTTAAAGTTAGCCACTATTACAAATAGATATTGGATGTACAACTCAAACGACGAAGGAAACAAATTTTTTTTTTTAATGAAGGAAGAACAAAACAGGAAAAGAAAACGAAATTTATCAAAAGGCAGGAAAATATACAAGCAAAAGCAAGGCAACACACACACAGAATAAGCCCAAACATGTGACCAGACATCATAAATATGATGCCCTTAATTCTCTTATTAAAAAACAGATTCTCAGATTCAACACCATGACTTTTGAACAGCATTTTGTTTTCCCTTGAACTTCTAATTGCTTTCACTTTTCACTCTCTCTTGTTACAGATAAGAAACACATGGTTTATTACAGCAGAAGCATGCCACAGATGTATTTCCAACTTTTTAATTATACAATTTATCCCAGAGATATTTCCTGCAGCCCTCTGACTTACTAACTCAATTGAACCCACTGATTTCTAGGCCTGCTTCTCAGCTTCCATTGGGGGTTGCTTCTTTTACATATCCAGGTAGTATATTGCTTATAACCTCCATCTTTTTTGGGAACCTCTTTTCTTCTCCCTCCCCCAAGCCCCCGACTTTTTTTTTTTTCTTTGAGACAGAGTTTCGCTCTTGTTGCCCAGGCTGGAGTGCAAGGGCGTGATCTCGGCTCACTGCAACCTCCCCCTCCCAGGTTCAAGTGATTCTCCTTCCTCAGTCTCCTGAGTAGCTGGGATTATAGGCGCACACCACCATGCCCGGCTAATTTTTGTATTTTTAGTAGAGATGGGGTTTCACCACGTTGGTCAGGCTGGTCTCCGGACTTCGTGATCCACCCGCCTCGGCTTCCCAAAGTGCTGGGATTACAGGCGTGAGCCACTGTGCCCAGCTGCCCCACCCCATTTTCTACAGTGTATCCATGAACATTCTTTTTAGAAAGTTTGCATAAGCTTAAAATCACTGGGCCAGGCACAATGGCTCACGCCTGTAATCCCAGCACTATGGGAGGCCGACGTGGGCGGATCACAAGGTCAGGCGTTCATAGACCAACCTGACCAAGATGGTGAAACCCCGTCTCTACTAAAAATACAAAAATTAGCCAGGCATGGTGGCGGGTGCCTGTAATCCCAGGTACTCGAGAGGCTGAGGCAGGAAAATCGCTTGAATCTGAGAGGCGGACGTTGCGGTGAGCTGAGATCTCCGCATTGCACTCCAGCCTGGGCAACAGAGCAAGACTCCATCTCTAAAAAAAAAAAAGGAAAAAAGAAAAATCATTTTCTCTCAGAATGCTGTCTTCTAGTATTTAGTCTTGCAGATGAGAAGTCTGATGTATGATTCCCATTGTTTTCATGTAAAACACCTGCATAGTATGGGTCCTTACTCGTGAAGCTTTGTCTTGCACTGAATGTCTGCTTTCTGGACATACTAGCTTTCCTATTCCTTTCAATTTGCCACAATCCCCCTAACCATGGGCCTTTGTATGTTACTCTCTCTTCCTGGGATGTTACCTCCTCTCTCCCCAATCTAATTCCTACTCACACTTTACTTAATGCTACTTGGTTAAGTAAAAAATCCCATTGTATATGCTCTCAGCACTACAAAACCCTCCATGGTAGAAGTTATGACAGGTATAATTTATTTTTATTTATAGTTTGATTATTGATTACTAATTATTGATTACTTTGTCCTTCATTCAGACTATTTTTACTCCACTGTGTCTATATTACCTAACAACATTGTTGGCATATAGTAAGTGCTCTATAAACATTTGTTGAATTAATTAATAAGTGAAAGAAAGAACAAGGATCTGGCTAGCTAACTACCTAAGCCATTAATCAAACATTTTTCTCATCCTCTTCTACCTGAAACTGTCATAATTTCTTTCATTAACTTTGGGAGATCACAAATGTCACCAGAATATGATGTCTTGGCTTTGCTCATAATTCTTGTTTGGCCCTTGATTGGCAATTTTATCTATAGTCTCACAGTCGTCTTTAGATTAAGGAAATATCCTATTTCTTTGAGTACTTTTCTCTCCATTCTTTCTGTTCATTTCTTTTGAGACTTCTTTTACAATGAATATTAGATATTTGGGAATCTATACTTAAATTAAAAACTGATTGATCCTTGACATCTCTTAATTTTTCATCGTATTCTTAATGCTTTACTTTTTATTTAGTATCTTGGGTAATATCCTGGACCTATTTTCCAGGTCAAATATCTGATTGTTAGCTATATCTATTTCACTACTTGGTAGTGGCTTTTTGTCTGTTTATTAGTAATGGGTAAAGGAGGGCAGGAGATCAGATTTTATTTTCAGGAACACTGTTCTCTGAATGATACTTTTACATAGTAATGTGTACTAATTCATCAATACAGCATCTTCTTGAATCTGTGAAGCTATTAATTAGAGTTTATTTGATGTTATTTTGTGCTTCCTATACTACCATTGTTTCCATGTAAGATGTTGCTCTACATTCAAATGCAGTGGGTGGGGGTCATCATGCTTCAAGGAATGTCTATTCATTATGCAGGAAACATTTCTGAATAGGGGACATTTCTTCTCTTAATTTGAGAAGACAGCATAAAGAATTGCCACCAAAGTCAGCTTTTCCTATACCTAAAACATTGAGCAATACCATCTAAGTAGGCAAAATGCTATATGAGATGATTACATGGGGAGGGATGTGTTCCTCTGAATGTTCTTATCTACAAATAAAGTCAGAATAACATTCCAAAAACATGAAAGCAGCACAACCATCTAATTAGCTCCAGGACGCGTGCATACACACTTCACTGTCAACGGTAACCGCTATTCTCAGGAACGAAATGTGACCCCTGAGGTATCTATAAGAATACCAAAAAGGAAGGGCTTTCATTGACTCCCAACAAAACCAATATAGTCTAAACCTTGCTAAGATGGGTTACTGCCTCTTCCTTTTTTTCCTGATACTTGTCTTATGATTTCTACCCAGCTCTGTCTTGGGGTGAAGTAATAGAAGTTAAGACTGACTTATCAGGCCAGGCGCAGTGGCTCACACCTGTAATCCCAGCAATTTGGGAGGCCAAGGCGGGTGTATTGCCTGAGGTCAGGAGTTCAAGACCAGCCTGACCGACATGGTGAAACTCTGTCTCTACTAAAATTACAAAAATTAGTCCGGCGTGGTGGTGGGCACCTGTAATCCCAGCTACTTGGGAGGCTAAGCCAAGAGAATTGCTTGAACCTGGGAGGCTGAGGTTGCAGTGAGCTAAGATTGTGCCATTGCATTCCAGCCTGAGCAACAAGAGCAAAACTCCATCTGAAAAAAAAAATTAGCTGGGCATGGTGGCACATGGCTGTAATCCAAGTTACTTGGGAGGCTGAGGCAGGAGAATTGCTTGAACCCGGGAGATGTAGGTTGCAGTGAGCCAAGATCACACCATTGCCCTCCAGCCTGGGCAATAAGAGCAAAATTCCATCTCAAAAAAAGACTGATTTGCCAAAGCATTATTACCCATCAATAACCAAAAATAAAAACAATGCTGCTCCAGTGCCTACAAAGAGACGATCTGGTAAGCTCTTACTATTTTCAAGTCACTGATATTGTTTTAAACTTGTAAAAGATATATATACACATATTATATATGCATACACACATAACACATACATACATAACATGCATGCATGCATACATGCACACTTAGGACAGTCTTCACTTTGCTGTATCATAAAAAAGACAATAAGATTTGTTTCCTTTTACATAATGTGTACTATGATACCCAATCAAAAATGATGGTGTCGCATATATTCTTCACATAGAAAGTAATTCACAATTCTCAAAATGGTTCAATCTATTTTGCCTCATAAACCTAGTGATTGCAAATGTTTTAAAAAGCAAAATTTCCCCCTTATTTAAAAAATAATAAATATTGAACTTCACAGAAAATCAATGTTGTCAATTCCAGACCAATACCATCTAACTTAGGAAGTGATACTAAACTAATTGCATGACTGTGGTCCAACAGTTACTAAGGTGATTTGAATAATATTTATCCCTTTAAAAGGATAAATGAAATTTCCCCCAGAATCTTTCCCTAGCAAAAGTTCAACATTAACAGGAAGTTTATAATTGGTTTTGCAACATATTTAATTTTTTAACTACAAATTAAGATTCTCCCAAAATAATATAAATCTAAACAAGTACTGAAATCTGGCTGAAAATGCTCATAGAATGTAGCTGATGACAAAATCCTGTGGATTTTTTTCTTTGCAGTTCATGAATCAACAAGATATGTATTACCCAAGAGACAAACTTCAAGGATAGAGAAATGTAATGGAAACTTTATTTACAATTCATTTTCTTACTATCAAAATGGGTAAAATATTTAATCTAAAAGCAAATTCAGAAAACTTAAATTATTACATAAATAATTCAATTTATGTAACCTAAAAATGTTTGTTATATTTATATAATTTTTAATAATCAAAAGACATGAAAAGAAGAACAGTATAAACTGTAAATGTGGTCATTCTTTTTGAGATTAGTTACATCTCCTATAGCTGCCAAATGTCCTGGATTGATCTTTAGGAAGCACAGATTCTTGGCAGAACAGAAAGGAGTTATGGTCTGTTCTAATACGATAGCTGTGTGTCTAAGATATCTCTCATTATCAAAAACTTTTTATAAAATGTTTTTTAAAAAGCTTCTTAAAGTAAGATTATTATTCAATTGGGAAGTGGGTGTTTAGGCTACAGAATTCCAGATTCACAATCATAAATACACTTTTCCTACATAATATTCAATTATTTTAACTATAAGTGTAGAGTAGAAAACCTCATTGATTGAAATTGACAACACGAAGTCTAAATATCACAAAGCAAATTCTGACTAGTCCATAAATCCTAAGCAAAAGTCAATCAGTTCTGAAGCTACTGGAATAAACTGCAACAATATCACTTATAGGAACTTATCCTATAGATATATTTACACACAATACAATTATGCATGAGCAAATAATTATTTGCAGTATTCTTTATTTAAAAAACTGTAAATAACTTGGATAACCATAAATAGAGAAGTACAATAAAGTAGACTGCACCTGTAAAGTAGAATCCTATTCAACTTTTACTCGTTTAGATATTCTGCCTCTACTGATACCAAATCATCAGAAGCACTACAGTAAGCCATAACGGAGGATAATAGTCAACATATCTAAAAGTGTTTAGAACAACAAATCATAAAATGATACTTTAAACATTTTATTTAAAAGTATAAATTTGTATTCATTTACCAATCAGTTGACATAGAGTCAAGGCTTTTTATTTGAACACAGGTCCACTAACTGGAGTTCTGTGTCATCTTCCAAGAAAAAGGCACCTCAATTAAGCATCCCATATTACTTCCAATTTGGCTCCTCCAAAACGGAGTCAGAATTTAAAATTCTTGGAAAGCAATTCCAGTGAAAAACCTTGTGGAATGTTTTTATGGTATCTCCAAAGTTCGACAGTTGTTTTCATCAGCTCCCTTTCCCTCCCCCCCAATTTACCTTGATTGAATACTAACAAAGCATTCACCTAATTTTCATAGAAACAATGTCTTCTTTTTGCACTTATTTTATTAGATAATGTAATTATTTAATTAATTATATGGCTAGGGATACAGCAATGAACCCAGCAGAAAAAGAAATATCCACCTTCGTTGGGTTTGGGTTCTAAGAAGAATTAGAAAGACAATCAACAAAAACAAAATAAGTAAGATACACTTTAGAGGGGAATGATATTTGGAGATTATGGAAGGGCAAGTGTGGATACAAGAGCAGTTAGAAGCTTGTGCAGTAAATCAGACAAGAAATCATGGTGGTTTTGAATACAGAAGGTAGAGATTATAGATACATTTTGACCATACAGCTGATAATGTTTGGCTAACAGAATGGATATTGGAGAGAAGGAGAGAAGTCAAAAATACCTGTAAGCAACTGAAAAAATGAATTTAGTAGCAAGGGGGTCACTGATGACAGTTCACTGGAGTCATGAGAACAGAAGCCTGATTGGAGTAGGATCAAGAGTAAACAGGAAAGAAACTGAATACTGCAAGGATATACAACTCTTTGAACAGTTTTACTGAAAGAGAAGAGAAAAGTGTCTAACGGGCACGAATAAGTATGTCTTACAAAACTACTGCTAACACATCAAGTTGGTGAAAATTAAAATCAGTTAAGAACAGGTGCATATATTCAGTGTGTATATGAAGATACAGTGTGTATATAGAGATATACATGCCTTCCCACACTTCACTTATACTTATATGTGTAGAGAATTTTTTAAAATTCTACATCAGAAATTAGTATTGCCGTGGCTAAAGATTGAGGTGAGAAAGTAGATTCAATGCATATTTTTCACTACTAGAATTTCTATCACAAATCATTATTTTAAAATTAGTTGTAAAATTGTAATAGAGTTTACAACTGTCAATAACAACAGGATACCAACTGAGCTGCTGGAAATTCAAAGCAGCTTTAGGTTTGCTGTACAAATAGCATATTGTGGTTACAAAATAATCACTATCCATTCCAGTAATACAAATCACACACCCTAATTAAGTGATTGCATTATCTCCAAATGGAATGTCTGTAATAGACTAGAAATCCATAACACCACAGTTCTGCATTAAGAGGCTGAAATATTTTTATCAAATGAATACAAATAATGAGACAGAAATGAACAAGGCATTTAACTCAAGAAGTTGGGCAAAAATATGTAAGGTCCCCAAAAGGAAAAAAGAAATTAAAACACATCACTGAAATAGAAAATAAAAAATAATAAACTTAAGACAACAAAGCTGGTATTTAAAGAAACAAACTAAAGAGACAAATGTCTTATAAATAGGACCAACGAAATAAAAACAGATTAGAAAGAAGAGATAACCATACATAATGAAGTTCACACAACTGGAAGAAGTTACATGAAATTATTTGCCAATTATGGCTAAAATTGATGTTTTTCTAAGGAAACGAAGTATGACAATTGATGCAATAGTTTGAAAATCTGAATATACCCAAAACAAAAAAAATACAGAATATAATCATTTAAAAAGTTCCTTCACCCCCCCTCAAAAGGCACTAGATCCAGATGGATTCCTGGATGAAATTTATCAAACCATTAAGGAACATATCACTTCCTATGGAATTTATATTGTTCCCCAAGTGTTAAAAAATTTTTTAAATTTCCAATTCATTCTAAGAGACTAAAATACACTATAAAAAATTAAATGAAACAAATCTCCCCCTCAAAAAAACTATAGATTAGTTTTTCTCAATGGGATTGGAATTGACTTTGGGGATAAAAAAATTCTTTGTTGCACGTAACTGTTCCATGAATTACAGGGTCCTTAGCACCCTGCCCATTGTCGCCAGCAAAAAATACTCCCTCATATTCCTAAATGTCCCTCAAGAACAGTCAGCAGGGTTAACACTAGGAAATCTCTTAATGCAATTCACCACACTTTAGGAAAAATATTAGCACCAATGACTTGCCTGGTAAAATTCAACACCTGCTTTTTTGAAAGGAACACAAAACACCACCAACAACAAATCAAAAATATAATTAAAAGTATAACACTTATTAATCTGAGAATGGGGGAAAACTACAGAAAACTTATTAGAAACAAACAGAAATCTTATTTAACAACAATATATTAGAAGTATTCCATTAACATAGGGATAAGAAAAGGATATGTTTATACTAACATTCTAGTCAATTAATTAAGCTGGAAAAGAAAAAAAACTGATATACAATTGAAAATAAGTTGTCTTCAGACTGCCTACTTGTTACTAGAAAAATGAAAATACTTGATAACTATTCAATCAACCACTGAAAAACAAATTTATAACTCAGCAAAGTGGGCATATATAAAGTACAAAACTAAATGGATTTCTTGTAATAAATATACAGGTCCCATTTACAAAATCATCATCTAGCAAACGTATGTTATTCTTCAATAAAGATCCTTACATAACTTTAAAAAAATACCTAAATAAATGGAACTAGTACCATATTCTTGAAGGGGAAGAGTCAATACTTTTAAAATAGCAATCTTTGAAAATCTGTTTGTATATTAAACACATTTGTGGGGACAAGTTAATGAAAGGGGCTTATCTCCTTAAAACATGCTATAAAACCACAGCTTTAAGCTAGTTTGGTACTAGCAGGAGGATAAATGAGATTAGTGGCACACATGAGAGTCTAAAAATGGAACTCTATATAGCAAAATCTAATACCTATTTTAAAACATGAGGAAAAGATGAAATGCTCAATAAATAATCTTGGAATAATTTGACTTTTGAGAGAGGGAGGGGATATCAAAGTTAGATTCCCGTTATATATCAATACAGTAATAAAATGAATAATCCAATTAGAAATGTAAAATATTTTAATAGATGCTTCTCAAAAGAAAATGTATAAATGGTGCATTAAGCACATGAAAAGGTGATCAGCTTCACTAGTCATCAGGGAAATGCAAATTAAATCCACAATGAGATACGACTACACACTCACTGAATGTCTAAAATTTAAAAGTGTGACCCTAGAAAATGCTGGCTTGGATATAGCGGAACTGAAACTTTCATCACTGATGGTGAAAATGTAATATGGTATTAATTCTTTGGAAAACAGTTTGGCAGCTTCTTAAAAAGTTAAACATTCACATATTATATGACTCAGCCATTCTACTCATTAATATTTATCCAAGAGAAAGGAAAGAATATGTTCACACAAAGACATGTATGATATGCTCATGGCAAAATGTTTGTAATAGTCAATAACTAAAAACAACCCAAAAGTCCATTCACAGATCAACAGATGAATATACAGTAGTATTTCCAACCAATGGAATACTACTCAGTAATAAATAGGAACAAACTATCAATACATGCAACAACATGTTATATGTCAATTATAATTCAATAAAGTAGGGGGGGGGGGGGAGAGAGAGAGAGAGGAAGAGATTGACTAACACTAGAAAGGCCAGCACCAACCATCTTTAGTTTCTGCTTCTCGTTCCCTGTAGAAAGTAGCTCAAAAACATGCAAAAAGCTTAGTGGTGCAAGCTGTGCCCTTCCTCGGGAAACCCATGATTGTCCAGCAATGTCTGTGGCTGGGTAGTTGAGTCTGTTGATCCAGGAATGAAATGTTAGCAAGTACTTTGGCTTCAGAACTAAAGCTCATCAGTATTAAATGTGTTACTCTGATCTCAAAAAGAATAGCTAGCAGAGTGGGAAAGATTTAAAATGCTCCTAATAATGACATAATGGTAATAAATAAATGGGCCCACTCATATACTGTTGGTAGAAGACAATCTTTTTGAAGGGCAATTTGGCAATATCTATCTAAATGTACAATGTCCTCTTTACCTAACATCTCCAGTTTAGAAATGTATTATCCAGATATACTTGAAGAAAACATATAAACATATGACCACAAAATGTTCAATGAAATATTTGTAATGGTAGAAAATTAGAAACAATCTCAATATCCACTGATAGTATAGGTAAGTTGGGTAGTAAGCAGCCATTGAGCAGATTGGCAGTGCTCTACCATATTTACCCACATGAGGAGATATGCACATTATATTGTCTATAAAGTTACATCACATACAATAGGTCACTTATTATAAAATTGCTATAGGTACTTATATGCATATATACCTTACATGCATTACAAAAAATGTCTAGAAGGATACACGACCCAATTGTTAGCAGTAGTTACCTTGAGGAACAGAGGCAATTATATGGACTTTAAATTTTAATGTAAACTTTTTTTTTTGTAATTTTTTTTTTGGTAAGAAGCATGTTTTTAGTAATTCAGGAAATCAATGACAATATTCACATGGGAACTGAGAAGCTAGTTAGTGGGGGAGTAAGAACAGTAGAGAAATCTTGGAAATCATATTTCTTTTCATCTCCAAGGCTGGGTAATGTGGAGGACTTTAAGGGTATATATTCATCTTTTATAGGAGGAAAGAGACAGACAGACCTGAGGTCAAATACTTTTTCTTTCCCTTACTGCTTATGGGACATTGGACAAGTTATTCACTTTGCCCAGCCTCAATGTCCTTATCTGTCAAATGGGGATACGATCTACTTTTAGCACTATTGTGAGGACTGAATGAGACACTGCAAGTGGAATATGAAGCACAGGGCCACCTAATGGGTTCCCTTCATTTCTTTCTTTTCCTTATTCAGTGAATACCCAAAGGATAACCCTTCAAGAAGTGTGGATATTTTGGGTGAACTGTTATTGGTTCTCCCAAACTAGAAATAGCAAAGTAGGAAGCTGCACTCTCTACTATGCCGTGACCCTAGTCACCGAGTGACATCAGGCTGTCCTTTAATCTGAAACAATTCCAAAATAACCCATCGGCATTTCTAGATGACTTCTTGAACTTCAGAGTCAGTCCCCCTTTCACTTAAAATTAAAAATAAAGGACAGGTGCAGTGACTCACACCTATAGTACCAGCCTTTTGGGAAGCTGAGGTGGGGGGATCACTTGAGTCCAGGAGTTCAAGACCAGCCTGGGCAACAAAGTAAGACCTTATCTCTACAAAAAGTTAAAAAATCAGCCAGGTGCAGTGGCGCACACCTGTGGTCCCAATGACATGGGAGGCCAAGATGGGATTGCTTGAGCCCAAGGAGGTCAAGGGTGCAGTGAGTTATGATTGTACCACTGCACTCCAGCCTGGATGACAAAGCAAGACCTTGTCTTAAAAAAGAAAAAAAGAATATAAAATGAATATTTGCTTTTATTAATTTTAGACCCTATCTCATTTGAAAAGGAATTTAAGGTAAGAGTCACGTTTAAAAGTTTAAATGGTCCTTTATTTTACTATCCTTCAAGTAGAGGGGGAATAATTTCTAAGAGTAATGGGGTATCTCACCCTGCTAAAGTACCACATTCTGGAAAAGGATGAAATCCTTCCTTCTGGCTTTGGAAAGCCTGGGAAGACAGAGTGTAGTGGACACCCCACTCCGAGCATGCTCAGAGCTGCACAGCCAGAATAGCTGCCCACAGCCCAGGCGTAGCCAGCAAAGGTTCTGGGCAGCTGGCTCCAACCTCTCCTCTCTGGGGCAGACACTGGAGCCTGGCCACTCAGCTGTGTGGGCTGCACAATCAGGTATTGCAGGACTGGACCTCCCAGTCAGGGCCTTCCATTCAGGGCCTAACGCAGAGGCCAGAGCTTCTTAGCTGGGAAACGAGGGGAGACCCACTTGTTTTTTAATGACAGGGCCTGACCTAGTTGAGATGTTTGAGGAAAACATAAGCCAGGGAGGGGAACTCTTTAGGGAGTGAACACACAGGCCTCATATTTCTGTTTTTCACAGGTTACAGCTCGGGAGGGTCTGGTGGAGACTTATCAGACAACATAGCACCGACTTGGGGGTGTCCGGAGCTGGATGTACTCTGGCCACCTCTTTAAGATTGGACCCCACCCTTCAGAAACAGCTGGGATGCTGGGCAAGGGCCAGCGCTGAGGGAATTTCATTGCAGAACAGTTTTGGCTAAAAAACAATAAAAAGAATTTTCCTAAGAAATAAAGTAGCAACAAAAGAGAACCAGATGCAGCCCAGAGGGGCTTCATGTTGGCCCCGCGTGAAGAATGGGAAGACAGCCTTTGGGACACCTGGACATTTCTCCTGCTTCTCTTGCCATTCACCCATCCATCTTGTATCCATTTCTAAGATCTTCATCAGATCAGGCTTATAGAGTGAAAAACTTTGTTAAGGAAGCTGCAAGCTGGGTCAATTTCTTTGTCTTCCTTTAGCTGTAAACTCCAGTGAAGTGCTCGCTTCCAGTTTAGATTGGAGGGAGAAATGTACTTGCTCCATTTAATCCAGGCATATGATGCTAATGAAGAACTTCAAGTCCTGCTCATAATTATTCTTGTTACCACAAAAGATCTTTAACTCTGCTGCATATTCTAGGGTGCTCATTATATTTTCAAAAATATTGCTGACAATTTTCTTTTGACAGCCTTTATTTTTCAGACTCCTGCTATTTATTCAGGTCATTTGTGGCCTTTTGATTTTTAACTATGTAAAGTTTTGAGGTGCAATTACATCTTTTAAATGCATTTATACGTTATATCTTTTATAATGCCTAATTAAATTTATCAGGGGCAACCCACACTTGAAACATTTAAAAGGCATCTCAGAATGTTTTTTATTTGCTTAGTCTGATTATTACTCAATTACAACTTATTTTGTGTTTTGCACTTAAGTATTGATTTTTAAAACATTCCCCATTGTACTCCATGGTATGATCTAGAAAGTAACCCTACACTTAAGTAGGCAAGAAAAACAAAGCAAAGGATCCACATGAATAGTATATGAAGGATTACCCAGAGTGAGGTTACTAGATTGAAGACTTTGGGTTATAAGCACTGTATGAACTTGTAATAAACACATAATACACTGAAGCATGACTTAAAATTTGGGAGGCAGGGGAGTTAAGTGATCTGTATTTGAATATGCAACATTTTAGTGAACTCTTTAATCAAACACAGAAATTTATTTTCTCGAATCCTGCCTTCCTACCTGATATAACTTGGCTCTGTGTTCTCACCCAAATCTCATCTTGTAGCTCCCATAACTCCCATGTATTGTGTGAGGGACCCAGTAGGAGATGATTGAATCATGGAGGAGGGTCTTCCCATGCTGTTCTCCTGACAGTGAATGGGTCTCCTGAGATCTGATTTAAAATCAGGATTTCCTCTGTACAAGTTCTCTCTTTGCCTGGCACCATCCATATAAGATGTGACTTGCTCCTCCTTGCCTTCCCCCATGATTGTGTGGCCCCCCAGCCATGTTGAACCGTAAGTCCAATAAACCTCTTTCTTTTGTAAATCGTTCAGTCTCAGGTATGTCTTTATCAGCAGTGTGAAAACAAACTAACACACTACCCTTCAAGCCCCTTAGCATGCTGGCAAAGTTCTTAAACACATCAGAATTCCAAACAGATCTTCCAGGGAGAAATTTTTGCATCTGTGCCATCTGTTTATCTGAGAGTGGAACAGCACTTGGCTTCCTCTTCCATAAGTCAGAGGCATCTGTGTTCTTCAAATCAGAGCGTCCTTACTAAACTCCATCACAGTGTCTTTGAAGATAAGACAATATAAGGGAGAAGAAAAAAAGACAACTGGAGAGCTAATTCTGGAAAGATAGGGAGAAACATTGAAAAGTAGAAAAAATAACAAGATACACACTAAAATAAGACCTTTGATTTTTTTTAAGTGAGCAGATATCCACACTACTACTGTCAAGGACCCTTGTCTCTGCACCACTGTTATTGTTGAATTTTCATTATTTGGAGATTATTTACAAGGGATACATAAAATCCTCAAACACAGAATTTTTGGAGGAAAGCAGAAAATATTTAACAGCAAATCCAGTGAGCTCAAGAAACCCCACTAATTAGAATCATAGTCTTGACAAGTCAGATTTTCACTGGTCTTCAGATACATATTTAGTGACTCATTTCTGTGACACTGGTGCCTCTGGGAGTTCATTGAAAGCCATGGCTCTATCCTGAAGGGTAAAAAAGACCCTAAAACAACACAGTGCTTACAATTCCAAGCAATACAAACCAATATTTCTGGACCAAGTTATTTTTTCCAGTGTTAGTTTTGCTTTTAGAAATTTAAAAAATATGTGTCTGTTTGACTTTGCCCAGTAGTTTTGGGATTACAAAACTATTTTATCAGAGAATATAACTTGGCACTTTTATTCATCTACATATGAAGTAAAAACTTTTTTATGTAGATTAGCATGTGCAAAGAAAAATGAATTTAAATCTAACTTTTGTACTAGTATTGTGACAGCTTCCATCCATTTATCCATCCTTTTCTACAGACAAAAACAGTCTTCAGAGAAGCAGTATGAAACTATAACACTAAGAGTGGGAGAACTGGATTTAAAATGTTTTAAAAGTTGCAAGGCCCTCAAGGGTCATCTGGTTTACAGCACACATTTACGAGATGAAGACAGCTATGTTTAAAAGCAAGTCTCCAATATGGCCCTTTCCATAAAACATGCAACTGTTTGATCTTTTGATTAGCACCAACTTGTTTAGGCCTCAAATTCCTCATCTGCAAAATGAAGGAGATCACTTACAGCCTGAGAAATCTCTGGCTAATTAAACCAGTTTTCAACTTGCTCCTTTTCAGCAGCAGTGAATTCTTATTTTTGCTGTAAGATGCAATATTCACAAAATCAGGCCTTTCACATAATGTGTTTCACCTTAACTCCAAAACATCCTATGAGTGTTTTCACTGCATTCATGCAAAGAGAAAATGAGTTAATTCCCTGTAGTTGTAACCATCAGATAAAGTAACAGATTTTGATAAATACCAAAAACCTGATAATCCCCTTAAGTTCCTTGGACAAATACTGGGAAATTGTTTTTTGTTTTCTGGGTTTTTAAAAAATACAATACAAATTATTCCATTAAATAAATTATTGTTCTGGAGATGTCTGCAATTAATGTTAAGAATGGAAATAGTGGCTACATTTTGTCACATATAAAGAATCAGAATATAGGATACTTAGGATGAGTTTTTGTCTTCACGCTGTGAAATCATCAGGAAGCTTCAATTTACTATGAAATTTCTAGATATTTGAAATGGTTATCTTTTTTTCATAGTTGAAACTCTAGGAAATGCTTGCATTAAATTACAAAGTAAAAATGATGGCTGCCGTCCATTCAGTTAAAATGAAAATGATCTATACCCAGAATTTTCAGAAGTTCATTCGATCTTATAAATAATATCAAGCAGCTATTTTGTGCAATGCAATGTGGTCAGTGTCTTTGGGATAATATAGAGAGATGAAATAAAACACAGACCTGGCTTGAGGAGACCAGAAAGTGAAGATGGGAAGAAAGACATTTATGTAATAAGTGCAGGAAGTAACAGAGGGTGGAGAAAGGAAATTATAAAAGGAGGAAGAAAGCAACAGACAGTTACTAGACCAGTGCTTTATCAACTTGAATGTGTACATGAATCACCTAGAGATATATTAAAATACAGATTGTCATTCAGTAGGTCTAGAGTGGGACCTGAGAGTCAGCGTTTCTAACAGCTGTCAGGTGATGCTAATTTTACTCACTCATGTACAGCACTTTGAGTAGCAAGAGTCAAGAAGACCAGCACTACCCAATAGAACTTTCTGCAATGATAGAAATGTTCTATATCAGAGCTATTGAATATGGTAACCACTAGGCACATATGGCCATCAAGCACTTGAAAAATGATGAGTGCAACTGAAGAAAGTGGATTTTTCAATTTGTTTAACTGTAATGAATTTAAATTTGAACAGTTGTGTGTGTCTAATAGCTACCCTACTGGCCAGAACAGGTCTATGCAGTTAGTTTAGGACTATGCCATTAGTTTAGAGCAAACTGAATACTAAGGCTCAATTTCCTACACGCTTTGAGTATATAAATTAACCTAGTTCAGAATTTCTCAACTTTGGCTAGATGATTCTTGTGGGGGACTGGTCATTCCATTATATTTCGCACCACCCCTGGCCTTTGCCCACTCAATGCCAGTACTATACCCCTCCACCCCTGTTGGAAAAATAAAAAATGTCTCCAAACATTGCCAAATGTTTTCCTGGGGGCAAAGTCAGTGGTGTAGATAGTGCTTTTACATAAAAAATTATATGAGACAAATAGCAACGCTCTTTTTTTTAAATTGAAAACAAACTTATAAAATTTTTGTTTTATTTTCTTTAGTCATTTTTTAAAATTTTACTTTAAGTTCTGGGGTACATGTGCAGATCGTGCAGGATTGTTACATAGGTATACACATACCATGGTGGTTTGCTGCATCCATCCCCCCCCGTCGTCTACATTAGGTATTTCTCCTAATGTTATCCCTCCCCCAATCCCTCTATGCCCTGCTATTCCTCCCCTAGCCCCCTACCCCTCAACAGGCCCCCGTGTGTGATGTTTCCCTCCCTGTGTCCATGTGTTCTCATTGTTCAACACCCACTTATGAGTGAGAACATGCAGTGTTTGGTTTTCTGTTCTTGTGTCAGTTTACTGAGAATGATGGTTTCCAAATTCATCCATGTCCCTGCAAAGGACATAAACTCATCCTTTTTTATGGCTGCATAGTATTCCATGGTATATATGTGCCATATTTTCTTTATCCAGTCTATCATTGATGGGCATTTGGGTTGGTTCCAAGTCTTTGCTATTGTAAACAGTGCCACAATTAACATACATGTGCATGTGTCTTTATAATAGGAAGACTTATAATCCTTTGGGTATATTATACCCAGTAATGGGATTGCTGGGTCAAATGGTATTTCTAGTTCTAGATCCTTGAGGAATTGCCATACTATCTTCCACAATGGCTGAACTATTTTACACTCCCACCAACAGTGTAAAAGCATTCCTATTTCTCCACATCTTCTCCCGCATCTGTTGTCTCCAGATTTTTTAATGATCGCCAATTCTGACCGGTGTGAGCTGGTATCTCAATGTGGTTTTGATTTGCATTTCTCTAATGACCAGTGATGAGCTTTTTTCATATGTTTGTTGGCTGCATAAATGTCTTCTTTAGAAAAGTGTCTGTTAATATCCTTTGCCCACTTTTTGATGGGGTTGTTTTTTTCTTGTAAATTTGTTGAAGTTCTTTGTAGATTTTGTATATTAGCTCTTTGTCAGATGGGTAGATTACAAAAATTTTTTCCCATTCTGTGGGTTATTGGTTCACTCTAATGATAGTTTCTTTTGCTGTGTAGAAGCTCTTAAGTTTAATTGGATCCTATTTGTCTATTTTGGCTTTTATTGCCATTGCTTTTGGTGTTTTAGTCATGAATTCCTTGCCTATGCCTATGTCCTGAATGGTATTGCCCAGGTTTTCTTCTAGGGTTTTTATGGTGTTAGGTCTTATGTTTAAATCTTTACTCCATCTGGAGTTAATTTTTGTAGAAGGTGTAAGAAAGGGGTCCAGTTTCAGCTTTCTGCATACAGCTAGCCAGAAAAATAACTCAGGTATTTGTATTAGTTTTCTATTTCTGCTGTAACCTAACCAATTATCCCAAAACTTTGTGACTCAGAATAACCCAAATTTATTACCTTATAATTCTACAGGTCGGAAATCTAATCTGAGTCCTTTCTAGGGTAAAGTCAAAGTGTTAGCAGGGCTATAATTCTTTCTTTAGGATCTGGGGAGAATCAGTTTCCTTGACCTTTCCAGTTTTCAGAAGCTTCCACTGCTCACAGACCCTTCCTCTTTCTCCAGAGTCAATGATCCAGCATAAAATCTCCCTATCTCAAGGCCTTTAACTTAATCACATCTGTAAAGTCTCTTTTACCATGTAGAGTGACATATTCACAGGTTCCATGGATAAGGATGTGAGCATCTTTAGTGGTCCATATTTCTCACCCCCACCGTGTTAAAATAAAAAGTTACAGCCGTAAATGATTTCATACCTAGAATAATTTAAGATAAAGTTTTCCCCCACAAATCCTAGAGAACAGGCATTTTATTTTGTGCTGCAAGTACTTTCCTACCTGAAAACATTTCACAGCATTTCTAGTCACACATAAATTCATCTAAGGAAGAATCAAGTTTTTCTACTTTTAATGTTATAGTTTCTGGCACCATTCATTCCCAGGCTTTTTAATGCCCAACAAATGAGGAAATATGATTCATTTCTGAATCTTCGGATGGCTCCTGGAATTTAAGAATTCCATTTGTATTTTACAGAGTTATGTTTACTACTTTAAATTTTCTTTTAGATTTCTCTTAAAAGTGAAGGTAGTATTTTTGCCATTTGAACCCTTATCCACAACATTCATCAGCACCTTCCCTGTGTTTTTTAGATTTTTGCTCATATGTGCCAAGGGCTAGGGCATCTTAAGTTACAGAACACTTAGTGACAATGTTAATTGAATCTATTTATAGTGCTGAAATGTTTAAAACATAACTTTTCTTCAATCTGTTCCTATAAACTGCTCTTTAGAGTGAAAGCCTGCATCTGCTCAAAGTGTTTCTGAGACGGGGGAGGATGAGTAAATAAAGCCAGATGGCATTTACACTTAGCGTTTCTTTCCCTTTTTGAGTTTGACATAAAAGATCTGACTGTCTTTAAATGCTCATTTTTTCCCATTCTTGGGAAGTTAAGTTTGGTGATGTTGACAAGAGGCAATTAGGAGGAAGGTAGAAGGAGAAGTGGTGGCCTAAAGAGTATTTGATTCATGTTCCCACCGCAACAAGAATGGCAAACTGAAAGTGAGGCTTTAATTTAACTCTTCCTCTACACTCCTAAAAATACAAGAACTTCAGCTCACTGAAGCCCGTAGAGGCACTATGTATTAGTCTGTTCTCATACTGCTAAAAAGACATACCCATGACTGGGTAATTTATAAAGAAAAGAGGTTTAATGGACTCACAGTTACATATGGCTAGGGAGGTCTCACAATCATGGCAGAAGAGCAAGGAGTGTCTGCCATGCAGCAAACAAGAGAGAGTGTGTGCAGGGGAACTCTCCTTTATAAAACCATCAGATCTTATGAGACTTATTCACTATCATGGGAACAGCATAGGAAAGACCCACCTCCATGATTCAATTACTTCCCACCAGGTCCCTCCCATGACATGTGGGAATTGTGGCAGCTACAATTCAAGATGAGATTTGGGTGGTGACACAGCCAAACCATATGACAGCATGATTACAAAGTGAGAGGAAAGAGAGAGCAGGTAGACTGCATTTCAGTTTTGTTTACAGGGAACTATGAAAGGTAAAAACATAAATAGATAACTTTCTACTAAAACAAAGCCACTAACCAAATTCACTTTTTCTATTATGGGTAGTCTTAAAGGTCTACTCCCACCCCACCTCCACCCAAAAATAGTCCCTGCATAAGACTTGCGGTCTGGACAAAATGGGACAGATACTTTTCCCTAGTTCCTCCCAGCTAAGTATAAACACAAACCCTAGAAAAAACACCAAAGGAAGCCAGAGAACTCCAAAAGGTGAACTGGTTAGAGACCTTACAACTAGAGGAATGTCATAGTGAGAGGGTGTCTTACAACCGACAACCTCACAGAAGAAGGTCACCCAAGCCCAGTGTTTCTAGAGCCTCAACCTAGTAACCAGCCCCAAAAAGGCATTCCCACTCAAACCAAAGGGGAATCCCAATAACACTACCAAGTTGGCCAGGGAAAATGGAGCAGGAGCCCTGCTGATATGGTTTGGCTGTGCCCCCATCCAAATCTCATCTTGAATTGTACTTACCATAGTCCGTCTTGTGGGGGCCGGGGTGGGGGTAATTAAATCATGGGGATGGATACCCTCATGCTGTTCTTGTGATAGTAAGTTATCACATCTGATGGGTTTCTAAGGGGCTTTTCCCACTTTGCTTAGCACTTCTCTCTCCTGCTGCCTTGTGAAGAAGGACGTGTTTGCTTCCCCTTCCACCATGATTGTAGGTTTCCTGAGGCCTTCCCAGCCATGTGGAACTGTGAGTTCCTCTTTCCTTTCTAAATTGCCCAGTCTCAGGTATGTCTTTATTAGCAGCATGAGAACAGACTAATACACCTGCTGACCTTAAGAAGCCAGGAAAGTACTCTCCTTACTCACCAAGCCTGAGATTCCCTTACTCCAATGAGAAATAGCAGGTGGCTTGCAGCACCAGCAAAGGGGATCCTGCCACAGAAAAAGGCTCCACCTGGGAAGTGTTTTCCTTGGAGAGAGGGGCAGTACTCAGCACTAGTGCCTGTCTCCAGGATATCTGTTTGTATTTCCTCTACCCCCATCAGAGGCATCATGAGGCCCTACCCAGGAACTCCACTCCTTCAGGCAGCACCAGCAGGTACCAAGAGGAACCCTAGCAGCCCCAGATAAACCAAGCAGACCAAACTAGCACCACAAAGTCTCTGAAAATGTAATTGGTTTTGGATGCACAACCCACAAAATTAGACCAGGATCTTCTTGCTAAACCTAAATGGGATGACTGCCTACTGAAACAAAAGATTTAAATCAGACTCTGAGTATCCTAACACCATAGCCAAATTCCAGGATAGAATGAAAAATTACCCATCAAACAAAAAATCAGGAAAACTACAACTTGACTGTGAAATGACAACTGACACTAACCCTGAGATGAATCAGATGAAGAACTTATTGACAAAGATTTTAAAGCAGCCATCCTCAAAATGGTTCAACGAGGAATTGCAAATTATTTAGAAACAAATGAAAAAAATAGAAAATCTCAGCAAGGAACCAGACGTTATAAAAAAGAAACATGGCGCTCACTTCAGCAGCAAATACACTAAAATTGGAATAGCATAGATAAGATTAGCATAGCCCCTGTGCAAAAGTGACATGCAAATTCGTGAGGCATTCCATATTTTTTGAGAAATTAAAAAATAACCAAATGGAAATTATAAAACTAAAAAATACAACAAATATAAACTTAATGGGTTCAATAGTAAAGTGAAGGTGACAAAGGATAGAATCAGTGAACCCAAGAACAGATCAACAGAATTATCAAATTTACCCAGTCTGAACAACAAAAAGAAAACAGACTAAAAACAAACAAATAACAGACCCACAAGGACTTGTAACACAATAACAAAATGTTCAATATTTACATCATCAGAGGTCCAGAAGACAGGGGAAAAAGAGAGTGGGTTTGAAAAAGTACTTTTAAAATAATAGCTTAAAATTTTCCAAATTCAGCCAAAAAAAATATAAATCTACAGATTCATAAGCTGAATACATCTCAAACAGGAGAAACTCAAAGAAATTCACTCCAGGACATTTCATAATTAGAAATTTGAGAAGTAAAGTGCAAAAAAAAAAAAAGTCTCAAAAGCACGCAGAGAGCAACAACACATAACCTATTAGGGAACAACAACTCAAATAACCGCAAATTTCTTACCTGAAACCATACAGGCCAGAAGGAAATGGCACACTTTCCAAGTGCTGAAAACAAAGAACTGTCATCTTCAAATTCTATATCCAGGAAAACTATACTTCACGAATGAAAGGAATACAGAAATATTCTTAGATGAAAGAAACAAAAAGAATTTGGTGCTAGCAAAACTTTTAAAAGTGGGTACAATAGGGAAGAGACAGCGGTGGGTGGGGAGTTGGGGAGAGATAGCATGCGGAGAAATGCCAGATATAGGTGATGGGGAGGAAGGCAGCAAATCACACAGCCATGTGTGTACCTATGCGATAGTCTTGCATGTTCTTCACATGTACCCCAAAACCTAAAATGCAATTAAAAAAAAAAAAAGGAAAATAAAATGTTTAAAAAATGGCTACAATAAGTTTTTTGAGTAGAAAGAAAATGATGGAAGATGGAATCCTGGAGCATCAGGAAAGAAACAACAAAATGAGCTGAAATATGGCTACATATGATAGATGATCCTCCTCATGAGTTTCATAAGATATACTAGATGACTGAAATAAACCTTATAACACCATCTGATACTCAAGTCAATACTATTTAAAAATGGGAAAGGTAATAGCATTTAAATGGAAATAAGATTTCCATGTGTCACTCAAAGTGGTAAAATGTTGCTATCAGTAGACTGTGATAGTCACACGTGTATCGTAATGAGAGAGCAATCCCAAGGAAAACTATTCAGAGAGGTGTACTCAAAAACATAATAAATAAATCAAGGTATAATCCCAAAAGTCCTCAATATCTATTTGGGATTCTACATATTAAATGACTCAATATAAATAAAAGTATACTTTGTTTGCGGCAAAGTCCTAGACTAGGAGCTACCTCATTCTGAGACAGAACTAGACTGCAGCATGTTTCTGACTCTTAACTAGGAATGTAGATCACTAGAAATTCCTGGACCTTAACTGCCACATCTTTGAAATAGGAGTGGCTGGAGAAGTAAGTCTAAAAGACAACCTGGACCATAACCAGTGATAATTCTATACATTATTACAGGTTTTCATTCTTCTCATCCATTCTGTGTTATCCCTTATGATTCAGATAGCTCTCAAAGTGCTCTGAAAACTGTAAGAAAATTCATAATCCAAAGAGGATATTGTATGACACACTCCAAGCTCTCATAAACCCCAAGTAGAGAGGAGAGGAAGTGACAGAAGGAAGACACTTCAAATGAAACATAAACCCACTGGAGCATGGACCATTTCCACTTAGAGAAATTACTCATTTCTTTCCCAACTCTGGTAGCAAACACAAATAAGCAAAGCAGAGTCAACTATTAACTGCTGTTCATTCAACATCCTCTTAGATCACTTTATCAAAGCTCTGAAACTAAAGTAACTATATGAAAATTGGCTGATGCTGATCATGGTCCACCAACTTAACATGCTCTCACTTCTCCCTCAGTTCACCATGCTATCCTATTCCAAGTCTGTGTAAGTGGCAAGATAATTTATCTTTCAGAAGTGCTAGGTCATATATGGATGGTAGGGTACACCAGACAATGAAATGCATTTAAAACAAAAATATGCCTTTCCTATGGTTTTTTGTGTTTTTTTTTATTTTGGGTTTTTGTTTGTTTTTTGTTTTCAGACAAAGTCTCACTCTGTTACCCAGGCTGGAGTACAGTGGTGTGATCTTGGCTCACTGCAACCTCCGTCACCCAGGTTAAAGTGATTCTCCTGCCTTAGCCTCCCCCAGTAGCTGGGATTACAGGTATGTGCCACCACACCCAGCTAATTTTTTTTTTTTTTTTTCAGTGGAGACAGGGTTTTACCATCGTGGTCAGGCTGCTCTTGAACTCCAGACTCCAAATGATCAGCCCTCCTCAGCCTCCCAAAGTGCTGGGATTACAGGTATGAGTCACCACGCCCAGCCTCCTATGTTTCATAAATAAGTATAAACAACTTAATTGTACCATTTACCATAAAAGTTAAAAGCCTTCCATTTTCTTATCAGTAATATGTAAGGATTTAAAAGACTCTACACATTTCCTTTAGTCTCTTATGTTCTATGGAATTATTTTTCCTAGACAGAAGCAGATGAAATCACACAGGAAGGCAGCCCAGTATAGTGGTGAACATACTTGGGCTAGAACATGCCAGTGTGTGCACCTGCTGGCTGAGTGTCCTAGCTCAATACCCTGAGGCTCAGTTTCTTCATCTGTGAAAAGGATATGGTAATACCTAATTTATAGCAGTGCTATAAGAACGAAATGAATTTCTATATCTCAAACACTTAACATGTAATAAGTTTTCTACAGTGGCTATTATAATCCAGCAGCATGCTCTTTGTCAGAAACTTTACCATAGGTAGCAATGGTTTTGGAAACAAAGTAAAACATTTCAATCAGATCAGTAAAGGTTATGGCACAAAAATACGTCAAGTTCTATGGACAAGATAGATGTTACCTCTAAAGCCAAAATTCTCCCTGCTTATGTTTGGGACTCCTAAGGTCTCTGGAACTCCAGAAACAACCCTATGACTACATTGCTGGTCCATTCTCTGTCTTCTATTACATGTTAGGACGATGTTAACCCTTTCCACTTTGGTGTAATATGTTTCATAAATAAAAGGAAAAACTCCTACTTCTTAATTTGTATAATATAATGTTGACACTAGTGATGTTTTTAAAAAAAACTTAATTCAAGCATGTGTTCTTTTCTTTGAGTGAAAATTTCTGATTAAAGGCACATAATTGTTAAGAATATCACCTTCATAGTTTTAGCCTGTGCTAGAAATGCAAGCTCATCTTTTCATTTTTAGTACCAACCCAACATATGCCAAAATGGTCACCTCAAAATATGATCTAGTAAACGTATATATCCTGATCATTGTATGGTAGAATATTTTTTCATATTAAAATATTTATCTTGGGTTTGATTCTCACAGTCAGGAAAATAAAATGCTTCACAACAGTAATACAATTATGGCTTATAACCAGTTGCAAAGTACTTTTAAAACAGCTAATTTTCTTTAGAACAAAACTCTTTAAATTAAAATGCTTTTCCACATAAAATGTGTAAGTATATTCAGCAAATACAAACCATAACAAATATAACACATAAAGTAAATGAACTATATATTTTACTTGTAAAACCCATGTTTCTATGGAGTGATACTGGATATATATGCTTTAAAGGCCAACTTAAGGATAAAGGAAGTTACTAAAAAATAGGATATAAAAATCCTTTATTGATGCAAAATGGATTCAGTTTAACATTTTAATTCAGTAACTTAAAAAATCTAGAATTAAGACCAAAACAATTTCTATGAATGTATATTTTCTGGTATTATATGAGGCTATCTAATTTCAAAAGTTGATATGTATTTGAAAAATGTTAAAAATTACATTGCTCATATCACTTTAACATAAGGGGGAAAAGGATAATACCATCTCTGAGAAAGGATTAAATCCTATTTAAGAATTTGATAGCCACGATGTCACAAACAATAAATATTCCTCATAATATGCTGTCCAGCAAAAATCAAGAGAGGAATAGAGAGAAACTAAGATGAACAGAGATGTATGGTGAACAACCTAGAATGACTCACTGGAGACTTGACAGGCCCTGAGCCACTGATGGTTATAATACTCTCAGCTCTATAAAAAGGCAAAGGGTAAATGTTCTTGGTCTTTAATGAAACAGACTCTTTGGTGAAAGAAAGGGTACAGAGAATAAACTATAAAGAACATACAACCACCTCTGCCAAAATAAACAGGTTACTTGTAAAGGGAGAATAATCAGACTGACCCCAGACTTTTCTATAACAATGTTAAAAATCATGGTCCAGTAAAGCAACATCTATATGAGTTCACAGGAACTGTTTTGACTCATTAATTTTATTTTCTCTCTTGACATTCACATGTCTGGACAACAGAAAAATCTCAGATAAAGGATATGTGTTGTCTTTCCATGGTGAGACTACAGGTCTCACCTGATTCTTAATATTTCTCAATATATCTGTACTGATCATATGTTATCTTTACAGTAGAATAAAATTATTATTATTAATAATGCAGAGATTAAAACTGAAAAAGCAAGAACTACAGAGAGCATAAGGATGGCTTACTATTCAAGGAATAGTAATTTGATTTACATCAGTTTAATTGTTCTAAAATTTTCATATCAAAAAAGAAAGACTTAACCTTTGACAAAACACACACACACACACACACACACACACACACACACACACACACACACCCACACACACCCATTTTCTGATTTCAGGGAAACTTAAAATAGACTCAGAAGAAAATTACACTACAGAAGATAAAAGCTAAGGGCTATTTCCAACCCAAATAATTCTGCTTCTCATCAGTTGCTTCCTGTTTACTTGTTCTTTGGAAATAAATAATCAGCGTGTTTTTCTTTTCTTTTTTTTTTCCTTATGCATATTTTAGGAACATTTTTCTATTTACCAGGAACTAAATTATTATTAAGTATCTAAATGTTCATAAATGGTAAGCAATTTTAAAATATTTTACTTAAATTATCTTACAATATTAAGACATTTATTTAAAATTTATAATTCATTAATACTTAATAAATTAATAAAAATATTGATTTTTATAATTAATTTTATATTATTAATACTATTAACAAGTTATTGTCTAGATGGCTATTTTTATTAAAATTTAAATGTACCAAATTATAATTATTTTCATCATAAGGCATTAAAACAGGAAATTACTATTGAAATTAAGTCTTGTGCCACATAATATCTTTGAGAGAATCTCAAAGGGAAATATAAAGCAGAATAATCTAAAAGGATAAATACATTTTAGTAACTGCATTGAATGGAACATTCTAGTCTTTCAGAGAGATTCATTAGGTAGTGAGGTTACCTAAGCACTATGAGGAAGTGCCTTTTTTTTCCTGTGGACCAGAACTCCCTGACATGAATATGACTTCCTAGGGGGCCTTGAGAATGCAAAGGCCAGCTCTTGAAGTTGCTCTTGCTGGAAATAACTATATTGGAGGGAAAGGGTGGCTGTGCCCAGCATCCTTTCAGAAGAACTGGTGTGGTCATGTAGAGAAAAATGTTCAAGGAGTCTTGTAGTTTCCATTTCAGAAGGAAATAGAGAACTACCAATCAGACGCCAGGGTAGTACTGAAACCAACCCCATAGTCCCATAGACTGTTCTTTTGGATAAACATAGAAATTGACCTTTTTTGTCTTAAAGCTTGAAACTTATATTTGTTTTATCTGAGTTCCTTTCTCAGAAAAGGATCTTCAGGCCTCTCAAAAAAAGTATCAAAGAAGTAAAACTCACCAGATCACTGTACCAAATGCCACATCCCTCATTCATCATGATTACTTCCTTGCCCCCTCTCTAGTTTCTATTTCTTACAAATTGTGACTTTCCTTCCCTTCTATATGAACCCCTGGTTTTAGTCAGTCAGGGAGATGTATTTGAGTCTGAGCTCCTATCTCATCAGCTGCAGCACCCAATTAAAGCCTTCTTCCTTGGCAATGCTTGGCATCTCAGTGATTGACTTTCTGTGCATTGACCAGCAGGACCTAGATCAAACCCCTGGTGTTTCAGTGACGGTGCGACATGATCCTAGCAAATTCTTGTACAGAGACACCTCATTTCACTGTGCTCACAGATATTACATTTGTTAGAAATTGAAGGTCTGTGGCAACCCTGCATCACACAAGGATAGTGGCACCACTTCTCCAGCAGCATGTGCTCACTTTGTGTCTGCCACATCTGGTAATTCTCACAATATTTCAAACTTTTCATGACTATATCTGTTATGGTGATCTGTGATCAGTGATCTTTTTGTTTTGCTTCATTTATTAAATAAAGTGTTTATTTATTTATTTATTATTTACTTTGAGATAGGGTCTGGCTCTGTTGCCCTGACTGGAATGCAGTGGTGTGATCTCAGCTTACTGCAACTTCTGTTTCCTGAGATCAAGTGAGCCTCCCACCTCAGCCTCCCAAGTAGCTGGGAGTACAGGTGCCTACCACCACACTCAGCTATTTGCATTTTTTGGAGAGACAGGGTTTCATCATGTTGCCCAGGCTGGTCTCAAACTCCTGAGCTCAAACTATCTTCCCGCCTTGGCCTCCCAAAGTGCTGGGATTATAGGCACGAGCCACCACACCTGGCCCAAATGTTATTTTTAGAGCAGTTTCATTTCACAGCATAACTGACCAATAAGTACAGAGAGAAAATTCCACCTAGGACTTTCACAGCTAGAGAGGAAAAGTCAATGCCTGGCTTCTAAGCTTCAAAGGACAGGCTGATTCTCTTGTTAGAGAATAATGCAGCTGGTGTGTCTCTAAGCAGAAGCCAATGCTCATTTACCATTCCAAAAATCCTACAGCCCTTAAGAATTGTGCTAAATTTACTCTACCTCTCTACATGTGCTCTATAAATGGAACAACAAAGCCTGAATAACGTATCCGTTTATATCATGGCTTACTGAGTATTTTAAGTCCATTATTGAGACCTACTGCTCAGAAACAAATATTCCCTTTAACATATTACTGCTCATTGACAATGTACCTAGTCACCTAAGAGCTCTGATGGACGTGGACAGGGAGATTAATGTTGTATTCATGACTACTAACCCAATATCTACTCTCCAGCCCATGGATCAAGAAGTAATTTTGACTTTCAAGTCTTATTTAGTAAGTACATTTTGTAAAGCTAGAGCTGCCATAAATAGTGATTTTTCTGATGGATCTTGGCAAAGTTAGTTGAAAACTTTCTGGAAAGAATTCACCATTCTAGATGCCATTAAGAACATTCAGCATTCATAAGCAGAGGCCAAAATATCAGTATTAGTAAGAGTTCATAAGAAGTTGATTCCAATCCTCATGGATGACTTTGAGGGGCCCAGGACTTCAGTGGCGGAAGTTACTGCAGATACGAAGAAAGAGCAAGAGAAACTAGAATTAGAAGTGGCACCTGAAGATGTAGCTAAATTGCTACAATCTCATAATAAAACTTTAATGGATGAAGAGTTGCTTCTTATGGAGGAGCAAAGAAAGTGGTCTCTGGAGATAGAATATACCCTGGTTGTCATTGCTGAAATGACAACAAAGGATTGAAAATACTCCATCAACTTAGTTGATAAAGCAGCATTAGAATTTGAGAGGATTGACTCTGATTTTTAAAGAAGTTTTACTGTGGGTAAAATGCTATCAAAGTGTCACATGCTACTGAGAAAATTTTTGTGAAAGGAAGAACCACTCAATGTGGCAAACTTCATCACTGTCTCAGTTTAAGAAATTGCCACAGCCACCCCAATCTTCAGCAACCACCACCCTCATCAGCCAGCAACGATCAACATCAAGGCCAGACCCTCCACCAGCAGAAAGATCATGACCTGTGCTGGGCATGGTGGCACACACCTGTAATCCCAGCACTTTGGGAGGCCAATGCGGGTGGATTGCTTGAGCCCAGGAGTTTGAGACAAACCTAGGCAACATAGCAAAGTGTCATTTCTACCCAAAATACAAAAGTTAGCCAGATGTGGTGGTATATACCTGTGACCCAGCTGCTTGGGAAGCTAAGGTGGAATTATTGCTTCAGCCTGGGAAGTAGATGCTGCAGTTCACCAAGATTGTGCCACTGCACTCCAGCCTGGATGACAGAGGAAACCCCTGTCATTAAAAAAAAAAAAAGTGGAGGATTTGAAAACAAAATTAAGAAGCAGACTTAAGGCTGCACGTGATGGCTTATAATCCCAGCACTGTGGGAGGCCAAGAGGGTGGATCACCTGAGGTTAGGAGTTCAACACCAGCCTGGCCAACATGATGAAACCCAGTCTCTACTAAAAATACAAAAAAATTAGCTGGGCGTGGTGGTGGGTGCCTGCAATCCCAGCTACTTGAGAAGCTGAGGCAGGAGAATTGTTTGAACCCAAGAAATGGAGGTTGCAATGAGCCGAGATCGTGCCATTGCACTCCAGCCTGTTCAATACAAGTGAAATTGTCTTGGAAAAAAAAAAAAAAAAGAAGCAGACTTAAGATACTTTAAATTTTTTTAATTTAAGAAAAAGAAAAGGCCGGGCATGGTGGCTCACACCTGTAATCCCAGCATTTTGGGAGGCCGAGGCGGGTGGATCACGAGGTCAAGAGATCAACCATCCTGGCCAACATGGTGAAACCCCTGTCTTTACTAAAGATACAAAAAATTAGCCGGGTGTGGTGGTGCATGCCTGTAGTCCCAGCTACTCGGAGGCTGAGGCAGGAGAATTGCTTGAAACCGGAAAATGGAAGTTGCAGTGAGCCGGGATCATGCCACTGCACTCCAGCCTGGCAATAGAATGAGGCTCTGTCTCAAAAAAAGAAAAAAAAAGAAAAGAAAAAGAAAAAAGATTTTAAAAAAGATTATGACTTGCTTAAGGCTCAGATGATTGTTAGCATTTTTTAAAGCAATAAGTTGTTTTTAAATGAAGGTATGCACATAATTTTTTTAGACATACTATTGCACACTTAACAGACTACAGTATAGTGCAAACATAACTATCATGTGAACCAGGAAACCAAAAAATTTGTGTGACTCATTTTATTGCAATATTTGCAGTATTGCAGTGGTCTGACACCAGACCTGCAATATCTCCAAGGTATGCCTGTATCTTTCCCATATGCCTATTTCCAAATTCAGATCAGAATTAACACGAATAATACAGAAAAGGGCTGGGTGATTGTTTTAAGAGCCAGCCAGAAAGCAGAAAGGCTAGGGAGACAGTATCTCAGTCTAAAGAAAACCTAAAAGGCAGAAACCCTTGAGTGATAGGAAGTGAAGGTAGGTGGATAGATGAATATATGTCTGGGTTACTGAGGGATGTGGGGAGGGAAAAAGGAAAGCACAGTATCAATGCAGAAACAATGTGACTACATTACAGCTTTTAAATACTTAATAACAGAAAATGGAAAGAAAAACAACTTCTTTCTAAATACACCCTACTTTTGACCACCCATGAAGCCAGATCTCTTTGCTGTGACCCCTTCCATCATCCGTTGACTAGAAGAACTTCACATCACAGAATCTTGCAACTTGTGAACTTGAACATTGCCAGGAATCTCCACCCCTCAAAGACAATTCTGACTTCTTTACAAACGCAAATATTTGATCCCTGACCCAGGGATAGAATACAAAACTTTAAAAAAAAAAAAAACTCTTATCTTTTCATGACAGTTTTAAAAAAAGAATAATTAGGGGTGAAGACCTTGACTACAGAGTTTTCTCATTTATTTTTTTTGTGTGTGTCTTCTAAAAGCAAAGAGAGAAGAGGAAATACCAAATGAGCTTCTCCTTTCACAATAAAACCCATTTTCAGACATTCGTCATTCTGGGAGTATTGAAATTTTATTAATGGAGATAGTGTTTGGGTATTTAGTCTTTCATCAACTATAGAAGCTGGCATAGTCTAAATTTGAACCAACTGTTGAAATATACCCATAAGCTTCTTACTGGTGACGGTGTCTCCATATCACAGTTTTTTCATTACTCAAACTGTGTCCAAGAAGAAGGGCTAGAGATTCCTTTCTAAACTTCACCAGGACACTCTGTTCTTCCTTCTTCACCCTCCAGATGGGAAGGGCTCCTTTCAGTTCAAAGGGTGCTAATCTTGCCTCTCTTGGGACTGTCCCAAATAATAAAAGGGCTGACCTCAGCTAAACAGAGCAACTGGTCAAATCTGGGAAGATCAGATTTTCAGCCTCAGAAAGTTCTGTCATAGGAACAAGGTTAGGAGGTTAACAGGCATTAAGCGAGGACTGCATGGCAGGCACTTTGCATTTACTCTTTAGCACATCCTATGAAGTAGTATCGTGTGTGCTATTTGTGCTATTTCCCAGAGGAGGAACTTAAACTTGAAAGCAACTGAATTGCCAAGCTCCATTCAAACTAAAGTCTGAATTCAAATCCAGATCTTCCATTATATTCCCTGACCTAGAAATCCATCTGGCATATAATAGGCACCATCTATCTAGGAATTTAGCTGTGTATCTATGTAGATGCTTCTTGTTTATATAACTCAGGTATTGAACTGTCTGACTCCAAAAGCGTTTTTCTGCCAGACCATGCTGCATAAAAAGTACAGACTTTTAGAGCACCTGTTAGATTAAGTACAGGTTTCCAAAAGGTAGTATTTACCACTATTACAAGTCAGCCAAATCAGAAAGGTTCATTATCCTAAAGAAACTAAAATCAGCACCAACCTGTAATAATATATATACATATTTCTTTCTAAAAGTCTCTAAATCAAGGTTTTGCAAAAGTACTGATGAAAGGTACTTTTATATACATGTATACACACACATATGTATCAAGCTGTATTTTAATAAGTATATATATCCATTTTTAGCTTTAGACATTACAAAACTATGTAATAATCAGAGTAGATCAGCAGATAAGCCTAATTAAGATATTCCTACAAACAAAAAACACACTTTGAATAGAACAAAGCAAATGAAGTGGAGTTATGGCAAATAAGACTGAAAGACAGGCTGCAATGTGATTTTGGAAGGATAAAAACATTAGGGTAAGAGATTTTAGCTTTCCTTCTTAGGCATTAGGGATCCATTTAAATTGTTGAGTAGGATCACAGTGACTATGTTGTATAATGTAGAGGAAAGATTACATGCTCAAAGAAGAAAGAATGTCTAAGAAGTTCAGTTGGGTACCTGCTATATTTCTCCACAAGAGATTGGCTATTACCAGACTGTATTAACAAGACACATCCAAGCTTGACGAGCATCACTTTTATTTTTGGCAGGAGATCTGGGACAAAAAGGAGTTCCCTCTTCGCTTTTTTCCTTTAGTTGCTGTCCACAAAGGATGCCAGCATCTCAAAAGACAACTCTTCCCAGGAGAAAGCAAGCTCCATGCCCAAGAACTTACAAACTTTCTTGCCTGATTCTAATTCTGTTTCCCTTTGTCTTATGTAGCTGTCTCCCTAACTTTTAAACCATTTTATTATTGCATATGCAAATGTCTTTGTATTAGTCCATTTTCATACTGCTGATAAAGACATACCTAAGACTGGGTAATTTATAAAGAAAAAGAGGTTTAATGGACTCACTGTTCCATGTGGCTGGAGAGGTCTCACAATCATGGTGGAAGGCAAAAGGTACATCTTACATGGTGGCAGGCAAGAGAGAGAATAAGAGCCAAGTGAAAGGGGTTTCCCCCTTATCAAGCCATCAGATCTTGTGAGACTTATTCACTACCACCAGAACGGCATGGGAAAGACCCACCCTGTGATTCAATTATCTCCCACCAGGTCCCTCCCACAACACACGGGAATTACAAGCGCTACAATTCAAAGTGATATTTGGGTGAGGACACAGCCAAACTATACCAGTCTTTAATCAATGTGTTTCTAGAAAATTTCTAGAACAATTCTGGTTGTGAGAATAATTCTTGGTTTTCCTTCTTTCCCAGACTGAGTCTTATCGAGGGAGGCAGAATGCTGATACTGACATGGAAGATGCCTAGTACAATATGCAGAGACAGACTTCTTTTTATCTCTTTCACTTCCTTTCTTTATTAAAGACTCAAGAAAAAAAAAATTTGTTTTATTTTGTTTGCTGAGATGATACTTCTGTGTTTTACTTCTCCTGCTTAAAAATGAATGTTTTAGCTCTCAAGCTAAGTCGACTGCTGATCTCATCCTCAAAATGAAACCTATCCTTAGTTCTAGCCACTTGGCTTGTATAGCAACTTGAATAAAACAGATCTCACAAGTTTTAAAAAAAAGACAGAATTTAATGATCAGAATGACAGTGAGAGCCCCTTTGTGCAAGCTGCATGCATATGCAGTTGAGAAGGTCATTCATTTAAGATGCAGACATTGTCCTTAAGGATAATTTCAATGGTTTTTAAACTCCCTGTATAATTGTATTCTCAAAAGTGTGTTTATAATTTCATAGTTTTTCTTTATTTTCTTTCACTTTAAAAACGTTAATATTTATTGCTATTTTATGATCATGAGAATAATAAGTATGCATTGCAGAACATTTGAAAATAAATATATAACAGGCCAGGCATGGTGGCTCATGCCTGTAATCCCAGCACTTTGGGAGGCTGAGGCAGGCAGATCTCTGGAGATCAGGAGTTGGAGACCAGCCTGCCTAACATAGTGAAACCCTGTATCTACTAAAAATATAAAACTTAGCAGGGAGTGGTGGCATATGCCTATAATCCCAGTTATTTGGGAGGCTGAGGCAGAAGAAGCAGAAGAATCGCTTGAACCCAGGAGGTGGAGGTTGTAGTGAGTCGGGATCATACCATTGCACTCCAGCCTGGGAGACAGAGCAAGACTGTGTCTTAAAAAAAAAAAAAAAAAAAACAAGAATATACAACAAAAAAGTGTCTATAATTCCATCTCCAGAATCCCATCTGTGAACATCTTATGCAAAATGTGTATATATGTATATACATACATATGTCCATATGTGTATGTACACATATAACCACAATCATATATTTGTATATACACATTTTTCTTAGAATAAATTTCTGAAATTACAAAGATGTAAATGGATATGAATGGTTTAAATTCCTTAGATCCATATTTTAGCTATTTTTCCATATTTACTATCATCAAAAATGAGACACTGACTTCCCTAAGAAGAAAAATTGAACAAGTTTGCCTTCTTTTACCTCTCTTGCTTACTTCTGAGTGTTCGTCAATAATAAATTATCAAATTATAAATTTGAAAATCATGGTAATAACAACATGAATGACTAAAATCAAACAAACAGGTAAATATAGAATGATATAACCTATGGTAAAATGTTAGGTGTTAAATTTAAAGGACAAAGGAAACTTGAGTATGATATCAATTACATAACACTACTATACACATTTAAATGAATGTATACACACACATAAGCATGCAATAGCCAGTAACTACTGAGGCCTGTCATATAATTTGCACTGTGCTAATAAGCTCATTGAATATACTTTCTCATGTAGTCCTTGGCAATAACCTTATGAGATAAGGCTGTCTCTATTTTACAAATGAGGAAATGGAGGTTCAAAGAGGTCAAGAAACTTCTCTGGGCAATACAGCTAAGAATGATGGAGCTGGGACCTTACTCTAGATCTGGATGCCTCCAGAGGCCTTAGCTCCTGACCACAATGCAATACAGGCACAAGAAAAAACACACTGGATGCAAGTATGTCAAAATGGTGGTGAAGTTCAAAATCACTTTTGTATGCTTATTTAAATGATTCTGTATACTCTAAAACATTGACATAGGATACTATTTACTTTTATAATCAGAAATAAAGTAGTGAATAATAAGTATTGCATGCAGGCTTTATGACTCAGACCCAGGTGGCCTGGATTACTCAGACCCTCCTTAGGAAGACCATCATTATTATTAGGCAGAGACCCTTGAGTTGGCCATGAGTATTTTTTTCTCTTATTTCTTGCAGCTGAGATGGAACAGTCTCTTAATGAGGCAGATGTCTTTTTAAATTTTCCCAATTTTCTCTAGAGAATGCTAATTATGCCCAAGCGCTCCCTCCAAAAAAACTCCACTGACTTTAACTGGAAATTATAAACAAGGTATATCCAGATATTACCAATAAGACAATATTTTTTAAAACTTGGAAAAAATAACTGTAACCTAAAATGCATGGAGAACCGTATAATTCATTATTTTGGATAGACCAAAATACATTCTTTTTTTTTTTTAAGGCTGTTGAGGGCAGATACAGCAAAATAACTAGTGCTGGGTATGCACACTGTCAATATTATAACAACTTTGTAGCTGGAAGATAAAACAACTTTTCAAATATAAGCTAAGGTATGAAAAACAAAACTTTAAAATGTTCTTGGCCGGGCATGGAGGCTCACGCCTGTAATCTCAGCACTTTGGGAGGCTGAGGCGGGTGGATCACTTGAGGTCAGGAGTTCAAGACCAGCCTGGCCAACATGGTGAAACTCCACCTCTACTAAAAATATAAACAAAAATTGGCCAGGCATGGTGGCGCATGCCTGTAATTGCAGCTACTTGGGAGACTGAGGAAGGAGAATCACTTGGACCCGGGAGGTGGAGGCTTCAGTGAGCTGAGATTGCACCATTGCACTCCGGCCTGGGCAACAAGAGTGAAACTCCAACTCAAAAATAATTTTTTAAAAAGTTCTAAAGCTTTTCGGGGGCAGGGCAATAAGTTTTTAATAAGACTAAGAAACACTATGCTAAACCTGATTCTTCAGGGAGCCAACCAATATATCAGAAAGCCACATGACTGGGCTATATTTTTTAAGCCCCACAGAGATGTTTTCTCATTGAACTGCACTTTGGTTACAGACCACCAACCTTCACTGAGAAATGACATGACATGACTTTATGGGACATGGTACTGTGTGCCATAAAGAATGTAGAGCTGTCCAGAACATCACATCATAGCTGAGGCATTCATCACACAGCAATGCCCACATGAGAAATGTCCCTTTGGACTCAATACTTAGAAGGGTTATTTCTTCTGATTTTACTTTATGGGCACCAAATGAACCTTATTGTGTTTTACATCTGCGTTAACTGCTAGAAAGTACATCTTTACCTGACTCCATGTCAGTTTTTTAGATTTCTTTTTCCCTTTCCCTTTTTTTCTTGCTTATTTCTGACTCAACTTTGTCCTCTGAACTGAATGCATCTTTTTAAGCTGTTTTAAATACTTTGTTTTGAGACAGGGTCTCGCTCTGCCACCCAGGCTGTAGTACAGTGGCACAATTGTGGCTCACTGTAGCCTCCACCTCCAGGGCTCAGGCTATCCTTCCAACTCAGCCTTCCAAGTATCTGGGACAACAGGCATGCACCTCCACATCCGACTAACTTTTGTATTTTTTTTTTTTTTAGAGATAGGGTTTTTCCATGTTATCCGGGCTGGTCTTGCTCCTGAATTTCAGGCAATTCATCCACTTTGGCTTCCCAAAGTGCTGAAATTATGGACGTGAGCCACTGCACCCAGCCAAATCCTCTTTTTAATAAAACATTAAGTACAAATAAACAGGCACATACTCTGCACACCTCTGTAAGATTATTTAAGCAATACTCCTATTGGACAGAAAAACCACCCAACAGGGATGAAATCAGCATGTTTCCTATACCAAAAAGAAAACAAATTTTTATATTTTAACAGTGAGATGGAAACAATCTAAGGTCTTTCACCCACAGGCCATTCTGCAGACACTCAGGTTACAACCTGAACCCAACAAAGCTGCTGGCTTATCTGTAGGGTCATAATTACATCACGATTACGTGTTTCCATGTCACTATGTTCAGGAAGTAAGTGGTCTGGGTACGAGATTTCTAGCCATCCTTGAGGTGAGTGGACAGAAGGAACTGTCAGGTTAGAAATATGTTGTTTCAAAAACAAACAGAAGGGATGAAGGAAGTGGAAGTGAAGGAATAGGTAAAGAGATCTGAAACTCAAAAAAGAGTAATGTCTCTGTAGCCAAAATTTTAAGAGGAAAATTCAAAAATGAAGTGCTAGAGGATACATTCTTTAAGAGACGACTAATATTCCTGGCACAACTTTTTAAAAAAATAAGCATACATTTAAATACATAATATTCCATTCTTTAGTCTTCAACCTAATAACATCAATTCCTTTAAAACAGCATTTTTAAAAAGCTAATTTTTTTTCCATCTGTACTCAAAATGGTACATCTATGGTGAACATACCCTAAGATGCCCCAAAATGAGTCACACTCTTGTGTAGTCCCCCTCTCCCTAGTATATGAGCAGAACCTGTAACTCCAGTCTAACCATAGAATATGGCAATGGTTATAGGATGCCACTCCCTTGATTACGTTCTGTTAAATAGCAAAAGTCAAGGAGTTTTGCAGATGTAATTAAATTGACAATAAATTGATCAAGAGGGAGATTATCCTGGGTCAGCTGGACTTATTTAAATGAGCTCTCACAGAGGCCAGAGACTGGAAGAAGCAGAGATTTTTTTTTTCTCTCTCTCTATTGCTGGCCTTGAAGACACAAGTTGCCATGAATTCTACAGCCACAAGGAAATGAATTCTACCAGCAACCTAAAGAATTTGGAAGCAGATCCGTCCCTAGTCGGGCCTCTACATGAGAATGCAACCCAATTGGCATGCTGACTTGAGCTTGTGAGACCATGAGCACAGAACTCAGGTAAGCTTGCCTGGACTTCTAACCTACAGAAACGGAGAGATAATTCATGGGTGTGTTTTAAACCACTAAGTTTGTGACAATTTGTTATGTAGCACAGAAAATGAATACAACATCTAAAGATGGAGACAATTTGCATGAGAATTGCCTTTTAATCAACTAAACAGAAAAAAAGTGTCATGGAAACTTCAGTCTCCTCTCTTTACTTCTCACATCACTTAGCCAAGTTCTCCCACATGAGATGTTCCAGATACTTAAACTAAAGCAGCTGTCGCCATATCCAAAATGCTTTGCTGGAGAACCATCATATGATGTCATTGTGGGGGTTTCAATGCTTGCTTGCCCAAAGAAATCTGCCTCCAATAAACCAGCAAATGTTTAATCCAGACAGCCTGTAACTTCCACAATTTTCTAATCGGCCAACAGAGTCCTCTTTAGATTGTCATAGTGACTCAGCACACACACGTCAATGCCTTTAACCTCAAAGCTGAATGTCTACATACGTAGTTATTCTCCCTTCACCTACTTGGGTATGAAAATCACCAAACGAGCACAGAATCAGCAAACTTTGTATAGACCTCAAAAGAGGAGGCAATGTTTCATTTCCATTTTAACACTGAGATCAAAACACAGCCTAAGGCCAGGCTATTCAGCTGAGACTTGATTCCATAATAGCATGTTCTCTCTGCTCTGCACAAAATTATACCCTGATGATGTATTTCCATGCCACTGTACCCAGAAGCTGGTTAGGCAGCAACAGCTCCAGCATGGGTGGAAGGGTTAGGTATCTGAACATTTGGAAAAGTGGAGAATGAGGGGAAGAGAAAATTTGCCTCTTTTTCTGAAGCACTTTTCTGTCAATTGGAAATCAAACTTACCAATGCTCGTATTATACTTCTCTGAGTGATGAATACAACGCTTTGGATGCATAGTTCAAGTAAAGTTGATAAGCAATTTGTCTAATTATTTCTAATGAGAAAGCATTGGCAATTTTTTTCAACTGTCGTGGCTTTTATGCACTAATGAAAACCATTATAGTACTTACATATACTAACACACAGAAATAGCAAATTTTTATTGTTTTAAAAAAATAAGAGAATAACTATCTTCTTTTCCTTTTTTTTTCTTTTCTTCTTCTGTTGTTTTTAGCTTTTGAAATACTAAAGGCAGCAAAATAGCAAGTAATGAGCACCAGCATTGAAACTACAATTCTAGGTTAGGGTAAGGGGTCTAGCAAATACTGAATTTCCTTCAGCAATTCACGTGATCTCTCTGAGTCTGTTTTATCATGTCTAAAATGGGTAAAACACTATCTGAACTATCATAACTATAATTTTGTAAAAATCATCACAGATCATACGTCTACAAAGATATTGTAGTATACACATAAACCAAATGTGGCCAGGCACAGTGACCCATGCCTATATTCTCAGCACTTTGGGAAACTGAGGTGGGAGGAATGCTTGAGGCCAGGAGTCCTAGACCAGGCTAGGAAACATAATGAGACCCCATCTCAACAACAACAACAAAAATTTTAATTACCCAGATGTGGTGGCACTTGCCTATAGCCCTAGCTGCTCAGGAGGGTAAAGTGAGAGAATCCCTTGAGCCCAGGAGTTTGAGGCTGCAGTGAGCTATGATCACTAACGCACTCCAGCCTGTGTGACAGAGCAAAACCCTGTCTCAAAAAAAAAAAAAGTGAAAACAAAACAAGAAACAGACAGGCTGAGGTGGGAGGATGGCTTGAGCCCAGGAGGTTGAGGCTGCAGTGAGCTGTGATCTAAGGGGCATCACATAACTTCTCATTTGATTCTCACATGAAGGAAAACCAATTATCTCTATTTTACAGATGAGGAATCTGCAGTTTCAGGAAGTAAAAAGTAGTAAACCTGTGATAAAAAAAAAAAATTAAATAGATTAATCCAGAGTCCACAATTAGCCACTCCACTGTTTCAAATATATTTTCCGGGCTAACATTCCAAGAAAAGGAGCGATGAGATGTGGTCTCGGCATACAGGTGGTCTTTGTTGTTATAAAGCAGGGAGTGTTCCTAGTGAGCTAGGAGACCTGATGTGGAGGACAAGCCCACCCACATTGCAGGGAGACTGCCACAGACAGAACCTAATGGCCAGCCACATGAAAGGCATGCCATTAGGGCAGGTTATGATGGACGTAATGCTCCCTGGAGTTGTGAACTAAAGAAGTCCTGTAGAATTTAGAACACATCAACTGACCTACAGCCAGCTACCAAACCACATTAGAGCCTACAGGGCTGCATCTAGGTCTGCAAAGGTCAGAGGCTGCAGAAGCTGCTGCTGCTTGATGGTTACTATGCAGAGAACAGCCCTGAGCAACGGAGAAAGTAACCAGAGAGCTAGGACCAAGAAATAAAAGTAGGAACTGGGGAAAAACAAGAGTCAATGAGACAAAAGAAAACAAAACTGAAGTAAAGCCAGAAACCAGAAATACAGTAGGGCTCTGGTTCCCAAACTGTGCCCCAAGGTACCTTGGGGTGCCACAGTGAAATCAGAGGAACACTACTAGATATTTTTAATTTGAGGGCAACTAACACTCGACAGCATCTCTCAGACACCCTCTGAACTACTAGCATGAAGTAGTTCAGCGCTTCAACATTAGATGGCATTACATTCCTTTCAATGACATCATGTCTTTGCAATAGAATATCTGCTATAATAAAAATGAAGTGTAAACATAAAGCTCAGTGTGGAACAGAAAATGAAGATGGTGGTTTCCAATCTGAATTCAAGTTTTGAGAAGTTGTGCAGTGCCCAACAGGTGCATACATCCCTTAGTAAATATTAAAAATTACATAAAAATAATAATTCTATTTATATGGTTTTGTTTTACAAAATGGCTACTAATTTATATACCTATTAAGTTGAAGTAACTGATTTAATAAATGAAACTGTTAGGTATTTCTTTTAGCTTTGGGGCACTGTAAAAAACCTGAGACAGTATGAGCACTGAACTGAGAAGTCGTGGGAACATTACTTAGGGATTAAAAGTTGTCTAGGGAAGATAGAAAAATAAAGGATCTCAGAAGTGAGCTGCATATCTGTTTTCAAGATCTTCTAGGATACTTTGACATGGCCACACCACTCAACACAAGGGAAACTTGCCCCACTGAGTCCCAGAAGCAGGATGGGTCCTGACCCTTGTAGTCTGGCCCTGCTCAAGACATAATAAAGATCTGCCACAAAATTCAGGGACTTTAGGTTACAGCATGACAATATGATAATCTGAAGAAAACAAGTTATGTATCACGTATTTTATAACAGTAACTACCAAGTACTTACATACTCGACATCTTATATAGATGGTCCCTGACTTAAAATGGTTTGATTTAGGAATGTTTGACCTTACAACAGTGTGAAAGTGATACACGCATTCCGTACAAACTGTACTTTGGGTACCCATACAATCACTCTGTTTTTCACTTTCATTTCAGTATTCAATAAATCAATGAGATATTCAAGGCTTTATTATACAATAGGCTTTGCGTTAGGTGATTTTGCTGAACTCTAGGCTAATGTAAGTTCTGAGCATGTTTAAGGTAGGCTAGGCTAAGTGATGATGTTCAGAGTTAAGTGTATTAAGTGCATTTTTGACTTACAATATTTTCAATTTATGATGGCTTTAACAAGATGTAACCCCACTGTAAGTCAAGAAACATCTGTGTAATAACCTTACTTAACCTTTGAGGTTTTACTGTTTCTTCTTTATCTCTTATTTAACAGACAAGGAAACTGAAGCTTGCAGCAACTGGATACATTGCTCAAATGGACTCTGCTGGTGTGCAGTAGTGTCAGGATTAGAATCCAGGAAGTTGGGACTTCAAAAGTAACACTGTTAATCACCACGCTGTACTGTTCAGCTGTTAAGCCTTTAGGTTTCTAAAGAAGTAAATATACACTAGACTTTCACATGGAACAAAGTACTTCAAAGGGGTACATATATTTATATGTGGCCAAATGCATTCCTATTTTTGTTTATTCTTAGTTTCTAAATCCTTAAAAAGTTTTCATCTCTTTTCTAGGTTTGCTAATGTTTATAATCATGAATAAAAATAACATAAATGGTTGCAACATAGTGCCATTTTAAAAATCCAATATTGGCATGAATGTGACAAAATACTTCCAATCCCCTTGTGGTAAGAGTATATATAAGCATAAACTTTCCAAAGAACATTTAACAATAAGTCACTAAGATTCATTACTCTGTGAGGAAGGAATCATAGGAGATATTTATCTTAATGTTATTATAATAGCAAAAAAAAAAAAAAAGAAAATGTAAATGTCCAGTGATTATATATTTTATCATATGAATGTACTGAACTTTGGGTAGAAAAATCATACTTTCAGAGGTTACTTAATGGCATAATAAAATGCTCAAGACAATCTTTTAAAGAGTCTATTAAATTGTATGTATTGTATGAATTGAATTGTAAACTATTAATTAGCAAAGGACTAGAAAGAAACAGTATATTGAATTTAATATTTTGGTTAACTATGAAAGGTAAAATTCTAAATTTTTTTCCTCAATGAATATGCATTAGTTTGCTAGTCAAAAAAGAGTAAGCTGGGTGTGATGGCATGCATCTGTAGCTCTAGCTACTCATGAGGCTGAGGCAGGATCACTAAAGCCCATGAGTTCAACTCTAGCCTGAGAAACATAGCAATATACTATCTCTTTAAAAAAACAAAAAATAGAGGAAATGTGATTAAAATAAGATTCAGTACTTAACAAGGTAAATGTAATACTTCATTCCCTAAACATCACCTATATGTGAACACCCAAGTCATAAAATTCATTTATATAAAGCTTTCCTGATTTTACTGCCAACGAGATAGTCTCTCTCCTCTCAATTTTCATACGCCTTTATTTGTACTTCTTTAATGGTACTTTGTCCCCTGCTGCCTTCTCAATAATTATCTATGTATATGTGGCATCCTTCCTACCAGACTGTAGTCATTAGCATGTCAGGACCATATTTGCTTCATAATTACATCTGCCATGAATCTGACTCCTATTCTCCCTGTATTTTAGTCATATTTGTAAGTGAATGGGGATTATACATTTTGGTATTTGTTTTCCCATTACGCAATAGGCAATATGACACCCAAGCTGAATTGGTTTGTATATAGTTGCAGTGCTCTTTATTGCACCCAAGGAGACAAATAGGCTCAGTGGATGGCACCCAAAAATAAAGTTTTTCCCAAGATTTTGGATAGATATAGATATAGGACATATGACATAATATATATTTAATTTTATATATCATATATATATACATATATATATTATTGTCTATATATCTAAAGATTGTCTGGCCTCTAGGGGAATGACATTGGTCCTTATACCCAAGATGTTTGAGCAGATGCTGAAAAATCATTTATCATTGCTACCATATAGACAATTCAAGCCTGGCTTTGGAAGACTCTATGAACATCATAGTCCTGATCATTTCATAATCCTGATAGATGACAGTCTATGGAATCCTGCTGAGATTCTACATTCATTGATTGAATGAATGATTAAAGGATGAATTTATGGATAAATAAACAAACCAATGAATGGAATCCCCATATAGAACCTTCAGTTCACCTTGTACCGGCAGATAATGGGAAAACACTGCCATCGTTATATAGGCCTACAAGAGAAGCTAGATAACTCTAAGGAATGACCATTCTGGGAAGGTAGCTCCAACCACTAATCACAGCAGGCCACAGGCGGCCCTTTCATGTATGTGAGCCATAGGGAAGGCATGAGAACATTACATTCACCGCAACATGTGCCAGGCAGCATGCTGAGCACTTGAATAAATCTAATTTTCTAAACAACCTCCCCCATTTGGGGGAGAGTGCCCTCCCCCAGTTATAGATGGAAATAGAAGTTCAGAAAGGTCAAATGTACTGCTCCAGGTCACACAGTTAACATGTCAGCAGAACTGGGTTTTTGCACACAAGAACACGTGAGTCCAACTCCCAAGCTCTTCAGATTATACGATGCTGACTCAGGAAGAAATTAAAGCCTATGAACAAGCAAATGATTGATTTATCCTTTTTCCACAAAAGTTTCCATGCAGACACATACAACTGTATTAGGTTAATGCAAAAATAAACAAACATTGTAGCTCCATCCCCCGTTTTTGGGGAAAACAAATGGTTTCTTCTCAGAATAATATAAAACCATATGCCTACTTGAAACATTCTTAGATAGCCTATAATTTCTCAAGATACCTTTTAGTAGATTGGGTGATTTTCAGACATTAATTTACAGGTGACAAATTTTCCTAGGGTGATATAACTAATTAGTGTAAATGTTTCAAATATTTTGAGAGGAAAATCTAATTAGCGTGAAAGAATTGATTTTCTTTGATAGCTCTTCAAGAGCCAAGAATTTTGTCCTACTGATTTTGTGATTTTTTCCTACTGATTTTGTGATTTTTTCCCTAACTCTCCCTTCCTTTTTCCTTCTGATCCTCTCCCCTATAAAGCAGGTGTGCAAACTCACGTGCCTGGGGCAATCACAGATACTCAACAGTACCAAAAATGTATCCATTTCAGTGGAAAAGGTGAAAAGGGCTTTAACATTGAGCAAGGACAGGCTGAATGCCATGTAATTTAAACCAAAACCAGCAACTCCTCGCACTGTCATTGTCAAGGTTTGTGTGACGTAAGTACTGATGCCTGAGCAACACAAAGATTCTGCTTCAATAGTCTGGGCTCAGACCCAAAAATCAGCCTGTTTAACAAGCATCCCAGATGACTGCAATGCAAGGTGGTCCTGAGACCACCTGGAGAAACACTGATGCAGTGAAGTCCTTTGTGGTACAGATAAAGAAGCTGTCGTTAAGGTTAAGTGGATTGTACAATGTCATCTCAACTAGTAAGTTGCAAATCTGAAATTAGAATACAGCTAATGCCTTTGCAACCACACTACATCACATTTCTTACTTAGCATTCCACGCTTTTTTTTTTTATTTGGGTCACTGCTCTATAAGCAGCAGCTGCAAAAACATTCATAGCTTACATTTGTGTGGCACTTCCTATAAAAAGAGCTTTCACATTCATTATCCAATATGATCCTCACAAAAATATATTTTCTGTATTTGGCAGATGAAGGAGCTGAAATTCAGAAAGATTAAGATTCTTGCTCAAAATTATACTCAGTTTGGGGAAAAGTATGACTTAATGAGTCCTGATGATTAGTACGCACTCAAATGTTAACCATTATTATTATCACTGTATTTTTTTTTATTAACTCTCAAAACTAAAAATATTGACTGAGGAAAAGTAGAAAAAATTGAAAACAGCCAAACTGCACATAATAAAGTGTATTACATATTAGAACTTCAAAAATGAATCAAACCTTTTTTATAAAGTTTAGCTGTAAAATAAGGCCCAGGAAAAGTAAATATGAGAGGAAAAATAACTCACAATAGTAGATGCTTTAGTTACTGCAATTTGATATGTTAAAAGACTAATCAATAAGTTAAGCCTTCATTGTGTAATTTATACACAAAGATTTTATTCTTATGAACATTTTAGTTAAATTTGAAAACTGTAGCAAACTAGAAATATTTCCACTGTGCTATATGTTGAAGGGATTAAAGTGAATTAATATATACTCCAGAAATGTCTTCTCAATAAAAATCAATGTTACTGTAATTCTGATTTAAATATCCATATTTGTAAAGATAGTACAAAAATGTCCTCAATGTCTAATCAAAACAATGGGTCAAAATGTCTCGTGATCTCAATAAGCTTCCTAGTAATAAAGCTATATCTATTACTATTAAAATTATAAATCAGTAACTGTAGAAGGACAGTACATTGAACATGTAATATTTTATAATTTAATGGTAGAAATAGTTATATAATATAGATAGAGCAATACATAGAAGTGAATGTATTTTTTGTTTCTGCTTCTAATTTTAAAGCTTTTTAAATTTACAGATGCTTTCAGACTGATTTCTTGCTTTAAAAATATTAGTACTAATTTAGATTGAACTAAAGCATTAAGAAATTCCACTAAGGAACTATATTAATCTTACTGTCTCACTATATAACTACAGTTATAACTACTCAAATTTTGTTTCTATAGCATTCTCTTCCACTCTAAGTAGTTCTCATGTACTAGTAACTCTAGAATATACATATGGTGCTGCAGAAACAGTGTTTTTAATTAAAGTATCTTCGCTTTTCCTCTAAAACATTATAATTTGCCAAAGTAAACAAAGCCAGTGTTCTAATCTCTACCATATGATCATTTTATAACACACACACACACACACACACACACACACATACACACACACTTTTTAAAGAATGTCTAAATACAGCCTCTTTTGCCTTAGTTCAGAAACTCACTGATTCCAGCTTCTCAATTTATAGCTTGGCCTTTCCTCTCGGACTGGACCAATATACAAAGGAGTACCACATGCTTGGCAAGGTTAGCAAACCCAGTCCCTTCAGCATAAAATGGTGAATCACTTGTTGGCTACAGTAAAAGCTTCTTGACTATTCACTTCATCCATCTTTTCTGCATGTTCTTTAAGGCCGGGCTTTTAAGTGGCTATCTTCTCTCTCTCCCAAGAGAAAGGAAAATAACTTGAGTGAATGAGTTCATGCCTGCAATATAAATATGAGAAGCTTTTTGGAGCACAGAAATACCTGTTTAGAATGAACTCATGGAAAACCCAATTTAACATGCAGTGTTCTTTGTGTCAACAAAAGTCTACTTGGGCAGGATAAATAAGTGAAGCCATGAATTTCCAGTCTCCCAATGCCAGATTAAATCCTATTTCTTCAAAAAGACCCTGTTATTGCTGTGTCACCCTACTAGAACTTCATATTTGCTTTGGATCATTATAATAACTCCTCTATGGGTGCAGGAGCCCTACCAGGGTTTAAGTAAAGCCATGACCACATTCAGTCTAGACACTATCATCTTCGCTAAAATACATGAATAAAAAGTAGCTTCTCAGAGGCACAGGCTCTAGTTAGACCTCAAAGAAAAAAATATCAAAGGTACCAACAGAAGAAAAAAATTATGTGAGAAAAACAAATTTCATTAAAATGCTTTTTTTAAAGAGCATGACAAAGACTATGTAACAGAAGAGAAAAATTCAATTTTGACATAGAAGTATACGGCATTACTTGTTCATGAGCAAGCATGATTTCTGAGAAACAAACACAATATTCTATAAACTGAATACAATCCTTTATTTTAAGGCAACTCAAAATAAAATGCCAAAATAGTAAATAAGTGAAACTTCTTGTGTAGTTAAATTGAACTCCAGGATAATGGGGAAGCCTATAAGACAAAGAAAATCCATGTAATATAGAATTGATTGCCATCTAAAATGCTACATTTCCCAGACAATAGCCAATAGGGTGTGTGTGGTGTGTGTGTTACACTTGCCAGATAAAATACAAGATACCCAGTTAAAATTTAATTTCAGATAAAAAGAAATTATTGGGTTTTTTTAGCATAAGTATATCCCATGCAATTATTTTTATTGGCTAAATTTGGCAATTCATTTGTGTGCATCCTATGTTCATTCTCATTTTTTCAATCTGTATCAGGGAATCAGAAATGATGCTTCAAGTTGCAAAGACTGTAAACCTCTGAAAATTGAACTATATATTTCCAGATGAAACAGCTGCCTATGAATTCGACTGCTCTAACAATAATAAAAATCACCCGAAGACATTCTGAAACCTCAAAAAAGAAAAAAAAAGAAATAATTTCTTTGCTTAGGCTCACTTGGAAAACTTCTATATATCATCTGAGATGAAATTCCAATGTTGATTTCATATTGAAGTCTTTTCCAGACATCGCCTGGTGAGAATACAGCATTCGCATAGCACTTTGCCTATTTTATCATATTATGTTGTATTTACCATATTATATTGCACTTATTTACATTATCTGTCATTATCTACTATAATGAGAGCTTCTTGAAAGCAGGATACATATTTTTGTTGATCTTTGCAGCCATACTCATTAACAGAAAGTCTAGAACATTTCAATGCATGTTTATGGACAAAATAAATTATTATTAACAAGATTGCACTGAAACTTAGCCTTAAAGTCCTGAGAGGTGGGAGTTACAGCTCATTCATTATAACAATCTTATGGCAAATATCCCTTTGAATGGAACCCATTATTAAATCACATTGAGTTTTAGGCTACCTGGATATTACTATTTTAACTAGGCAACCTATAAAACTCCCAGTCCAGAACAAGAGGTATATTTCATGTAGTCATTCAACAAATATTGGCCAGGCGTGGTGGCTCATGCCTATAATCCTAGCACTTTGGGAAGCTGAAATGGGTGGATCACGTGAGGTCATGAGTTCAAGACCAGCCTGGCCAACACAGTAAAACCCTGTCTCTGTTAAAGATACAAAAAATTAGCCTGGTGTGGTGGCAGGCACCTGTAATCCCAGCTACTTGGAAGGCTGAGGCAGGAGAATTGCTTGAACCTGGGAGGTAAAGGTTGCAGTGAGCCAAGATCGTGCCATTGCACTCTAGCCTGGGCAACAGAGTGAGATGCTGTCTCAAAATAAAAAAAAAACATCGAGTGCCAGGCCCAGTTCTATGTGCAGGGAAGTAAGATAAAGCCCTGGCATCATGGAACAGCTATGATGATTCTCCACAGTGATTCATGAGGTAGCAGTGAGAGATTAGGAGTTATTAATAAATATCATTTTCTTCATAAGTAAATAATGATGAATCCTAAAGGATTCATACATGGTCACACTGTAAAGTTAGGACTGGTTAGAGAATAGCAATCAGGTCTCATGACCCCAAACATTTGCCATTTCTTCCATACATGCCAGACATGGTCCTTCACCGCTGATCCAAAGGAAACAGAATGGTGCCCTAGATCAGGGGTTCCAAACCCCCAGGCCATGGCCCCGTAGCAGTCTGTGGCCTGTTAGGAATCAGGCTGCAGAGCAGGAGGTGAACAGCAGATGAGCAAGCATTACTGCTTGAGCCCTGCCTCCTGTCAGATCAGTGGTGGCATTAGATTCTCATAGGAGTATGAATCCTGTTGTGAATTGCACATGCAAGGGATCTAGGTTGCGAGCTTCTTATGAGAATCTAATGCCTGATGATCTGAGGTGGAACATTTTCATCCAGAAACCATCCCCCTCTCCTCCAATCCATCTGTGGAAAAAATTGTCTTCCATGAAACTAATCCCTGAGGCTAAAACGTTTAGAGACCACTGGCCCTAGATGATGCCTCAGCTTTCAGCTGTATCTTAAGTACTGCAGATCCATCTGAGGGAGGGCATGACTTTCTTACAGATATTGACAAAGTGGCCTATTCCATTCCAAAGTTCATTTTAATAGTCAACACCATTTAACCATCTCTGGGGAGTTAGCAGGTCAAAATTATTGGCATTTCCTGGGGTGCTAATAGGATTTTTCATAAATATGCCTGAGGCTCAACAAGTAGGGCATAGGCAAAGCTGCAGTAAAAGCAAAGGCCATCCATTCGAGATAAAAATTTACAGATAGCTGCCAGAACACAATAGTAACTTCATACCATGTCATAGAAATGAAGCATCATCTCAAACATCAAATCATACATAGACCTCATGTGTAGGTAGATGTGAATGGATGTGGATGTGTCAAAACAGAGAAAAAGAAAGGAGGGGGAATGCTCATGAGGACAGAACCTAAGAGTAATCATAATACTTGCTACCATTAAGTGTTTTCTGTAAGCCACATATATGTGCTTTACATAAAATGGTTCATCTAATGCTCACAACCACTTGAGAAAGGGCCTACAATTCTTACTTTATTAATTCTGAAACTTAGCCTCAGAGAAGTTAAGTCAGTTATTCAGGATTATGGAACTCATAAGCAAAGAGCCAGGATTTGAACTTCAAACTCTGGCCTATCTTACTCCAAATCTAAACTCTCAACCCCTAGGCAACAGTGATTCGCATTGGTCACCACAATTCATTTAACAAATCTTTGCATCATTTATTACCTATAACGGCAAGGAAGAGTAAATGACTCTCCAATATTCATATCTGGATGAACAAGAGTCTCAGCCAGCCAAGGCCTGAATCACTCTCGACAGAACTAAAATAAAAGTTTCATATTCTGGTTCCTCTGTCCGCACTTCAAAAGAAACTCTGTTAGGTTCATGTGGTATTTTTGGTTTCTGTTTCTGTTTAAATGCTTCTTCTGAGAAAAAATATTTGAATGGAGATGGGCAACAAAAGGGTATAAAGAGCTGGTGTTTGAAAGTTGTTTTCTATTTTGACCCAAGCCCAGGGTGTGGGGTCTGGGAAGCACTGTGGGACTTTTGCAAGGACTCTCTCCTGGCCACCACCCCTGGTGCCAAGCAGCCTAGTGGTGGGGCCAAACAATCGAGGCTCTCATGAATATTCTCTCAGGTTCTTCCTCAAAGAGGCCTTCACAGGGATGCCACCGGGACCTCAGGAGACTTGGGGAAGCTTTAATTTCTCTTCAGAGTAACAGAATGTGTAGCTGGTCACCTGTGGCCAGGGAATAAGAGACTCTGTATCCACTCCTTGCCCCTAGCAACAAGACCAATTGGGAAGTCTTCCCTTCCTGCCACATGGCTCTCCACAGGAAAGTAAAGTCCCCAAATTCATCTCTTTGAGATGATCCTTTATACACTTGCCACTCCTTTTAAATGGGGGATAGGGCACCTAAAAGCTTATTATTAGAGAAGGTAATGGCTGGTCCTAGTGCAGGGAGGTGCACAACTAATTGATCATAACCAATTACAGATCTCTTTGTTCTTTCTCCATTTCCACTGTTCTATTTGACTAGCCTTAAAAAATAAAAAGAAGGTGGGATGCACCATTTAGACAAAGAAGAATCATAGTCCCTTATTTCTGTCCCAATCCCATTTCAAGTTTTCCTCTAGAAAGCTCTACATGGTTGATCCACAGGAGTTACTGTCCTTACAATTTTATTTACAGAATAAAAAGAATCCTAAGTAATCTTGGAAATCAAATTGGTCAACTTCATCCTACAGAAAAATTAACACTCAGGGAAAGTAAATTGCCAAGAATCACCCAGAGAGTTCATGTCAGAGTGAAGAGTAGATTCCAGAGGTGCCCTGCCTCAGTGAATACACAGAGAGAAGAGAGAGAGAGAGAGAGAGAGAGAGAGAGAGAGAGAGAGAGAGAGAGAGAAAGCACAAACTTGATATAAAAACCCAGTGGAATAAAAAATAGTAATACAATGCTGTTGTCAAGAAAGCTAACAGGATATTAATATATGTGAAAAGCTACCACATCTGATGCTAATAATGTACAAGCAATTCAGTTTCAGATGACTTTTTTCAAGGTTTCATTAGGGAGGGAGATTACCAACTGGTTATAAGAAGACCTATTCAAGGAAGCTCTTTCTGTGAGAACCAGTCACCTTCACAGCCACAATGTTTACACCTAATCCTGGCTAGCCACATAAATACATGCTGATGTTCCCAAAAAAGAAGATGATGGAAAGTGTGGATGGGACTGAACAAGGCAGAGGCAATAAAAACAGTACCTCAGTGGAAGTCAGGAAACCTAGACCCCGGCTTGGATCATGAGCTAAGACCCGAAGTTCTCAATTAACTTGGGGGCCTCAGTCTCTTCATTTGCAAGATGAGGGAGTTGGATGATGTAATTTTAGGGATCCTTTCAAGCTCTAAAAATTCTAAATCTGGGAAGACTCCAGCCTTTAAAAAAAAAAAAAAAAAAGCTTTACCAATTATACACAGTAATACAAGTCCAGTGTTGAGAGCAGCATTTGAAAAGCTAAAAGAGAACGTAGAAAAAATATTGGCTGGGCCACCAAAAAAAATGGTGGCTCACGCCTGTAATATCAACACTTTATGAGGCTGAGGTGGGTGGATCACTTGAACTCAGGAGTTCAAGGCCAGCCTGGGTAACACGGTGAAACCCTGGCTCTAAAATAAAAAGAGAACAAACAGCAGAGTTTTGGAGGAGGGTGACCATACACCCTGGGTTGCCCTAAACAGTCTGAATTTACGCCTATCATCCCAGAGTCCCAACAGTTAGTGCCTGTTTTCACTCCCAAAAGCATCTCAGTGTGGACGATACATTATGTGAGGACCCTACCTATAAGGAGTTGATGTTCCTTTGATCTTGGGGAACCCTCCAGCATCTCCCATCTCCCACAGACAGAAGCTCAAACTTCTTAGTATGTTATAAAGATTTTGACCCTCTTGTCAAAACTCCATCTGGCATATCCACTCTATGCTAATCACACCTGAATACTTTTGAGTTCCTCAAAGGTTATCATCATTGCTCATAACCTGGTCACCTTCTCCTCCACCCAATGCTACAGTAAGGCAAGCTCCTATACATCCAGCAAGACTCAGCTCAATATTGCCTCCTCTGGGAGCCCCTCCCATCCCTCTACTCATCATCCCTCTCTGGCCATAACTCTACTACCACAGGAACCCGAGTGCTTTGCAACTCTTTTTTAGTCTCCTCTATTACATCATAAGCTCTGTAAAGAATGTTCTTTATCCATTAGCACACCATTAGCACTCAACAATATGTTTGTTGAAGTAAACTGAAAAGAGAAGTACATATAGATTTGCTAACAGGATACAGCCAAATTAAATCTTTCATCAGAATGAACAAGAAAACAATGGTCTTAAACTTATATGACTCCCACCACTTTTGTCACCATTGGTGACAGTCACCATGGTATGTGAAGAGTCCGTGGCCTGTGGCCAAAAGGCATGGTCTACAAGAATCTGACAGCTCATTACCAGCTCTGTCACTTACAAAAAGAACGATCTTAGACAAGTTACTTATCCTATCCTAATTCAGTTCCCTCAAAGTAAAATGAGGAAAATGTAAATCCTTGATGTAAGATTATAAACAACACAGAAGTGTAGGGCTGCGTACTGAACTTAGCACAGAGTATATAACACATAAGGAGTAATTTGGCTTCCACGGTGATCGTTTCCAACCAGAACAGATCAAACTAGAAAAACTGTTTTGTCTCCCTTTCTCCCCAAAGAGATGAGCCACACCTGGATTCATTTTACTTTATGTCTCTCCCAGGACTCAGATGTAAAAATTTCCACAACTTAACCATGATTTTCTCTTTTCAAATTCTGGTTTTCCTTCTTTCTAAGTATCCCGGACAGAAGTGTCATCACAAAGAATACAGCCTGAAAGGAAAGGACTTATAATTCAAGACACACCATGGTCAAATAAGGAAGAACATCTTGACTGCCACTCTGATTCAATGGTGGAAGCAACTCAGAAGGAATTCTTGGTAAAATGTCAAGTAGGGAGACTTCAAGCTTAGGGAGGGGATTACATGACTTCATGCTAGGACAATGAACCTTCAAGTTAACTATACCTTGAACAAAATCCTCCCTCAATCAGAAGCCATTCGTTAGTGGTGCTGTAACAACAAACAGTGGAAAAGGGTGGATGAAATGAGAGTCATCAGAAGCAAAAGGAAGAAAAGATTGCTCCTTTAAAAGCTTTCTCTGCCCAGGGAAACAAAGCCCAGGCAGCAAGGCTAGGCAGTTTCAACAGAAACAAATGAGATCACAGTGTTTCAATTTAATAGCACATGGCTTGCTGTTCAAATGTCATAACTAAATACAGCATGTACTGCTAGTTGTTTTGATTAAAGAGAAGTAGAATAACATGGAGGGAAAAATACTTGGGCTCTGAAACCCAAGCACCTGACCTTGAATCCCAGCTCCTATACTTACTATCTGTATGGTGGTGGAAGAGTTACCTAACCTCTCCTTACCTCAGTTTTTATCATCTGGAAAATAAGGATAACAAATCAGTAACAGTACCTATACTCCATTGGGTTGTTATTTACAAATACTGATTTCTAAGATAGCACATGATTTATGCCACATAAGTATTTCACAACTAAAAATAATTATTAAGGTCCAGTACTCACTAAAAAGTAGCTAAATACAAGATTGTGCTTAAAAACCAGCCATTGATATTGCCCATCATTAATTTCAAAGGTGCCTTTATTTTAATATAAGTTGACTCATAGGAATTCAGTTGCTGACCAACAAATTGTTCTCTTGATCATGAAGACTGAATAGGTCTAAAACCCAGGGGTCATTTTGATCATTCCCAGAATAAACAAAATTAAAACAAACATATTATTTACTGAGCACCCATTGTAGCCAGGAGTTTTCCAAGCTGCTGTATTTTAGAAAGCATGGAACATAAGAGAGTCGCTAGGCTTGGCTCCCACATAGCTGAATAAAGTGGCATTTACTGTAGTGGATTCATTACGGCTCTGGTCTTCAGTTTTGAAGGCACAGAAACTTGGTTTGTCATCACATGCATTCACTCAACATTTATTGAGTACCTACTGTGTACCAAACAGCTGTGACAGGCAACGTGGAAAAAAAGACAAAAATCATTACAATCCTGCCTGCCCTCACAAAGCTGGCAATCTGGCAGTGAAGACAAATATTAAAAACTAAATGTGCACAAACTGAAGTAAAATAACCAGATTATCAATGGAATAATTTACAAAGAGAAGAACTTCGAGTAGACCAGAATTCTTGTTCCTACTGAAGTGGGAGGTGAGCAAGACTTGTTTTCACAACCCTGCTGATCAAAATAGGATGTAGCAAAGAAACCAACCAGAATCAGCAAGGACCAGGAATTATAATACATTTGCATCAGACACTCCTACCAGCACCATGAGGGTTTACAAATGTGATGGCAATGACTTGGAAGTTAACCTTACATGGTTTCAGAAACTTCCCATCCCTTTTCCAGGAAGTTCATGAATAATCTGCTTAGTTATATTTAGTATTGAGTGGAGGCCCAGGCATGGTGGCTCATGCCTACAATCCCAGCATTTTGAGAGGCCAAGGTAGGAAGATCACTTGAACCCAGGACCTCAAGACCAGCCCGTACAACATGACAAAACCCTGTCTCTACAAAAAAAAAAAAAAAAAAAAAAAAAAAAAGCTGGGTGTGGTGGTATGCACCGGTAGTCTCAGCTCTCAGCTAACTGGGAAGCTGAGGTGGGAGGACTGCTTGAACCCAGGGGGTCCAAGCTATAGTGAGCTGGGATTGTGCCACTGTACTCCAGCCTAGGTGATACAGCAAGACTCTGTCTCAAAAAAGAAAGGGAGAGGAGAGGGGAGGGATGAGGAGAGGGGAGGGGAAGGAATGGGAGGGGAGGAGAGGGGAGGAGAGTGGGTATAAATATAGCTAGGCAGCAATCCATGAATGCTACTCTGTGCTATCCTGCCTAGGAGACAGCCCTGCTCTGCCGATGGAGCGGTCATTTTGCTGTATACCGTTGCCCTAACAAACTTGCTTTCACTGTTGGCTCACTCTTCAATTCCTTCCTGGGCAGTGACAAGAACTCTCCCAGGCTGAGCCCCAATTTTGGGGTTTGCCTACATTATGACAAGACCAACCCATGTCCTCCATTTGCCATGCCTATCTAAGGATGGATATTTACAATTCAAACAGGGGAGCATACTGTATGAATGGCATTAGGCACCATGCCTTGACAAACATCTGTTAGGATTGTGACTTCCCTATTCTAAGCTTTCCAACCACGCCCTGCCCACATCCTGCCCATTCTCTAATTCTCGCTACTTTTCTCAAAAAGGCTATGGTCCATTTAATTTCTGTTTCCTATATTACAACCATATTCCCATCTTTCTTCACCAAATACCTTCACCCATCACCCTGATGGGATTTTCCATGTTCTTCTAAAACTTCTTCCACCTCACAGCTTTAAAAATCATGCTATTTATTCCAAAGCTGTCAACTGCATTCAATCTTTGTGGAGTATACTAGTTTAAATATTATTTCTCTTATATTAAAGTTAGTGGTTGTATAGTGGTAGTGGTTAGGCATGGGAAAGAGGCATTTAGGGCAGATGTACACTGAAACACTAGCTCCTATAGCCTCAAAATGATTATTTCAACTAGAAGAACAACCCAATGAGGCACAAAAGTTAGTATTACATGAATCATTCAGTACAATGTACACTGGAATACACAAGATATTATACAAAGGTCAAAATTAAAACAAGAACTTGGCAGGTTAGTAGTCCAAGTTCAGTAGTCATTTGCTGCTGGCAATTATGTGAACTATGAGTAGCACTGTAATAGAAAAAGTTCATGCATATAAAAAATGTCAACCAACATTTAATCATCAGCAAATAAACATTTGAGTCAATATAGAAGTACAATGTCTCATGTTATTTAATGTCTCATGTTTTACTTCACACAAAAATAGTATCCATGGTAAACCAAGATGTGTTTCATCCACATCAAGGAAAATATGGCCTTGTGACATAGGTGTGCTTAAGGTCTTATTAATAAACATATAGAGGAACCATTTTTGTAGTTCACTAATCTTCATTGGATGGAATAAGACAATCTCATATCTGAGTTGATGGGGTCCTCAGTGTTTCAGTTAGTTAGGCAAGGTTTTAGGTGTGTCAATGATCCCAAGGCTTAGTTATTATTCTCGCAGGTCTAAAAGAGGGTCAACGAGTACAGCTGGAAATGATGTCCATAATGCATTCACCCTAACCAAAATAGACAGGCCCTATGCATCAATCTGCTTTATTTAATGATCATTAAGACCCTGTCTCCTTCAAGTGGCTAAAATTAAGGGAAGTCCCAGAGTTCCAGAGGAACCACACAATTCCATGTTACATTCACTCAAAAATGCTATACAAATTGGAGTACAGAGAATTATATGAACTCTTCCCATTGAATTTATGTGGGGGAAAGAGGAGGTGATTAAAGTTTTTTTTTTTCAATTTCCATAGGGAAAGATGATATGATGAAAGGTTTTTAAAAGAGATTTTTTTAAGCTGATCAAATGTTAACCTGAATATAGTCTATGGAGAATATGTAATTCCATTGGGTAATTATTTTTAAAAATTCTCACTCTAAGCTCCAAAGGAAATGTCCACATCTGTCCTTTTCATGGGTATATCTCCAGGAGGCAGCACAGAGCCTAGAACATAGTAGGTGCTCTTTAACTACCTTCTACACACATAAGTGAATAAATATATTATTCTTGATCACTATTATGAATTTTTCATCCAGGAAAAACAATGCTTATTTAAAAGCAGAAGGTATTTGAGTCTATAAATCTTGCTCCTCACCTTGAAATAGGAATTAACCATCATTACTACAAATAGAAAATTAAAAGAAGGAAGTTTTCATGAAGATGACCATCAGAGAATATCATTAATTCTGATCCATTTTGTTCAGTAAACCTTGATATACTTACCTATAACGTAGTAACAATTACAGAATAGACTAATAAAAATAACTATATATGGAAGTATATTCATATTCTACTAAAGCACTTTCTATCTGAAAATCTGTAATACAGAGAGCACAATGCAAAAGTTTCACAATTTAGGCTGTAAGAAAAACTAAATGAGTTTGATTGGTAATTCTGGTATTTGCAATAATAGATGGCCAAACTCTTCAATGACATCTTTTATATTATCATCATTTATACTGTACCACTGACGCCCATGTTTCCCCTAACGCTAATTCTATAATTTTAGAAAAACTCATAAGCTGACATTTAATATAAAGGTGCCTCATCCCATTGTAATTCCTGCATATATACCTGGTGAATATTCATACCGTTGTTTATCTCTGTCATAAAATAATGTGGTTTATGTTAAGCCATTGGAAATCTATAAAGTAAGTTATAGCCAAGACAAAACTTACCAAGCACAATGACCACAGTCTTCAAAAGACTCATCATGGTATCCCGATTCCTCCGGGGTCCAGAACTATGCCGAGACATTCTCATAGTCCTCTGGCGAACATAGCCAAAGATGTGAGCATAGAGAACCACCATTACCACAAAGGTCACCAAGTTGAAAATGGCCCAGAAGACTAAGTAAGAGTCGCTGTAGAGGGGTGCCATGTTGGAACAGTTTTCAATATCACAGATACAGTTCCAGCCCACACTGGGTATAGCACCCATAACGATGGCCATAGTCCAGATGACCACAATGACCACCACCACCCGCCGGTTGCTCATCCGAGTGTGGAGCTGCATGCGGAAAACCGTAATGTGCCTCTCAATTGCAATAGCCAGTAAGTTGGCCACAGATGCCGTCAGGCTGGTGTCAATGAGGCCCTGACGAAGGAGCCATGTGCTAACGGTCAGTCTCCGAGTATTGGGTCCTGTGTTGAACATGAGATAGAAGTAGGCCAACCCAGCAAAGAAGTCTGCAGCGGCCAGATTAGCCATTAAATAATAAATAGGAAAATGGAAGCGGCGGTTGACATAGATTGCCACCATGACCAGTAGGTTGGCCAACATGATGAAGATACAAACAGTGATTCCAAGTCCCATCACCAGCTTGCTGACTGTGTTCCATTCTGTGGCAAGATGCTTTCCACTTCGGTTATAAAAGAAGGCAATGGACTCGTTGTAGAAGCACTGTGGTTCATTCATGGCTGTGAACTAAAAGAAAAAGAAGAAAAGATGATGAAAACCAAGCCACAGACCCAAATTTAAAGCTATAGAGGTAACACAAGACTTCTATAGCACATGCAACAGAAAAGCAAAAGCAAAGAATTTGAACATTTGGTCCTGCATACCATCTTGTGATTATGTAGAAACCCCAAGGTTTCTCACAATATTACTGTCCTCAAGATTAAAGGCGGTTGGAGTAAAATAAATGACAAGGTCTCTGCTCAGTGGTTGCATGTCATTGAAGTCTACTAGAAAAGCCACATGGCCCAGAAATCTTGCTTAAAATACTTGAGACAGACAAAAATGTTGCAGAATATTGCAATTGGAATATTTACCATAGTAAAATCTATTTGACCTGTTATTTAGGGAATCTGTAAACACAGTTGGTTTCTAGATATGGTATCACTGCCCTATTATTCTGCATTTCTATTCTCAGTGGGATAGACATTTTGTAATGCAGGTTCCCACAAGGACCATCATTCCCAACATTTCAAAGAAGTCACTGTGCATCAAAGGTTCTTTGCCCAAAGCCAGCATTTGCCGCTCAACATGCCTGTGGTCAGCACCCCCCACAACTCCTTAACCCCAGAATAGCACTCGTCAACCAATCTATGACATTTGAGAATTTTTTTTCTTTATGGAGGACCCAACGTAAACTCCAGAGAGTAGTTGACACTTTGACAATGCTCTGCAAGTAAAATATACTTAGATGAGACACAGCATATTTTTTTAAAGTGTGGAGTGATTTAACGTTTTATAACATTTTTACTTATTTTTCAATATCACTGATAAGAATATATTTGCTTATATTCTCACTTAAATCTAAAAAGAATTGAGACAGTTTAAAATAGAATAATATAGTCAATAAAACTATGTAAACAAAATTAGAAAATAAGTAACAAAAGAGAAATTAGAAAATTATACGTCACATAAAGTAAGTCATTCTTGAAGCCTTACGCTTTACCTGGAAGTCCCAAAATTGAAAAATGTATCTTGAAGACAGTTCACATTCTAATTTTTCATTTTTATTTTGCTTTTCATCTAACAAATTACCTAAGATATATAACACTTTTAACCACTATTATTAATCAAATATTCTACTGAATATCCATAGGTTGTACATAAATGTTTACTAAACACTGAAAATTCCAAGAACAATATGAAACAATTAAGTGGTTAGTCTTCTGACTTATCCATGCATTTCAAGTCTCTTTTCCTTATCTAGACTTCAATCGCTTTTAGATTATGCTTCAAACATCATACTTAATACACTGTATAATTATGTATCTCTTTACTTGTCTGCTTCTTAAAGAGATCACAGTCCAGGGAAAGAGTGAAGACCTTGTCTTACACATCTTGTTATTGTTTGCACCTTCCACAATGCCTCATTCATTGAAGAAAAACTTGGCTCGTAGTATCCCATTCCATTCCAAATCTTGCCATCACTCTGGGTCATCCATCTAATTTTCTACCTCTCATTCTCTTGACCTCATCCCTCATTCCATTACAGCTCAGTTGCCCTCTTCCATGGCCACACCCTGGACATTGTAATCACCCAAAACTGACTCCCTCTGGAAATTAGAGACATTCTAATTACTCATCACAACTTCCCATTCTTTAATTTTCTCACTTGATCCCCCAATACTTCAGTTCTTTGAAATTACCTACTATCTTGACTCTTCTATTTTTCCCAGTGGATTACCTTCCCCATCTTCCTTTTTTTCTCTTCTCTAGCTTAGATTCCATAGTATATCCTTCCAACCTCTTTATCGCTAACACAGAAACACAATCTCTTCTTGAAGACGCTGGGGTCAGGCTTCATTTTTGTTTGTTTGTTTTGTTTTGTTTTGAAGCAGTCTCACCCTGTTGCTCAGGCTGGAGTGCAGTGGTGTGATTTTGGCTTACTGCAACCTCTGCCTCCCAGGTTCAAGCAATTCTCCTGCCTCAGCCTCCCAAGTAGGTGGAATTACAAGGGCATACCAACATGCCTGGTTAAATTTTGTATTTTCTTAGTAGAGACAGGGTTTCGCCATGTTGGCCAGGCTAGTTTCGAACTCCTGACCTCAAGTGATCTACCCCCTACCTTAGCCTCCCAAAGTACTGAGATTATACAGGCGTGAGCCAATGCGCCCAACCAGGATTCCTTTAGAATTCAGAATTTTTCTGGTTTTAAGAACAGTTACACAGTTCATATTCCATATACAATATAACATCCTCAGCAGATTTTAGGGCAGCACTCCATAATCACACAAATTAGAAAGCAAAACATGAACACCTATATTAAATTTGACATATGAAGGCATAAACAGCCTCATATCAATTCATTCAGAGGAGTTTCGAAACCAAATGAGTTATGAAAAAATCTTCAGTTTTCAGAATTTCTTGGATTTTGGAACCTTTAGATAAGGGAGCAGAAGCCTTTATCTTTCCATCTCCTTATCCCATTGTACTTCCAAAAGAATATATTAGAATAGCATCAGTCTTGGATGAATCCAATTTGTTGCTATTTCCACATGTACACTAAGGCTTCTGAGAAAAGTTAGGGAAAACTAACACATCTGCAGATTGATCCCAGTATAAATTAATGATGTCTATCCTCAACTGGAACTTCAATGCTACATGATAATCTGGTTCCCCCGAAATATTACTCTACACATTCTGCACAATGACTATTTTAAACTTATCTATCATTCTCCAACTTTTGAACACCATCTTCCCTTTCTTCATCAGAGTTGCCAGAGAAAAATACAAATAATCAGATTGGAACTCTCTCCTCACTTTTCTCCCACCAAAAAGATAAAATTATCTGTTCAATAATCCATTCTTCTCTTCTGTTACAGCAGACAAGTTGTGCCCTTTTTCACCCAAGTGCTTTCCCAACCTTTCCTACCATTTCAAGAACCTTGTTTCTGGCTAGGCACGGTGGCTCCTGACTATAATCCCAGCACTTTGGGAGGCCAAGACAGGCAGATCACTTGAGGTCAGAGGCCAACATGGTGAAACTCCCTCTCTACTAAAAATACAGAAATTAGCCAGACATGGTGGTGGGTGCCTGTAATCCCACCTACTCAGGAGGCTGAAGCAGGAGAATCGCTTTAACCCAGGAGGTGGAAGTTGCAGTGAGCCAAGATCATGCCACTGCACTCCAGACTCAGTGACAAAGCAAGACTCTGACTCCGTCTTGGAAAAAAAAAAAAAAAAATTTGATCAAGCTGTTTCCCTACTGGACATGTTTTGATGGCTTATAAATGCACGTTAGATAAAAGTCTAGACTCTTCAATCATCTTATCAGACCTTACTTACCTGCCTTTCCAGCCTCAACTCAAGATACTAATGACTCTAACTCTCAGCTTCAGCTATATTTAATGTGCTGTGCTCTCAACTCTCTTTCCTCTCTCTCTTTCTTTCTCTCTCTCTCTCTCTCTCAACTCTGGTTCTCAACAGTGAAAACAGCAGTTTCCTATATCAGAATTACCTGAGAGTTTGTAAAACACTGATTGCTGACACACCCTAAAGAACTTCTGATTCAGTAGATCTGAGGTAGGGCCCAAAGTAATGCCAAGGCTGCTGGTCCAGGGGAATCACTGTATCATAACTGCTTAGTTATTTGTTAATCCCCTCTACACTAGGCTATAAAACCCTATAGGGGCAGAGATTCCAGCTTCCTTATTCATTGTTGTATAGTATCTAACTGTTCCATGGACTATATGCTAAATATATATTGATTTCTTTAATACATTTAAGATATTTCCAAAAATGTTTAAACTTTACAAATTTCCTTTCTGTAAAGGATATTTAAACCTTGTCAAGACAAATATAAAAGTTTCTTCTTTTCATTAGTCTCTATTTACCTTCTCTGAATCAAGAAGATGCTTAAACCAAATATCAAGCATATATTATTTCACAGCATTCCAACTTCTGAGAACTAAGTAGCAACAAAGTTAAGCAGAGATATATGCAGCTTCTTAGCCCTTCCCACAGAGAAACACTAAAAAAAGTATAAATTATCTTTTTAAGCCACAATGTAGGAAGATGAGTAAAACTGACAGATTTTCTCTAATAGTAGAGAAAAGTGCCCTGTCCTATGCCATTTCTTTTCTCTCAGCAATTTAATGTAATATCATAAAAACCATATATATTTGATGATATAACTCATTTCAATTTTATCATCTGTGAAATGAGGAAATTGGACTAACTTATACATAAGGTCTATTTTGGATTTAAAATCCTATACTAAGAGGATTCTGGATAAGAACTCTGTATTTCGTGAATATTAGCAGCTAAATATTGAAAGAGTAGAAAATATACTAGGAATTAAAAATAGGGAGGGTATAATATGCCTGAGAAGAAGTGAGAGGAATTTCAGTTAGATTTATGACAATAGGACTGAATTGATAGAGGAATTAAATCTCCTCTCTTACTGTTTGCAGAAAGCAACAGGTCAGGAGAATAAGCAGTGGAGAACTCTTAAAGCATCTCCAATAGTAGTCAGAAGTGTGAATGGGCTTTCCTACTTCTTCAGGAGCTAATAGACTCAGGGAGAAAACCCATATAGTTCAGAGAGAATCCAATTTAACTGCAATTGGACTATAAACCAATAAGATAGTCAGGGCTATAATGACAGAAAAACAATTATGGAACATAACAGAGAAAAATGTAATCAAAGGACATGACCATTGATCTCCCACTCTAGAAGAAATCACCTCCCACTGAGGCAGAGGTATGGGAGGGGAAAAAAGAAGAGAGAGAAAAGATTAAATGATGGGACATCTCTGATTTTTGTTCTCAATGTGTTTTGTTAATATAGCAAAAATGAAAACAGAGCAAGTCGTTATGAAGACAAAAGAAATCAGTAAAAGCTTCACTAAAATAGTTTTTTATTGCTACTTTAACAAACTTCTATAAATTTAGCGGCATAAATATACACATTTATTATCTTACAGTCCTAGAGGTCAGAAGTCCAAAATAGGTCTCATGGGGCTAAAATCACAGAGAGGATAGGGCTGTGTTTCTTCACAGAAGCTCTAGGGGAGAATCCATTTTCTTGTCTTGTTCAACTTCTAGAGGCTGCCCACATCTGTTTGCTCAGGGCCACCTATCATCTTCAAAAGTCGGTAATGACTAGTCAGGTTTTTCTCACATGGCTGACACTCAATCTTCTTCCTTCCTCTTCCACATTTGATGACTCTCGTGATTACACTGAGCCCACCCAGATAATCGAAGAGAATCTCCCCCATCTCAACAGCTTTAACTGAAACACATCTGAAAAGTCCCTTTCGCTATCCAAGGTAGTAGCCACAGGCTCTCAGGATTAAGTAATGGGTATCTTTGGAAGCCATTATTGCGCCTACCAGAGCAAACTGAAAAAAACAATTTCTGAATTAAAAACAGCAATGCAGGCAATGAAATGAAGTATAAAAATTCCAGAAAACTGAAACAGCAGGTAGAAGACAAGAAATTCACCCAACACTCAAAAGTGTCAGAGATGACAAGAACAAAAGAAAGGGTCAGAGATGATAAGAACAAAAGAAAAGAAGGTACATATAGGAAAAAAACTCAAGATGCACCAAGAATCCAAGAAAGATTAGAATAAAGCTGAAGAAACACAGCTCCAAACAGAAGACAAGTTTTTGTCTAAAAGGAAAGATCTTAGATTACTGATTGAAGTTTAGATAGATTACAAAACAAAGTTAATTAAAAGCAACTAAAATGTAGGCATATCTTGAGATTTTGGGGATCTCAACGGTAAAGAAAAATTCTAAGAGTTTAGAGGAAAAAAATAAATTAATTAGCAAGTCAAATATCTAAAGAGAAAGAGAATCAGAATTGCTAAGAACAGACCCATTATGCAGAGGAATTTTTTGAGATACGCACTAACCACATTGATGTTTTCATATGAGGACAATAAAAAAAGTCATAGAAATGTGAATATTCAGAAAGAATGCCATCTACATTTCATCTATACTTTCTTCCTAGAGAAAGTATATACACTATTTAAGTCATAAGAAAAAAACAAACACACACACACAATAAATACAAGACCCTGACAGCAAGCATTAAAACCCACGGAACATGATTCTAAATAATTGTTCTTCATAGGGTTATAAAACATAAAGCAAATATCAAACATAATTCTTGAAAGAAGCTATACCTGTTAATAAAATAGCAGTTTAATAATAATCTAGGATTAAAATTACTTACTATATAGATAAAAACTTGAAATGGGGAAGCAGAATGTAAACATATTAGTTTTTCTCTTATTAAGTAAAAATGAGACATGATTTAAATTGTAACAAGTTTTCAAAAATAAATTTTAATATGCTGATTCAAAAACCACTGAACTGAATAATTAACACACTAAAGCAGAATGACAATGTTTTGTATTATTGAAGAAAAACAGAAAGCAAAATAGGAGGGAATCATAAGCAATATACAGAATGACAATTTTGTAAAATTTATCTAGGTAAGATTAAAGATGATTTTCTTTTCATCCTTAGAAAGTAGCTCATATTTATTGCAAGAAATTTTGGAAAGAACAAAAATACACTCATACAAAGCTCAATAAGTACTTTTCTAAAAAGTTCATTATTATAAAATCTAAATCAGTATAATTAGAAACTTCTCTGTAATAAGAAGTTATAACGGAATTGTGCCCTGCCCAAGAAACAAAAACATAAAGAAGACAGCACATTCCCAAAAAAATTGTCCGCAAAAAAAAGAGAGAGTTCATATTCATGCCCTTTTTCTCATCCACCAATTATTTTGTTTTAGGATGATAGAGTTGGAGGGAAGTAGTCTCACTGGCTGCTCTATAGAGTAGATGTTCCAAATCTCAGAAATCTAACTCACCTTGTTGAGTGATCTCAAAATAAGTTATAATAAATCTGCCAAGCCTAAACTCTAAATTAGAGTCACATATGGTGTTCATCTTCACCATGCACTTCATTTACCCATGCACACATTCATGAACTAGGATACCAGGCTGGGCATGGCACTACATTATGCCTTTTAGGGGTAGGACTGATGCACCCGAGTGCCTGCCTGGAGTCACTCACAGTATATTTGATGTGTTCTTTAATCTCTTGAAAGACAATTACATATTCATTAGCTGAAAGGAAAAGGGAACAGTTGGCATAAACTCCCATACTAGTAATTACACCACTGTGGTTTAGTATTTAGAGATTAATGTAAATATGTACTCTACTGAGATACTCTAAGGGAGACTGTAATCTACGCTGATAAAGAACTAGTAATATGTCGGGGTCACTACTTGTGGGGGGTCTGTCTTGTAGACCCTGACTTAATGACGGATGAATAAATTTCATTCAGACACAAATTTCTAGTGAATGAGTGGGCTATCAAACCAACTTACTTTCTCTATTTCTGTTAAAATACAGTAGAGTGAGCAGGGACCTGATTTGTAGCTTCGGTTAATTAGATCTCTTTCTGATTCTCACGTGCAATCAGCTAATTTGTTCTTCAATAAGTTCCAAAACTGTTCTGAATCTCAGTTGTCTCATTTGTAAATTAAGGTAAGAATGAACTCTAAGATTTTCTAAAATTATTATTCTTAAATTCAAAATAATCAGGCCTATTTTCTTTCTCCAAAAAAGATTAGAAAGAGAGAGCACAGAATTTATTTAAATTCCATTAAGTCTTCATTAACAAGAAAAAAATGTCCTCACCCTTCTTAGAGCTTCCAATTAGAAATTTTAAAAAGGCAGATGTGTTGTCACAAGAACTAGAAAATAGGCCACAAAACAATACTGATATCCACTAAAAATTATTTAAAACTAGAATTCTTAAAATTGCTGAAGAATATGCAACTAGTAAATTTCAGAAGGTTTATCTGAAAAAGTACATAAAGTGCTACTTACAGAATAATAATGTATATCAATGTGATATACACATATGCAAAAAGAAACTGTGGAACACATATATTGTTAAGTTGATAAAAGTACTTTTTATCTATTATAGCCCGTTGTCTACCATGCTGAGAAAAGGTACACATCATCATACTTGCCAAATTTGTAAGAGAATTCTGTGTCAGTCCTAAGAGGAAGGAATGGGAAAATTCACTAAAAACACTAAGATGTGCTGGATAAAGTATAATAAATAGTCCTTAGATGCACTGCTAAGCCAAGAGGGAACTTAAACTAAGGTGAAAGGCTGTCTAGGCGGTAGATTGTCAGAGATCATGGGGGACAGGGCTTTAAATACTGCTGGGAAACAGATGAGCCCTTGGGCTTCACTGAGGCAGTGAGTTGGAATTGAGACCCACCCATCAAGCTAGCAGCCTCAAAGATCTTCCTATCAGTAAGTGAGTACATCAGAAAAAAAAAAAAATGGTATCTCTACTCGCACTGGGGGAGAACAAGGAAATTCTGTCTGAAGCTCAGGCTCCATGTTGGAAAATAAGAGTCCCTTAAGAAAATCATGACTCTAGGCCCATAAATCACACAAGGTTGGGATTTGAAGTTAGACTATCTGTCAAGTCTGAGAACCCACAGGAGAAGACATTAACACAAAGCAAGGTCCTGAGTTTGTGTTATCTCCCCATGTTCCTCCCACTCACCACCTACCACTAGCAAACATCAAACTCCTCTGGAGAACGAGACCTCAACACAGCCCCATAGGATTCTCTCAAACCAGCCCCAATAAATATAAACTCATCTTGTAAAAGTTAAAAAAAAAACATAGGAGGATGCCACATGTGAGAATCTGCAGAACAGTCCGCAGCAGGATTAGACCCACGAATGTCAGATAATAAATGATTAAAGACAAAACTGAACAGATTGCATTCTCCCTTTTCCACCTCTATTGGTTCAAGAGTCATATATTGTTTCTGTTCTTCAATGCTTAGTCTTAATATTTTAACATGCACACTTGACTTGAAGTCTAAAGGTAATCCTCTTCCCTTGATACGTTTTTCTCTCCAATGCCTCCACTCCCATCTTACATGTTACTGTGGCACAACATTCTACTGCCATTTGTTCTGAAGACTACCTAAATTACTTGCTACTACTTATTTTCCAAGTTTATTTGGGTACCCCATAAGAAGCCAGCAGAATCGTGTTACAAGAACAAGGAGAGTAAGAACAAGATAAATTATTAGTTAATCTAATTTAAGGCCATAAACGAGAGTTTCTAAATAAAATGCAAGTAAATCAAATATGTATCTTTATATTTATATATATACACACACACACACACACACACACACACACACACAAAAGACAGGGTGTGTGTATGTATGACTAAATGGGTTGTATGGATGTATACATATTTCTTATGACTAAATAGGGTTCATTCCAAAATGCAAAGATGATTTAACATTTAAAAGTTTGGTTACATAATTAGCCACTCTAAAAAATTCAAAGAGAGAAAAAAAGCCAATGATCATCTCAAAAGACATGGAAAATGTGTTTGGTAATTTTTAATACACTTTCATGATATTTTGCCAATCTATTAGTAGATAATTAATTTCTTTAACTTATTGAAAGGTAGCTATCAAAATATACACACTAATTGTCATATTTAAGTATTCACTTTCAAAACATATCATATTTAAATGTGACATTCATGTCATATTTAAGTACTCGCTTTCAAAACAGAAACAGGGCCAAGCACAGTGGTTCATGCCTATAATCCCAGCACTTTGGGAGGCCGAGGCAGGCAGTTCACTTGAGGCCAGGAATTTGAGACCAGCCTGGACAACATGGCAAAACCCTATCTCTACTATAATAAAAATACGAAAATTAGCTGGGCGTGGTAGTGCACATCTGTAATCTCAGCTACTTGGGAGGCAGAGGGATGAGAATTGCTTGAACCTGGGAGGCAGGGGTTGCAGTGACTCAAGATAGCACCCTGCATTCCAGCCTGAGTGACAGAGTGAGATTCTGTCTCAAAAAAAAAAAAAAAAAGAATCAGAAAAAAACAACTTATTTTTATCCACACGTAATATAATCACCTACATAGAAAATGCAAGACAACCTATAAACAAACTGTACTAAGAGAGTTTAACAAATTTTCTGAATTAATCATCATGTCATATGAATTAACTGCTCCTACAAAAACACCAGAAAAAAAAATTCTAGTTATTATTTCAAGAAGGAACACATTTACAATAACAAAAGCTCTAATGTATCTAGGAGTGAGTCTAACTTTACAAAAGTTTACAAGAAAACCCAAATAAATGAAGAAATAAAATATTTTGTGAATAAAGATGTAAAGATGTCAATTTTCCCAGAATCAATATGTAAATATAACATGATAAAATTAAAATCCCAAAAGCATTTTTCATGGAACTTGACAGACTCCCTGAACATTAATATGAAAGCACAAAAGAACAACACTATCCAAGATAACTGGAAAACTAATAACTAGATGTCTTACTGAATACTACGTTTTAAGTGATGGTAGTTAGGACATTGTGATATTAGGATATAAATATATAAATAGCTCAACGGAACAGAATAGAGAGCCTGAAACACACATACGATAACCTGATATGAGAGATACGATTTTACCCATCAACTGAAAAAATGACATATCTGTTCATTCTTGTAAAAATATTTAAAAACTGAATATTTATTTTAAACACAGAAATCTATTTCAGGCAACATGGAGATATATATATATAATAAGTAAACCTCTAAAATTTTAAGAAGAAAAGGAAAAAATATATTTATAAGCTCTGAAGAGGGGAATATTTCTAAATATGACCAAAATGCATTGATAAAACTTGACTAATCAAAAATTTAAGACTTCCGTGTTACAAAATATAACGAGTGAAAAGAAAAACTAAACTAGTAGAAACTTTAAAAACACACATAAGAAAGACTTCTCTACAGTGAAATGTAAAGACTTCTTACAAATCAAAAAAGGGGAAAGCCAAACAATCCAATACAAAAATGGCCACAGATGTGGATAGGCAATTCACAGAAGAGAAAACATTAATAGCCAATAAGTACATTAAAAGAAAAGTACATTTACAGGGAATCAGAGAATTAATTACAAACTGCAGTGAGATCCAATTTATTTTCATCAGGTTGGCAAAAATTACCAATTCGGAAAATGTCAAGAGTCAGTGAGGTCAGTCCTACAGTGCTAGTGAAAGTAAAATTTGGTACAATAGCTTTTAAAACCAGTTTGGCAAAAACTATTAACTTTGAACATATTCATACACTAGATCAGAAGACGTTAACCCTAGTTAAAAAAAAAAATCACACATGCCTAAGGAGAAGCACAAGAATTCCAATTGCCACTCTTTTATAATATCAAAATATCAAAAGCAACACATATATATACCTGGTAAACGAATCACAATATTACCAGAAAGATACATTACAAAATACATATATTTGTAATTTGATATATTACAAAAATAAAGTATAGCTTTATATATGCTAATGACAAAAGCAATTTGCACAAGCATACAAGCAGTACACTATTCCTGTGAATATTCAAAACATGCAAAAACCAAGATGGCTGACTAGAGGCATCTGGTACTCACCTCCTCCACAAAGAAGAACTGAAATAGCAAGTAGATAATCACACTTCAAATAGACCACCTAAGAAAGAGTACTGGAATTCAACAGAGAAGTGACAAGAAACACCTAAGGCAAGGAAGAAGAGGGAAGCAAGGCAGCCTGCTGTTCTGGGACTCCGAGAAACCCGGAAAGGCTCCTCAATGCAAGGAAAGAGGAAGTGACCCCCCAGTGGTCCACAATCCCACTGCAGATTGCAATCCTAGCCACAGGAAAGCCCCTCAACCTACAAAGGCCTTGAGACTAACATAGGGAGCTGTGTGGAGCCCATGCAACAGCATTACTCCAGAGATGGAGCTCATGCCATTCCCACCTTCCACCTCACCGTCTAGTCCTAAGCAGCTACAGCAAGGCACCATTTTGAGAGCCCAGCCCCCACCAAATTGCATCCTACCTGGGGCCCAGCACCCCCATCTCTCCACATATCTGAAGCTACACTGACATCCACTGCCTGCAGCCACCACCAGAGCTGACTGCCATAGGCAGCAACTCTACTGCCCACAATAGCAGGGCTACAACACATTTAAAAGTGCTCTGAGGAAAGGCTACTCTGCTTATAGCTGCCACCTGGGCTCTCCAACCACCTGTCTATGGTTGCTGCCACTGAAAGCAACCCTGCCCTCCCCAGCAGTAGGACCACAGCACAGCCACTGCCACCCCCACCAAGCATTCCCCTGAGGAACTGGGGATCACCCCACCCCTACCTACCACACAGGCACACAGCACTTGGGGGCCTGAAGACACGTCCACCTGGCACAGCCCCACTGTCTACGCCCACTGCTCAAGCATGCCAGCCAGGGGCCTGGGGATCACCCTGCCCCATCCACCACCACTGGCACCTGAGCATGCCTCCTGGGAGCCTGAGGATGGGCTCATCCAAACTGCCATTATCACCTCAGCAGGCACATAGCCATATGTGCCACCTGCAGGCCTGGCATCTAGCCCTCCTAGCCTGTTGAAGCCACTGTCAACAGAGTATAGACCACTTGGATCCCACAGGGTTGTCCCATCACTAATACTGCTATCTCCCACACCACACCTGACACCCAGAGGGACCTAAGGATCTACCCACATGCCTGGCCACTGCTGCCTCTCAGGCAAGCCTGGAGGCCCAAGAATCAGCCTGCCTGGACCTCTTATACTTGTACCAGCATATGCCAAGAACAGGCATGCTCAGCCTGCCACTGCCACTACTGAGGCTCAAGGACTGACCCATCTGACATCGCATCCCCCAGCAAATTTTTGCCACAGCCACCACAACCAACCACACCCTAAGCCACTTAAAAAGTTAGACACTACTGATGCGTTACACCCAAAGAAATGACATGGAGATTACACTATTGCACATACTCAGAATCAAAGCCAAAGTGCCCTACCCAACCAACACAATAGATACATCTTCAGGAAAACGTCCTCGCATACGAAAGCAAATTCACAAAACTGGAATAAGAGACTTTTATATCAAATGTGCAAATTATCAACATGAGAACAAAAGAAACAAAAAAAGCAAGGAAATATGACACCTTCAAAAGAGCACAATAATTCTTCAGCAATAGACTTGAATGAAAAAGAAACTTATGAAATTCAGGATAAAGAATTCAAAATAATGATATTTTAAAAAATAGAGAATTCAGATTAAACAATAAAAAGAAATCAGAAAAACTAGGATACGAATGAGAAATTTAGCAAAGAGACAGATATCATTAAAAAGAACCAAATAGAAATCTTGGTACTAAAGAATTCAATGAATGAAATACAAAATACATTCAAAAAGCTTAAACAACAGAAGAGATCTAGTAGAACAATTTAAAATTTGAATACAGGTCTTTTTAAATAACCCAGGCAGACCAGAAGAGGAACAAAAGGATAAAAAAAGAATAAACAAAGCTTATGTGACATATGGGACACAATATACTGATCAAATATTTGAATCTATGTGTTAAAAACCGAAAGAAAAAAAAAATCAAGTCACTTATAAGGGAAACCTCATCAGACTAACAGCAGATTTGTCAGGAAAAACTGTACAGGACAAGAGAGAATGGGATGGGATGACACATTCATTCAAAGTGCTAAACAGAAACAGACACACACACACATACATACACACACACACACACACACACACACACACACACACACACACACCTGCCAGTAAAGATACTATACCCAGCAAAGTTATACTTCATAAGTGAAGAATAAATAATGTATTTCCCAAACAAGCAAAAGCTGAGGGAATTACTACTAGAACATACCTACGAGAAATGCTTAAGGGAGTCCTACACTTGGAAGCAACAGGATAATTTCTACCATCATGAAAGCACACAAAAGTATAAAACCCCCTGGTAGAGCAAACACACAAATGAGGAAGAGAAAGAACTCATATGCTACCACTAAAGAAAACCACAAAACCACAATGATAAACAATAAGAAAGAAAGGAAAAAGGATATACGAAACAACCAAAAATCAATTAACAAAATGACAGGAATAATCCCTCACATATCAATAATAACCAAGAATGTAAATGGATTAAATTTTCTGCTTAAAAGATATAGACTGGCAGAATGGAGTTAAAAACGTTATCCAACTATACTGTTACCCACAAGAAACTCATCTCATCTGTGAAGACACATGTAGACTGAAAGTAAAAAGACAGAAAAAGTTATTCAAGGCAAATGAAAACCAAGAATTAGCACAAGTACCTAAATACATATCAGATAAAATGGACTTTAAAACAGTAAAAGAGACAAAGAGGGTCATTACATAATGATAAAAGAATCAATCCAGGAAGATACAACAATTCTAAGCATATGCACCAAACACAGAAACATCTAGAGGTATAATATCATTAGCTCTAAAGGAAAAAACAGATTCCAATGCAATAATGTTTGGGGGACCCCAACACCCCATTCTCAGCATTAGGGAAAAAATTAACAAAGAAACATTGGATTTAAACTGTACTTTAGACAAAAATGGACTTAATAGACATTTATAGAACATTTCATCCAACTGCTATAGAATATAAATTCTTTGTATCAGCACATGGAACAGTTCCCAGAATAAATCATATATATTTAAATAAAAATCATACCAATTATCTCCTCAGACCACAACAGAAAAAAAAAATCAATTAAAAGAGTAACTTTGGAAACTATGCAAATACATGGAATTAAAAAAAAATACTACTGAATGACCACTGGGCCAAGGAAGAAATTAAGAAGAAAATCAAAAAACTTCTTGAAAGAAATGAAAATTGAAACACAACACACCAAAACCAATGGGATACAACCAAAGAAGTGCAAAGAAGAAAGTTTATAGCAATAAATTTCTACATCAAAATACCAGAAAGATTTCAAATAAACAACCTAACAATGTATCACAAAGAACTAGAAAAGAACAAAATCAAGTCCCAAATAAATAGAAGTAAAAAAATAATAAAGATTAGGGCAAAAGTGAATGAAGTAGACTTAAAAAAAAAAATACAAAGGATCAACCAAACAAGAAGTTAAGTGTTTTGAAAAGATAAAATTTAACTGCTAGCTAGACTAACCAAGAAAAAAGAGACAACTCAAATGTAACTAGAAATGAAAAAAAAAAAAAGGCAGTACAACTGATACCACAGAAATGCAAAAGATCATAGACTATTATAAACAACTATACACTAGCAAACTGGAAAACTAGATGAAATGAATAAATTTCTGGAAACATACAACCTACCAAGATTGAATCAAAAAGTAGAAAACCTAAACAGACCAATAATGAATAATGAGATTGAATCAGTACTAAAAAGTCTCCTGACAAAATAAGTCCAGGACTAAATGATTTCACTGCCAAATTCTACCAAACTTACAAAGAACTAACACAATTCTCAAAGGATTCCAAAATATCAAAAAGGAGGGAATTTTTCCTAATTTATTCTACAAGGCCAGCATTACCTTGATATCAAAACCAGACAAGGACACAACGCAAAAAAAAAAAACCGCAAGGCAATATCCCAGATGAACACAGATGGAAAAAAAAAAAAAAAAAAAAAAACCTCAACAAAATATCAGCAAACTGAATCCAACAGCACAACAAAAAGACAATATACCACATTGCGTTCAGTGGCTTACGCCTGTAATCCCAGAATTTTGGGAGGCCAATGTGGGAGGATTATGTGAGCCCAGGAGTTCAAGACCAGCCTGGGCAACAAAGCAAGATGCCATCTCTACCAAAAATATATGTATTTTTTAATTTTTTAAATTAAAATTTAATTCTAATTAATTAAATTAATTAATTTAATTTAAGGCATAGTAGTGTGCACCTATAGTCCCAGCTATGTGGGAGGCTGAGGCAGAAGAAACCCTTGAGCCCAGGAGGTCGAGATTGCAGTGAGCTATGATTATGCCATTGCACTCCAATCTGAGGGAATTAATAGTAGACCATACCTACAAGAAATACTTAAGGGACTCCTACACTCCCTTAAGCATAGGTGACAGAGTGAGACTCTGTCTCAAAATAATAATAACAATAATAATGCACCATGATGAAGTAGGATTTATCCCATGAATATAATGATGGTTCAACATATGCAAATCAATAAACACAATACATCATATTAACAGAATGAAGAACAAATACTATATGACCATCTCAATAGAAGCAAAAAAACAAATCAGTTGATAAAATTCAACATTCCTTCATGACAAAAACTCTCAGCAAATAGGCATAAAAGGAACATACCTCAACCTAACAAAGGCTATATATGACAAATCCACAGCTAACATACTGAATAGGGAAAAGCTGAAAGCCTTGCTTCTAAGAACTGGAACAACACAGGGATGTCCATTTTCACTACTCCTATTCAACATAATACTAGAAGTTCCAGCCAGAGCAATCAGGCAAGAGAAAGAAATAAAGTCATCCAAATTGGAAAAGATGAAGACAAATTGCACCCCCTTTGCAGATGACATAATCTTACATCTAGAAAAATCTAAAGACTCCACCAAAAATCTCTTACACTGGATAAATTCAGTAAAGTTACAGGATACAAAATCAACACACAAAAATCAGTAGTGTTTTTACACACCAATAGTGAACTATCTGAAAAAGAAATAAAGAGGGCAATCCCCTTTACAATAGCTATAAAAATAAAATAAAAAACACAGGACCAAATTTAACCATGGAAGGAAAAGACCTCTTCAAGGAAAACTATAAACACTGATGAAAGAAACTGAAGAGGACATAAACAAGTGCAAAGACATCTCATGCTCCTAGATCGAAAGAATTAACATTGTTAAAATAATCATACTACCCAAAGCGATTTACAGATTCAATGTAATCCCTATCAAAATACCAATATCACTTTTCAGAGAAATAGAAAAACAATCCTAAAATTTATACAGAACCAAAAACAAGCCTGAATAGCTAAAGCAATCCTGGGCAAAGAGAACAAAACCGGAAACATCACACTATCTGACTTCAAAATATATCACAAGGCTATGTTAACCAAAACAGCATGATATTGGTATAAAAACAGACACTTAGACCAATGGACCAGAATAGAAAACACAGAAATGAATCCCTGTATTTACAGACAACGTATTTTTTTACAAAAGCATCAAGAACCTACATTGAGGAAAGAAACCCTCTTCAATAAGTGGTGCTAGGAAAACTGGATATCCTTATGCAGAAGAATAAAACTGGACCCCTATCTCTCACCACATATAAAAATCAGCTCGAGATAAAGACTTTATTAAGACTGCAAACAATAAAATTACTAAAATAAAACATTGGGGAACACTTCGGGGCATTGATCTAGGCAAATATTTTAAGGCTTGGACCTCAAAAGCGCAAAATAACAAAAACAGGCAAATTGGACTATTTTAAACTAAACATTTCTAAACGATCAATAGAATGAAGAGGCAACTGGTTGGATGGGAGAAAATATTTACAAACTACTCATCTCACAAGGACTAATATCCAGAATATACAAGGAAGGAACTCAAACAAGTCAAGAGTTTTTTTTTTTTAAAGCAGATAATCTCATTAAAAAGTGGGCAAAGGATATGAATACACTTTCTCATAAGAAGACATACAAATGGCCAACAGGTATATGAAAAAATTGCTTAACTTTCCTAATCAGCAGGGAAATGAAAAACAAAACCACAGTGAGATATCATCTTACTGTCAGAATGGCTATTACTAAAAAGTGAAAAAATAACAAATGTTGGCAAGAATGTAAAGAAAAGGGAACACTTATACATTGTTGGTGGGGAATGTACATAGTACAATCACTATAAAAAGACAGTATGGAGATTTCTTAACTAAAAAACACTAAAACCAGAAATTCCATATGATCTACCTATCCCCCCTAGTGGCTATTTATCAAAAAATAAAATAAAAATAAAACAGAAAGAGGAAGGAAGGGAGGAAGAGAGGAAGGGAGGAAGAGGGGAAGAGGGGGAGGCAGGGAATCATCCCAGCACTTTAGGAGGCTGAGGCAGGCAAATTGCTTGTGCTTAGGAGTTTGAGACCAGTCTGGGCAATACGTCTCTACCAAAAATACAAAAAAAAAAAAAAAAAAAAAATTAGTTAGGCGTGGTGGTACCCCTGTAGTCTTAGCTACTTGGGAGGCTGAGGTGGAAGGATCACTTGAGCCTGGGTAGCAGAGATTGCAGTGAGCTGAGATCACAACACTGCATTCCAGCCTGGGTAACAGAGTAAGACCCTATCTCAAAAAAAAAAAAAAAAAAGAAGAAGAGGAAAAAGAAATCAGTGTATCAACATGCATCCACATGTTATCACAGCACTATTCAAAATAGCAGAGACATAGAATCACCCTAAGTGCCTATCAATTAATGAATGGATAAAGAAAATGTGGTATATATACACAATGGAATAATACTTGGTCATAAAAAAGAATGAAATCATGTCAGTTGCAGCAACATGAAATGGAATAAAGGGTCATTATATTAAGTGAAATAAGCTAGGCACAGAAAGACAAATATCCCAGGCATGAGATCTATGAACACAGGACTAGAAAAATTGATCTTATGGATAGTGAATGGAATGGTGGTTACCAGAGGCTGGGAAGGGTAATGGAGAGGTGAGGATAAAGAGGGGTTAGTTAATGAGTACAAACATACAGTTAGATAGAAAGAGTAAGTTCTAATGTTCAACAGCAGAGTAGGGTGACTATAGTTAATGACAATGTATAGCATATTTCCAAATAGCCAGAAGACAGGACTTGAAATGTTCCCAACACAGTGATATGGATAGGAACACATGAATGTGTTTCTAACACATCTCAACAGAAATAATAAGTACATGAGGTGATGAATACCCTGAATAACCTGACTTGATCATTACACATTCCATGCACATAGCAAAACATTACAAGTACCCTGTAAACATGTACAATTATTATGTATTAATAAATAAACCTACAGAAGCCTACTATATATTTTTTATGTTTTTCTCACATATGTATACATCCACAAACACATGCAGAGAGATGATAAATATCAATTAATGGCCTGGGCAAAGAGGAGGTTAATGGAATTAGGAAGGAGTAAAAAAGGCTCCAACTTTATCTGTAATTTCTGACTTGTTTTATTTATTAAGGCCCAAAAGATTTTGAAGAAATTACATCAAAATGTTAACATTTTACAAAGCTTGGTAATGGCTATGTTATTGCTTTATAACTCTCTGTATTTCATTGTGCTCAATATTAAAAAAAAAAATGGAAAGAAAGAAATCAAATTCAGTCTGAGCCATTAAGAGGGAGAGGAAGAAAGGGGAGGGAATGTTAGTTTCCTCATCTGTAAAACAAAGAGAAAAACATTACTTTCTTTTATGTATTGAACCTTGAGAACTCAATTTCTGTGACATCTATTCTCCTGAAGCTTTTAATCAGGTAACCCAGAGGACTTGAAGCTTCATAAACCAAATGTCATTTCTAAAATGCAGCCTTACTTGAAGTGACAGATCAAAACAATAATTCATCCTGATGAAAATGAAAAATTATTTTCCATTATCCCATTTTGCTGAAAGGCTAATAACAATATATTTTCTTATGATCTTATTCCATTTCAATTTTTAAAATGGGATTTTATATCTATTTTAGTTATTATCTTCTACTACCTTCCATTATTGTCCTCTTTTCATTATTACAAAACAGCTTATCTCTGCAAACTATCTTTTTTCTATGACCAGCTAAGAGAAAGCAATAAACTGTACAATTTTTTAACAGCAGCATTTAATATTTTAGATATTGAGAGCAATTTATTTATAACAATTTTAAGGGGAAAAAAGCTAACTGTGTTCCTAATACTTCTGTGAGTAAATGTATTGTACTAGTCCATTTTCATACTGCTATGAAGAAATACCCAACACTGGGTAAATTATAAAGAAAAAGAGGTTTAATGGGCTCATGGTTCCACATAAGGGAGGCCTCACAATTATAGCAGAAGGCAAAGGAGGAGCAAAGGCACATCTTACATGGCGGCAGGCAAGAGAGCATGTGCAGGGAACTGCCCTTTATAAAACCATCAGATCTCGTGAGACTTATTTACTATCATGAGAATAGCACGGGAAAAACCCATCCCTATGATTCCATTACCTCCACCAGGTCCCTCCCATGATGTGAGGATCATGGGAGCTATGATTCAAGATGAGATTTGGGTGGGGACACAGCCAAACCATATCATGTCTATTCCTAATACATCACTTGAAAGAGTAAAATACCATGGTGTAACTGATGACTATAATCCTCAGAAACATTTGCCACCTTGTTTCTTCTGCCTTGTCTCTTCTCCACTGTCACAGCATTGAATTCCCCCTCTGCAACTTCAATGTTGCCCTAGTTTTCCAGCTAATTTTGAATGAGACAGTGGAACCATCTATAGTTGAGTCTCTCCATCTTAACCTATCTTACATAAGTGGGATCTCCATCTGACCATAACAGCTCATTCTTAACATCCCATCAGTCATCTCTACACAATCCAGCATCTCAGAGGTGAGCCCTGCACTATGACCTATGCCATTGAGCTGCGATGCTCCCTGGGTCTTCTCCTCCATTGTCTTCACTAGGTTACTTCAGTAACCTGATCAACCACAATTAAGGTAATACTAAACAGAGTTCTAAGTATGCAAAGCCTTGAGAATTGGAGCCTACACCTGTTCCACTACAAAACCTTCCTGTGCTTGGTGGCAGAAGCTCATCTAAGTCCAAATGTTTTGATATCACCTGCTGAACATTCTAACTTTGAAATCAGCCACCTAGTTCACCAACACACACATCCTACTCCTCTTCCTGCAGGATTGGAACTCCTGCTACTAAAGGCAGTCTGAATCACTGAAAGTTGCTTTATTTCCAACATATGTTTTCAGAAACTAATAAGCTCCATGGCCCTCTCATAAACATATTCTCTGATGCTAAGAAGCAATTATCAACCCACTTTTATTTCTCTCCTGGCCTAAGCCTGCCTAGCACAGTCATGCATGAAATGGGAAAAGTTTAACTTAAGGGCAGTTCTTAAGTGATGTTATACAATTACCAAATGGCAATATTAACATTACCACACAGCAGGGAAAGATTGATTTTTTAAATGACAGTCTTACTAAGGCAAGATACAGATCTTAAAAGACAGAAATCCCCCAGACTATAATTTTTATTTCCTCAGTTAGAAAAAAAACAGCAGGCCATCGTCCCACATTAGCGTGTATTTACAGCAAAGCTGCAACAAAAGTTCAAAGAAAAGCAGCTGGAGAAGTTAAGAGTGTGAAAAGAAGATCGGGCAAACAGTTCCCTAACAGGCAAGAAGTGGGAGAAAGCCAGATCCACTTTGAAGGATAAAGGAGTAGCTCCGTTAACCATTAAAGACTAAACCAATTAAAAAGGATGTATCAGAAAGAAAAATAAACAAACATGAAAGGTGTCATATGTGGTTTACCCTAGATGCCCCTGTACAATTTCGTCTTATGAATAGAACATTCAAATGGGCTCTCAGATTCCAAAATATCTCCTCTCAAACCTTATCAGAGTTTATAAACACAAAAGGAGATATAAGATGAATTTAAATTGCCATATGAGAACAAATTTAACTTCTAATAGAAACACGGTTCAAGATGAAGTCAGAAGTCTCAATGTTTATCTCCACATGCATTTATTCCTGGCAATACGTTGGAGTTTTCCATAGAGTGTTTATCTAACATGGCCTTCCTTTGATGGGTTTTCTGGCACACCACATACACAGACCATATGTAGTCGTTACCTCTTTCTCCCTGTAAAGAACTTCCAGAATAATCATGGGGAAAAGGGAAAGAACCAACATATGTCAGGTATCTATTAAATGGCTGATACCATACAAAGTGCTTAGCAGTTATTTTGCCATTTAAATTTGTGACCACAGTGTATGTTATTGGAATTCTAGAGATTTTAAACATAAAGCTGAAAGAGACCTATGTACTGAAGATCCCCTAGCTATGGTGTGTAACAGTCTAGATTTGAACCAAAACCAGCATGGTCTATGCCCATGCAATGCCTTTGCTCAATTCCATGTTAGACAAGGCCAGATCACACTATGTCTTTATTGTGCAGCACTGGAAACATACTTCATACTGCAATTAATTGTTCACATTTTAGTTTGAAAGAAAGCATGAACAAGATAATCTGTAATCCCTTACTTCAGAGACTCATAATTTAATAATTACAACCATTGTATTAATTCCCTTACTTTGTAGCCTTCTGTATGTCTCATTTTTGTATTCTTGAGTCGACATTCTGGTTATAACTTCAATCTATTTTCTCACTTAGAAAATAAAGAGAGGAAGTGGAATTACCTTTTTAAACCTTAAGAGTCATTGAATCGTTTTATGCAAAATAGTAAACTGATCTAATCAATATTTTTTAAAAAATAAAAATGAATAACCCACCAACTACAAAAACACATTTTAGAAAGGCAACTGAATAAATCTGAATATGAATTGAGTAACAAGTGATTTAAGAAGCTGTTTATACTTTTGCTAAGTGTGATAATGACAGTGTGGTTATTTAAGTAAATTATTTTTTTGATACGCATATTAACATGAGGGGATTTTTTTGAAAGATGACAATGCTAGGGATTCTAGAATACTTCATCCCAAAAAAAGGGGGCAAATGAAGCAAGTGTGTCAAAATGTTATTACTGAATCTAGGTGGTGGCTATATTGAGATTCATTGTTATTTTTATTTTTGTGAATGTCTAAAAACTATCATAGTACAAAATTCTACCAAAAAAAAAAAAACCCACAAATCTTTCAGCCTCCAAAAAAAGCAAGCCATTTAATGTAAAATTCAGTTCCTTTTATAAAAAAAAAAAAATCTACTTTCTCATATCAGAAATAAAATCTTCTAAAACACTGATTTTGGAAATATATTTTGTTGAGAGAACCCCATAGGTAAGGATGTCCAAAAACAAGTGTCTTCCAAAACACAACAAGCAGGCACCAATCACTTTTTTTTTTTTTTTGAGATGGAGTCTCACTCTGTCACCCAGGCTGGAGTGCAGTAGCGTGATATCAGCTCACTGCAACCTCTACCTCTCCGGTTCAAGTCACTCTCCTGCCTTAGCCTCCGGAGTAGCTGGGATTACAGGCATATGCCACCACACCCAGCTGATTTCTGTACTTTTAGTAGACATGGAGTTGCACCATATTAGCCAGGATGGTCTCTAACTTCTGCCCTCAGATGATCCACCCACCTCAGCCTCCCAAAGTACTGCGATTACAGGCGTGAGCCACTGCACCCAGCCCTAATAACCTTTTATCAGAACCCTGAATGAGAACTGGAGGAACAACCTCTTAACTAAGACATTGAAAATCTACCCAAATTCACATCTTCAATGAAAGCTACAGGAAATCACTTGGAGGAATCGAAGTATCTTTATCTCCTTGGCTTAAAACCAAAGTGGTCATGAACAGTCAACCTACCGAATGGGAGAAAATTTTTGCAATCTATCCATCTGACAAATGGCTAATATCCAGAATTTACAAGGAACTTAAACAAATTTATGAGAGGAAAAACAAACCACCTCATCCAAATGTGAGTGAAGAATATGAACAGATACTTCTCAAAAGAAGACATTTATGCAGCCAACAACCATATGAAAAAAAAGCTCTTCATCCCTGGTCATTAGAGAAATGCAAATAAAAACCACAATGAGATACCATCTCACACCAGTTAGAATGGCAATTATTAAAAAGTCAGGAAACAACAGATGCTGGTGAGGCTGTGGAGAAATGGGAATGCTTTTAACCTGTTGGCGGGAGATAAATTAGTGAACCGTTGTGGAAGACAGTGTGGCAACTCCTCAAGGATCTAGAACCAAAAATACCATTTGACCCAGCAATCCCATTACTGGGTATACTCAAAGGATTACAAATCATTCTACTATAAAGACACATGCACACATATGTTTATTGCAGTACTATTTACAATAGCAAAGACTTGGAACCAACCCAAATGTCCATCAATGATAGACTGGATAAAGAAAATGTGGCACATATATACCATGGAATACTATGCAGCCATAAAAAAGAATGAGTTCGTGTCCTTTGCCGGGACATGGATGAAGCTGGAAACCATCATTCTCAGCAAACTAACACAGGAACAGAAAACCAAATACCACATGTTCTTACTCATAAGTGGGAGATGAACAATGAGAGCACATGAACACAGGGAGGGGAACATCACACACCAGTGCCCACTGGGAGTGGGGCACTAGGGGGAGGGAGAGCATTAGGACAAATACCTAATGCACGTGGGCTTAAAACCTAGATAATGGACTGGGTGCAGTGGCTCACGCCTGTAATCCCAGCATTTTGGGAGGTCAAGGCAGGCAGATCATAAGGTCAGGAGTTCGAGACCAGTCTGGCCAACATAGTGAAACCCCATCTCTACTAAAATACAAAAATTAGCTGGGCACAGTGGTACGTGCCTATAGTTGTAGCTATTCAGGAGGCTGAGGCAGGAGAATCGCTTGAACCTGAGAGGCAGAGGTTGTGGTGAGTCAAGATCGCACCACTGCGCTCCAGTCTGAGCAACAGAGTGAGACTCTGTCTCAAAAAAAAAAAAAAAACCTAGATGATGGGTTGATAGGTACAGCAAACTACCATGGTACATGTATACCTATGTAACAAACATGCATATTCTGCACATGTATCCCACAACTTAAAGTAAAATATTTTAAAATACATAACTTAAATTCAAGTAAATAAATAAAAAAAAATTTTTAAATGGTCACGTAACAAATGAGAGACAGAATCATATACCTTGAAAAATACTGATGAAGAAGAGTCTTTCCTGAATACCTTTTAGGTTCTCAGGTATCTATTCTGGTCTTTAACATAAACCTAGGTTTGAGAGAAGACAAACTGCTCACTCTGGTACTGAACTATTGACTTAATTCATGACAAATGAAAATGAAACTTTCAACCCAACTTCTACCCACAGTAACCTGACCAAGCACAGGGTAATGCTTAACAGTGCTAGAAAGAGAAAATGGCTCTGGAGAGCTGCATGTTTGTTTGGTTTCCTACTCCATCCCCATGCCCCCAGTATCCACAGGACATGAACACATTAACTCAACTTCATGATGAACAGGTTCCTGTCTACAAATACATCCTGGGAGTTTCCTTTGGATAAGGAAACTCTTTATCAGTGTCTGGACCAGCAGAATTACAAATCGGCTACAAACACAGCGTCTTCTTGCTGCTGCTAGTCCAGTTTCGTCTTAGTATTCATCACCTAGCTTTGTAAGAGCTAGGTGCTCTCTCAGCATGAGAAAACAAAAATCTGTCTCACAGTCCAGGCAGGGGTAAAGCAGAGAATACAAACTTGCCCCACTTCAAAGCACAAGGCATATCTTTCACTAACTAAACAGCAATCCCAGCAGGCGTGACAATGCAAGCTTTCTTCCCTATTGTTGTTTGAAACAATCACAAGTTATTTGCTCATATTAATTAGTTTATATGTAGTATTAGGCAGCCTTGATTAGAAAAATGCTCTTTGTTACCAAATGAATACAGTAATGAACAAAATCAAAAGCTTTTTTAAAAATTGTTGTGTTGGCCTTAGAAAAGGATTTTCAGGCCTTTTACACTTGAATGTGGATTTATCTTTACACAGGTCCCTGAATTCACTTGAAAAGAATGCAAGTTGATGTGCCAAACAATACCAGACTCAGGTGATAGAATGAGCTGCTTATTATGCTTTGCCTAAGAAGATGCTATATCTAAATTATTTTTACCTTTTTTGAACCTGGGGAAAACTGGTGAGGGAGACGACATCAGTAGAAGCTTGCAGGCAAGGGCAAGTCAGCCTTGGACTAAATTTGACTGCACAAATTACATGTGAAGAACTGACATATAATCAGGAGGCCCATAATTGGCGAAAGGATCCTGGGAAGCAAGTGACCCAATGGTCTTCATCTCTCCAGAAGAAGCTATCTGTCTCTATGACCTAATGCCTGAATGTATAGCTGACTCCTTCCCAGTGGGCTTAGTTCCCCCACCATCGGAGGCTGCCACTATTCCCAAAATGTAGTGAGAATAATGGAAGGAACTACCCGGGTTAAGGTTAATTAACAAACTTACTCAGTAAAAGAATTATCGAAAGTCAGGACTTGAACCCAGGTCTATTTCAAAGGCTGGGACCATTAAGCTAACAAAGACTTCTTTAAGATCAATGTTAAATTCTTTAATATGGTTTGCCAAGACCTTGTAAAAGCTCCAACTTTACAACCTAACCCATTTATGCTAATTCTAGCATTTGCCAATTTCTGCAGTGTAACAATTCCACGTGGTTGATTTCAAGCTGCTAGCATGAAGTCCATCAGCTCGCAAAACTCCTGAAAATTTAACAATCCACCTCTGTGAGTTAGTATAGGTGGCTCTAGGGACAGCACTGTTTACAATCCCATGCCCCACTGTACCACAACCATCCAAAACAAAATTCTAAATGCTTTGCTCTCTCTCTCTCACATCTTGGAACAACTGATATTCACCTATGCCTTTTCTTCTCCTTTACCAAAATAACTCATAGTCATTTGTTCTCAGCCTAGTGGTCTTCCTTCAGGAAGCCTTCCCTGATCCTCCAAGTCTTTTCTTGGTTCTCCACTTCTTCCCAGAGCACCCATACTTCCTGTATTTGTGCATTCTTGCATTGGTGGCACCCGCACTGTAACTTTTTATCCATATATCTCCCACTGTATCTCTAAACTTACTTCTTTTATTTATTCCTATATTTATATTTATCCCCAGGCCTGCTACAAGGCTTGCTGAACAATAATAATAATGCCTGCTAACATGTATTCGGCTATATGTGCCCAGAATAGGTGCCAGGCACTATTCTGAGTTTTATAGAAATTATTTCATTTCCTCCTTATGAAGAAAACAACCCTATCAGGTTGGCTTCATTATTACTATTCTCATTCTGTGGGTAAGGAAATAGAGGCACTAAGAGGGTGAACACCTTCCCCTCCAGGCTCAGGTAATTAGTAAATTGAAGCAGGTGACTGGTGAGCCCATGTGCCTCCTTCAAGAAACCAGTGTTTCTTGGCCATTTTTTAATCCTCATTAGTGATCTTTAAGGAGGAAAGTTAATTAAATTTAAATTCTCTCTAATGAGAAAAAAACTAAATACTAAGGAATAGGATTTTGTTGGATAGAGGTATTAGCTTTGGAGGGATATTTTCATCTCCTAAGACCCAATTCTTGTCTTCTTGGAGCAATACCATTATGTCAAGAATGTATGTTTTAGACCTTTCATTATGCACTTCCATTAATGTATCATATATTTGTCCCTAAAAATACACAGTCTTGTTTTAGAATTGTAATGATATCTTTCCCTAAGTACTATTTTGCATCTTGTTTTTTCTTCCCTACAATATCTTGGAGTGATACATAGCTGTGTAGATATCTTCATCTGAAAACTACTGAATAGTGGTCAGGTATGGTGGCTCACTCCTGTAATCCCAGCACTTTGGGAGGTCGAGATAGGCAGATCACCTGAGGTCAGGAGCTCGAGACCAGCCTGGCCAACATGGTGAAACCCTATCTCTACTAAAAATACAAAAATCAGCCAAGCACACACCTATAATCCCAGCTACTTGGGAGGTTGATGCAGAAGAATCACTGAACCCAGGAGGCAGAGGTTGCAGTGAGCTGAGATCACACCACGGCACTCCAGCCTAGGCAACACAGTGAGGCTCTGTCACAAAAAGAAAAACTAAATAAACTACTGAATAGTATTTCAATCACGTCCACATTCCTGAATTCATTAAGGCTTACTGCAATTGGATATTCACAAAATTTTTTACTTCTTGGTTTGCAACCAATGCTTCAATGAATATTTTTATACACTCCTTGAGCTTATGTGTGAGTGTTTTTTATTGTAGATTCCAAGACAGGAGCAGGGTATGTGCAAAAGTATATAATTTTAATAGATATTGTCGAATTACCCTTCAGAGTAACTGTACCAATTTACTTTCCCACAGAGAATTTACAAGAGTATACATTTCCCCCACTGACTGTATGAAATATAACCTCTTTCTCCCTTGGGCAGTGTTAAACATTGTAATTAAATGAGTCATGTAGAGGTATTTCTATTCCTCACCAGCTGATAAGAAAATGCCATTGGAAATGCTGACAGATGACAGCAGCAACACTGGGATATGGAAATGCCTTGTCTAGAAAACCTGTGCTAGCCTAACTCACCTCACAAAAGGACTAAGAAGAGTCATCACATGGGAACAGCTGCAGTGGACTTTGAAATGGTGACCTCAGGTAACAGGCACTAAATCTCTTTGCCCATTCTCCAAGTCTCTCATACACCAAAAAAATCTCTTGAGGATAAGGGAAACCGAACACCCAAAGTAAATGAAGTGTTGAAAGGACAATGATACACTTACCAGAAAGAGAAATGCATATGACGGTGGTAACACTAAACATTCTGGAAAATAATACTAATGACCTTAGTATTTTATTCTTTATTCATACGATAAGAATTCAGGGCTTTATTCATATGATAAAATCCCAAGGTTGATAACAATGATGACATCCCAAATGGTGCTGAGAAAACACTATACTAAATGAAGTAAAAATGTCCCTTGTTCTTTTTCTCTTTCTTCGCTCCGTCTCTCACAAACACACATGCCCCTACTTGAAATACATACAAAATTGAATAACCTGCAAAATCGTACTGAAAAAAACAGTGTGGAACAACGTTCTGTATCAAGTTCAAATTTCAATCAATATAGCTCTTTCTTGAAAGTATACTTTTTTCTTTAAAGTTGGCCGAGGCCAGATGCAGTGGCTCATGCCTGTAATCCCAGCACTTTGGGAGGCCAAGACGAACAATCACCTGAGGTCAGGAGTTTGAGACCAGCCTGGCCAACATGGGGAAACCCTATCTCTACTAAAATACAAAATTAGCCAGGCATGGTAGTAGGCGTCCGTAATATTAGCTACCCAGGAAGCTGAGACAGAACAATCACTTGAACCTGAGAGACAGAGGTTGCAATGAGCCAAGATCGCGCCACTGGGTTCCAGCCTGGGCAACAGAGCGAAACTCCCTCTCAAAAAAATAAATAAATAAAGTTGGGCGAAAAATGATTGTCATGAATGAGAGAGAAGGTCACACTATAGAAAGAAAATATGGATAAAGCTGGAAACCATCATTCTCACCAAACTGACACAAGAACAAAAAACCAAACACCACATGTTCTCACTCGTAAGTGGGTGCTGAACAATGAGAACACAGGGACACAGGGAGGGGAACATCACCTACCAGGGACCTGTCGGGGGTGGGACGCTAGAAGAGGGATAGCAGGGAGTAGGGGGATAGAGGGGGGATAGCATTAGGAGAAATACCTAACGCAGATGACAGGGTAATGGATGCAGCAAACCACCATGGCATGTGTATATCTATGTAACAAACCTGCACATTCTGCACATGTACCCCAGAACTTAAAGTATAATTTTATAAAAAAAGAAAGAAAGAAGATAAATGAAGAGTAAATGCGAAACAACACTTGCTGAGTACTCTATATGCCGCATGTATATAAACTAACATTTAATCCATGTAACCATCGTGTGAGGAATGATTACATGCAAGGAAACTGCTGAAAGAGGGTGGCATGACTAAGGCTCTTTATCCCTCAGTCAGAGAAACAGGGATGTGAACTGTGGCCTTATGACTCCAAAGTCTGTTTCCACATTGTACTATGCTGCCTGCTGAATCTGAAAGAGTCCAGTGAATGCTTGATTAGATCAGGCTGTAAAATCATCTGAACAAAGACCATGTTTCTGCTGTATTACTGCTCTTCACTGAACAGAAAAAATAACTCATATGATTGCTGTTCAGAAGTTTCTGGATTTGCATTTTGTTTTCAAAGTTCCTAGAGCAGGTCAAGGCAAAAGAGTAAGTATAGGAGGAGGACAAGACAGCCTTCAGAAAACTTGCTATAAAGTTAGATCCATTCTGATATATTTCATCAACTTCCACCCCCCGCCACGAAAGTCAAGAGAGGAAAAGCAGCAGGGTTTACTATTGACCTATTTTGATTTAGAGTCTGATGCCTATAGTGACAGCTGGGCATCCTAAGGACTGAAAACCAAGGCATCCTAAGAACAGAGGCCAGTTCACTAAAATCACTTGTTTATTGTTCCAGCTGCTTCCTGACCTAAATGGCACCTCACTCACAAAAGCACCATTATTCAAATATGCACCAAATGATAGCGAGAGAGATATATATGATTCCTAGAGTCAAACACATTTTCTAAAACCCAATTTAAATATTTGACAAAATTATGATTACCTCAGACCTCTGCTAGTTTGAAGTCCTTACCTGGGGCTGTGAAATTGCAGGGATGGAAGTAGAGATGGCAGCCATGACCGCTCTGTGGTTGTAGGCAGTGAACGGGCCCCAGAACTATGGGAGACAAATTTTCTTGTTTGCGAATCAGATCGAGGTCATGCTAGGAGAAACTGTGTACCTGGAAAACAACAGGAAAACCCACATTTAGTATAAAAGACTAGCATATGGGTATGAAGTACCATGGGCCAAAGGAGGCAAGAATCCCTACACATCAGTGTCAAATAATAGCTTAATGCAAACAGGAAGCCAGTAAGGAAAATCTAACATCTAAATTCCATGATTTCCATGCTATCTGTCCAAATACTCTTAAGTTGAGGAATTTTCATAGGTTTGAATCAAACTCTGTGTCCCTGCTAGATGTTTTGGGGAGAGAGTTTCAAGTTACAGAGCTAGGGTGGGTGACTGAGGGGGGAAAAGCCATCCTGACATATATAATAATGGAACTGAATAATCCACAGTGAAGAACTGATGGCTTACATAGAGGGCAAAGAGAATGCAGTAACCACTCTCATTTATCTGAGGAGTGGATTCTAAGCCCCCGCCCCCTAGTGGATACTTGAAACTGGATAGTGGGTCCCACGCAATGGCTCATGCCTGAAATCTCAGCACTTTGGGAAGTCGAGGCAGGCGGATCACCTGAGGTCAGGAGTTTAAGACCAGCCTGGCCAACATGGCAAAACCCCATCTCTACTAAAAATACAAAAAATAGCTGGGCACGGTGGCACATGCCTGTAATCCTAGCTACTCGGGAGGCTGAGGCAGGAGAATTGCTTGAACCTGGAAGGTGGCGGTTGCAGTGAGCCAAGATGGCACCAGTGCACTCCAGCCTGGGCAACAGAGCGAGACTTTATCTCAAAACAAAAGAAAAAAAAGAAAGAAAGAAACTAAGAAACTGTGAATAATAGCCAACCCTGTATATAACAGAGACAGCTACTAAGTGACTAATGTACGGGTAGCATACGCAGTGTGGAAATGCAGGACAAAGGGATGAATCACATGGACAGTGTGAGATTTCATCCACACTATTCAGAATGGTGTGCAATTTACAACTTGTGAATTGTTTATCTCTGAAATTTTTCATTTAATATTTTTGGACCAAGTTTAATTGCAGGTAACTGTTAACAGTAGAAAGTGAAACTTCAGATAAGGGTGGACTGCCCTAATACCATCAAGTGATTAGATATCACCCAGTCCAATCCCACCTATTTGCACAAGAAAAATTGAGGCTGAGAGAAGAAAGGGACTAGAATCACACATTTAATGTTAGAACCAGGACTACAGCAGGACTATAGGACCAGGCCTATGAAATATAACAAAAGTGATTGTGTTCCCTGCGTCTATTAGGACCAGGCCTATATGAAACAAAACAAAAGTGTTTGTGTTCCCTGCCTATATTTCCTCAAGGAACTTAGTTGCCACTTTTAAGACTAAAGAAAGGCAAGATACCTGATCCTGTAGGAGTCAGTCATGAGAGGTCAGGTATTCAGATAGGTGGATGGGGAGCTTCATAAATCAGACATCCACCTGTGTGAAGAAGAGTGCATTTCTAAAATCCTTTTGACATCCTCGAAGAGAGGAGGTAAATAAGCACAATGTATAACTAAATCTTCTCTTATTAACATGTTCATTAAGAAAATTCAAAAAGATGCTAACTTCCCTACAGTAAATCATGGCCCTAGTTCTGTCCAAAGGCTGATGTGACTCTTTCCACATTGCAATTTAGTGCAGGAGAAAAAAGGTTTTATTTTAAGAAAAGAATTTTAAAAAATTCTTTCATTTTTAAGAAACATTTTCATTTTCAGGTGGTTTTTATACCCCCTAACAATATCTATTATTTTATTCAAAAGACCTTATTGGCCGGGCGCAGCGGCTCACATCTGTAATCTCAGAACTTTGGGAGGCAGAGGCCAGCGGATTATTAGAGGTCAGGAGTTTCAGATCAGCCTGACCAACATGGTGAAACCCCATCTCTACTAAAAATATAAAAATTAGCTGGGCATGGTGGCACATGACTGTAATCTCACTGACTCAGGATGCTGAGGCAGGAGAATTACTTGAACCCAGCAGGCGGAGGTTGCAGTGAGCTGAGGTGGTGCCACTGCACTTCAAACTGGGTGACAGAATGAGACTCTATCTCAAAAAAAAAATAAAGACGTTATTGAACATCTGTAGGGAACTGGGAGCACAAGAAGTAAGGCTAAGCCAGCCTTGCCTTTAGGGAGCTTTTGTCTGTAAATATACTTTCTAGTTTCACCAACATGCAAGATGATACCTGAACACTTTTGACACTATTGGGAAATTATACTTTTCATAATAGTAAAAGTAATGAACCAGAGATCACAAGATCCAAGTCTTGTACAGTAGGAACTGTGGAGTTAGGGCATTTAATCCAAGTCCTCTGTCCCCCAAATCCCATGGTGCTACCCTATATTAGCGCAGGGATACTGGGCAAATGAGAAGCTCAGAAGAACTGCTTTTCTAAGAAATAATCTAGGTTTGATAGCGACTTCTATAAGCTTAAATTTTTAATTGCTATGTTTTTGTGCAGTATCCTTCATACTACAGTTTCAATCACTTTAGGTTCTAGTTGCTTAGAACTGTAGAGCCTTCCTATTTTCTTCCCTCATTAGAGCAATTATTTTTATTGACAAATAAGTAGTTAAGTTCTCAAGCTATCTTGTCATGATGTTCAACACAGAATTCCATAGCTGCCCTGTGACAATACTGATGTTCTCCTCAGTCCCAGTGTTAGCAGCAAAAAAAGACTTATCACACTGTGAAGGTAAATAAACAGTCCAGGAGAAAAGTATATGTATACAGAACCTTGATTTTTTCAAGATGACTGCTAGAGTGCCAAACCTACCCAAGAAAATTACAGGACCCTCACAGTGTACTGTTTTATACTGAACTTATTCCTGGTACTATTTTGTACCCACTCCTACTTTCATTTTTCCCTTCTCCCTCTTATGTATTTATAATTCACATTATCTTGTTCTGTGTGACATAAATAAATATATCAATAATATAACTAAAAAGAAAAAAATCAAGCACACAGATTCCATTCTTAAGGACGCATACTACATGCTCAGGTCCAATATCCTTTCACCAAGGTAAGTTATTAAGCAATATAACCTTATAATATTTTCAATATTCAGAATACAGAGAGTTGCCTGAAAGCTAAACACAGGCACCTAGCTTATAGTAAGGAAAGCGATATAGAAATAGATGAGATCCACGAAACAAATATGCCATATGGCGTTATTACAAACAACAGCAGAGGGAAAGATGGGAGGCTGGGAATTAATGAGGCCACTGGATGCCAACCATTGGAGCAGTCATTTCCCCTAGTGTTTGAGGAAGTTACTATTGAGTTATTTTACAGAAGAGATACCGGAGGCTTTGAAAGGTGTTGTGAGGTTATGCAATATACCCATAGTCCCACAGTCAGGAAATGAAAGAGCTGAGGTAGGTCTGAACCAGGACCAACCAATGCTAAGACTTATACTGTTTCCATAGGCCAATACTCCAAGTGATCAAAGATTAAGAAAAGATGGAAAGCACATGGAATCTTTAAGCAAAAATGTCAGATAAAATATGGAGAAAGTAGGATGAAAGTCAGACAACCTACAGAGTAACCCTGAGACAGAGAACCTTGTGCTGCTCTCATCTACATAAAATTTTAATCATGTGACCCTCATTTGGATGTTTCATTTCCTGGAGATTCCCAATAAATATGACAGATTGTTAGTTTCACATTTTCAAAAACAAAATAAGACAGAAAATTAACTGCCTTCTTCTAAAACATGAGACATGTCTAATTTTGAGCCTTTTGTTGAACCTATTCACACATTACAAGAATGCTTTAAAAATTCGTGTACGGTTACTTTGCCAAATACAAGGGCTACATGACATAACTTCAAAGGTATAAATCAGTTTTCTCCTGGGAGTGAAGTCTTAAAATTATATCATGAAATCTATTTACTTCCCAACTTATTTACAAAACTGCACATATCGTGGGGAATCAAACAAGGCAAAAAAGTCATTCCCCTAAGTAATCACGCCATGCAGTATCGAGCTGAGTAAGTTGGTTCACTTTGACAGATGAACCCCCTGCCTTACCAGAGCCCCAGACTGCCAACTAGAGAGTTGCACAATAATTTTTAAAGAAATACACCCCTCTGAACTCTTCCAAGTACTTGGATACCTGTTCTGCAAGTCTGCCATCAGCCGAACTCTCCATTTCCTTTGCTTGAACTTCAAAACTGTGTTCTAGCCACAGAAAACCACAAAGTAATGTGGGTTTGCCCTGCTGACATCAGGCTCTCTAACTGCCCTTGGAGCGTTATTGTTACCCCTTCTCTTCTTTCCTAATTTCTCCATTTTCTATTATCCTAGGCATCTCTTCTCATCTCTATTTCTCTTCTCAAACTGTAAAATTACCTCTAATGCTTCTCACTTGCAAAAGATGAGCTTTATCATCTATTTATTTATTGGATGATTCATCCATTCTTTTACAGTCACTAGGTCTAAATTACCTTAATATCCCCCTTCAATTCAAATCACATGTATAAAATACAATTTCCAAATACGAAAGCTATATAAGCTCATTTCTTTGTGCCAGACTGCCAAATAAATGACCAGTTGATTAGAAGAGGAAATATCCTGAATCAGCCCTGGAAACTACAGATAGATCTCACCTATTGCTTAAACGTCTGGAAATGCATACTTGAAAGAATCAAAAGGTTGACAAAAGGACTAAGACGCAACATCCTCTTCATGTGAAACTGCAACTGCATGACCAGAAAATAAGCAAATGAGAATGCACTAAACCCATAATGATACCCCTAGTTCAGCGGGATAGGGACTGAGGGAACTAAGCCCAGGAAGACTTGGTGTACATTTAAAATGCACTAATTCCTTTAAAAGGATTCCTGGCTTCAGAGGCCAGCCAAGCAAGTAACCTCTGGCTGCATTTACTTCTGATTGACAGGTGGCCATGATGACTACCACGGAAAACATGTGGGACAAAGACACTCCCAGCTGGCTCCTGGCAATGGCAGCCATGCCAAGTGACAATGACCTTGCTAATTACTGAGTGCCACACCAAACACCTAAAAGAAAGTCTATGGTTTGAGGCAAACTTCCCTTTGATTACTTCTGGAGCTAATGCTGGCTGTTTTCCCAGGCCTCACAGGAATATGAATTCATAATTGGTAAATTAATCTACTACAAATATAACCTTTTCCCTTTGTCTGGACTTGAGTCAAATAGTGACTCATACAAGTTTCTTGAAAGAACACAGGGTTGCTAATGCATGTGGGGCTTAAAACCTAGATGACGGGTTGATAGGTGCAGCAAACCACCATGGCACGTGTATACCTGTGTAACAAATCTGCACATTCTGCATATGTATCCCAGAACTTAAGGTAAAATTTAAAAGAAAAAAAGAAAGAACACAGGGCAATGCCGAATATGCACTGACTTCCCTAAGGATAAGCAAAGGAGAAAAATCTAAATCCACCAGGCAAATAGAACATATTATGGTTCAAAAAAGGGGAAGATTCTAGAATCAGAGCAAATATTTACTTAATAAATAGGTATACTATATAAAAGATAAAACTCTACTAACAGAAAATTTCTAGCTCATATTCTTAAAATTCCCGAGGACAGAGCAGAATCTTTGAACACAGAGCAGGTAGTCATAGAAAGAAATATGAGATCAATAAAGAGTTTGTATTAACCAGAAAAGAAAATGTGAATTATGAACTTGAATAAAAGCAACCAAAGAAGCAGAAAGTAAGTATTTTTAAAAAGCAAAAAATAAAATTATGACGTAAAGATAAAACAGACTTCTCAGGGGTGGTTGTGGGAAGCTAAGTGAGTAAAGATTTTAAAGCCTTCATCCCCAAAACAGAATAGATGAACAAAAAGCAATAAAGGAGGAAAGAAGAAACCATCAGTGCTGAAACCAGGAAAGGTCAAATTTATCCTCAAAACTTTCAAAAACTATTACAGATACATAACAATTTAGATAAAATGGAGGAATTTTTCAGACTATGTATCATTCTTCAGAGAGCCCTATGGTCTGATAGAACCAAAAAAAAAAAAAAAAAATCCTGAACCCCAAACCTGAAGGAACAAGATGAGATAGAGGCAGGCCAGAGATGAAGCTTGTCTTTCTTATTATCTCTTCCCCCCTACTGGAGCTAAACATCATCTGAAGCCAGTCTCACACCATCTAAGGCCTGAGACTGAAAGATGTTTCTCTCTGGAATCTGAGATGAATAGGTTTAACAATAGTAACATCAAGAAGAATATATTGGACTTATTCAAACAAAAACAGGATGCTTAAAAAGTAGTAATTCAAAATTCTAAAAAAGTTGATCCCCACAGAAGTAGAGAGTTGATCCCAAGTAGTGGTTACCAAAGGCTGGGGTGGTTTCGGGAGAGGGAGTTGGGAAGATATTGATGAAAGGATACATATTTACAGTTAGACAAGAGGCACAAGGTCAGCTCTATGGTAGTTAGACAAGAGGAATAAAGTCAGATCTATTGTATAGGATGGTGACTATAGACAATGACGATATATGGTATTCTTGGAAAATGCTAAGGGCGTGGATGTTAACTGTTCTTACCATAAAAAAATGATGACTATGTGAGGTAATGCATTTGTTCTAGACTTAACCATTCCACAGTATATATATACATACTTCAAAACATCATGTTGTACATGATAAATACATACAATTTTATATGCCAATTTTTAAGCATTTCAAAAAAAAAAAAAACTCAATAGGCAGACTGGAACCTAACTTTAAGGAATGTGCCCAAAATGTAGAGTTAAAAAAAAAAAGGTAAAAGAATAGAACAGGAAAAGTGAGAAGGCTACAAAATGAGTCCAGAAGTCTAATAGCCAAATAGAATTCCAGAATAAAAGAGTAAAGGAAATGTGGGTGGGGGTGAAGTCAAATGACTAACTCAAAATATTTTCTAAAATGTAAGGTCATAACTGTGTAGACTGTAAGGGCCCACTGAGCGCCTACCTGCCCACTTCATTTGATTTCAATATGCCCACATTAAGCATATCATCTGTCATCATGAGTTATGTTTCTTTAATGGTAAGGATATTTCCTACAGAACACAGGTAGGAAAGCTCATAAGCAAATAGTTATGAATCAGAAAGTCTTTGGACTTTCCAACAGCAACCCTGAAAGCTAGAAGACAATGAAGCAATAAGGAAGGCAGTTTACAACCTAGAGTTCTACGAGCGGATGTTCTTCTGCAAAACAGGGAGGAAACTAAGAAAAAGACAGGCATGTGATACAGGAAACAGGAGTTCAATATAGGATGGGGGAAAAAAAATAAAGGAATTCCTGGTATAATTGTGAAGGGAGATCCTTAGGTGATAAGCAAAAAGACTCGAGAAGTAGCCTTGACAATAACTGTCTCTCTGGATATATCAAGAGGAGATTTGGATAACCAAGATCGTTTAGGACTGAATGAGTGAAAAGCACATAGAAAATTAAGCAAACATCAAAAGAACAATTAGCCTAAACAGAACAAAAAATTTGCAGAAGAGGAAAAGGACTCATAGAATTCTACACGGCTCAGGTATGAATGGCATTAACAAGGTCATCATCCTATTAACACTCAATAATGGCCTCGTCAAAATCATAACCTAACTACACTAAGACAAGGAGGTTCAGGATGGGAGTATGTGAATGGTACACTTTGCACATAGTACATCTATAAATATTCAAAACTGATAAGTCAAAAAGAAATAAGCTTAGAATTCCACAAAGTACATATTTCAAAACCTGTCATTCACAATTTTAAAAGTTTTCAAAAAGAAGTTTAAAAACATCTTACAGATTCAATGCAAATATCAAATGAGGCTGCTAAAATGGCTGAAAGTGGTAGCTCTGGGGAAGGTAAAATTGTAGGAAGAGAGCAAGGACTCCTCTTTCCTGGCAAGCATCAGAGCTAACACTTTAAATTATATACATCCTGTCATTTGCAGCAACGGATGAGCCTGGAGGACAGTATGTTAAGCGAAGTAAGTCAGGCACAGAAAGATAAATACTGCATGTTCTCACTCCTATATGGGAGCTAAAAAAGTTGACCTCACAGAAGTAGAGAGGAGGATAGTGCTTACTAGATACTAGGAAGCCTAGTGGACAGGGAGGGATAGGGAGAAGTTGGTTAATGAATATACAAAGTTATACCTAGACAGCGAGGATAAGTTCTAGCATTCTATAGATCTGTAGAGTGACTGTAGCAAACAACAATTTATTGTATTTTTTAAAATAGCTAGAAGAGAGGACTTTGACTGTTACCCATAGAAAGAAATGATGAAGGTTTGAGGTGATGGATATGTTAATTACCTTAATTTGATCATTACACATTGTATCAAAATATCACACTGTATCCACAAATATGTACAAATGTATGTTAATTAAAATGAATATATTAAAAGATTATATAGAGGAACAAATCCCAAGCATCACTTAATTTCTTCAATAAATAACTCAATAATATATATGCCATAACTTTATGTTAACATATTTAGCTGTTTTGTCCTTAAAAGAACTCTTTTAGAAGGAAACTACCTTACCATCATCACACTTAAAAAATTAACCAGAGGTTCTTGATATCATCAAATATTCAGCAAGTTCACAATCCCCTGATTTTCTTATAACTTTTAACAGTTTGGTTGGTTGAGTCGGAATTCAAATAAAGCACATACGTGTCTTTTCTTTTTTTTTTTTTCAAGAAGAAGAGAGACAGGAAGTGCTGCATAGTAGTTACAAGTACACCTAGGGAATCCGACTGCCTAGGTTCAAATCCCGGTCCTGCCAGTGTGATCTTGGGCTATACAGCTGAAGTACATATATTGGACAGGTTATGTCATCTCTCCTTGCCTCAGATTTCTCCTCTGCAAAACTGGCATAATAATAGTAAGGCTGCCATGTATGACTGTAAGAATTGAATTGATTAATCTACCTGAGAAACCTGGAATAATACTTATGATATTGTGAACAATATTGTGAACATAGTAAAAGTGATAGCTAGCATTGTTTGCCAAATAAATTATCTTATATATTTTTAAATTATAAACATTTACAACTTTGATTTAAAATTATTTAAGAAAACAAGAAAAAATAATATCGCTGCAGAAACTAAAAATTTAAAACTAGAAAAGACAGAAGTGCCACTGCAGAAAACCAAGTTGGTGCCATGGAAGACTGGCTTGGGGAAAAGTACATGTGCTTACAATAATGGAAATAACTAGACTGATTAGAAATTATGGATATAAATCACAGCAAATAAAGAATCTACATAATTGGCATACTTGAGAAGAATAAATGGAACAGAAGTTACCTAGCAATAAAAATAAACTTTCCTAACTCCTGCAACTCAAAACCAAAAACAACAACCAAAAATTGGGCAAAAGACTTGAGTAGACACTTCTCCAAAAATGTGTATATATAAACATACACACACAAGCACACACACACACACACACACACACAGCCAAATATGAAAAGATGCTCAACATCACTAATCATCCAGAAAATGCAAATCAAAATAGTAAGATATCACCTGATACCCATTAAGATGGCCATTATCAAAAAAAAGAAGTATTAGCAAGGATGTAGGCAAATTGGAACGCTTCAGCACTGCTGGTGGGACCAAAAATGGTACAGCAACTATGGAAAACAGTATAGTGGTTCCTCGAAAAATTAAAAATAGAATTACCATATGATTTAGCAATCCCACCTCTGCGTATATATTCAAAATAATTGAAAATGATATTTCAAAGATGTATTTGTATACCCACATTTGTAGTAGCATTATCTACAAGAACCAAGAGGTAGAAGCAACCCAAGTTTTCAACAACAGATAAACAGACATAAACTAAATTGGTATATGCTTACAATGGATTATCATCCAGGCTTCAAAAGGATATTCTGGCATATACTATGACATGGGTGAAACCTGAGGACATGATGCTAAGCAAAATAAGCCATATACCCTACATATATGAGGTACCTAATAGAGTAGTCAAATTCACAGAGAAAAAAGTACAGTAGTACTTGCCAGGGACTCGAAGAGAGGGATGAATGGGAAATTGCTGTGTAATGGGTATGGAGTTTCAGTTTTACAAGATGAAAAGAGTTCTGGAGACTGGCTGCACAACAGTCTGAATATGCTTAACACTACTGAACTGTACACTTAAATGGTTAAGAGAGTAAATTTTATGTTATGTGTATTTTACAACGATTAAAAAAAAGTGTGACACATTCCAGGAAAAATATAAAGTAAATGATAACTGAAAAACAGGTTTTAAGTTAATAAACTTTAAAAATTAAAAGAAATCCCATTGAAAAAAATCAAATAGAGAAAACAAATCAAATCATAATGGGAAAAAAATTGGTCTGGACACAGCCATTAACTTCATCCTAACAAATAAGACAAAAGAATAAATTTCAAGATTTTGTCAGAAATATGGAATGATTCAAAAATTCTACAGTCAGCCAAGCCTTCATTTATCTGCAATAACAAAAACAACTTTTAATATTTTTATTTTTTATTTTCATGAGTACATTGTAGGTGTACATATTTATGGGGTATATGGGATATTTTGATGCAGGCATGCAATGCGTAATGTCACATCAGGGTAAATGGAGTACGTATCACCTCAAGCACTTACTCTTTCTTTGTGTCACAAACAATCCAAAAATCCAATTACACTCTTTTAGTTACTAAAAAATGTGCAATAAATTCACCCTGTTGTACCACCAAATACTAGATCTTATTCACCCTATTTAACTATATTTTTGAATCCATTAACCATCCTACCTTCCTAGCCTCTCATAACTACCCTTCTATTCTCTGTCTCCATAAGTTCAATTGTTTTAATTTTTTTAGTTCCCACAAATAAGAACATGCAAAGTTTGTCTGTGACTAGCTTATTTCACTTAACCCAGTGACCTCCAGCTCCATCCATGTTGTTGCAAATGAAAGGATCTTATTCTTTTTTTGGCTAGATAGTACTCCATTGTGTATAAGTACCACATGTTCTTTATCCATTTTTCTGTTAATGGACACTTAGGCTGCTTCCAAATCTTGGCTATTGTGAACAGTGCTGCAATAAACATGAGACTGAAGAGATCTCTTCAATATACTGATTTTCTTTCTTTGCGGTATATACTTAGCAGTGGAATTGCTGGATCACATGGCATAATTAAGGTATATGTCTCTCTGAAAAATCCACTCAATGACATAATACAGCTACTCATCTGACAAATCAAAATAATGTGCTCAGAAAAACTTTGGCAAGAGCAGCCTGTCAATCCAGATAAGCAAAGAATACCTGTGATAGTAAAGGTGACCAAAAGAAATGCAGTTTTAACAGCAAAAAAAAAAAAAAATCCAGTTGAAATACATGTAGCTAATAAGCTAAGAATGAAAACTCCAGAAAAATCACAAGAAAAAGGAGAACATTCTTCACCTTTTGAGAAAGGAGCCAATCAATGCTGTTTCATTTCTAAAGTTGATAAAATCAGAATTTCGGGTTGAAAGAATAAAAAAGAAAAAGGAAAAGGGAAAACCAGATGACGGATGTATGCCCATGCTAAACTTTTTTTCTGGGCTACTTATCCCTATCACTGACTCTATCACCTTCACTGACAGTGAAGCAAATGGTTCAGCTGCAATGAATGAAGCTATGGGTCCATTTGCTTCACATGCAGATTCAAAACAAAGAAAACAGAAATGCATTTGAGAAACCAAATGACTACCTTATGTTTTGTTTTAAAATACCATCGCCACCTGTGGCTACAGAAACTTTCCTCTCTTCCTCAGAGGACAGGCCTAAGACCTTGCTTCAGCATACTCACAGGACACAATACATTTTATGTTCATAAATCCTTCCCTTTCCACAAATAAGATCAGTTTTTTCATTTGCTTCTCCAGCTTTTCAATTAGTCCTTTTATTCTCAAATTGGTCTAAAAGTCTATCATTTTCTTCTACATGGCACAGAGTGATGCATTCCAAGGAAGAAATACAACTAGCCTGTCCTGCGCACACTGACTGGAGAGAGACACAATTAACACAACTGCACTATTTTACATGTATTTTATCAGGTCAGAGTCCAGTATTCTAGAAACTGAAGAAACTGGCCAAATATTATATAAGTAAACTCACTGTCTTAATTTTAAAGACTGTACTGCCAGCTATATAGTTTTCACTTTAGAAGTGGTCCTGATGGAGAAGAATGCTATCCTGACACTTACCAAAATAACCAGGAATTGTAAAATTTAAATTGTAGAGATTACTATCTTAGAGTAATTGTGTCTACTACAAGGCAAAGGATATATTGGCCAAACTGTTTAGCCCCAAAGTCAAGCTAGTTTGTGTTACAATGCTTAGGAAGTGGGAGAAAATCTCTACTTAGGAGTATTAAATCAGGAATGGCCTAGAACTACAGATTTCTGAGTTGGAGAAAACTGAACTCAAGGGAGTATGATCAGTCACGAAGACAGAAAACAAGAAGAGAAGGAATGAGATCTACATTTTAAGGGGAAATAAAGGTAGAGAATTCAAAAGAGGACTGAAAAAATCCTCTTGAAAAGCAGAATTCTACTCTTTGAGTAAGAGACAGACTTCATTCTGCCCTGTTTCTTTCCAGAGTTGTCTCAACTCTTGATCTTTTCAGTGTGTGCATGCCATGACGCTCAGCCATTTGCATAGAGACCCAGAGCAATACAAATATAAATTAGAATTAGGATTTCCACCTATAGGAGAAGCACCCTGCAGGGTGGATACATTTCTACTGTGGATGCCACTGAGCCAAGCTGGGGTGTTTTCAGTTCACAGTTTTCAGAACAAGGACAATTACAACCTCTATAACCAAACTTCACGTAGGCTAGACTCTTCCAACCACAGACGAGTCTTGAAGAATATTTCCTTCTAAGAGTAAGTACATATTTCTAACATCAGAAGTAATTCTAGCCAAATGTGGTGGCTCACGTGTGTACTCCTGGCACTTTGAGAGGCCAAGACGGGAGGATTGCTTGAGTCAAGGAGTTTGAGAGCAGCCAGGCCAATATAGTGAAACCCTGTCTCTACAAACAATAAAAACAAAACAAAAATTTAAAAAGTTAACTATTCTAAAAGAAAAAAAAGTAATGCCCTAAAATAGAAGGAATGTGACTATATGAAGTGAAGGGAAGAAAAGAGAGCAATGGGGGTGAAAACAAAGCGTCGAAATAGCGAGTCAGAATATAGAAGTCTGTGGCTGTGGTAAGAAAAGTGATTCAGCCCTGAATCACAGTGTTCGACAGCAGAGGCTTCCCTTGACAGAGACACCTTTCATTACTTAAGGTTTCAAGTAGCTTAAGATTCAAGCACCTTTGGGAGAATGAATCAAAATCAATTCTGAGTGCTTGAAGGATAGCGATTTAAAACTGTCTCAGCATATGAAAGTTATCCCTGAAGGATGGTTTTCTGATGTGTTCGTATACAAAGTAGGAAAATAGGCACTCAAATATATTTCTGGTGTAGATGAAACTGTTGTAACCTTTCTGGAATGCATTAGGGATATGTGTGTATACGTATGGCTTGCATCAAGATCCTAAAAAGTATGCTGAATCAGAAGGCATGTAACTCCACCGCTAGAAATTTATACTGCGGGAAAAATATAAAAGACAAAGATTTTGCTACAAGGAATGCTTAATGCAGTATCATGTATGAAAAGAAAATTTTAGGAACAATCTAAGCAACCAGTAATACAGTATTTGGTAACCATGTTATTAAAACTACATTTACATGCAACTCAACTATTATGTAATATATATTCAATTATATGTTTATTCTATATAATATATTGTATATATAATACATTTTATATTCAATTATATATGTATATATTATACCTTGAGGTGGTATGGGCATTTTAATTTTCTACAGAAAAAATGAATGTACAGGGCAGGGACCAGATAAAATTGCCTGTCTAAACAAACAAAAAAGATAAAATATACAATACACTGGATATTAGACAGCAATGATTTCTGAGAAGTGGGAAAAGAACAAGGTGGCCCACCAATTGCCCCAACTTTCTACCTACCTCAAGAGTGTCCAGGCCACAGTACAGGGGGAAATCCAGGTGGAGTCCAGAGAACTTACTGAGTTGAAAAGACCTATCTGAGATTCCAAGAAACTCATGACAGCTATAGCTCACAGAACAGAGTGCCAGAGAGGAGGGGAGCCGGCAAGACAGAATTCTGCAAAATGTTCCCCTTGAGTAGTCAAAAGAAAACTCATCGGAGAATGCATGTGAGATAAGGTTAATGGCTGAAGAAACATCCATCTGAAAGGATAATAGAAAATAGTACCTGATGCTCATACAGAGCTGGAAAGTCTCTTTTCACACTAGTAAGCCTAAAAAAACCTCATAATTAATAGGATATTGGATAAAATACTCAAAAGCATCTTGCCTCAGCAGTGGCGAATAATTAGTTCCAGACTAAACACTAAGTTGATGTTGTCTAACAAATGTTAAAATCAAAACATAAGAAAAAATTGTTTCCAAATAATGAACTGTGACTCAGAACAAAGCCTGAGAATATAGAAACATAAAAGTATTAGCATCCAACAAGGCAACATTCACATATTCTGGGATCCAATCAATTATTACCAATCGTACAAAGAAGCAGGAAAATATGACCCACAATGAGGAGAAAAATAACTCGAATGAAATGGCCCCAAACTAACACAGTTGTTAGAATTGGCAAATACATTAAAATAGTTATTACAACTATATTCCAAATGTTCTAGAAGTTAAGGAGAGACAGAAAAGATATTTAAAAGATCCAAATCAAAATTCTAGGAAGGAAAAAAACAAACAAGAACAAAACAATAAAAAATTCTAGAAAGGGAAAAATATAATGTATTAAATGAAAAATATACTGGATGAAATTAACAGAAAACTTGACATTACGAAGAAAAGATTAGTGAAGTGGTAGAAACAGAAACTATCCAAAATGGAAGACTAAGAGAAAAAACAAGAAAAACTAAAAGAATATCAGTGAACTATGGGAAATTTTTGTGGATCAATATACAGTTGTTCCTCAGTATGCTCAGGGAACTGGTTCCGGGACTGGTGTATACCCAAATTTGAGTATATTCAAGTCCCACTGAAATCACCTTTGTAAAAATTATAACAGTGAGAAGGCATCTGAACTAACTGACTCCATCTTGCTCAATCTATCTCAGAGCTGCCCTAGTTCATTCCAGGGGTGTAGCCAAATTAACTTTGGGAGGAACTTAGTTTATAGTTTAGCTTTGAAACAAAGATGATAACACCCCCTTTGCCTGGGGGACCAGACTGCCTTTGTAAGACTAACAAATTAGCCACAAAATTAGAAATTATTAGGGGTCATGCAGCCAGAGGCCACAAGATTCCAAACCTCCCCAGTTGCTCCTAGGGGTAACATTACTATTGTAAAATCTAAGACTGGTACTTCAGATATTTTTCAAACTCCTTGTTCTGAGGCACCAGCTAGCACCAATCAGATCGGTAATCTAGCTCAACCGTTTCTGCAATCCCACCGCACAGCAGATAGCAAGAAGAACCCACTTCAACCCCCTATAATTTCATCTTCAGCATCATCAATAGCACTCCATATTCCCTGGCCCGTACTCACCAAATTATTCTTTTAAAAACCTCGGTCTCCAAATCTGGGGGGGGAGACTGATTTGAGTAATAAAATTCCAGTCACCTGTTCAGCCGGTTTTACATGAATTAAACTATTTCGGTACTGCAAGTCTTTTGTCTTGATAAATCAGTTTTGGGGAGCAGACAAGGAGAACCCATTGGGCAGTTATACCACAGACAGCCCTATGGAACCTGCATATATATAAAAAGTTGGTCCTCCATATCTGTGGGTTTCACATGCCATGAATACTGCATTTTTGATCTGCATTTGCTTGGAAAATATCTGCATATAAATGGATCTGCACAGTAGAAACCCATGTTGTTTGTTCATGGGTCAACTGTACATGTAATTGGAGTCCCCAAAGGAAAAGAGGGGGAGTGAGAAAACAAGGCTAAAAATAAAAACTATAAACCCACAGACTCAACAAGCTCAGTGAAGCATGAGCACAAGAAACAAGGAAAAATGCAGGATCAAATTTACAAAATCATAGCGATAAAATCTTTAAAGTCACTGGATTAAAAAAATAATAAGACATGTAGCATAGAGAGGAACAAGGATAAGGATTACAGCAGATTTCTTATCAGAAACAAACCAAGCAAAAGAGACAGGGGGATCAACATCTTTAAAATAATGGGAAGTAGGGGGAACTATCAATCTAGAATTCTATACACATTTTAAAAAAATGTTTTTCAGAGGTAAAAGTAAAGCAAAACATTTTCAAATATACAAAAGGTGAAAGAATTCATCATAAGCAGACCTTGAACTATAAGAAATGTTAAAAATAAATCCGTCAGACAGAAGGAAAAATATGCCACATGAAAATACGGATTCTCATAAAGAAACGCAGGATACCAAAAATATTAATAGTAACAACATGAATAAATATAAAAAACATTTTATTATGTAAGTATCTTTAAAATATAATTGACAACAACTCATAGAAAGAAAAAAGATTTGCAAATCATAAGGGATTTGTATCCAGAATAAAGAACTCTCACAATTCAATAATAAAGAGACAAGCTAATTTTAAAATGATGAAATATCGGAATAGATATTTCTCTACAAAAATATACAAATGGTTAACAAGAATATGAAATGACGCTGGATATCATTAGCCATTAGAGCAACAAAAGCCAAATCCATACTTCATAACTACTAGGATGGCTACAATTATTTAAAAGACAGAATAACAAGTGTTGATAAGAATGTGGAGAAATTGGAGCCCTTATACATTGCTGGTGGGAATATAAATGGTGCAGCCACTGTGAAAATCTGGTAGTTCCTCAAAATATTAAATAGCATTTTCATATGACCCAACAATTCCACTCCTAAGTATATATCCAAAAGAAGTGAAAATATATATCCACACAAAGACTTCTCTAAGAATATTCATAGAAGTACTACAGAATCATCAAAAGTAGAAATAATCCAAATGTCTATCAACTGTTGAAAGGATAAAGTTAAATATGATATTTTTCAAACAATGGAATATTACTGGACAACAATGAAAAGGAAAGAAAGATAAATACTACAACATGTGGTATTGTGCATTTTTTTCTAAGTGAAAAGCCAATCACAAAAAGGCCACAAATGTATGAGCCTGTTTACATGAAATATCCAAGATAGATAAATCTATGAGAAAAAAAAGTAGGTTCGTGTTTTTCAGGAGTTTGGAGGAAGATAAATAGGGAGTGACTGAAAACAAATATAAGGTTTCTTTTGGAATGATAAACATTTTCTGAGCTTGATTGGGGTGATGGTTGCACTCTTTCTTTCTCTCTTCTCTCTCTCTCTCTCTTTCTTTCTTTCTTTCTAGACAAGGACTGAATATGTTGCCCAGGCTGGCCTTAAACTCCTGCACTCGAGTGATCCTGTCTCAGCCTCCTGAATAGCTGGGATATAGGCACATACCACTGCTGCAGAACTCTTAATATATCAGAAACTATTGAATTTTAAATGGTTGGCTCTTATGGTATTAAATTATATCTCAATAAAATTATTCTAAAAAAAGATAATCAATGAAAATAATAACAATAGAGTTTATTATAAAAGTTTTAAAAAACAGGGGAGTAAAGTAAGTACCCTGTTATAAGGTTCTTATACTGTACATAAAGAAGTACAATGTCGCTTACAAGTTGCCTACAATAAATTAAAGCCTACTGCACACACTGAATCAACCACTAAAAACAAAACAAAGAATTATGGATAATATTCCAACAAGAAGATGAAACCATAAAGTATACCAAATCCAAAAAATAACAAAGAATAGATGTGACAAATAGACAAAAGCAAGATGATAGATTTAAACATAACCATATCAAAACACATATACATATATACACAATAAATGTAAACGGTCTAAACAACTCAATTAAAAGGCATAGATTGTGAGATTGAATAAAAGAGCAAGACACAACTACATGCTACCTACATGAACCATACTTTAAATAGGAAGACACAAATATATTAAAAGAAAAAAGATAAAAAAAAATAAATACCCAGCTAACACTAAACTAAACTAAACAAAGCTAAAGGGCCAATATTAACATCTAACAGAGTAGATTTTAGAGCAAAACATATTATCAGGGATTAAAAAAAAAAAAAAAAAAAAGGTCATTTCATAATGATAGAATCTCTTTACCAAGATGGCATAACAATCCTAAAAGCTTATGCATCTAATAACAGACTTTTGAAATATATGAAGTAAAAACCAATAACTGGATAAACAAATCCACAAATATAGCCAGATATAAAATAATCCTCAGTCATTAACTGACAGAACGGAAAAAAACCATAAAGATGTAAGAGACTTGAATAATACAATTGGTCAACTGGATCTAATTTGATATTTTGAAAAGACTCAACCCAACACGAGACTACAAATTCTTCTCAAGAACAAAAGAAATCTGTACCAATATAGACCATATTCTGAGCCATAAAATGGGTCTTAACAAATTTAAAAGAATTTGAGTCATAAAAAGTCTGTTCTCTGACCACACTTAAATTATCAATAACAGAATGATCTCTGGGAAAGTCATCAAATGCTGGAAAACTAAGTAATATATCTCTATATACCTTATAAATCAAAGAAGTCAAAAGAGGTAATTACAAAGTATTTTGAATTGAATGAATATTTTGAATTAAATGAAAATGAAAACAAAACATACCAAAATTTGTGGGGACATCACTAAACCAGAACCAATGAGGAAAATCATAGCATTAAACATTTATAATAGAAAAGAAGAAAAGTCTCAAATAAATGACCTCATCTTTTACCATCAGAAACTAGAAAATAATAATCTAATTAAAATCAAAGTAAGCAAGAAAAAAATAAAATAGTAGATAATGATATAGAAACTATTAAACAAATCCAAAAGACGTTTCTTTAAGAAAATCAACACAATTAACCCTCTAACCAGATTAGTCAAGAAAAAAAGGTGAGAAGATATAAATAACTAATAATAAAACTGAAAGAGGCGTCGTTACTATTGTCCCTCTCAGACACATTAAAAGTATAATAAATGATAAAGACAGTATAGTATGGAATAAGGATAGATTAATGGAACACAATAGGGAATTCAAAAATAGTTCTACACTTAAATGGACAACTAATTTTTGACTAATCGAATGGTAAAATAAGTCAAGCAGTGGAGAAAGGATAGCCTTTTCTTCACTTTTAAATATAAAGTCACAATTTTAAAATCATGGTGGAACAACTAGATATCCATATGCAAAAAATATAAACTGAAAAAACAAATTTTGATTCATACCCCATACCATATACAAAAATTAACTGAAAAGGGTCATAAATCTAAATATAAAACTTAGAACCATAAAACTTCTAGAGGAAAATGTAAGAGAAAATCATTGCGTACTTCGTTTGGGTAGGCAAAGTTTCCTTAGATAAGACACCTGTGAGACAAAGTAACAAATGTAAGAAGACATGTTTGCTCATTTCTGCTTGTCAACATACTTTCCTAAGGCCCCTGACTCTGTGACAATGTGCGGCTCTCCAGAAAGATGCACTGAAGACAAAACAGAATAGAGGACAGGGCTTCCCACCCTCCAGCTCTTGCCTGAGTCACTGTATTCCTTAAAAGATAAATGGCCTTAGTCCTTGCCATTTCCTACACGTAACAGAACACCTGATAGAGTTAGTGACTATATTTCTGTAATCTGTAACTAGATAGACCCTTGTACCCAAACTCTGATGTGATTTTATACGTACTGAACCTGTATATAAACTGTGAGCTGAAACACTGTTTTGGAGCAGTCTGATAGGACCTTTCTGAAGGACTCGTCCCAGGCTGTAGTCCTCAGTCTATAGCTCTCAGTAAGACTTCTGAATAAAACTAACTTAAATTCTTTAAAAGCTTCTTTTTTTCCCCTTTAGTCAAAATATCAAAAGCATGATTTATAAAGAACAAACTGAAAAACTGAACTTCGTTTAAATTTACTCTTTAAAAGACATTGTTAAGTAAATTAAATGGCAAGCCACAAACAGGAAAAAATACTTTCATATACATCCATAAGGAACTTGTATCCAAAGCATATAAGAAATATCAAAATTCAAAAAGGGGCAAAAGATTGAGGCAGTTTAGCAAAGATAATATTCAGATGGCAGATAAACATAGAAGAGCAATTAGGAAAAATGCAAATTAAAACCACAATGAAACACCACTACATGTCTATTAGAATGGATACAATTGAAAAGACCAACCATATCAAGTGTCAGTGAGGAGATAAAGGAGCTGCAACTCTCACACATGTGGGAATGTAAGACAGAATCAGTCTGGAAAACAATCTGACAGTTTCTTTAAAAGTTAGTTATCCAGTTCAGCCATTTTACTCCTAGGTGTTTACCCAAGAGAAAAGAAAGTATTTGTCTATACAAAGACTTCAGCACAAATGCTTCTAGTAGTTTTATCTGTAAATAGACAAAAACTGGAAACAGCTCAAATGTCAATTCATAAATGAATGGACAAATTTTTATATATCCATAAAAACAGAAGACTACTCAGCAATAAAAATAAATGAACTACTGGTATACATAATACTATCTATCACTCTCAAAATAAGCCAAGTGAAAGAAGCCAGACAAAACACAGCACTTACTGTATAATTCCATTGTGTAAAACTGTAGAAAATGCAAACTAATTTATAGTGACCAAAAGCAGTTAAGTGATTGCCTGCGAGTACAAGAGCAGAATGACATGAGGGAAGGATTTCAAACAACAGGAGGAAAGTTGAGGTGTGATGGATATGTTCACCATCTTCATTGCGGTGATAATTTCGAGAGTATATGCATATGTCAACACAAATCAAATTGTATATTTTAAATATACACAGTCTATGTCATCAATGAAAAAAATTAAAAGAAAGCATAAGTCTTAAAAATGATATTTTATAACTTTTTAAAATGCAATATTTAAAGAACATTCTCCTTAAATGGAAAATTCTGGCATACAAGAAAATATGACCACTAACCACAAATTAATTTTTACAAATCCTATGTTTGTAACAATGCAAGGGCAGCCCAATGCAGAGTGTCAGAGTCTAAGTGAGGTGAGGAGGATGTCCCCATGGGAAGGCACCCCAGAGTTTGTGTCAAAGCCTGAGAGGTGAAGGGTCAACCAGGAGAGAAAAGAGAGAGAAGGAGAAAGGCTTTGAATAGAAATAGAAATAAAAATAGTTATCAATGTATGTTGCACAGTGAGAAGCTTGGGAATAGTGATATCCCAGTAACAATGAGCACACCTAACACATCTTCGTCTCTTAATACCATTCTCTACAGAAAGAGTCAGGCTCCTTGAAGAAATGTCTGTTCCTCAGATTTTCGGAAATACATGATGCCTTGGACATCTTGAGCAGACAGTTAAGACAGCACTCAAAGAATTATGCAGACATGTAAAAAGGACAAGGAAACTAGTTTGAAAGGTACTCACTGGTCTAACCATTTTTAACTTTGAAAACGAAAAAAGAATCCATGAGTTCATTTTAATATAAATAAAAGTTTGACCAAAAAATTTATATTTACATAGACTCAAACACTTATCTACAAAATACTTATTATAAAAGGCAAAATAATAACTTTACAGTAAATAAGTCTGGAAGACATCACCTTAATCAAGTGATCAAAATAGCATCACCAATAATGGAACAAATCAACATCGTGTGCCACCTGATGAAACACAATGAGAATATCACTTCTGTCATGTTCTTGCCAAAAGTTCAAAATCCAGATTTAATCAACAGGAAACATGAAACAAACCCAAACTGAGGAACATTCTACACAATAAGTAGCCTATAATCATCAAGAGATCAAGGGCATAGAAGCCAAAAAAAAAAAAAACAGAGAAATTATTTCATAATAGACTTAGAAAAGACTTAATAATAAATACAATGCAAGATGGTGAGCTGGATCCTTCACTATCAAGGATATTATTGTAACAATTTGGGAAAATATCAATGGAATCTGAAAAATTAGATGATAGGAAGATAACAGGGTAAATTTATGATTTCAGTGGTTGCTTTGTGACTATGTTGAAGAATGTGTTTGTGAGAAAAACAGTATTTGAGGATGTTACAGCATCAATGTAAACAGTTCACTCAACTGACTTGGGAGATAAAAGGTTCTTCACACTTTGTTACTGTACTTGCAACTTTCTCTAAGTTTGAGGGGAGGTGGAGTAGAGGAGGAGGGGAAGGAACAGGGATAGGAGAAGCAGTCATCTTACATAAAATAATTTTAAGTGGAAGAGAGTGTTCATGTGTCACTACAAAACATAAGAATAGACATCCCCCAAGATCTGGCTAAAAGTGACTGTTACAAAGTACATGACTGCCCGACACACAAGTGCCTGACTTTAGGAAGACAGGAAAAGATGTCTCAAACAAATCACAAGCTCTAAGAGGCATGTTGCCAAAAGTCAAATAGGTCTTCTGAAAAAGGAGAAGTCTAGACCACAGAAAACAGTGCAGGCAGCATCATACCACCAAGCTTAGTTGTATTTTCAAAAAAGCTAAAGAAATCTCATAGTATTAGAAAGACACATTTAAGTTCAACACAAAACAAAGACAAAGGCAGATGCTCCAGCAATGTGGCCCTAAGTACTTCTGTTTCTAGGATACATGAGAAATGTGACAAGGTACCATGTTCTTTGAAGATGGTACATTATGAATTTTCTTTTGCCTACCAGTGAGACTAATGTCTTCCAGATGTTGTTTGGCCCACAATGTGCTATTCAAATATATGAAAGTTTTGTTTATTTTCAAAGTTTGAGAGCCAAATAAAAAACCTAGTTTCCTTCACCAGCCTCTAATTAAACTGGAGATAAAAACTTAAAAAAATCAGTATATAACCTAAGTCGAGACTTATACACCCTGCCCAAAGTTTTTGGGGGGCGGCGGGAAGGGGAAGAAAATAAGACCTGTTGAATGCAATCCTAGTATCTACTGCAGCATGGGAAAAATAATGAGATGCTTAATTTTCTTTCCTTTTCCTGCTCCCAGCATATTACCATTCTTTCTCAGTGAAAACCCTCTTGGTGATACCTCTCTAAAACAGTTAAGTATAGAGGAGAATCTAAAGAAAACTACTATTGTGTTAGAGGATGAATTATTCCTAGCTGGGTCGAGGATATGTAAATACTCCAGCTTCCTGAGAAGTCACATACGTGATTTTAGCAACTTGAAGGGGCAGCAAGAAAGAGCTGGCCTCGTTCTTTGATATACAGTTCTATGAATAACATCTCAAATGTTACCACTCTGTTGAAGAAATCAGGAAGTGAAGCAAAGGGAATTAAAGTGAATTTTCTCTGTTCACAATGATTTAGTAACTATGAAAATCAACAAAAAAGGGCGGGTCCTCTCTCTAACTTATGTGAGTGATTAACTCTTGTTTTACTGTTATGAAAGAGTTTTAAATGTAATAATGGACACTTTAAAAAATAATGGCTGAAGTTGTTTATCAAGAAAGCACCAGAAAATGGAAGGGAAAGGGAATCTCTTTTTAATAAACTATGAAGAGATAGTAAAACCACAAAGTAGCCACAAAGCTCCTATGCCTGAGACATGACCTAAAAACCAACTAGAAACCTAAAAACAGCTGTGAGGCCCCACTTGAAAGACTTCTATCTGCTGATGGGCCTGAAAGATGCTATCCTACATGTCCAGAAACACAGGGGGATATTCCAAATATGTAGAGAATGGCGCATGTCACACAGAAAACTTCTAACTAGTGTGAAAAGGGATTTGATGACCACTCCAAAAAGAGATAAGGCATTATAACATTAGAAAGGGAATTCTGGGCTGGGTGTGGCGGCTCACGCCTGTAATTCCAACACTCTCCAAGACTGAGGCAGGAAGATCACTTGAGACCAGGTGTTCGAGACCAGCCTGGCCAACATAGCAAGATGCCATCTCTTCTTAAAAAATAATCATAAATATAAAAATATTTTCAAAAGAAAAGGAATTCTGATACAAAAGGAGTCCACTTACAAAAACATAAGTTTTACTAAATCTGTATTACCTAAAAAATCTGGGAGAAGAACAACCAACCAGACTCAGTGGCTGTGGGTTCTATCCGACCAAGAATTTCCTGGGGCTTGAGAAGGAAGCAGTGTGCCAAAGGGCTGAGGTTACAGTGATTGTTGTTTTAAGCCAAGTCATAGAGATAAAATGAGCAGGTGGCAAGTTTCTAAATCTTTTGTATTCCCAGATTTCCCCATTTTACAGTAATGTAGTGCTGGGGGCAAGGGATAAAATGTGTTGTGTTTAACCCATTGCAGAGAAGTGGCTCCAAGGGGATAATTTTAGATTTCTAAAAGGCCACTTCTCCAAAGAACTACCCCAGTTTCTTTTGGTGGTAGCTGCGGAGGTAACTGAAGTGACATATAAGGACCCTTCCCCTTCTGGGTCTGATGGTCTCATTATGGACACTGATCTCTGATCCAAGTTACATGAACTTGTCTCAGCTGGAATTCACAGCACGACACTGATTTCTTTTGGCCCCAAGCCCAAATTGCAGCTGTTTGTACTTATTCGTGGTATGGTGTATTTTGAAATGAAATGAGCCAGATTTTTCCTACTGCCTATGTCAGTGCCTGGTATTGGGAAACATTAACTCTTTCATAGTCAGGCTACCAACAATTGTATTGTGTCTATCAAAGGAAGGAAGATATAAAGAAGACACTGACCCCAAGCTGGGGAAGAGTCCAAACAAGAAGCCCATTTCAAAGCAAAGGGCAGATATTCTGTCATTTACATAGTTTGGGGGCCCTATCTACCTCCAAATAAGTTTCAGATAGATTACAGAAGATTATAAAGAACAATGACTCTTGTCTTTATAACCTTCTGTAATCTATCTGAAACTTACTTGGAGGTAAAGTAAACTGGCAAGGGAAATTGTATTTCAAAACTGAGTGCAAAATTTTACTCTGAGTTCTCTGGTAACAAAAGCAAAAGGGAAAACGAAGAGTTGCATATTAACTATTGAGAGAGAGAGAGAGAGAGAGATGTTATTTTCTTCTACTAACTCCTAGTAAGAGTTATTAAATGGTATAAAATATACAAAAATATTAATATGGCTATCTCTTCTCCTGTCAACACTCAATGAAAGCTGAAGATAAAAATAAATGGTTCTTAGATGGTGTAGCACCCATGAAACTTAAACACAAAACAAAACCAGACTTAAACAAAACAATCAGGATTTGATTTAGTAGAGCCTAGACACCTGTATTTTTTTAAGTATCCTTAATTCTGAAGCATATGTCTGATTACATGCCATTATCTTAAATCAGAGTTCTTCAAAGATACTTGGACGAGAACAAGTATCTCTCTAGAACAAATGCATTATATTCTAAATTTATTGCTATTAAGTGATCTAACATGATACAAGGTGAGCAGAGCAAGCTTTACTGCAAAATATAGAAACAGTGATTTTTGCATCCTCTCCAAAGTCGATGAATAAGCTGCTGTATGAGGGAGAACCAAGAATCTGTATTTTAACAAGCACCGAAAGTGGGTCTAGGTTGAAAGCTAGGTGTGTTAACTACTACATCACACCGGTGGTTCTCAAACCTTAGTATGTGGCATACAGAATTCACTGGAGGGCTTGTCCAAACACAGATGTATGAGCCCCACCCCATTGTATGTCTTATTCAAAAGCTCTGGGGTGGATCCAAGAAAGAGCATTCACTAACAAGTCCCCCAGGTGATGCTGGTGCTGGTCTTGGGGCCACACTTTAAGAGCCACTCACTAAACTGTCCATTTAATAAATCAGTGGCCTCACATGGCCTTTAATAAAACTGGAAATAATAATAATTTAAAATAATATATAATTCAAGACTAAAGTCTCTGATAAGTTAAGTGTCTGAAGCGTTCAGTGTTGTTGCTTAGAAACAGTTTTAAGTGCTTTTAATACCTGACATAAAAAGGCAAATTTGGCATTTTATTTACAAAAATAAAATAAACTGGACTTTCATCCAAATTGAAGGCCATTCCACCTGGTCAATTATAATGACTGCCAGAAATGTTTTTTTAGGAGAGAACTTTTCAATTATTCAATAAAGACTGTAACTGAAACACCATGGACCAGTGGAAAAAAGAACTGCGGGCAGGTGTTACCATTTATAAATCTTCGACATTAAAAACACACACACGTTTAATGAAACTCCTAAGAGCATGTTAAGTTTGAGGAGAACTTCATCCCAGCAAGTGTCTACAAGAATAAGGAAGCTGCAAAATGTACCTCCACATTATATGACTTGATCTGTAGCATGAAGCTATTTAGTGTCATCCATCTGAATCTGAATTTTAGAGGGTATATCACCCAAAGCAACAGATTTAGTTTTGACAAAGTCAATAGCATGTTCTCCGTAAAGAAAAGAACTGGCCAAAAGAACTGGTCTGAGGCTTCTTAAATTCATTTTCTGTTCATGAGCATAAGATCATACCATAGCTCTACCAGAAATGCAATATCTAATGCATAGACAGATTTCTTAAGTTATTAATCATAGATTTAAAAGAAGGCTTAAGGATGTGGACACAGGTGGGTTTTATATCATTTGGAAATGGAATTTGATCTGTCAAAAGATAACTCCTATATACTACATTATTCTCTGGGTGGCTGCATCAATCCTGTTAAGAAACATTAAAGTCTAAAATCTTTGTGATCAGTCAGCTCAACCCAGAGACATTTTACTGAGATCAAAAGCTGTGGTGAAATTAATAAATCCTGCAAATGGTCATAAAGTGACTTCTGAATAAAGATGACATCAGCCCCAATTCCCCAATATGTCCACACCCAATTTCCAGTTAAAATACACATGAAGACAAAAACTCAAAATAGCTCTGAAACCAAGATAACAGCCAGCCTTTATAAGAACCTGGGAGTAATATCTATTAAGTACAGTGCAGATGGAACTGAATTAAACTGGTGTCCAATGAATGCTTTGCTTGCTAAAAAAAGAACAGCTAGAAATAAATTAGAAGGTTCAGACTTCCCCCATCCGACCTCATTTTCCAGAACACTGGAATGAGCAGGAATGAGTAGCAGCAGCCTCCCCACACTGTGCAGCCCTGCTTTCTAAAACAACCAGACAGCTATCCACTTGTCTTAGTCTTAGTCCGTTCAGGCTGCTATCAAAGCTACCACAGACTGGATGGCTTAAACAACAAACATTTCTTTCTCATAGATCTGAAGGCTAGAAGCCCAAGACCAAGGTACCAACAAAGATGAGCTCTGATGAGGGCCCTCTTCGAGGTTGTGATCTGCCATCTTCTCATTGTAGCCTCACAAGTGGAAACAGGGCTAGGAGATCTTCTAGGGTCACATTTAATGAAACTCCTAAGAGCATGTTAGGACAGGGTCTTGCTGTCACCCAGGCTGGAGTCACACAATTATACCTCACCACAGCCTTAAACTCCCAGGCCCAAGCGATTCTCCCACCTCAGCCTCCCAGGCAGTTGAAACTATGGGCACACACCACCACACCAGGTTAATTTTTTAAAATTGTTATTAATAGTAGACATGGGGTTTTGCTGTGTTACCCAGGTTAGTCTCGAACTCCTGGGCTCAAGCAATTCTTCTGCCTCGCCTCCCAGAGTGCTGGGATTACAGGTGTGAGTCAACACGCCGGGCCTAGGGTCTGTTTTATAAGGCCTCTAATCCCATTCATGAGGGCAGAGGCCTCATGACCTAATCACCTCTTAATACCATCATCTCGGGGACTGAGATTTCAACATATGAATTTCAGGGAGACACAAAAACCTTCAGTCCATAACACTACTATTCCTTTCTCTCACCCCTTTCAGCAGTTCTGTACAAAGAAGTTTTTTCATAAATCAGTAAGCACAATAAACAATCTACTGGTTGGTTCATGGTCTCCTGAATATGGGAGAACAGTAGTCTAGTTCTAAAGGAGCTGGGTACAAGAATTCTAACATGAAAAATTTCCTTGTCACTAGCCAAATCTCTTAGTATTGACTTGTGACTCGGGAAACAATGGGCTCCACTTTGATAGGGTGACTTCTTAGAGGCATGGGGCCAGGATTTTCTTCTCTTTCAGGAGTCAGGGTCCAGAGCCTCCAGAGGTAGTCACCGGGATCACCCCTGACAATGGTGCCAGCTGCTCACTTGCACAAAGGCACCAGGCTAAAAGAGAGCCATGGCTGCAATAAAGCAAGGACTGCACCACTCTCCCAGCCATGTGCCTCAGTGTGAGCTGTGCTTGCCCAAAAGAATAGGCCTTCTAAAACCAGGCAGGAACTACGCAGCTAGTATATGGGGTGTGTTTACAACTCCAAAGTCTAGGCCCGCATTGTCCAACATTATAGTTACTCTCCTACGTGCACAGTGCAGAAATACAACATATCCATTATTGCAAAAATCTGTTAGACAGTGCCAGAATGCTTTCCACAAAAATTATAAAGTGGAAGGAAGCTATGCCACTTTTCAATTAAAATGGAAACAGTCTTATTCCCGCCTACAAAATGTAGTCTCCAGAGAGGTCTGTTATTTTGGAGTCAGAATTAAATCTAACTAAATGCCTCTAGAACAACGAAAACATTAAGAGAGTTACTGCACTAAGCTCATAATAACCCCTTTTGTTCACTGCATGTTTACTATTTTTTAATACGCTAAAATCAAACACATGGAAATGCTGAGCTGTTTTAAATAATATTCCTCAAAAAGGAATAGGGTTCTCATTAGAAGCATTTTCTTTAATATCAGGAATAACAAAAATCTTACTATTACTCCTACTATTCAACACAGTTCTAGAGAGCCTAGTTAATTCAATAAAACAAGACAACAATAAATAACATGCAATAAGTGAAAGAGTCAAAACTGTCCTTATTTGCAATCCAAATGATTATTAAAATTCAAAGTCCAGGAAAGTCTACAGATAAACCTGCTCCTAAATTTCCAATGAAATGCTAAGGACCAAAATAGCCAAGACAAATTAAGAGAACAGAAGTGGAGGACTGACCTAACAAAGAGTAAGACATATAAAAAGCCATGTAATGAAGGTAATGAGACAATTGTTCCAGACTAGACATTCAGAGGTACACAGAGTCTCAAAACAGTGTTACATAGATGATACACATGACATTACAGCGAAGGATTGGGGAAAAAATGGTTCTAAGGCAAAAGGAAAAATGTACATAGTCAGACACTCCAACTTCACATCATACACAGAACTAACATCCAGATGGATTAAAGGCCTGAACATGATTTGACTGGCCTAGGGGAACTCCAGCATCATGCTGGTCTCTTATTTCCTATTAGCTTCATTTCTGAACCCTTCTACTGTTATTCTGTGCTAACAATCTCATGTAGGGAAAGCTGCCTATATTTCCTGAAATGACACAGAAAAAAGAAGTTAAAAGTTGATCATGCTTGAAGATCTCTTTATACCTAAAACTAACCACTGGCTTCCTTCCACTTCCTGATTCAGCAGACAGATTAAAAGCTCGATTAGAACTCTGTTTTAAAAATAATATATATAGCTTCTCAAAGAACATATAAGATGCTGACTAATATTCTGGATAAAAACTTCCAAAATGACTAATAAATACCCTGGATAGAAACTTCCATATAAAAATTCATATAAATGTAGCCAACAAATGCAGAATAAGATTTTGCTTTTAATATATGCTAACCTTCTTTAGAAATTAAGTATTTTACCTGGAAATAACAGTGGTTTTTAAAAGTTCTGTCTTGGGACTTCTCCTTGGTTTATAGCTCTTTTTACTTTGTAACACTTACACGTTTTGCTAATTAATAACAACTACACAGGAACATTCAATTCCAGAGGCAATTTTAATGTAGTTATTGATAAACTACAAACTATCATAATAAAACTGTTTAATTTACTTTAAAAAGGAATAGAGTTATAATCACATATTCATCTATCATACTTTTCTTGTACATTTCCCTTGAGAAACCAATTTTAAACTTCTAAACCACCTCAATCTGCATACTTAACAGTAAATCACAGTAATATATATATGCATTCTAGCTCTCTTAAGGCAAAACAAGCATTTAATTTTACCAGACACTATTCATGCGGTGTCAAAGTTAATCACACAAAACCAGAAGTATGGCTCAATGTGGGAACATATTTCTGAATTTATCATTAAATATTCATTGCTTTTTGAGAGCTAAATAGGTAAGTATTCTCTTATTACTAATTGAAATTAGGATAAACCAGGGGACCTAATACTATAGAAACAGATTTTTTTTGCTAAGGCTAATGCAACAAAGAAATTACAACTCTCAGTAAAAGAGGAATACAGGGCTTTGCTCTAGAAAGATGTGTCCATCAAAAGTCTAAAGCACTGTAGATGTAACTTCTCTTTAAAATATGAAGGGGGCCAGGCATGGTGGCTCACACCTATAATCCCAGCACTTCGTGAGCCTGAGACAGCAACATTGCTTGAGGCCAGGAGTTTGAGACCAGCCTGGTCAACATGGCAAGACCCCATCTCTACAAAAAATAAAAATAAAATATGAAGTGTTGGTTACAAGAAACCTAATTTGTATACCCAGAAGAGACATTCTGGGAATCCAGGCAGATCATCAGGAGCCCATTTGCAATGGGAATCCCCTGATTCTGTGCAATCAATTGTAAGTTAAATAGTTTTATTAGGATAGTTTGTATTTTATCAATGACTACATTAAAATTGCCTCTGGAATTGAATGTTCCTGCGTAGCTGTTATTAATCAGCTGAAAAGTCTAAGTGTTATATAAAGTAAAGTATTTAAATCAGAGATTCAGTCTCAAACTGAGAAGGAAGGATTATGGCTGTCCCTATCCCTGGAGTTTAGTAGGCAAGCCAGAACACTCCAGGGTAAGACAGAGTCAACACATGCACCCTCAAATCTCAAGTAAAAGCTGGCAAGAGTGAGACCAGCAGGGTGGCACACAAATCTACTTAGAACCCATTCTCTGGGGACAATGAATGTAATTTGCTTAATAAAGCGAACCACAAACCAAAAGAGAAAGGGCTGTCTTGGGTGCTAAAAGAGTTACAAACACATAGGCATCCCTGAGGTTACCCTAAAGAGTTTAATTATTTGGAAAAAAAATCTCCTTCTCTTTGGGGAACGGAGGATATGTAAGGTGACCTATTATTTGGGGTTCAGGGACTAAAAAGTGGTGGCTATAATCACAGAAATGTCAGTCACCCAGGAGCCAATGCAGTGTGGCTAGGTCAGGAGCTTCCTCCTCCACCATCCCACAGAGCTAGACCATAAAAACCAAACCATTCTCTGTGAGAGTTAAGGAGAGACACCACAGCCACATAGCCGCGGAATTATTCCCCCAAACCTCCAGCTGCAGCTCAGATTTATATGGTTCACAAAAACAGAAATGTAATGGTAACAATAATTAGGCTAAGAATTCATAACTCAAAAATAACTAAATGTATCCACACGTCTTAGACCCCTATTCCAACTGACATGTAATATTCATACTGTTCCTAGTGTCAAAGTCACATTAACTATTTCAATAAAGTTCATCCCCTGACAACTCAGACTTAAGAATAACTATCATTCCATGAGGGCATCATCAAGGCTCCATCCTTCACCCAGTACATGGCTGCCCTGTTCTCTGTGCCCAGAAATATTTGTGAAATACGTGTCTTGATCCTCCAGTGATAGTCACCATCACCAATTTTGGCTAATAGTGACTTTGCAAGACATCTCTCCTATTCATCCTAGTCTTCAGCTGGCCACATCTTGTTCTGAACTGCAGTTTACTTCACTCAGTTATTCTCTCTTCTGTGGCTTCAGTTTTGTTCTCTCTTCAGTTCCCAGTTCTCAGAATGTACACATGCTAAATTCCTATTCAAAAAAGAAAAGTACTCCCTTGACCCCAACTTCTTTCCCTTCCTTCTCTCCCATCCCCCTCCCCAATTCTCCCTTTTCAAGGCCCAGGTCACTGAAGAAACTGTGCTTATTGCTTTTACATTTTTACATGATGAACCATGGCTTCCTCCACCCCAACTCAAAACCTTAAGATCACTGTCCTCTAAAAACGATCTTTCTCTGTCCTTACCTTACTTGACCCTTTGTTGGCATTTTGCATCATTAATCACTTTTTAATCTTGCCCTACTCACACCACCATGCTCCCTTGATTCTTATCCAACTTTGTGATAGGCTTTTCTCAAGCATCTTTGCAGGACCCTCTTCCTCTGATGACTAGGAAATGTTGGCTTACCCCCAAGCTCTGTACTCAGCTATTCTACTTCTGCTTACTCTCCTTAGGCCATCTTATCCATACCAATAAATTCCACTGACACTTACAGGCTGGTGATGCTTAAGTATGCAGCCCCATTCCAGAACATAGTCCAACATTTCAACTTAATAGATTCAAATCCATTCTTGGCTGGGCCATTACAGGCATGGTGGCTCATGCCTGTAATCTCAGCACTTTGGGAGAGTGAAGTAGGAGGATCACTTGAGCCCACGAAGTTGAGACCAGCCTAGGCAACAAAGTGAGTCTCCATCTCTATAAAAAACAAAAACTAAAATAATTTTTAAAAAAATAGCCAGGTGTGATGGCATGTGCCTGTGGTCCCAGGTACTCTAAAGGCTGAAGCAGAAGGATTGCTTGAGCCCAGGAGGTCAAAGCTGCAGTGAGCTGTTATCACGACACTGTACTCCAGCCTGGGTGTCAGAGTTTCAGAAAAAAATCTTTCTCCTTCAGCTCCCGCTGTCACTTGCTTTGTTCAAGTGACCTCCCCTGGACAATTGCAAAGGTCTCTATCTCTAATCTCATTTCACCTCTCTGTCTTTCTCCAATGTAATCCCTTGCAATGATCTAACAAAACTGTGGAAATCCTTTCAATTGTTAAAAATTGAGAGGGAGGTGGGCCGGGCATGGTGGATCATGCCTGTAATCCCAGCACTGTAAAAAGAACTGGGAGGGAGGAAGCAAACCAGATTCCTTTGTACATTCCACCAGACCTCCCTGATCCAGCCTCTGCCTCATCCACTAGCAAGTCTTGCATTATTTACTAACAAAACTACCTGGAGTTCCTAGAAAAACACCGTGTTACTCCATGCCTTCCATATCCTGTTTTCACAATTTCACAATTGCCTTCCACTGCCTATCCACAAGGTAAACTCCCCTTTATCTTTCAATCTTCCAATGTCCAGCTGATGTCTCAAGAGTCTCCTTCTTAATCACTGCCACACACACATCAGCAGCAGTGTGTTGGTGTGCCCTGCTATATGCCATCACCTCTGTACCTTGCACATAGGTCATAACATTCATCATACTAAACCCTATTCGGTTATGAGGCAACTGCTGGACCTTCAGTTTCCTGAGGATAAAGCCAGTACTATAATTACTTGGTTATTCCAATGCTCAGTGTGTCTGGCAATACAGACAGTGCTCAATAAAGGCTTATTGAACAAGAAAAGGAGGAACTGATGAAGGCATACAGACACTAGAAATGAAAAAATGAACTGAAGAACTGGTTTGCCCAAAAGCACAAGTATTCTATCACAACTTTTTCCTGTCCAATGATTTCCTTCATTTATGCATGCATGCAAAAGGCTGTACACAAGACACAAAATGCTGATAACATAATCTTCCCAGATTTCTCAAGTCACTGCAAACCCTGATGATGCAAGAACCTTCCTAGTCAATTCCACACATTCCATTCACAATGGCCATGAGGAAGAAAAAGAAACATATACAAAATGTTGGGAAATGATCCTCTAAAGGTTAAGCATTATAATTAACCTTCTATCTTAGCACATCCTTTAACTTATTCCTTCTTCCTTAACACACTCAACTGCCTTTTCCATCATGAATTTGGAGTTCACTGTTGCCTGTGCAAACATCTATATTATCAATTCCATGCCATGGGAATTCCATATTCAAAAGTTACAGACTCAACACACACAAAAAAAATTCCAAATAATTTGGTTTGATCCAAATCACACCTCCAAATAGGTACACAGGCAAGCCAACTCAAATAAATTCACAGGGGAATAAGGTATAAGATAAATCTTTACAGCACATAAACACATTTTTATGCATTAGAATTAAGTATGAAAAATAAAGCCTTAAGAGATCTAGAAGAAAATAGAGTGGAACGATTATACAATCCCAGATTGAGAGGAGGTTATTTTAGCATAAGGCCAAAGAAAAGACAGATAAAGGTAATTATCTAAAATAGTTTGGATATTTGTCTCCACCCAAATCTCACATTGAAATGTAATCCCCAGTGTTATAGATGGGGCCTGATGGGAGATGTTTAGATCATGGGGACAGATCCCTCATGAATGGTTCTGGACCATCCTCTTGGTGATCAGTGATCTGAGTGCTCTCAAAATATGGTCATTTAAAAGTATGTGGCACCTCTCCGCAACTAACTCACTCCTCTCCCCACCTCACTGGTGCTTGCTTGCTCCTGTTTTCACCACATGAAATGCCTCCTCCTCCTTCACCTGCTGCCATAACTGTAAATTTTGTGAGGCCTCCCCAGAAGCCGAGCAGATGCCAGAACCATGCTTCTTGTACAGTCTGCAGAATTGTGAGCCAATTAAACTTTTCTTTAAAAATTACCCAGTCTCAGATATTTCTTTACAGCAATGCAAAAATGGGCTAATATACCACCTAAACATTTAAAACTTCGTTATATTAAAAAAAGTATATGTGAAAAATCCTTTATATCACATGATAAACTGTTAACATTCTTAAAGTTTTAAAAATGACAATTATATGTTTTAAATATATAAACAAGTAGACTTTCAGAGGAACATCCTAATAGAAAAATAATTGATAAATATATACAGGAAATTTATGAGAAAGAGTACAAACAATCAATGAGCATAAGAAAAAATTGTACCTAACTTCAAGTGATTAAATAAATCTAATTTTAAAAATAAAATCTCATTGTCCCAACACATTAATAATTTTTCTAAATTTCTAATATTCAGGTTAATGAAGTTGCTGCACTTTCGAGTACTGTAATCAGGGGTTTCAGTATGAAACAATCTCATTCTGTTCCTGCAGAATGATTCTGGCAGTATGTATCAAAAGTCAGACAAACATACCCTATGACCTAGCAATTCTACTTCAAGATGTTTACTATGGGAACAAAATCAGCAATCTGTGCAAACTTATCTATTTAGGACAATCATTACAAAACCCTAATAGTGAAACTGAAGGCAACTTTAAGGTTTCAAGAAGTGATATTAAGAGGCCAAGCGCAATGGCTCACACCTGTAATCCCAGCACTTTGGAAGGCCAAGGCAGGCAGATCACCTGAGGTCAGGAGTTCAAGACTAGCCTGGCCAACATGGTGAAAGCCCAACTCTACTAAAAATACAAAAGTTAACTGGGTGTGATGGCAGACACCTGCAATCCCACCTACTCGGGAGGCTGAGGCAGGAGAATCACTTGAATCCAGGAGGTGAAGGTTGCAGTGAGCTGAGATTGTGCCACTGTACTCCAACCTGAGCAACAGAACAAGACTATGTCTCAAAAAAAAAATGTTATTAAGTAAATAACAACATATTTGAAGAATAAAATACGTCGTACTATTTTAAAAGTCACACTGTAAACGTATTTTCCCAGAATATTGGGAGCAAAATACAGTGAAAACTCTTCTAGCACAAAAACATGTAAAACCGCTATGTGTGTATGCATACACAAGCACACACCTCTACCTCTGTAAATGCTTACCCAAGTTGGCAAAAGTCATGAATCTCCCAAGAAGCAAAAATAAGTCAAGAAGTCAACTGGGAAAAGAAAACAAAACTATGGAGTCTGTCAGCCGGTTATATCTCAATAATCCCAGGTGACTTTGAGTTTTGGCTTTTAAAAGCAGAAATCAAGTGAAAAATAGAAGTCAAATCAAAGACCTCTGCAAAAAGCTGGGACATCTTACCCTTAACAGCTGAACTAATAGAAAAAATACTGACCCATGTCACACAGGGAGAGGGTCAGAAAATGTGACTGTCTCACACATGGATCTAGGTAATCAAGAGTCGCCCTTGAGAATTTATATCTGGACATTTGCTCTTAATAAACTGTGGATGACCTGAATTCATACTACTGGTTTAGCCACCCAGAAACCTCAAGCTGATAATTCAATCTGATGTGGACATGGGTTGAGAGTGCCTTTAATCCATCAAACAGGAGAAAATACAAATTATTTCTGAACTAATTTACCTTAAGCTCTCAAAGAATTCCCAGAGAAAAGGTTCCTAGAAACATGAGCTTACACTGGGGGAGTGGGGGAGTAGGGTGGGATCATAAAGCAAATACAGAAACAAGACAACACTTACAAGAGTCATCAAAAAGAAGAAATAGCAGAAATAGACCCACAAAGTCTACACATACTGGAATTTCAAATAGACTATAAAATAAAAATGTCTAATAGGTTTAAAAATAAAAGAGGGTATATTAAAAGATAATATATTTAAAATGACTATACAACTTTTAAGAAGATGTAAACAGGGCTCCTAAAATAAAAATAGAAACAGTATTCCTAGAAATAAAAAAATACAGTACTTCGAATTAGAAATTCAGCAGGTGAGTAATACATCTGATGAAGTGCAACTGAAGAGATAATTAGTAAACTGGACCATCACTACAAACAAATTACACAGAGGCACAGAGGAGAAATCTCAAAGTGTTGTTTAGAGTTAGGAAGGAAATTTTTTAAAATTCATACCAAAACAAATTGTATCGAGGATTTATTGACAGAAAAATATTTGATACATTGCTAAATATTTTTTTAAAAGCCACAAAGCAATATATACTTGTGTCATTTTTATTTGTTGACAAGTGTGGGGTTTACAGATATAAATGTACATATTTAGAATAAATGGTAAAAATGTTTAGTTTATGTTTGAGTGGAAATATTTCGGTCCATTTCTTATTTATATTTTTATATTTTTCAGGGTTCTGAATTATGTATGAATCACTTTTATAGTAAAAAAAGTTATTTAAAAATTAACAGAAAATAATACTCTGTGTGTGTGTGTGTGTGTGTGTGTGTGTGTGTGTGAAGGCACATATACCAAAACTGTTTCTACTATTTCTAGTTTGTGAGAATTTCATGATTTGGATGATTTTTACCTATAATCTCTAATCAATAATTGAATAAATTATGTGTCTAAATATGGAGGGGAAAAGACTTGGTACTTAAAAATATTAATAGAGGTTTTATTATGGATGCTAAGTTACTATTATTTATAATTTTTATATTTTGCAAGCTCCCATTTTTGTTGTTTATATAGTTTTTATTTTACATATTTTCATTTCTCATTTCACAATTAGGAAAAGACATATACATATATATGCACATGTGGATACATAGATAGGTCAGCTGGCCTTAGAATTGTGTATAAAACTTTGTGAAAGAAAATCTCATTTTAAAATTGAAAGTGAATATGCAATATATCTATATATTTATATAGAATATTTTCAGAGACTTACAATGTTATGGGAAAGCACTGCCTTTCAGTGTTAAAATTTTAAAGCACAGAACAAAAACACATGCAGATCTCATAAACGTCTTGCAGAGGAATAACAGGCAGAAATTATAGGAGAATGTTAACAGTGGCTGTCCCTGGTGTCCCAGTTCCCTTCTTGCATTAATATCTGGGGAAGGGGAGAACAAGAGAGCCAGTCAAAGTTTCTTGATGTTGACACACATCTGGCCTCAATTTTGATTCTTGGGAACCAGAGCAGTGGAAGCATGAGGATCAGGAAAATAAGGTAGGGGCTAAAACCACCTATCTTAAAACATGTTAAAATGTACAATCACTGAGGCGAATTAGAAGCAAAAAGTCAACATTTACTACGGCCTTTCAAGATAAGGAAAAAGGACCAGTGCAACCAAGAAAGAGAAAAGCCAGTAATACTTAGCTGTTGCTAACGTCATTAACTTTTCTTAATTCATCAGACAAATCTTTTTGGTACACTACCCTTGAACTGGAAACCACAGATTTTAATCTCTAATTTATTCAGGAATAAAAAATCAGATCACAGGCAACACACTTCCATGTGACTTTAAATGTGTATTATTAGCTAATGATAGGAAAACCTCACATTGCCTAGAGTTCACATAAAATGTCATGACTTCCCTTCTTCCAGAAACAGATCTCTGAAAGCAGATCCCTAAAGAAGAATACCAAATATCAGCCAAACCTTAATTTATTCTATCCCACGTTCCTCTGATCTTTGAAAAAGTGATTCTGCAGTGTTTTCCAAATTCACAGCAGACACGATGTATAAACATCGAATCATCAAAGACAGTTCAAGAGAATGCTTCACTTTTAGAAACACTACAAACTAAAACTTAAGAGCTTCTACACCTGCAAATAATAAACTTCAAAGGCAGTCCAAACTATCCTGGCATTTATCATTTGTGGGCATAAGTGTGTGTAGTGGGTCTAAGTCTGCACTTGGTTTTAATAATCAATTGACTGACTATAGTTTAACTAGTCTTACTTCAGCCTTGAATTCTTGTAGAGTGTCCTAAAACTATTTTAAGTGTGTTGTTCATAAATTTTATAGCATCTCATGATCAGAAGAAAACTTCTGAGGTCATCTAGTTCTACATCTTATCCAATGCTTTAGTCACTGCAGAATCTATTCACTATGATGTCTGCTGGAACACTTCCAATAATGGGAAGCTCACTACCTTCCAAGGCCAGCAGTGAGGTCCTTGGACAGGAAGTTTGCTAGAAATTCTCTCTCAAATGTAGTTCAGATTATCCTGACTGAAAACCCAACCTTGGGACCCAGCTACTCTTTTGTAACCAAACTGAATCCCATTTTTCAAACACTTCAAAGCTTACCAGGCCGATGAAGATAGAGATCAGATTGTCTGTTTTTTCTTTCCTCTGTCTCATAATTCCATTCTGTAGATCCTTTACAACTTATTTCCACTTTCCACTGAGAATACTACAGCTGATTTATTCTATCCTTCAAGGATGACACCTAAAACACAACATGGTACCCTTGCTGGCTGCTTCTGACCAGTCTAGAATATATGAAACGCACTTGCTCTTAATGTTTGGATATGAGGTGTTTGGAGAGCACATTATAATGAAAAAAAAATGTTTACAGTTTGATAAAACAGCCATTTCAAATAGGCCCAACTTTGAAAAATGCTACCATGAGATGGAAAATAATAAAAATTGAAGTTCCAAATCCACTGTTTCTCAAAGAATATATGGCCCATCAGTTGTCTGTTAAAAATGCAGACTCTTGGCTAGGCTCAGTGGCTCATGCCTATAATCCCAACACTTTGGGAGGCCAAGGTGGAAGGATTACTTGAGCCCAGGTATTCAAGACCAGCCTGGATAACACAGTGAGACCTTATCTCTACAAAAAAATTTAAAAATTAGCCAGTCATGGTGGTGCACACCTGTGGTCCCAGCTACTCAGGTAGCTGAGGGAAAGAACTGCTTGAGCTTGGCAGTCAAGGCTGCAGTGAGTAGTTATCATGCCACTGAACTGCAGCCTGGACAACAGAGCAAAACCCTGTCTCAAAAAAAAAAAAAAAAAAAAAAAGCGGAGTCCTGGATCCTTCTCAAATTGTCTGAGTCATAAACTCTGTGAGCGGGCTGAAAACTCTGCATTTAAATACACACCTCTGGCATTTCTGATGACAGTAAACAGTGAGAACAGCCTTACCCCATGCTGGCCAAATTGTTATCACTTTAACAAACACAAACACACATACACACACACACACACACACACACACACACACAATCTTGGCAGTCCACAAAAGCGGCAGTAAATCTGGGTTGGTCTAAGTTGATGGTAAAGCCGGGATTAGAACAAAACCTTGGTAATCACATCTTTCAGTTCCAGTCCAAGCTTGTCCCCTAAAAAAGAGAACAATATCTGGGATGTGGTAGGAGGATGAGACAAAGTTTTAAATGGGGTTGATAATAAAGAGCCTAAAATAACGCAATTACTCATTCACACTTGATCCTTTGAGGTTGGTGGTAAAAAACTATGAAACTGTTAAATCAAGAGAAATATGCCAAAGAGAGGAGAGGAAGAAGGAAGGAAAATCTCAAGTAATAGTAACAGGAGATTCCTGTAACTGGTCAGGGCAGATCAGCTGGGTTCAGCCTATAACTTCGTGAAAGATCTAGAATTTCACTTTCACAACTTTAATTTTCAAATGTTCTTCTGTTAATATTAAGCTTTATGTGATTTAGAAAACATTCTCCCCTAAACAAGCAAACTCATGATGAAAGTCACCGATGTCTGCATTTGCTATAACAAGAACAACAAAAAACACATTCAAGGATTTTTTTTTTAATTCCAGGATGAGGATCAGATTTATTTCCTCATTGAACAAGAAGACATTCTAACGATGAAGGCCAAAAGTGCTTGTACAATTCTTTTTGCTGTTGGGGTCCTAGTTTTAAAAAGTACACTTGATTCCAGTTCTAAATACACATGCAAACTACAGACAAAACATCCTACCACAAAACTAAAACTGAAAATGTCCACAACCAACCAATCCGCAATAAAGAGGTTAAACACCAAACCCGAAATGGTAAATGTAATAACCATGACCCTCACCATGTGGTAAAAGATGAATCCAATTAATGTTACCTTAAAAAGAACTTAAGTAACTCCTTCCTGTCCTAATTGCCCATTATAAGCCTCAGAAGCCAGCTGTTTGGTGGAGACAAATCAGTGACATTCAGCAAAGCATGTTCCGACCAAAGTACCGCTTTACCCTGCGTGAACTCTATGAAACAAGCGTTAATGGATTCTGAAGGCATTTAAAGAGGCTATAAGCTGTCAAACATTTACAATTACAATGGGATCAATAAAAATGGGATTGTTAGATGGCATTTTCCAGATTGCTCTATTCTTCTGATTCCAAAAAGAAAAAGAAAAAAAAGGAAGATCAGGGAGCAGTGACTCAAAACAATGACATTTTGTTAAATCCTGAGGCTGGAAGAAACCTTAAAGGTTATCTAGTAAATCTCCCCAACTTTCATTCCCTCTTGCAAACAACTCAATCATAAGGCAAGTCATTATCAAGGGCAATTTCATCACACTCAACAGTCAGACCTGCCAAGTTAGTTTCTGAACTGACTATACCACTTAGCCCCTCATCACTCAGAATTGCCTGCGAGACTTCAAAATCCCCCTTTACAGCTGAAACTGTGCATCTGTGCAGCTGTTTGCACTCACACACACTATTTCAGCCCGCCAAAATAGCCAGCCTCCTGCTCCCTCCATTCTTTCCTGTTCACCAGCCCTATCCAAGGTCAATTCTCACAATGCCCAGCCTAAATACCATGGTCAGCCCTCTGGGCTCCCCCTCACACCAGCCTGCTACCTCCCATGCTCCTTTCTGCCAATCTGCCCTTTAACATGGTTAAACTCCAAACTGCCTGTTCTTCTTCCCATTCACAGGCTCCAGAAGCCTCATGGGGAAAACTTAAGGACAAGGTAAAGCTGTCACTATTAATCAATACATTCTAATCTCAGATGAGCCCACAAAGAGAAGCCATTAATGCTACCATTTATCTCGGCACCTCTTCTAAGCCTTAAATTGCCTCAAAGAAACTCCCCAGTTTGCACATCCATCATGGAGAAGTCGATGGACATTAGGCAAGAAGCCCCTGAAACCTCCATCCTTCCCATGCTTCTCTCTCTCACCAACTACCACTTGAATAATCTGGGCCATTCTTTCAGATCTCTTCTCTACTCTTAACCTAGACCCATCCTCTCAACCTTGGATGCACATTAAAATGACTAGGTAGCCACCCTGGCCTGAGTCATGACCTGAAGTGAACCCCCTGCACATGGTATGTTTCAAAAGCTCCCCCCAGGTATTCTTAAAATAAGCCACGGTTGGGTATTACTGGCGAAGACAATTTTACCCATGTCCATGGTTTTAAATACCAAATCTGGATTCTTTTCTGGGCTGTGTTATCATATATCTAAATGCATTATAGAACCACCACCACCACCGTACATACCTCATAGGGTTTGCAAATTCAACATGTATCAAACTCCTCATCCTTCCTGTTCTAGGCTAAACTGTGTTTCCCTCAGAAATTCATATGTTGAGTCCTAACTCCCAGTACCTCAGAATGTGACCACATTTGGAGCCAGGATGTATAAAGAGGTAATTAAGTAAGTTAAAATGAAGTCATTAGAGTGGATCCTAATCCAATATGACTAGTGTCCTTCTAAGAGGAGGAAAGTTGGACACAGGCAGGTACAGAGGAAAAACCGCATGAAGACACGGGAGGAGACCATCACCTACAAGGCAAGTAGAGAGGTCTCGGAAGAAAGCAGTCCTCACAATTCTCTAAGACTTCCAGCCTACAGAATTGTGAGAAAATAAATTTTTGTTGTTTAAGCCACCTGGTCCGTGGGATCTTATGGCAGCCCTGGCAATCTAATATAAATACACTTCCCATGTCCTTGTTACTCTCTCCTACTTTTCTTATTCAACGGCATTGTTATCCATCCACTATCACTCCTCCCTCTCCCTCATCCACCACATCTATTCAACAGCCAAGTTGCATCAAGTCTTCCTCCTAAATGTCTTTCACATCTACCTTTTTCCCTCCAAACCCACTTTTACTGCCTTAACTCAAACCCTAATTATCTCTCTTAAGATGTCCCAGTACTGTACGATCTCAACTTATAGGTAGAATCTTAAGAAGTTGAACCCGAGAAGTAGAGGTAGAATGATGGTCACCAGAGGCTGTGGCAAGGGATGAAGGAACAGCAGAGGGGAGAAAGGGAGTTGTTGATCAAAGGGTACAAAGTTTCAGACAGACAAGAGGAATAGGTTCTGAGATCCACTGCACAGCAGAGTGACTAGAGTCAAAAATAATGTACTGTATATCTCAAAATAGCTGAGAGTAAATTTTGAACGTCTCACCATTAAAATGACATAGGTCAGTGAGGTGATGGATATGTTAATTAGCTTGATTTAAGCACATAGTGTATACACATATCAAAATATCACATTGTACCTATAAATGCATTCAATTATGATTTGTCAATCAAAAATAATTTTTAACTGAAAAATTATGAATGTACATATTCGTGGGGTACATACTGATGTTTTGACACATACAATGTATATTAATATTTTTTAAACACATAATCATCTCAATAAATGCAAGTAAAGGGTGTAAAAAAATTCATACCCTACTGTCCTCCGCGTTATTTCAGTGGAGTCCACAAGGAAAGTGATAATCAGGGACCCTTCTAACCTTCCACCCTGAGTGGTGTCAACTGAGCCCTTCTTCAATACCTGACCTTTCATTCCAGTACAGTGAAAGATAATAAATTATTGCTTAACACTACCTAATTTTGAATTAAAAAACAGCAATAGTGCTGGGTGCAGTGGCTCATGCCTGTAATCCCAGAACTTTGGGAGGCCAAGGTAGGCAGATCATCTGAGGCTGAGAGTTCAAGACCAACATGACCAACATGGAAAAACCCCGTCTCTACTAAAAATACAAAAATTGGCCAGGCATAAATTGACCGGGCATAAATTGGCCAGGCCTGGTGGCACATGCCTATAATCCCAGCTACTCAGAAGTCTAAGGCAGAAGAATCACTTGAACCCAGAAGGCAGAGGTTGTGGTGAGCCGATCACGCCATTGCACTCCAGCCTGGGCAACAAGAGAGAGACTCCATCTCAAAAAGAAAAGAGAGAGACAGAAAGAAAACACAGCAATAGTTACCTAGAATGTTATATCATGGATATCTCTCAATAATGTAATTATGGGTAATTTTTTCAATTAGCTAAATTTTTCTGTGATGCCAAACACAAGTATCCTTTTTTAAAACAAAAATGATTTCAGAGAACCAATATTTCACCTTTCTCTTCTTTTCCAAATCTTGCTTTTAACTTTATGTGTGTATTTCTTTTTTGAGAATAGGAAATAATTCTTATGCTTGGGTACACTTGGGAAAACTACTTATAAGAAAAAAAAGATGTTTTCATAAATAACTTTTTAAAAAAATATATTCTAGGCCAGGCACGGTGGCTCACATCTGTAATCTCAGCACTTTGGGAGGCTAAGGCAGGCGGATCACCTGAGGTCAGGAGATCGAGACCAGTCTGGCCAACATGGTGAAACTCTATCTTTACTAAAAATACAAAAATTAGCCAGGTGTGGTGGCATACGCCTGTGTTCCCAGTTACTCAGGAAGCTGAGGCAGGAGAATCCCTTGAACCCGGGAGGCAGAGACTGCAGTGAGCCAAGATGGCACCACTGGACTCCAGCCTGGGCAACAGAGCAAATCTCCATCTCAAAAAAAAAAAAAAAAAAAAATATATATATATATATATATATATATACACACTTGTGCTCATAGGCTGATCCTTGTTCATGCTATCCTCAAATATATATATATTATAATATTATATAATAAATTATATTATATATTTACATATAATATTAATATTATATATTATATAATACATATATATATATATATTCTAGTCCCTTCTACCTGCAACTATTTCTTTTGGATGTATGGAGAATAATCTTCCTAAAACAGAAATCTAGTATGGCAATGATCTGTTTTAAACACTCCCATGGTTCCCCATTGCCCCAAGCCCAGCCTCTTCATGCACAGCAAACTGAGTCCTTCAGGTACTTCTGGCTTAGGTTATAACCCACCTTGCTTGTTAAGTTCAGAAGCAGCATAGAGAAGGCAGCACTTTGGATCTACTCAGAAATCCCCTAATGTATTATGCTGATCCACACTACTGTCTTTGCATATGCACTTGGCTTTTCTTGGAATATCCCCCCTTACCCAAATTCTATGCCTGGCAAATACCTACTTATCTTTCTAGTCACAGCCTCTCAACTAAGCCTTTTGTGGTCCTACTCCCCCACCCAGATTAATCACCACCTCCTCTATGCTGCTTCTGAACTTATACATACATCATTATACTGTGACCATATACCAGCAAGTGTCACAAACACAAATACTCACAGGGACCAACCAGGTATCATAAATACATGAAATGCCTAATGAAAACAGGTCTTCAACTTTCATGATACAGAAACTACACTTGCACTAGGAACAATCATAATCCCCACCTGTCTATGTTGACTTTCGAAACTTGACCTGAACAAATAAATTGTATCTGGGGCCAAATTCATTTAGCACACAGACTGCCAGTCTTGCAAACTCCAGCCAAAGGCATCAACTTTCAGAGCCTTCATTTCTCTTCCTTCTACTCCTTGAAGCAAAAAGACTCTAGAACATCCATGCTCATAGGCTGATCATTGTTGATGCTATCCTCAGTCAAACCAACAACACTTAATGCACAGGAACCCACACTTAACTGACCACAAAGAGAGGATGCAGTATTGAGCTTAATAACCTTGAACTCACTGCTACTCACTTCTTATCAAAATATCCTTTTGCATGAAGTAATATTCATAGCGAACATCCTAAAAAGTATCAAGTCAGCATTCCACAAAGAATGTGGAATGTCTATCCTTGGACAGAGCCAGAACTGAGCTGCTTGTCTGAACTGTCTTGCTTTGGCTCTTACAGAATGGCTTTTCTGAGATAAGCAACTGGCCCTATGCCATTAACCTACATTGAGCAATACAATGTTTTTTAACCCCACTGTTACATTCATTGTAAGATTATATTTGGAGACACGACTCATTACATTAAAGCATCTAATGTTTGGAGAACCACGGATAAAATCCTTTCTTTTCCCAGCACCATGAAGACTTGTGCCCCCCTGGTTTAGTCCTTATCCTCATGGGCTCTCTGGGTAACACAGCTCATTGAGTCCCCCTCTTCATGTCAACTACAAGAAAGAACAGCAAAACATGTGGCCCTTTTCTAATACGTGAATAGCACCCTAAGGTGGGCCCTTGATCATGGTCTCTGCTTAAATTCACATTCTCACTTCCTCTTTCCCCATTTCCTTCCTATGCTTATTATATTTCACTATATTTAGTAGGGAAATACACATGCAACTAACTTCTAACATTGCATTTATCACATAGTATCTTCATTCAGTTCCCACCCCTTAAGTCTGAGTTTTTGAAGGTGGGCCTCCATTTTGCTCACCTTTGTATCTCCAGGGTCTAATAAGCGATCATTAATTAGGATCAAACTTAATTGTATTACATGTGATTACTTCCAGTAATGGGTGAAACTGCAAATTTATTACATCCTAAGGAAGCTCACTTTATTTCCCCAAGGCACGAAAGTGGTCCTTGACTGTAATATCAATGGCATCTAGAAGAAAATTAAGCTTATGGGGACTAATATGCAAAATACACACTAAACCAGCACAGGTATAATTATCATTTAGTTTTTTTTAATTCTTCGCTATCCATTTTTAGAGTACTTTCTCCATTTTCTAGTAGTTAAACAGCTATCTAACAGAAGTATACTCATCAGGAATGCCTTACCGTCAGTTGATGCAGTGAATGCAGTTAAAAACCAAAACTTTTCACAGGATGTTAAAGGGCATAGGACTAAGGGAAGCTTCAAACATAATGTTCTCTGTTAGAATACAAAACTGTGGATGAGTGAAGGATATCACCACAGTGGAGAGAACATCCACCAATGAGGCCTAATCAATGTCATCCAGAATAGATTATTATTAAAGTTTCCTATCAATGTAATCATTTTCCAAGTTTTACAAATCCACATTTCACTTATACTAACTTCCATCTTTTTCTCAAACTCTGCTGGTAGGAGTGTGAAGTATCATCATTTTTATGGAAATCAATTTAATCCTTTCTATCTCTAGCCATAAAAGTCATGCCTGCCTTTTAAGGCAGCAAATTATATTACTGGGAATCAACTCTAAAGAAATCACCTGAAATGCAGAAATAGGCTTGCAAAGATGTTCACTGCAGTGAGTTCACTATGGCAGCAGCTGAATGAAATTAACATCACTTCTATTTACTGCATACTATTAAGAGAAAGGACAAAGTACTGATCATGCCCAGTAGGATTCCAACTAGATAAAATTTACAGAGAAAATATGAGAAGGGGTAATATCCCATAAACTTGACAATGGCTATCTCTACGTGGGGGAGTATGGCTACTTTTTTTCTTCTTCTTTATATTTTTCTTTGTTTTTGAAAATGAACACAAACAGGTATTACTTCTGAAAGTTAAGTTTTTAAACTACCTTTTAAAATCTACTTAGAAACCAAATGATATTACTCTCAAATCAGTGATCTCACTCTTAGTCAGTCTAAAGAAATTACACAGAAAGCTGTTGAGTGCAATACTTTTTAAAACAGCAAGGACAAAGGAAGTAAAACTGTAAAAACAGGGCAATGGTTGAATGAACAGTTTAACAGCTTAATGGATTATTATCAGGCTATTAAAAATACGATTCAGACTATATTGCCATATATAACAGTGGGTTAGAAAAAATGATCAGTAGAAACAAAAACACACATTTATTACTTCTAGGTAGAAGTAGACCATAAAATAGAACATAACAGAAATCGACCACAAAACTAACATGATTAAATAACAAATATATTCCTTAGGGAACTGCAAATATAAGTGGGTTTGTTTATTTAAATATTGCCATAATGTGATTTCAAAAATAATTTTTTAAATGTTTTTAAGAATACACTAAGGGCCAGGCATGGTGGCTCACACCTATAATCCCAACACTGTGATGATCGCTTGAGCTCAGGAGTTTGAGACCAGCCTGGGCAACATAGCAAGACCCCTTCTCTATTAAAAATAATAATAGAGATGTATTTTTAAAAGATACTAAACAGTATTTCATATAAAAACAAGTAGTTTTAAATAAGTCGAACAGTTTTAAATAAGATGTGTTCACTGAAACATTTTTACTCACTGAGTTATTCTACCATTAAAATGGGATGAAGAAGGAAAAAGGAAGAGAGTTAGGGAAGTAAATGATAGCATGTATTTTCTGCTTAACAGCTACTGGACAGAGTTACTACTTTCCTTTCCTACCAAAATTAATGGACTGTTACATTAGTCAGCTTAGGCTGCCATCAAAAAGTACCACAGATTAGGTGGCTTAAATAACAGAAATTTATTTTCTTATAATTCTGGAGGCTAAAAATCTAATACAGGGAGCCAGCATGGTTGGTTTGTGGTGAGGGTTCTCCTTTTGGTTTGCAGACAGCTGTCTTTTCACTGTTTGCTCACACAGCCTTTCCTTGGTGAATGTGTGTAGAGACAAAGATCTCTCTCTTCCTCTTCCCATAAGGCCACAAATCCTATCGGATTAGGACCCCACCCTTATAATCTCATTTAATCCTAATTATATCCTAAAAGCCCTATTTCCAAATACTGCTACACTGGGGGTTAGGGCTCCAACATGAATATTAGGGATAAAATCCAGTCCACAGCAAATGTTAAATATGTTTTTTAATAAATCTCTTGTAGAAAGAATACATTTAGTCATGAGACCTGGGGTAATTCCTGCTCCTAGAGAAATAGTATTCAACAAGGTTCCTAACCCCTGAATCAAATGAGAATTTGTGATTTTGAAGCTCTCTACTTTAAGATGGCCAAACGCTTGAAGAGAAGCTGGGACTTTTTCCCAAGTTCATAGTGACAAAACCCCTGCTTGAGTGTTGAGATTCCCTTCAACAATCAGAGAAGTTCAACTGATGCTTCCAACTCTGAAAATAAATTTCTCCTGGGAGCTGTAGACTTTTGCCTATACCATTTCTCTCTTAGAGCTATCCAGAATGCCTTTCGTGGAATTCCAGGCCAGGCATCTGAAAGCTCTGTGCCTCTTCCTGGCTTTGTCTACCTTGAACCTACCCTAACCACATGACCCCAAACCCTTCAGAACCAACCTATTTCTAGTACTAGCCTTGAGCACCTGTGCCTAGTACCTGCTTGGACCTACACCCGGTCTGATCCCAAACATTGCCTGTGCCTGTTTGACCTGCACCTGCCTTGTCCCACATCAGAGGCCTAGAGTCCTGGTGGTTTTCATATAATAATCAGCTTAAGAAGATAATCAGCAATAAAAAAAATCAACTGATGAATCAGCACGAAAACACACTAAGTAAAATCTCCACAGTTACCTGGACTTCCAGAGTAAATATTTTACTATGAATGAAGAATTCAGTCCAGTTCAGACAAACAGAAAAAGCATGCATCTCATCTTTCTTCCCTCAATTTCTAAACAAAAAATAAGAACAAGCGTAATAACATATTCACATTACAATAAATGAACTTGAAAGACTGAATATATTGAATTACAAAAAATAATGTTGAAATGCATTTGAATCAACTGATTTAATATACTGGTAAGAAAAGCTGAGTTGATGCAGGAAATGGGAAGATGCTGGTCAAAGGATACAAAAGGTAAAACTTATGAGTAAGTTTTGGGATCTAACGCACAGCATGGTGACAATAGTTAATACTGTGTTGCAGACACCTGATTGTAGTACTCATTTCACAGTATATATGTATATCATCATGATAAGTAGACCTTAAATACAATTTTACTTGTCACTATACCTCATAAAGCTAGGAAGGAAAAGAAAAGAAAAGTTGAATTGCCAAGTACTTTCATTCACTTCCACATAAGCCCATTTCTTATGAAATATTCCTTAAACTTGGAATAGTCATTAAAACTGAATTCATCCTCCATATGATTCCTTAGTCCTTTAAATCTTTTTAAAATAACATCACCCTCATCCAATGGGTTTTTATAAAATGTGGATTATATATAATTTAGATGCTGCATATTTCTCCAAAGGAAGCATCCAGCATATAAACGTAAGATAATAATCTTTTTTCATCTTTACTGAATCTGAAAGGATTAAAAGAATTAATTTCAAGTGTGGTCAAACTACAAACTATGATGTTAAAGTCTTAAAGATTTAGGCCAGTTGCAGCAGCTCACACCTGTAATCCCAACACTTCGGGAGGCCCAGGTGGGCAGATCACCTGAGGTCAGGAGTTCAAGACCAGCCTGGCCAACATGGTGAAACCCTGTCTCTACTAAAAATACTAAAATTAGCCAGTGTGGTGGTGGACGCCTGTAATCCCAGCTACTCAAGAGGCTGAAGCAGGAGAATCACTTGAACCACCCGGGAGGTGGAGGTTGCAGTGAGCCGAGATCCTGCCACGGCACTCCAGCCTAAGTGACAGAGACTCCATCCAGAAAAAAAAAAAAAAAAAAAAGTCCTAAAGATTTGCTCAAGAGAATTCTAATCTTTGCCCATTCTTCCATGTTTTAAGGAGAAGCATTAGCAGTGTTGCCCTATGTGAAGGAATTAGTGCCACCTGAGCCTGACCCCAAAGACACAGAAAGATGCAAATACCTGGAGTTTTCCCAAGTTTGACCTGAGCTTGTTGGACTAAGTCAGTTAAATGGTGGGGTGTCAAGTCTTTAAACGGCTGGCGCAAAGTTGAAAATAGAAAGCACAGAGTCACTTAACATTAATAATAGGATTGGGAGAACAATTCGTGCAAACTGATTTCAAGTCCTCCATTTTAAGACAAGGACTCCACAGCTCAAAAGTTGGGTATTGTCAAGAGTACCATGGACAGCAGAGGAAGAACTGACACTTGAATTATGGTCTCCCATCTCATGTGGACTCCAACTTACTTTACGGATTTCTAATTTAAAATATTACTTCAAAATTCTTCCATACAGTTTTAAAAGAGAGTGAGGGGAATGAACACTGAAATCCTACCAAGGCAAAAAAATAAAAAATAATCCTAGCACAGCAATAATTACTACCATTATTTTCAAAATCAACAAGAAGCTATGAAATACTCACCCAACCATCTGATCTTCATTTACCAAAACTTAACTTCAGTGTTATAATTTCTTACAAATTATGCCTACTTACTAAATTGGTAATATTATATAAAAGTATTTTTTAATCCAACCAAATCTACTTCTCCTACATATCATACACAGCTTTGTACAGTTCCTCAGAGCAAGCCTTCAAAAAACCCTGCTATTTAGCAATATACTAGATTAATATAAAACTATTACAATAAACACTAACACCCATTTCTCCCCCAAAAAATCCTTGATATTCCTATTTGACTTTTGTCAAGAAAAAAAATAGAAAGCCACAAACAGGAAGGCCCACTAAGTATCACAAAAAATGCCAGCTCATCAAAGATCGCCTTCCACCTGTCTTTCCCTTCCAGTTTTCTATTTTGCTTCTATTACTATTTCTTCCATGACTCTACAATCCCACACATACTCCCCTGCTCAGTCCTTCACAGAGTTAACCCGTTCTCATTCTGCAAACCTAATCAAATGTCGCTTCCCCAGGGAAATCCTGAATCAACCCCAAAGACAGATGAGGTTCCCCATTTAATCCCTTTTGCTCTTTTCCCTCATAGAATTTGTCATGCGGTATATTTATACATTTCGATGATTTTTTGGTTTATCTGCTCCAACCCATGAGACTCTATGCTTCATGCCTCCAGTGACAATGACTGCTTTACTCACCACTCTATTCCCAGCTACTAGCACAATAACAGATGTCTCTAATAAATGGATGTTGAAAATGAATGAACCTGATTTTAGATAGCACAGCAACAGACTAGACCAGTGCCTCTCAAACTGTACTTTATGATCAGATCAGTGTTTTCAAAATGTATGAGTTGTAACCAGTATTTTTTAAAATGAAAAGGAACAAATTATCATAGGAAAAAATAGAAAATAAAATGTCAGAATTTACTATATGTAGTAAACTATATGCAACTAATGTCTCATTCATTTATATGTATGAACATTTCTAACTATGGGTCATGACTAGAAAGTTTGAAAGCCACTGAACTAGATGTCTCAAAAAACTCATCCCAATTTCCCACTAAAATGCTCAAGAAGGTGCACACAAAGACAAAAATTGGCAATAATACTAAAAATGTAAGAGGAAAAAGAAGCCAGAGTCAAGACATTATTTCCACTAACTACATAGTACAAAATATGGGTAAGAAGCATGTTCTGGGAACATATGCACGTTACATACCACACCTTTTGAACTTCAACAAGACAGATCCTCTAACAAATGTAAAAAAAAAAAAAAAAATCCTGAGTTTAACTCAGGAAATGCAGAGATGCCAATGGCCAGACAAATCTGAAGAGTGTAATATTAGACTGAACTGTACAAAACTGCCATTTTTATAAGTCAACAGTAAATACAAGCAATCTCATATGATTCAACTTACCAATGAAGATTTAAAAAATGGTAGCTAATACATTCAGTGTGCTAGGCATCTTTTTTTAAAATTGTACTTTAAGTTCTGGGATACATGTGCAGAACGTACAGGTTTGTTACATAGGTACACATGTGCAATGGTAGTTTGCTGCACCCACCAGCTCGTCATCTACATTAGGTATTTCTCCTGATGTTATCCCTCCACTTGACCCCAGCCCCTAAAAGGCCCTGGTGTGTGATGTTCCCCTCCCTGTGTCCATATGTTCTCATTGTTCAACTCCCACTTATAAGTGAGAACATGTGGTTTGATTTCGGTTCCTCTGTTAGTTTGCTGAGAATGATGGTTTCCAGCTTCATTTACGTCCCTGCAAAGGACAAGAACTCATTCTTTTTTATGGCTGCATAGTATTCCATGGTGTGTATATGTGCCACATTTTCTTTACCCAGTCTATCACTGATGGGCATTTGGGTTGATTCCAAGTCTTTGCTATTGTGAATAGTGCTGCAATAAACATATGTGTGCATGTGTCTTTATAGTAGAATAATTCATATTCCTTTGGGTACATACCCACTAATGGGATTGCTGGGTCAAATGGTATTTCTAGCTCTAGATCCTTGAGGAATCACCACACTGTCTTCCACAATGGTTGAACTAATTTACACTTCCACCAACAGTGTAAAAATGTTCCTATTTCTCCACATCCTCTCCAACATCTGTTGATTCCTGACTTTTTAATGATTGCCATTATAACTGGCATGAGATGGTATCTCATTGTGGTTTTGATTTGCACTTCTCTAATGACCAGGAATGACGAGATTTTTTCATATGCTTGTTGACTGCATAAATGTCTTCTTTTGAGAAGTGTCTTTTCATATACTTCACCCACTTTTTGATGGGGTTGTTTTTTCTTGTAAATTTAAGTTCCTTGTAGATTCTGGATATTAGCTCTTTGTTAGACGAATAGATTGCAAAATTTTCTCTCATTGTGTAGGTGGCCTGTTCACTCTGATGACAGTTTCTTTTGCTGTGCAGAAGCTCTTTAGTTTAATTAGATCTCATTTGTCAATTTTGACTTTTGTTGCAATTGCTTTTGGTCATGAAGTCTTGTCCATGCCTATGTCCTGAATGGCATTACCTACGTTTTTTTCTAGGGTTTTTATGGTTTAGGGTCTTATGTTTAAATCTTTAATCCATCTTGAGTTAATTTTTGTATAAGGTGTAAGAAAAGGGTCCAGTTTCAGTTTTCTGCATATGGCTAGCAGTTTTCCCAACACCATCTATTAAACAGGGGAATCCTTTCCCCATTGCTTGTTTTTGTCAGTTTTGTCAAAGATTGGATGACTGTAGATGTGTGGTGTTATTTCTGAGGCCTCTGTTCTGACCCATTGATCTATATATCCATTTGGGTACCAGCACCATGCTGTTTTTGTTACTGTAGCCTTGTAGTATAGTTTGAAGCCAGATAGTGTGATGTCTCCAACTTGTTGTCTTTGCTCAGGATTGTCATGGCTATATGGGCTCTTTTTTGGTTCCATATAAAATTTAAAGTAGTTTTTCTCTAATTCTGTGAAGAATGTCAATGGTAGCTTGATGGGAATAGCACTGAATCTATACATTACTTTGGGCAGAATGGCCATTTTCATAATATTGATTCTTCCTATCCATGAGCATGGAATGTTTTTCCATTTCTTTGTGTCCTCTCTTACTTCCTTGAAGAGTGGCTTGCAGGTCTCCTTGAAGAGGTCATTCACATCCCTTGTAAGTTGTAGTCCTAGGTATTTTACTCTCTGTGTAGCAATTGTGAATGGGAGTTTGCTCATGATTTGGCTCTCTGTTTGTCTATTATTGGTGTACAGAATGCTTGTGATTTTTGCACATTGATTTTGTGTCCAGAGGCTTTGCTGAAGTTGCCTATCAGCTTAAGGAGTTTTTGAGCTGACACAATGGGGTTTTCTAAATATACAATCATGTCATCTGCAAACAGAGATAATTTGACTTCCTCTCTTCCTATTTGAATAACCTTTAGTTCTTTCTCTTGTCTGATTGCCCTGGCCAGAACTTCCAGTACTATGTTGAATAAGGAGTGGTGAGAGAGGGCATCCTTGTTTTGTGCTGGTTTTCAAAGGGAATGCTTCCAGCTTTTGCCCATTCAGTATGATATTGGCTATGGGTTTGTCATAAATAGATCTTATTATTTTGAGATACATTCCATCAATATCTAGTTTATTGAGTGTTTTTAGCATGAAGGGGTGAATTTTATCAAAGGCCTTTTCTGTGTCTATTGAGATTATCATGTGGTTTTTGTCATTGGTTGTTTATATGATGGAATATGTTTATTGATTTGTGTATGTTGAACTAGCCTTACATCTCAGGGATGAAGCCGACTTCATCGTGGTGGGTAAGATTTTTGATGTGCTGCTGGATTCAGTTTGCCAGTATTTTATTGAGGATTTTTGCATCAGTGTTGATCAGGGATATCAGCCTGAAATCTTTTTTTGGTTATGTCTCTGCCAGATTTTGGTATCACGATGATGCTGGCCTCATAAAATGAGTTAGGGAGGTGTCCCTCTTTTTCTATTGTTTGGAATAGTTTCAGAAAGAATGGCACCAGCTCCTCCTTGTACCTCTGGCATAATTCATCTGTGAATCCATCTGGTACGGGGCATTTTTTGGTTGGTAGGCTATTAATTACTGCTTCAATTTCAGAACTTGTTATTGGTCTATTCAGGGATTTGACTTCTTCCTGGTTTAGTCTTGGGAGGGTGTATGTATCCAGGAATTTATCCATTTCTTCTAGAGTTTCTAGTTTATTTGCATGGAGGTGTTTATAGTATTTTCTGATGGTAGTTTGTATTTCTTTGGGATCAGTCATGACATCCCCTTTATCATTTTTTATTGTGTCTATTTGATTATTCTCTCTTTTCCATTAGTCTGACTAGCAGTTTATCTATTTTGTTAATCTTTTCAAAAAACTAGTTCCTGGATTTATTGATTTTTTCAAAGAGTTTTTCGTGTCTCTATCTCCTTTAGTTCTGCTCTGATCTTAGTTATTTCTTGCCTTCTGCTAGCTTTTGAATTTGTTTGCTCTTGCTTCTCTAGTTCTTTTCATTGTGATGTTAGGGTGTCAATTTTAGATCTTTCCCACTTTCTCCTGTGGGCATTTAGCGCTATAAATTTCCCTCTAAATACTGCTTTAGCTGTGTCCCAGAGATTCTGGTACTTTGTGTCTTTGTTCTCATGTGTTTCAAAGAACTTCTTTATTTCTGCCTCACTTTCATTATCTACCCAGTAGTCATTCAGGAGCAGGTTGTTCGGTTTCCATGTAGTTGTGTAGTTCTGAGTGAGTTTCTTAATCCTAAGTTCTAATTTGATTGCACTGTGGTCTGAGAGACTGTTATGATTTCTGTTCTTTTGCATTTGCTGAGGAGTGTTTTACTTCCAATTATGTGGTCAATTTTACAATAAGTGCAATGTAGTGCTGAGAAGAATATATATTCTGTTGATTTGGCATAGAGAGTTCTGTAGATGTTCATTAGGAATGATTGGTCCAGAGCTGAGTTCAAGTTCTGAATATCCTTGTTCATTTTCTGTCTTGTTAATTTGTCTAATATTGACACTGGGTGTTAAAGACTCTCACTGTAACTGTGTGGGAGTCTAAGTCTCTTTTGAGGTCTCTAAGAACTTGCTTTATGAATGTGGATGCTCCTGTATCGGGTACATATATATTTAGAATAGTTAGCTCTTCTTGTTGCATTGATCACTTTGCCATTATGTAAGCCCTTCTTTGTCTTTTTTTAATCTTTGTTGGTTTAAAGTCTGTTTTATCAGAGACTAGGATTGCAACCCCTGCTTTTTTTTTTCCTTTACATTTGCTTGGTAAATCTTCCTCCATTCCTTTATTTTGAGCCTATGTATGTCTTTGTATGTCAGACAGGTCTCCTGAATACAGCACACCAATGGGTCTTGACTTTTCATCCAATTTACCAGTCTGTGTCTTTTAATTGGGGCATTTAGCCCATTTACATTTAAGGTTAATATTTTTATGTACGAATTTGATCCTGTCATTATGATGCTATCTGGTTAATCTGTCCATTAGTTGATGCAGTTTCTTCACAGTGTTGATGGTCTTTACGTTTTGGGTTGTTTTTGCAGTGGCTGGTACCAGTTTTTCCTTTCCATATTTAGTGTTTCCTTCAGGAGCTCTTGTACGGCAGGCCTGGTGGTGACAGAATCCCTAGCATTTGCTTGTCTGTAAAGGCTTTTATTTCTCCTTTGCTTATGAAGCTTAGTTTGGCTGGATATGAAATTCTGGGTTGAAAATTCTTTTCCTTAAGAATGTTGAATACTCGCCCCCACTCTCTTCTGGCTCGTAGGGTTTCTGCAGAGAGATCCACTGTGAGTCTGATGGGCTTCCCTTTGTGGATAACCTGACCTTTCTCTTTGGCTGCCCTTAACATTTTTTCCTTCATTTCAACCTTGGTGAATGATGATTATGTGTCTTGGGACTGCTCTTCCCGTGCAGTACCTTTGTGGTGTTCTCTATATTTCTAGAATTTGAATGTTGATCTGCCTCGCTAGGTTGGGGAAATTCTGCTGGATAACATCCTGAAGAGTATTTTCCAACTTGGTTTCATTCTCCCCATCACTTTCAGATACACCAATCAAATGTAGATTTGGTCTTTTCATATAATCCCATATTTTTTGGAGGCTTTGTTCGTTCCTTTTCATTCTTTTTTCTCTAATCTTGTCTTCATGCTTTATTTCATTAAGTTGATCTTCAATCTCTGATATCCTTTCTTCTACTTGATCAATTTGGCTATTGATACTTGTGTATGCTTCATGAAGTTCTCATGCTGTGTTTTTCAGCTCCATCAGGTCATTTATGTTCTTCTCTAAACTGGTTATTCTAGTTATCAATTCCTCTAACCTTTTATCAAGGTTCTTAGTTTCCTTGCACTGGGTTAGAACATGCTCCTTTAGCTCACAGGATTTTGGTAGTAATCACCTTCTGAAGCTTAATTCTGTCAGTTCATTAAACTCATTCTCTGTCCAGTTTTATTCCCTTGCTGGCAAGGAGTTGTGATACTTTGGAGGAGAAGAGGCATTCTGTTTTTTAGAATTTTCGAACTTTTTGTGCTGGTTTTTCCTTATCTTCATGAATTTATCTACCTTTGGTCTTTGCTATTGGTGATCTTTGGATGGAGTTTTTGTGTGGTTGTCCTTTTTGTTGATGCTGATGTTATTGTTTTCTAACAGTCAGGCCCACCTTCTGCAGGTCTGCTGGAGTTTGCTGGGAGTCCACTCCAGACCCTGTTTGCCTGGGTATCACCAGGGAAGGCTGCAGAACAGCAAAGATTGCTGCCTGCTCCTATTTCTGGAAGCTTCATCCCAGAGGAGCACCCACCAAATGCCAACCGGAGCTGTCCTATATGAGATGTCTGTCAACCCCTGCTGGGAGGTGTCTCCCTGTCAGGAGGCATGGGGGTTAGGGATCCACCTGAGGAGGCAGTCTGTCCCTTAGCAGAGCTCAAGCACTGTACTGGGAGATCCACTGCTCTCTTCAGAGCTGGCAGGCAGAAACGTTTAAGTCTGCTGAAGCTGTGCCCACAGCCACCCCTTCCCCCAGGTTCTCTGTGCCAGGGAGACGGGAGTTTTATCTACAAGCCCCTGACTGGGTCTGCTGCCTTTCTTCAGAGATGACCTGCCCGCAGAGGAGGAATCTAGAGAGGCAGTCTGACTACAGAGGCTTTTAGGGTGCTCCGTAGCTCCAGAATTCCTGGCGGCTGTGTTTACACTGTGAGGGAATAACTGCCTACTCAAGCCTCAGTAACGGTGCACCCCCCCTCCCCTCACCAAGCTTGAGAGTCCCAGGTCGACTTCAGACTGTTGTGCTGGCAGCGAGAATTTCAAGCCAGTGAATCTTGGCTTGCTGGGCTCCATGGGGGTAGGATCCGCTGAGCTGGACCACCTGTCTCCCTGGCTTCACCCCCCTTTCCAGGGGAGTGAATGGTTCTGTCTCGCTGGCATTCCAGCTGCCACTGGGGTATTAAAAAACACTCCTGCAGCTAGCTCAGTGTCCTGCCCAAATAGCTACCCAGTTTTGTGCTTGAAACCCAGGGTCCTTGTGCTATAGGCACCTAAGGGAATCTCCTGGTCTGTAGATTATGAAGACCATGGGAAAAGCATAGTATCTGGGCCAGATAGCACCATCCCTCAGGGCAGGGTCTCTCATGGCTTCCCTTGGCTAGGGCAGGGAGTTCCCCCAACCCCCTGCACTTCCCGGGTGAGGCAATGCCCCACTTTGCCTCTGCTCTCCCTCCATGGGTTGCATCCACTGTCTAACCAGTCCCAATGAGTTGAACCAGGAACCTCAGTTGGAAATGCAGAAATCACCTGCCTTCTGTGTTGGTTTCTCTGGGATCTGCAGACCAGAACTGTTCCTATTCAGCCATCTTGCCCAGAAATCCCCTGCTGGGCATCTTAAAAACCTATTGAGGAGGCCAGGCGCAATGGCTCACGCCTGTAATCCTAGCACTTTGGGAGGCCAGGGTGGGTGGATCACCTGAGGTCAGGAGTTCAAGACCAGCCTGGCCATCATGGTGAAACCCCATCTTAAAAAAAAAGAAAAAAAAAACCTATTGAGGATTTGTGTATGGTGTATGTTGCTTCTCTACAAACAAAAAAATGTAGAAACACTTATGTAATTTATCTTAGGCCATGTAGCTAAATATTGATGGAATGAGGATTTGAAAACAAGGCGTTGCCTGGCATAGTACATTTCTATGAATGTAGCACATTTCTATGAATATATTGTAGCCTATGCCTAAGAAATCTTAGGAGTAAGAATTAAAATCAAATGTATCAGTTACAACAATAAATTTAAAAGTAATATTTTCTATGAGGAGGTAGTTCAAAACAAAATATAATTAAATGCTGCTTACAGGCAAAAATGTATGAAACAAAATGACACCAAAAGTTTAAAATCAGAAAGAGAATGAGGTCACCTCAGACAAAGACAAAAAAAGAAAATTGACAGTATCAATATTAGGGAAAAAGTAGAATGTAGTTCCAAATGTACAGAGGGTTATTTTATATTGATAAACATATATTAAAAGCCCAATAGGAACCTTTAGGTATTTAATATTGTTATTTAATACACAAAAATTGTTATTTTAAAAACCAACAAAAACCCATTTGCAGATACACACAAAAGGACCATTATCAGTTTATTACAGCTCAAGTAAATGAACAGGGCATAGAAAATATGAATAATATTATTATAATGGCTGCATTAATCAACATATACTATACTTGTCACCTATAGACAATGCTACTCTTTTTTTTTAGGAAATAGAAACTCTTAATTCACAAGAAGTAAAAATGTACAGTCCACATTCACTTACCAGAGAAATGAAACCAATGATTAATGCAATGGTTTACATGTATGAGCACTTATAATAAAACAATCTTCATCCATGTCATATTGAACCACTCGTACCAAGTATTAACAAGAATGTTTACTTTCACTGCACTGTTCTAAATTTTACAGTGATTTGTATTAGCACAAAACATAGAATTTAAGCTACTTCAATTTCTTTAAATTACAACTTTCAGATGGAAAATTCCTCCTCTCTCAATAATTACTGACTCAAAATTTAAAAGACTATTGATTTCAATATTATTGGGAATTTAGTTCTGTACATCAAAAATGCCAAAGTTGATAAATTTCTATCATTACATACTTTTCATCAATTAAAACAAATGATCTAATTTCAACTAAGTAATGAGAACCAGAGCTTTCTCTATTTTGTTGCTTTCCTTTTTTCAATCAAACCAGCCTTTCTTTATCAATGTCTCCCTCCTCTTGGCTCCTCACCTCCCAGTTTCACTTAACTAATTTCACTCATCCTTCAAGTCTCAGCATAAATGCCATTTTCTCAGAGAAACTTTTCTCATCCTTCCAGACAAGTTTGTGACCTTCCACGACACCCTCCTTAATTTCAATCACGTGTAGATAGGTGTTCAAAGGCCACCTCCTTCACTACACTGTAAATATGAAATCAAGGCTGTACCTTATGTGCTCAATAGATGGTAATTTTTTTCATTTATTCAAGTATTTATCATAAATAAGTTCATTTTATTTTACATTGCGGGTTTTGTTTTTCGTGTTTTTTTGAAACAGTGTCTCACTCTGTCATCCAGGCTGGAGTGCAGTGTTGCCATCAGGGCTCACTGCAGCCTCGACCTCCTGGGTTCAAGCAATCCTCCAACCTCAGTCTCCCAAGATTTCATTATTTTTTCTATTGAAAAAAATTTGAGGTGCTACTATGCGCAAGGTATTGTACTAAACATTGGGAAAACAGGCCAGGTATGGCATTCATGCCTGCAATCCCAACAGTTTGGGAAGTCAAGGTAAGAGTTTGACACTAGCCTAGGTAATAAAGCAAGGCCCAGTCTCTACCAAAAAACAGTTTTAATAAAAAAAAAAAAAAATTAACCAAACATGGTGGCATGTGCCCATAATCCCAGGTCCCAGCTACTTAGGAACCTGAGGGAGGAGGATGGCTTGAGCCCAGGAGTTTCAGGCCACAGTGAGCTATGATTGAGCTACTGAGGCAACAGAGCAAGACATGGTCTCTGAGAAACAAAACAAGAAAAATATTTTGGGAAAACAGCAGAAAAAATAAAAATAGAATTTTTTTAAAAAAGTCTTGTCCTCATCTAAGAAGTCAGAAGAAAAGTGTAATGGAGATGAAAATATCAGGCAAGCTGGGTAGATATGAAAGGTCACACAATTTTAAATGCAGTGATAGAAGGCCTCAGCATGGAGTTGACCTTTGAGTTAAGACATGAAAATAATGAGAGCAGGCATGTGGGTACCTGGGAAAGAACATCCTAGGCAGGAGGACAAAGACCAGGAAACCACAGTCCACTGTGTGGAGAAGCTCAAACACGGAGATCATTTAGAGGAAGGATAGAAGTCTGGGAACATCAGCACTGAAAGATGGGCAGAGAAGCACAAGTCCTCAAAAAAAAAAAAAAAAAAAAAAACAGGCATAGATAGGGAATGATTAAACCTATTAATTAGTCACATACATTAAACAGTATAAGTACTATATAGTAATTAGAAATTAAAAATGAAAGATTTTAATGGCCTGTGTACATACTTACAAACAGAATACTATTAAATATTCCATAAAAGCAAATATTTTTTAAACTACAAGAAATTATCCCTAAATGGAATAAGAAAGTCCTTTTCTTTTTTTTTCTTTTTTAGGCAGAATCTCTCTCTGCCACCCAGGCCAGAGTGCAGTAGCACAATCTCAGCTCATTGCAACCTTTGCCTCCTGGGTTCAAGACAGCACATCCAGCTAATTTTTATATTTTTAGTAGAGACAGGGTTTTACTATGTTGGCCAGGCTGGTCTTGAACTCCTGATCTCAAGTGATCTGCCCACCTTGGCCTCCCAAAGCACTAGAATTACAGGCATGAGCCACCATGCCCGGCAAGAAAGTGAATCTTAAGTCGTGGAACTGCACATAAATCCCCTATAGATTCCAAATGTTTTTAAATGAGCATGTACTGTTTTTTCTATCAAATTAAAATGAGTATAATTTAAAAGAATCATAATGGCTTAGAAAGAAGAAAACTAAGAATAAACTTATCTTTTTTCTATCTTGCATGCAAGAAGACATGCCAATATAATTATCTAAAGTGAAAATAAATTCTTAACTAGAAAAACACTTTTTTTTTAACTAAGTAAAGGACAAACTTGTACTGTATCCTACTTTTTATCTTAATCAGGCAACTAAAGCTTAAAATTATTTGATCAGACTTTTAAAACCTGTATGACAAACCTGTAGGAGTTTCTCAAAGTGTGGTCTTTAGGTTACTAAAATTTCCAAAGTTCTTCTGAAAGCTTTATCTTTTACATGACAGCAATATAACACTCGGCCACTAGTCTCACTGTAAATTAAAACTATATCTGCAATCTCCCTCAGACCTCAAATCACCACCTAATTATCATAAGGATTTTTTTTCCAGATAACAACAGCTGGAATGGACTGTTTCAGGGATTTTTTGTTCACTCCAATGGAATATTATGTTGAAATCTGCACCATTTCCTCCCTATCTCCCCACAACCACCTAATCAAGAGAAGCCATAGCAAATGCTCCACGAATGCTTGATAACCCATAAAAACTACTGTAATCTGCTGAAGAAAAATAATCTAAAGAATTGAAATAAGTCTTTTGCTTGTTAAAATATATCAATCGTTTCATTCTAAAGGTATTCTTCAGCTTATCACATAAATTTTACTGGCATTTACTTCTACAGTTAACAATTACTCCTGAATACTGCAAACTGACTCCTCAGCTAAGCTTTAAACTTAAATTGCCAGCAACCAGCTGAAAATCTCTGTCTGCATGGTTTTAGAAATGTCTAAAACTAACAAGCCTCACTGCAACAATCATCATACTCTCATGTGCTGTCTGGTAATGGCATCAACACGCCCTTTTTTGTCCCTAGTAGTCTCCAGTACCCTCCTATCTCCACAACCTTCAAAACTGGTCCCACTACTTCCTGCCACAAACCATCAATTCCAGGCACTCCTCCCCATGCTTGTCACTCACAGGCAGCACACTGGGTCTTCCTCATTACTCTTCTGCATGGAATGAGCTCCACAGACCATCAAGGCTGGCATTCTGCTGCAAGTCATTTCCCTCCTCTAAGGCTGACTTACCCTCTCCATCCTCAGATAGCAGACAACTCTTTGTTTGAACCTTCGTTTACAGTATCTATCACTGCTTACCTGATCTTAATCATTTGAGTCCATGTCTCTCCATGCTCATGAGCTACTCAAGAGCAGGGACTATACTTCCTCAATTTAATTTTAGTGTCCTCAAGCCAGGAACAGTGGCTCACACGCACAAACCCAGCACTTTGGGAGGCCAAAGTGGGTGGTTCACTTGAAGCCATGAGTTCAAGACCAGCCTGGCCAACATGACAAAACCCCATCTCTACTAAAAAATACAAAAAAAAATTAGCCAGGCATGGTGATGCACACCTGTGGTCCCAGCTAGTTGGAAGGCTGAGGCAACAGAATTGCTTGAACCCAGGAAGCAGTGAGCCAAGATCATGCTATTGCACTCCAGCCTGGGTGGTAAAGCAAGACTCCACCTCAAACAATAAAAAATTAATTAATTTTTAAAAATTTAGTGTCCTCAGGCCGGGCGCAGTGGCTCACGCACGTAATGCCACAACTGTGGGAGGCCGAGGCAGACAGATCACGAGGTCAAGAGATTGAGACCATCCTGGCCAACATGGTGAAACCCCATCTCTACTAAAAGTACAAAAAATTAGCTGGGTATGGTGGTGCATGCCTGTAGTCCCAGCTACTCGGGAGGCTGAGGCAGGAGAATTGCTTGAAACCGGAAAATGGAAGTTGCAGTGAGCCGGAATTGCGCCACTGCACTCCAGCCTGGTGATAGAGTGAGACTCTGTCTAAAAAAAAAAAAAAAATTTAGTGTCCTCAGCCAAACACAGGACGCAGAAGGGCTCCAACATACCAGTTGCTTGAAACTAAATGGACAGAGTCTCAAATAAGTGACCAGAGAACAGACTGCACTGAATGTAGAAAAGTCATCTTGCCCTAGCCTTTGAACCTTTACTACTTCTGTGTGTCTACTCAGAAAGTAAAGCAAACAGTTCTCTGTGGAACTACAATAAATAGTGGGTACAGAATGAATACTTCATTTACATGAAAATAATCCTTTTCTCAACAATTGTAGTCGAAAAAGGCAAAGCATCCCCTTAACAAAAGGCAATTCTGTTTCAGCTGTTATTCTCTTAGTAAGAACACACCATCCTTATCATCTGCTGATTACAGACTTCTAAGGTGGGGGGTCCTCATTTAATACTCCCATAGTGAAACCTGCCTATAATGAATAATTCTACCTATCTTCTCTGCTCCAGAAGTGCTTGATAGGCCTTTCACCCAGGCCTTGTTTTCCGCCTAACAAAAGGCTCACAGATGCCAAACACGTGCTCCAAAATGCCCCTCTTCCACTGCCTGAGACCCCGATGAAGCAGAGTCCTCGTGGCACTAATATTCTCTGCAATGCTTTTTGTCGTCTTGGTTGTCACACAGCTGGAAATAGTTTTCTTGTTCCCGTTAATAACAGCCAGATGTTCATATTACTCTGACAAGAACTCTTGAGTGACATCATGCTGCACCAGTTCAAGAAGGGAACCATGCAGTCTCTTCCAGTTTCAAACTTCTCACCTCAAGTATAGCCTCTCTAAAGCAAAAGAAAATAGAGGCAGGCACAGACAGATACACACATCAACATACATATGAGTATGTATGTATGTACAAACATACCCACACTCATCCCACACACACATAAATATACATAAATACTCATTTTTGTAGGTTTATAAAAGCAAAAGGACAACTATGGAAGGCTGTGGAACCAACTGATGGCAAAGGGGTTATATCAGATGGGTAAGGCTGAAGTGGCAGAGAGAGATTTTTACATTTACTTTAGACACATCTATAGTGTTTGAATCATTGCAAAAAATATATATATATATATGAATGAATGCAGCTACTTCTAATTGGAATGCTTTCTTTTGTGTTTGTATCCCTGAGTGACTTCAAGATCATAAGTGAAATGCATTAGTGAAGCAAAGCACCATGATAGGGTGATTTCAAAATAAGTATTGGCCAGATACAGTGCCTCACACCTACAATCCCAACACTTTGGGAGGCCAAAGTGAGAGGATCTCTTGAGCCCAGGAGTTTGAGACTAGCCTGGGTAATATAGTGAGAGTTCATCTCAAAAAAAAAAAAAAAATTAGCGGAAGGGCGGTGAGGAGGCGGGCCTGTGAGCCGACTCCATGTGGGCGCCGGCGCGGCGCGGCGCGCGGCAGCGCAGGGTCGCCATGGCGGAGCTGCAGCAGCTGCGGGTGCAGGAGGCGGTGGACTCCATGGTGAAGAGTCTGGAGAAAGAGAACATCCGGAAGATGCAGGGTCTCATGTTCCGGTGCAGCGCCAGCTGTTGTGAGGACAGCCAGGCCTCCATGCAGCAGGTGCACCAGTGCATCGAGCGCTGCCACGCACCTCTGGCTCAAGCCCAGGCTTTAGTCACCAGTGCGTTGGAGAAGTTCCAGGACCGCCTGGCTCGGTGCACCATGCATTGCAATGACAAAGCCAAAGATTCAATAGATGCTGGGAGTAAGGAGCTTCAGGTGAAGCAGCAGCTGGACGGTTGTGTGACCAAGTGTGTGGATGACCACATGCACCTTATCCCAACTATGACCAATAAGATGAAGGAGGCTCTCTTATCCATGGGGAAATAAAAGTCTTTGCCAATGCCCATCGGGGCTGGCTTAAAAATTCCTATTTTTTTAAGGAATTGGGAATTTTAGTCTTTTAAGCAAAGTTTATGAATGAAGAAATTAAGGACGGCTGCAAGTGTAAGGCGTATGTCACTTGCCTCTGGACACTGGTTCTTTTATGTTTCAGTCCTAAAAAATGAAATGGAAAAAAGTGGTGCTAAATTGAGTCAGAGACATTACAGGAGAATTTTGGAGTTTGCATTTCCTGTGGCCAGTGCCTGTCCTGGCAGTAAGGATCTCCCCCTGTAACAAGCCAGAGCCCTCCAAGGTACCACACTCTTCTTACTACACAGGTACCAACAGCCTGGCAGGTTACAGTTGGTGAAGTTTGAGGAGAGATATTTTCTCTTTGTTGCCAACATCCTGCTTACCGGAAGTGTCACCACACCATTTTCCATAAGCTGTGAAACAAAATCCATGAGGTCACTAACTTAGAAGGGAAAAAGTTTTCTAAGTCTTTGTGTTCTTGGTTTTGTGTAATTTATACAAGGGCACTCAAGTTGATTTTAAGATGTGGAATTGGGAGGGAGACTAGTTTGGATAAGAACTTTGGAAGGCTCCTTGTGGATCCCCCATTTCTGGTCATCAAGAGGTGGATGTACATTTCTTAAAATTATTACATGCTACATCTTTCAGCCTGGAGACCATGCAAAAACATGAGAGGTGATGACACACTAATTATGAGAAGCATAATTATTGGCTGATGGGCCCTGAGATTGTGTAGCAAAATGACAACGACAGGGCAATTTTTTTTTTTTTTGAGACGGAGTTTCGTCTTGTTGCCCAGGCTGGAGTGCAATGGCACAATCTCGGCTCACCGCAAACTCTGCCTCCCGGATTCAAGCGAATCTCCTGCCTCAGCCTCCTGAGTCGCTGGGATTACAGGCGTGCGCCACCATGCCTGGCTAACTTTGTATTTTTAGTAAAGACGGGGTTTCTCCATGTTGGTCAAGCTGGTCTCAAACTCCCAACCTCAGGTGATCCACCCGCCTTGGCCTCCCAAAGTGCTGGGATTACAGGCGTGAGCCACTGCCCCCAGCATGACAGGACAATCTTGCAGTAACACTTTCCCCTTGACGAGAAAGGGATTTTGATTGTGATATATACTAGTATCTAGGAATACTAGAGGAATAAAAGAGGACCAGTTGGCTACTTGATTATAACAGAGTTATAAAGTACTGGATTTGGAAAAGCCTGGTTTTTACAGAACAGATGGAACGAAAGCCTAAACCTAGCATTGCCCACTTAGCCCCCTGAGTTAACAAAGCCTAGCTGAGACAAACCCCTGGCAACAGGAGATTCAAGGGAGAAAAAGTAACCAACTTGGGCTAGGATGAGCTGACTCCCTTAGAGCAAAGAGAGGCAGCCCCCATTACCAAATACCACTTTTGCCTCGGGCTTTTGCAACTTGCAGTGTTCCTGCCCTGGCATGACACCTTATTGCTTTGATAGCAACCTCACTGTATTTTCACCAACTTATTACTTGAAATGATAATATAGCCTGTCCACTTGCTGTTTCCAGGCTGTGATATATTTTCCTAGTGGTTTGATTTTTAAAATAAATAAGGTTTAATTTTCTCCCCCCAAAAAAAAAAAATTAGCTAAGCATGGTGGCACACACCTGTGGTCCCAGCTACTTGGGAGGCTGATATGGGAGAACAGCTTGAGCCCAGGAGATCAAGGCTGCAGTGAGCCAGGATGATGCCACTGCACTCCAACCTCAGTGACAGAATAAGACCCTATCTCAAAATAAATAAATAAATAATAAGTCAGACTTTCCACAGACACTAGATTTGAATTATTCTAGAAAGCAAGCTATACACTGAGCAGAGAATCTCAAACACAAGTTGGGTTAAAAGTAAGAATACAGAAAATGAGATGGAAGCAAGGCAGGGCTACAGATCAAACACAGCTATGTCTACCTCTAGACTTTAAAACAGGTAAATCTTAGCAAAATAGTTCAAGCGTATAAAATGAAAATGAGGTTACCAGGCTCTGTGGTCTCCTTCCCTAAGAGGGAAAGGCCAACTCACCTGAAAGTATCAAGACTACTTTGGAGAAAACGTTCCTAAAATGGAGGAATAACAAGATACATACGCCTGAATTTGAAGGCATTCTAAAAGAACTTCTGTTACTAATGTCACATGATAGAAGGCAAACTCCAGGAGAGAATGGGTCTGTCCACATCTTGTTTCCTGCAGTGCTATCTTCCCAGTACAAGATGGGTACTCAACAAATGCCTACTGAATATGGAATGAATGAAAGAGTAATATAAAGGATTAAGAAACACATAGTAAATGAAAACCAGAACCACCAACCAGATAATATCAGTTCTTATTCTTATTTTCCAGATATAAAAAGAGAGGCATTTTGGCCTACCCAGGAGTAGCAAAACTACAGACAGAAAGCCTCTCGATACCTTTTTTAATCTCTTCTAGGCTTGGTTTATCTCCCAGCATCCTTCCAGAACCTCATCTTCTAGGAGCGTTCCCTGACCTCCACCACCTCACCCCTGAGGGTCAAGTGCCTCCCTTGGTGCTCCTGCAAAGTTATCTCTCTCATAACACTTGTTACAGTGAATTGTAATGATCTGTTAATCATGTGTAAGCTCCTTCTGGAGGGTGGGAATCCTGCCTTATTCACACCCACTCCTAGTAACTAGCACAAAGCCTGGTATACAGCAGGCAGTCAGTTAAGTACTCCTGAGATAGAGAGGGGAAAAAAGTAAATAAATAAAACATGTTTCCTCTGCCCCTGAACCATTTCTCCTCCAAAGAACCAGCAATATCCTTTAATTAGGGCAAAATTTCAGAATCAGGGCAGTTAAGGGTTGGTCAAAGAGAACCACCTAGACATAGAGGAAGAAAACTGAGTATAGCAGATGGACATAAAGTCTAATGTAGAGCATTGTTTAGACACATAATGTAATAAATACAGAAAAACTTGCTATAAAAGGAATGGTTCACAGTAGCAATCTCTCCATAGCAAATCCTAGACTCTAAGAAACACAGCACACATAATGGCCATAATGAACAAAATTTCCTCCAACCAACAGTTGGCAATCCCACCCTTGAGAGAGATCCATGGCCAGGTATTATTAGTCAAAGATTTTTTCTTTTAGAGAAAAAGGCTGGTTTTGAAAACATTTTCTTTATTTTCATAATACAACAAACACAGCTTGCTTTGCCTCATGCAGGCTTATTGCATGTTTGTTTTAGCACTGGACTAAAGTTAAGGGTCTGCCCTGTCATTATATCACTTTTTTTAAACAGTACCACAAAAATAAAATAAATTATAACCTAAATCCATGAATGTAGTAAAATAGTTCTCTTTCATTTCTGGGAAAAAAAATAATTAGAATTTTACATGGACTTCAGGGTTAAAGTTTCTACAGCACTGATTAGATGACAGGGACATGCAAGTATTAAGACAATTTTCTTTGGCCCGGCTCCACAAGTTAATAACACAACAACAACGCTACTTTGAAATCATACTAACACGCTAAAAAATGCCAAAGAGTTTAAATAAAACCATCACCACCACACCACCCCTCCTCCTCTCCCACCAAAAATGTGTCCTAGGCTGGGTGCAGTGGCTTACGCCTGTAATCCCAGCAATTTGGGAGGCCGAGGTGGGCGGATCACGAGGTCAGGAGATCAAGACCATCCTGGTTAACACAGTGAAACCCCGTCTCTACTAAAAATGCAAAAAATTAGCCAGGTGTGTTGGCACGCGCCTATAGTACCAGCTATTCAGGAGGCTGATGCAGGAGAATTGCTTGAACCCAGGAGGTAGAGGTTGCTCTGAGCCAAGATAGCACCCTGCACTCCAACCTGGGTGACAGAAGAAGATTCAGTCTCAAAAAAAAAAAAAAAAAAAAAAAAAGTGTCCTAAGAAATAAAGTATACTAACCTTAAGCTTCTCCAACTTAATCAACTTAATTTATTAAACATGCCAAACTCAATTTCCCTTGCAGAAAATAAAACAAATTGCTGGGAAGATCATTCATTCAAATTGTATTCACAAGGTAATTGAAAGAAATTAGTCTAGCTTCTTTTTCTCTTTTTTTTTTTTTTTATTTGTTTGTTTGTCTGTTTTTAGCTTTTTGAGATGAAGTCTCGCTCTGTTGCCCAGGCTGGAGTGCAATGGCGAGATTTTGGCTCACTGCAACCTCTGCCTCCCAGGTTCAAGCAATTCTCCTGCCTCAGTCTCCTGAGTAGCTGGGATTACAGGTGGCCAGCATCACACCTGGCTAATTTTTTGTATTTTTAGTAGAGATGGGGTCTCATCATGTTGGCCAGGCTGGTCTCAAACTCCTGACCTCAGGTGATCCACCTGCCTTGGCCTCCCAAAGTGCTGAGATTACAGGCGTGAACCACAGCGCCTGGCCACTCCTTTTCCTATCTCCTGGGTACTCTAGCATCTCCAGATTCAAGAGCAATGTAAAGACACCCCAAGTCAGTTCCACCTCCGATATGCAACTGAAAACTAATGTATTCCCTCCTGTGACACAGAGGTACTGAAGAGTGAGTGTGAGCCTACAGAGCTCCTGAATACCTCCCCAAATGAATCCCACAGAGCTTCTTCCTATATGACAGATAATTAGTTAAATGCTTTAGCTTTAGGGATTTAAAATATATATATAGGCCAGGCTCAGTGGCTCATGCCTGTAAATCCAGCACTTTGGGAGGCTGACATGGGTGAATCACGAGGTCAGGAGAGCGAGACCATTCTGACTAACATGGTAAAGTATGAGAATCGCTTGAACCCAGGAGGCGAAAGTTGCAGTGAGCCAAGATTGAGTGACTGCACTCCAGCCTGGGTGAGGACAGAGGGAGACTCCGTCTCAAACATACATATATATTTTATTTATATATATATATATATATATATATATATAATATATAAAGATATATGCATATATATGTATATATAAAGCAAGTTACTTCTATTGGACAATAAACTTAAATAATTCTTATGGTTGTGTCATCTCTCACTGCAGTACCCAGGGAGCAACTCTTTCCCTCTCTCCTCCCATCTACTGCCCCTGCCCTATCATTTACAGCAGCATTAATGCCAGTTTCAAAGTAATAATAATTCTTTCTCTTCTGTGCTGCAAATATCCAACCACTGTGGTTAAATACCATGTATAACATAAACAGGGTCAAGAACGCCAATTGCCAGAAGAGTCATGTTTAAATTAGCATTAACCAGCAAGCCCTCCCCTAAACAAAAAAGAATGCGAGGGGGAAAAAAATGTTTTCTTGGACAGCTCTGTGCTTGCAGAATGATTTCAACCTCACATGTTCAAAATGACCCACAAGGTCCAGCTGTAACACAATACCATCATTAATTTTTACAAAATTAAATTTTTCAAAAGTACAAAGTGCTATCAATTTGGGGGCAATAGGGAGGAAGAAACCACTTATTAGTTTATTCTACAACTTTATAATTTGAGTAAACTGGTAATAGTGTCTTAAAACGTAGCAGCCATAAGTTACATGGATTGTAACAGAATAAAAGCCCAGTCCTCCCCGCATCATCACACCCCTTACTCGGCCCCTATATGTGTTACGCAGTGTCTTTCTGCATCTTGAGGTTATGTAATACTTCCTCCTTGCTTCCCTATCCCCATGTAGCACAACTCCTTAAAATAACATCAGAGGTCCCCCACAATTTATCGCTTTGTAACTTTCCAGGCTTCATCACCCTAGACTCCCCACTTTGTCTTCATTCCTCCACCATTCATCTTTTAAAAGATATGTTATTCTTCAACCCACATTTGTAAGGTCGTTCCCTGAATCAAAATGTAATTCTCCATTCCCTGGCATGCCAAAGCTCTTGTACTGTACAGCTACCACCCAGTTACACAACACTGCATATACATATTCCCCCCTGGTTGCAGCTCTTTCTGGAGCTTCCTTTTCACCATGCTTGCATCTGCCACAATGGAAGGCATTCAACAATTGTTTGCTGAAATAAAACTGCCTCCTTTTCTCTCAACTTTCTAAGACGTACATAATAGTTTTCCCTAAGATTGTTTTTTAAGAGACTAAGTCTCTCTATGTCACCCAGGCTGCAGTGCAGTGGCACAATCACAGCTCACTGCAGCCTTGAACTCCTGGGCTGAAGCCATTCTCCCTCTTCAGCCTCCCGAGTACCTGGGACTGCATGCACATGCCACCATACTCTTTTATTTTTTTTTGTAGAGACAGAGTCTCACCTTGTTGCCCAGGCTGGTCTCAAACTCCTGGCTTCAAGTGATCCTCCCGCCTCAGCCTCCCAAAGTGTTAGGATTACAGGCATGAGCCACCACACCAGGCCAGGGATATTTAAATAACAGGGTAACATGATATGTAAAAATAAGAAACCAAAAAGTCATATCATGCTGATTTAAGGCCAGAGAAGACTATTCAACTTTAAACCAAGAGCTTATGTTTAAGTTTTTATTACATCACACTTTGGCTTTTAAAATAAATAATGTTCCTCAAGGGCGTAGGCATATTGATACCAAAACATTAAAGAAAAGGAAGACAGGCCACACACATCAAGCATAGACATTAAGATCTTGACCTCAACTAAATTCTAGGAGTGCTGTTATCTGCTGAGTACTTGGACCTTCCCAGTGAAAATGATACAGTGTATTCTGCCCGGATTGCAACTTTCCATACTAAGCATTTGAAATGAGTCTTGGCCCTAAATATCACTTACTTCAGACTGAATGTCAATGTGTATCAAAAAGACTGAGCAGGAGAGATTTTTTACTCTTTGAATGTTCTAGTAGGTCACTAATGGAATAGATTCAGTAAAATCTTGAAGAGTCTATGGTATAATTTGAAACAAAAAAAAATCAAATTACTTTTTGGAAAATATTAGCTTTGAATAAAAATAGAAATTTCGAAAGGGCTGCCACTTACATTCTTACCTCTGTTATTTCTTTTCCATCACTCACAGGGACACTGAAATCCATGCTCAGTGCCCACAGCCCTGGGCAGGAGATGTTCCCCTGAGAGACAATGATGCAAATGGGTCAAGTGATGCCTGGTAGAAGTCAGACTGCAAGGATCACCTTGACCTCACCTTAAGGCATGAGCTAAGCAAACTCCAAGCTTAAAATAATAAGGGTAACAAGAGGTTGATCTGAGAGGGAAAGTATGATTGATTTCCTTAAAGAAAGAAAAAAAAAAAAAACTAGAGGAAATGAACTCCCAGTTCAAGGCTTTTCTCCTCCAGGCATCCTCTGTTGCTGGTTTTCTTCCGTCTTCCGGGCCCTCTGGACCTCTCACATCCCCCCTCCTACCTTTTCCTACTGCTTTAACATAAGATAACCTCGCACCGGTTTCTAGTTATTTGGGAAGCCGGAAGGAACAGCAAAGATCACCAACCCCATCCATTTTCCAGATGGGGGACGCAGAGACCAGGAGCAACTGGGCTGACCCGTCTGGCTAAGGTCGCGCTGCTAGGGAACGCGGTGTGCCCTGCGGGCTGGGATGATGACAACCTAGCCTTCTCTCCTCGCTCCTCGCCCGTGCCTTCCTGCCTCAAGCTACCTCCTCTTGCCACTTGATTTTTTTATTCTCAAATTTTTATCAAGAAAAAATGCAGCCTTAATATACTTACAATGATGATTATTATTCATAATTTTGCATTTGAGACAATTTACTCGCTCCTACTGGGATGTGGAAATCAAGGGCAGAAACAACTAGGTGACATTCTACCTCCCTGTGTATTTTAATGCTATTTAGTTTGGTTCAAACAACCACACCTCTAACATACACCCTTTTTCCTTGGGACTCACTCTTCTATCTGGCAACCGGATAACTTCTTACAAAATCTTAGCATTTTCCAAGTGCACAGTCTCCCTTTAACCAGAACTGCAGGCTCTGAATCACAGACCTCTGGCTTACCAGTTATGCTTAGCCGAGCAAACGCACTTATGCAAATACGTGAAAAACAAACTGTTAGAGCCTGAAGGAATAGAGGATTTCTCTGTGATCGTTATTTACGTTTTCAATATTTATGTTTACAAATATCTACCTAACCCCATAGGAAACGACGCGTCCATAGTGAAACAAGCCAGCACCCACATTTATGAAAAATCCACGCATTTCAATAAAAATGAAAAGGAAGGGGAGCAGCAGCGGAGAGCCACAACCTCAGGCCCCAGACAGCAGGCAGCAACAAGTCCTGAAAGTCTTCACTCAACATTTCAAAGGCCAAATGGCAGCAAAGAAAAACAAGAATAAACTTTAAATCCATTCGCCACAAAGGAGTCCTACGCAAGCCAAAGGAGCCGTCGATTTCAAAACCATCAACTCAAAGCCAGGTCCCTCCCATGCCTTACAACCTCCTGTTACTTGCTAAGCACGTTTGTTAGGCGGCTGGACAGAAACTGAATTAAAAGTCTTCAGCCCGGAGTGGGGGGGGGGGACAACCGAGTCTTCAGTGGGAAGCGAGAGGTGCGGAAACCCCAGAGGCGCGGGGACCGCTCGGAGGTGCACGTCCAGCAGGACGAGGTTTGGGGAGAATTCCGAGGGCCCTTCGCAAGCCCTCCCGCGCACCCACCCCGACCCAGGTAACTGGAGGCCACCTACGTGTCACTTGGGCGGGTCCCGAGACGCACTGACCTGGCGCAGGACGGGAGGGCCGGCGGTCCGAGCGGCTGCGGCAACTTCCCTCCCGGCGCTCGGTCCGCCGCTGGGTGCGGGAGGCCAGGGCAGCCTCGCCTCCTGCAGGCCGGCTCGCAGGAACGCACGGCCACCCACCCGCGCCGCGGCCCAGCGCGCGCACCCACACTCTCACCGGCACTCGCACGCGCGCCCGCCCGCAGCCACAAAGTCCGTCCGCGGCGGGACAGTGTGAGCCCAGCGCGCAGTGCGGCGGCCGAGCCGTAGCCGCGGCCTCTGGCTTCGCGCCAGGGGGCGCCGTCCCCACGCGCCGCTCCGGCCCCTTTACCTGCGCTGGCCGCCGCCGCCGCCGCCGCCGCGCGTCCCGCTCCCGCCGCCCCCGGGCTGGCTTCAGGCCGCGCGCCCAGTCCCGGCGGCCCCCGCCCCGCCGTCAGCCGAGCCCGGCCCTCCGCCCGCCCCTCGGCAGTCGCCCAGAGCTGGGCCGCCCCCTGCGCCCACCCCGCCGGGGTCCCGTGCTCGGTCTAACAGCGGGGAGGGCTCCGCGGTACGGGCCCTTGGCAGCCCCAGATCCCGGCCGTGCTCCACAGCGGGGCTGAAGACGGAGTCCCCACTCGGGGGAGCGTCAGCCGCCGCTCGGCCCTTACTGCCGGGCTTTGGCGCGCCTGCGGGAGGAGGGGGCGCCGGGGGGAGGGCCGGAGGAACAGCGCCGACGCCAGCCTCCTTTCTTCCTCTGCCTTCCTTGTTTTCTGCTTGTTCCACGTAGCACAAGTCAGCAACTCTCGAACCCCCAGAGTCCGCCCTCCCTGCTCCCAAGCTGGCCCCCTTACCTGGTGTGGCGCCCCCACCGCCCCTGACCTCTGCGCCCCCAACCTCTGCGCCCCCTCCTCCATTCATTGGCTCCGTAGCCCGCGGCGGCGGGGCTGGGACGGGGGGAGGCCATAGCCTCCCATTCATTATCTCAGCAGCCTCCCCCGCCCCGCCCCCGAGCCGACACACCCGCAGCGGGAGACCCGTGGCCGCCAGCTCGGGTCCCACCCCTGCCCCCTCCTGCGCTCACCCCAGCGCCGGACAGCTGGCGGGACTCCGGTGGACGCCCCGGCACGGGGCATTTTCACGTTGTCGCTCTTCTCTTCCCCCCTCGAAAAGCTCTGGAAAACATCGCGGGGCCCGCAAAACACCCAAAGTGTGGCCTCTCTTTCGTAGTTCACTTTGTAAACTTTCCAGAAGGCGCCAAGTTTCTCCTAGCGCCGCCCTGCACCGGAGACTGGGAAGACGCAGAGGCAGCTTTGCTGCTAGGAAGGTGTATACGTTTCTAGTTCTGATCTTTCACTTCACTGGATCTGCAAACCGAAGCAAGTGTGTCTGCTCCCCTAGTTCTCCATATCCATGATTAGACATTTCTCTTCCGCTTTCCCAGTGTAGCTTTGCAAGTGTAAACTATCAATTTTAGTGAGAGTAATTAAGGGCGGGGACTGCACACCTGGAGGTGTGGGCGGGCGCGGCGCCGGAGTAAGGCCTAAGGATCATTCTCAGGAGAGTGGCAGCCACAGCGATTCGCCCAGGTCTTATAACAACACCCACTAGATGGGGTCTACCTAGCCACGCCACCCCACCCCACCACACCCATCTCCCACCCCTGGCTTCCCAGGATTTCCGGAGTGATCAGAATTATCGGCCTCTCGCTCCACAGCTAAGGCCACCGCATATCAAAATTGCAGCGTGTGAGTAAACGTTTCAAGAGCCCTCGCCTTGAAATGGCACAGAAGACAGCACGACAGCAGTAAGGCTTGGGGACTCTGCAGGACTGATCTGATTGAGAGAAACGCAGCACAGCGGGGTAGGGCTATGTCAGTGATGACCACCCGGTCACCTTGGACTTTGCAGAAGAGAAAAGTCCCTGCAAACCGCAGTTGGACGGAAACTTTTCAAGCCTCAATTGAGTTATGCTGTGAAGGGACCATGACCGTCTCCCACCAGTGACTGCTTAGGACCTTGACCAAGCTCGTGTGGTTTTTCACAGGATGCTCAGGGCTGAGCCCTGGCTGTAAATACTTTACTATCTAAAGCTGTTTCCTTTTTAAAACAATGGTTCAAATCTTTTTTTAAAAAAGTCAGTCATTTTTTTTTTTTTTTTTTTTTGAGACGGAGTTTTGCTCTTGTTGCCCAGGCTGGAGTGCAATGGCACGATCTCGGCTCACCACAACCTCCTCCTCCCGGGTTCGAGCAATTCTCCTGCCTCACCCTCCCGAGTTGCTGAGATTACAGGCATGTGCCACCACGCCTGGCTAATTTTGTATTTTTAGTAAAGACGGTGTTTCTCCATGTTGGTCAGGCTGGTCTCGAACTCTCTACCTCAGGTGATCTGCCCGCCTCGGCCTCCCAAAGTGCTGGGATTACAGGCGTGAGCCACGGCTCCATTTGAATCTTTTTTAAAATTCGACTTTAAATAACTTTGCTTTCTATACCTTCCCTACCAATATATGATTTATTTTATAATAACCTACCATGTGAAAAAATTGAAATTTTAGCACATGCACAGTGCTATTATGTTCATGCACAATGCTACTATGTTCATGTACAGCATGCAGAAATGCATATAAATACATACACCCATGAATACCAGCCACTCACTTATCTCACAAATGATAGGGGTTGATCTCAAACTATAAGAAATATTATATTGGGATGCATAGGCAAATGTCCACTATAAATCTAAGTATCACAAAAAGTGTATATTGGTACAAAAAGAATATACTTGAAAGAGATTTCCATATACTTTTAACCATAGCTCTACTCAATTCAGAATAATTACTTAATAGCTAATTTTCCTGTCTTTTTCTTCCTATACACTCTACTTACTGTCAGATTTCTCAACACCAATACTTCTATATCTAATATAAAGAACATTTTTAAATTAATTATTTCCATGTTTAGCCTTTCCCCATAAATCAAAGGTAGAGTAAAAGGAGTTTCTTACCTACCACTCAACTTGAATATTTTTAATATATTCATTTCATCTCTTACCTTCTTAAGGAATACAGTTGCTTCTGTTTTGACTACATATTAACTATCTTAACTACTCTGTGGTCCCTTCTAACATCAAATTGGGAGGCCTGTCCATACAAGACATGTGTATTCAAAAGTAAGTTATTTGCTATAAAACACTTCATTTCCTCTTTATTTGGTCTGCCATGGCCTAAAATGAAACAGAGATCAAAATAAAAGGTCTGCCTGGACAGACCTGTCTTCCTGACAAGCCGGGAACTGTCTGAATGAGACAGCTTCTGCAGCCAGCTTTAGATCAATAACTTTCAAATTAAATGTAGTATGTACATCCAGTGGAAAAGGACAGAGAAAATGAAATACAATACAGAATTCATTTCAGCATATAGATTAATCCATAAAAGCTAGCTCATTATGTTCCAAATGAGCTACTTTTCTCATCTGAAAAATGGAATAATAGTACCAGTGCAGTCTATTTCATATGGTTCCAAGTTGTCTTTTATCAAAGTAAAATAATATATTTGAGTGGGCTTCTGAAAACACTAACATTGATGATGTTTCAGCAGGAACGAAGAATACCTTGATACATTTTCTTGAATGTTTTCTCCTGTCTGTAGTCCTCTTGTCATGCTGACATTCCCTTTCTTGGAGAATCTTCCTGATGCTTTCTGTCGTAACCTTTGTCTCCTACCCTCTGCCAAGCAGTGTTTCTTTAGATTTATTTCTTCAAATAACTTCAGCAGAGTTGAAGACCCAAAGACAGCTGGTGCTGTCAAATATAACAAAAAACGCTCAGCCACAGTGGCTCATGCTTGTAATCCCGGCACTTTGGGAGGCTGAGGTGAGAGGATCGCTTGAGCCCAGGAGTTCAAAGCTGCAGTGGGCTGCGATTGCGCCACTGCACTCCAGCCTGGGCAACAGAGCCAGACCCTGTCTCTTAAAAGGTTCTTAAATTTATATATATATATATATATGTTCAGCAAAATGAAGCCAGGCACTATGGCTCATGCCTGTAATCCGCAGCAGTTTGGGAGGCCGAGGTAGGCAGATAACTTGAGGCCAAGAGTTCGAGACCAGCCTGACCAACATGTCTGTCTCTACTAAAGCCCTGTCTCTACTAAAAATACAAAACTTAGCTGGCATTGTGGTGCACGCCTGTAGTCCCAGCTACTCGGGAGGCTGAGGCATGAGAATCTCTTGAACTCAGGAGGTGGAGGTTGCAGTGAGCCAAGATTGCACCACTGAACTCCAGCCTGGGCAATAGAGCAAGACTCTGTCTTAAAAAAAGAAAACATTCAGCAAAATGAAACATTTTGATGAGTATTTCAAGTTCAGGTTTTACATAGTATCTTGAAGAACACCGTAGACCTTGTCAGATTATCGATATTAGCTAGTGATCCAAGGACTATAATTTGAGAAGCATTTAAGGAGGGAAAAATTGGCTGTCACTGCCTTTGGCACTATTATTTGTTCAAAAGGGTTCCCCAGTCATGGCACACTCATGGAAGAGTTCTCTCTTCCTCCCTCTGTTTGCTTCCCTCTGGCAAAAAGCTTTTGAGATTTTCTGAGTAATCAAAACTATCAGCAAAACGATCTGTTGGAAACTTTCCTTCCAGTCTATTAAGGTAGAGACCCATTCAAAGACTGTATTTTGGTGAAACAATACCCTGGGAGAACTCAGCCTGCTGGGGAAAATTTTTCAGAGGCCTCCAGGCATAGGTTTCTTCCTTCTTGAAATGGGGTATTTGTGCCTTTCCGTGTTTTTCCCCTTGGCTAAGAAGAAAAAACAAAACAAAACAAAAAAAAAAAAACATTCTCCTTAGGAAACCTTTCTATTTTAAAATGCCAGTGGCAAAGGTGGGTGGGGCAGCCCAATTTATTTTAAAAAAATAGTAATAAAAACACTCTTCAGAGTGCAGGTGGCATAAGGAGACTCCAAGAATGGAGAGAAGTTGGGTTTGCGTGAAGCAGCCTCCTGCAAGGACTAGGCTGCAATGAAAGCCCCAAACAGAGTAACTCTGTGTTTACCTTTTTCTTATCACATATATCTGCATGAATAATCTGGGTAATGTTAGAAGTAGGTCAAGGCTAGCAAATCATTTCTCTGTAGTCTCCCTCATCTGAAGTAAAAAAGGCTTAGATCTAAAACAGAGTGAAAAGAGAAAAGGAAAAGAAAAAAATACATGTGTATTATACATACAACTATAAAGCTAAAAATGGATCTGGATACAAAGAAATCGTAGAAATGGTCAACAAAACAAAACCTAGTTCTCTAGAACAATAGTAAAATAGATAAATTTCTGGTAAAATTGACAATGAAAAAAGAGAAAAGAAACAAATGAGACTATTAATATGGAGATTTTAATTATAGTTTTAGTAGAATTTTTTTAATACTAAGAATACTATGACTATTAAAAAACATGGCCAAAAGACTTCCTTCAATAAATTAATTTTTAATTCAATAAAAAATGAAAATTAATACATGATTTTATATTTTCCTTTGTTGACAAAGATATCCTTTAAATAATGATACTTGCAATGTAGATATAAACTCATGCAAACTCTGTGATGTAATTTAGCAAAACAGTATAGTTACATTTTATGTGATTTTAATTGAAGTACATTTAAATGTATGCTAAAAATCAAGAAAATTTTACGTTACATGCAAAATTTTAAAATAATACAAAGCTCAGTACTTTTAGAACTTGAAAAACAGCAAAATTACAGAGCTGAAATAAACAATCTTGCATGTTCTTCACATGTACCCCAAAACCTAAAATGCAATAAAAAATATATATATATATAAAATTATAAAATTGTATTAATTCAAAATTAATACTAATGTATTTAAAACCTTTAAATAATTTAAACTCTTATTTCTAAATAAATATGCAAAAAAGGTCAAAGTTTTGGTTAGCCAGACTTACTAAATCTTCAGACAAATAGCCTCTGTTCAAATGATTGCAAAGCATAGAAAAGAAAAATTAGCTCCATTATGAGCTAATAAAATCTTGATACCAAAACCTAACAAAGTCATAGAAAAGAAAATACTAGACCAATCTAATAAGGAATAAAAAAGATAAACTCTATATATAATATTATTAAACCACATTGAGTTGATACCATTAATGTAAAGATGGCCATGTAGTGAAAGAGAATTCAGAAACAACTACATGTACATGTCTGAGCCCATGCAAATTCATACATCAAAGATGATTTCCTTAAAAGAACAAAGCTAGCTGGGCACAGTGGCTCGTGCCTGTAATCCCAGCACTTTGGGATGCTGAAGCAGGCAGATCATAAGGTCAAGAGCTTAAGACCATCCTGGCTAACATGATGAAACCCCGTATCTACTAAAAATACAAAAAAAATTAGCCAGTGTGGTGGCACGAGCCTGTAGTCCCAGCTACTCAGGAGGCTGAGGCAGGAGAATCACTTGAATCTGGGAGGCGGAGGTTACAATGAGCCGAGATCGCACCACTACACTCCAGCCTGGTGACAGAGTGAGAGTCAGTCTCAAAAAAAAAAAAAAAAAAAAAAAAAAAAAGAACAAAGCTGAAGGCATCACCCTACTCAACTTCCGACTATACCATAGGGCTACAGTAACCAAAACAGCATGGTGCAGGTACAAAAACAGACACATAGACCAATGGAACAGAATAGAGAACCAGAAATAAGACTACACACCTGCAACTATTTGATCTTTGACTAACCTGACAAAAACAAGCAATGGGGGAAATGATTCCCTATTCAATAAATGGTGCTGTGATAACTGTCTAGCCATATGCAGAGGATTGAAACTGGACCCTTTCCTTACACTATATACAAAAATTAACTTGAGATGGATGAAAGACTTAAATGTACCCCAAACTATAAAAACCCTGGAAGACAGCATAGGCAGTATCATTCAGGACATAGGCACAGACAAAGATTTCATGATGAAGACACCAAAAGCAAAAATTGACAAATGGGCTCTAATTAAACCAAAGAGTTTCTGCACAGCAAATGAAACTATCAACACAGTAAACAACCTACTGAATGGGAGAATATTTTTGCAAACTTTGCATCTGACAAAGGTCTAATATCCAACCTCTATAAGGAAATTAAACAAATTTACAAGAAAAAACAGCCCCATTAAAAAGTGGGCTAAGGACACAAACATTTTTCAAAGGAAGACATACATGTGGCCAATAATCACATGAAAAAAAAGCTCAGTATCACTGATCACTGGAAAAATGCAAATCAAAACCACAATGAGATACCATCTCACACCAGTCAGAATGGTTATTATTAAAAAGTCAAAAAATAACAGATGCCGGTGATGTTGTAGAGGAAAAAAACAGCTTATACACTGTTGGTGGGAGTGTAAATTAGTTCTACCATTCTGGAAGACAGGGTGGTAAGTCCTCAAAGACCTAAAAACAGAAATACCATTCAACCCAACAGTCCCATTACTGGGTATATACCCAAAGGAATATATAAATAATTCTATTATAAGGACACATACACACATATGTTCACTGAAGCACTATTCACAGTAGCAAAGACATGGAATCAACCTGAATGCTCATCAGTGACCAATGGGCTAAATAAAATGTGGATAAAGAAAATGTGGTACATATATGCCATGGAATACTATACAGCCATAACAAGGAATGAGGTCATGTCCTTTGCAGGGGACATGGATGGAGCTGGAGGCCATTATCCTTAGCAAACTAATGCAAGAATAGAAAACCAAACACCACATGTTCTCACTTCTAAATGGGAGCTAAATAACGAGAACATATGGACACATAGAGGGGAACAACGCACACTGGGGCCTATTGGAGGGTGGAGGGTGGGAGGAGGAAGACGATCAAGAAAAGTAACTAAAGGGGTCTAGGCTTAATACTTGGGTTATGAAATATCTGTCCAGCAAACCCCCATGACAAAACTTGACCTATGTAACAAATCTGCACATGTACCCCTGAACTTAAAAGCTAAAAAAAAAAAAAAAAAAATGTGTTGCTTAATAAATGATGCTGAGATAATTTGCACTTTACATAGAGGAAAAAAACATCAGATCCCTATGTCACATTATTTTTAAAAAGGTTCTTAATGAATTAAAAACCTAAATTTGCAAAGCAAAAATTCCAGATTTGTAAAATACCTTCATCACTTCAGAGTAGAAAAGAATCTCTTACAAAAGACACAAAAACACAAACCACATAAGATTGCTCCTTTCTTTCAAATAAAATATGACTTGTTGTAATATGCTGGATTTTTGTGAGATCCAGTAGCTCATAGGATGTCGGCCTCAAGATCTGCAGTGAGTATGCCAGGGAATACGAACAGCATTATGCCATCCTGCATGACAGCGGGAAAGAGGATTTTCCTACATTATGGTAAGTATTTTATGTCATTTTGCCTTGATGGCCCAGTATACCTTCTAGGGCAAGGTGGAAGCAGCAGTGCTCATGTGCCCTTACATCAGGCTCTGAAACATTTCTGGGTATAAGACCCGTCCCTTTGAGAACCTAATCAAAGCTATAGATACATGTAGAATATACATATTGTAGGAGAGGCCACTAGTGACAATATCCACTCTTGCCCTCTTGGACATCAGCTTCTTTTGCAAATAGTTGAGGACATGTAACAGTTCTCTCCAGCAAAATGTGAGCATATGTGACTTCTGCCAATTCTGAGACCACCTATAAAATCTTCACACGTGTGCTCCTCCATGCTGTTTGTCCCTTCTGGCTAAGATGGTGATGCCCACACCAACTTTGGAAGCCATGAGTAGAAGATAATAAGCAGCCATGTGAAGTAGCACCTCTCTGCTAACATGAATACCCGCTATGGATTCTTGTGTGAAAAAGAAATTTCGTTGATCCATTTAATTTTGTAAGAATCTTACCTTAGCTTAACTAATGCATATATTCACACACCTTTTGAATATAATCTCAGGGGTTCAATGACACCCTGTAGCCTAGATTGTGGATGGATCAGAGAAAAGGAGAGACTCGAATGTACTGCCCCTTGAGTGAGCACTCACTATAAGTGGACAAGTTAGAGATGTTACACCTTTGCAGAAACTCTGCTTGATTAGGCACTGATTATATTTAACTGAATGGCTCTGCCAAACCCCCTGCATTTCTTAGAGGCCAACATATACTCTGCCAGATACGGAGACAGAGTACATTCCAGTGATTTTTTTTTAAGCACACAAATGGAAGACTAGTTAGCAATACCAGGAACAAACTACTGATATGCACAACATGGGTGAATCTCAAAACATGCTGAGCAAAAAAAAGACGCAAAACAGTGCATACGACATGATTTCATGTTTGTAAAGCTCTAGAATGAAAAAACTAATCTATGATGATAGAAATAGAGCAATGATTGCCTTTAGGGTGGGAATTGACTGAAAAGGCACACAAGAAAACTGCAGTAAGGGAAATGTGGGTACATGTAACCACAAAGCAAAATGCAGGAGGTTGCACTGAAAATTTAAGATTAGCAGAGTTTACTGTTTTTAAATTACACCTCAATAATATATTTTAAATGCAAATGAGGCAGGTTGAGGTGGGTCATGCCTGTAATCCCAGCACTTTGAAAGGTGAAGGCGGGTGAATCACTTTAGGCCAGGAGTTCAAGACCAGCCTGGCCAACATAGCTAGCCACTGTCTCTACTAAAAATACAAAATGTTAGCTGGGTGTGGTGGCATGCACCTATAGTCCCAGCTATTCAGGAGGCTGAGGCAGCATCGCTTTAGCACAGGAGGTGGAGGTTGCAGTGGGCCAAAATCACGCCACTGTACTCCAGCCTGAGTGACAGAGCAGGCAAGACTCTGTCTCAAAAAAAAAAAAGGCAAATGAAATGATTGGGATCTATCCATAACAATAATATTTATAAAACAAACAATTATGGAATAATCTTAACACCTAACAGCAGAAAGTGATTATACTCCTAGGTAAAACCAAGACACGCTATAAACATATCCTAAGACAAATTATAAGAAACAAGTTAATAGTTTACTCCTATTCATAAAGCCTGTGGTTTCCCATAGATAGCATCCTAATTCTATGTAACCATAAAATATACTTTGATAATCATTGTGTATCGTCTCTTCTGCCTGTAGTGGGATAGAAAAATTAGTTGACAGGACTCTATTTTGAGATTCTCATTCCATGTTCTCTTCTCCCTGTATTTCCACTTTCCCCTCTCTCATTGTTGAATAGGAATATGCTCTGTGCTTATTGCTCGGGAAGGTACATGACAGGACCGAAAACAGAAGAGCCAACAATCTTTACGGAAAGATTAGGAGAAAGGGATTTAAAGAGTGGTATGAATAGACCTGAGTTCCCCAGACTAAAAACAGATACTCTACAAGTGAAAGAGTGATAGACAGAGGTCTGTGTATCCTGAGAGCAGACCACTCATCTGCCCTGCTTCCTAGCAGTGAGGCTAGGGAGACAGTAAGATCCCTGGAGAATAAAAGACTTCAAGAGATAGGAATTCTCAGGTAGATGGGTCCTAGAATAGCTTAGTCACAGATGCTCATGTCCCTTGAATGGCACAGTGGCAGTGGACTTTGGCGAATGAAGTATCAAAGTTAACCTTCAAGGACCAAAACTAGCTGGACCTTCTCCAACACGTTGCAACTACAGAAAACTCTGGAATGCTGACTGACCTGGGTAGGTATGTGTAACTATTCCCCTCAGAACAGAAGAAAACTCCACAAGAGCTGAGCTCCTGTTTTCCCACTAACTCTGAAGAATAAGGGTACCAGAGCAGGAATTGAATCTGAAATAAAGAAGAGTACTCTTGTGTATGTAAGTGTATTGATGGTGATTCAAATCTACTGCATTGGCCAGGCTCAGTGGTTCACACCTATAATCCTGGCACTTTGGGAGGCCGAGGCAGGAGGATTACTTGAGCCCAGGAGTTCAAGACCGGCCTGGGCAACATGGAGAGATCCTGTTTCTATTTTTAAAAATAATTTAAATTAAAAAAAGAAAAGGAAAAAACCATTGTATTCATTTGATAAGGCTACTATAACGAAATATCGCAGACTGGCTGGCTTAAGCAACGGAAATTTATTTGCTCAAAGTTCTGGAGTCTGGCAGTCCAAGATCATAGTGTTGGCAGGGATGCTTCTTCTCAGGCTACGCTCCTTGGCTTGTCTTCTCCTTGTATCTCTCTCTTCACCTTCCCTAGGTCTGTGTGTATCTATCTCCTAATCTCCTCTTCTTATAAAGATATGAGTCCCATTGAATTAGGACCCATCCATACAACCTCATTTACCTTAATTACTGTTTTAAGGACCTATCTCCAAACACAGACACATTCTAAGATACTGGGGTTTAGAACTTCAAGATAGGAATTTACAGGGGGGCACATTTCAGGCTACAATACCCACTAAATGTGGAGTCCTCATCCATGATTGCCAGGAACGCTTGGACACCTCATGTCTGTACCATGGAAAGATTACAAATCCCAGAGTAAGAATCACTTAGGTATAAGACATAGCCATGACCTGGAGAAGATCACTATGCAGACAAGAAGTGACCTTGCAGAAGTCACTGCTAATTTGCAGAATACCAAGGGACTGGAATTAGTTTGAAACAGTAACAGAGGACACTTTAAAACCCTTGGGAAGATACAGTGTAATCGGAAGAAAGAAAGTGATAGCACTTGAACCTTACTAGGATTTGCTGATGAGGATAATTTATCTCCAATTTCTAAGAAAATATCTAAAAAGGAAGGAGTATGAAAAGTCACCTTTAAAACCTTTTTCTGAGACTTTAGGTTTCTGAAAGATTAAAAATAGAAATAACTGGACTTCTTCCCAGAGAGAGATCTGTGCTGACTTGTAGAAATTTAGATTGAGAGATCATGGCTCTGACTATTAGGGACAAGTTTTTGCAACTGTACTGAGTACCATAATCAATTCCAAGATGAACTTGAATGATCATGATCCTCCCCTTCAATGATTTTATTTTTTAAGACAGAGTCTCACTCCATTGTCTAGGCTGGAGTGCAGTGGCACAATCTAGGTTCTCTACAACCTCTGCCTCCCAGGTTCAAGTGATTCCCCTGCCTCAGCCTCCCAAGTAGCTAGGACTATAAGTGCGTGCGACCATGTCTGGCTAATTCTTGTGTTTTTAGTAGAGACAAGGTTCCACCATGTTGGCCAGGCTAGTCTAGAACTCCTGGCCTCAAGTGATCCACCTACCTCAGGCTCCCGCAGTGCTGGGATTACAAGCGGGAGCCACCGTGCCTGGCCCCACTTCCATAATTCTTCCAGTAGGCACAGGAGAAGGAAGAGGTAGAATTGCTGCTTATCTTCTCAAGCAGGAACACTGAGCCAGACTTTATTAGCAGCACTACCAGTGCTAACACAATGAACAAATGAATGAAGTGGCCACCATGGCAGAGAGGGAGGCTGCATGGGCTCAAAAGCATGGACTTTCACTTATCAAAGCTGATTTAGGTAGTGCTACTTCTGAATGTTCAAACTGCCAACAACAGAGACCAGCTCAGCCCCTAGATTCCTTGATGAGACCAACTAGCAACTTGGTAGCAAGATTGCGAGGCTGGGCCTCTTCTATCTGGAAGGATTAGTAGTTCATTTCCTTAGAAATAGACACCTAGTCTGGTGTCTAATATCATTTCCTTTCCTGCCCTCAGAGCCTCAGCCAGTATCACTATCCAGGGCTTATGGAATGCCTGAATCCACAGGCATGGAATACCATGCAACATTCGACCCGGGCATTTAGTTTACAATGAAGAAGGTGCAGGTGGTCTTATCACATACCGCACCATCTAGAAGTTTCCTACAAAGTGATGGAATGTTTCAGTGAAGACACAGCTAAGGCACCAACTTGGGACAGTATCCTGTGAGAATACGGAACTATTTATTTTTCAGGATGCAGTATATGCATTGGATCAGGGATGTTTATGCATTGCTTTGCCACTAATAGGAAAGATACATGAGTCCCTGGACCAGGAAGATGGAAGCAGAAGTGACCCCCCTTACCATCACTGTCAGTACCACCCTGTGGCACTTTGTGCTCCTCTTGACACAACTTTGGGCTCTTCAGCGTTAGAGGTTCTGCACTCTTGCAAAGTTTCCATTGAACTACAAGCCATGGTTGTTGCCTGGGGAAATTGGGGTCCTTATGCCTAGAAATCAGCAGACAAGATGTGCAATCACCATCCTTTCAGGAATAATCCACCCTGATACTCAGCAGGAGGAGACAGGGCTGCTGTAATTAAATAGGGAAGGAGGAAGATGTATGAAACTCACAGGATCCGCTTGAGTGTCTCTTGGTACCCCCTTGTCCAACTATGGTTATGAATGGACAGATACCACAACTAAAGAATACAATTCCAAAGGCACAGACCTGTGAGGTATGAGGATTTGGGTTGCACCATGAGGTACGTTATCAAGACTGGCAGAGATATTCACTGAGGGTTTGGGGAATTAACATGTATAATAAGGGAAGAAGAGAGTGACTACTATTTGTGGTCCTGAGACCAACTATTGTGATGAGCCTTTATTCATCTGCTAGCCTTTTTCTTCTAAGTTTTTCCTCAGGAAAAGAGACCCATCAGACACTTGGAGATGCTGCTACCTCAACAAATTTGGAGAAATAGATCCACTCAGAGCAAGGGGTGGACTATAGAAGACATGGAAATGCACCATTCAGATCCTTTCAAGAAACTCGCTGACCAGCCACAAAGAGTATAGTTAGCTAACTTATGGCATTTAGCACCTTCAGGGGCCTGTGTAGCTTCTGAAGTGGGGTCATATTCCTCTTGGTGCATCCTTTCAGCCAATGAATGAGCAAAGAAGTGATAGCTGAGATTATGCTCTTCTCATGGAGTACCATGCCCAATGACTGAGCAAGGGGTCAATGAGAAGCTTCTCTAATGGGCCATCTTTGCTCCCAAGATCCACATTGGGATAACAAAGACTTCGTAGGGTCTGCATCATGACCTGATGGCATCCCCTGCCCTATCCTGCTTCTTTACCTTTTCCATTCCCAGATGTTACTTCCCAGTGAACCCTTTGCACTCCTAAATCTGCCCCATCTACTTCCCAAGAACTCAACCTATAACAAGTCTTTTCCATAGCTACTATTCTATTTATCTTACTATTTATCTTTAAATAATTTTCATATAATAATCTTTTTGTTGAGATTTCAAATCGTCTGAACTTAAATTGTTAGGGTATTTGCTTACTGTATTTTGTTTACCCTAGTACTGTAGATACATTTTTTTAAAAATTTGCTTTGCCAAAGGTCATTTTAAAATTCTTCACCAAAAAAAAAAAAAATCAGATCCAGGATGTATTTATCAATGCTGTTCATTTGACTGTTTCATATCTCATTAATTATTTTGCTTAGAATCAAATCCTTAGGTTTAACTACTGACTTCTTTGGGTTTATGTTGTTATCCTCTTTCCTTTCTGGTGCTGAATGCTCAGTTTATTATTTCTTTCTTTTTCATAGTTATTTTTATTGTTTACTTATTGGGACAGGGTCTCACTCTGTTACCCAAGCTGGAGTGCAGTGGCACAATCATCGCTTACTATAACCTCGAACTCCTAGACTCAAGCAATCCTTCCATCTCAGCCTCCTGAGTAGATAGGACTACAGGCACGTGCCACCACACCTGGCTTAATTTACTTTTTAATTTTTTGTAGAGATGGAGTCTTACTACATTGCCGAGCTGGTCTTAAACTCCTGCCTTGAAACATTCTTCCTCCTGGGCCTCCCAAAGCACTAGCATTATAGGTATGAACGTATAATTCTATAATTAAGGCTGCACCCCACCCTTAATAATATTTTTTAAATGCTCTCAACTTGGTATACAACTCAGTTGCTTGGGCTAATCTTTACATTTTTCAACAAGGCTTCCTGGGTGGTTGCTATGGTCTGAATATTTGTGTCCCCCCACGAATTTATATGTTGAATTCTAATCACCAAGGTGATGACATCAGAAGGTAGAGCCTTTGAGAGATGATTAAGTCATGAGGTAATCTTATGAATGGGATTAGTGCCTTTAGAAAAGAAGCCTTAAAGAGCTGCCCTGCCCCCTTTCACATGTGAAGACGTAGCAAGAAGGTGACATCTGTGAACCAGAAGATGGGCCCTCACCAGACACCAAATCTGCTGGTGCCTTGATCTTGAACTTCCCAACCTCCAGAATTGTTTTAAATACATTTCTTTTGTTTAAAAGCTACCCAGTTTAGTATATTTTATTAGTAGCCCAAATGAACTTAGCAATGATCTATATTTTAGTCTCCGCACATCTTTAAATGTTTTATTCTCTTAAAAAAAAAAACAAAAACAACAACTATGTTGTAACCAAGAAAATCCTTCAACTCTACACAAATAGGTCTTTGTGTAATAGGATTATAAATACGTATATAAACCTTCATAAACAGGCTCAGGAAAGTTTTCTCCTACCATATATTTAATTGTTCCTTTTATTCATTTCAGTCTCCTTCAAGAACAGCCTTATCCATATATTGGCTCTGAGATCTCTGTTCTCCATTCAGTCATTCACTTGCCATTTCTCTGCCTTTCCCCACTGCATCCTAGGAGAGCTTGTAAACTGTAAAATCTATACTATTATACAGAACATTTTTCTCTTTAATTACTCCAAAGTAGATTTTATTTAGAATGCATGTTGATTTTTCTTGCATGTCTCCCTTTTGTCTTCCACCTTCTTTTTCATCTTATCTGGTTACCTTTTTTAAAAAAAAATCTTTCATCCTCTGAACATTTTGTATCAGCCTGCCCTTTTCACAACCTGCCTGTTCCAATTTCTTTAATCTACTTTTTAAACACTCCATTAAATATACCTACCTCAGCAACTAGCACTTTCTAAGTTGCACAGTAAATACTTGTTGAATTAATTAATTTCAAATGAACAATTGAATCTTAGACTATAGGCGAAGTTCCATTGTAAATGGAAAAGCTACTATGCTAACAAAATTGGCAGTGCATCCAAAGGAAAATGAAATGTCTTTGCTCTTTGTGTTCCGAGTTTTATTCAAAGTCCATTTTTAAAGTGTAGTTTTAAAAAGCATCCAAAATTTAATTTAAGCCTGTTTAGTAGTAATAACTGATTATCATTAAGACTGAATCCAGCCTACATAATAAGGTACTTTTTTTAAAAAAATTGCATTGAAGAAAAATTTCTTTCTAAAACATTGAAATCTCCTTCTGCTCACTTTCTTGCACACTATATTTGAAGCTCCTTCTTTTCGTGTTTTGCTGGGAAAAGGTCTGAATTTGAAATGTTAACAATAGAACAGTTGAAAAAAAAAAATCTCTTCTGGTCATATTAACCCCCCACAAGTGGCCAGGGTAAACTTTCATGAAAGCTTCTTGCCTAGAGGTGGAACTGGGTCATTATGTCTGTACAATAACCGCTGCTATGAACAACATATGAATGCCAGATGGTTGGAACTGTTCCATTAAGAGACTGATGTCTTCATTGTTTGGAATTTGATTTTGTAGCTTTCTCCATAGAGTGATTTGATTGCAGCATTTAGAAGCTTTGAGAGCTTTCCCATAAATTATTCCATCTCTTGAATGTGAAACTAGGGTAGGCTCATTAGCCTGTTTTTCCATTAGTATGCTACTTCCACCTTCTTACTCAGAAGTGGATAATTTAGGCAGAATTCATAAAAAGAAAATTTGGGTTTTGTGCTTTGGTTGTTTCTTCAAGGAACTTGCTACTGCATATTTCTCTCACTTTAAATTTTTTATTTTTCTTTAATTTTATTGTTGTTGTTTAGTAGAGACAGATTCTATGTTGTCAAGGGGAACGCCTGGCCTCAAACTCCTGGCCTCAAGCAATCCTCCTACCTCAGCCTCCCTAAGTGTTGAGATTACAGATGTGAGTTTGAGATTACACTTCATTCGACCACTTCTTTCACTTTGATCATTGAATATTTATGTATAATTTTCATGAAAAATAAAATAATAATCACTAACAAATTTCTCACTATATACTTACCTGGCTCTTATATTACTTTCATGTTCTTATACTGTTCTAAACATTTTATACATATTAACTTCTATAAGCATCACAACTCTGTGAAGTGAATACTGTTATTATTTCCATTTTATAGAAGAATAAATGAAGGACTGCTGAAATCAAGTAAGTTACCTAAGATCAAGTAGGCAGTAAGTGGCAGAACTAGGATTTTGACATAGTCTGTCTTCTTAGTTAGTCATCTTGCCACACACCACATTGTCTAAGTCTCAACTAATCTATCTTGTTCAAAAGAACCAATAGTAAAACAAGATTCTCTGCTCCCCACTTAGTCCTCACCAACATGGACAGAGCCTTGCTATTATTGTAACAAATGGCTTGTCTATTCCAAATTTTACAGAATTCCCCCACAGTATACAACCACCTATCAATAGGTCCAGTCTTTAAGGAATCTTGGCGAGATCCATTATTCTGTTTATTAAATAAAGGGTTTCTTCCCTAAAATTCTTTACAAACTATTTTGCTATGGATGCTCTGATCTTGTCCCTCATTTTCTTAAAGTGAGACATAAAATTAAAAAAAAAATCCATCTGCAGGAGAAATAAAGTGTGGCATGAAGTTACAAAAAAATTGAAGTGACCTGTAAAATCAACACTACAAGGACTTTTGCAAAATGGTCATTATTGTGATATTTCTCAGGATCAGTAGGTCCTAGTGGGAAGGCATATGCCTGCCATAAAAGTGAGAGAACATGAAGATATGGTAACAATAAACACTTAGAATAAGACACTGCAATAGGAAGACTCAGAGAAACTCAGTAGTTTAAAGGGCATTAGAGAACATCCTTACTCAAAGGCAAGTATTTAAGAGTCATCCTAAGTTGACCTTAGATGTGTCAACTCCATAGGCAAATGGATGAGTGGTGGACATTTGTTCTTATTTTGTTGCCTTCCATCTAAGCTCCCTTCTGCTAACAGTACCTTGATTTTCCTTTCTACTGCTTTGTGTGGTGTTAACCTTTTGCTCTTTATGTATGCCTATGATGTAGATGATGTGGTACTGGCCATTCAGAACATTCAATGTGATAGTGGAATTGAAAAGTTCTAAGATGAACCAGTGATCTAGTCAGAGCCAAAGATCTATGCAAATGATCTTGGATACTTTCACTTGAGCTGACGAGAAAGTGGTATATTCTCTTTTCCTGCTAGAATTGGGGCTGTGAAGCCAGGTGCAGTGGCTCATGCCTGTAATCCCAGCACTTTGGGAGGCTGAGGCAGGAGGATTACTCAAGCCTGGGAGTTTAAGACCAACATGGGCAACACAATGAGACCTCATCTCTACTTAAAAAAAAATATCCAGGTGTGGTGGCACGTACGTGTAATCCCAGCTATTCAGGAGGCTAAGGTGGGAAGATCATTTGAGCCCGGGAGGTTGAGGCTGCAGTGAGCCATGATCATGTCACTCCTCTCTAGCCTGGGCAACAAAGTGAGACCCCGTCTCAAAAAATAATGATAAAATAAAATAAAATAGACTTGGAGCTGTGAAACCAAAAACTTGAAATGTTGGAGACCTCCATGAATGAGAACTTGTCAAAGGGGGTAATCCAACACTCAGAAAAGTAGCACTAGGAGGCATATCCTGATGACCTGTTCAAACCTCTGGATCAAGATGTATCTCTTCTCTGTTCCTTGAACTCTTACATTGCATAAGCCAATACAGTCCCATCTTTATTTCAGAGTTTTAAATTTTCCCTTGCTATCCAAGGAGTTCCAGCAGAAGGAAGAGAGCCAAGAGTCCCTGGCATCTTTGGGGAGACTCCCCCCATTTTCCCTTGTGAAGGGAAACAATGGAGCACTTGAAGAAAGTGCTGGAGAGAGAACAAGAGTTAGGATTTGAGGATATTCCTGAATAGACTTTCATCATTCAGGGTATTTAAATAAATGGCCTAGATTGCCACCTTTTAGAACATCAGAAAAAGTATTCTGCACTTTCACACAGAGTCCTTGGGGAGGAAGGGAAAAGAAAATTATTTCAACAATTTAAAAAACAATTAAGTTTTATGGTGGTAACCAAGAGGTTCCATTTTTTCTCCTGCACCAGACCTCAGAGACCCGCCCTTTGGCTTGTGAGCCACATGGATGACTTTGGGCTCTTAAGAGAAACATTATTTACCTGGTTTTACATACTTTTAAAGAGATTTGTTTCTTATCAGCTTGGTGTGACAGACTGCCAGTGGTCACCAGAGATCTTTTCTTCTCCTCTTTCCTAGTAGAGGAATTTTAGCTAGGCACATGGATATTCAGCTCTAGCTTCCATTTCCCAGACTACTTTACAACCAATTATGGTCATATGATTAGTTCTCATGAGTGGAAATGGAAGGGGTGTCTGAAAGAATGTGAGTGGAAGAGATGTCTGCAGCAGCTTCTATATCATTTGCATGAAAGGAAATTGCTTGCCCTTCATCACTGTACTTTCTCCTTCTAGCTTGATCTAATTTCAGTCAATTAAGATAACACGATAAGGATTGAAAAAGCAACAAAATAGAAGAAACAATGTCCTTAACTGACTAACTGAAGACAGAAGAGCTGCCCCACCAACCTGGACTACTCACTACTAGACTGTTACTTGACAGAGAAATAAATTGGTATATTATTTAAGACCTGGTATTTTTATGTTCTTTTTTTACAGCAGCTTCACACCTATTCTAATACTCCCATTTTCTGAATCTGTCACCATAGCATTCTCTCCTTTCTTATAAAAAGGGGTGAAAAGGAGGGGAAGAGTCTCACCAAAGAGTATTAAACACAATCCAACCAGATTGTTAGGGAAGCTCACTGGTGCTGATCATTCTAATCTTCACTCATAAATAAGCAGTCAGTGAAAAATAACCACACAAAAGAATCAGCCACCAGGAAAGAAAAAGGAAATTTTAAAAAAAATTGTAAAAATGGCCTCTGTGGAAACAATAGTAATGAAGAAAACCAAATAAGGTCTTTAAAAATTTTGAAGTGGCATTTCCAATAAGATCTATGGGATAATGCATAAATATAATTTTAAAAACATGCTTCCCTTAGAATGTATTAAAAAGCAGTAATTGGAAAAGAAAAATTAATTCTAATGGATTTGAAAACATGACCACCAACAAATAAAAGCAAAACCAGTAAGTAGCAGAAGTCTGGAAATAAAAATAATAAGTTAGAGCCACTGGTATACACTGTTCTTCTCCTAGAACAGAGTATAACCACCACAGCATTATGATGGCATTATGAACATTTAGTTAGAAGACTTGAATTCCAATCATAGCTCTACTCCTTTTTTTTTTATTGTACATTAGGTTCTGGGGTACATGTGCAGATCATGCAGGATTGTTGCATAGGTACACACCTGGCAATGTGGTTTGCTGCCTCCACCCCCCCATCATCTACATCTGGCATTTCTCCCCATGTTATCCCTACCCAACCTTCCTTCCCCCATCCCCGCTGTCCCTCCCTTGGACCCTCCAACAGACTCTAGTATGTGATGCTCCCCTCTCTGTCCATCTGTTCTCATTGTTCAACACCCGCCTATGAGTGGGAACATGTGGTGTTTGATTTTCTGTTCTTGTGTCAGTTTGCTGAGAATGATGGTTTCCAGATTCATCCATGTCCCTACAAAGGACATGAACTCATCGTTTTTATGGCTGCATAGTATTCCATGGTGTATATGTGCCACATTTTCCCTGTCCAGTCTATCATTGATGGGCGTTTGGGTTGGTTCCAGCTTTTTGCTATTGTAAACAGTGCCGCTATGAACATACGTGTGCATGTGTCTTTATAACAGAATGATTTATAATCCTTGGGTATATACCCCATAATGGGATTGCTGGGTCAAATGGAATTTCTATTTCTAGGTCCTTGAGGAATCGCCACACTGTCTTCCACAATGGTTGAACTAGTTTACACTCCCACCAACAGAGTAAAAATGTTCCTATTTCTCCACATCCTCTCCAGCATCTGTTGTCTCCAGATTTATTAATGATTGCCATTCTAACTGGTGTGAGGTGGTATCTCAATGTTGTTTTGATTTGCATTTCTCTAATAATCAGTGATGATGAGCATTTTTTCATATGTTTGTTGGCCTCATATATGTCTTCTTTTGAAAAGTGTTCATATCCTTCTCTCACTTTTGGATGGGTTTGTTTGTTTTTTTTCTTATGAATCTGTTTTAGTTCTTTGTAGATTCTGAATATTAGCCCTTTGTCAGATGGGTAGATTGCAAAAATTTTTTCCCATTCTGTTGGTTTCTAGTTCACTCTAATGGTTGTTTCTTTTGCTGTACAGAAGCTCAGAAGTTTAATTAGATCCCATTTGTCTATTTTGGCTTTTGTTGCCAATGCTTTTTGTGTTTTAGTCATGAAGTCCTTGCCTATGCCTATGTCCTGAATGGTTTTGCCTAGGTTTTCTTCTAGAGTTTTTATGGTTTTAGGTCTTATGATTAAGTATTTAATTCATCTGGAGTTAATTTTAGTGTTAGGTGTCAGGAAGGGGTCCAGTTTCTGCTTTCTGCACACTGCCAGCTGGTTTTCCCAACACCATTTATTAAACAGGGGAATCCTTTCCCCATTGCTTGTTTTTGTCAGGTTTGTCAAAGATCAGATGGTTTTAGATGTGTGGTGTTGCCTCCAAGGCCTCTGTTCTGTTCCATTGGTCTATATCTCTGTTTTGGTACCAGTACCATGCTGTTTTGATTACTGTAGCTTTGTGGTATAGTTTGCAATCAGGTAGTGTGATGCCTCCAGATTTGTTCTTTTTGCTTAGGATTATCTTGGCTATGTGGGCTCTCTTTTGGTTCCATATGAAGTTTAAGGTGGTCTTTTCCAGTTCTGTGAAGAAGGTCATTGGTAGCTTGATGGGGATAGCATTGAATCTATAAATTACATTGGGCAGTATCGCCATTTTCACAATATTGATTCTTCCTAACCATGAGCATGGAATGTTTCTCCATTTGTTTGTGTCCTCTCTTATTTCCTTGAGCAGCGGTTTGTAGTTCTTGAAGAGGTCCTTTACATCCTTTGTTAGTTGTATTCCTAGGTATTTTACTCTCTTTGATCCCTAGCTGGTGAGGAGTTGTGATCCCTTGGAGGAGGAAACGTGTTCTGGTTTTTGGTGTTTTCATCTTTTTTGCACTGGTTTCTTCCCATCTTAATGACTTTATCTACCTGTGGTCTTTGTAGTTGGTGACTTTCGGATGGGGTCTCTGAGTGGACGTCCTTTCTGTTGATGTTGAAGCTATTTCTTTCTGCTTCTTAGTTTTCTAACAGTCAGGCCTCTCTGCTGCAGGACTGCTGGAGTTCCACTCCAGACCCCGCTTGCCTAGGGATTGCCTGCTGGGGCTGCAGAACAGCAAGGGTTGCCACCAGTTTCTTCCTCTGCTGTCCTTATTCCAGAAGGGTACCCACCAGATTAGCCTGAGCTCTCCTTTATGAGGTGTCTCTTTGGGTATATGGGGGTTGGGGGAGTTACTTGAGGAAACAGTCTGTCCCTTATAGGAGCTCAAGTGCTGTGCTGAGAGCTCTGTTGTTCCATGCAGAGCTGCTGGGCAGGTACCTTTAAGTCTGCTGCAGCTGAACTCATAACCACCTCTTTTCCCAGGTGACCTGTCCTAGGAAGGTCAGCTTTATTTATAAGTTCCTGTCATGCTGCTGCCTTTTTCATAGATGCCCTGCCCCACAGGGAGTAGTCTAGTCACAGTCTGCCAACAAAGGCATTGCTGAACTGCTGCAGTCTCTGCCCAGCGGCTGTGTGAACTGCCTCGGTAGTGGCAGGCTTCCTCAGTAGTGAGGGATGCCCTTCCCCCCACTGAGCTGGACCGTCCTGGGTCCAGCTGCACTTGCTGCAAAACTCTAAATCCAGAGTGTTTCAGATTGCTTGTTTTGTGGGGGTGGTTCCCGCCGAGGCAGATCGCCTGGCTCCCTGTCTCAGGCCCCTCCCTTTCAGTGGAATTGGGCAGCTCTGTCTCCCAGGCATTCCAGGTACCAGTCAAAACAGCCACCCAGATTTGTGTGTTTCTGTGCGCCAATGTGGCACCAGCTGAAACTGCTGTGCTGAAAACTCCTGGCGCTTTTCAGCCTGGGAATCTCCTGGTCTATGGGCAGTGAAAACTTGTTTGGAAATGCAGTGAGCACTCACCCTCTGCACTGTTCTCGCTGGGAACTGCACTCTGGAGCTGTTCCTATTCGGCCATCTTGGATCCTCCTCTAGCTCTACACCTTTTTAAGCTATTTAGCCTCCTACTGCTTTAGTTAACTTTTCTAGGTGTCAATTTTCTCTTCTATTATATTCAGCTAGTAGTACCTCTGTTATTGAATTGCCATGAGGATTAAATGAGATAATTTATGCAAAATTCTAAAGGTCTGACATAAGATACTTAGCAAATGCTGGCTATTGTTATTGATATAAAGAAAAGATATGGGAGATCAGCTGCTATCTGGTATCTAATATGGTACTGAGTGTAAGTTTTCCCATTTTACAAAAAAGTGACAGCTGAAAATAGAGATTCCAAGTATGCACTTTCTAAAGAGAGATACTAAAAAGTGGGAGCAGACTTACAAGCTATAATAAGAGATGGCATAATATGTCCTAGCTACTAACAACACTTTTTTCCCCCAACTCCAGTACATAATAAGAGAAAGCAGAAAGGTAAGAGTTTTTAGAAAGTTTACGTAAATGACTACATGTGCTTCACACTGACTATACATACCACCTCGTGAAACTACTACTAAGCCATGAACATAGCGGACATAGCAAGCATAGCAGGGAGAGATGATGTTTGTACCTAACTCTTGTTGCCCCTGACTCTGGTCTAAGATGTTGATGAAACCTGGAAAATGTAAAATAAATGAGAAGCTACCAGTGAAATGCACCATTCGTTGTTAAGTCCAAGGGCTCTCTCTTGACAACTCACTTTGGGACAGTTTTAGGTGAGGAATTTGACTAAAGGGTAAAGTAAGAAAAAAAAATCAGACATAGAGGTGGATCTTTAGATTAAACAGAATTTAAGGGATATATTGGCTTGTTTCAATGCTTAGATATTAGTTGGATTCTGAAACAAATAAATTGTATTTTTAAAAATAAGCCAGACACGGTGGCTCACACCTGTAACCCTAGCAATTTGGGAGGCTGAGGCTGGTAGATCGCTTGAGCTCAAGAATTCAAGACCAGCCTGGGCAACATGGTGAAACCCCATCTCTACAAAAAAAATACAAAAATTAGCTGGGCATGGTGGCATGTCCCTGTAGTCCCAGCTACTCAGGACACTGAGGTGGGAGGTTGGCTTGAGCTCAGGAGGCACAAGTTGCAGTGAACTGAGTTCATACCATTGCACTGTAGCTGGGTAACAGAGTAAGACTTTATCTAAAAAAAAAAGACAGACAGAGAGAGAGAGAGAGAGAGAGAGGGAATTGGAATATTTGAATTGTAACTGAGTATTTCATGATATTAAGTAATTATTATTAATTTTTAGGTGATAGCACTATTATAGTTATGTTTGAAAAGAATTATTTTTGAGATATTCACTGAAATATTTAAATGTAAACTGATATGATGTCTGAGATTTGTTTCTAAATAATTGAAAGACACATGGATGGTAGCAATAAAAGCAAGTTTGAACATTTTTTTAAAGATCGAGTGAATTTTAAAAGTCTGTTTTTAAGAATTATGCCTAGAATGAAAAAGAAAACAGAAGTTTAAAAATATACAGGATGGGAAAGTACTAAGCTAATGCTAATTTTAAAACTTATGGATGGCCTTATAAAGATCAGATTAAGTAATATTCAAGGAAAAAATTAAATGAGGTGAACACAGTTCATAGGAATACATGGCATAATTTATCAAGAAGGTATAGTAGTGAACATTTGAGCTTCAAGCAGTATTGCATTAAACTACCTAAAGCAAAAATTATTAGAAACACAAGGAGATTTTAATACAGTAAAACAAAGTACAAACCAATCTGACATTAAGTATAGGTTAAAATATTTTAAAGGCAATATTTTAGAGTAGATTTCATTATTATAAAATTTTAAAATAAGTACATAAAATTAATTTTAGGTGTTTAAAAATGACTTGTTATTTTATTCATAAATCATCCCAAAATGTGGTCAAAATATTTTTTAAAAAGACATCTTAATAAAGGTAGTAGAGTCCCCTTTTAGACCTTGGGGATACAACAGTGCACCAAACACAGCTCTCCCTCAAGCTTCTGTTTTAATGGGAGGAGACAGAAAATTGACTAATAAGTAATATGTCAGGTAGCAATACATGTTGTGAGCGCTTATTTTAGATAAAGTGATCAGGAATGAACTTTTGTAATGATGGCCTTTGAAAGCAGATAAGGAGGTGAGGAAGGGACAGGAGTGCATATTCCAGGTAGAAGGGAAGGCAAGCATAATAGTCTTGAGATGGCAGTTGCTTCCTTTATTCAATGAACAGCAATGAGGTCTAGGTCATAGCTGGAGAGAAAGGAATAAGGGAAAGAAGGCTGGGAGAGAAAGTCAGAGAAGTTTGGGTGTGGTGGTAGTTGGTGTGTGTGCTGTGGTAGAGACCACAGAGGGCCTTGCAGCCCATGGGGAGGACTTTGGATTTTCCTCTGAATGAGATGGTAAGCTGTTGGTTTTAGGCAGAAAAATGACATGTGTTAAAAGAACAGTCTGCCTGTCATGTTGAGAAGAGACTACCAGGCGACAGGGAAAAGGAGACCATTTAGGAGGCTACTGCAATTGACCAGACAAGAGCTGGTTGGATTCTGAATATATTTCAATGGAAAAGCTAAGAGGGTTTGCTTAGGGATTGAATATGTTAACATAAGAGGAAGACAGAGTAAAGATGATGCCAAAGTTTTGCCCTGAACAAGGGGAAGAAAGGAAGTATCATTTACTAAGATAGAGGGTACTGCACTGGTTATTCATGAAGTAAATATCTACATTATATACAAAGGTATTAGAAAAATATTTGATTGATTTTTTTAAAAAATCTTTTGACTTGGGGATGGTTTGGCATGGCACCACTGGAAGAAAGCATAAAGAAAAAGACTGATAGATTTAAATTAAACAACAATTTAAAATGCCTACAAATAAAAACAAGGAATATTTTTTTAAATGATAAGCTGAGGAAAATATTTATGTAATACAAAAATATTTGTTGAAATATTTAAATGTGGTTTTTCTTTTTTGAGCAACCATCTAATTTGGGTGATAAGGATGACTAGGACTGTTAACAGCAGGAGAGCAAGAGAAAGAGAGCAGTCAATGTTCAGCTTCCGTCAAATGACTATCAACAGAGGGAAGGAGATTTCCTAAATTATCTGAGTTCTCACTTACATAATCACTAGCTTGATCATAGAGTTTCATTTCAGGTATAAAGTAGACAGCACTCAACAAAGGCCCTGCCACATAGAAAAGAGTGAAAGTTCATCCTTTCTTTTTCTAGCAGAGTTTTGAGAGAAGGAGAGGTTGAAATCAGATACAAGTGTCCTCACTTTTTTTCTCTTAGAGTAGAGGAAAACATCTAGAAAAGGTGTCAGGGAAACAGAACTCTGGAGCTCATGGACTGCTTTCTTGCGACCAAGGAAACCCCTATCTACACTTGTGTAATGTGTCGTCCAACAATGCATGAGAGCTATAACGCAGCACTGGCCGAGAGAGTGGCTGGATATGGTGGCTTCGCATGTTTGTGTGAGCTATACAGGGGCACCTGACATTACCACATGCCTTCCTGTGGAGGACGCAGGGACACTGAGGAGATTGGCATACCAGTGTAAGTGAACGCTTTTGAAACAGAGGTGGCAGTGGTGGGGTGTGTATAGGTTATTCTGAGGTCTTGATAGTCAGGAGAGTTCCCTCCGGAATTCAGACAATAGTTTGTCAGTCTTTTTGAAAACTCATGTTTTCATTTTTTTCTGTGGTTTTATGGACATTTTAGTGAGACGTGAATTTCCTTCGGGGAATAGTATCCTTGTTGTTGGCACACCAAAAAAAGAGACTAGGATAGGTTTAGCCACCCCTACTCCAATACCAGTAATGTCCATCACCCCTTATTCTTTGAGATGAACAGCTGACTTTCTCAAACTTAGATAAAGTGCTATGTAAATCCAACTTTAGGCTTCCTTCCAACCCTATTGCTGCCTCCAAGTTTTTCATACATAAAATTTTGTAATTATTAGTGGCTAACCAGGTACCATTTTGAACTCGAAACCCTTAAAACAGGCACTTGAACTTTGAAGTTTTCTTTTCTGAGGCAGAGAATAACAGGCTTCCATTCTGTTTGTCAATTTTTTTATCCCATCTCTTCTAGGGCAGGTTTGCTTCAGCTACTTTGAAATGTCATCTTCCTTTCTGGAAATAAGGACAATTATTTCAGTCATTTATTTCTGATGGTACTTTCTTGTAATTTCTCTGTTGTGCAATAAGTATCTCAAAGAGAAATGTTGGAATATGTGATCAAGAAATTCAGCCATAAGTTCTGTCTAATTTAATGAATGCCTTAAGAGCAACATGGTCATCTTCTATTTGATTTCAGTAGGCAAATCTGGATGTTATAAACTAAAATGGGTCTCACAGCTACTCACTTCCTCTTTCAACCCCCCTTCTCCCACATATCATTAACGTTACTCTTGTTTGCTCATTAGTCACTTCTCTCCCCATATCCTTTAGTTCCATCTGAAATGTTCATTCTTTCTGTGTATGCAACCTCATCCAGTTACATATAGTCCATCTTTAAGCAACCTCTCCAAGGCCCCAGTACATGGATGAACTGCTTTTCAACACTAGTATTACTATTAATTATTTCCTTGTTCAAATGCAAATTCCCAGACCTCAGACCCATCCCAACAAGTCAGAAACTCTGGGCAGGTCCTGGGAGACTGCATCTCATAAGCTTTCCAGATGATTATGATGCATACTTACACTCAAGAACTACTGACCTCCAAGCCTGGGCATTATGGTGAAACCCTGCCTCTACAAGAAATTAAAAAAAAAAAAAAAAAAATTAGCCAGACATGGTGGTACGCATCTGTAGTCCCAGCTGCTAGGGACGCTAAGGTGGGAGGATTGCTTGAGCCTGGGAGGTCAAGCCTGCAGTGAGCCGAGATCACTCCACTGCACTCCAGCCTGAGCAACAGAGCAAGACTATTTCAGAAAAAAAATTTTTTAAAGAACTACTGACCTAGGAAAGAGATTTTAAAAATAATACATAAGGTCCTTTAGTCCTCTCAATTCTTAGTTGTTTGGTTCCTTCCTTCTTTTCTCCCTTCCCTTTTTCCTTCCTTGGAACATAATGGAACACACTGGGCTCACTTTCTGGGAGTCTTCTTCCTCTTTCCCCTCTTTCTTCATCTCTCTTTTCTCAGCCTCTCCCCATCTCCTCCTTACCCAGTCTCCCCCACATCTCTGCACCGCCACCCCTGCCCTGACTTGGCCTGGCATTTAAGTGCATCATGGCAGTATGCTAAGCATTACAAGTATCTGATATTCTTTATTTTAAAAAAGAAAACTAACTTGTGCAAGAGTTGCTGGATCAAAATCTCCCTTGAGCTTTGGACATGTAGACTACAGAATACAGAATGGTAACGAGCCAGGAAACCCAAAAGTCAGCACAGCTGGGATCCATAAAGTCCCTCCCCTCTGATTCAGAGAGAAACATTAAAACAGCTAACTTCTTGCTCCAGCATTTCTTTTCTATCATCTGGAATGTATAATAAATAAATATTTAAAAGCTGACATTGTCCTGGCACCTTTATCCTTCACCATAATTCTGCTAACTCATTATCTTTCAAGAAAGCTTCCATCCTATAGACCTCATGAAAAAAGGCTTAAATATTCCATGTGATACTAGACTTCTGTGTTAGAAGAATACGAAAAAAAAATCTTTTCAAAAACTGTTGGCTGCAGAAGTGTAATACAGGCAAAGGCTGTGGTTGTTTTATTAAAAACAGTTAAAACATTACTAATTACAAGGTTGTGGTCCTTTATTGCAATCTTTACTGAAAAGTTGCATGTTGATGAAATTATGGTTAGTAAAAGTATACCTACATAGCATTGCCAGAGTCTGTAATTTAAAGGAATTATGTAGTAATTTTTTTGGTCAAGTAATTCTTTTTGACATAAAAATATCTATCCTATTGTGTCTTATTTTGTAAATTAAGGTTGATCAAAAATTTATTTTTCTTAAAATAGAAGCACATCTCTCACTGAATGTTTTATTTTAAAGGTTGAGATAAACGCAAACACTGCAAGTATCAGAAACATGTTAAATATATGTAAGCTAACTGATGAGTATCACAGCTTATAAAAAACATTATGTGGAAAGTAGATTGAAAAATGTTAGCTCCTTTAGAGTTGTCTCAGGTCATTAGGCTTCATGATCCAGGAACTAGATACTTCTTTCACATGAAAAAGAAAATCTATTTTATCATTCTCAAGTGGTTTTTAAAATAATGAATTCCATTTTTATTTGCAAAAGTTCACAAAGAAACCTATTTGATTTACTGAATTTAAATAATTTATAGACAGATAGCTTTCCTAGAGATAGAAAATTTTTTAAAATGTAACAACGGCACCCACTGAGAATTATCTTCTAAATACCACCTCTAAGTCTGGACTTCAGATCAAGATCTGACAAACACACAGTACTGAAATTGTCAGCTCTCTGAAATCATCACAGCTCACTGTCAGAGGTTTTGCAATTGAATTAATGCACATTTCTCTTCTATGCAGCAATTCCCCTTTAATTATTATTCTTCTCACTCACTTATAAAATAACTTTATTAATTTCTACCTATTCCACTCTCAGCTGTATAAATACACAACAGGAAATATAGTTAAGGCACTGAGACTGGTAAGAAAAAAAGAAGTGTGTATTCAAGAAAAGAAGAGACAGGGAAAGAAAGCACCAACTTCTGAATAGCTTCAATATGCCCATCCCAAGTCTGATAAACATCCCTTTCATATTAAATATTGGCTGGAAGTACTTTTACATAAAGGAAAAGAGAAGACCTTTCTATGGTTTTGAAAGGTGAGCACAAGATCAAAGCAGCCAGGATTGAAGTTCCTTGACTGGAATTCCACCAACACAGATGGAAAATCGTTTTTTGCTTTTGGGGTTTTTTTTTCTTTTTCTCTTTTTTTGAGACAGAGTCTCACTCTGTCACCCAGGCTGGAGTGCAGTGGCAGGATCTCAGCTCATTGCAACCTCCACCTTTCAGGTTCAAGCGATTCTCCTGCCTCAGCCTCCTGAGTAGCTGGGATTACAGGCATGCACCACCACACCCAGCTAATTTTTGTATTTTTAGTAGAGATGGGGTTTCACCAGGTTGTTCAGGCTGGTCTCAAACTCCTAACTTCGTGATCTGCCCGTCTTGGCCTCCCAAAGTGCTAGGATTACAGGCATGAGCAACTGTGCCCACCAGAAAACCCGACTTTTAAAAATCAAATATATTCACAAATAAAAGTAAGCCACTGGGTTTTAAGAACTCTGGCCTTTGTTATGTGGAACATCGGGAACCAATTAAATTGCTCTCTCATTCTTGTTTATTCTAAGTAATATGGTCTTTTCCCTCCTCTGATTATACCGGCTTTGTGTCTCTGTGGCAGGGATCTGTTCTTTCACTCTCTACTAAAACCCTTTCTCCACAGCACATGAGAGTTGGAAAAGATCGAAAGCCTGCATTTTATCATGCTAAGGAAAACTAGCTAAATATCCATCTTATATCTTGTAATATTTTCTCTTGCCCCCAAAGGACAATTGGCAATTGGTTAATGACTTGGTGCATTTGTATCTGAATCACAATATCCAACTGTTGACAATGATTCTGTTTTTCATTTGCTTAAACTTTTCACCTCCCTCCTGAGCTTATAATGGAACATATTCTTCATATTCTGCTTTTAGTTTTCCTTTTTTAGGCTGGTGAACATGATTCAGTTCTGAAGGAATAGAGAGCTAGACTTAGTGCCTTATTGTGAAATATGGACTATCAAGTGACATCAATCCTTCCATTTACTGTCTGAGAGCACACCACTCAGCATATCTGTTCTTGTCTGACCGCTGGGACCACAGCCCCAGTAAAAGGTACTATGTCTCATGTCTGCCATCAATGAATCTACATATCTGCCCCTAGGGTATATTCTTAGAGCAGCGTGTATATTACACATTGGAAAGAGCTACCAGTTAAATTCATAATACCACAAGTCACATGGCTCCTGACTTGTACAATACACAGGCATGGCCATCCTTGTATATTTTGCTATAAAAAACAAATGGAGAAAGAGAAGGAGTTTGAGCCAGTGCCCTTTTGCATCTGTCCAGTATGAATAATACCACCCTTGGGTCTCAGAGTGCTTAGGTAAGCTTGACCTCTCCCAAGAAAAGAGACTTTTTGAAGCTTCTATTCTGTGTGAATCTCAATCAGTGAGCTCAATGTTTAATGTCTTCTTAATATCCAATTATGCCAGAAAATGACAGATGAAATATCTCAAAGTTGAAAAAATAGCTTTCATATTATATCCACAATATCCCAAAGGCTTAGCTCCACCATCCCATCAAGAAATACTTTTTTATTAATAAATACTTTTGCTATTCCACTCAGATCATCTAGGTGCCTGCCCTTTCCTACTATACAATATCTTACAGTTCTTTTCTATCTAATTCAACCACTGGATTAAATTATGTACCTTCAGGGACAGTTGATTGGTCATCCGTCTTGCTGTCTCCATGACATGGCTATTTTTACGCATTTCTAGGAAACAGAAAGTAATTGTTGCCTTTTTAGAAACTGCCTAGTGATGTGGCATCACCAGCTGTGTCCAGGTTATCTAGTAGACATCATTCAAACTTGAATGGTGACAAAGTGTAATTAAGGTGAAGGAGGTGGGTATCAGACCAAGGGGAAAAAAAAAACACCCTAAATTTGGCCAAATCTCTTCATCAAAGATGACACCTAACCTCTAAGCCTCAGTGTTCTAAACTACTAAAGGGATAGCAGAAAATTAACATCCACTGAGTAGCTACAATGATCCATACACTTCAGAGAACCGTTTCAATTTTATTCGCACAAAATTCTTGCAAATGAAGACTTTCTTTCCAATATACACATGAGGAAACTGGAGTAGGGGGACAGAGGGAAAGGAAGAGAAGAAGACAGGGAGAAGGAGATAAGAAAGAAGACAGGAAAAGAAACTCCAAGAAAGTGAGCCCAGTATGTTCCATTAAATTCCAAGAAAACGAAAAGGAAAGGGAGAAAGGAAGGAAGGAACCAAAGAACTAAATGGGTTAATTAATTTCTCCAGGGTCAAAAAGCAAAAAGGTGGCAGGGCTAAGATTTGCGTCTATATTCACTGACTTCGAAGGTATTACCTCCCTGAAAATACCTGTACAAAAATGTTATGCTTGGTGCATGGTTAGTCCTTGGTAAATGTGCTTTTTCCTTCCAAAGTCCCTTCGAGCTTTGAAATACAGATTCTATTATAAATTCTAAGTTTCAGACCTATTCATTAATGCAAATCACGAAGTTCACTGTGTACATACAGCCTGGCACTATCTGCTGAATCCCACTTTTAATTCTCACCATGCTACTCCCTCTTTCAACATCACCATTTCTCTCAGGCTAAATTTCTTGCTACCCTCATATTCCACTGTTCCCACATGTCCATCTTTAGCTTTACTGAGGTTATGCTCTACCCTTTAATACCATTTGCAAGGTTCTGACCCATTGTTTGTATGCTAAGAGCTTTTGAAATTTCAGCTTTTGTTACAGGTATTTTCAGAAAAAGTTAAAGTAAGGATAGTAATTCCCTGATGCCTTATCACCTAGTTAACAATTTATTTTCATTAAACAAATTATATTCAGGCTGGGTGTCGTGGCTCACACCTGTAATCCAAGCACTTTGGGAGGCCTAGGCGGGTGGGTCACTTGAGGTCAGCAGTTCAAGACCAACGTGGCCATCATGGCAAAACCTTGTCTCTACTGAAAATACAAAAAGTAGCTGGGCATGGTGGTGCACACCTGTAATCCCAGCTACCTGGGAGGCTGAGGCACAAGAATCACTTGACCCCAAGAGGCAGAGGTTGCAGTGAGCTGAGATGGTACCACGCACTCCAGCCTGGGTGACACAGTGAGACTCTGTCTCAAAAAAAAAAAAATTATATTCAAATGAAATCATGTGATATGCTATATATACTATAATGTACATAGTATACATAATATATAGTGTAATATATACTATTTTAATAATGTACATATATGCTATCATAGTATATTATTCTGTATAGAATATAGAATATTCTATTTTATTTAAATGTAACTTGTATAAGATGTATACACTATATAATTTGATTTAAAATATATATGTATATACATATATATATCTTGTGAGCCACTTTCTGTTTGTTTGGACTTACGTGTTTGCAAGTGTCTATGATAATGCTGTTCTCTCAGGCTGATGGTTCATGAATGTTTATGAATCTAAACAGTTACTGTTAAAACTGAAATAGTACCCCAATTTGGACATATGTTGTCAAAATCTATATTCTTCCACGTGCCATAGAATAAAAATTATCATTTTAATGTGAGAGATAGTTTGATTATAATAATTTAATGTCCAACAGTATTTGGGGGAAATTCCTTAGGTGGCCAATAGGCTTTTTAGAAGAGAGATATTAATAATCAAACTTAAATTGTTTGTATTGCTGTAAGATAAATATCTTCCTTTGCCTGAAACTTCAGGAGAGCCTGCTGTGCACATATTAAGGGGAGAAAGCAAGGTTGTCATGGAAGAGAAAGAAGAGATCAGCCATAGGAAAAGTGACGCAGTCAATTTTGGAACAAGAAGTAATCTTGAGAATTTAAGTGAAACCATAGGGTAAAAACTGTATTTCCCAAGTCCTTGGGATATGGGCCGTGAGTTGACATGCTTAGATTTTATGTAAATTTTCAAGGACAAAGGGACAGGAGTAACTCCTTTTTAATTTTTTTAAAGTTCCGTACATGCACAGAATGTGCACGTTTGTTACATAGGTAAACGTGTGGCATGGTGGTTTGCTGCACAGATCAACCCATCTCCTAGGTATTAAGCCCCACATACATTAGTTGTTTATCCTGATGTTCTCCCTCCCCTGACTCCCCACAACAGGCCCCACTGCGTGTTGTTCCTCTCCTGTGTCCATGTGTTCTACTTGTTCAGCTCCCACTTACGAGTAAGAACATGCAGTGTTTGGTTTTCTGTTTCTGCATTAGTCTGCTGAGGATAATGACTTCCAGCTCCATCCATGTCCCTGCAAAGGACATGATCTCATTCCTTTTCATAGTTGCATAGTATTCCATGGTATATATGTACCACATTTTCTTTATCCAGTCTATCACTGATGGGCATTTAGGTTGATTCCATGTTTTTGCTATTGTGAATAGTGCTGCAATAAACATACATGTGCATTTGTCCTTATAATAGAATGATTTATATTCCTTTGAGTATACAACCAGTAACAAGATTGCTGGGTCAAATGGTATTTCTGGTTCTATCCTTGAGGAATCACCACACTGTCTTCCACAATGGTTAAAGTAATTTGCATTCCCACCAACATTGTAAAAGTGTTTCTATTTCTCCACAGCCTCACCAGCATCTGTTGTTTCTTGACTTTTTAATAACCACCGTTCTGACTGGTAAGAGATGGTATCTCATTGTGATTTTGATTTGTCTTTCTGTAATGATCAGTGACGTTGAGCTTTTTTTCATATGTTCAAGTTCTGACAAGGGTAATTTCTGCTATTATTTAGGTTATATTTATTTCAAATCATTCTGGGTGTGAACCAACAACATCTTTAGGGTGGTAAAAAAAAGACAGAAGATTCTACTGCAGCATTGCTAAAATGCTTCTCTTTCTTTAAAAAAAATCCTCTTGTCCTTCTCTCTAGTCCTCTAAGCCAAGGGTTGACAAGCCAAGGCTTGTAGGCCAGTTCTGTCCTGTAGACAGTTTTGTAAACAGTTTTACTAAAACACAGCCACTCCTACTTATTTATATATTGTCTGTGGCTGTTTTTGCACTATGATGGCAGAGTTGAGTAGTTGCAACATAGAACATAATGCCTGCAAAGCCTAAAATATTTACTGTCTGGCCTTTACAAAAAGTTTGCCAATCCCTGCTCTGCTCTAAATCAATTATTTGCAAATCTGATTGTGCATTAAAATTCCTGCAGAAACTTTGGAATAATTCCAGCTCCTAGATCCCAACCACAGAGATACCGATTTAATTTGTTCTAGGATAGTGCTTAGACATCAGCATTTTTTATAACTCTCCAAGTGATTCCAATGTGTAGGCAGGGAGAAACATTATTGTAAATCTTTTTTAGCTTACTAGTAAAGGAAAGTTGAAGGATCATCTTCTAATTGCATATATTCTAGAGTTTAGCTAATTAATAAAATGTATCTTCAGTGACTTTATTTGATCAATGTAAAAATCTGGAAAGGGACTTTTTGACTAATAATTCTTTTTGCAATGGCCACAAACCAATAAAATGCTTCATTTTCATTTAAAACACACATGCACTTTGGGAGGCTGAGGCAGGTGGATCAACTCAAGACCATCTGGCTAACGTGGTGAAACCCTGTCTCTACTAAAACTACAAAAAATTGGCCTGGCGAGGTGGCGTGCACCTGTAGTCCCAGCTACTTGAGAGGCTGAGGCAGGGGAACTGCTTCAAACCACTGCACTCCAGCCTGGGCGACCGAGCGAGACTCTGTCTCAAACACACACACACACACACACACACACACACACACACAGGAATTATAGGTGGCAAGAAGTCCTCTTCTGTTGGGAAACATTCTCAGGTTCAGCCTGCTACCAAGACTCAGATATAAAGCAGTTTCCAAATATAGGTTGAGGGTTCAAATTGGGAAGCCAAAAAATGACAAACATCTGATATGATATTGTAAAACAACAAGTACAGAGTTACTGCTCTAATAAAAAAAAAGCATTTCTAGAATTCAGATTCTTTTTGAGTAAAGTTCAAGAGTGTAACATTACATTGATAATGTGAATTCATTTAATATTTTCCAATTTCAATATCTAACAACTAGCTCTTATAACGACATTTTCTAGATATTAACATGTAAAAATTACGTCTCCTAACATGATCAAGTTAAAACTGTCTAAATTCTTTTCCTGCTGATGAGAGAATCTCTCTTCAATAGAAACTTATCTTCTATACCAAAGGCATCTGTATTACGTTGTTTTTGCATTGCTATAAAGAAATACCTGGGCTGGGTGCTGTGGCTCATGCCTGTAATCCCAGCACTTTGGGAGGCCAAGGCGGGTAGATCACAAGGTCAGGAGTTTGAGACCAGCCTGGCCAACATGGTGAAACCCCATCTCTACCAAAAATACAAAAAATTAGCCTGATGTGGTAGCAGGCACCTGTAATCCCAGCTACTCAGGAGGCTGAGGCTGGAGAATCACTTGAACCCGGGAGGCGGAGGTTGCAGTGAGCCAAGATTGTGCCACTGCACCCCAGCCTGGGCAACAGAGTGAGACTCTGTCTCAAAAAAAAAAAGAAAAGAAAAAGAAAAAAGAAATATCCAAGACTGGGTAATTTATAAGAATTTTAATTGGCTAAGGGTTCTGCAGGCTGTATAGGAAGCACAGTGGCAGTATTAGCTTTTGGGGGAGGCCTTGGGAAGCTTCTAATCATGGCAGAAGGTGAAGAGGGAACAGGCATCTCACATGGCAGGAGCAGAAGCAAAAGAGAGAGTAAGGGGAAAGTGCTACACACTTTACGACAACTAGATCCCACGAGAACTTGCTCACTATTGAAAGGACAGCACCAAGGGTATGGTACTAAATCATTCATGAGAAATCCACCCTCGTGATCCAATCACCTCCTATCCAGCCCCCTATCTCCAATACTGGGGATTGCATTTCAACAGGAGATTCAGATGAAACACATATCTAAAGCCTATCGGCTTCAGAATAAAATAGATGGAATTGGAGATACTTCCGAAAGTCTAGGTTATTCTGACTGAATTGGCACCAGGAGTTTCTAACTATGATCTTTGGAGACTCTGATCATATCAATTCTTTTGGTCTTTTCTGGCCCTATACCCCACTCCCAGTGGCCTGTGGATAACTGTGAAAGCATACATACATGGAAGTGGGGAAGATGGCCAAAAAGAAGCTTCTCAGGAGTGCAGCTACCACTGAGTGAGACAGAACCAGAGCGATATCCACATATCTGAGCAAGGTACTGGTTTTGTTTTAAAGGGAATGGTTGAACAGCGGGATTAACCCCCAAAAAAGACAGTGAAAGCAGCCCAAAGGCGTCCAGCCGAGGTAAGGTGGGGCACTGTCCCACCTGGAAAGTGTATCAGGCATGGAGGATGGTGGAGGGGGGCATCGCCTCCTTGGTTCTCTGAATCAGATACAGCAATTCACTCTGAGACATCGGCAGCACACAGACCAGGGAAATGCTGCATTGCTGAGAACCACCCAGAGTCACAGACCCAGGCAACAGCCCGGGTCGGCAGCCCCAGCCAGATCGGTGCCTTGTAAGAGCAGACCAGGGCAGAGATTTGGACTAATACCAAGAAAGCTTGCAAAAAGCACTTGCTGGTCCCACAGATGGGAGAGTTGAAAGTGGGGGAGGGGGACATGACCAGATAGACCCCTCCCTGACAAGATCCAGCTATCAGAATCCCTCTCCGGGAGAGTTTCTCAGTGAACACATCCTCCACCCGGGAACAGCAGGCTCGGTGAGGGGAAAGAGCCCGCCATTGGGAAGGCAGGGCTGACCGCACAAGTACGGAAACCAGGGCGAAGAATAAACAGCAGCCTGGCTGGAACCGAGGCAGCCCAGCAGTGCCTCTACAGGCAAAGGACAGACTGTCTCAAGTGGCACACTGACACCTGCGTTTAAAAAATAAAAAGCCTCATACAGGAGAAATAACCCCAACTTTAACAGAAAGGACGTCCACTCAGAAGATGGGAAGAAACCAGCGCAAAAAGGATGAAAACATCAAAGTCCAGAATGCCTCTCCACCCCAGAGAGATCACAATGACTCACCAGCATGGCAACAAAATAAGCCAGAAAACGATTTTGATGAGCTGACAGAAGCAGGCTTCAGAAGATGGGTAATAACAAACTTCTCTGAGCTAAAAGAACATGTTTTAACCCAATGCAAAGAAACTAGAAACCTTGAAAAAAGATTAGATGAAATGCTAACTAGAATAACCAGCCTAGAGAAGAACATAAACGACTAGATGGAGCTGAAAAACACAACACAAGAACTTCGTGAAGCATACACAAGTTTCAATAGCCGAATCGATCAAGCTGAAGAAAGCATATCAGAGATCGAAGATCAACTCAATGAAATAAAAAGAGAAGGCAAGAAAAGAGAAAAAGGAGTGAAAAGAAATGAACAAAGCCTCCAAGAAATCTGGGATTATGTGAAAAGACCTAATCTACGCTTGATCGGTGTACCTGAAGAGGACGAGGAAAATGAATCCAAGCTGGAAAACACTCGTCAAAATATCATCCAGGAGAATGTCCCCAACCTAGCAAAGCAGGCCAACATTCAAATACAGGAAATACAAAGAATACCACAGAAATACTCCTCAAGAAGAGCAACCCCCAGGCACATAATCATCAGATTCACCAGGGTTGAAATGAAGGAAAAAATGCTAAGGGCAGCCAGAGAGAAAGTTCAGATCACACACAAAGGGAAGCCCATCAGACTCACAGCAGATCTCTCAGCAGAAACCCTACAAGCCAGAAGAGAGTGAGGACCAATATTCAACATCCTTAAAGAAAAGAACTTTCAACCCAGAATCTCATATCCAGCCAAACTAAGCTTCATAAGTGAAGGAGAAATAAAATCCTTTATGGACAAGCAATTACTGAGAGATTTCATCGCCACCAGACCTGCCCTACAAGAGCTCCTGAAGGAAGTAATAAACACAGAAAAAAACAACCAGTCAGCCACTGCAAAAATGAACCAAATGGTAAAGACCAATGACGCAATGAGGAAGCTGTGTTGACCAACAGACAAAACAAACAACCAGCAGCAAAATGGCAGGATCAAATCCACACATAACAATATTAATGTTAAATGTAAATGGCCTAAATGCCCCAATCAAAAGACATAGACTGGCAAACTGGGTAAAAAGTCAAAACCCATTGGTGTACTGTATTCAGGAGACCCATCTCACACACAAAGACACACATAGACTCAAAATAAAAGTATGGAAGAAGATCTACCAAGCAAATGGAGAGAAAAAAAAAAAAAAGCAGGGGTTGCAATTTTAGTCTCTGATAAAATTGACTTTAAACCAACAAAGATCAGAAGAGACAAAGAAGGACACTGTATAATGGTGAAAGGATCAATATAACAAGAAGAGCTAACTATCCTAAATATATATGCACCCAATACACGAGTGCCCAGATACATAAAGCAAGTTCTTAATGACCTACAAAGAGACTTAGACTCCCACACAATAATAGTGGGAGATTTTAACACTCCACTGTCAACATTAGACAGATCAACGAGACCGAAAATTAACAAGGATATACAGGACTTGAACACAGAACTGGAACAAGCAGACCTGATAGACATCCACAGAACTCTCCACCCCACAGCCACAGAATATACATTCTTCTCAGCACCGCATGGCACCTACTCTAAAATTGACCACATAATTGGAAGTAAATCACTCCTCAGCAAATGCAAAAAAACGGAAATCATAACAAACAGTCTCTCAGACCACAGTGCAATCAAATTAGATCTCAGGATTAAGAAACTAACTCAGAACTGCATAACTTCATGGAAACTGAACAACTGGCTCCTGAATGTCAACTGGATAAACAATTAAATGAAGGCAGATATAAAGATGTTCTTCAAAACCAGTGAGAATGAGGACACAACGTACCAGAATCTCTAGGACACATTTAAAGCAGTGTCTAGAGGGAAATTTATAGCAATAAATGCCCACATGAGAAACGAGGAAAGATCTAAAATCAACACCCTATCATCCAAATTGAAAGAGCTAGAGGAGGAAGATCAAAAAAACTCAAAAGCTAGCAGAAGACAAGAAATAACTAAGATCAGGGCAAAACTGAAGGAGACAGAGACACAAAAAATCCTTCAAAAAATCAATAAATCCAGGAGCTGGTTTTTTGAAAAGATCAACAAAATAGACAGACCACTAGCCAGGTTAATAAAAAGAAAAAGAGAGAATAATCAAACAGATGCAATAAAAAAATGAAAAATGGGATATCACCACTGATCCCACAGAAATACAAACTACCATTAGAGATTACTACAAACAATTCTATGCACATAAACCAGTAAACCTGGAAGAAATGGATAAATTCATGGTCATCCCAAAAGTAAACCAGGAAGAAGTTGAAACCCTGAATAGACCAATAACAAGGGCTGAAGTTGAGGCAGCAATTAACCGTCTACCAATCGAAGTCCAGGTCCAGATGGGTTCACAGCCGAATTCTACCAGACATACAAAGAGGAGCTGGTACCAATCATTCTGAGACTATTCTAAACAATACAAAAAGAGGGAATCCTCCCCCAACTCATTTTATGAGACCAACATCATCCTCATACCAAAACCTGGCAAAGACTCAACAAAAAAAGAAAACTTCAGGCCACTCTCCATGATGAACATAGATGCAAAAATCTTCAATAAAATACTGGCAAACTGATTGCAATAGCATATCAAAAAGCTTATCCATCACGATCAAGTAGGCTTCATCCCAGGGATGCAAGGCTGGTTCAACAACGCAAGTCTATAAACGTAATCCACCACATAAACAGAACCAAAGACAAAAACCACATGATTATCTCAATAGATGCAGAGAAAGCCTTCCACAAAATTCAACAGCCCTTTATGCTAAAAACTCTCAATAAACTAGGTATCGATGGAAAGTATCACAACATAATAAAAGCTATTTACAACAAACCCACAGCCAATATCATACTGAATGGGCAAAAACTGGAAGCATTCCCTTTGAAATCCAGTGCTAGACAAGGATGCCCCTCTCTCTCCACTCTTATTCAATATAGTATTGGAAGTTTTAGCCAGAGCAATCAGGCAAGAAAAATAAATAAATGGTATTCAATTAGGAAAGGAGGAAGTCAAATTGTCTCTATTTGCAGATGACATGATTGTATATTTAGAAGACCCCATCGTTTCAGCCCAAAATCTCCTTAAGCTGTTAAGCAACTTCAGCAAAGTCTCAGGATACAAAATTAATGTGCAGAAATCACAAGCATTCCTATACACCAATAATAGACAGAGAGCCAAATCAAGAGCGAACTCCTACTACAAAGAGAATAAAATACCTAGGAATACAACCAGCAAAGGAGGTAAAGGACCTCTTCAAGGAGAACTACAAACCACTGCTCAAGGAAATAAGAGAAGACACAAACAGATGGAAAAACATTCCATGCTCACGGTTAGGAAGAATCAATATTGTGAAAATGGCCATACTGCCCAAAGTAATTTATAGATTTAATGCTATCCCCATTGAACTACAAACGCCCTTCTTCACAGAACTGGAAAAAACCACTTCACACTTCATATGGAACCAAAAAAGAGCCTGCATAGCCAAGACAATCCTAAGCAAAAAGAACAAAGCTGGCGGCATCATGCTGCCGGACTACAAGCTATACTACAAGGCAACAGTAATCAAAATAGCATGATATTGGTATCAAAACAGATACATAAACCAATGGAACAGAACAGAGGCTTCAGGAGCAACACCAAACATCTACAACCATCTAATCTTTGACCAACCTGACAAAAACAAGCAATGGGGAAAGGATCCCTGTTTAATAAATTGTGTTGGGAAAATTGGCTAGCAATGTGCAGAAAGCAGAAACTGGACCCCTTCCTGACACCGTACACTAAAATTAACTCCAGATGAATTAAAGACTTAAACATAAGACCTAACACCATAAAAACCCTAGAAGAAAACCTAGGCAAAACCATTCAGGACATAGGCATAGGCAAGGACTTCATGACTAAAACACCAAAAGTAATGGCAACAAAAGTCAAAATAGACAAATGGGATCTAATTAAACTTCAGAGCTTCTATACAGCAAAAGAACCAATTATTAGAGTGAACCGGCAACCAACAGAATGGGAAAAAATTTTGCAATCTACCCATCTGACAAAGGGCTAATATCCAGAATCTACAAAGAAATGAAAGAGATTTACAAGAAAAAAAACAAACAAACCCATCCAAAAGTGGGAGAAGGATATGAACACTTTTCAAAAGAAGACATATATGAGGCCAACAAACATATGAAAAAATGCTCATCATCACTGATTATTAGAGAAATGCAAATCAAAACAACATTGAGATACCACCTCACACCAGTTAGAATGGCAATCATTAAAAAATCTGGAGACAACAGATGCTGGAGAGGATGTGGAGAAACAGGATCACTTTTACTCTGTTGGTGGGAGTATAAATTAGTTCAACCATTGTGGAAGACAGTGTGGCGATTCCTCAAGGACCTAGAAATAGAAATTCCATTTGATCCAGCAATCCCATTACTGGGTATATGCCCAAAGGACTATAAATCATTCTATTATAAAGACACATGCACACGCATGTTCATCACGGCACTGTTTACAATAGCAAAGACCTGGAACCAACCCAAATGCCCATCAGTGATAGACTGGACAAGGAAAATGTGGCACATATACATCATGGAATACTATGCAGCCATAAAAAATGATGAGTTTGTATCCTTTGTAGGGACATGGATGAATCTGGAAACCATCATTCTCAGCAAACTGACACAAGAACAGAAAATCAAACACCGCATGTTCTCACTCATAGGCAGGTGTTGAACAATGAGAACACTTGGACACAAAGAGGGGAGCATCACACACTGGGGTCCGTTGGACGGGGGGCTACAGGAGGGATAGTGGGAGGGAGGATGGGGGAGGGGATAACATGGGGAGAAATGTCAGGTATAGGTGATGGAGGGATGGTTGCAACAAACCACCTTGCCATAAATGTACCTATGCAACAATCTTGCATGATCTGCACATGTACCCCAGGATCTAAAGTATAATTTTAAAAAAATGAAGAGTCCATATTAAAAGAAAAAAAAAAGCATACATACACACATGCTCACATACACTTCATAAGAATAATAAGTAATTTTAAGTAACAATACAGTCTAAATCATATTTACAAAAGCAACATTTTCTTAAAGGATGCACAATCTACAAAGATCCAACTCCATCCTCAATGAAGTCAATAAGAATAGCAGAGTATTGGCCAGGCACGGTGGCTTAAGCCTGTAATCCAAGCACTTTGGGAGGCCGAGGCGGGTGGATCACTTGAGGCCAGGAGTTCCAGACCATTCTGGCCAACATGGCAAAAGCCTGTCTCTACTAAAAATAACAAAAATTAGCTGGGCACGGTGGCGCACGCCTGTAATCTCAACTACTTGGGAGACTGAGGCACGAGAATCACTTGAACCCAGGAGGTGGAGGTGGAGGTGAGCTGAGGTAGCACCACCGTACTCCACCCTGGGCAACAGAGCAAGACTCATTTTCAAAAAAAAATAATAATAATAGCAAAGTATTTTAGTTCCTTGAAACTACATGATCTCCCTCCTCTCCAAACCAGAATAGGGTATTTGTGATGATCTTCTCATAACAAAAAATGTTTGCCTCCCTTCCCACCATACACACACACACACACACACACACACACACACACACACACAACCAAAGAACTGCTGGAAGTTTTGAACTGACAATGTTTTAGTTAGGAATCAAGCCCTGTAGCTATGGGATTCCCCTTCCTTCAGCAGTCTTTCAGCAAGAAGTAACTTTTAGCCATACTCTTGGCCTGGAAAGGAGAGCGAAAGTCTGATACGAAGACAACAAATGATTTTTTTTTTCTCCTTAGGTAGCAAATCTCACAGGTTGTCACTTTTTTCCCCCGTTAAATGTATTCTCATATCAAGACATTTATTTCCCCCACAGGCCTATATCCCTATTTCCTCCCACAGCCATAGAATGTGGAAAAGTAACTTTCTCAAATTTGACCTGTGCTGCTATGCTATTTTTGTTTTTGTACTTCCACAATTTTACTTACCAGTTATTAGAATTTGGTTTCAAAGAACTGGCAGGTATGGGGGAAGACAGTAAAAGTATACTTCTGGTAGGATGGAAAAGAAATCCTACAACTATCTCTGGATTGTCCATAAATTGAAATTCCCTAAAAGATGGCTACTTTTGGTTATTTTTACTTATTTTTAAGGATTCCATCTCTGTTGCCCTAAGGTAATAACATTTATATTGACTTTTTGAAAATTGTGATTTAGCTCCCACCCTAAGCTGAAGAAAGGAAAAGAAAAGAAAAACGAAATCTGGAACCTGTCAGTATTTTTCTTTCTTCATCAACTTTTTCTCTTACTCACTTCCTCTTCTTGCTTACTGGGGATTACAGTCCAAGCCCTGCCCATGGGGACTCGTCATTGACAACAAGAAACAGCCCTGCACTATGCACATTCATCATCACAACACTAAAATATCATTCGATTTGGCTGGGCATGGTGGCTCACACTTGTAATCCCAGCACTTTGGGATGTCAAGGCGGGCAGATCACCTGAGGTCAGGAGTTCCAGACCAGCCTGGCCATGTTCCAGACTAAGATGGCGAAACTTCGTCTCTACCAAAAAAGTACAAAATTTAGCCGGGTGTGGTGGCTGGTGACTGTAGCCCCAGCTACTCAGAAGGCTGAGGCAGGAGAATTGCTTGAACCCGGGAGGCAAAAATTGCAGTGAGACAAGATCACGCCACTGCACTCCAGTGTGGGTGACAAGAAAGAGATTTCATCTCAAAAAAAAAAAGAATCATTAGATTCATTAGATTTTAAGAGTGAGTTCCCCTTCTTAGTGTAAAGGCATCCCTCTATTTCCTGAAAACAAAAAATGCCAAATCATATCTGAGGGTGAACCCAGTCCTACATACTTCCCCAGGCTGGGCACAGTGGTGGCTCATTCTTGTAATCCCAGCACTGTGGGGGCCTGGGGCAGGAGGATCACTTGAGTCTAAGAGTTTGAGAGCAGCGTGGGCAACATAGTGAGACCCTGTCTCAAACAAACAAACAAATAGTCCTCAACTTGCTCCTACAAAGCTCTTTTGCTGCAGAGAGTAAGATTCCGACTTTCTCATCCCTAAACCGATTCTCTCAGAGGCATATCATGGGGAAATATTAAAGACAGTCCTCCTTCGCTCTAGGGTAGAAAATCAGGACACATCAAAATCCCACTACTAGGAGACTTTGATGAGGCAACTCATTCTCTGGATACTTTCAGTTTCAGATACCAGACATAGTAGGGAGTGCTCTTGTGTTGTGGAAAGAGGATAAATTTTATATTAAAGACTATTCTAATGCACGTAGTCCTCATTTGAACACTCAAATAATTTTAGATTATTTCTAAGTTGGCATTTACAGTGCATATGATTCCTGGCTTATCAATAATTGTCCTTATCATGACAAATTTACTTTCCACTTACTGCTGTTTCTCTTAGTGACCTGTTTTTAGCAATAATGTATCTACTTAATTTTTGTTTATATAAAATTGTTGTCGTCCCTAATAGAATTATTTTATAGGCTGGAAAGGGGATAGGGGGAGGGTGAGATAAAAACAGATTGATCATTGGGTACAAAAATACAGTTAGATAGAAGAAATAAGTCTACTATTTGATGAATCATTAGAGTGACCATAGTAAACAATAATTAATTACATATTTCAAAATAGTCAGTAGAAAATAATTAAAACATTCCCAACATGAGGAAAAGAGAAATGCTTCAGGTGAAGGATCACAACAATCACTCTGATTTGATTGTTATAGATATGAATGTATCAAAATATTACATACACCCTAAAAATATGTACATTATGTATCAATAAAAATAAAACAAAATAAAAAGAATTCTTTCACAGGTTTTTCAGAAGGCAAGTAACTATGTTAAAGTTAATGGAATAACATGGCTAATTCTAACATTGACTAGTTATGTGATCTTGAAAAGTTATTATTCAAAATGCACTTCTATTTATTCAAAATGGATGTGTTAAGAGTACCTACCCCACAGTGTTGCTGTGAGGATTATGTGAAGTGACAGATATGTGACACTAACTAGCATATAACAGCTGCTCAATAAATATGGTTTCCTACCCAGCACTTCGGGAGGCCGAGGCAGGTGGATCACCTGAGGTCAGGAGTTCAAGACCTGCCTGGCCAACATGGTGAAACCCCATCTCTACTAAAAACACAAAAATTCGCCAGGTGTGGTGGTGGGTGCCTTTAATTCCAGCTACTCGGGAGTCTGAGGTGGGAGAATTGCTTGAACATGGGAGGCAGAGGTTGTAGTGAGCTGAGATCACATCATGGCACTTCAGCCTGGGCAACAGAGCAAGACCCCCTCTCTAAATAAATAAATAAATAAAGTTTCAAGATCTCTGTGTGGTAAGACCTTTTGTGGCTCCTCTGTTTCCCACTGGGCATCCCATTGGGCTGCCACTAGTTGAATTTATTATCTGACCTTCTTTAATTTCTTTACTCATTTCTTCATTCTCAGACCTAGAAATGTATTTTTACTCTGCCCCTCAAGCCCATAGTTACCCTCCCAGTATCTTCAAACTTTGGCTCCCACCACTGTATTAAACATCATTTCCACAAGTTCCTTGTGGCATCTACTGCATGCCCCTCAACTTCCTCTTGCAGCATTTTCTAACTCAGTAACCTTTCTCACCCTCTTTTGGGGATTTCCTGGCCTCAGCCAGAGTCAATCTGCCCTACATAGCATTTCCTATTGCATCTACCTATTACAATTTCTGCAGTTCAATTTCCAGAGAGGAGGTGGGGGAATGTAGCTCCTGGGGAAACAAAAAACAAAGGAAAAAGATGATGTAGGCATTTAGGGGAAGCTAACAAGTAGCACAATCTAGTTGGAAACCCAATATATTGGGAGTTAAGTGGAGTGTTCATGGAGAACCAAGAAATCATCTTCATTCTCCACTTCACTCCAAGTTCTTCTCCAATTTCAGCAATATATGGCAGGACTTTTTGAGTTCTTACTATGTGTGAACCACTGAGTATTTTACACAAATTATCTCATTTCCTTTTTAACTAATTCTGCAAACAGATACATTTATTATCACATCTTCATTTTACAGATATTGAAATTGAAGCTTAGAAAGATGCTCAAGGTCACACAGCCAGGGAGTGACAATGTGGACGGGCTCTAGCACCTGTTACCTACCCTCTGCTCTACTCTCAAAGGTCAGGGTTAACTACAGCTTCCAGGCTAAGAGAAAGTAACCATCTTACCTAACCAGCTTTTCTACGACTTTAGGACCCTGAGGTTCTTCCTTATGCATATTAAGGAGGCTGGGAGAAAGGATCTGGCAGAGGTAAGAGTTAGTACCCTAGCTCCAAAACACTAAAATTCTTCACAGTATTAAGAAAATAACTACTATCACTATTGAACATCAACTACATAATGGTGCTACACCAGGAATTTTACTTATATTATTTCATTTCATTATTACAATAACCCTGCCAAGAGCTTATACTTGCCTTCATTTTACAATGGAGAAAACTAAGGCTTAAAGCAGTTAAGTGACTAAATAGCTGGGCTGTGGTTTAATTCAGACCTCTCAGACTCCAAAGCCCTTCTTCTTTCCAAGATGCTGTCTTGAATTTTTTTTTTTTTTTTTTTTTTTACTTTTAGACTTTTAGAAAAAAACATGTATTGCCACTCTTCTTATCTGTAGTTCATGACTTATGACCATCCTTAAGTCTACATGAAAAGATTAAAATGATAAAGAGATTAAAATGATTCAAGTAATCAATTTTCGATTATCTCAAATTGTCAAGAGAAGCAATTATCCCATGAACCAAGATCTTTCCCCAAGAAAAGGAAAACAAAAAACATTATTTTATCTTTCATTATGTGGTTTGCAACTCCCAGTGAAAGGGACTCAACTGTAAAATTAAAAAACAAATTTAAAAAATGGATTGCAAGGAAGTTCTGGAATCTTTTTAACAGGTAAAGGAAAGGGCAAAGACCAAAAACTGGGCTAAACAACTAAAGGAATGTTAGAATGATCATATTTAGTGGAAAGAAAACTAGGGTTTGGGTTCTATTCCCAGTTCTACACAAGCTATGTATTCTTGAACCAGTCTCTTTACTTCTCTAAGAGTTTTCTCAACTATAAAATGGAGCCAATGTCTGGCTTGTTTAAACCATTGGATTCATGAAAGAATTAAATAAGAAAAAGTTCCACAAATCAAAGCATTTTACAACCTGCAAAGTTCTTTTTTTTTTTTTTTTTTTTTTTGAGACGGAGTTTTGGTCTTGTTGCCCAGTCTGGAGAGCAATGGCGCAATCTCAGCTCACCACAACCTCCACCTCCCGGGGTTCAAGAAATTCTCCTGTCTCAGCCTCCCGAGTAGCTGGAATTACAGGTATGTGCCACCACACCTGCCTAATTTTGTGTTTCTAGTAGAGACAGGTTTTCACCATGTTGGTCAGGCTGGTCTTGAACTCCAAACCTCAGATGATATGCCCACCTCAGCCTCCCAAAGTGCTGGGATTACAGGCATGAGCCACCATGCCCGGCACAATTTACAAAGTTCTATTCAAATATTATTCCATCATCCTCATTATCTTTGGAGACAAATGGGTGAGAGTTTAAGCCCTAATTCAGTCTAAGCCCTGAGTTCAGCCCTCATCCCAACTCTGAGATGTTGGGCAGCTCACTTAACCTCTCTGTCCTCTGGTTTCATTTATAAAATGAGTGTAGTGAATATTAGTTACCTATGTGAAAATACAACCCCTCCTTCTTTCAATTTAATGTTATCCATAATTTTAGTTGAGGTATCCACTCTTCCACCATGGAGTTCGAATACTTTAGGTCACCTGACTCCACCTCCAGTTTCAACAGCAGGCCTTGAAAGGATTGAACAAATTAGGGAATATAGTTTGCCTTGCCAGAGTGATTGATTTACAATTAGCAGTCTGAACACCGAAGAGATTGGTTCGGATATAAGCATATTAATTGCCCCACTCTGACCAATGAAAGGCAATGGAGGTTTTCAGATGAATGGGAGCTTTAGAAAAGAAGTTTTCTAGCTCTTGTGATTTGATATCTAAAAAGAAATTTTATATTTTCATTGTTGGCCATGGTGGGGTAACTGGTACCAGACTAGCCCTGCCACTATAAACAATTAGAAAACTGGACAAAATATATAAAACAACTCAACTACTTTTAGACATTATATGATAGGCAGCACAAGACTATGATACCTAAGAGAAGAGAAACAAATGAGTGGAGTCCAATGATTACCCCAGCTTTCTGCATGAAAACTCAAGGAGGAGGAAACCAAGCACAGCACAAAAGACTTTTTATTTAGTTTTACTTTTTTATTGTATTTTATTTTTGTAGAGATGGGGTTTTATCATGCTGGCCAGGCTGGTCTCGAACTCCCAGTTTCAAGTGATCCACCCACCTTGGCCTCCCAAAGTGCTGGAATTACAGGCATGAGCCACCGCACCTGGCCAGTAGTCTAAGTTAAGGGCACAGAGATCAGAGTTCAGGGAAGCCAAAATGGCTAAAATTTGTATTGAGGGCCAGAAAAGAATGAGTTTCATAGAGAAATTGCTCCATAAACCTTAGAATCTTTAACCAAATAATAAGTTGTATATTTGTAGGATGAGGCTAAACAAAAGCAGTTACTAGGGAAAGAAAACTAATGTGCAGCTGTAAGTTGAGCAACTACCAGAACTTTCCATCTCAAAGGGCATTTCAGTTCTGATGAACCCAAATAGAGACACATCACTGAAAACTCAAAACGTTTATCAGAATCTGCACCTTATAATCAATACCTTTTAGAAATGGGGCTAGGTTCTAGAGTAAATGCTACCTAAACATGCTCCAACAGAGCTTTGAAAAGATCAATGCCTTTGAAAGAGCAAGAAGATCTAAAAAATTACTGTATGTGCTCAATGTCATTAGTCATTAGGTAATTACAAGTCAAAACAGCAGTGAGATACTGTTTCATACTCAATAGAATAGCCATAATAAAAAGATATGAAAAGTAACAAGTACTGGCAAGGATATGGAGAAATCATTGCCAACAGAATGTAAAATGGTACAACCAATAAGAAAAATATTTTGTTTGTTCCTTGGTAAGTTAAGCATGGAATTGCTACATGATCTATCAATTCTACTCCTAGGTATATATGCAAAAGAATTGAAAATAGCTGTTCAAACAAAAATTGTACATTAATGTTCATAACAACACTATTCACAAGAGCCAAAAGGTAGAAACAACCCAAATGTCCATCAACTGATACACGTATAAACAAAACACTGTATATGAACACAATTAACTACTATTCAGCCACAAAAAAAGTGAAATACTGATACATGCTACAACATGAAATCTTGAAAACATTATGGTAAGGGAAAGTAGACAGAAAAAGTTACACTAGTACAGAATTCCGTATACTGTATATGAAAGATTAAGAATAGGCGAATCCACAGAGAAAGAAAGCAGATTAGTGGTGGCCAGGGAATGTGGAGAGGAGAGAATCAAGAGTAACTGCTTAATGGGTACGAGTTTCATTTTGCTTTTGTTGCCTGTGATTTTGAACTCTTATTCATAAAATATTTTCCCAGACCAGTGTCCTGAAGCAGTTCTCCTATTTTCTTCTACTAGTTTCATAGTTTGGAGTTTTATCTTTAAGTATTGAATCCATTTTGAGTTGATTTTTATATAGAATCAGAGGTGGGGGTCTAGTTTTATTCATCTGCATCTGGATATCCAGTTTTCCCAGCATCATTTATTGAAGAGACTATCATTTGAGAAGAATTATGAAATTATAAAGTGTGATACCTCCAGCTTTATTCTTCACCCTTATGATTGATTTGGCCATTCATCATCTTTTGTATGAATTATAGAATTTTTCATATGAATTACAGAATTTTTTTCCTATTTCTGTAAAATACGTGTTTTGGAATTGGATAGGGATTGCACGGAATCTGCAGATCACTTTGAGTAATGTGGACATTTTAACAACATTAAGTCTTCTAATCCATGAACACGAAATGTCTTTCCATTTGTTTATGTCTTGCTTAATTTCTTTCATCTCTGTTTTGTAGTTTTTAGTATATAAATCTTTCACCTCCTTAGTTAAGTTTATTCTTAAGTATTTTCTTGTTTTCGGTGCTATCATAAATGGGATTGTCTTTCTAAGTTCTTTCCAGTAGTTCACTCTTAACATATAGACAGGCAACTGATTTCTATTTTCATAATTTTTTAAAATTATTATTATATGTGTCAAGCAGTATGGAAATTCTTGTTGTTCTTCTTATTATTATTTGGGACTCTTATTACAAAACAAGCTAAAAAAAAAAATAGAAAATAGAAACAGACCCAGTGTCACAGCAGCCCGGATAGAAAAAGGAAACAAAACAGACCCAGGAATGGAAGAGATTGTAGAATGAGCAGACAAGGATTTAAAAACAGCAATTACAACTATGTTAAATGACCATATTAGTAGTATGATACTGTGTAACAAATTAACCCAAAATTGAGCGGTGTAAATAGTAAGCATTTATTATTTCATATTTTCTGAGCATCAGGAATCCAAGAGTACATTAGCTGGTGGTTCTGGCTCAAAACTTAATAATTTTAAGGATTTAATATGATAAATTTGGCAGTAATTTAAAAGACAGCAAAATATAAGATGCCATTAGAATAAAAATAACTGGCAATAAAATGGCAAATGTGGTATTAACTGTAAAAGATTTTTTTGATTTTCAAATTTATTTTTAAAATAATTGGGAGAAGTCTTCTGGTTGTAACAAATAGTTCTCATTGAATAACCCTTCTTCCCGAAGAAAACAAACTATAAAACTTGTAAAAATACAAAAATAAACCATTGGGAAGTGTATAGAGAAAGATTTTGGTGAAGGGAGCACATTTACTTGGAGGAAGAGAGATGAAGAGTCTCACGAGCTCAGTCATGCATCATTTAATGGTAGAGATACCTTCTGAGAAATGCATCGTTAGGTGATTTCATCATTGTGTGAACATTACAGAGTGTACTTACATAAACCCAGATGGTATAGCTGGCAGGTCTCCATATGCAAGCCTGGAGGCTGAAAGTCTGAAGTCCTGCTTGCCTTGGCTGATGTCTCCCACCCCCTGCCTATGTTCTCCATTGTCCCTGACACCAAGCCCCTTACTCAACCCTGCCTGCCACCTTAACTGTTCTTATGATAATGTAAGTACCTCTCACCCAACCCTGCCACCTTAACTGTTCTTATGATAATGTAAACACCTCTCGCCCAACCCTGCCATTGTAACTGAATTTGTGGTCATGTATATTCCTTGCCCCTAAAGCCCACCACTGTAAATGAACTTATTCTGCAACACCCCGGCCCCCCAAAAAACTATTCAAACCTTTAAAACCAACTCCTATCCCACTGCCCTTTGCTAATGCCCTTATCGGCCTTAGCCCACCTGCACCCAGGTGAATAAACGGCCATGTTTCTCACACAAAGCCTGTTTGGACGGTCTCTTCATTCAAAGCGCGTTTTTTTCCAACAATAGCCTATTACACACCTAACCTGTGTGATATAGTCTATTGTTAGTAGACTACAAACCTGTACTGCATGATATTGTACTGAATACTGTAGGCAATTGTAGCACAATGATAAGTATAAACATAGAAAAGGTATATTAAAAATATGGTATTATAATCTTATGGAACCACTGTCGTACATGCAGTCTGTCATTGACTGAAATGTCATCATATGGCACATGACTATATATTTCCATCGCTATAGCTTGGGTTAAATGCAGTCCACGTAATGTTGGGGGGTAACTATGAAAAAACTGCAATCTTTCAGCCTGGGAACCATAATAATGAAGTCAGGAAAGTGTGTCCACTGAAAAGAGTGGGGGAATCTTGGGAGAGAAAGAACTAGAGAAGGGATTCCAAAACGTTTTTTCACCCAAATCATTTACTGATCCCTAAACCATGCTTCTAGATTTCAAGAATAGTATCATTATCCTTTCCATGTACTACCCATGTCTGTCTTCTCTAAACGGGATCTCCTGAAAGCATGCTGTCTTTTTCAGCCTGTTTCTATGAAGAGGAAAGCATCACATGTGTAGAATACCATGCTGAGACCTTTATCACAAGGCAGAACCCAGAGGACTCAGAGAGACAAGGAAGTCAGGAAGCTTGCAGGTCATAGCCTACAGGAGGCATAAAAATCACTAGGTAAGGCTTGCCTGGTTGTATCATTTGATGGAAGGCTGGAATGCTGGAATTCTCTCTTCAAGAGAAGTGCAATGGGGTTTACTTACAGAACTTAGACAAGACCCATCTTAGCACAAACTGGGAAAAGATGAAGATCAAATCAAATCGTCCTGGTACGAATTTTTAAGATTCCTTTTTTTTGAAAAACAAGATTCTCTGTTAGATCACAGAGAGAAGCATGAAGTATCTGTCCCTATGGAGTTAAACATGGAGTGAAATTCTAAAAGCCTTCTGTCTAACAGCCCCTACATGTCATCAAACTCATGTGATTCCTGCCAGTTGGGATGCTCCCAGCACCTGATAACCAAGAGCCATTTGAGAGCTCTGAGAAGTCCTTCCAGATGGCTTTCTTAGAAGTCATTAAGCTTCTTGTTTCCATGAGCACCAAAGTGTTTGTTTTAAACAGATTTCCTATGACCCCCACATGTGTTTAAATTTTCTGGGCTTCATGTCTTATTTAGAAAGTCAGCTCAGCCCATGTCTGAGCAAAGTAATGTGATATGACAGGCTAACTGGGCATGAAGGTCATCCCAGGCATGCTTGGGACCAGGAAATTGAAGAAACACATGCCTACTCACCCACTGTGAGGGCGTAACAAGGGAGGGATGGGGAAGGTGAGAATCTGGAGGGGGAACACAATAATTTTTTCATAAACCAAGTGAAACAAATTAAGATTTTAAAAATTCCATGATGCCAGCTTTTGACATCAGCAACTATCAGAGGATCAACTTCCTCTGCTCTTTCGGGTTTCAGTATATTTAAAATCCCCTATCTTCTTTGGGAGTTAGTGTAAATTGACCACCCCTCTTCTGCACTGGTTCCCAGACCTTGCTGTACATTGGAATCACCTGAGAAGCTTATAAAACTACTGATGCCTAGGTCCCACTCCTAGAAATTTTTGTTTAATTGATCTAGAGAGCAGCTGGGGCACCAACCGATTGTGAAGTCCCCTGCTGATTCTAATCTACAGCAAAGTTTGAGAATAAGGGCTCGGTGCTTTGCTACTCAGAGTGTGGTCTGAGGACCTGGGAGTTTGTTAGAAATACAGATTCTCAGGCAACATCTGGATCCACAGAATCATGATCTCCATTTTAATAAGATCCCCAGGTGACTCACGCGCACATCAAGTTTGAGAAGCATTATTCTATTTTTCCGTAGCCTCCTTCTGCTCTGCAGAAGAGTATCTAGCTCTTAACAGTGGTTGTACATTAAAATCACCTGGAAAGGCTTTCAAAAATATTGATGCCTGGATCCTCTCTCCAGAGATTCTAATATAATTGGTCTTGAGTGTGGCCTGGGCAGTTTTCCAAATAATTTTTTAAAATCTTTCCAGGGGGTTTTAATATAAACTCTGGGCTGAGAATCACTGCTATAGAAAGATGTTTTTTCTTCTTTCACTTTAATAGCCTTTGGTATAAAGTGACCATTTCTGTTAAATATGTTCCCTGGGAGAGAACTCTCTATTGTATTTTTCTGCATTGGTTATCAAACTTTAATGTGCAAAAGCAACAACTGAGTGCCTTCCCTTCAGAGAATTTCCCTTCGTAAGTCTGGAATGGGGTCCAGAATCTGCATTTTTAAAGTCCCATTTGGAATTTGAACATGCATGATTCTTGTACCACATTTTGAGAATCACTGCCTTGGCATGACAAAAGAATAGGAGAGTAGATTTTGATAGGCACAGGGAGAAAAAGGTGAGCGTGTAAGGTCTCAGAGTAAGGGTTAGGGAACAGAAAGAAGTGACGCAGGTGAAGCGCAACATGGCGCTCCAAAGGTTGATGAAAGAAGAAACCGTACAGCACAATTCTTAGTAATGAGCCCTAAAGCTCAAGCTCTGTGCAAATCAGGCTGCTGCTTGTTTGATCAACCCCAAATTGCCCAGGAAACAGCAATGTGCCTCAGTGAGCACTGTCGTGGAAGCCCCCAATGAGAGAACTTTTGGGTTTTTAATTGCTTCTTCCCAGGGCTCCTGAAGTTTTTTTTTTTTTTCTTTCCCTTCTTCTTCTTAAGCCAGTCAAATTTAGCAGTGGGGGATTGTCTACCAACTTTAGTGACACTAATAAGTTCTGATAACCCATCGGACCAGCCTCCTTTCCCTTCTTGACCCTTCAGATTAAGGATTAGAGGAACTTGACTTGAAAGAACACTGTCCAAAACCTAAAATCTATAACTGCACCTTGCCTTTTAGAAAAGATGTATGCAGAAAAATTGTACATAGGATTTTGGTAAATCAAATGATATGTTTAACGAATACAGAATAGGAAAGGAGCTTGAAATTTAAAACAATCTTCCGATAATCCCCCGAAAATTATTTTTTCTTTTTTTTTAAATTTTTTAGGTTTTATTTTTATTTTTCTCTATATCTGATTTTTCTTAACAAAGAACACACATTTAATATTGATCATTCATGGAGTCATCATTGGATTAAACAAGAAAATGCATTTAAAGCATTAAGATAGTCACTGGCATGCAGTAAATATTCAAAAAAGTTAGATTTTTTAAAAGACATTTTTTAAAGAGTAGCCTTAGGTCCACAGCAAAATTGAGGGGAAGGTACAGAGATTTCCCACATGCTCCCTGCCCTCACACAGGCATAGCCTCCCGGATTATCAAAACCTCCACCAGAGTGGTACCTTTATTATAATTGATGAACCTGTGTTGACCTGTCATAATTACCCAATGTCTATAGTTTACGTTAGGGTTTACTGTTGGTGGTGTTCATTCTTTGGATTTAGACAAATGAGTAATGGTATGTATCTACCCCTACAGTATCATACAGGGTGTTTTCACTGCCCCTGAATCCCCCTGTGCTCCAGTACTATTTTTACTACGATAATGGAATTTGTGCAGCCTAGCCGTAAGACAAGGAGGGTTATCTATCTCTACCTACCCATCTCAGAGGTCAAGACCAGCTCTGGGACTCTTAATGAGATTTCTGCCTATTATAAAAGAACTTGCAGGCAGAGGGGAACACTGCCAGGCAAAGCCACAGTCTATCAACTATTGACCAAATGATAACTTCCTAAAGATGACTGGAGTAAGGAAAGCAGGGAAATCCAGATTCCAGTCTTCAGCACTGGTAAGGAGCAGCAGTGATTTTTTTTCCCCCCAGCAAATCAATTTATAAAGCATCTGGTTTCATTCAATGAGGGCTTATTGTATAAAGACACAAGCTTAAATCTCATTTAACCCCTCAACATTATTAGCTTCACTTTACCAATAAGAAAAGGTCTAGAAAGTGTCTAAAGCAGTTCCTTAAATCTGTTTCCTTCTATATCCAAAGCCCAGTTGTAACCACTTTTTATTTTTTATTTTTTCAGAGGGAGTCTTACCCTGTCGCCCAGGCTGGAATGCAGTGGCGTGATCTTGGCTCACAGCAACTTCTGTCTCCTGAGCAATTCTCCTACCTCAGCCTCCCAAGTAGCTGGGATTACATGCACCTGCTACCACACCTAGCTAATTTTAGCATTTTTTAAAATTTTATTAAAGTTCTGGGGTACATGTTCAGAACATGCAGGTTTGTTACATAGGTATACATGTGCCATGGTGATTTGCTGCATCCATCCCCCCGTCCTCTACATTAGGTATTTATCCTAATGTTATTCCTCCCCAATCTCCCCTACCCCTGCTATACCTCCCCCAGTTCTCCCATAGAGACAGGGTTTCACCACATTAGCCAGGCCGGTCTCAAACTCCTGACCTCAGCGCCCACCTCGGCCTCCCAAGTTGTAACCACTTTATATGTTCCCCTTCCTCAATAATTATTACTCCAACAAATGTTCTCTTGGCCTCCTTATTAAAATAAGCAAAGACAAGTCATTTGTAAGGTGAAACTCAGGCATGTTAAAATAAGACTTCAAACTCTTGAAACAATCTTGGATTACAGAATGTGAAGCTCCTTCTCTTAAGAGACAAATTCCAAACGAGAACTTGAGAAGCCATTGGAAGTTCATTCAAGAGCTCAGTAGACTTCTCAACTCACATCAGTCTGATTTATCTCTTAAGAAGTACCATTTTTAATGATGATTCAGGATGTCAGGCAGAGCCAGATAATAGTTATTTCCCACCTGGAGGCCTCCGTTAAGAATCTGCACCCCCTGTTTGACCAACTTGAACTCATGCTTGAACCTTGCCTTTCTCGCCACCCTCATCCCAGTGCACCTGTCTGCTGACCATGACTCTGCAGATCTTACCCCCATGTTTCCTCTATGAACGGCATGCAGGACAGGTGCCCTGTTGTTCCTTTTTTTTTTTTTTTTTTTTTTGAGATGGAGTCTCGCGCTGTCACCAGGCTGGAGTCCAGTGGCATGATCTCGGCTTACTGCAATCTCCGCCTCCCGGGTTCAAGTGATTCTCCTGCCTCAGCCTCCCGAGTAGCTGGGATTACAGGTACGCACCACCATGCCCAGCTAATTTTTGCATTTATTGTAGAGACGGGGTTTCACATGTTGGCCAGGATGGTCGCGATCTCTTGACCTCATAATCCACCAGCCTCGGCCTCCCAAGGTGCTGGGATTACAGGCGTGAGCCACCGTGCCCAGCCTGTTCCTCATCTTAACTCTGATCCTGACTGTCCCACTTCCACCCCCATCCATGTAATGACTTCTGAGACATTCAGATACTATTTTGTAGTACTTCTAGGCTCTACGTTTTACTACATGCTCTTTGACACCCCGCAACACCTCTCTGCGTGTGCTCTCCTAAATTCACATCTGCTTAGGTTATCTCTGATCTAGCTGCCTGTCTGGGATAGGACTTTTTCCTTTCATTCTTGGCCTAGTGCTCTATCTGTATTTTCTACAGTTTCTGGCTTCAGATTGGAGGCCCAATTTTATGTGTTGTCCCAGGGGCGGCAGATGTTTTCAAATGCCTGGGGGCTGACATTTGGCAAGGGATTTGTACCCAAAGTAGGAACCCAAGATGACATCAGCAGAACCTGGTAAATCAGCCCACTATTGTCTGGAGTACTTAAGGAAATGAAATCCCTACAAGCTTCTGATTTTCCTTCTTAATTAGCCTCCTCCTCTCCCTTAGGCATTTGTTTCCTTAGTAGGATCCTACCCCATAAACTTTCCTTTGCCCCAGCTCACAGGTGTTAAGTAAATACCTGGGAGCAATTACCCATAGTTTCACAGGGCTTATATTCTTCTCTTCTTCCTGGCCTGCCAGCTTCTGCTAATGCTAATTGGAGTGCCTGTGTTACACTTTCTGCCTGGAGGAGAGGATTTTAGCAGTGCTGCTCTGCCTGCTTGGGGCTCCTGCCTTTAGAGTATTCAAAGAACTTCTATAAATGTGCATTTATTCTTAGCAAGTCTTCCAAAGGGCCAGCAGTTGTTTATTTTACAGATGTGAAAGGACTTGTTGTCCCATGATCTCTAGGTGTTCCGAAATGGAGGGGTCAAAGGGCAAACCAAATAAACCCACCGCGGTAGTATTAATCCCATTGTTGAAACTCAGGTTTAGGCAACCCCACATTCCTGATTGAATGGAGCCAATGTTCAATTTAGAGATAAATGTTACAAATCTCGCCACCAGGTTAAAGTTAAAATCCCACGTAATAAGTAAATAACACCGAAATCTGGTGACCATAGGGTCTCTGTTTCCATCACAACAGACTTTTGCTCCCTTGAATTCAACATCGTGAATGGCTTGATTGCTCTGGCAGGTCTGATCACTATGTTAATTTTTTTAAAGAAAAAACTGGGGAAAGTTAAGAGAGAAGTGGGGGAGAGAGGAGAATCTTTTTCCTTCTCCATTAGAAAGCCTGAATCTTTATTTCTATAGTCAAATTATGCTTGTGGGTAAAACACTGCTAGTCAAATTTCTGTTAGACGTGATGCACAGTGCTAGCACTAAGATGTTTGTTTTGTTCAGGTTGGATGAGGCTAAAAATTCATTCATTCAATATGTACAAGGGTTAAGATGAACGTATAATTTATTATCCAAAGAGAGACAATTTAAAGAGTGAAAGGGTGCTTTATTGATTCCACTAAGACAATAGACTCCTACCAGGATGTCTCTGAACAAAACGAGAGGTATGGTCACTGTATATACCAGGAACTACACTGCCTTGTGTGAAAACGTAAAATGCCTGTCAGGGGTGGGTAGAGAAGCTGTGTTTCATTTCTAGGTCCAAAATCAGTGTTAACTTCCACTGCTCTCAAAAGATCAAAAGGCTTTGTGAGCCCACTGGTTCTTTGAGGTGAAATAAAGATATGTGCTCAGGTCACTCAATCACTGACTTTTCTGGCTTGCGACATTTCTCTCTATCTAAATAGGATCCAGTTTCATCTCCATGTATTTTTTTTGAGAACAGGTAGAATTTTGAGCAGTACTTTCACATTCAGTTGCATTGATATTTAATGAGTAGAACAATAAGGCCTCATCTTAATCAAAAAATTGCTCCCCTTCGAAAATAACAAAATTACCCTCTTACCATTCGAGGGAACATTACACAAGATAGTCAAGCAAGATGAAGTACAAAAAAGTTGTGTGTGTGTGTGTGTGTGTGTGTATCCCCAGTTTTAGAAAGACTTGAGCATAGCTGTTAACTCGTGTATCCATAGAACAGTACTTATAGTTTAGAAATAAATTCTGCTCACATTATCATAACTGATTCTTAAAACTGGCTTATGTAGTTCTACTATCCTTATTTTATAGTTGAGAAAACTTACTACAGATAAACAATAAACAGGCACGTGAAGCTGCTTTTTTTGTTGTTGAGACAGAGTCTCGCTCTGTCACCCAGACTGGAATGCAGTGGTACGATCTCAGCTCACTGCAACCTCTGCCTCCCGCGTTCAAGCAATTCTCCTGCCTCAGCCTCCCAAGAAACTGGGATTACAGACATGCACCACCACACCTGGCTAATTTTTGTATTTTTAGTAGCGATGAGGTTTCACCATGTTGGCCAAGCTCTTCTTGAACTCCTGATCTCAGGTGATCTGCCTGCCTCGGCCTCCCACGGTCCTGGGATTATAAACGTGAGCCACCGCACCTGATTGGCACTTGAAGCTTCTAACTCTTGATTCTATTGTTCTTCTTGCAATAAAACAATAGCTTGTTATAGATGTTTAAGGAATGTTTATAAAGTAAAAATAATCCCCAATACTTCCATCAAATTTAAAACTTTTCAAAGCATTTTCACATTTACTTATTCAATATACTTAAAGGGACCACTATGTGACATCCACAGACTAGATGCTGGTGGTAAAAAAGGTGAATAAAACTGTTCCTGGGTATAAGGAATCCAAAATCTAATGTATGAGACAGAGAAGGAAATTGATCAGTTGAGTTGATAATGGAAATGAAGGACACACACAACATGCCACAAGCCACAGAAAAACATCAAGTTCAGGCTGTATGAACCAAAGGAAGTATCTCAAGGACATGCTGCTTGCAAAAGAAACAGGAGTTTGCCAGGAGGACAAACTGCAGATAAGCTCATGACCTTGAGTCAGGAAACATCAGCAACAGCAAGTTGCTTGCAAATAGTCCCTAGCAAAGGATGTGTTTTAGGATAACATGCGGGATAAGGGGTGGGGCCTAGCATGGGAGCCTGGACTTTTGGGCTAAGGAGGATGAATTTATCCTGTAGGTTTGGGGTGCCAATGAAAGAAGCAGTGGGTGGCACAGATGGAAACATCTGGAGAAGCAAATGCAACAGGCTCAGTGAAAGATAGTTGGGATCTAAACTGAATAGAATGAAGATGAAAGCATAGCCAGAAAATGTATAAAACACAGAGTCAGTAGGATTTGGTATCTGGATTGGGGGAAATGAGAGATGAGAATAAAGCAGGTGCAACTACAAGTTTTTTATTTGAGGAACTGGTTGATTAAGAGTTTCATGAACCAGCCGGGTGTGGTGGCTCATGCCTGTAATCCCAGCACTTTGAGAGGCTGAGGCAGGAGGATTGGTTGAAGCCAGGAGTTCAAAACCAGCCTGAGCAGCATGGCAGAGTAGTCAGGGGGGGCAAGACCCACAGGGAACTGGCAATAGGCAGCTGAAGCTCAGGAGAAAATTCTAACAGTAGATACAGATTTGGGAACCATTCATACATAGGCCTCAGGTGATGCAGAAAAAAGAAGGCCATTCATCTAACAGGATCAGATTGGGGAGGGAGAGGAAAAAATTTCCAAACAATAGAAGGTTATTATACTGTGTGTGTTTTTTTTTTTAATTAGAAAACTAATTTGTTAAAAATACATATTTTGATCAAATAAAATGTAGCAAAAACTTTCCCCCCCCACTTTGTTTTATTGGGAAATATATGCATCCCTCCAACATTTTTTCCCCCCAATAAATAGACTGAGTCGTATGTAGGGTTGAAAAAAACCTTTCTTCTCTGATGTCAAGCTGATGAATGTGTGAAGACTTTTCATCGGAAGCACTGCACCAGGGGACAAGGGGCATAATTCCAGCAGCCCCATAGGACTGACCTTCAAAGTATCCTGCCAGTTCCAACCCACCCTCTGAGATCACACCATTTCATTCAGCCTCTCCATTACTCGTTCTAAACAAACAATCATTTCAACTTCCACCCACCCATATTCTCATCCAATATCAGATGTAGATGTCCCCATTGCTCTCAATAAAGCCAAAGGATGACTGAAATCTGTATTTAGCCCCAGGAAACAGGCCACATAATAAGGAAGAGGGGAGGTAACTTTCTTTTTTTTTTTTAATTTTTTTATTGCATTTTAGGTTTTGGGGTACATGTGAAGAACATGCAAGATTGTTGCATAGGTACACACAAGGCAGTGTGATTTGCTGCCTTCCTCCTCATCACCTATATCTGGCATTTCTCCCCATGCTATCTCTCCCCAACTCCCTACCCCCCGCTGTCCCTCCCCTATTTCCCCCTGACAGACCCCAGTGTGTGATGCTCCCCTCCCTGTGTCCATGTGTTCTCATTGTTCAACACCCACCTATGAGTGAGAACATGTGGTGTTTGATTTTCTGTTCTTGTGTCAGTTTGCTGAGAATGATGATTTCCAGGTTCATCCATGTCCCTACAAAGGACACGAACTCATCATTTTTGATGGCTGCATAATATTCCATGGTGTATATGTGCCACATTTTCCCTGTCCAGTCTATCATCGATGGGCATTTGGGTTTGTTCCAGGTCTTTGCTATTGTAAACTGTGCTGCAATGAACATTCGTGTGCATGTGTCCTTATAGTAGAATGATTTATAATCCTTTGGATATGGAACACAATTCAACCCTTTAACATTGCCCAGGGTCATAAAGATCAGAAGAAGGGATGATGAGATCCAGTCACTCAGGCCATTGAGATCATCAGAGCCAAGCCAAAAGTGACTTCACTGTGGGACTCTTAAGAAAATCTCATTACTGGGAGGTACCTTTCTTAAAATGTCCCACAGTGAAGTCACTTTTGGCTTGGTTCTGATGATCTCAATGGCCTGAGTGACTGGATCTCATCATCCCTTCTTCTGACCTTTATGACCCTGAGCAATGTTAGGGGTTGAATTGTGTTCCCCTCACTCCCAAAATTTGCATGTTGAAGTCCCGACCCCCAGGAGCTCAGCATGTAATCATACTGGGAGAGAAGTCTTTAAAGAGGTAATTGAGTTAAAATGAGGTCTTTAGGGTGGGCCCTAATCCATTTATAAAGGAGATTTGGATGCAGAGCATGCCCAGAGGGAAGATCATGGGAGAACACAGCTGGAAGGTGGCCATGTATAAGCCAAGAAGAGAAGGCTCAGATGACATCACATCTAATGACAACTTGATCTTGGACCTCCAGCATCCAAAAGTGAGAAAAAATAAATTTCTGTTAACTACCCAGTGTATAGTACTTTGTTTTGGCATTTTGGCAGCCCTAACAAACCAATACAGGCAATTCTTTTTTTTCTTTTTTGAGACAGAGTGTGCTCTGTCACCCAGGCTGGAATGCAGTGTTTCAATCTTGGCTCACTGCAACCTCTGCCTCCCAGGTTCAAGCAATTCTCCTGCCTCAGCCTCCCGGGTACCTGGGATTGCAGGTGCCCACCATATATGCCAGGCTAATTTTTGTATTTTTAGTAGAGACAGCGTTTCACCATATTGGCCAGGCTAGTCTCGAACTCCTGACCTCAAGTGATCCGCCCATTTCAGCCTCCCTCCCAAACTGCTGGGATTACTTGCGTGAGCCACCGGGCCTTTTTTTTTGGAGACAGGGTTTCACTATCACCTAGGCTAGAGTGTGGTGGCACAATCACAACTCACTGTAGCCTCAAGCTCCTAGGCTCAAACAATCTTCCTCCTCAGCCTCCTGAAAAAGCTAGGACCACAGGCCTGGCTAATTTTTTTTTTCTTTTTATAGAGGTAGAATCTTACTATGTTATCCAGGTTGCATAGTTGTTGTTTGTTTGTTTTTTTCAGAGTCTCACTCTGTTGCCCAGGCTCCTGAAGTATAGTGGTGCAAACTTGGCTCACTACAACCTCTACCCCCCGGCCTCAAGCAGTTCTCATGCCTCAGCCACCTACGTAGCTGAGATTGCAGGCATGCACCACTACACTCGGCTAATTTTGGTATTTTTAGTAGAGATGGGGTTTCGCCATGTTGACCAGGCTGGTCTTGAACTCCTGACCTCAAGTGATCTGCCAACCTCAGTCTCCCAAAGTGCTGGCATTGCAGGTGTGAGCTACCATGCCCAACCTTGCATAGGTAATTCTTAATGTGGTATAAAATATGCACCAGTTATGGCCTAAGATAAAGTTAAATGGAAAAAAAAGTCAGTCTTCATATACATTGTTTTGTAGGGATGGGGGTCTCACTATGTTACCCAGGCTGGTCTCAAACTCCTGGCCTTAAGCAATCTTCTCACTTTGACCTCCCAAAGTGCTGAGACTACTGATGAGCCACCACACCTGGCCAAAAAAAATCAGTCTTGTTTTGCAATGAAGAGTATTGGATGATGCACGATTGTGTCATGTAAAATGGATTTACTTATTTACAAGTTCTCTAGGAATCCAGCTATTCATGAGAGAAAAACTGGCTAGTGGTTAACTAATTTCTGTATCATCTTTGCTACAGAATTCACTGATGAATAGGGTTCCGTGGAGTTACATTCATTCTGTGGCTCAGATGAGATTTGGCCGTTTCCTGTTGTATCTCAAGATACAGTGAACTGCTTTAGGCGGATTGTATTGAGTTGACTGTAGAACTTTTAACATTTGAAACACAAAATTCTAAATATCATCTATTTTGAAAGAAAAATATCTTTTCTTTCAAAAGCAGAAAGAAAAAATTGTAATGTCTCTGCTTGTGTCATTTTAAACTCTCCTTTTCCCAATCAATTTGTCACCAAGTCCCATAGATATGACTTTTAAAATAGCCTCCCATCTATTTCCCTCCAATACTGATTGCCACTGCCCCCATTCAAACCCTTAGAATTTCTGGCCCATTCTATTATCCACATAGCGAACCTCTCAGAGGGAATCCAGTACCATGTAATAGTTAAGGAACACAGTTGCTTGAATTAGAGTCCTAGCTCTGCCACTTCAAATAGTAATAAAATAAAAGTAATAACAGTACCTCACAGTGCCATTGAAGAATTAAATGAAATAACAAACAGTACTTGGCGTAATATATAGGAAAACATTCAAAAGTATTAGATGCATTTTGTTTTGTTTTGTTTTGTTTTGTTTTGAGGCAAGGTCTTGCTGTATACTAGGCTAGGGTACAGTGGCACCATCACGACCCACTGCAGCCTCAACCTCCTAGGCTCAAGCAATCCTCTCACCTCAGCCTCCTAAGTAGCTGGGACTACAGGTGTGCACCATGACACCCAGCTAATTTTTATGTTATTTATTTTGTATTTCTTTTGTAGAGATTGGGTTTCCTTATGTTGCGCAGGCTGGTCTAAAACTCCTAGGCTCAAGTAGTCAGCTAGCATCAACCTCCCAAAGTTCTAGGATTATAGGCATCAGCTACCGTGCCAGCCAAGGTGCATCATTATTAACCTTTTAAAAATCCATCACTCTACCATATGTTACCATGCTCTCTTTTGCATAATTCTACCAGCAAAGATTTTCTCATGTTTCACTTTGTTATAATGTATATCATGAAAGCAATAGACATGTTGGATTTTCTTCAGGTATCACAGGGTTCTGGCCAAGATTTTAAGGTATTCAGTAAGGGGGCCAAACACTTCTCAATTGAAACTCTACCCTAACTAACATTTCTCCAGGTCCCCCCTTACAACCCATTTGTCCTACTACCCCGTACTCTCAAGTTCTTTTTCTAAAGCACAGAAGTCACTTTAGAAACAGCCCTTCAGTGACCTGTTCTGGTAGATAAGATGAAGTCAAGTGCTTTCACAGAGCCCACAGTGCCTTGGTCAAGCTGACTCTGCCTTCGCCTTCTCATCACCAGCTGTGAGGCCAGCACATGGCCCAACAAACAGCAACGTACCTGGGAAGTCTGTGCTGGCTCTCAGGCTTGTGTCTCCTCCGTCAGCGTAAGCCTTTTGTGTTAGTTTTCCTAGGGCTGCCATAACAAAGAACCACACGGTTTTGGTGGTGAGAACAATAGAAATTAATTATTTCACAGATCTGGGCCCAGAAATCTGAAATCAAATTGTTGGCCTTGTTCCCTCCAAAAGTTCTAGTGAAGAATCCTTCCTTGCCATTTCCAGTTCCTGGTGGCTCCTGGTGTTCCTTGGCTTGTGGCTGCAAAGCTCCAATCTCTGCCTCCATCTTCACCTGGCCTCATTCCTTGTGTTTCTTCTGTGTCTGTGTACCTCAAATTTCCCCTTCTTTTCCCTTATAATAAGGACACCAGCCATTGGACTTAGGACCTGCCCAAAACCAAGATGATCTCATCTTAAGATCCTTAATTATACCTGCAAAGTCTCTATTTCCAAATAAAGTTATATTCACAGGTACCTGGGGTTAAGACTCGGATATATCTTTTGGAGGAACACAATTCAACCTGCTATACCTGAAATAGTTGTTTTGTTTTTGAGACAGAGTATCGCTCTGTCACCCAGGCTGGAGTGCAGTGGCACTATCACGGCTCACTACAGCTTCAACCTCCCAGGCTCAAGTGATTCTCCCACCTCAGCCTCCTGAGTAGTTGGGACTACAGGTGTGTACCATGCCCAGCTAATTTTTGTATTTCTTGTAGAGTCAGGGTTTCGCCATGTTGCCCAGGCTGGTCTCAAAGTCCTGAGCAAAAATGATCTACCCTCCTCGGCCTCCCAAAGTGATGGAATTCCAGGCGTGAGACTGTGCCTGGCTGTGAAATGGGTTTTTTGTTATCCTTTGATACAGTTCAGAGATCAAAGCTGTGTGGCTGCTGAACATGACACCTGGCAACAGCCTTCGAGCCAGCCCAGGGTAGCATGTTTTCAGCCCAGGGTAGCCAGCCCAGGGAGCAATGTTCTCTACTAGTTCTCTTGTTTCAGATTCGCTCAGCAATGTTCTTTGTTGGTTTTTATCTCATGAAAGATTGTTATTAAGACAAATTCTAGAAAAGAAAAAGTAATCGCATCAATCTCATTATTCTCAAATCTCTCGTCCCATATTTAGGTTTGATTTGTTGGGTTTTTTGTTGTTTTAGTGGGTGAACTTACACTGGATATACAATTTGTATCCTGCTTTTCTCTTATAACATCAAAATTATTTCCTTTGTATTAATATACTTATTTTAAATTTTTTATTTTAACACATACCAAATGTAGATTTCACATTTTTCAAAATTATACTTGCATATAACTTAACATTTATAAGGCTTGTTACAAAAAGAAAAATAAATCACAAAACAAAAAACAAAATGACAATCCTTTGTACTATAGCTCTCTCCCATTTCTTGCTACCCAGAGACAACTACTCAATTATTTCAGTGAATTCTTTTATTTACTTCCATATATCTCAGTAGCATGTTTGTAGTGATATTTCTTGATTTGTCAGTTTTAAACATTTAAACAGGCAGAGGCTTGCTCCTCTGCCTAGACTACTTTTTTATCTCTTTCCCACTTCTCCCATCACCAAACACATACATGCATGTATGCACACATACATTCCCACATATACTCACATATATCCATACACATATGTACATATATATACTCATCACACATACAGACACATAAAAACACATACATTTGGCCGGGCACGGTGGCTCACACCTGTAATCCCTGCACTTTGGGAGGCTGAGGCAGGTGGATCACCTGAGGTTGGGAGTTTGAGACCAGTCTGACCAACATGGAGAAACCCTGTCTCTACTAAAAATACAAAATTAGCTGGGCATGGTGGCATGTACCTGTAATCCCAGCTACTCTGGAGGCTAAGGCAGGAAAATCACTTGAACCCAGGAGGTGGAGGTTGTGGTGAGCTGAAATTGTGCCATTTGTACTCCAGGCTGGGCAACAAGAGTGAAACTCCGTCTCAAAAAAAAAACAAAAAATAAATAAATAATTTAAAAACACACACACATTCATATACATGTGTACATAGACACATATATATTCCCACACATATATCCACACACGCATATACATGTATACACACATCCTATCCCCTGATATTCCTGGCATGCTTATATATCAATTTTGTTTAGCTCAATAGTCAGTATTTACATTGTCCCCAGTTAAGTCTGCACTTTTGCTTTCTTGTTTTTTTCTGTTTGTTTTTGACACAAGAGTTTCACTCTTCTTGCCCAGGCTGGAATGCAATGGGACAATCTCGGCTCACCACAATCTCTGCCTCCCAGGTTCAAGTGATTCTCTTGCCTCAGCCTCCTAAGTAGCTGGGATTACAGGTGCCTGCTACCACGCCTGGCTAATTTTGTATTTTCAGTACAGATAGGGTTTCTCTATGTTGGCAAGGCTGTTCTTGAATCCTGACCTCAGGTGATCCACCCACCTCGGCCTTCCAAAGCACTTTTGCTTTCTATGGTACTACTAATTACATTTCTATTGCTTTGTTTTCTATACATTTATCACAAATGCATCAAGTTCTTCCCCACTGTCTAAATCCCCTTTGAATATATTCTTTCATCCTGTTAATTCCTCCTTTTGGAGCTGTCTCCTGGAGCTTGCTGACTTGTTTTCACTGGTTTGGTGGCTCCCTAAACCTGCTAAGCAGCTGCCACCCTGGGATCTCCCTTGGCCCTCACCCCGAGGATTCCCTTCACCTCCGCCTCCCAGGGGATCTCCTGTGTCATGGGTCACATGTCTTCTGTTTTATTTGTTTACTCCCTCATTGTGGTGTAACGTCTCCTTCCGTAGCTTCCCGAGAAAGGATGTTTGGATGGTAAATTCCTAGAGACTCCAAATCCCTGAAAACATCTTCAGTCTATTTCATACTTAACTGATATTCTGACTGAGAATAGAATTCTTGATTGAAAATAAATTTTTTTAGTATTAAAAAGAATTATCCATAGATGTATAGCCTCCCCTCTTGTTGAGAAATCCAAAATCGTTCTCAGCTAACATCTTCTCCCAACCATCTGCCTCTATTTTCAAGCTTATAGGATTTTTCTGTTTGTCTGTAGTATTTTGTAATTTCATAATGATGTAGCAGCCAAAGGCTCTACAGGAAACCAACCATACTCTTAATATGGAGACTTTAATGAAGGAACTATGTACACAGACCACAATGAAAGGAACTCAAAGGAAGCTAGCAGCACCCTTTGACCTGAAAGTGCAGAGGAAAAGAAATATTCATTATCAGATTCTGGTTGTGAGCTGCTGCTCTGGATCATGGCTTGTCCAACAGGAACTGAGAAGCAGCAGATCTCACTGCCAGGGCCGTGCATGACTTTGTCATAGCCTGTGTCATCTGGTTTTGTTGAAAGCAAAACCATATTTATGTCCTCACTTACATGATCTTCTCCAGTGAGTACTTGGTGCTTGCCAGCTGTGTATTGGTCTCTGGCTTATCAGATCCTCTTCCCTAGATTCTCATAAATACTTTCTTTTTGCGGAGGAACAGGGTATGTGTTTGATGTGGACACGGAAAGGAGATTAGTTGGTGAGATAACTTAGTTGCTGGAACTTGGTGGAAAGCAATAGTCCAGTTAGCCAACAGGAAAAAATTACAGCTCCTGGCCCACTTTTCCAGGGCCCTGTGTAGGTGTCAGTTTGGCAAGAAGTACATAGATGAGTGGAAGGCTTTAAAGGTAATCCTGCTAAGTAGGACACACATTGGCAGTCCATAAAGGAAAATATCACTCACAGGTCCCAGGATGGGCCAAGACCAGCACTAATAGAGCAGCTGCTGCCTTCTACAGTAGCATTGTTGTGTGAGCTAGAAAAAGGTAGTTCCTCTGTAAAAGGTTCTCCCTCTGTAGAGCAATAAAAAAGATGCTCACTCTGAGCAGACCCAGCACTGTGGGGGACATGGCTTTGTGAGCAGAGCAGGGCTTAATGCTAACTCCCATTCACTCCCTGGGCCAGACACCTTTGTCAAATGGACAAACTTTACAACCATGTAAAGCAGCCCTGAGTCCTCATGTAATGATTCTGACAAATTTTCCATGTATAGACCATGGCTAGTGGGCATCATGACCCTGGAGAAAAAGAAAGCTCTATTGTCATTATCCCAGAGCCAACCCAGGGTAAAATGATAACAACAAATCTGGGGAAAGTAAAATCACAGAAAGGTTAATGGTAACCACTTAGCAGATTCAAGAAAGGTGCATCTTAAGCCAGCAACAGGGAAAAGCCAAAATGTCACCAGAATTATACCATAGAAAGTCTCAGATACAGCCTGTCCCATTTTTCGGATGTCCTTTGTTTTGAAGCAAGCTTCACCTATGAGCATAAGTGCATTGTTCTCCAAGTAAGTCCAACAGAAGCCTGGAAATGACTCTGCCAGCCATTTCTGTGGCTGTTAGAGCTGACTATGATGGTATAGGAAGCCCGTCCTGCATTTAGTTCTCTTTAATACCTTGGGCATAGGTGGGATGGAGTAAGGGTTGTTTTGTAGGAATAGAATAAGGATATGGTCTGTGAACTGCACATGGGGCTACAGAAGCTACAAATTTTGGGGGTGGAAGAGTTCCAAGGCAAAGTAACCTCTGGCATCCCTTGGTATCCAGGTTTTCAGAAGTGTTGGATCAATGGGCCCATTATAATTCCCAGGAAGCCTGTGGCTGCAGGAACTCGGCAAAACATCAGTCCATGTCTCCTGCTGTTCCTCCTCCCATTCTCCTAGCCCCTGAAAAAAAAGGTTTATAAGGATCTCATTTTCCTATTCCTGATAATTTAGCTTTTCTAAAAATAAAGAATATTCAGAACAGCAGGTCGTAACTCCAGGTTCTGTGGACAGCCCCCTGTTGTGGCATTGAATATAACAGCTTATTACAGCTCCATATCAATACTGGAGAAATTTTCAAGAAGTGAAGTGGAGAAGTGAAGACCTTACTTTCCCCAATACCTTAGTTGAGGCAGAGTCTACGAGAATCTATTGCACCATCTATATACCAATTGGAATCCCTGAGACCTGATTTTCAGAAGGTCCACAGATAAAAAATGATTTTCATAAATAATAAGATACCATGCCTTTTATTAAATCTTGTTACTTTTTAATATTCTGTGTAATGAACTTGGCAGTATGCATCAAAAAGCATAACAAAGTAACATATTTGTGGAAGAAAAACACTTGTGTAATTTTGAGTAGCAAGCTGAGCTAGTTTTTTTTTTCATGGAACATGATTTTTTTACTTGAACAGATGAAAGAAAAATATTCTTATTCAGATTTGGTTGTTTGACAGGCATCTTTCTTGAAAATTAAAAAAAGCAAGACTGTCACCTCAAGAGAAACAACTGGTAGTATTTATTGCCAATTACAATAGTTGAGCTTTCAAGCAAAAATCACAACTTTGGAAAAGTTGTACCATTGTACTTAAAGACATTGCTACCTTTAAGTTACTTAAATTGTTTTTCTGAGATTGGTGTTGACATGAATCTTTGTGATGTTTTAATGTTACATAATAAAATGCGTCAACGTTTGAAAGATCTACATAACTCAGTGAATCAATACTATAACCTTCTGAATGGATAAAAGGTCCATTCAAAGTACAAAAGACCAATAGGTTGTTCATGTAACTGAGTATAAAAGTTCCTTGATACAGTTTCAGATTTCACTTTGCAACTAACCTTTAAGAAACTACCACTTGTCATTTGGTATAGTATCAAGGAAGAATATCTAAACTTTTCTGAAATGGCTACAAAACCCTCCTACTTTTCCAACTACTTATCTTTGTGAGGCTGGAATTTCCTTATAAATCTCAACCAAAACAACGTATCACAGCAGATTGAATACATAAGTAGATGTGAGAATCTAGCTGTCATCTATAAAGCCAGACATTACATTTGTAAAACATAACATAATGCATTTCTTCTCACCAAGTTCTTTTGTCTTTGAAAATATAATTATTTTAAATTAAAATGTTATTCATGTTAAGATGTTCTAGGTTTAGTATAATTATTTTTAAATGAAGTAATACACAACTAAAATCTTGTTTTGGAAAATATAGAAAAATTGGGATTTTAAGAATGAGAGGCAAGAGTCCACCATGAGATTAGGGTGAAAATTTTTAAAATACTAACAGTTCAGTCGAATATGAGGTATTTTGAATTTAATGTACTCTTGTCAATTGACTAATTCACCAGGGAGGTTTTAAATGATAATGCACCAAGGAGGTTTAAATAAAATAGTTTCAGGCAGAAAGTTTAATAGCACTGGGGAGGGTGGTTTTGACAATGACAGACCAATGAAGGAGGTGATTTTTGGAGAGCGACCTTGGAAATATCATCTGTGTAGAGGACACCTATTTGTATCCATCTAATATGCAAATATTCCTTTAGGGATTAATTAATATACTGTATAAGAAGACAAATTACACATAAAATTTGAGTTTTTACAATTGTGTTGAAAATTTTTTCTTCTGATGTTTTGTCTTTCATGATATGGAGCTTGAAAATCAGTAATTCTTTTTCTGATATATTCTTAGTTTTCATGTTTGATTTCAAAACTTGTATTATTGGACAGGGAGAATCTTTAAAAAAATGTACCCCAGAACTTAAAGTGTAATAAAAATGAAAAATAAAATAACATTTTAAAAGTGCTTAGATACAGCTTAAAAAATGATTCTTCTGTTGTTTAATTTTAAAAAATCACTTTAGAAACAATTCCTAAAATCATATTTTATCAACAGTACTTTCAACATCTATTGTACATATCTCAATTTAACTACTAAGAATTTAGCTATTACTTTCCCTTATGTTTAGGTACTCTGAAATGGTTATAAGATTGCTTTAAATTATTTCAAGTACCATTGCACTTATTCTAAAATTGACCACATAATTGGAAGTAAAACACTCCTCAGCAAATGCAAAAGAACAAAAATCACAATAGTCTCTCAGACCACAGTGCAATCAAATTAGAACTCAGGATTAAGAAACTCACTCAATACTGCAAAACTACATGGCAACTGAACAACCTGTTCCTGAATGACTTCCGGGTAAATACTGAAATTAAATAAACAAGTTCTGAAATTGAGGCAGTAATTAATAGCCTACCAACCAAAAAAAAAGCCCAGGACCAGAGAGATTCACAGTCGAATTCTACCAGAGGAAGAGCTGGTATCATTCTTTCTAAAACTATTCCAAACAATAGAAAAGAGGGGACTCCTCCCTACTCATTTTATGAGGCCAGCATCATCCTGATTCAAAAATCTGGCAGAAACACAACAAAAAAAAGAAAATTTAAGGCCAATATCCCTGATGAACATAAATGCAAAAATCCTTAATAAAATATTGGCAAACCGAATCCAACAGCACATCAAAAAGCTTATCCACTACAATCAAGTCAGCTTCATCGCTGAGATCCAACGCTGGTTCAACATATGCAAATCAATAAACATAATCCATCACATAAACAGAACCAATGACAAAAAACACATGATGATCTCAATAGATGCAGAAAAGGCCTTCGAAAAAAATGCAACACCTTTATGCTAAAAACTCTCAATAAACGAAGTATTGATGGAACGTACATCAAAATAGTAAGAGCTATTTATGACAAACCCACAGCCAATATCATACTGAATGGGCAAAAGCTGGAAGCATTTCCTTTGAAAATTGGCACAAGACAAGGATATCCTCTCTCACCACTCCTATTCAACACAGTATTGGAAGTTCTGGCCGGGGCAATCAGGCAAGAGAGAAAAATAACAGGTATTCAAATAGGAACAGAGAAAGTTCAATTATATCTGTTTGCAGATGACATGATTGTATACTTAGAAAACCCCATCATCTCAACCCAAAATTTCCTGAAGCTGATAAGCAACTTCAACAAAATCTCAGAATACAAAATCAATATGCAAAAATCACAAGCATTACTATACACCAATAATAGACAAACAGAGAGCCAAATCATGAGTGAACTCCCATTCACGATTGCTACAAAGAGAATAAAATACCTAGGAACACAACTTACAAAGAAAGTGAAGGACCTCTTCAAGGACCTCTACAAACTACTGCTCAAGGAAATAAGAAATGACACAAACAAACAAACAAACAAACAAAAATTCCATGCTCATGGATAGGAAGAATCAATATCGTGAAAATGGCCATATTACCTAAAGTAATTTATAGATTCAATGCTATCCCCATTAAGCTACCATTGACTTTCTTCACAGAACTAGAAACATTACTTTAAATTTCATAGGGAACCAAAAAAGACTCCATATAGCCAAGAGAATCTTAAGCAAAAAAGAACAAAGCTGGAGTCATCACGCTACCTGACTTCAAACTATACTACAAGGCTACAGTAACCAAAACAATATGGTACTGGTACCAAAACAGATATATAGACTAATGGAAAAGAAGAGCGGCCTCAGAAATAACACCACATATCTACAACCATCTGATCTTTGAAAAACCTGACAAAAACAAGCAATGATGAAAAATTTCCTATTTAATAAATGGTGTTGGGAAAACTGGCTAGCCATATGCAGAAAACTGAAACTGGGCCCCTTCCTTACACCTTTTACAAAAATTAACTCGAGATGGATTAAAGACTTATAAGACCAAAAACCATAGAAACCGTAGAAGAAGTACCATTCAGGACGTAAGCATGGACAGACTTCATTACTAAAACATCAAAAGCAATGCCAACAAAAGCTAAAATAGACAAATGGGATCTAACTAAACTGAAGAGCTCTGCATAGCAAAAGAAAGTATCATCAAAGTGAACAGGCAACCTATAGAATGGGAGAAAATTTTTGCAATCTATCCATCTGACAAAGGACTAATATACAGAATCTACAAGGAATTTAAACAAACTTACAAAAAAAAAAAAAAAAAAAACCCATCAAAAAGTGGGCAAAGGCTATGAACAGACACTTCCCAAAGAAGACATTTATGTGGTCAACAAACATTTAAAAAGTAAGGCTCATCATCACTGGTCATTAGAGAAATGTAAATCAAAACCACAATGAGATACCATCTCATGCCAGTTAGAACCGCAATCATTAAAAAGTCAAGAAACAAGAGATGCTAGAGAGGATGTGAAGAAAGAGGAATGCTTTTACACTGTTGGTGGAAGTATAAATTAGTTCAACCATTGTGGAAGACAGTGTGGTGATTCCTCAAGGATCTAGAACCAGAAATACCATTTGACCCAGCAATCCTATTACTGTTTATATACCCAAAAAATTATAAATCATTCTACTATAAAGATACATGCACACATATGTTTATTGCAGCATTATTCACAATAGCAAAGACTTAGAACCCTAAAGTCCATTAATGATAGACTGGATAAAGAAAATGTGGCACATATACACCATGGAATACTATGCAGCCATAAAAAAGTAAGAGTTCATGTCCTTTGCAGGGACATGGATGAAGCTGGAAACCATCATTCTCAGCAAACTAACACAGGGACAGAAACTGAACATCACATGTTCTCATTCATAAGTGGGAGTTGAACAATGAGAACACATGGACACAGGGAAGGGACCATCACATACCAGAGCCTGTCAGGGGTTGGTGGGCTAGGGAAGGGGATAGCATTAGGAGAAATACCTAATGTAGATGACAGGTTGATGTGTGCAGCAAACCACTATGGCATGTGCATACCTATGGAACAAACCTGCACGTTCTGTACATGTATCCCAGAACCTAAAGTATAATAAAAACAAAACCAAACAGAAAATTATTTCAAACACAATCAGGTATTTAAAAATTAGTGCTTCATGGCCGGGTGTGGTGGCTCATGCCTGTAATCCCAGCACTTTGGGAGGCCAAGGGGGGAGGATCACTTGAGCCCAGGAGTTCAAGACCAGCGTGGGCAACGTGGCAAAACCTTGTCTCTACAAAAAATAGCAAAAAAATTAGCCAAATATGGTCGTGCACACCTGTAGTCCCAGCAATTTAGAAGGCTGAAGTTAGAGGATCAATTGAGCCCAGGAGGTCAAGGCTACAGTGATCCATGATCATGCCAATGCAGTCCAGCACTTCGGACTAGAGAAGAGAGAGACCCCATCTCTTAAATAAATAAATAAATAAATAGGAACGGAAAGGAAAGAAAATTAGTGCTTTATGGCTTAAGTATAGAGAGTTAGTTATTTCTAGTATTAATTCTATAGATTTTTTAAAGAAAAATCAAAACATTTACAGTACTGTAAATTTCAATATCTCTACTAGCCTGGAACTGTAGTTATAGCTGCCACTTCACTTCAAAAGAAAGAACTGATAAACTAAAAAGAAGAGTGGAAGTCAGGGCCAAGCACCATCTTGGGCGTATGGTCACAGGGGTTTGGGAAGCTTCAGAAGGCTAATAGCCCGGGGATGTTTCCACTTCCTGAGTTTCACCCTTATCTTTCCTGACACCCAGGGGCTATGACTTGGAGTCTGCATTCCACAAGAGAATCGTAAACCCCAGTGAAATAACCCTGAAATGTCATGCCCTTAGCATAGAGCTGAGGCCAGGGTAAACATGTGGCCCAGGTAAGAATAGAGAACTGTAAACAAGCTTAAATTATGTTTTCCCACCTTAGTTTTATTTTGGTATGTCTGTGACACAATATTAGAAACATATTACATTCAACAAAAAGTTGAATAAGGCAAATATGAAATCTATCTAGGAGACTAGAGATATTTGATTTAATCTCTAAACTTGAAAAAAATATTGGAAGTTTTCTAGACGTTATGGGCCAGGGGCTAATATCCAGTTACCTTCAATTGCGTAAGAAACAAGGGAGTCCATTTTGACAGAGCATCACCAGGTATAATTTACATTCCATGATTCAGGAAGCTTAATTAGACAAAGGAGAAATGCCCTGCACTAATCTATTTCATGAGCAATTTCTTTAGTCATAGAGTCTTTAACTCTGTGCCAGCACATTTTATAGTCTTCATAATTGGGCTTTCTTTTATTCTATTTCCTTCTTGACTATTAATTTTTTCATACTTGATTAGTTTTAACCAAAGAAAATACTTTAACATATCTCCCTTTTGAAATACAAAGTAACACACAAATTTTTTTTAAAGTGACCATTTTTCCTCTTTCATTCTATGATCATAAATTCTTTTTTGAATCATTTCAGACACCAGAACATCTGTTTTAAATATAAAGCTTTTTGGTAGATATTACCCCCTGATTTTTATAAAGTAATACATCTGCTTATTGGTTCGTCTTGAATTCCAGATAAAGTGATGTCTGATTCTTTTTAAAATTAAAATATGTATGAGGAAATAATTATATTATTCATATTTAGAATAGTATATTTGTAGGTATATACTTTTGTGGTAAAACTTCAGGATACTGGCTAGCTCCTGGGAAGGAGGAAAAAGAAAAGATGGGCTTCAGCTGTCTCAGTAACATTTTATTTCTTTAATAGAAAGAAAAATCTGGGCTGAGTGTGGTGGCTCACGCCTATAATCCTTGCACTTTGGGAGGCTACAGTGGGCAGATCAGGAGTTCAAGACCTGCCTGGCCAACATAGTGAAACCCCGTCTCTACTAAAAATGCAAAAATTAGCTGGGCATGGTGGCACATGCCTGTAGTCCCAGCTACTCAGGAGGCTGAGGCAGGAGAATCACTTGAACCCAGGAAGTGGAGGTTGCAGTGAGCCAAGATCGTGCCGCTGCACTTCAGCTTGGACAACAGAGTGAGACTTCATCTCAAAACAAAAAAGAATAAAAGAAGGAAAGAAAAATCTGAAGCAATTATGTCATGGTATTAATATATATTAAATCTAGTGTAGGATGTAGGGTCATTTGCAGCTGCCCCAAGGAGAGCCACCAAAACCTTACAAATAAAGTCAATGTTAAATTTGCATGACCTGTTAAGGTACAAAAAAAATGAGAGGAATGAAGATCATAAGATAAAAGGTATCATTGTACAGTGGGGAAAGACCTAGCTTTAAATTCCTGGCTATGTCACTTTTTAGGTATAACTTAGAACAAGCTATTGAATCACTCTGAGCCTCAGTTTCTCCATTTGTAAAAATACTTTGCAGGTTATGGGGAGTATTATGCACTATACATGTAGAATGTAAAATGATAATCTTGCCCTTGCATAATCTATATAGAATGCTGATCAACATTCTATATAGATTCATCATCATCAATGATTATCAACAGATAAAGATGAAAAATTCACTTCTAAATTGACTTCTAGATCTATTGAAACATACATTTTTAAAGTTCCAACAAATATATTCATAAGCAAAACACTTTAAGGGTAACAAGGCAGTGAGGTGCTAGTGTGAGAATAGATTATATAGTAATGAGTCTGAATACAGAGAAGAGTTCAAATAGAAGATAGAAAAATGAAACAAGCTCTATATTGAAATGGGATAACTGGAGAAAACTTCCCTTTAAATGTTATTCATTTTATGAAGGAAAAAGAGGAAATCAATGGAACTGTGGTAATCAATGGAACTCAGAGGGGGAGATAAAAGGAAAATTAATCATTGCTTTCACAAGTGTTATCTCTTACTAAAGCTCAAGCAGAAGTTATTTAAGTTTACACAGCTAGTAAGTGGGAGAACTACAAAGCTAGGTTTAATTTCATTCTTAAATCTGTACTTTTTCATTATTCTACAAAAGTATTGCCTCTCTGGACCTAATTCCGTTCAATACAAAGGATTCTTCCCCCTTCAAGGTCACCCCAACAACATAAGTTACAGGCATACATCTTTCTTCTTCAGATTGCCCAACTATTAACTGTTGAATCAGAACAGGCACATTCATTTTTAGAAAAAAAACAAACCATAAAGTCTAATTCATAGGAAGCAATTTTCTAACTGCTCCCAGAAATACCTAGAGTTTCCTCATTCTAACTATTTATCTTGAGACTGAATCAAAGAGGGAGTTCTAGTAACATTTATTGAGCCTCTGTTATAACTAAACATTGTACAGTTGGCTCTCCATATTCACAGATTTTGAATCTGTGAACTCAACTGATCATATACAGAAAAGATTTTTAAAAAATAAATAATGAAACAATTAAAATAATGCAAATAAAAAATAATGCAGTATAACAACTATTAACATAGCATTTACTTTTTATTAGGTATTACAAATAATCCAGGGATCATTTAAAGCACACAAAAGGGGCCAGGCATGGTGGCTCAGGTCTGCAATCTCAGCACTTTGGGAGGCAGGTATTGGAGGATCTCCTGAGGTCAGGAGTTTAAGATTAGCCTGGCCAACATGGTGAAACCCTGTCTCTACTAAAAATACAACAATTTTGCCGGGTATGGTGGCGGGCACCTGTAGTCCCAGCTACTCAGGAGGCACTGGTATGAGAATCGGTTGAGCCCAGGAGACAGTGAGCTGAGTTCGTGCCACTGCACTCCAGCCTGGGTGTTAGAATGAGACTGTCTCAAAAACTAAACAAATATATAGAAATAAAGTACGCAAGAGGATGTACATAGGTTATATGCAAATACTATGCCATTTTACATCAAGGACTTGAGCATCCATAGATTTTGGAATCTTCAGGTTTCCTGGAACTAATCCCCTCACAATATGACTGTGACTGTATATGTTCTGCCCCTTTACATTAATCCTTGTAACAACCAAGCTCAGCCATTTTGTTTTAGAGATGAGAAAACAGAAGTCAAAAAGGAAGTGAATCAGTACAGGCAGCTATTTGGGGGAAGATCTACACTCAGGTGCTCTGAGGACAGAATACATTCAATAACTTAGTACCTTTGAGCCATAATTCCTTTCCTAGGGCAGCATCCCAGCAGGGCTTGCAAGGGATTCCTATCACCCTATGTTACACTGTTTGAAACTTCAAAGCATTTTCTAGTATTAAAACATTGTAGGAAGAAATGATAAGTGTGAATCTCCACCTACCAACATTATGCTCTCCATGCCCCTCAATGACTTGTTAGCTAAAATGTACACAGAGATGAAGTGGTCCAGAAGGCTGAGATGGCTTTTTGTTTATTTGCTTGTTTTTGCTAGAAGCGGTTTGTCTTGGTCCATTTTGTGCTGCTATACGAGAAGACTACAGATGTGTAATTTACAATGAACGTAAATTTATTTGGTTCACAGTTTTGTAGGTAAGGAAGTCCAAAATTGAGGGGCTGGTGTCTGGTGAGGGCCTTTGCTCTCCATCATCCCATGGTGGAAGACGGAAGGGCAAGAAAGGGTGAAAGAAGGAGATGGCTAAATTTGTCATTTTATAAGGAACTCACTCTCTTGATATTGAACCCACTCCCAAGAGAAGGACACTAATCCATTCATGAGGTGGTGACCCATGACCCAAACACCTCCTATTAGGCCCCATTTCCCAGATATACCACAATGAAAATCAAGTTTCCAACACATGAACCATGGAGGACACAATAAAATCATAGCACAGGTTGTCTCCTCTGAGTCCTTGATGACAGAGAGCAACTATTTCAGCTGAATCACTGCAAACCAGACTCTGCTTGTTAACAGAGACTCCATCCAGTGAAAAACATTTCAAATGTCTGGAGAACATGACTATTCTATGAGACACTCAATATCTAGGCCCTGTAAAGACCAAGACTTTAAAACTAATGATCTATGATTAGTATGCCAAGCTGCATACAAAATCCTTGTGGTAACAATTTGACTTGAGAGGGCCCATATAAATGACACCAATTCAGGCCAGTGTATTCAAGGGCATACAAGAGTTTAAGAAATTATGTAAAAACTATAGAAGAAAACGTTTTTCCACCCATTCTTCTTCATAGCTGATTGTTCTATGTTGTAAATGGAGTTTGCATCTCATTCAATTAGAATATGTGCCCAAAACTTCTAACTTGAATTGAAATCTCTGTAATAGAACAAATACATGCCACAGGACAGACACAGACAGGAAAAGGGCACCAGTGTCATTTGTTGTTCAGTAACCTCCAACAACAAGGAGTAATAGCTATATCTTGGACAGTTAACATAATTCACAATAACTAAACTTTTTCCTAGCTTTTCTAAAATTTTGTAAAATGCTTTTAGATTATAATGACATCTGGCTAGCAGTTTCACATTTAGCTTGTCTACTTCTTCCTAAAAAGACTATGAAGACAAAGGAAAAAAGGTTAAAATCAATCACAAACTAGATTAAATAAGTATCTTCTAATTTAAATGGTCTATTTGCCTAGAAACATGCATTTTTGTCTTCAATCTTACAATTAAAAATGTTTATACGATGTGTTTAATTATGGATTTCTTTTCACTAATTTTGCTCAGGAATATTTTCCTACCTTGCAGCTTTAATTGTTTCTATTGTTCCACTTGTTCTGGGTCTCTCTGCAGGAAACCTGGTTTTATTGTGAGGAGTCTGTGAGTCTCTTCTACAGCTACCATTTTCTCTTTAATCATTAACCTTTTCTTCAGCATTTTACAAGAACCTGTTCATCTTGTGTTCAACTTTATTGATGAGATTTCCCACAGTCTGAACTCTCTCCTTTTCTTCTCAAATGTGAATTTTAATTACCATGTGTTTAGATTCCTTGTAGCCATTTTAAATTTTAAATGACACTTTTTTTTGAGATTAGGTCTGTATTAGTCCATTTTCATACTGATAGGAAGAAACACCCCAGACTGGGTAATTTATACACAAAAAGAGGTTTAATGGGCTCACAGTTCCACATGGCTGGGGGAGGCCTTACAATCAGGGGAAGAAGGTGAAGGAAGAGAAAAGGCACATCTTACACAGTGGCAGGCAAAAGAGTATGTGCAGGGGAACTGCCTTTTATAAAACCATCAGATCTCATGAGACATAGTCACTATCATAAGAACAGCATGGGAAAAACCCGCCCCCATGATTCAATTACTTCCCACAAGGTCCTTCCCACAACATGTGGGGGATTATGGGAACAAAATTCAAGATGAGATTTGGGTGGAGACACAGCCAAACCATATAATTCTGCCCCTGGCTCCTCCTGAATCTCATGCCCTCACATTTTAAAACCAATCATGCCTTCTCAACAGTTCCCCAAAAATCTTAATTCATTTTAGCATTATCTCAAAAATCCAGTCTAAAGTTCATTTTTCCCTCCTAGGCCTCATCCAAGACAAGGCAAGTCCCTTCCTCCTATCAGCCTGTAAAATCAAAAGCGAGTTAGTTATTTCCTAGATATAGTGGAGGCACAGGCACTGAGTAAATACATCCATTCTAAATGGAAGAAATTGGCCAAAACAAAGGGGCTAAAGGCTCCATGCAAGTCTGAAATCCAGCAGGACAGTCAAATTTTAAAGCTCCAAAATAATCTTCTTTGACTCTATGTCTCACATCCAGGTCATGCTGATGCAAGAAGTAGGTTCTCATCGTCTTGACCATTTCCGCCCCTGTGGCTTTACAGGGTACAGCCCCTCTCTTGGCTGCTTTCCCAGGCTGGCATTGAGTGTCTATGGCTTTTCCAGGTGCAGGGTACAAGTTTTGTCGGTGGCTTTACAATTCTGGGATCTGGAGATGGTAGCCCTCTTCTCACAGCTCCACTAGGCAATGCCCCAATGGGGACTTTGTGTGGGGGGGGGGTACCACCCCATACTTCCCTTCTGCAATTCCCTAGCAGAAGTTCTCCATGAGGGCTCTGCCCCGGCAGCACACTTCTGCCTGGACATCCAGGTGTTTCTATATATCCTCTGAAATCTAGGCAGAGGTTTCCAAACCTCAGTTCTTGACTTCTGTGCACCCACAGGCTCAATAACACATGAAAGCTGCCAAGGCTTGGGGCTTACACTCTCTGAAGCCATGGCCTGAGCTATACCTTGGCCCTTTTTAGCCACAGCTGGAGTGGCTGGGATGCAGGGCACCAAGTCCTGAGGCTGCACATAGGAGGGGGGCCCTGGACTAAGCCCGGGAAACCATTTTTCCCTCCTAGGCCTCTAGGCCTGTGATGGGAGGGGCTGCCACAAAGATCTCTGACATGCTCTGGAGATATTTTCCCCATTGTCTTGGCGTTTAACATTTGGTTCCTTGTAACTTATGCAAATTTCCACAGCTGGCTTGAATTTCTGCTTAGAAAGTGGGTTTCTCTTTCTACTGCATTATCAGGCCTCACATTTTTCAAACTTTATATTCTACTTCCTCTTAAACACTTTGCCACTTAGAAATTTCTACTGTCAGATACCCTAAATCATGTCTCTCAAGTTCAAAGTTCTCTAGGGCAGGGGCAAAATGCCACCACTCTCTTTGCATAGCAAGAGAGACCTTTACTCCAGCTCCCAAGTTCCTTATCTCCATCTGAGAACACCTCAGCCTGGACTTTATTGTCCATATCACTATTAGCATTTTGATCAAAGCCATGCAACAAGTTTTTAGGAAGTTACAAACTTCCCCACATTTTCCTGTCTTCTAAGCCTCCAAGGCTCTAGGAATTTCCAAACTTTCCTACATTTTCCTTTCTTCTTCTCAGCCCTCCAAACTGTTCTGACTTCTGTCTGTTACCTAGTTCCAAAGTTGCTTCCACATTTTCAGGTATCTTTATAGCAGCACCCTACTCCTAATACCAATTTCTGTATTAGTCCATTTTTATACTGCTATGAAGAAATGCCCAAGACTGGGTAATTTATAAAGAAAAAGAGGTTTAATGGACTCACAATTCCACATGATTGGGGAGGCCTCACAATCATGGCAGAAGGTGAAAGAGGAACAAAAGCATATCTTACATGGCAGCCTGTAAGATAGTGTGTGCAGGGAATCTGCCCTTTAGAAAACCATCAGACCTCATGAGACTTACTCACTATCATGAGAATAGCACAGGAAAAACCCACCACCATGATTCAATTACCTCCTACCAAGTCCTGCCCACAACACATGGAGACTATGGGAGCTACAATTCAGGATGAGATTTGGGTAAGGACACAGCCAAACCACATCAGGGTCTCACTCTGTTGTCCAGGCTGGAGTAAAGTGGTGCAATCATGGCTTACTCCAACCTTGACCTCCTGAGTTCAAGTGATCCTCCCACCTCAGCCTCCTGTGTAGCTGGGACAAGAAGATATAACTCCTGAGCTCAGTGATCCTCCCTCTTAGGCCTCCCAAAGTGTTGATATTACAGGCATGAACCATCATGCCTGGCCTTATCTGATAATTTATGTATTACCTCCCACTTAAATGCCAACAGACAATAAAAAAGCCTGCCTGATTGATTGGCTGGAATTACATTCAAATAATTCCAGTCAAATTGCCTGTCAGAAATGGAGGCAAGAACTTCATACTTCACAAGATATAAAGGCTTAGAAAATGTACTATCCGTATCTCCTTTCTGGAAAAAAATTGGATTAATATCTCCATTTGATTTTTACACAAACAGCTAATGAAAGGTAGAAAGGAAATAAAATAATGGCAGGGGTAACATCCTGTTGTATATCCAAATCTCTGGTAATCAGAGAAATAGGAATAAGGGATGCTTTTGAAAATTTTCAAAGCATATACTAAATTCCAAAACATTACAAAGGTAAAAGCAAATAAAACATAGCTCATGCAGCAAAAGATAGAAAACAGAGAGAGGAAAATGGCCAAATAGGAAAACATAGAAAATCCCAGAAGCAAAATAATAATAATAAATTTACCATAAGAAATGTAAATTGAATCACCTTCCTAGGAAATTGAATATCCTTCTGATATATCAGAAAAGAAAGTACAGCTATATTCCATTTCCATGAAAAAAATTTGAAATAAGAAAAAAAGTATTAAAATGGCTAAAATAAGAATATGAGCAAAGATACAAGCTAATATGAAAAAAATAAAGCAAGAGTAACAATATTAATATCAGATTATTTTGAATTAAATGCAAAGAACATGAATTGGGCCAAAGAAGGCAATTCATATTAACAAAAGATCTATTACAAAATGAAGGAATAATATTCATGAGTACTTACATAAACTTTAATATAACATAAAAAGAAATAGACATTGAGAAATATTTGTATTGTTTTGATTGAACAACTAAAAGCTTTTATCAAGCTGTTACTATTGATTATGGATAATATATGATGTTTGAGATACTTTAGAGACATAATTTTTGTGTATATATGAATGAAAGTTCCTACAGAAAGCTCAAATCCGTGGAAGGGGTGGCCTAGAACAAGCCAATTCTTAAGAGTTCTGACAGAAACAGTGGCCAGACGTTTTAAAAGCCTAAAGAATTGTGTGATATAATAAATAGTTGTGCTGATCTAAAGCATATGCTGCATCCTGTAGGAAAATATCCTAATTGTGCAGGATTTTTTTCTCCCAGCTCCCTTTAACAAGTCACTCACTGCTTCTATGGTACATGGTACTATTAGTGAATTTCTTAATCACATGCCCCTTAACATAGTTATTCAACTATTCCTTGTTCAGAAGAAATATTGTATGGAATACCATGACAATGAATAGAGCAGTCTATAAAGCCACAGGAATTTGTATGTATGTACTTGAGGATAAATTGTTACCCCCCTCTATAATGATAATGGCAGGTCACCTTGGGAAATGGTGCCATATCAGGACCTTAGCACTGATCTCATTTATTGGTAGGGTAGACAATCATCAGAGTAATAGCAAAATTAGCCTTGGTAAGGGGAAATCCATACTCTAAGCCCACGCATAACTTTCCATCCTGCCAACATGGTCACTTTGTGCATAAATTCATCAAACAAGTCATTGAGGGATAGAGGCTCTCTGATATCCACAGGATGGATCATCTTGTCTACCTAAATTCTGAGATCTCCCTCTATAGTAGGAACCATGTGATGGGACATCCACTTTGGCCATTCTATAAGGTCCATCCACACATGTCATGTCATCAATTCTGGACTTTTCACATCTTGTGTATGCTAGCTGAACAGTCAGAGATTATTTCTCATCATTTGGCATGCATATATCTTACTAAGTCATGTAGGCCCCTTTTTACATCCTGCTTACCAAATCAAATTAGCATAGGGTCATATATACAATAAACCAGCATGATGTTCTGTGATATATCAAGATTCCCAAGCTCTGCCAGGCTATATGATCACAGATATCAAGAGAGTCAGCATAACAAAAAGTCAAGGCAGTGAAGGGATACTATTCTCCCTACCATTGGGAGGCTGAGGTGGCTGGATCACTTGAAGTCCCAGCCTGGCCAATATGGGGAAAACCCATCTCTACTGAAAATACAAAACAATTAGCCAGGTATGATGGTGGACACCTATAGTCTCAGCTACTTGGGAGGCTGAGGCAGGAGAATCACTTGAACCCAGGAGGCAGAGGTTACAGTGAGCTGAGACTGCGCCATTGCACTCCAGCCTGGGTGTCAAGAGTAAGACTCTATCTCAAAGAAAAATTGCTAATAAATGTAATTATGAATTAGAATTGAACAAAATCAATTTTTGAGGTCAATAGTTTCATATAAAAATGCCAGGAAATGCATTAATTTGCTCCAGTTGAACTATCACATTTGCAATTTAACTACCACATTTGCTATCTGATAGCAGCTGCAGTCAGAAATAACACTGGCAATCACTTCAGTAATCATCATGTCACTGCATGCAGCAGTACCATATTTTCATCCTCCATCATAACGCCAAGCTGGGAGGTTATTTTCATTAAATAAGAAAATAATCTTGCCCAAGGATTCTTATCCACAGGGTTTGATTATGGGTCTACTTTAGGTTCCCAGTACCAGTCAGAGTTCTGATAATAAATAGAATCCATCTCAGTAGCTAAAATTAAGAATTTCAATTAAAACACTACTTATAAATATATAGGCAGTATTAATAGATTTTGAGGTACCCAGATATTAGCATTAACAGGGAGCCATTAGATGTGAGAGACAAGGGGCAGAAATAGTGTACTGGAGCCGGGCTAATTTTTGTATTTTTAGTAGAGACGGGGTTTCACCATGTTGGCCAGGATGGTCTCAATCTCTTGACTTCGTGATCCGCCCACCTTGGCCTCCCAAAGTGTTGGGATTACAGGCGTGAGCCATCGCGCCCAGCCTATCCCATTTTCTTAAGTTTAATGAGTTTAGATTCTGTTATTTAGAATCCTAACTAATAAATCTTCATTGTAAATGCATAGTTAGGGTCAACACAACTTGTTTCATTGATATATCTTGTCAATTCAAATTTGTACCAATATGTCCTTTTTTAATTTTAGGTAGTTCTTTTTGGAAAATGTGAGAAATTAATAAAACCAAAAGAAACATGACATATATTGACTGAATAGATAAGAGCCAAAAAAAAAAAAAAAGTTAGAAGCCAAAGAGGCACAGTTTTCTACTATAACAACAGAAAAGCCCATTATATCTGTGTAGGCAGTTCTAGAAATATAGAATTGCAGTTCAGCTGCAATATTCCCATGAAATTCTCTATGAATGGTAGATAATTTCTTGTAGATGTTTTAAATGGTAGAGTGTTTGACTCATAACCAGTCTGATTTTGCTTTGCCAATGTGTTCACATTCCAGAAATTAATGGAGACCTCTTATCTTCTCAAAACTCCACAAAAACCAGTGACTTTTAAAAATCTATATATTTTCCACTGGTGGAGACAGAGATTAAAATGCACATTCATGGGGAGGCCAGGCACAGTGGCTCACGCCTATAATCCCAACATTTTGGGAGGATGAAACAGGTGGATTACTTGGGGTCAGGAGTTCAAGACCAGCCTGGCCAACATGGTGAAACCCCCATCTCTATTAAAACTATAAAAATTAGCCAGATGTGGTGGCAGGCGCCTGTAGTTCTAGCTACTTGGGAGGCCAAGGTGAGAGAATCACTTGAACCCAAGAGATGGAGGTTACAGTGAGCCAAGATCCTGCCACTACACTCCAGCCTGGCTGACAGAGTGAGACTACCTCAAAAAAAAAAAAAAAAAAAAAAAAAAAGGAGGCCAGGCACAGTGGCTCATGCCTGTAATCCCAGCACTTTGCGAAGCTGAGGCGGGTGGATCAGGTCAGGATTGAGACCATCCTGGCCAACATTGTGAAATCCTATCTCTACTAATAATACAAAAATTAGCCAGGTATGGTGTCACATGCCTGTAATCCCAGCTACTTGGGAGGCTGAGGCAGGAGAATCACTTGAATCACGAGTCGGAGGTTGCAGTGAGCCAAGATCACACCACTGCACTCCAGCCTGGCGACAGAGCAAGACTCTATCTCAAAGAAAAAGAAGGAAAAATAGACATTTATTAGAATAAACATCCTCAAGAAAATAACATCATTCTAATGTTCTCTTCTAAATCCAAGCTTAGTGCAAGGAAATAAACTTAATTTAATATAAGAATTGGCCATAGAAATTCAGATTGGGTATATGCTAAGAAACATATTTATTACATTCTGATCCTGCCCCAAGAAAGGTTAAAATGGCTTTGCTTGCTTGGTTTTGTTTAGTTAATGGGAGAATGTTTGTTCTTCCTCTATATTGCTATCATAAAACACACTGACCATTGTCTGTAGCCATTTGGTTTTGCTGTTTATAGTTGAGAGATGTTGCAATATTAAGTAGGGAAGTCTCTGTCACAGAAGAGAAATTATTTGAACCATAAATGATTATTTACAAATAAAGCCAGCTTATTCATCTGTGTTTTGTTTATGTTGCAAATTATCAGAGCTAAATGAGTCTTTTCCTTTAAACATCTCCTGAGTCCCAAGTTCCCTTCAGGCAGATTTTTAAATACCAGAGAATTTATTTTTCACTAACCACTATGAGCAAATATTTAACCTAATTTCCAAACTATCGCTTTGTAATTGTTGCCCCCTCATCATTCCCTAACTTTAGAATCGACATTAAAAATAAGGAGATTTTAAATTCAATGGAATAAACACTGAATATTTTCATGGGCTAGACCCCATGCTAGTTATTTAGGGTGCAAAAAATGCATGTAGTTCCTGGTATATTTGGAGATGAAAGGAAACCAGGGGATCCATAAATGTCAGCCTCTCTTTTTCATAAAGTCAAGACAGTGTTCAGAGTAGAAGGTAATGGGGAAGAAAAGCAGGCTCAAGTTCAAGGAAGGACTTAAGAAAAAGAACAAAGTTTAGGATTTGCCATTAAAATAAAGGCTAGCTTTTAATTGAGTACTATGTGCCAGGGAGTAGAAATATTGCTTCACATACACTGCCTTTTTAATTCATAAAGCAATCTTCCAATGTAGGTACTATTGTTCTTATTTTAGAGATTGAGGTTCAGAGAGGTTAAAGGGTTTGCCAAGGTCACACAAGACTAGTGAATCATGCCTATAAAAGGAATTGACTAGAAAGCTGTAAAGAATTGCTGCATGGCACTACGAACTATACTCAGTTTAACGTCCATGAATTTACAGTAATGCAAATCTACAGAACTACATAATTTCTTCTAGCAAGACTTAGCAACTCAAAAAAAAAAATAAGATAAAAGGCAATTCATTGTTCATCTGGGATTGACTGGGCTGATCTGATGGTTGTGGCTAAAGAGCCACGGTGGCAAAAGAACTGCACGTGCTGAAGAGTCCTGCGAAAATGAATGTTAGATTAGGAAGACGAGATAGTGCCACCAGCTGAGTTCTGATGTATTAGAAAAATTGAGCTGGATTGATAGGCTATAGGAGAGATTGAACAGAGGTCAAAAGCAAAGGAGAGATTGAACAGAGGTCAAGAAGTGAAAAAGATGAAAGAATAGCCATTGGTAGTCTCATCCTGTGTAATTGTGTTGTTCAAATTAGATTAAACATTTTTTATTCCATGACACAGTCTTAGGAGGTCCTGAGAACATGGGTCCCCCAAATTAGATTTAAATGTAGAGTTATGGAAGTAAAGATGGTTGATTCCCACAACTTTCAACCCATCCCACATGATTACACTAAGCTACTCATGGTAATCCCAGTCTCACTACTATGGGCTGATTTAGGACTAGGCCAGTAATCTATACGTCTTGGTGTTATGAGGGAAAGTTCAAGGAGCTTCTGGGAAATATTTTCTTAACTATAGAAAGGAGGCACTGGAAAAAAATCCACTCTAATTCTTCATTTGGATGATATAGTGTCTTGGTGCTTTGCCTGAAACTATTGCAGCCATCTTGCTACCAACTGAAGGATAAAGCCAATGCAGAGAGGAAGACAGAGCCCAAGGGAGTCATAGCAAAACAAAATCAGAACCCTGATAGATATACCTGAAGCTGCGTTATGTCTGAATTTCTTATTATGTGAGTTATAAACTTTTTTTTTTTTTTAAACAGGCTCTCGCTGTGGTATTCAAGCAGACTGTGCAGTGATGTAGCACAATGGTGTAGATCTATGCCCACTGTAGCCTCAACCTCCTGGGCTTAAGGGATCCTCCCACCTAAACCTCCTGAGTAGTTAGGACTACAGGTGCACACAATGATGCCCGGCTAATTTTTGTGTTTTTTGTAGAGACAGGGCTTTGCCATGTTGCCTAGGCTGGTCTCAAACTCCTGGGCTTATGCAATCCTCCTGCCTCAGCCTCCCAAAGTGCTGGGATTACAGGTGGTGATCCACTACCTCTGGCCTCCCTTATCTTTTAAGGCAAATTAAACTTTGGTTTGCAGCCAAAGTCGTCCTAAATGATTCAAGAATGGTTTCAGATAATGACAGGATAGTTTTATAACTGTAACCAGTATGGAATAAAATCTGAAGATGACAAGCAGAGAATGAGAATGACCTGATCTAAACAGTGTGAGTCTTAAGAGAAGGAAGTTTGGATTGGTGAGGTGAGAGGAATGATCTAGGAATAGCAATAGTACAGGATACTAAAAGCCATTGCTACATATGTAATAATAAAAATAATTTGTTCACTTAACTATTGAATGCCTATAAAATACTAGAATTATGCTCTGTGCTGAAGACACATGGTGAGCAAAAAGTAGACATAGTCTCTGCCCTTAATGAAGCTTTGAATCCAGTAGAGGATATTGACAGTAATCAAGTAATCACACAAATATAAAATTACATCAGCTACAACTAAAATTATATCTGCTGCAAACAAGAAGTTTAGAGTTCTAAGATGGGATGGAAAAAATGCACACAGTAAAAAAAATTCCCTCTCATTTCAAATGAATATAAATGCTATATAAAATTATATTAAATATTTTAAAATGTAGAGCTTGAGAGAGAGAGAGAGAAGAGACAGAGAAAGAAGTCTTAAGATATGAGAAATAGAGGGAATGTGTTTAGTGGGAGCTTAGGTACAAAGCCCTTAGAGGACTCAGATGAGATACAAGTCCTTGGGACTGGGATTTTAGTGCCCTATGTGGAAGGAAGTTTAAATCATAAGATTCCAATGCTGTGCTGAGTCAGAACTGGGTTTACTCTATAAAATTGAACACTAGGAACATGTTGTTCATGGATGAACTGGGACTGGAGAATCTCCACACATTTGCCCAAGTTTATGAACAAAAGTTAGGCATTTGTCCTGGCTTAAGACCAAAGCCTCTATCTATACCTCACATAATGTGGGGCTCAGATTGCATTACTCCAGTTGACCAAAACTTCAGGGTGGGAAGAAGGGAAGTAGGAAGTTTGAAATAGCCATTGTGGAGAATGGCTGAGTCAATTACTATTTTATGACTGAACTCCTGTGACCTATTGTGTGACTTCCGCCAGCAGCACTTGGTGTGGACAGATAGGGAAGGAACAGATGAGTGAATTCATTTGGAATCAGGGATTTGCCAGAGCAGATCAAGGTGATGAACAAAACAGAGGTTAAAGAGAATTCTGACTACAGGAAGGAGTGTTTTTGAAATCCTGAGCTCTGGACATTAATCTGGAGACAAGGAAATGAAGAAAAGAGATGCTAAAAGAGTTATTAGGTTACTGCTATAAAGAGGTTGCTGAAAATTCTGATGGGAGTGTTGAACAAGCAACTGTAAGGAAAGGAAACTGTGGTCACAGATACCTATATATGGATTAGTAATTTTATAAGTGGATCAATTAGAAGTGCTAATGATTAGCATGAGAGTACATGGAAGAAGTGGAGAGGAGGAGGCCACGACTGATTAGGAGATCAAGGAGCTCAGAGTTAATGGCATAGAATGGGTCATCAATGTCATCACCACCCATAAGTAATGTGGAAAGAAGACAGGAATTGAGGTAGAGATTAGACAGGTGCCAAGATTTTAGAATTAATACTAAGGAAATTATTGGGAATGTTGATATGAAACGGCAAGCTGTAGGGTAGAGGGTAATAAAGTTTAATGGAATAAGCTTCAGTGGAGAGGGATTTTTATGAGATGGTGGAGAAATGAAGTGGAAATGGTGAGCTACAAGAGGAAATTGGCTCCATTTTCTGGCCCTATGGTAAATAGGGTTAGTGAAAGTAAATGGGCCAGGCAGGGTGGGTCACATCTATCCCTGCATTTTGGGAGGCTGAAGGGAGAGGATCACTTGAGCCCAGGAGGAAGAGGCTACAGTGAGCCGTGGTCACACCACTGGGCTCCAGCCTGAGCAAGAGAGCAAAACTCTTACTCAAAAAAAAATAAAAAATAAAAAAAAAATAAGGTAAACAGCCATAGCAACTTTTAGTTTTCTTAGAAAAGAGCCATATTTAAAGGCAAGGAAGCAGAGAGAGAGAGAGAGAGAGAGACAGAGGACTCAGGCAATAGTTGAAAATAGAGAGATAGTTGTCACTGGCTATGGAACAGTGATTCTAGAGAGAATGGTAAACAGTTTGAGATGTGAGGGAATATAGAGTGGCTGGCTCAAGAGTAAGGAAGCAGCAAGCTTGATGGGGATTTCATTTATGCTTTGATTGGTTAAAAGGTAATGAGAAGCCCCCCCCCATCCTTTTTTTGAGACAGAGTCTCACTGTGACACCCAGGCTGGAGTGCAGTGGTGCAATCTCAGCTCACTGCAACCTCAGCCTCCCAGGTTCAAGTGATTCTCGTGCCTCAGCTTCTCAAGTAGATGGAATTATAGGCATGTGCCACCACACCCGGCTAATTTTTGTATTTTTAGTAGAGATGGGGTTTTGCCATGTTGGCCAGGCTGGTCTTGAACTCTTAACATCAAGCAATCTGCTGCCTCATCCTCCCAAAATGCTGAAATCACAGGTGTGAGCCACCGCGCTCAGCCCTTGGTGGTCTTTTTGAGGAAAGTAGTCGTGGGTCCTAGTAGCTAGTAGAGTTAGCTTCCTCGACTGAGATGATGGTGAATCCAAGATCTGTAGATGAAACTAGTTCTTAGATGAGCTGCTATTTATTGATGAATATTCCATGACAAGTATTTATTTTATTTAAACTTCACAATAACCTTCTGAGTTAAGTATAATTATTCTAATTTTACAAATAAGAAAACAGAGACTTAGAAAGACTAAGTTTACAAAGCCAGAGGTTGTCACCAGGGGTTTTGAGCTATAAAGATCATGAAAGTTTTGTTTGACCAACATGTTTTCAAAGGACATACATATAGCTCGGCAGTTGGAAGACTTACACCTAGACCATCTTACTAGTTTTTAAGGTCTGTGGATTATTCCTGTGAGCATCTAAATTTGCTAGCCTCATTTAAGCTAGATATATCTGATGGCGTATTTTGTATATTCTAAATAAATCATTTAACAAGAAAAGTCAAGTTTCATCTCTACCATGACAGTGTAACCACCCTAAACAACTCTAAAACTGGACAAAATATATAAGGCAATTGCTTTCGAGTACTGGACCACAAGAAATGCAGGATCATAATCCTCAAGAGAAGGAATATAATATATGAGATAAACTTCACATTTTCCCTGGATTGTTGCCTGGGGGCAATTTCCAGATGACTGGGTAGGAAGGTGAAGCCCAAGCAGAGCATAGCAGCCTCACTGAGCTAATGAGGCAGGAGTCAGAACTTGGAGCTACTGAAGCAGCTGGATTATGGCTTGGGAGATAAAGTAGCTGCACAAAGAAGGAGGGGTCAAGAAGTCTGCATGGTGGTGTCCAATGAGTTATTGGCTAAAGACTGAGCTGTACATACAAAGGGTGCATCTCCACAGCAAACTGTAGCTGATGCAGACTGAGCTGACTGGAGATAAGAGAGGTCACATAGTGGTCAGAGATGTTGGGTTTCTAGTTGAGACAGTGTTGAGAGGCCTTGCTCAGAATCGTGAACATTAAGTTGAGATTCCAGAAATGCCCTAGGGAATAAGGACCATTACCATAAGTAAAAGCCACCCCCTAAAAATAAGGGGAACAAGGGGCAAACAAATATTTGAAGATACAATGTCTGAAAATTCCTCAAATTGATGATAAACCAAACCTACAACTTCAAGAAGCCTAGAGAACTCAAATAGCATAAACTAAAAGAAAATCAAAATCAAACCTAGATATATTATCGTCAAAGTAAAGATAAATTTTTAAAGGAGCTATAGGGGAAAAAGACATTAAATATAGGAGGCTGGGCACGGTGGCCTGTAATCCCAGCACTTTGGGAGCCCAAGGCAAGTGGATCATTTGAGGTCAGGAATTCAAGACCAGCCTGGCCAACATGGTGAAACCTTGTCTCTACTAAAAAATACAATAATTAGCCGTGCGTGGTGATGTGGCCTGTAATCCCAGCTACTTGGGAAGCTGAGGCAAGAGAATCACTTGAACCAGGAAGGCAGAGGCTGCAATGAGCTGACATTGCTCCATTGTACCCCAACCTGGGTGACAGAGACTCCACATCCCCCTCCACCAAAAAAAAAAAAAAAAGGGAAAACAAGGATACAAAAGATGGCTGATTTTTTATCATAAACAGTGGAGATTAGCAGACAAGGGAATGTCATCTTTAAAATGCTAAAGAATTTCAGCATTTTCTTTAAAAGAATAAAAACTACCTGAAATTGTTAGCCAGTGACTCTATTCTCTAAAAATGAGAATGATATATAGACATTTTCAGAAAAAGAATAGCTAGGAGAATTTGTATACAGCAGACTTGCAATATACGAAATGCTAAAGGAAGTTATTTAGGCTGAAGGAAATGATACATCAGAGGAAAAGTGTTAACACAAAGGAATAAAAAACTCTAGAAATGGTAAATATTTTAGTAGATGTAAAAAGCTAGCATTTTTTGCTCTTAATTTCCATGAAAGACAACTGACGACTTAAAGCAAAAATAATGGCAATGTGTTGTAAGGTTTATATCATATGTAGAAGAATTTATGATGACAATAACACAAGGAATGAGGGTAAATAAAATTATTGCACAAAACAACTCCCTTTACAATAGTATAAAAAATAAATACAATACTCAGGAATAAATTTAACAAAGAAAGTTCAAAATTTAACAACTGAAAACTATAGCACATCATTGAAAAAGTGGAAGACCTAAATAAATGGAATAATTGGAAAGACAGTCTGTATTCATGAATTGGAAGGCTTAATATTGTTAAGAGGCCTGGACAACATAGCAAGACCTAATATCTACTAAAAATAAAAATTTTAAAAATATATATTATTAAGAGAGAAATTCTCCATAAATTAATCTATACTTCAATGCAATTCCTGTCAAAATCCCAGGTGACATTTTTCCCCTAAAACCATGCTGATCATACAATTAATGTGATTCAAAGAATCCAGAATAGTTGAAACAATTTTACAAAAGAAGAACAAGCCGGGCATAACGGCAGGTGCCTGTAGTCCCAGCTACACAGGAGACTGAGGTGGGAGGATCATTTGAGCCCAGGAAGGAGTTCAAAGTAGCAACAAGCTGTTATTGCACAACTGTACTCCAGCCTGGGTAACAGAGTGAGAACCCATCCCTAAAAAATGAACAAGGTGCAAAGTTAAAGGACACATGCATCAATTTTAACACTTTCTATAAAGCTATAGTAATCAAGACAGGATGGTACTTTCATACAGATAGACATACAAATCAATGAAATATAATTGAGAATCTAGAAATAAACCCATATATTTACGGTCAATTGATATCTGGCAAAACACCAATTGATATCTGGCAAAATTTAATGTAAAAGAATGGGCTTTTCAACAAATATTGCTGATAAAACTGTATGTTCATATGCAATACAATGAAATTCAACCCTTACCTCACACCATGTCAAAAATTACCTCAAAATGATTAACATAAAGACCAAAACAAAAGAGCTAAAACTATAAAACTTAGGAGAAAGTGTAGTACAAATCTTTACAGCTTGGATTAAGCAGTGGTTTCTTAGATATGACACCAAAAGCTCAAATAACAAAAGAAAAAAGATAAATTGGACTTCTTCACAATTAAAAACTCATGCACTTAAAAAAAACCTATCAAAGTGAAAAGAAAACTCACAGAATGGGAGAAAATATTGGCAAATCATTTGTTTGATAAAGAATTTGCATCCAGAATGTATATTCTTAAAAGTCAGCAAATAACTCAACTAAAAATGGGCAAAGGATTTGAACAGATTTCTCCAAAGAAAACACATTAATGTGCTTTCATGTGCATTGAGCACATGAGAGCATGTTCAACATCTGTCCAGGTACGGTGGCCCAGGCCTTTAATCCTAGCACTTTCAGATGTGGAGGTGGGGACTTGAGGTCAGGTGTTCAAGACCAGCCTGGCCAACATGCTGAAACCCTGTTTCTACTAAAAATACAAAAAAAAAATTAGCTGGGTGTAGTGGTGCATGCCTGTAATCCCAGCAACTCAGGTAGCCGAGGCATAAGAATTGCTTGAACCTGGGAGTTGGAGGTTGCAGTGAGTCAAGATCATGCCACTGCACTCCAGTCTCCAGCTTGGGTGACAGAGTGAGACTCTATCTCAAAATAAAAAGTCATTAGTTACCAGGAAATACAAATGAGATACCACTTTACGCCCAATAGAATAGTTAAAATTTTGTAAATGGACAATAGTAAGTGTTGATAAGGATGTGGAAAATTGGAACCGTTGTACATTGTTGGTAGGATTGTAAAATGGTGCAGCTACTTTAGAAAACAGTTTGGCAGTTCTTCTCCCAACACAGAGTAATCATATGATCTAGCAATTCTGCTCCTAGGTATATATACCAAGAAAACTGAAAACATATGTTCACATACAAATTTGTACACATTTTGAATGGTATTTTCGTTAGGAAAAAAAAAACTTGTACACAATGTTCATGCGGAATTTTCATAATAGCCAAAAAGTGGATACCTTCCAAAGTCCATCAACTGATGAATGGATAAACAATGTGGTATGTCCATACAATGGAATATTATTCAGCAATAGAAAGGATTGACGCACTGATATGTGCTTTAACATGGTTGAACTTTAAAAACATAATGCTAAGTGAGAGAAGCCAAACACAAAAGGCCACAGACTGTATGCTTTCCTTTATGTTAAATGTCCAGAATAGGCAAATTCATATAGATAGAAGGTCAATTAGTGTTTGAAAGGGGCTTGGAAAAACAGGAATGAGGAGTGATTGGTAATGGTTGGGAGCTTCTTTGTAGAAATTAAAGTACTAATTAGATAATGATGATGACTGTACAACTCTTCAAACATACTAAAATTGATTCAATCCTACACCTTAAAATGGTGAATTTAATGGTATTTGAATTATATCTCAATTTTTAAACTTCTGAAGAACTCTATGGGAGGACATAAGGGCTCTTATTTGGGATAGAAAAATTCAATATTGAAAAGATGTCAACATTCCCTAAATTAGCCCATAAATTCCATGTAGATCCAATCAAAATCTTAATAGAACTTTTTTTGACTTAACAAAATGTTCCTAAATTCCACTGGAAAAATAAATGTGAAAGAATCATTTAAAAGTCTGAAAAATATAAAATGTAGGGTGGTAAGGCTATAGACTTAGCTCTTCTGGATATTATATATGTGTGTATTGAAATGTTTAAAACATATTTGAAATCACATTCAATGAGGTATTTTTCAATTTTTAATTTTTAAAATAATGCAAGTATACAGTTGGCCCTCTATATCCATTAGTTCCATATCCATAGATTCCAATCAATCACAGATAAATATTAGTGGGGGGGGGGGGGAAGATGGTTGCATTTGAACTGACCTTACAAAGGCCTATTTTCCTTGTCATTATTCCCTAAACAATACAGTATTAGCAACTATTTACATAGCATTTATATTGTATTAAGTAGTATACACGATCCAAACACGACTTAGAGTATACAAGAGGATGTTCGAAGGTTTTATGCAAATACTACACCATTTTCTATCAGGTACTTGAGCATCATGGATTTTGGTATTCATAAAGGTCATAGAACCAATCAGTCCACCCCTCTAGATACCTAGGGACAACCATATGACTTTTATAATTATAAAGCAATACATCATGCAAAAGCAAATTAACAAATAAATACTCCAACTATGCTTCTCCTTTTCCAATGCTAGTTTATTCTATTTCAGGCTGAATATTCCTTGTTTCAGTGTATCCTCATATACATGATTTCAAGTCCCTTTATCAGGGACTTGGTTTCTCTGAATATAGGTTAATTTATGAATAGCCTCCTAGAATTTGGCACCTAACCTGAATACATTTGATGTGGACTGATTGGCATAAAATAAAGGTCAATTTTCTTGTTATTCTAGTTACTTCATTTACATTAATGCATCCTAAAATCATATTAGCCTTTTTAAGTAGCTGATTCATAATGTTGACTGATACTACTAACTAAAGCCCTATGACATTTTCAATCATTAGCGCTGCTAAGCCCAAACTGTCTTTATTATCTTGTCCCTTGTGCAGTTGATATTTGGAATAAAGTGGCCTTAACTTTATTTCTATCAAATTATATCTTGATCTAGTTGTCCCAATTCATTGTATTTCCAATTGTCCAAAATATTCATTAACTCTGCCGGCTCTGTGATATCTGAAAATTTGAAAGGGACAATCTTTAGATCATCATCCCAGTGACTGATGAAAATGATTACTGGGATATCTTGGGGGACACAGACTGCAGCATAATATGAAAATCACCTTCTACATTATCCGTTTCCTTCATGTTTCTGGCATCTAGCCCAGAGGTGTGCAGACCTCAATGCATTTAAGAGTCTCCTGGTCAGCTTATAAATTCCCTAGACTCAGGTCTAGGGATTCGAACTCAGTGGTCTAGAATAGTGTCCAACAATTGACAGTTAAAACTAACATCCACTTTTAGATTTACAAAAGACTATTTGTCTTTATTGGTCATAAGCATGCCAGAGAAGTCATGTCACAAACCTTGCTGAAGGTGTAGACATTCTTGCTCTGTCGCCAGGCTGGAGTGCAGTGGCACAATCTTAGCTCACTGTATGTAACCTTTACTTCCTGGTTCAAGCGATTCTCCTGCCTCAGCCTCCTGAGTAGCTGGGATTACAGGTATGTGCCACCACGCCCGGCTAATTTTTGTAGTTTTAGTAGAGACAGGGTTTCATCATGTTGGCCAGAATGGTCTCGATCTCCTGACCTCATGATCTGCCTGCCTCGACTTCCTAAAGTGCTGGGATTACAGGCTTCAGCCACTGCACCTGGCCTATAATTCTTCACTGATACTTAGTTTGACAGGATAAATATATTTGTGTTATCTTAATTTATATTTTATCTTCAATAATCAAATTGAAGACATTTTCATATTTTTCTTGGCCATTGCAAATTCCCTACTGATTCCTTTTTTCCATTTATCAATTGCTGTATTTTTTTCTAATAAATATGTAAGCTATCGTTGATATTTTTCATGTGTTATAAGGATTATAAATGGTTTTCTCAATTTCTTTGTTTCTCTGTTCTCAGTTTGTCATTTGTATTTTAACCTTTTATATATTGTTTTCTTCTATAGCAAGCATGTTTCTATTTCTTATGCAGAATAAGCTTTTATAAAAATTTCTGCCATCATTTGAAGTCATGCCAAAAACTGTTTCTCCAAGATTATGAATTCACTAACATTTTCTTTAGAATACAATATTCTGTATTGTTATATCTTTGATATCCTTATAATTTTTTATTTTTATACATTTCTAGAATACTTTAAAAATACAATTTTTGGAAAATCTGAATCAAATATGCTAATTGTTAAATGCTAACAATTAAAAAACTGCCTATATGTATCATGAGACTGGTTAATTATACAGAATATTCATAAGATAGAATTCTATGTGGCAAATGAGATTTTGCTCTAAAAGGCTATTTTCTGACATGAAAATATTCACTATTTAATGTTAAGTGAAACAAAGCAGAAATACATACACACATTTCAATTCTGTTAAAAATATCATATATATGTGCATAAAAGACGAAAAACTGAAAGGGAGACAAGACGGGTTGCTAAGATGTGCACAGAAATGTTAGCAGTGTTTGTCACTGTATAGTGGGGTAATGCATGTTTTCATATGCTGCTTACTTCTGACAATAAACATGTTTTAACAACAAAACACATGAAAATTAAAGCTAAAACTATATAATGTGTTAAATTCTAATAACTTGAAGCAAAATAGAACAATATGGTAAAGTACAAAGTGGGAACTACTTGGTTTTAGATGACCTGCATAATATTTGGAAGTTATTTAGACATTTTTCATTTTCAAACACAATGGGACTGTGATTGTGAATCATCAATGTCCAATCAAGTAAGTAATATAGCTACTATAAGCCCAGGTTTAACTACTTCTGTATTATATGCAAATACATATACAGCTGGGCACATTGGCTCACACCTGTAATCCCAACACTTTGGGAGGCCAAAGCAGGAGGATTGCTTGAGGCCAGGAGTTTGAGACCAGCCTGAGTAATATAGTAAGACCCTGGCTCTACAAAAATTAAGAACTCAGCCAGGTGTGGCAGTGCACATCTGTAGTGCCAGCTACTCAGGAGGCTGAGGCAGGAGGATTACTTGGGCCCAGGAGGTCAAGGCTATAGTGAGCCATGATCATGCCACTGCACTCCAGCTTGAGCAACAGCAAGACCCTGTCTCAATCAATCAATCAATATTTAAAATATAAAATAAAAAGTATATAAATACCATCTTTTACTGAAATGATTGATTCAGCATATTTCCTTAAACTCTATGTTTAAACAATTTATTATTGTTATTATATAGTAGAGATATAGCCTTGCTATGTTGCCAGGCTGGTCTCAAATTCCTAGACGCAAGTAATCCTCTTGCCTCAGCCTTCCAAAATATTGGGATTACAGGTATGAACCACCATACCTAGCCACATTTAAACGTTTATTAATAGTCAATTAAAAATACAATTCTGGAATAAAAGCTCCAACGACATGAAAATTAAGTGACTACTATATTGGGGGTCCCAAGTCCACCCCCAAGGTGTAATGGTTTGCTAGGAAGACTCACAGGACTCAGCATAAACCTATAGTCATGGCACAATTTATTACAGCAAAAATGTCAAAGCAAAATCAAGGCTAAACCCAGAGGAAATAATGTGTAGGCTTTCAAGAATTATCTCCCATTAGAGTCACATCAGGTGTACTTAGTTCCTCCAACAGCAAGCAGTGACAATATGTGTGAAATGTTATCTATGAAGGAGGCTCATTAGACTCAACACCCAAGATTTTTAATGGGGGCTGGTCACAGAGGTTACCTTCTGCCTAGCATGTTCCAGGACTCCAGACTTCAAGAAGAAAAGCAGGTTTTCGGTATACACCACATAGGTTGTATAAACCATCTGGGCACAGCAAGCCATTCTTACCAGTTCTGCAAATGGTGGAAATCTTCCAGAAATCCAAGTTTCCAGACACCAGTCAAGGCCTACCTTGCAAGGATGTCTTTCTAATGACAACAGTCTCAGAACTGTTCCGCTAACTCTTTTCTGTACATACATGTTCTCTCTTAAGGTACAGTTACCAAATTACCAGATGTGGGAATCATGCACACAAATGTATTAGATTCGTCCATACTCAGTTAAACAACAATAACAAAAAAGTAAATGAATAAAGTTTAATCAAAACTTTTATTTTTACTTTGAGACAGCATCCCAGGCACAATCAAGGCTCACTGCAGCTTCCTCCTCCTTGACTCAGGTGATCCTCCCACCTCAGCCTCCCAAGTAGCTTGGACTACAGGAGCGTACCACTACACCTGGCTATTTTTTGTATTTTTTCCTTTTTTAAATAGAGGCAGGGTCTCACTATGTTACCCAGGCTGGCTTTAAATTTTTGGGCTCAAGTGATCCTCTCACCTCTAGCTTCCCAAAGTTCTGGGATTTCAGGCATGAGCCACTGTACACGACCATTTACTTTTTGTAACCCAGAAATAAACTCTTTGATAAGCTACCAATTCAGAAGAGATCACAAATAAAAATATTACAATGTTTTCCTAGACTTGTCAAATTAATGCACATTCATTATAGAAAATGTGGAAAACCCAGAAAAATATCAAAGAAATAAAATTCACTGAAAGCCCCAAATCATAGATTACCATTGTTAACTGATATATTCTCAGTGGTAAATGTCTCTGCAACATAGGCATGCAAAGATAATTGTGGAATTAAAGAATAAATGCATAAATAATAGGATTCTACCTCAATGTTAATTTTTAAATACTTAGTATATTTGATAACTTTATTCACTGGATTCCCAGATTTATTGTTCAGTATTTTCTTTTTTTAAACTTTCATTTCCTCCTTATACCTAACTATCCTATAATGCTAAATCATTAAAAAACACTTAATTCTGCACAGATTTTCCTTAATTCAGACCTGTTACTTAATTATTTTATTAATTCTGATAATTTTTTGATTTACTCTTTAGAGTTTTCTGGTTACATGACCACAGTGAGTGTGACTTATGATACTTTGTTATATTTGATCACATATTATTCTCATTTCACTTTTAGTAGTTACATTTCCATTTTGAATTAATACTTGACTCAGTATAGTACTTTGAATCAAGACATTTCTGTTCTCCTTTCCATGCTGAAAAAAAAGAAAAAGAAAAACAAATAAATAATAAAGAAATTTCATATATTTTAGAATTCCCTTAGGATAGGTGTTTTGCTTAATATATTTTTAAAAATCAATCTTTTTATGTCTTTTAGTGTCTGCTCTTTCCAAATTTATGGAGGCTTTGTTATAGATAATGATGCTTACATACATATTTTTGCTTTTTTTTTTTTTTTACAGAAACAGATGTTGCAGGATGTTTATCTGTTTTCCAGTTAGGATGTTGGACTAAAAGTTAGCGAGGGGACAATGGATTTTTCCCTTGACTGAGTACTGGAGGAATAAAGGGGCCTGGACTCCCTTGCAGGGCACAAGGTCAAAGACACACTTGATTTGGAGATGTGAACCAGTTTCTGCAACTTGCAAACGGGGGATAAAAAGATAGATTCTCTGGAGGATCCTAAGAATGAGGAATTGGTTTAGCCTTGTGAACCCTGGAAATATTCATATTTAATGTCCTGGATTTTCTTTTACATGGCAAATCTCCTTTTGTTCTCTGGTACTGTCAATAGAGTTTGCTTAATTGTTATAGACTGATCTTAGCTGAGCTCAGGGTATTAATTGATAGGCCTATGTTTATATTTGGAATGAAATTGTATAGGGAAAGTAATCATGGCCTAAGGAAGCCAGTGAAGAAATAATACATAATTATTCAAAGATCAGAGATGCAGTTCAGAGTGGGGCTGCTGGCTGAAGCACACAGTGAAAACCAGGACTGATCTGGTGATGTGGGTGTATTCTCCAGGGAGTCTCAGAGACCTTGGGACTGTGGTCAAACATAATGAGGGCATGGACCCTTTCATTTAGAATTAAAGGGAAGTGCTACTTCTGACAACTGTAGAGGCCAGGACCTCTGGATTATAAAACCAATAAATTCTTGTAACAGGCAGTCAAGGAGACAGAATCTACTTTTCCAGATGCTTTTGTGTTTTCCTGCTGCACCGTCTACGATTACTGTTCTAAAGCTCTATTTCTAAATGTATGATAAACTAAATATAGATGAAGGTACAACAAATGTGGCAACTTTCTATATAGTAATATATACAGAGAGCCACAAAATATTTGTGTAACTAACTCTTCTAATTCTACTTAATGGAAACATTTTAAAATAACAAAAAATATAGAGGAAAGCATGAAAAAAGTAAAAGTAAAGTAAATACGAGTTAACAAAAATGCCTTAAAACTTTGGAATAAACAAAAAAGTATTACTAGGAATAACACTGATGAATAGTGATAAGGAAAAACATATTTTTTAAACCACTAACACAGTATAAAAGTTTTGGAATTACATATAAGCTTGAAGAGATGAGCAAAACAGGCAGCAACACGAATGCAAAATAGCCAATAATATTCTAGGCAATTAAAGGTATTTAATAATTTACAATATTAAAAAGTATGAGGACAATATTATGCTCTCTACAAAACAGGCTCCCATGGCTCAGAGTTCCTGGTAGAATGGAGAGGAGTCCACCACTGCACCAGTGGGACACTCTTTACTGTCTTCACTATCTATTCTTTATTAATTACTTAGCCTTCATTAACTGTTCGTTATTATGTACTCTTCACTATTATTCTTATGTATGTTGAGGGTAGGGCTTACATCTTCCTTAGGAAACAGTAATAGCCCCTAGTAATAACTGTCTTTGTACTTGTGCATAAGCACCAACACACATGGAAATATTATGTGAAAAAAGGGTCCATCATAGTGCGATTTATACCGGAAGAAAATGCAGATAACCTAAAATGCCCAGGAGTAGGAAATAGTTAAACATCCCATCACATGTTAGCTCAGTAACATATTTTGGAACTCTTAGAAAATCATGATTTTAAAGACACGACCTGGGAAAATTCTTGATTGAATAGTAGATGTAAAAACAATGTAAAATATACAGAGGTAATGAGCATATGTCAAATTTATAAAACATATTTAGAGCAAACATAAAATGCTAATGACAGTTGTTACGGTGATAGGTTATGATTTTTTTTTGTAGTTTTGGTAGAGTGAAGTTACTTTTATAAGTAAAATTACATGTGAAAATATAGATGAAGTCTCTCGTTTGCATCCATGGTTTTTTGAGCCATAAGCTAAAATCCTTAAGGTAATTAGGAAAATGTGGCAGCCAGGTAGCCACAAATTCCCATTTTCAGCCCTCCTAGCAGGTGCTTCTAAAGAGCTCAGAATCCCGATACCTACATATCATGTTGATTCAGCCATGTGAGCGTTTTTAAGGAGGAATACCAAGAGAAAACTCTTGTGGGATACATAAATGATAAACCTTCAGAAGAAAAAGGGTAGTGCTCTAATATTGAGCAACTGCATACATTTTTATTTCCAGGTAAAGATCACCCTTTGAAAAAACTAAGGAGCCTGTCTGTCCCTATGGGGTAAGCTTAAAATTATGTGAAGTGGTCAGGTCACCTTGTGACCTGTGGTAGAAAATAGTAGCAAAGAAAGAAACAGAAAATATCAGAATCTGAAATTTCACCAATTCACGATAACCACACCCCCTCCTCGACCTTCCTGGAAGAAAAGGAACAGAGAAAGGAGAAAATATTCTGTCTTCCTCAGATTCCAGCCCAACCCTTTCCACTGTCCAGACTCTACCATCTGTGAATTTATAACCCCACTCTTTCTTCCTCCCCCATTTCCAGTCTTCTCAGTTAAGCCTTCTGTAGCAAATGGACGAGTTAAGACCTAGTGTGTTGTTTCCCTTTTAGTAATTAAAGCGCATGAACAAGATTGCCTTACATTTATTCAGCACACGTTTTGATTTCACTTCATGCCCAGAGACATCTGGCAACCTTTATAGGCCAGTAATTTAATACTACAGGTAGGCTAATCATTTGTGTCCCTTCAAATAGATATCATTAGGTCTGTGTGTGACCTTTACTTAAAAATGAGACTGAGTGCTACACCAGTAGGACCAGGGTCACAGTTTTCAGCCTCTTCTGCACTCTCCCGGGACCAGAGACCCATCAACTGTGACTCAAGCATGCTTCCTAGAAGCCAATTCCTCCCATCCTGGGTGCTTATTACCTAGCAAACACCCTCCAACCACCTACAGAGCTCTCCCTGAGAGTAGTGCTAACTACAATTTTGTCCATCAGTTACCATCTCAGCAGTGCTTCAGCACCCTGACAACTAGAGGCCCAGGCAGCTGTCATGTCGGCTCACTTGTTCCCCCCATTATAGGAAGTAAGCTCCCTGGAACAAAATCAGAGTGGTTAACTTTGATGGAGAAAGAAAGATTGTCTAGGAAAGAGCAAAAGAAACTTTCTGTGCAAAAGCCATGTTCTATATCTTAATAGGGGTTTGGGCTACACCAATGGATGCATTTGTTAAAACTTAGGAAATTAACATGAAGATTTGTGCATTTCTTTGTATGTAAATTTTACATCAAAAGAAAAAAATTATAAATGAATATTTAACTCTTGATGATATGCATGATACAGAATAGCGACATTAGTATATTAAGGTCTACAATTTTCTTTGAATTGCATAAACAAGAAAAGGATGGATAGTAAGACTGTTAGGTGGATAGAAAGACTGTTAGATGGATAGATATGTGACAAAGCAAGCATAGTAAGATGTTAATAATAGAATATAGATAATGGGCATGGGGTGTTCATCATAGAATTTGTTCAACTTAGCTGTATGTTTGAAAAAATTGGATAATAAAATGGTGGAGGGAAAAAAAATCAACTCACATCCTCAGGTCAAACTCTAAATAAATTTTGAAGTAACTACATTACATTACTGTATCAGTCTCCAGCGACCTCCTCCACTCCTGATCATCTTAAATATTTGGAGTTACAGCTTCATTCTCTCAAAAATAGAACAAACAGCCTACGTTGTTTCGGTAGACTGCTAACACTGTGAACCTCACAAGGTTCAACTTCAATTACTTTGCCTAATCTGGAGTATGAGAGTATTAATGAAGATTCTTTGGTTGTGATCAGCAACTGACTCTAACTTAAGCAAATGGAGAATTTATGGAAGGGATATAGGAAAGTTCACAGGACTCATAGGACTGAGAAAGCGAGGCATAAAACATACAGAAATTAGACTGCTCCAGAGAGTGTAGTATAGTATTGGAAGTGTAGTATTGCCCCAGGAACTGACGCTGTCATGAAAGAACTCCAATAATTAACAGACTTTCATCATTCTGCTCTAAATTTCAGGCAGATAATTTCCAACTGGTCTTCCTTGCCCATTAGACTGTACGCAATGGAGAAAGATCATTTCCAAATGGAGATTCAGATGCTATTACCAAAAGAAACTGGAATGGATGCTAAATAGCCTAAAATCGAAGCAAAAAAATTAAACACTACAAGTGTACTTACATTTTTCTGTCGCTAATAACAAGACACTTAATACCATTTACTTGCTAAACACCACTCTTTTTCACTTGCTTCTGCCTCTCTTGTTTTGTCATTCCAACTCTGTCTTGTGATCATCTTAATATTTCAACCAAAATTTTCTAGGTTCTATCTGCTCCCCTTCTTAGCCTCAGAATGCAGTATTTCACAAGGAAGCTTAACCTCTCCAATATCCACTCCCAGCACTGACTTAGAATTTAATACTTCCCTAGTTCACATGCTGGATCCCACACTGGTGCATCTCAACACTTGGGGTGTTTGGATTTATTTTCCAATCGGAAAGTTCTAATCTAGATATGAGTGAAGATGAGACTTAGATCCATCTGCTTGTCCAACACATCACAGCAGAACCTGAGTGCCAGGCATGGTGGCTCACACCTGTAATCCCAGCACTTTGGGAGGCCAAAGCGGGTGGATCATGAGGTCAGGCGTTCAAGACCAGCCTGGCCAAGATGGTGAAATCCCATCTCTACTAAAAACACAAAAATTAGCTGGGCATAGTGGCAGGTACCTGTAATCCCAGCTACTCGGGAGGCTGAGGCAGAGAATTGCTTGAACTCGAGAGGCAGAGGTTGCAGTGAGCCAAGATCGTGCCACTGCACTCCAGCCTGTCTCAAAAAAAGAAAAAAAAAAAAAAAAAAAAAGAGCCTGAGCTAGCCCAGGAATCGGTCTGACTCCCCCTAGTGCCACTCCAAAACAGGAGTTTTTAACAAGTGGCTTCATAAGAGAGCTGCTACCTAGACACAGGAGAGTAATGAACATATGTAAAGTAAGGTATATCATTTTAAGCAACTGGATCTGAAAGAACTAACTAGTTTATCCAGAATTTTTGATTAGGGAACAGAGACTTGGATCTAGAGCTGCACATTTGGGCCATGTTTATGTAAGTCAGGAGAAAGCCTGGCTCCAGGCTGACACACTAGCACAGTTGTTGCTGTTGCCGTTTGGGGTAATCTGGAGCACACCCAGCAAGAATTGGCCCTGCAACGTGGGAGGCCAGAAGCCAGCTAGAGTTGTTCTCTCCATGGGTACCACACCCCTAGATTTTCAGGGTGTCCTCACACTACTGGCTCCATTGTGAAAGGGCACACCCATCAGCAGATAGCAACTTAGGGGGTTCCCATCACCACTTGATTTTCCAAGTTCTGACTTCATTTTCTCTAGGGCATTTTCTCCTCGTTTTCCTGGTTGCAGGGAACCATAGCTGCTTTATTCGGTTATGTTTGGCCTACAGTATGGAATAATAATTGGGTTAAGTGTCTACAGCTGCTTGTTCATATTTAGAAAATGTTTCTTCTAGTTCTGGCTTCATAAATTATTAATTGTCTGAGAATGGGAAAAACCATTCAAATATCTCTAAATCGTAGTTTCTTCATCTGTAAAAAAACCCAAAATCTATCATATCTACTTCAGATTGCTATGCGAATTGAATGTCATAAATTTTGGCCATTCAACTACAGGCATCTAATGTATTCCTGATAAAAATCACAGAAGTTCTATATTTAACTTTTTAAAAATTTTAAGTCTGGTGTTTACCTACAATCTCTTTGCTTTAAAAATATATAAAAGATTAAATGTAATGATTATTAAAAGGATACATAAATCTTTAGTTTTTAAATAAAGAGAAATTCAAAACATTAAAAATCACCTATAACCTCACCATTGTATGAATTTTGGAAAACTTATTGAACAAAATTAGCATCAGCGATAAATGTTATTTCGTAAACTATATTTTTGTTTCACAAGATGTTGCAAATGTGAACTTGTGAAAAACAGTTGGCAAAACGTGAAATATCTTACAAATGTTTCCAATTACTGTCATCATAACAGTTATTTTTACTATCAACTCAGCAAAATTTATTAATTTTCTTAGGATAGTGATTAGTTGTAAGATTGTATCTCCATTCTTAAAAAGCAGTATGGTATTTAAAATAAAACAAGCCAAAATATACAGAACGCTGAGAGCTAAACAGAGTTTAATGCCTCTGAAAAGGACTCACAGATGTGAACTTGTTAAAGTACTCTGCTCTAATGAAGAGGAGTCTGGGGTTTGGAGTCATATATACCTGATTGGAATCCTAGCTCTGCCTCTCTAAGTCTCTGTTACTCTGCCTATTAGCAAAACAAAATATAGTTCTTATCCTAAAATTTGTTTACTATTTAAAATACTTACACATAGGGAAAAATAGTAAGTAGTACCTATCTTAAAATATTACTACATATAGCCAGGCACAGTGGCTCACACCTGTAATCCCTGCATTTTGGGAGGCTGAGATGAGAAGATCCCTTGAGTCTAGGAGTTCAAGACCAGCCTGGTCAACATGGAAAAACCCTGTCTCTACAAAAAAAATACAAAAGTTAGCCAGGTATGGTGGTGCATGCCTGTAGTCCCAGCTACTCAGGAGGCTGAGATGGATGGACCCCGTTAGTCCAGAAAGTCAAGGCTGCAATGAGCTGTGATCACACCACTATACTCTAGCCTGGGCAACAGAGTGAGACCTTGTCCCAAAACAAAAGAAAAAAAAGTTACTACATTATTAATATTAGATTATAAATACTTAAATCATAAAAATAGGCCTTTAAAAATACTAAAGATGTTATGGTTTTCAAGGTTTTATATATATGATGTATATTAATATATATATATCAATATATGAGATATATAACAATATATGTGATATATATCTATATATCAATATGTGTATCAATATATCATGATTTTTATATAATCATATGTAAATATGTATTATATAATTATATCTGATATAATCATATGTGTATTTATAATTATATATGAATTTATATCTAAACATAAATTTTTACATATAATATATAAATTTATATGTAAATATTTACATAATTTATATAATTATAAACATATAGTAATTATACATATATAATTTTGTATCCATGATATATATCACATTTCCATATTATGATATATAAGATATCACATATATAATATATATCATACACGATATATATATCACATATGTAATATGTATCATATATGATATATATCTATATTATAATATGTAATTATATAATTATATATCACATCTATGATATATGATATATAATTATATATTTCATATATGAATTTCATATATGATATATATCAATATATAATACATATCAATATATCAATATATAATGCATCAGTATATTTAATAGAGATACAGAGATGATAAATTATAACAAATTATGGTAAATTATCATGACAATGATATGTAAATTTTCAGCTATTTTATTAAAGTAAAAACAAACACAAGAGGCCCTCTACTGGCAACTGTCCACCAGAATAAGCACTCTCATCCAAAAGGGGTGGTGGCCAAAAGTGTGATAGTATCTTAGGAAGAAACTTAGTAGTATGTAGCAAGATTCCTTAAAAACTGATAGTTATTTATCAATAATTTCCATGTTAAGACTATTTTCTTATTTACTTACTTAGAGACGGCCTTACTCCGCCACCCAGGCTAAAGTGCGGTGGCAGGACCTCAGCTCACTGCAGCCTCAACCTCCTGGGCTCAAGTGACCCCCCACCTCAGCCTCCTGAGTAGCTGGGACCACAGGTACCTGCAACCATGCCCAGCTAATTTTTGTATTCTTTGTAGAGACATGGTTTTACCATGTTGCCCAGGCTGGTCTCAAACTCCTGGGCTCAAGCAATCCACACACCATGGCCTCCCAAAGTGCTGGGATTATAGGCATAAGCCACCAGGCCCAGCCTCTATTTTCTAACAAAATTTAAATTATAAAATTTTTATCACGGATTTAATTATACCTTCTTTTAGTAAAAAAATATATCTTACAACAGGGGGAATAACTAAGAAAATCCGTCCATTCTGTGTAGATAAATAAATTTAAAATGTTTGTGTTATAAGGTATTAAAATGCAAATTTAAGATTATTTCATGGGCCTAATGTTATTCTATGTTGTTTCTCATGTTTAAACAAGAAGATGTCCATTCAGACTTTATTTTTGCCTACAATCAGAATATGTAGCTTATTTTCATTCTTCTTCCATTTATTTCCATCCTGACCAAATCTCTATCTCAGAAACACTAATGTACAGAGACTTTTAGTGTAACTCCAGGTCTCAGACTATAATAGAAAATTGAATGCAGTCTAAAGATTTATTTTGTTCAGATATACTACCATAGAAGCCTTTCCTGTACCCTCCATGTTTTTATTTCTTTCCTGACATGTAACTTTTTCACCCAAAGCAAACACATATCTTGGGAAATAACCCATCATCATACTCCACTACTTTAAGCTATGCAATTAGAGGAGGAAGAGGAGGAGGACGAGGAAGAGGAGGAGGAGAAGGGAGGGGAGAGGGGGAGAAGGGAGGGAGAGGAGGAGAAGGAGGAGGAGGAAGGAGGAGGAGGAAGGAGAAGGAGGAAGGAGGAAGAAGGAGGAGGAGGAGCAAGAGGAAGGAGGAGGAGGAAGGAGAATGAGGAAGGAGGAGGAAGGAGGAGGGAAAAAAATCTGAGTATCTCAACCGGGCACAGTGACTCACACTTGTAATCCCAGCACTTTGGGAGGTTGAGGTAGGAGGATCACCTGAGGTCAGGAGTTGGAGACCAGCCTGGCCAACATGGCGAAACCCTGTCTCTACTAAAAATATTAAAAGTTAGCCAGGTGTGGTGGTGAGTGTCTGTAGTCCCAGCTACTCAGGAGGCTGAAGCAGGAGAATCACTAGAATTCAGGAGGTGGAGGTTACAGTGAGCCCAGATTGTGCCACTGCACTCCAGCCTGGGTAACAGAGTGAGACTATGTCTCCAAAAAAAAAAAAAAAAAATCTGAATATCTGATGGGAAACAGTTTGAGAGGGAGGAAAGTATATTTGACACTATTACAAAATAATTCACATATATGAGGTCAGGAGAGAAACTGACCTTTTTCTGGCCAGTAAATCTTTTGCTTCTCAGAGGTAAGGCCAGATAGTGAAAAATCAAAATATCTCTCTGCTTTATTTTCCAACTTGCTGTGCTTAACGGCATTTGTAAGGAAGTCTGTATACGTTATAATCTTTTAGTTTTAATCCAGCCTCTGTGTCACTGCGTCTGGAAGAAGTTAGTTTTGTTCTCTGAAACATGCTCTCCTATTATCCATGGTTTGCATGGTCTTCATTAATTTAGTTTTATTTGGTTTTAGGGTCCTTATCTAGTTAGTTTTCTATACCATTAAAACTCTAATGGAATACTGGGAAAGAGTATATCACACATGGAGTTTTAAAAGCAAATTTGGTAGCACCAACTCTAAGTAAGTATTGTTAAAATAAACAGTTGCCATTACCTAGGAGTGTTTAAAATATCTTGACCTCAGATTACTGCTCTAAATTAGTTGCTGAGAATATCTTATTGTAAATAGATTTTTATATTTCTTTGAAAATTCAGTGCACATCACTTGATTCAATTACATAATTTCTTTTCATAAAAACCTATTTGCAATTCTGCTACTCATATCCATTTCTTCATTTGCCTTTCTTTCACTAGACAGATGGTCCCAAGGAGAACTTAACTGAGATGATTGGAGAAACAGGTAATATAAAAAGAGAAAAATAATTTTGTTTTGCTTACGGGCTTTTTAAAATGGTGACACCAGCTGAATTTGATTAATTTGCTTCAAGAACAAAAGAGTTCATTGAAAACAGCAGAGACGGCTTCTGGACGTAGACAAATGGAAATGGCAGCCAATAATGCATTAATAACATTTCAGGTTTATTTACCTACAGAAAGCTCAGAGGTTGAGAACTGCCTGCAAAACTGCAAGCCACCAAAAACACTGTTGAAAAATGAAACAATGGCAGCGGCACACCAAGCGGTTTTCATTAAATATAAAACCATGAGTGCAATTTAATTGGGATTTCCTTCCAGGGCCAGAAATGAGGTCTCTTCCCCCTGTCACAGCTGTGTCTTGCTGTGGCTTATGTGTGAACAGCTACATGCTGAGGGTCTTACAGGCACTCTTCACATCAAAGTTGTAAGTCAAGCTACTCCAGTGACTTTAAAGCAATTTAAATAAACACCCATCAGGGGAAAGAGGAAAAGCTGTGGTTAAGAAAAATGCAGAGTGTTTGGAACAATGAGAAGCAGCAGATATTATAGAGAACCACCTCATCCATCCCATGTGACAGGGCCAGGGATGTGACTCTCCCAAGTTTCTCAGAACTAGGCTGTCGTGAACACAGCAATGCATGGCCCAGTTCACCTTTCAAGAAAGGACTTGCTGTCCAGCCATGGGGAATGTGGTCAATGGTGAGCCTCCAACTGACAGCTCCTTCAGGGTCAGCCTCAGCTGCCTAGAGTTACTTTGCCCAAGGTCTTACCCTTCTCAGGGAAGCCTGAGATTGGTCATCTAATGACCAAGGAAGAAGGGGGTATAAAGGCTCAGCCATTACTGTACACAGTGTCATTCCAGATGCCATAATACAAATAAATAAATAGAAAAGTGCATGAAATCAAGAAATGAAAGTAGAGATTACTATCAGAAGATAGGATTCATATATAAAGCACATTCTGTAAAATTCTGTACACTAAATAGCAGTAGGCTACAAATTTGAGCTTAATAAGAATTAAGGCCAGGCAGGTAGGTGAATCACTTTAGGTCAGGAGTTCAAGATCAGCCTGGACAACATGATTAAACCCCGTTTCTACTAAAAATACAAAAATTAGCCAGGTGTGGTGGTGCATTCCTGTAATACCAGCTACTCGGGAGTCCAAGGTAGGAGAATCACTTGAACCTGGGAGGCAGAGGTTGCAGTGAGCTGAGATTGTGCCTCTGCACCCAAAACTGGCCAACAGAACAAGACTCTGTCTCAAAAGAAAAGAAAAGAATTGTGCTCTCTGAATTAGTAATGAATGAATAAATGCATGATTGCACGAAATATGTAATGACTACAAAGATTAGTAAGGAATATAACAATATCTGAAGACATGAAAAGACCAATCAATTCAGGTTGTAAAGAAAATCTTGCAAATATTCTTCCCAAAATAATCTCCAGATTTTATGCAATTCTAATAAAAATTCCAAAGGGTTTGGGAAATTGACAGAACCATTCTGAATGTCACCTGAAAGCAAAACAGACAGTAATAGCTACAATGTTTTAAGGTTTTTTTTTTCTTTTTTATCAGGCAGTCTCCTGAGCCAGAGCAGGCTCAGAGATTCCTGCTACAATATTTTGAACAACAAGAATAAACAGAGGGAATTGCATTACCAGATTCTAAAATATAATGAGACAATATTAAGAACAATATAAGATGTAAGCAAAGAAGACAGATGATACAATCACACTAAGGGATGAGACAGGAACAGACCCAAGTACACGTTAGAATTTAATACAAAACAATCATTTACTGCTTCTCCTGATTCTGAAATTTTGAAATTTTGGTAGGGCTCAGAATAGAGTTTATTTCTACCTTATGCTGTATTGACCACAGCAGCTCAACTGCTCCAGTGGCTGGAGGTTCCCAGATGGCTTTTTTATTTATTTATTTATTTTATTTTATTTATTTATTTTTTTTTTTTTTGACACAGGGTCTTGCTCTGTTACCCAGACTGGAGTGTAATGATGCTACCATAGCTCACTGCAGCCTCAAATTTTGCCTTCAAGCAATCCTCCTGCCTCAGCCTCCCAAAGTGCTGGGGTAATAGGTATGAGCCACAGCACCCAGTCTCCAACTTGTTTTATGGTGCTTATATAATCTTGACTTAAAAAAACATACTCAAGTATTGCAAGAAGGAGAATAAGCCAGATTTATTGTAAAACATAAATGTAAAAGTACCTACATCAATTATTATTAAATTGAACCAGCAATGTATAAAATAAATAATGCATTGAGTCCAATTTCAGATGCATTTACACCAAAAAGCCTAATTAATATAATTCAACCACTTTAGCAAAAGAAAAGAAATGAATATTTCAATGGATGGGGGAAATGAATTTTTATTATTCAAAAATAATTCATGATTTTAAAGAACTCTTAACAAATAAAAATGAAAATGAGCTTTCTCAACCTGATAAGCAGAATCTAATGAAAGCTTACAGCAATCACCCCAAATGGCAAGAAGTTAGATCATTCCCTTTGAAGACAGGAACATGATAAAGATACCATAATCAGTACTTCTATTCAACATTGTACTGGCCCTATCCAGAAAAGTAAGGAAAGAAGAAAAGATAAGTGTCATACAGGTTGGAGAGAAAGAAACAAAACAACAATTATTTCCTGATAGGTTGTTTTTTCCATTTAGAAACTCCAAGAAACTCTTCAAATAAATGATCAGAGAAAACAATACAGTTTAGGAAGATTGTTGGATAAAAGGTCACTATATAAAGTTAATTACATTCCCATACATGAATAATCCAATGAAATTGGTATATATCATTCAAAAATAACATAAAAGTTAGCTATTATAAATTACAAATAAAGCACATCTTAGTCCCAAATTCTTATGAATTAATATTAAGTTTTTAAATGAAACTATTGGACAACAAGAAATTATAGGTGAATATTTAGGTGAATGGAAAGAGATTTTCTAAGTGTAAAAGCCATAGAAGGAGTCATAAAGCAGATGATTGACAAACCAGATTCATAAAATATGTTAAGTGATATAAAAATATCATTAGCACTTAAGTGACAAACTAGAAAAATAGCCACAAATAAGACAAAGGGTTAATATCTTTAGTATACAAAGCATTGTTACATGGTCATCCCTGGTATATAAAGGGGGGTTGTTCTAGGACTCCCCCATACCCAAACCCATGCATACTCAAGTCCCACAGTCAGCCTTGTGGAACCAGCATGTATGAAAAGTCAGCCCTTCATACTCAGATTTTGCGTCTGTGAATACTACATATATATATATACTTTTTTTTTTTTTTTTTGAGACGGAGTCTCGTTCTGTCTCCATGCTGGAGTGCAGTGGCATGATCTCAGCTCATGGCACCCTCCACCTCCCAGGTACAAGCAATTCTCCTGCCTCAGCTTCCCAGGTAGCTGGAACTACAGGTGTGTGCCACCATGCTCAGCTAATTTTTGAATTTTTAGTAGAGACAGGGTCTCATCATGTTGGCCAGGATTGTCTTAATCTCCTGACCTCGTGATCCGCGTTAGCCTCCCAAAGTACTGGGATTACAGGCATGGGCCAATATTATATTTTTGATCTATGCATTTGTTGAAAAAAACTGCATATAAGTAAACCCTTGCAGTTTAAATCTGTGTATGTTCAAAGATCAACTGTAAATCTTAAAATCCACTGGAAAACACGAATGCTCCAAGAGAAATATTAGCAAAGAAATATGAGCAAGTAAATTCAGGCAAGAAAATATTACTAATAAACATGTAAATAAAATCTAGCCTCACCATTATAAAGTAATTGCTTATTAAAATAGCAGTGATATGTTACTTCTCAAAATAGAAAATGACAATCAAGAAAAAGTAATTTGTGTGCCATGAGATGGGTCCTTTTATACACTGCTATTAGAAGTTGAAGTTACATAACTACTCTCCAGACAATATTTTCCTAGCACAATTTAACAGTACCTATTACTTGACCCAGTAATTTTATATCTATTTATATATCCTGAAGAAATTAATTGTGTGTGTCTGTGTATACAAAGTGGTACATGACACTCACTACACTATAGAAACACTAGATGTGAAACAAACACAAAATTATAACTCAACAATAATGATTTCAAATTTTAACATATTTGGGAATTCTTCAGGGAGAATTTTGTGCAGAAGCCCAATATAAAAATTAGTCAAATATAGACTCTGAGAAGTCCAAGGGGATCCTGGAGCTTACCTTGTTCCCAATTCCTGCTCCCCCAAAGCCCTTGGTAGCCCCCAAGACTTTCATCTCAATGAATCCTCAAGACAACATGGGAAACTAAAAAAGAAAAAAAAAAAACACTGCTATATAATAAGACTATTGAAATCGTATATCGAAAGTTTATAATCTTGATGGGAAAAGTTCAGGATATCACATAAAAATTAATATACAAGATTACATTCTGTATGATTCCAACTAGATCAATATATGTATGTAAATATCCAGTGGCTATTTTTGTTTGGTTTTTCATCATCATCTGTATTTTTTTACTAAGATTATGTATTCCCTTCATAATTAGGGAGAAATGGGAAATCACAAACAAACATGTAGTTTCCACTCAGGCCCATTAGATCAGGATAACATTATTATATGCATCTGTAGAAAAAAAAATTGGAATTTTAAAGAAAATTTTATTAGAAACAGCTAAAATACTCTCCAATAACCTAACTCTGGGACATTTATCTTCAGCATTATTCAGGCACATCTGAAATCCATTACAGCCCCCCAGCTGGCTTCAGGAACCTCTGTGTGACTCCAGCCATCCCCACAGCAAATTGCCTCAGCTGTGGTCAAAATCAAAATTTCTCAGTTGCCTTGATTGACCTAGAAATGTTTTCTGTAATTTATGTGAAAGGGAAATGTTAGAGAATAATTTTTTTTAACTTTGTCTTATTAAAGTGGAGCCAAGAAATATTATCCGTCATTTAGATACCAGAAGAAAAATAACAAATATTTTGTAAATAAATGGAATCTCCAAAATAAAGTCAAAGAAAAATCACTGCTAGCCAGTATCTAGAGACACAAAGGGAAGGGTGATTTGATTTTTAATCTTGAATACCAGAAAGAGGCCATCTATAAGAACTGTATATACAGAAATAGCAGGTAGAACTTTTATTTTTCCTTCCTTCTTCCATTCAGTAAACAATTACCTAAAAATGTATAATGTGAAGATATTGTGCTAGGGACCTGAAATAGAAATTCATGCTAATGAGGGTAAGGATAAAGCAGAAATGTAAAGAAATGATTACAGTTTATTTAAGAGTGTTGTAATAAAGATGTGTGTAAGATGTTTCAGAAAGTCAACAGGGAAAGCCAGTAATTTCTTTCCTAGGAATAAAGGAACAGGACAAAGAAATTGAGAAGCGTGAATTGCAGGAGAGGATGGAGGCAAAAATATCCAGAGGGAATGACAGTATGATAATCCTTCATAAAAGGCAGAGAAATAGGGGAAGTGTGTACCACAAAAAAAAACTGACGAAGTTTTACATTGATGATCATGCATCTCAAATGGGCCCTTAGAGCCTCCTGGCATTTCAACTATATTTTTTCAGTACATTCACTCAATTTCTAAGATGACCAGTCATACCTTTTTTCTCTCCTCACATATCCCATGTTGGCCTGGCACAGTAGCTCATGCCTATAATCCCAGCACTTTGGGAGGCTGAAGTGTAAGGATCACTTGAGGCTAGGAGTTCAAATCAAGACCAGCCTGAGCAACATAGCAAGACTCTGTCTCTACAAAGAAATTTTAAAATTAGCCAAGTATTGTGGTGCATGCCTGTAGCCTGAGCTACTCAGGAGGATGAGGGCAGGAGGATCAATTGAGCTGAGGAGTTCAAGGCTGCAGTGCACTGACTGGGCCACTGCTCTCCAGCCTGGGCAACAAAACAAGACATTGTCTCCTAAAAAAAAAATTAAAGGAAAAACATCCCATGCATGTGCCCTGTGCTCTCTTTCAGATGATAACCCTGCTTCCTTTTTCACTGAGAAAACAGAAGCAATCAGAGTAGGCATTGACATGCACCAGCTACCACATCTACTGACATATTGGTATGTGTGCCTTGTTCTTAGCAGTCTAGGGCTGTGGATGACCTGTTGGCCTCTGAGCTGAGGCCACACCCTTCACTTGTGCAGTAGATCTCATCCGTCTTGTCAGCTCAAGAACAATATTGCTTCAACAATTGTTTCCTCTCTCTCCTGTACCTTCAATTCCGTTTCTCTACTCAGTCATTCATACCAGCCTACAAAAATGCTAGGTCTTAAAACAAAACCCTCCTTTACCCCAGCTACCATAACACATCTCTGCCTTTCTTTACTACAAAACTATAAAAGCTTGCCTATCCATGGCGGCTCCAATTCTGCTCTTCCCATCCTCTCTTGGGTGCATTCCTATCAGGCTTTTCTCCCAACCACTCTGCTGAAGCAGCTTTCATAAACATCTTCAGTTCGTCTCAATCACTTACACTCTATCCCACACACCCCCTGCACTACCACCATTTGACACCCGTATATTTACTTGCTCATTTGTTGTCAACTAACAAGGCTGTACATTCCACGCACTCATCCCAAGAGCCCAGAATGTTCTTTGGTACACAACAGGTACCCAATAAATATTTGTTAAATGAGTGAGAGAATGAATTCACATGGCTAAGATCATGCAACTGTCAAGTTGGGGGAAAAGAAATTCAAATTCAGATATATTGGGCTTTAAAATCACGTGCCCCAAAGGTCCATGCTACAACCTGGGCCTCTGATGGGGGTGACTGAAAGTAGTAGTATCATTAGTAAAGTCCACAACAGAAAAAAAAGAAAGGATTTGGGATGGAGAGTGTGAAATTGCTTAATATTTTGCAAAATAAGTGTAACATTAGACATTGCCTGCTTACTCAGAGGTGAGTAATCTGGCAGTCTCGGATATCTACTACACAATCCAGAATGAGAAATGGAACAACCACAGTCTCCAAATGACCTAAACAGATGTCACAAAGTCCCAACTTAGCCAGGCAGAGCTTCGCAGCTTCTCTCAGAGCCATAAGTTTAGGGTGAGGCATTCCAGCCACAGAGACTTAGAAGCTACCAACTATGAGAATGGAAAGAGAGAGAGCATGCCCCCACATACATACACACACAATTTCCAAAGGCCTTTGCAAGAACTGAAATGACCTGATCTAGTTTCGTTCAGCCTTAGCACAGCTCTTCACACCTCAACAGCCTTTTACACATCAGCAGTGATTCTGCAATGCAGCAGAATACAGGGTAACACAAGTCAATGTCATTCAGAACAAAGATCTGAGGTTGTGAAGATAAGACAAAGTTGTATTCACCATCTTCTTTTAAGAAGGCAGACAGATAATGCATATATTCCAGCAAGATATCCATAGAATCTGGTCGCAAGTGTTTAAAACTGGAATTGAGAAGATAAAATTTTTGAATAAATATCCATTTAATAAAAGATCTCAATTCCCAATTATGCTGGATAAATGGGACACTAGTGTACTTCTCTAAAGAATAAAAAATCAATAATGGACTTAATTTTTATATGCTTGACTCATGCCAAATGTATTTGAGAGGTAATATATATCACAACTCAGCATCGAGAAAGTAACACCTGATGTCAGCAATCTAATGCCAGCTTATATTCACTGGTCCAGAAGATTGAAGATTGCTTACTTTATTAGTTCTGTGATCTTTTAAAGAAAGAAAACAGTTTTGTGAGTAACTAAATATGCTTTTTCCAAGCTAGAGATTGGTTTTTCTAAGAATAGCAGTGGAATATTCTCAAAACTGGAAATAAACTGGCAGTACCCAGTGAAATTACAATAATCAGGCTGTTAATTCTGCAGACCAGAAAAAGAAAGAAATGAGAACTTAATACTAAAACTTTCCAATTTTTTCCACTCTTATTAGCACTTCTCTTCTCAGATTTCCTTGCTGGCATTAACCATAGTGTAATATATTAGAGCTTGTTTTTGTCACACATGTGAAGATTTATTTAACTTGAAAGTCCTCCCCAGTTCACGTGGATCGGAACCGTAACTAAACACCTTGTCACGTGTTTCTTATTGTGGATAGACATACATAGCTTTGCAAAGAATTATTATTATTCCAGTGTAGATATTTTTCCCAGACTTTCAAAAGATAGACTATACATCTTGAGAAACTAAAAAATTTGTTTATGATTTTTAATCAGCAAAAGAATGTATTCAAACATAGGACATGGAAAACAGTTCCTTCTCTGGAAAATGAGAAAACAAAGCATTTGAAAATCAATTTCTCTTTTTCTTTGAGCTAGATTTAAAGGTCTGTGGTTTAAAAAAGTATGACACAAAATAAAAGCCTTTTTTTCTGTACTCAGTAGTCTAAGTATCACATGACATACTTTAAAAATAGAAATTTTTGCTTTTGGGAGGAATTGAAAGTATTTCCTCGATGCCATTAGGACCATCACTCTGGCCAAATCTTTTAAAAGTTCCTATGACATCCAAACATATGAAACTCAAGGCAATACTGTAGGCTTAATTCTTATGATATATGAGTTACATATAAGCAAAAAGATGAGTTTGAATTCTCCATTCTACCTACTATCCTAGTGACCTTAAGCTATTATCTTCTATGCACCTTTATTATCTTCTATGAACCTGTTTGCTCATCTGCAAAAATGAGATACAAGTATAACATGTTTCATAGGGTTACTGAAAGAATTAAATGAGATAATGCATGTAAACCACCTTACATAGAGTAAATGTTCAAACATTATTATAAACTATTAGAATTGTGAACGTGACAGAGATCCCAATAAGTAACATGGCTCACTGTGAATGCATCTGATTTCTCTTGCTAGCACCACTTGCCTGCCTGGCGCATAGTCACCCAACATTTTCTTCTAAAATATTTTATAACGCCTTGACAAAGGGACAAATTTTAACCTAGATCCATGTTCTTTAATGACAAGAAATGTAATGGTTCTTCTCTATTCTCTTTGATCTAGCATCATTTCTAGATCAAATGAGATCTAGAGAACCGTTGGTCATGAACAGGAGAATGTTTTTGAGGATTTGGAAATTGGGGGAGCATGAGACTTACTCTTGGGAGAGTTGAAATAGGGGTAACATAAAGTGACATATGAAGAACATTCAGCCTAAGTGAGAAGAAACAAATCCCAATTTATGTCAATCAATGGCATATAATATAAAGGCCAGTCTAGCAGCTACTTTTTACCCTTACAACATGTCATTGTGCCTTGAGTCTTTTCTGTCTCTTTAAGGCAAAGTCCTTTCATGTGCTAGTTGTATTTAAAAAGCAACAGTGAACAGAAAGCAAAATTAACCCAGTATACTATGAACCAAGAAATCATGACAACAAAGAAAGTAACAGCTATACTGCTGGAAGACCAGAAAGGCGTCTTCAGGTAAGTTCAGTAGTTCCTGAACTACTGTGTAGCCTTCATCCAAATCCTGTCCAAAAAGGAAGCTTCAGTGCCTTCTGTTTTCATATCAGGCTTGATAAGTGTGTTTTGTCAAGTATTACCAATGGCTGACTTTGACATTAGAAAATGTTATTCTTCACACCAAAAAGAACCTGCAAAGCCCCTTCTTTGTTGCACTTCCTCATCCTCCATAATTATGCCCTTTCACCTCTGTTTTTTCCTTTCTTCTTCTTCTCTTTTTACTGCAGGATTTATAAAATCCTCTGAAACATGTTGTTTCCAGATGTAGGTCCCAAGTGCCCCGTCATTTACTTCCTGTCCAAGCACTGAGCAGATGGAATTACACAAGTTGGGCTGTATGAAACCACCCTCCAATGCCTTCATTAAACTCCAGGATTTTAAAGAGTCTGTCTAGTTCCTAGCAGGGACCTTTCCATACTTCCACCCCCAAAGCTGTAAATTACTACCTCATTAAACTCAATTGTAAATGATTAGGTGTCTGGAATGTACTTTCCTCTCCCTGCAGCCTCCTTGGAGAAATTACTACATTGCAGGCCTCCCTACTTAACTGAACACATTATTCAAGCAATGCAGGCTTTGGGTAGCTCACTGAGGAGGAGGTTTTATTTTTGTTAGGATATTAAAACTCTATTATCATTTAGTTTCAAAAGTGGAAGATTTGTGATCTTGCATTTCCTATTGAGCAATCACTCTTTTAACAAGAGAAAGCTGTAATCAACAGGCCTTTTTAAAGAATTTAGTTTTCCTTCTGCCACACAGGCAGTGGGAACTACAGAAATTTTGTTTTTTCTGAACATCAGTGAGATTATTTAAGATCTTTTAAAGGCTGCAATTGCTGCCATTAATGTCCATAGGTAAAGATCATCTGGGAAATATTTAAATTTTTTTTTAAACAAAGAGCAACAAAGAGTAACTCAAGATTTCAATACCTATTCACCTAATTCTGATTTTTTATGAGGTTTAATAATAAGAAAAAAAAACCAAACTTGAAGAATCTGGAAAGGTCATGGGGAAAGGGTTGGAGAGAGAGAAGGAGAGGAGGGGCTGTCACATTAAATAAATAATCTAGCCTAAGTTCCCAGCCTGGCTGCCATCATTTTAGCAGAAAAGGTAAAACTAATATTCCCCAAGGGACAAAAGCTCAGGTCAGTTCTCTTTCTTACAGAGGCTTTTGCCTCTTTAAGTTGTTGGCTTAGAGTTTTAAGATTTCATAATGCTTATTTTTGGTCTTCTCTGCCACTTGTTTCGCTATAGATTGACTACAGTCAATTAACTGTGCTTCATTGTGTCTTTGGAATATAGGAAAAGATAGTGACTTACATGGAGAAAGAAAATGAAGGCTATTAGCAAAATAGTTTTGGTAAGATCAAACAAGTGATAGCAGTACAGCAAATGTTGAAGTAGAGAGCTCTCACCACCTTTGAAGATGATTTTCAGAAAGACATAAGGGAATGGAGCATGGTTAATTCCTAACTCAGCCTATGAATATGTTGTTGGGTATTGTAGATGATCATTAAAGAGATTACTTTATATCTGGACATGGAAGATAAGGAGTGGATCAATAGCTTAGGTGTCCATTTGTCTACATTCATTGTATGTGGAACAAGAAATAGTTCAGATGAACATTGCTTGGCAGGGTGCTCTTTAAATGGGATAATTGGGTATAACTGTAATTGGGTTAATTGGAATAAGGCATAACTTTGTCTTGGTTTCTGGCATCATACCTTGGAATAGATGGGATTATAGGAAAGAGGTAAAGGAGCTATTTCCCCAAAGAAACAAAGGCACATGGTGGTACCCAGGTGCTAAGGTGTGATACAGAGAAGGGAGGGTTCAGGCCCCTTCTTTGTGCCCACAACATGGCACAGCTTTGATTTGGTGAAAACGGAAGGAATTGCAGTAACTCTCAGGCACACTGAGGATCTGGGGATTTGGAAAATTATCTTTGAGCATTGTCATCAGTGTGTAATGGTGGACAGCAGGTGCACTGATGCTCAGGAGATTTCATGAACGTCAGAGTTTCAGAAGGGTGTGCAGGATGGAAGAATGTGAGCTAAAGAAAAGACACCAAACAAATAACCAAAGACGACTTGGTTATTTAAAAAACTCAAAAATACTTCATTGTAGGCAATTCATTCCTTGACTAAGTTTTAACACGTTTAATTTATCATTTAAAAGCCTATTAGAGAGTAGCATCAGCAAAATGGCAGACCAGAAGGTGCCAGTTTTCATCTCCCTCACAAAAACAAATAATAACTATATGCCAATGAAATTGCTAGAGAGAGCTCCAGAGTATAGCAAAAAGGCAGCAGAAACTCAGTGAAGCACAAACACCAAAGATGGCTGTATAGAAAACACCTTGCTTGCGCTACTCTGTTCTTCAGTTGGGATCAGCTCAGAGCCAGAAGGGATTTCTTCCAAGGCAAAAAGGTAAGCAGGAGGACCCCAGTGACCCTCATCATGACTCAGACACCTGCAGGCTTCAACACCCTGCAGTTTTTGCCAGTGCTGAGCCCAACTAAGGGAGCTGCCTGTACTCCCTCCAGTAGCCAATGTTGTGCCCCACCCCTGACTGCCTGAGTAGCCATAATACCTCTCCATTTCTGGAGTCTTGCTGTTACTTCACCTTACCACCTGAAGCCTGGAACAACAAGCACCCCCACTATCCCTGGGCCCAAGTTGCTGGAGAGCCACTCCTTCTCTGTGAGCTCAAGTCACTGCTGGACCCTACCCCATGGGACCTGTGTTACTGCTATGCCCAATTCTGGGGTCTTACTGCCACAGCACCCCAACCCACCCCCCACTACCAGGGCCTGAGATACTACAGTACCCTTCTTCCCAGGAACTAGAGTCTTTGCTGTACTACCCCATCCTCTGGGACCTAAATCATCACAGCACCCCTTTATCCCTGGGACCATACCACTGCTTCACCCTGCCCCTACTGTCTGACCTACTGCTATATCTTCTTCTCTGGGCTTGAGATGCACACCCCAAAGTCCCAGACCCCAGCTCTGTAGGTGATCTGCATAAGCCTATGCCTCTTTGAATGCACCAGTATCTCAAGATCCAGGTGCCACACCTGTTCTGAGCACCTGTTCCCTGGCCTGAAACCACTGCAACTTCCTGAAGCCCACACCAGACCCAGCATCAAGAGGGACTCCCTCAACTAGGACTCTCCCTGTGAGAAACAGGAGAACAGAAGGACCACAACAACTTTTCCATTGAAGACTCCAACAGCCCACACTGTTATTGCTGTCATTATCAATGCTGACCTACACCTACATGGTGGGTGGGGGGGGGGCAGGGATATATGGAGACTACACCTGCACCCCCTCTGGAAACAAAGCCACCACACCCCCACCCAGCTTGCTGTCTTGCACTTAGCTACAGATGAAAATCTATTCCTACCAAAGCCAGTCTCTAAAATTTGGAAGAGGAGACTGCTCCATCAAATATGCAGACATCAATGCAAGGCTGTAAGAAGCATTAAAAAAAAAAACCTGCCACCACAAAAGGAACATAATAACAAACCCCAAGAAATCAAGATCTACAAATTGCCTGAAAAGAAATTTATATAATTGTTTAGAAGAAGTTCAGCAAGATATAGAGAACACAAATAGATAACTCAATGAAATCAGGAAAAAATATGCAAACAAAACTAAAAATTCAACAAAGATATAGAAATCCTTTAAAAAGCTGCCAAGCAGAAATCCTGGAGCTGAAGAATACAATGATTGTAATCAGAAATGCAATAGAGAACTTCAACCACAGACTAAAGCAAGCAGAAGAAACTGTGAACTTGAAGACAGATATTTTGAGATTATCCAGTCAGAGGAGATAAAAGAATGAAAAAGATTAAAAGAAATAAAGAAAGCCTATGAGACTTATGGGATGCCCTTATGCAAATAAATATATGCATTATGAGATTCCAAAATAGAGTAGAGAGAGAGAAAAGAGAAAGCTTAAGGAAACAAAGGTTGAAAACTTCCCACATCTTGGGAGAGATATGAAAATCCAGATCTATGAAGGCTCAAATTCCCTAAATAGATTCAGTCCAAAGAGATCTTCACCAAAACACATTACAATAAACTTTTCCAAAGTCTATGTCAAAAGAGAGAATTTTGAAAGTAGCAAGAGAAGCAACATGTCACATACAAGGGAATGTCTGTTAGACTAATATTTTAAATGAGATGGTATGTTTAAAGTGCTGAAAGAAAAAAAATGTTGCCAAACAAGAACTATATCTGCCAAAGCTGTCTTTCAGAAACAAAAGAGGAATAAAGAATTTCCCAGAAAAACAAATGCTGAGGAAGTTCATCACCATCGACTTGCCTTAGAAGAAATGCCAGAGAGTTCTTCAAGTGAAAATGAAAGGAGACAAGGCATGGCAACTTGGGAGGCTAAGGCATGCAGATTACTTGATGTCAGGAGTTTGAGACCAGCCCGGCCATCATGGCAAAACCCCACCTCTACTAAAACACAAAAATTAGCCAGGCGTGGTGGTGCATGCCTGTAGTCCCAGCTACTCAGGAGGTTGAGGCAGGAGAATCACTTAAACCTGGGAGGCAGAGGTTGCAGTGAGCTGAGATTACACCACTGCACTCCAGCCTAGGTGACAGAGCAAGACTCCGTCTCAAATATATATATATATGAAAGGACACTAAATACTAACATAAAAATACATAAAAGTATAAAATTCACTGGTTAAAGTGAACATATAGTTAAATGCAGAATACTATAATATCATAATGGTGGTGTGTAAACCACTTATAACTTTGTATAAAGGTTAAAAGACAAAAGTGTTACAAATAATGATACAATATTTCCTTAACAGAAATAATATGTTGATTGTGACATCAAAAACATAAAATGGGGATGGAGCAAAAATGTACATTTTTTTTTATCCAGTTGAAGGTAAGTTGTTATATGTAGGTCAAAGGATACAAAGACATAGTTAGAAGAATGCATAAGTCTAGAGATCTTGTATTGTATGATACTGTATTGTATTATTAATACAATAATAATATTGTATTATATAATATTGTATTCTGAAAATTTGTTAATGGAGTAGATTTTAGATACTCTTAGCACAAAAAAAGAGTAACGGTGAGATGATTATATGTTCATTGGTTTGACTGTAGTAACCATTTCACTGTGTATATCAAAACATTTTTTTGTATACCTAAAATATATAGAATAAAAAAGAGCCTATCAGAATATTAATGAGTCCCCTCTCACCTCAGGAAGAGAACCAAAAAAATGGTATAAGAGTCAGCTTTGAGGGTATATATCCAAAGCGTTATAAATCATTCTATCATAAAGACACATGCACATGTATGTTCATTGCAGCACTGTTTACAATAGCAAAGACTTGGAACCAACCCAAATGCCCATCAATGATAGACTGGACAATGAAAATGTGGCACATATACACCATGGAATACTACACAGCCATAAAAAATGATGAGTTCATGTCCTTTGTAGGGACATAGATGAATCTGGAAACCATTATTCTCAGCAAACTGACACAAGAACAGAAAATCAAACACTGCATGTTCTCACTCATAGGTGAGTGTTGAACAATGAGAACACATGGACATAGGGAGGGGAGCATCACACACTGGGGTCTGTTGTGGGGGCTAGGGAAGGGACAGTGGGGGATAGGGAGGTCAGGGAAGCATAACATGGGGAGAAATGCCAGATGTAGGTGACAGGGGATGGAGGCAGCAAAACATATTGCCATGTATGTACCTATGCAACAATCCTGCATGATCTGCACATGTACCCCAGTACAATAAAAAATATATATTAAAAAAAAGAGTCAGCTTTGATTACAAATGATGTAAATTTAAAAAATATATTTGTAAGCCATTGGTATGTCTTTGTGAATTACCTGTTAGGGCATTTTTCTATTTGCTTTTTTCTTGTTGATTGATAAGAGCTTTTTATATATTAAGGGTGATAACACTTGTGTATCATTTACTTTACAAATATACCTACTTTGGAGTTGGACTTTTAAATTTGTTTATAATAATCTTGAGACAGAAAAATTCTATTTTTATTCTCCTTTATCATTTTTCCTTAATTTTATGTTTAGATATAGTTTACTAATGCTGTAAGCAGAATCTGTTTCTGTTTTCTCTTTTTTTGCATCTCTTGGTATGTTCTTTTGTATTTTAAAAATATTTTCTCTTGTAGCTTTACTTTCAAATTAACTCCTATACAATTTCTTTTTCAAATATTGGGTGAGGAAAGGCTCTAACTTTTTTTTAACAAATAGGTATTTTATAACTCTTATATTAAATACACTTTACAAATTTTGAGGGAAATCATCTTTATCACAAGCTAAAATCTATTTCATGAGTTTCTTTTCTGTTTAACTGAACTACATTGGTCTACTCTGTGCAATACTACAATGTGAAATTATAGTATGCTCTAAAATTCTGTGATGCAAATATCACATCATGATTCCTTTCTTCCCCAACAATTTAATTGCAGAGTTTTACTTCAAGTAAAGTAAGACATCAACTGTTGACAGATTATTGCTCTCACCAGAACACTAGGAAAAAACGAAGCAAAAATTAATATTTTTTAACACATGGGGGGCTATGAATGCAAAGAATTAAAGACTTCCAGAGAGGGGCAGGCCCTTCTTGGGTGAACAGAGACTATGAACTCCTTTCATCCTGGGAGCACTTGCTGAATTTAGGCAGAAAGAATCTGCTGCGGGTAAGGAAAAAAAAAACAGTTAAACTTTTAACAGCCATATGAGCTGGTATAATGGAATAGAACCTTAGAAACCCCAAATGCAGAGATAGCAGAGCCTTTCTGACACCAATTCTCATAGACTTTTGATCAATGTCTTGCAGAAGCTTTGGGAAGCTGGAGGCAAGGCTGAATAGTGAATGGAGAGCCAAAGTTTGCAAGAAGGAACGGCCTCTTACATATATAGATAAGATTTCACACTCAAGCAATCTTGAAAACAAATTCAATCTGAAACTAACTAGATCTGCAAATCAGCCACAATCTTGTTAAATTCCTTATTGGATCAAAGCAAAAAACCTCCTATTTTCATTCTAACTGCGTGATAAGAAGAAAAGATATGCCCTTTCTGGAAGAAATAATATTTACTTCAGTCTCTATGGTTTTTATTTTTATTATTTTTTTCTTTTTGAAAATGGAACGCTTCACGAATTTGCGTCATTCTTGCGCAGGGGCCATGCTAATCTTCTTAGTATATGTGCTGCCGAAATGAGTACAAGTCTCCATGGTTTTTAAACACAATAAAAAGTTACAATTCAAGGCAAAAATAAGGAAAATGTAACTTTTGTGCAAAGGAAAAATATAATCATATGATGAGAATACAGATAACCCAAAAATTACTGTAAAATCACTACTAAAAGTGTCTCTTAAAATTAGAGCAAAAAATAGATCTAATGGATGAAAAACTTGATAATTTCAACAGAGAAATGAAAGTACTAATAATAAGATAGATATTATAAAATATTTTAAATTAATGCATGTTAATTAGCATGATTTAGCCATTCCACGATGTATACATATATCAAAACATCATGTTTATGTACCATAAATATATACTATTTTTATTTGTCAAATAAATATAAATAATTTTAAGTAATATTTAAAATTAGACATTCATTAGATGAACAATACCAGGCTAGAAGAACAACAGAAGAAACTGAGTGAACTTAAAGACAGATCAATAGAAACAGAAATTAAAACAGAGAAAAAAGAACTTTAAAAAAACTGAGATGGAGAGAGTTATGATATAATACCTGTAATTACCAGTCTTCAAAGAGTCACCCAAGCCAAAACAAAACAAAGAAATAAAAAAATTCTGCCAAGCATTTAAGAAAGAAATACCAGTTCTACACAAACTTTCAGAAAATAGGAAAAATACATTTCAACTTATTCTATATGTCTCACATAACCATATCAAAATTTGACAAGACTATTAGAAAAGAAAAATTATAGACCAATATTTCTCATTAACATAGATGTAAAAATCCTATACACGATAATTGAATCCAGTAATACATTTGAAGGATAATATACCATAAACAAGTGTAGTTATTGAATGAATGCAAAGATGGCTTAACATTTAAAATCAGTCAGTTTAATTCACATCTAATGATTCAGAAGAATAAACCACAAAATGTTATCATTGGATACAGAAAATTTATTTCATAAAATTTGACACTTTTTTACTTGAAAGGATACTCTTAACATGTTAGGTATAAGGAGGAATTTAATCTATAAAGGTTATCTACTAAAACAGTAGTACAGCTAATAGGAAATTTAATGTAAATATTCACTATTATTGTTTCTGTTGACCATTGTACTGGTAGTTCTACCTATTGAAATAAGAGAAGAAAACGAAATAACAGTTCTAAGCATTGGAAAGGAAGAAGTAACACTCTGTATTTGACATGGTCATATACGTGGAAATTCCAAAGAAATCTGTAAATAAACTGACAGATTTATTCACAAGAAATTACATGTGAATTTTAGCAACACTGCTGGTTATAAGGTAAACAAACAAAAATCCAGAGTATTTCTGAACACTAGGTGCAACAATTGGGAATAAATTTTTTATAACATTATGTACAGTAGCATCAAAAAATTGAAAAACCTATGGGCGGAATTTAGTGAAAATTGTGCAAAAGCTCTTAATCAAAAATTATAAAACATCAATGAATAAAATTAAATAAGATCTAAATAAATGGGAGGATTATCATGCTCATGAACTAGAAGACTCGATATTGTTAATTTGCGAGTCTTCTCTATATTGTTCTAAAAATCCAACAAATTCCCAATCAAAATAGCAGGCTTTTAATAGGAAAGATATACGAGCTGATTATAAGGTTTATATGAAGATGCAAATGACCTGATATAACTGAGAAATTCAGAAGAACAGCAATGCTGGAGAACTTACAATACCAAGTTTCAGTGTTTGCTACAAAATTACAATAAACAAGGCAATGTGCTATTGTTGTTAAAACTAGACAAATAGATCAATGGAACAGACTAGAGAAATAGACCCAAACAAATATGAGCCTTTGATTTTTGACAAAAGCACTGTAAATTATAAAACATGACTGAATAAAATTAAATAAGATCTAAATAAAAGAAGTGATTATCATGTTTATAAACTGGAACTTAATTTTCAATATATGGTGCTGGAACAACTAGACATCTTCCCCCACCAAAATTTATCTTTATCCATTTTTTACATCATACACAAAAGTTAATTCAAGGAAGTATCAGAGACTTAAATGTGGAGACTAAAATTTGAAAGCCTCCATAGGAAAACATATGGGAATATCTTTGCAACCTTGGGGTGAGAGATGATTTATTAGGCAATATACAAAAAGAACTAACTTTAAAAGAAAATAGACTGAATCAAAAATAATACTTCTCATCAAACAGCCACCTCTCATCAATAAAACAAACAAGCAAGTCACACAATGGGGTAAAATATTTACATATGCCTAACAAAAACAATTTGTGCCCAACATACATATTTTCAAATACCTACGAATCAGTAACGAGAAGACAAGACAATTAAAACGAGCAAAAGACTCCATCTGTCACGTCACAAAGCAAAATGTTTGAACAGAAAGTAAATGAAAAGATAAAAGACCAGCAACAGAAGTGCTGATGAGGATATAGAGAAACTGGGTTTCATATACAATGGTAGGAGAGAGGAGTGAAAAACGGCAAAATCACTTTGGAAAGAGGTTTGCCAGTTTCTAATCAAGTAAACATTCATCTATCCTGTGATAGTTTCATTCCTATGGATATACCTAAGAGAAATGAAAGTATATAGCCACAGAAATACTTAAGAATGTTTACAGCAGCTTTATTTCTAATAGCCCCAAACTGGAAATAACATGATATACGTCAAGAGAAGAGTGGATCAGCAAGTTATGCTACAGTCATACCATGCCCTGCTACACAGCAGTAAGAAAGAGTAAATGACTGATACACACAGCTACATGGGTGACTGGCAAAAGAGATACAAAAGAATGTATACTGTAGGCTTCTATATTTATGCAATTCAATACCAGGCAAAACTAATTTATGGTGATAGAAGTCATAATGATCTCTGGGTTGGGGTTGTTGATTAGGAGGGAACACGAGGGAACTTTCTAGGAGTGTGAAAATGTTTTATATCTTGCGTGGTAATCACAAGGGATATATACATTCACAAAAATTCACTGAGCTGGAAAATGAAGATTTGTATATTTCACTGTATCAATTACCTTAATGAAAACAATGCTTAAAATCTTTTTTATAAATATTATTTGTATATTCTTGACTTCCATACTTCCAAAAAAATTTTAATAGGCACAAAATATTCATATTGGGGTTTTTCTTGAAGTCACATTAAATATATAAATTAACCTGAGGAGGACTGATAATATATTGGGTCATTGTATCAGAAACATATTATGTCTCCATTTATTCTTTTTTTTTTTTTTTTTTTTTTTTTTTGAGACAGAGTCTCGCTCTCTGTCATCCAGGCTGGAGTGCAATGGTGCGATCTTGGCTCACTGCAACCTCCACCTCCTGGGTTCAAGCGATTCTCCTGCCTCAGCCTCCTGAGTAGCGGGGATTACAGGTGCCCGCCACCATGCCTAGCTAATTTTTGTATTTTTAGTAGAGACAGGGTTTCACCGTGTTGGTCAGGCTGGTCTGGAACTCCTTACCTTGTGATCCGCCCACCTTGGCCTCCCAACATTTATTCATTTTTATTTGAATCTGTCTCTCATTGTTTTAAATTTTTTCCTTAACTAATCTAGAATTGGTATTGCAGAAATTTTAATTGTATATTTTTCCATAATACTTACCAATGTTGTTTCTCCTATATAGGAAAATGATATAGTTATTTCTATTATTATTTTCCTTCTGGAATTTTGTGTTGTCATTTTTGTTTACATTCCAACTATCACTGAGAAATGATAATACGATTGCCTTGTTCTTGGCTAGAACTGTCAAAAAAAACTATCTTCAAAAAGTAATGAGAACCAATGTGGCTGTCCTCTTTGTGGGCTTGATAAACATACCTTTAGCATTTACCATTATATATGAAGTTAGTGTTATGAGAGAGCGCTGTTTGCTACCATATCATTTTCCTTGTTTTGTCATGGTTCAATGTACAATTTTGCATCTCTATGCATAAAAATACTTCGAGCCCTCATATCTGTAATACCAGCATTTTGGGATCCTGAGGTGGGTGGATCACTTGAGGCCAGGAGTTTGAGACCAGCCTGTCCAACATGACGAAACCCTGTCTCCACTAAAAACACAAAAATTAGCAGGGCATGGTGGTACTTGCCTGTAGTCCCAGCTACAGGCTGAGACATGAGAATCGCTTGAGCCTGGGAGACAGAGGTTGCAGTGAGCAGAGACTGTGCCACTGCACTCCAGCCTGGTCAACTGAGAAAGACTCTCTTCAAAAAAAAAAAAAAAAAAAAAAAAAAAAGTATAGAAAACGCATCTCCAGAATTTATAAAAATGTTCAAATATTTTTCTTCCTTTGATCTAATGATTCCATGATACATTATGCTAATAGTGTTTCTATTATTAAGTTATTTCATTTTCTTAGATATCATTTTTCTTTTAACATAGTTCTACATTTGGTTTATAAAATACTGAGGCAGTTTTTTACCTTTATATGGCAAACACAGTTTTATTCTTGTCTTTCATAAATACTTTTAGGTAGTTTTTTTTGCCACGTAATTGGAAACACAAAATTTTGTTCCTATAGTAAGAATTTTTAGGAAGTTTTGCCTCAGTGATCATAAAGGTTGAGTTTTGTCTGTTTTGTCAGATTTGGGTGTCAGTGTTAAGCTAGCATTGTATGATAAATTAGGACACTTTCCTGTTGTAGACTCTGAAATATTTCATATGCCATGATAAATGCCAGTTATCAGAGGGTTTGAAGAAAACCCATAAAAATGACTCAGTTCTGTATCCATCTTGAAGAAAATTATTTTGCAACGTTTTGTTTTCACCCTACCTATTTAACTTTATTGGCAGTTTCTCTGTTGTCTTAATTTCCTCTTCTATCTTTAATTTTTTTCTCTCATTTTCCTTAGATTAATCTAAATATTTTCTAACTTTGATGAGTGTTAGCTTATTTTCATTCTTCCTTGTTTAGTAAAAAATGCACTGACAGAATACATTCTAGACACATTTTTAGTTTCTAGCATAAAAGATCTTATATCCAATATCCTCGTCATCATTTTCAGTAATCTCGACTTTGAGTTTTTTTCCTATTCAACTCAAGAAAAGAGGCATATTAGTTAGAAATCCTGCTCACACACAGGGACAGTGGGGGGGTAGGGGAGAGACAACGGGGGGTGGGGGGGGGGGGGGTGGGGAGGGATAACATGGGGAGAAATGCCAGATATAGTATGTACCAAAAGTAAAATAAATAAATAAATACCGACCAAAAAAAAAAAAAATGAAATCCTGCTTGGCTGCTATAAATGAGAGGTCTCAAACAATAGTGGCTAAAATAAGGGATTATATACATGCAGGCAGTCTATGGCTGAAGGTGCTTGGTCTTTTTCTTCTCTGCTGTACCCCCCAGTTTCCATAATAGGCAGTTTCCCATCATAATTTCAGATCACTCTTGTAGGTCCTAGCATCATAATCACATTCTAGCCCACAGAAGAAGCATAAAGAAGAAGAAAAGGATTCACAAAGTGTAAGCTGCAAACATCACTGCCACCCCGATACTGACCAGAATTTGATCACATGTCCACATCTAGAATCAAGGGATTCTGGGAAATGTATTCTTTCACTGGTCGATCATGGACCCAATTAAAAATTCTATTATTATGTAAAATGACAGCACAGATAAGCAGAAAACTATCAGTATCTGCCACAGAGAGTTTAAAAAATATTTTCAATTAGCTGACTTGTTTATTTTAAATTTTTGTTTTGTTGTTCTTCTTAGAGACAGGGACTTGCTCTGTTGCCTAGACTGGAGTACAGTGGCATGATCTTGGCTCACTGCCGCCTCAAATTCCGGGTCTCAATCAATCTTTATGCCTCAGCCTCTTGAGTAACTAGGACTACAGGTACATGCCACCATGTCCAGCTAATTTTTTTGGTTTTGTTTTTTTGTTTTTTGAGATTGAGTCTCACTGCAACACCCACACTGGAGTAGAATGGCATGATCTCAGCTCACTGCAACCTCCGTCTCCCAGGTTCAAGCAATACTCCTGCCTCAGCCTCCCAAGTAGCTGGGACTATAGGTGCCAGCCACCACACCTGGCTACTTTCTGTATTTTTAGTAGCGATGGGGTTTCGCCATATTGGAGGGGCTGGTCTCAATTCCTGACCTCACATGATCTGCTCGCCTCAGTCCCACAAGGTGCTTGGATTACAGGCATGAGCCACTACACTTGACTACATTTTTTTAAATTTCTAATTTTTTTCCAGTGGAACAATGGAATTTGAATTATTTCTATTTTTTAAAATTCATTAGTCATTTTTATAGCTTAATAAATTATATATTTTGGGTGTTTTGTTGCTGATGTTTGTTTTTTGAGACGGAGTTTTGCTCTTGTCCCCCAGGCTGCAGTGCAATGGTGTGATCTCAGCTCACTACAACCTTCGCCTCCTGGGTTCAAGCGTTTCTCTTACCTCAGTCTTGTGAGTAGCTGGGATTACAGGCATGTGCCACCACGTCCAGCTAATTTTTGTATTTCTAGTAGAGATGGGGTTTCACCATGTTGGTCAGGCTGGTCTCGAAATCCTGACCTCAAGTGACCCACCCGCCAAGGCCTCTCAAAGGACTGGGATTACAGGTATGAGTCACTATGCCCGGCCAATGATTATATAGTTTGAAAATATCCTCAGATATTAAGAAAGTATATGTTTCTTTTGAAGAATTGTAAGTTTTGTATGTATTTATAACTCTGCTTTACCATCTGGTTTCCCCCTGTCTATTCATACCTAAAGCACTTCATCTGTCAGTTACATTTTCGGGGTCAACCATCCTATTTTCCTTTTACTCATTTCCAGGTTTCTACAACTCTTCTATGAATAGATGCTTACATCTGGCAGAGAGGTAGACAATGACAGCTTCATATATCCCATTATCATCAGTCTATAGAAATGTAACTTATTTTAGAAATGGCTAGTTTGCTATTTTCCACTGATATTCAGTACCTAGCACAAATGTCCCTCTTTGATAAAACATTAAGGACTACAGTTACTAAAATATTATTAAACAAAATGAAATATATTTCAAATTGTGGTTTCACTATAAATTATTCTTTAAAATTTTAAACTAAGTTTTCATGTAATTTGGATATTTTTGGATTAAGATTTTAGAAATTACTGTATGTTGTAGCCAAAATTTTTATACACCCTTTCTATATTTTCTAGTGGGAAGAACAGGCATTATTCCATTTTTGTGGCATATTTCCACTATTTTTAAATTTTTAAAATTATGTCACTATTTTATAAATTTAAAATTATGTTACTATTTTGTAAATTTTTTAAATTGTATGAATTGTTTTGTAACTCCTGTCACAATGTCACATCTGTGCCCAAGAAATTATGTAAATTAAGTAATGATGTTTAACAAACCCAAAGTTTTTTTTTTATTTTATGAAACAGAACCTCTTGTATGTAGGGCAAAACTTAAAAGTTAAAAAGAAACTGTAGACCGGCAGCTGGTGAAGAAATACACTAGAAACTCTGCTGAGTTAAAAAAATTATAGAAGCTGAAGTCTGACTCATAAGATGTGTTTTCCCAATGTCAGGTTAATAATTTTGTGTGTCTGGCACTGTGGTTTAACTGTAAAAACAATGGAACTCCATCAAGTTGGGATTGTGTGGGGGAAGGCAAGAAGAAAGCAGCGAGGGGTAACGAGGATATGATTTTAACATCTGAAACTCAACTCTATAATGAGAAACAGGGGAGACATGATGTCATACTGCAGAAGGTCGCTCCACTGTATTTTTTTTTTTCCAGGCTGTCTTGACCTGAGGTTTTCAACAAAGTCCAGATGGAAATGAGGGAGAAATTGTGTGTGTGTGTGTGTGTGTGTGTGTGTGTGTGTGAAGGATTTAAAGCAGGGGGGTTTCTCACTCATGAATTTAACATGCTTGGATTTAACGCAGTCCAAGCAAGGCCACCTCATTATTCCCTCCTTCTCGCTTCCTTACCCCAAACCTTTTAACCTCCCTCTGAATCGACAGGATGCCGCCTGGTCTGGTTAGTCTCCTGATCGCTAACCGAAGAAGGAGGTTCTTTAATTCTTACTGATGAGGAAGTCATTTATCGTTTTTTCATCAACTCTAGACTCTAGGTTTGGCTTTCTGTTTTGTTTTCATATTTTAACATCTCTGAAATTTCAATGGGTCTTAACAATCAGGCATGCTTCATAGTTTAATTGGCTTTAAAAGGTTTCTTGTTTTATTCTTCGTTCTACTTTTATATTTTCCTTAGTGGAACATAAAATCATGCTGCATTCACTGTCAATATTGCCCTAGAATTTATTAAATATGATACCTCTCATGATGACTGATGAGGAGAGGGGTTTTGTTTGCTTTGTGTTGCTTTATTTGGTTTTTATTCTGGAGTGACCTCTTGGTTTAAGAAGAAACATAAAAAGAAAGTCACCTAGGAGCTGATCTCTGGTCTATGAAAGTTCACCTGTGTGGTTCCTCTTGATTATACAAATATAAAGGCAGTAGTCACTTTAACCTGTAAGAAAGGTTGCCTCTCCTCTCGAAAGCTTATATAGAGAATGCATCAATCTGCATAAGAAGCTCAGAATCTTCAAAGAGGAAAGAATGAAGAATCCAGCCCCTATTCCCTCAAAATCCAAGGTTAGGGAAATTTGGGCTCAACCTCCGTATACTTACAGAGCAAGAGATGCTGAAAGAAAATGATTGTGAGCACACCAAAGAGAAACTGAAAAAAATAATAATAATTGGTTTTTCTTAAGTAGGTACCACAAACTCAAGGCAAGCCTAAGTTTGAGGGGGAAAGACTGAGATAGGAAGCCTGCAGACCCAGCCACTCTGGCATAGTATTGAAAGGACAGTGACCAGAACAGAACGTGGTAGGTAGACCAGCCAGGAACCACTGCAGTGCTGGCAGGAATCCAAACCATACACAGCATTTTCTCAACAGCAGGCTGAGCAGAACCAACTTTACCATGGCAATAAGAAACAAAAAGCAGTAGGGCCAGTGGATTGACTCAAACTGCCAGTCCTCTCTCTCCACCTGGCTTGGGAGTAAAACTGACACCCCCTCAACTGACTACACCTCTGCATTCATGGAAAATTAATTGAAAATTAAGACACTTGTCAACCTTTTTATTCCCAGCTTCTAGAGCAGATCACATGCCTAACAATGACTAAGTACCTGTTACAAATCAGGCACCCTAGAAGAAACTTTCAAAATATTCCTAATAATCAATGAGTTGTAATTATTCTAAGCAAACAGAGTCACAGGGGTAAAAAAAAAAAAAAAAAAAGCTGTTGTCCAGAGACATAAATCTATTCGGTGGTAAAGATTCAAGCCCAGGGGCAACCTGACTTGAAAAGTCATGTTCTTTTCACTAAATCATTTTGGCTGCCACTGAAGAGACAAGAAATTTCATGGGGCGACATTGGCAGATCAAGTTACTCAGAGATCATCCACAATACTTAACTGGTTGTTTTATGTCTGGATTAGATAATACAACCCATGTTTAGAATATTAAGAAGAAATATCAGATGGGTCCCAGAACCAGCCATCAATTCCGTAATGCACAAGCCTCCATATTTCCCTGAGTTCACTGTGAACTGGTTAATGCAACGCTTGACGAATTTAGGAGATCCTGAAAGTCTCTGATGAGGCGTTTTCTGGATAACCAAAGACAACCTTGATTCTCATTTCTCTGGTGGAGCCACTGAACTCGCTGTAGAGAGGCCTTGAAAACGTCTCTCAGAGTCTCTTTCCATACGTAAATAAGGCAAGCTGGAGGCGTTTGTCACTGATCTACAATCCGCATACTAAATGATTTCGCCAGAGCACCTCGAGAACCCGGTGGACTCCGCACTTTTTAAGGCAAAGGGATAACTAACACCACTGCATTCTTTTAAAAACATCCTTTCTCTGTTATAACATATGATGAATTGTGGAATAAAAGCAAATTTATATGAATAAAAGACAAAATAATATTTGTTTTGTAATATTGTTTGCCCAGGAGGTGATAAGTACTGTTACCAATTCAAATTACTACATTTCCAGTCACAGCTATTAAAAAATCATAATTAGTGCCACACATGGAAATAGTTTCATTTTAAATCCCTCTTCTTTCATGTAACATTACATCATGAGTTTTCTTCTAACCATTACACATTTCCACAATGTGCCAAGGTTGTAATTTTGGGTATGGGCCACTGGGGGTGTTAATCATGGAACAGAGGGGAATACAAGAATATAGGGTCTGCCTGTTAATATGCTCATGGAGGAAAAGGTAGCCAACTTCAGAGTCCCAGATGAAAGCATGCTTAAGAGGCAGTGGCAACCTACAGCAATACACCAAAAGGCAGGAGTGGAAAACAAGCAAAAAAATTAGAAAACATCTGCCCCAAACATTAGGGAATATGAGTTAAACTTGTTACGAATTCAAACACCTATAGAGATTTACTGAGATAATGATACCCAGAGGAATGGAGACCTTTATAAACAGGGTGATTATAGAATTTACCATTCAAACTGGGACATTATTGATAATTGCACTGGGACAACTAGAAACCAGGGTATTCCCAAGGAAACTGAGACGAACAATTGTCTTATTTACATTTTATAAGTAATCAAGAAGATTTGAAGTGGAAGAGTTCTGAAGGGCTCCCAGACAGCTTGGATATTAATGCGCTGGTGACAATTTTTGCATCATATTGTAAACTAATGGTAGTATCAAGAATCCCTGTTCTTACCCCGTTTCACTGCTTTCACTGTTAAATATTATGCTGCTCAAGGTTGGAAGCAATATTTCAATATTATTTTTAAAAGGCAAAAAAACCAAGAATGATCAGGCAGGGTTCATGAGGCAGAAATTAGAAAGTTCCTCAGAGCAGTGGCGTAACAGTGTTCATTGATTACCTAATGCATTCAATGGAGACTGTACATTACGTAAAAAATATTAATTGTACCGTATTCCTAAGATCCCAGAACTGTTCTTGCAGTTCCTGCATTCATCCTAGTGCATCATCGCGATTCTCCGATTTCTCTTAAGGCCTTTTTTCATTCTCTGTCACAGGAATGAGGAATGGAAGGTGACATTTTGAAGCCATGGATAAATGAGGAGTGGCGAAAGATGGGGTAGATTTGCATGGAGAAAGGCACCAGGAATCCAGTGGTTGAAAGACTAGTGACCTCCACCACAACTCCACAGGGATGCAGGTAGCACATCTCCATTTGCCTGCATGAGCAAGGCATGTGTTTGTAGCAGGAACACAAGCTGATCCTCTGCTATAGATGGAGTTCGCAGACCTAAGCTAGTTAGTGTATGTATCTGAACAATCCTTGGCTCAGTAATGATATCCAGAAGATCCTCCTATTACTTCAACACTGTACGCAATCTTAATAAAGTCTTTTTCTGCTTCAACCAGCCGGAGTCTATATCTGTGGACTCCAGCTGGTTGAACTAATTCCCTTAATGGATAAAACCATTTAGAAGTAGCATGCCCTTCCTTCCCCCAATTCTTCCTATGGTATAATGATTGTGTAAGACCCAAATACCTATATTACATCCCTTTGTGGGAAAGGTGGAGATGGTTAATGGATACTGAAAAAAAAAAGAAAGAATAAGACCTGCAATTTGATAGCACAATAGGGTGACTATAGTTAATAATTGTATATTTTAGAGTAACTTAAACAGTGTAATTGGATTGTGACTGAAAAGACAAATACTTGATAGAATGGATACCCCCTTCTCCGCGATGTGCTTACTTCACACTGCGTGCTTGTATCAAAACATCTCATGTACCTCATAAACATACATAACTATTATGTGTGCCCATGAAAATTTTAAAAAAATTTATTTTGCTTAAGTTATTGTGGTACAGGTGGTATTTGGTTACATGAGTAAGTTATTTAGTGGTGATTTGTGAAATTTTGGTGAACCCATCACCTGAGCAGTATACACTGCACCATATTTGTAGTCTTTTATCCCTAGCCCCCTCCTACTCTTCCCCACAAGTCCCCAAAGTCCATTGTATCATTCTTACACATGTGAGTCTTCATAGCTTAGCTCCTACACATCAGTGAGAACATACAATGTTTGGTTTTTCATTTCTGAGTTACTTTACTTAGAATAATAGTCTCCAATCTCATCCAGGTCTCTGCAAATGCTGTTAATTCATTTCTTTTTATGGTTGAGTAGTACTCTATCATATAGATAGATAAGATAGATATAGATATACATATACATATATATGTAGGTGTATATATATAGATATATATCACAGTTTCTTTATCCACTTGTTGATTGATAGGCATTTGGACTGGTTCCACGATTTTGCAATTGTGAATTGTGCTGCTATAAACATGCATGTGCAAGTATCTTTTTTGTGTAATGACTTCTTTTCCTCTGGGTAGATACCCAGTAGTCGGATTGATGGATCAAATGATATTTCTACTTTTAGTTCTTTAAGGAATCTCGACACTGTTTCCCATAGTGGCTATACCAGTTTACATTTCCACCAGCAGTGTAGAAGTGTTCCCTATTCGCCACATCCACACCAACAGCTACTGTTTTTTGATTTTTTATTATGGCATTCTTACAGGAGTAAGGTGGTATTGCCTTGTGGTTTTGATTTGCATTTCATTAGTGATGTTGAGCATTTTTTCTTATGTTTGTGGCCATTTGTATGTCTTCTTTTGCAAATTGTCTATTCATGTCCTTAGCCCACTTTTTGATGGGATTCTTTTTCTTACTGGTTTGGGTTCATTGTAGATTCTGGATATTAGTCCTTTGTCAGATGTACAGATTATGAAGATTTTCTCCCACTCTGTGGGTTTTCTGTTTACTCACTGTTCCTTTTGCCATACAAAAGCTCTTTAGTTCAACTAAATCCCAACTATTTGTTTTACTGCATTTGCTTTTGGGTTCTTGGTCATGAAATCCTTGCCTGAGCCAATGTCTAGAAGGGTTTTCCCAATGTTATCTTCAATGTTATCTTCCAAGTTTTTCCCAATGTTATCTGTTACCTTTTTATATTTCAGGTCTTAGATTTAAGTCCTTAATCTATCTTGAGTTGATTTTTGTGTAAGATGAGAGATGAGCATCTAGTTTCAATCTCCTACATGTGGCTAGCCAATTATCCCAGCACCATTTGTTGAAAAGGGTGTCCCTTCCCTACTTTATGGGTTTTTGTTTTGTTTTGTTTTTTGCTTTGTCAAAGATTAGTTGGCTGTATTTGGGTTTATTTCTGGGTTCACTATTCTGTTCCATTGCTCTATGTGCCTATTTTTATACCAGTACCATGCTGTTTTGGTGACTATGGCCTTATAGTATAGTTTGAAATCAGCTAGTATAACACCTTCACATTTGTTTTCTGCTTAGTCTTGCTTTGACTATGTGGGCTATTTTTTTGGTTCCATATGAATTTTAGAATTGTTTTTTCTAGTTCTGTGAAGAATGATGTGGTATTTTGATGGCGATTGCATTGAATTTGTAGATTGTTTTTGCCAGTATGTTCATTTTCACAATATTGATTCTACCCATCCATGAGCATGGGATGTGTTTCCATTTGTTTGTGTCATCTATGATTTCTTTCGGCAGTGTTTTGTAGTTTTCCTTGTAGAGGTCTTCCGGCTCCTTGGTTAGGAATATTCCTATTTTTTTTCAGCTATTGTTAAAGGGGTTGAGTTCTTGATTTGATTCTTCATTTGGTCACTGTTGGTGTGTAGAAGAGCTACTAACATGTATACATTAATCTTGTATCCAGGAACTTTGCTGAATTCTTTTATCAGTTCTAGGAGCTTTCTGGAGGAGTCTTTAAGGTTTTCAAAGTAAACAATCATATTGTCAGCAAATAGTGACAGTTTGACTTCTTCTTTACCAATTTGGATGTCCTTTATTTCTTTCTCTTGTCTGATTGTTCTGGCTAGGACTTCCAGTACTATGTTGAAGAGAAGTGGCGAGAGTGGGCATCCCTGTCTTGTTCCAGTTCTCAAAGGGAATGCTTCAACTTTTCCCCATTCTGTATTATATTGGCTGTGGGTTTGTCACAGATGGCTTTTATTACATTGAAGTATATCCCTTGTTTGCCAATTTTGCTGAGTGTTTTAATCATAAAGGGATGCTGGATTTTGTCAAATTCTTTTTCTGCATCTATTGAGATGACCATGTGATTTTCACTTTTAATTCTGTTTATGTAATGTATCACATTTATTGACTTGCATATGTTGAACTATCCCTGCGGCTGGGCATGGTGGCTCATGCCTGTAATCCCAGCACCTTGGGAGGCCAAGGCAGGCGGAACACCTGAGGTCAGGAGTTTAAGACCAGCCTGGCCAACATGGTGAAACCCTATCTCTACTAAAAATACAAAAAAAAAAAAAAAAAAAAATAGCCAGGTGTGGTGGCAGGTGCCTATAATCCCAGCTACTTGGGAGGTTGAGGCAGGAGAATCATTTGAACCTGGGAGGCAGAGGTTGCAATGAGCCAAGATCCCGCCATTGCACTCCAAACTGGGCAACAGGAGCAAAACTCTGTCTCAAAAACAAACAAACAAACAAACAAAAACAAACCATCCCTGCATCCCTGGTATGAAACCTGCTTGATCATGGTAGATTATCTCTTTTTAATATATGTTGGATTCAGTTAGCTAGTCTTTTGTTAAGCATTTTAGCATCTATGTTCACCAAGGATATTGGTCTGTAGTTTGCATTTTTGGTTGTGTCTTTTCCTGGTTTTGGTATTAGGGTGATGGTAATTCATAGGATGAATTAGGGGGATTCCTTCTTTATCTCGTGGAATAGTGTCAAAAGGATTGGTACCAATTCTTCTTTGAATGTCTGGTAGAATTCTGCTGTGAATCTGTCTGGTCCTGGATGGTTTTTTTGTTGGTAATTTTTAAATTACCATTTCAATCTCGTTGCCTGTTATTGGTCTCTTCAGGGTATCGAATTCTTCCTGATTTAAGCTAGAAAACCTCTTCTAGGTTTTCTAGTTTATGTGCTAAAAGGTGTTCATAGTAGCCTTGAATGATCTTTTATATTTCAGTGGCATCAGTTGTAACATCTCTTGTTTCGTTTTTCAGTGAGGTTATTTGGATAACCTGGTACTGGGGGCCATCTGCATAGAGTCCTATGATGTGAAGTATCTATGGGCCTCTCAGCCATGAACACCAGCACCTGTTCCAGTGGAGGTCGCAGGGGCATGCAATGGACTCCATGAGGGTTCTTAGCTTTGGTGGTTTAATGCTCTATTTTTGTGTTGGTTTGCCTTCTGCTAGGAGGTGGTGCTTTCCAGAGAGCAGCAGCTATGGTAATGTGGAAAGGAACCAGCGGTGGGCAGGGCCCTAGCACTCCCAAGATAATATGTCCTTTGTCTTCAGCTACCACGGTGGGTAGGGCAAAAAATTTTAAAATAAATAAATCCTTATACCCAGAACACATAGAGTGGTTTTCTATTTTTCATATAATTCCTATTGTGTTTTATTTGTAAAAAAGATATCTGGAAAGTTACTCTAAACCTACAGTAATTGTTACACTTTGGAAGGTATAGAGAGGAATAGAAATGAGGGTAGTCCAGGGATATTTTTCTTTAATCTATAATGTTCTGATTTTTAATAAAAATAATATATTACTATATTATATGTGCAACAAAAAATTTAAAAGGAAAAATAATACAATTATAACACCTAACATAGACCTAGAAATGGTTTTATTCAAGAAATACTTGCTAGGAGAAGGGGTAAAAGAATATTCACATAATTTCATACTGCTGATTTATAGAAAAAGAGATGACACTGCAAATATTAATGGCATACCACCACTATGCAGTGGTCTGGAATGTTAGGTGTCAGATTTCATTTATTGTTCAAACTTAGGCAATGTATATATAAAGGAAGTTAGGTGGTAGAAGTAAAGCATATGAACACATGGTCACACTACTTTTGGAAGGCTGTGTACATTGAGAACCATTAGTTGTAATCTACAGAATAAATTATGGTTGATTTAAACAAGAGCTTTATTAAAATTGCTGAGAAGTTTAGAGGAGCAGGTTTAGGAAATGGACAAGAAGTCGGGAAGGTGATCGCAGAGAAGGTGATAAGAGAGCTCCAATCTGGAAGACTGCTGCCACCACCAAAAAAGAGGCTAAGTGACTTGCCCAAGATCATGCAGCTAGGAAATGGTAGAACTGGAATTTGAACCTGGACAATCTGATTCCAGACTCTTACCCACTACTGTATCCCACCTAAGATATGTGAAATCTGTAAAAACTATTGTGCCGAGAGTCATTGTGTAAATGACTGCTTTGTTAGTTCTTGCCAGCGTTTTTATGACATTCCGTATTTAATCTGAATGCTGTCTGATCTATTGCTTCTCTAATGTGTTGTCATCTATAGTACATGATGGAGTCACAGACCAGAACAATATTCTTTATCACAGCTTGTATAGTCTAATAATATACTAATGGAAGGGATAATACACACGAGTACTACCAATGACAGTAAACATTGATGGGAAGTCTAGGGCAGTAAACATTGATGGGAAGTCTAGGGCACAAGATGGGAATATAGGTCTATTTGTCACAAAAATAAAGGCGAAAAAAACTTAAATGACTTGATAATCCAGTTAATAAGGTAATTAGATAAGTTAATGTTTTAAATCAACCACACTCTAAAATTATCCCTAAGTGGTATTTTGTGCCAGTAATGTCTCTCCCTCCTTTTATTTATTTTTTCTGTGTGAGACAGGGTCTCACTCCATCACCCAGCCTTGAGTGCAACAGTGTGATCTCAGCTCACTGCAGCCTCAACCTCCCAGGCTCAAGCAATCCCCCAACCTCAGCCTCCCAAGTAGCTGGGACTATAGGCACACACCACCATGCCTGGCCAATTTTTTTTTTTAAGACAGAGTCTCCCTCTGTCACCCAGGCTAGAGTGCAGTGGCATGATCTGGGCTCACTGCAACCTCCACCTCATGGATTCAGGCAATTCTCCTGCCTCAGCCCTCCGAGTAGCTGGGACTATAGGTGCCCACCACCACACCCAGCTAATTTTTTGTATTTGTAGTAGAAACAGCGTTTCACCATGTTAGCCAGGATGGTCTCAATCTCCTGACCTCATGATCCGCCTGCCTCAGCCTCCCAAAGTGCTGGGATTACAGGCATGAGCCACTTCCCCTGGCCCGAAATTTATATATATATATATATATATGAAAACCTGGTTTCATCGCTTTACCCAGGCTGGTCTCAAACTCCCGGGCTCAAGCAATCCTCCCATCTCTGCCTCCCCAAGTATCTCCCTTTCTCTTCTTAGTAGCATTATTTCCAAGTAAAACACATGGTTCTTAAGGTCTACAGGATGTTTCAGATTCCTTGATAACTCAGCTCTTTAGAACCTGAATAGTACAAATTCTATTTCATCTTTTTAGAGCAAAATTTCAGTGGTCTACCAGCTTTTTCTGTGACTAATAAAGCTTTCTGGCTGAGTATTAACGGCCTTTATAAAAAACAGAGATCAGGAACATGATGACCCAAACTAAACAGTGTGCACACACTTATTAAGTAAGATAGAACCCAAAATACGTTTGATGGCAAAGACTAACTCCATTTGTTATACATACTCTAGCAATATATGAGCCTAAAACATCAACTTCTTGAACAATTTTCAGTGAGAGTTGTAAGAGTCATAATAACTTTCACCAGCCAAATCTGTTGTTTAGGTATGCCAGATTAAATATTTATTAAGGTAGAAGTAGTCACTCTCCTTGTGTGTGTGCATACATACACACACACAAGACAGAGTGCCTGACGTATAGAGCACATACATCTAAATAATCTATATCCTTTCACATTGGGAAAAAGAGACTATTTTATACAGTTTTAGAACTGTCTGAAAATTTCCCTTAGTGTAGAAATTTTGTGAACATTTATTATACCTTTGATAATTTAGAGTAAAATTTCACAGAAACTATGACAGCACCCAAAATGTTTGCAGTTAAGTATAATTATCAAAGTACACTGTGTGTCTGTAAATTGTGGTAGGGAGATCATCCTTGTTATTAGGTCAGGACTATTTGGTAATAGTGAAGAAGCATGACACAGAAATAGAACAGAGCATTTGGAAAGAGACAGACTGCTGCAGGGAAAACATATGGTCAAGAATGCTCTGCCGGGCACAGTGGCTCACGCCTGTAATCCCAGCACTTTGGGAGGCCGAGGTGGGTGGATCATCTGAGGTCAGGAATTTAGGACCAACCTGGTCAACATGGTGAAACCCAGTCTCTGCTAAAAATAAAAAAATTAGCCAGGCGTGGTGGTGCACACCTGCAGTCCCAGCTACTCGGGAGGCTGAGGCAGGAAAATAGCTTGAACCTGGGAGGCAGAGGTTGCAGTGAGCCGAGATGGTTTCACTGCACTCCAACCTGGGCAACAGAGTGAGACTCAGTCTCAAAAAAAAAAAAAAAATGCTTGTATGTCCATCTATGGAGTCTACAGAGATAGAAATGCTTTCTTCCTTCCTCAGGGATACTATTTCAAAATGAATAAAAAGTCTAAGTGGCCATGAGCTGTTTCAAAACAAGAGTGCAATGTACACAGTAAATTATCAATTCTTCTATTTATTCTTGGCACAGAGATAAATATAATAATGTTTACCCAGGATGCTGGATGAACAATTAGCTTAAAAATATACAGGAAGCATTCAGTGTAGGCAACCCGGCTTGGAAATTCTGAGTAATATTAATTTTTAAAGTTTTTTATTATTTTAATCTTAGTGATTTAGCTACTTTCGTTAGAACAAAAATTCATTTCACATATTATTTGTATCCTCCAAATTCCAAAAAGGATTTTGGGAGGCTTAAAATTAAATTAAAAGATTAATCAAGCCACTGTGAGGATGTGGTAGAATAAGTAATCACATAAGAAAACTCCATTGAGAAAATACACTAAACATAAGATTTAGATATTTCCACCAAGGAGAGAAAAATACAAAGTTTTGGTATAAAATGGCATCTGCTTGGTGCTTAATATCATTAATCATCAGAGAAATGCAAATCAAAACTACAATGAATTATCATCTCACCCCAGTTAAAATTACTTTTATCCAAAAGACAACAACAAATGCTGGCAAGGCTGTGGAATAAAAAGAATCTTCATACACTGTTGGTGGGAATGTGAATTAGTACAACCACTAAGGAGAGCAGTTTGGCGGTTCCTTAAAAAACTAAAAATAGGCCAGGGGTGGTGGCTCACGCCTGTAATCCCAGCACTTTGGGAGGCCAAGGCAGGCAGATCACCTGAGGTCAGGAGTTTGAGACCAGCCTGACCAACATAGAGAAATTATGCCTCTACTAAAAATACAAAATTAGCCAAGTATGGTGGCATATGCCTGTAATTCCAGCTACTTGGGAGGCTGAGGCAGAAAAATTGCATAAACTCAAGAGGTGGAGGTTGTGTTGAGCAGAGATCATGCCATTGCACTCTAGTGTGGGCCACAACAGGGAAACTCCATCTAAAAAAAAAAAAAAAGAAAAGAAAGAAAGAAACCTAAAAATAGAGTTACTGTATGATCCAGCAATCCTACTGCTGGTATACAGTCAAAAGAAAAGAAATCAGTATATCAAAGAGATATCTGCACTCCCATGTTTATTGCAGTACTATTTGCAATAGCCAAGATGTAGAAACAACCTAGATGTACATCAACAGATGAATAGATAAAGAAAATGTGGTATATGTACACAATGGAGTACTATTCAACCATAAAAAAGAATGAGATTTTGTCATTTACAATAACATGGATGGTACTGGAAGTCATTATGTTAAGTGAAATAAACCAAGCACAGAAAGACGAACTTCACATGTTCTCAATTATTTGTGAGAGTTAAAAATTAAAACAATTTAACTCATGGAGATAAAGAGTAGAATGATGGTTGCCCAGAGGCTGGGAAGGGTAGTGGGAAGTTGGGGGGAAAGTGGGGATGGTTAATGGGTACAAAAAACTAGAAAGAAAGAATAAGACCTAGTATTTAATAGCACAACAGGGTGACTATAGTCAATAATAATTTAATTGTACATTTAAAAATAACTAAAAGAGTGTAATTGGACTGTAACACCAAGGATAAATGTTTGAGGTAATGGATACCCTATTTACCCTGATGTGATTATTACACACTGTACAACTGTGTCAAAATATCCCTTATACTCTACAAATATGTACACCTACTATGTAACCACAAAAAGTAGATGTAATTAAAATTTTTTAAAACATATAGTTTAACATTTTTAAATTAGTATGTGCTTAGCAACTTCTACAACAACCTTTCCTGAAAACATATTAACATACAGATGAAGATTCAGAAAACTATGAAACCATAAATAAGATTAACAGATACTATAATGGAAATATATGGAAGGCAATTAATTTCTATTGACTAAAATGCCAATGCAGTTTCACTGAGAAAAAAATAATTCAGGCATTCTCAAGCATCGTCATATGAAACAAAGGGCAACGCTGTGTTGAAAGACAACAGGAGATACACCTCATCCTCCCCCTCTCTCGCTCTGGCTCCATAGGAGAGATAGATAGCAAAGGCAGAAAGAGGAAGCTCCTTGATAAGAACATACAATGCAGGCTGTGATGTTGCACATGCTCTTCAGAGAGCAGAGCTGAGAGAAAAAGCATACCTCATTCCAGCAGAATGTGCTCAATACATACAGAGTACAGTGAAATTTTGGCTAAGTGGCACCCAATGAGATAGTGCAAAGACTCAAGGATAATCTACTCATCTTGACTGATGATAAACACCAGGTCTAAATAGCTCTTTCCATTTTTGTAAAAGAAGAAGAAAAATAATTTCAAATTTTTAAATTTTGTTTAAATTTAATTTTTTAATTTAAAAGTTAAAAATGTTTTAAAATAGAAGAAAAACAATATTAAGTGGGTTCTATGGAAAAAATAATGCATCACAAGGAAAAGATAATACCTCCCTCATGACTAGAGGAGACTTACCTATTCTTACAAATATTTGGTGGAGGCCAGGCACAATGGTTCACACCTGTAACCCCAACACATTGGGAGGTCAAAGTGGGAGGATTGCATGAGGCCAGGAGTTTGAGACCCAGCCTGGGCAATGTAGCAAGATCCAGTTTCTACAAAAAGAAAAAAAAATTAGCCAGACGTGGTGACACGCACCTGTACTCCCACTTACTCAGGCGGCTGAGGCAGGAGGACCACTTGAGCCCCGAAGTTTGAGGTTACAGTGAGCTATGACTTCACCACTACATTCCAGCCCAGGTCACAGAGTGAGACCTTGTTTCAAAAAAAAAATGGTGGAAAGCCAAGAAAATTTTTAGAAAATTTGGCATCCTTAATAGAATTCCAGAAGACAGAGCAAATATAAAGAGGGAGAATAGAAACAACTTAGTGGAAGAAAATTTGATGCAAAGATGATACTTAGAGATGAACAGGAGGCCAGATGAGGTAGAGAAGAACAAAAGGGAAACTAGCATTGAAATATAATTAAAGTCTACAATGGAGTCAGTGAAGAGGAGAAATGATATGAAAAAGCAACAAGTGTGGAAAATAATTTGAAGAGCCTTTCTAAAATGTAGCTATAAAGGATACAGACCTGAAAACTATGTGATTTCATAAATATAGAGAAATTAGATAAAAATCCAGTCAAAACATTAGTGACAGGCCAATGAAATTGAACAATTTAGAAGTTACCACTTTTCTGAGCTGAAACATATGAAGATTATTCATATCGAAGGTGATTAGCATGTTCTAGGCAAAATTAGGGCCATGGCAACATTTCTGAATTACAGAGATCAAGAAAATATCCTACAAGTTTTCAGGATTAGAGGGATGTTACCTACTGTACCAGAGAAACAGTACCAAAAGGAGGGATAGAGATGATATAGATACACATGTAATTAATTATGGAAATCGGTTCACACAATTATGGAAGCCAAGAAGTCCTCCAAAGGGAGAACCAGGAAAGTCAGTGGTGTAATTCAGTCTAAATCTAAAGGCCTGAGAACTAGGAGAACCAATGGAATAGAGTCTGAAGGCCTGAAGGAGTTGGCAGGGAAGAATAAAAAAAGGAAGGGTAGAGGAAGGAAGGGGAGTGGGTACTAGTGGTGTAAGTCTCAGAATTTGAAGAGTCAACCAGCAGCTCTGATGTCCCAGCCTTTTTATCCTATTCCAGACCTCAACAAATTGGATGACACCCCCTCATTGTTGAGAAGGGTAGATCTTTACTTAGTCTATCAATTCAATTCCAGCCTTTCTCAGAAGCATCCTCGCAGACACCCCAAAAAAATATTTTGCCAGCTATCTGGGCATCCCTTAGCCCAGTAAAGTTGACTCATAAAATTAACTGCCACACCTACAAAGGAATACCCTGTCCCCCCCCCAAAAAAGACATTGTGTGGCCTCAAAACTCTCTCCAATACAAAATGCAAAAGAATAATAATAGGGAAAAGTCTATAGGATTTTCTGGGGGGAAGTTGTGACCCAAGAATATTATCTCTAAATGAATAGTTATTCCTGTGTGAAAGAAAAAATAGTCATTCCAGATATACAAGAATTCGGAAAATACAGAATCAAGTGTCTTTTTATCTTAAATTTTTTCTTTTTAATTATAAAACCTATAACGAATGTATTATTAAAAGAATATTCAAATAAGCAATAGAAAATGTTAAAATCACCTGTCAGTCTCTGGGTTATCTATCCAGAGATACCTTTCCAATTTCATTTAACAATCTGCCACAAATCTGTTGTCTTCTATGTCATTAAAAATTCTCCTACAGTGTCATTGATAAGGTAGGAGTTAGAAATTGATTTATTTTAATATGGAAAATAATAAACTGTGAATGTCTCCACCATTTATTTAACCGTTCTCTGTGACCAATTGTCAGTTGGGTTCATCCTTAGATCAGCATTGGGGAAGTCCAATGCTTCCTCCCAAGATCTTGCATAATTCTAATGGATTTAAATTCTTATGGTTACTTCTGACTTTGGGCTCTTGCTCTCCACTGAGTTTGTTTCGAATGCAATTGTTTTAGCCTGCGGTATCTGATCCTGTCACTCTCTGCTTAAAAACTTTAATAAAATAATTTTCCACTGCCCTTGTAATTAAGTATAAACTACTCGGCTTGAGTTTATAAACTACTTGTAAGTCAAGCCGAGTAGTTTATACTTTCCTATGTGTCTAGCCTCATCTCCAGGCACTGCCTTTTTCAGCTTCTGGAGGCTATCTGCATTCTTTGGTTCATGGACCCTTCCTCTCCCTTGTCAAACACAGCAGCATAGCATCTTCAAATCACTCTGACTCTGCTTCCGATGTCAAGTCTCGTTCTCTGACTCTGACCTTCTGCCTCCCTTTTATAAGGAGCCTTGAGATTACATTTGGACTGTCTTCTTGGGATAATCCAGAATAATCTTCCATTCTCAAAAACATTAACTTGGCCAGGTGTGGTAGCTTACACCTGCAATCCCAGCATTTTTGGAGGGTGAGGTGGGTGGATTACCTGAGGTCAGGAGTTTGATACTAGACTGACCAACATGGTGAAATGCCATCTCCACTAAATGCAAAAAACTTAGCTGGGCATGGTGGTGGGTGCCTGTAATCCCAGCTACTCAGGAGACTGAGGCAGGAGAATCATTTGAACCCAGGAGGCAGAGGTTGTGGTGAGCCAAGATGGTGCCACTGCACTCCAGCCTGGGTGACAGAACGAGACTCCATCTCAAAACAAAACAACAAAACTATTAACTTAATTGCATCTGCAAAGTCCCTTTTACACATAAGATAACATATGCACAGGATTTAAAGATTAGGAAATGCAAATTTTTAGAAGGGAGTATAATTCTGTCTACTACAATTTCCTTCAGATCTAATTCAAACATTACTTTATCAAAAACTGACAACAGACGTGTATAAAATTAAAAACAGCTTCTACTCCCATCCCTACCCCTATCTTTCTCACTTTATTCTTCTCCATTTCCATTAATACTAGTTAATTTATGCAAACTACATTAGGTCAGGGACTTTGTGTTGTTTACTCATATATTTATTTCCATAGCTAGAACAGTGGGAAGCATATGGTGCTCAATGAATGTTAAATGAATAGATGAATAAGAAAAAATAAAATGAGTTTTGTTTCAGGGGTTGGGGGAGGAAAAATATCAGAGACAGTAAGTTGTCTCATGCAGCAAGATAAATTAAAAAAGAAGCAAGAAAAAAAGGAAGGGAGGAAGAAAGAAAGGATTGCCTCTCCTTAAATAGGTGTCAAATTGTGAACATTTTCTGTTATTGGTCCATGAAATTTTCCCTAAATCATGCGTTAAATTTTCTTTAAATTTGGGGCAATATAAGTCACAGTAATGGAAGCAAGATGTGAAAAGTCTACACCTCTGTTAGGAAAAATCCTAAGCCCTACGTTCTCCTCTTGCCTCCATGGTAATCCAAGGAAGGTAAGTCTAAGTAAAATAAAAAAAGGGAGAAAAGAAAGGAACTTTGAGCCCATGTGGCCAGTTCACAACAAAAGTCTGTTACGCCATAGTTTGTATTCTGTTATTCAGCAGGAAAGAATCTTGGAAAAGCAAGCATCTTGTTCTGGGAATGTCAGGGAGAAGCAAAACAATTCGAAATCCAATCAGTGGCTTTGAGCAAAACACAGATTCTTTTCTTCTGCTAGTTTGGACAACAGTTCCTCTTGCAGTAGATTTTACAGAACTAGAGGCTGTTGGAATCATGAGAAAGTCTAGGAAAAGCCTGAATTACACTGGCTTATAAGATTTGGGGCCGGTGCAGGGTTGTGGAGCTTCACCAAGGGAGAGGATGGGAGGGGGAGTGATACATGAAATGGAAGACAGCATTCTGGCAAAGGATGTGCCTGCTCTGAAATTCTCATAGCAGGATGACACTTGAAACCTTTGTTTCTTTTATATATATATACTTTAAGTTCTGGGGTATATGTGCAGAGCATGCAGGTTTGTTACTTTTCCTTTAAGTGTATGAGGCCACACAATTGATCCAGTCACTCTTAGTGTATAAAAATCATTCCACAATTTAGAGGTGTAAACTACAATTTGTTTATTTTGTTCCCAATTTTGAGGGTCAGGAACTGGGGGAAGCAGTGCAGAGCAGCCCTCATTCAGGATCTCCCATGCAGTTGCATTCAGATGTCCACTTAGGCTGCAGTAATCTAAAGGCTTCTCTGTCTAGATGTCCAAGGTGGAGAAAAAGTTATATAGCCAGCAGTTGCTGCTAACCATTAGCCTAGCATTCAACTGCCTACATGTATCCACTCCAGCATGGTGCTTTTAGAGAAGTCAGACTTCGAACACCGTGGCTGACTTCTCCCAGTGAGAATTTCAAGAGATAAACCCAGAAGCCACATGGCCTTGACTGACCCTGGAAGTGAAGTAACATCACTTTTGCTGCATTCTGTTAACTACAAGTACATCACTAAGGTAGAGCGATCCAAGATTAGAAGTAGCTGTGGTCGCAACACTCACAGAGAAAAATGAAAAGGGATGAGTGAATTCAGCACCTTCAACTGAAATATCCAGGTTCTCGCATTGGAACTAACTAGGCAAACAACTCAACCCCTGAAGAATTAAGAAAAGCAGTGGCGATGGGGGTGGGTGACAGCCCACCTGGGAACAGCATACAGCCAAAGGAACCCCCACCCCCAACCAAGAGAAGCAGTGAGTGATTGTGTGACCCTGCCTGGGAACCACACTTCTCCCACAGATCTTTGCAACCTGCAGATAAGGAGATTCTCTCATGAGCCCATGCCACCAGGGCCTTGGGTCAAATACACAGAGCTGTGTGGAGTCTTGGCAGAGCAGCCACTCAGTCACACACAGAGACCCAGGAGTTACATATTCTGGTCCCAGGATCCCCCAGAAAGATGGGAAATCCATCTGTACATATCCCTAGAAAGGGGGCTGAATCCAGGGAGCCAAGCAATGTCATTCTGCAGGTCCCACTTCCACAGCACCTCACAAGTTAAGACCTACTGGCTTGGAATTCCAGCCAGCTAATGGCAACAGGCTGGAATCTGCAGGAGACAGGTGTGAGTTTCTACCATGTCTGTGGTTCCGTAGACTCAGCCATTCCAGCTTGCAGACTTTGGAGAATACAAACAGTCTGGACCAGGAAGGGTCCCCCACAACAGCACAGCTGCCTTGCCAGATTGTGGCCAGACTGATTCTTTAAGCGGGATCGCTTTCCATTTCTCCTTACTGGGCAGACATCAGTGTGGGGGCTTCTGCCACTCCAGCCAGGATTCTACAGATAGAGCTCTGATCTCTCCCTGGGACAGAGCTTCCAGCGGGAGGGGCAGCCACCATTTCTGTGGTTCAGCTGACACAGCTGTTCCAGCCTGCGGGCTTTGGAGAACACAAATGGTCCAGACAAGGGTCCCCCACAATGCAGCACATCTGCTCTGCCAAATAGCAGCCAGACTGCTTCTTTAAGCAGGTCTCTGATCCTATTCCTCCTGACTGGGTGAGACCTCCCAACCAAGAGGACCAGCCACCTCTTGCAGGTCAGTACCCCCCTGGGTGGAGCTTCCAGAGGAAGGAGCTAGCTACCATCTTCACTATTTCACAGCCTTCACTGGTGATACGTCCAGGTACAGGAAAAACCGAGGTAACTAGGGTCTGGAGTGTACCCCCAGCAAACCACAGCAGCCCTACAGCAGAGTGTCCTAACTGTTAAAAGAAAAACCAACAGAAAACAACCACATTTTTAAAAGGCCCCCCCAAAACACCCCATTCAAAAGTCAGCAGCCTCAAAGATCGAAGATAGATAGGCCCACAAAGATAAGAATCAATGCAAAAATGCTGAAAACTCAAAGACCAGAGTTGCCTCTTCTCTACCAAATGGCCACAACACCTCTCCAACAAAGGCACAGAACTGGACTGAGGCTAAGATGGCTGAATTGACAGAAGTAGGCTTCAGAAGGTAGGCAATAACAAACAGCTCTAAGCTAAAGGAGCATGTTGTAACCCAATACAAAGAAGCTAATCATCATCATAAAACAATACAGGAGCTGATAGCCAGAATAGCCGGTTTAGAGAGAAACATAACCAACCTGATGGAGCTGAAAAACACAACATGAGAACTTCACAATGAATCACAACTATCAATAGCAGAATAGACCAAGCAGAGGAAAGAATCTCAGAGCTTTAAGACAATCTTTCTGAAATAAGACAGGCAGACAAGAATAGAGAAAAAAAGAATGAAAAGGAATTAATAAAACCTCTGAGAATCATGGGACCATATAAAGAGATTGAACCTACAACTGGTTGGGGTACCTGAAAGAGACATGGAGAATAGAACCAAGGTGGAAAACATACTTCAGGATATCATCCAGAAGAACTTCCCCAACCTAGCAACACAGGCCAACATTCAAATTCAGGAAATCCAGAGAACCCCAGTAAGATATTCCATGAGAAAATCAACAAAGACACATAATCATCAGATTCTCCAAGGTTGAAATGAAGGAAAAAATGCTAATGGCAGCCAAAGAGAAAGGCCAGGTTACCTACAAAGGGAAACCTATCAGACTAACAGCAGACCTCTCAGTGGAAACCCTACAAGCCAGAAGAGATTGGGGGCCAATTATTCAACATTCTTAAAGAAAAGAACTTCCAACCCAGAATTTCATATTTGGCAAAACTAAGCTTCATAAGCAAAGAAGAAATAAGATCCTTTCCAGACAAGCTAATGCTTAGGGAATTTGTCACCACTAGGCCCACCTTGCAAGAGCTCCTGAAGGAAGCACTAAACATCACCAGCCACTACAAAAACACACTGAAGCGCACAGACTAGTGGCACTATAAAGCAACCACACGAACAAGTTCACAAAATAACCAGCTAACATCATGATGACAGGATCAAATTCACATATATCAGTATTAACCTTAAATGTAAATTGGCTAAATGCCCCAATTAAAAGACACAGAATGGTATGCTGTCTCTGAGAGACCCATTTCATGTGCAAGGACACACCAGGCTCAAAATAAAGGGATGAAGGAAAATTTACCAAGCAAATGGAAAACAAAAAAAAGCAGGGGTTATAATCCTAGTTTCTGACGAAACAGACTTTAAACTAACAAAGATCAAAAAAGAAAAAGAAGGGCATTACATAATGGTAAAGGGTTCAATTCAACAAGAAGAGCTAACCCTCCTTAATATATATGCACCCAATACAGGAGCAGCCAGATTTATAAAGCAAGTTCTTATAGACCTACAAAGAGACTTAGACTCCCATGCAATAATAATAGGAGACTTGAACACCCCCACTGACAATATTAGATCATCAAGACAGAAAATTAACAAAGATATTCAGGACCTGAACTCAGTTCTGGATCAAGTGTACCTATAGATATCTATAGAACTCTCCACCCAAAAGCCATAGAATATACATTCTTCTCATCGCCACATAGCACTTACTCTAAAATTGATCACATAATTGGAAGTAAAACATGCTTCAGCAAATGCAAAAGAACTGAAGTCGTAACAGCCTCTTAGACCACAGCACAATCAAATTAGAACTCAAGATTAAGAAACTCACTTAAAACCACACAACTACATGGAAATTGAACAACCTGCTCCTGAATGACTCTTGGGTAAATAATGAAATTAAGGAAGAAATCAAGAATTTCTTTGAAACTAATGAGAACACAGAGATAGCACACCAGAATCTCTGGGATGCAGCTCAAGCAATGATAAAAGGAAATTTTATAGCACTAAATGGCCACATCCAAAAGCTAGAAAGATCTCAAGTTCACGACCTAACATTTCAACTAAAAGAACTAGAGAACTAAGTGCAAACAAACCTCAAAGCTAGCAGAAGACAAGAAATAACCAAGATCAGAGGTGAGCTGCAGAGACAGAGACACAAAAAATCCTTCAAAAAATTCAGCAAATCTAGGAGCTGGTTTTCTGGAAAAATTAATAGACAGAACACTAGCTAGACTAATAAAGAAGAAAATAGAGAAAAATCAAATAAACACAATCAGAAATGAAAAGGGGATATCACCACTGACCTCATGGAAATACAAACAATCATCAGAGAATATTTTAAACACCTCTATGCACATAAACTAGAAAATCTAGAAGAAGTGGATAAATTCCTGGACACAAATTCCTCTCCCAAGACTGAACCAGGAAGAAATTCAATGCCTGAAGAGCCAAGAAATAGTTCTGAAATTGGGGCAGTAATAAATAACCTACCAACAACAACAACAACAAAAAAGAAAAACCCAGGACCAGATGGATTCACAGCTGAATTCTACCAGAGGGACAAAGAAGAGTTGATACCATTTCTACTGAAACTATTCCAAACAATTGAAAAGGAGGACTTCCTCCCTAACTCATTCTATGAGACCAGCATCATCTTGATACTCAAACCTGGCAGAGATACAACAAAAAGAAAAACTAGAGGTCAATATCCCTGATGAACATCAATGCAAAAATCCTCAACAAAATACCAGCAAATTGAATCAGCAGCACATCAAAAAGCTTATCCACCACAATCAAGTTGGCTTCATCCCCAGGATGCAAGGTTAGTTCAACATATGCAAATCAATAAATGTGATTCATTTCTTAAACAGAACTAAAGACAAAAACCACATGGTTATCTTAATAGATGCAGAAAAAGCCTTCAATAAAATTCAACATCCTTCAGGTTAACAGCTCTCAATAAACTAGATATTGAAGAAAGATACCTCAAAATAATGAGTTATATATGGCAAACCCACAGCCAATATCTTACTGAAAAGCCGAAAGCATTCTCCTTGAAAACTGGCACAAGACAAGGATGTCCTCTCTTACCGCTCCTATTCAACATAGTATTGGAAGTTCTGGCCAGGGCAATCAGGCAATAGAAAAAAATAAACAGTATTCAAATAAGAAGCAAGGAAGTCAAATTATCTTTGTTTGTATATGCCATGATCCTATATCTAGAAAACCCCATCATCTCAGCCCAAAAGCTTCTTAAGCTGATAAGCTACTCCAGCAAATTCTCAGGACACAAAATAAAGGCACAAAAATGGCTAGCATTCCTATACACCAACAACAGGCAAGCAGAGAACCACATCATGAATGAACTCCCATTCACAACTGCTACAAAAAAAGAATACTAACCTAGGAATACAGCCAACAAGGGAAGTAAATGACTTCTTCAAAAAGAACTACAAACTACTGCTCAAAAAAGTCAGAGAGCACACAAAAACGGAGAAACATTCCACACTTATATTTATGTTCTTCCTTCTTCAACAGGAAGAATCAATATTGTCAGAATGGCCATACTGCCCAAAGTAATTTATAGATTTAATGCCATTCCCAGTAAACTACCATTGACATTCTTCACAGAGTTAGAACTATTTTTAAAATCATATGGAACCAAAAATGAGCCTGAAGAGCCAAGACAATTCTAAGCAAAAAGAAGCTGGAGGCATCATGCTACCCAACTTCAAACTATACTACAAGGCTACAGTAACCAAAACAGCATGGTACTGGTATAACAACAGATGCATAGATCAATGGAACAGAATAGAGAACTCAGAAATAAGACCACACACCTACAACCATCTGATCCTAGAAAAACCTGGGGGGAGAGCTGGCTAGTCATATACAGAAAATTGACACTGGACCACTTCCTGACACCATATACAAAAATCAAGGGCCAGGAGCAGTGGCTCACACCTATAATCCCAGCACTTTGGCAGGCCAAGGCAGGAGGATCACCTGAGGTCAGGAGTTTGAGACCAGCCTGGCCAATATGGTGAAACCCTGTCTCTACTAAAAATACAAAAATTAGCCAGCCATGGTGGCATGCACCTATAGTCCCAGATACTTGGGAGGCCAAGGCAGGAGAATCACTTGAACCTGGGAGGCAGAAATTGCAGTAAGCCAAGATCACACCACTGCACTCTGACCTTGGCAACAGAGTAAGACTGTCAAAAATATATATATATATCAACTCAAAATGTATTAAAGACTTAAATGTAAACCCCAAAACTTATAAACCCTAGAAGAAAATCTAGGCCATAGCATTCAGGACGTAGACATGAGCAAAGATTTCATGACAAAAATGCCAAAAGCAACTGTAACAAAAGCAAAATTGACAAATGGGATCTAATTAAACTAAAGAGTTTCTGCAGAGCAAAAGAAACTATCATTAAAGTGAACAGACAACCTACAGAATGAGAACATTTTTGAAATCTATCCATCTGACAAAGGTCTAATATCCAGAGTCTACAAGGAACTTAAATTAACAAGAAAAAAACAACCCCATTAAAAGGTGGGCAAAGGACATTAACAGACACTTCTCAAAATAAGACATGCATGCAACTAACAAACATATGAAAAAAAGCTCAACATCATTGATCATTAGAGAAATGTAACTGTAAACCACAATGAGATGCTATTTTATGACAGTCAGAATGGCTATTATTAAAAAGTCAAAAAACAACAGATGCTGGTAAGGTTGTGGAGAAAAAGGAATGCTTTTACATAATTGGTGGGAGTGTAAATTAGTTACACTATTGTGGAAGACATTGTGGCGATTCCTCAGAGACCTAGAGGCAGAAATACTATTCAACCCAGCAATCCCATTACTGGGTATACACCCCCAAAAATAGAAATTATTCTATTATAAAGAAACATGCATGCATATGTTCATTGCAGCACTATTCACAATAACAAAGACATGGAATCAACTAAATGTCCATCATTGATAGACAGGATAAAGAAAATGTGGTACATATACATCATGGAATACTTTGCAGCCATAAAAGGAAATAAGATTATGTCCTTTGTAGGGACGTGGATGGAATTGGAAGCCATTATCCTCAGCAAACTAACGCAGGAAAAGAAAAGCAAATACTGTATGTTCTCATTCATATGTGGGAGCTCAATGATGAGAACACAGGAACATATGGGGAGAACAACACACCCTGGGTTCTTTCAGAGTGGGAAAGGGAGGGAGAGCATCAGGAAAAATAGCTAATGGATGCAGGCTTAATACCTAGGTGATAGGATGATCTGTGCAGCAAACCACCATGGCACATGTTTACCTGTGTAACAAACCTGTACATCCTGTACGTGTACCCCTGAAGTTAAAATAAAAATTGAAGAAAAAAAATTACTAGGGTAAGCCCAGATTCAAAGGGAAGGGAATAGTGACTCTGCCTCTCAATGGGAGGAGTGTCAAAGAATGACAGATGTCTTTTTAAACCATTGTAATTGTACTATCCAGCCTTGTGCCATGTTAGACTAAATAAAATACAGCAGAAATAATGAAAAAAATTGTAATAAAAACTGAACTCGAAGTACTCTTGGTTTTCTACCTTGTTTTTTTTTTTTTCTTTTTTTAACCTTCTTTTTCCTTGTTTTTCAGGATATATTCCCCTCAACTTTTCATCAAATTTTGGCCATTCCACTACCAATATAAAACAAAAATTTCACCAAAATAGCATCTGAATTCTCAGGCAATTGGTTAAGTCTTTCTTTAACTTTCATCTTAGGTTGATCTTTATTATATTCAGTATGTACTTATTAATCATATATTACCTGCTGGGTATCATGCTACTTAAGTAGTTAGAATTATTGGTCATTGGGGTAGAAAAAAGGAAGGAGGGCAGAATTTATTTCAGTTCATCATGCTTCAAATCCAAAATAGTGTTTGTTTTGGCATACAGACTCTTTAAATTCCAAGATACATTTAATCATACCATTCAAATACCAAGAATTTTCTTTCTGATGAATCTCTGTCTCTAATGTACACCTTTCACAAAGGAAACAGTTTAACATATTCTAATATCCTCTCAGTGGAAAACTCGCTTTATTTACCTTTTCAGTATAGGCTCATTCTTAATATTTGGAAACCTTTTAGAAGTGTTTTCAAATATTTGCTTAAAAATACATTGTAACTAAAAACATCAGATACCCTCCAAAAGTCCTGTGAGTCTCTAGGTCCTCAAGATGATTTGAAGCGCAAGAACAATGAATTGCATGATCCAAGTCTGAGAAAACACCCCAGGTGTGGTGTTTTATCAACAAGAGAGTTGGCAGAAGAAAACCACATTACAACACCTGCTTTACAACACCTGCTTTCTGTATAAGGCTCCAATATAGTACACACAGGATAGCCCCAATACTGCAAAGAAATGAGATGAAAAGGCTCTCTTAGCAAAATGTTTAATATAATTTTAAGAGACGGCTGTTGGGTTTCTAGAGCCTACTCACCAGATCAGGATGACCTGCTTGGTGCTTGTGTTGATGAGCATAAAACTAAGGGTCTACTCATTTGTGGGTGGGAAGGTTCTTAAATTTTTTCCAGTATTTTTTTTAAGTTGACCTCTTTATTTCAGGATTAAGTTTTCAGGTTGGCACAGATAAACAAAACTTTTCCATTTCCAATTCAAAACGTGTGTCATAATACATATACTATTACAGTGTACTCTGAGGTAGTATTTATTAAATGCCAATCTATGTACCATTTTTATCAGAAATCAGCTGGAAACGGTTAAAACAATAGAGTCTTGAGACTTTAGAGATTCTGGTTCAGTAGATTCTGAAGGCTTTTTTTAAAAAAATGAGAAATATTTATTTTGAAATCTTTCACTGATTCTAATGGGCATCCAGGTTTGAGAGTCTCTACTGTAAGGAATAATTCACATCACTTCATCTGTACTGGAATTTTGATCTATATTAAATTGACTAAAATAAGAAAAATGTTGATCTTTCAGATATAGTACCATTTTTCTGGTAACAGGTCCGGACATTGATTGAAGTTAGGAGAGTGAAAATTCAATGTTGATTTTCTTTTCTTCTTTCCAACTTTTATTTTAGATTCAAAGGATACATGCACAGGTTTGTTATATGAGTAAATTGTGTGTTGCAGGATTTTGGTGTACAGACGATTTTGTCACCCAGGTAATCAGCATAATACTCCATAGGTCACTTCAGTACTTCTAAGGGATTAAAATACACTTGGCATTTCATTTCTCTCCTGGCATCTCTTACTGTATGTTGAGGGGGAGTAAAAGCATCGGGCAGATGAAGCAAGATTTTTAAAATATCTAGACATGTCTTCACATAACAGGTGCTCAATAACTATTACAGGGATGGATAAATGAATGAAAAATACCCAGACTAGGTAGTCAATAACAGGAAGAAAAACCATTCCTTTTCCTACTTGTTATGTATGTCAAACTCACAACTGAAAAAAATTATCTTTGTTCCAGGGAGGCACAGAATCCACAGCATTGGCTCCTTATAACCTGGGATGTCTCCAGAAAAAGATTCCTAGCATGTGTCCCAAAAGGAAGAAGCCACAGAAGGATCCCAGAACTTTCATTTTTCCACCTTCTTACTAACCCAGTATTTCCATAAATCTGGAAAGTCTTTAGGAGACCTACAGCTGCTCTGATTTCAAATAAAGCTGAGGAATAGCTAGCCTACCTCTATGCAATCAAAGCTTTCAAAAATTTCTCAAAATTTGAGACTTTGAAATTTCCTGTTTCAGAGCTCAGTGGCCCCAGAGCAACCCAGATCATTTCCTAAAGTCTCGTCACCCACAAGGGGTCTGAGGGCTCAACAATAACGATAATGAAATAGCTAATGTGATGAATGTTAAGCATTTCGTAACACACACTAAGTGCTTTACATATATTATCAGCTTGCTTTATCTCATAAGAACACCATAAATTTTGATAATCCTTTTTTCTCATTATTATTAGTTTACAGAAGAAGACAGTGAGGCTTTGAGAGAAGTTGAGGCTTTTTTAGAGAAGTTGAATCAACATTACAATATCGCAGTGGCCATCTATAACCCTTTACCTAAATTTAACAATTTTTTTCATATTTTTTCACATGTGATTTACCTGTCTTCCTCTTCCTCTCCCCTATCTTTATAGGAGTCTGCTCTGTGTTTAAGGTAGAAAAGGATAGAGAAGAGGGGGCATGGGACACACACACACAAACCATACATACCACATGACACACACATACACACACACACCATGCATACCATGCAGCGCACATATACACACACCATGCATACCACACAACACAAATACATACACACACAATTTTACTGATTCATTTGAAAGCAAGTTGCAGACTTCACACCATGTAACCAACTAAACATTTCAGCACACACCTTTTAAAAATAAGGAAATTCTCCTACAAACCATGATACCACTGTCATATCTAACAAAATGAACAAAACTTCCATAATATCATCAAATACACGGTCCATATTCAAACTTCCGTAAGTGTTTGTGGGATGTTTTTAACAGCAGTTTAACAGATTTAACAGATAAATAGATATTTAACAGAAGATTAGTAACTGTTTGAGTCAGTTAATAACTGTAACTAGAATTGAGTGTGTTTACACATGTTCTGAGACAGAAAAAAATAAAATTCTTGAAGGAAGTCATTCCACAGGATGTATCCTCTCTGAGCATCAGAATTTTCACTCTGTCCTTAAGCAGGGTCCACCAGGCCCAGGTACTCATCTATAATAATTACTGGAGAGTTGTTCACCCCCAGAGTTTTATGAAGCTGGCAGTGACAGAAAGGGTAAACAGTGTGTGATTCACTCTTGCTTTTGTGCTCCAAAATTTCAAGCATTCAGAGAGGACTTTAAAAAGGAGTTCAAAAATAAGAACATATGTACACGTGGTGGGGAACAGCACACACTGGGGCCTATCATGGTGGGTGGAGCAGGCTCACAGGGGAAGAAGAGCATCAGGAAGAATAGCTAATGAATGCTGGGCTTAATACCTAAGTGATGAGTTGATCTGTGCAGCAAACAACCATGGCACATATTTACCTATGTAATAAACCTGCACATCCTGCACATGTACTCTGGAACTTAAAAGTTGAAGGGAAAAAAGGTTGGGGCATAAATTAAATATTTGGGAATAGCAGGCAGAAGGTTGTGGGGCTTCCCCATGCTGCCCCTACCAATGCCAGAATGATGCTCCCCTGGATTGTAGACCAAAAGAGTGAAGGCGGTCTGCGTGGACCTAACCTCTAAAGCGGGAGCCAGAAGCAACAGAGAGAACCATGAGGTTCCCAACATAGCAATTAAGCAGTGGTCTTCTGGCTGGGGAGGCTACGTCGAACAGAGACAAGGGCTTTCAGCACTGGCCTAGGTGGTCCAATGACCAAGGAACAATTAGGCTTCTCACCAATACCCTAGCACAATCCAAGACCTCTCAAACTGCAGCACAACCCCGTGGAATTGAACAACTCATAGAAACTAAAAATAAAATTTCCATCTGGTAGACATGACAGGTCTATAAATAGATATTTATTTAAGTAATGAAAAATAAAGTATAGCTCTTCTTCATTCCTTTTTCCCTTCCTTTACATCACCATAATCCCTGCCTGGATGGCCATATTGCTTCCTCCTCTTCTGTATCTCCCTCTAATCTCCTTTTCCTCTCTTATGAGAACACTTGTGAAAGCATTTGGAACTGACCTGAATAATCCAGAATAATATATTCATCTATTCTTCTGAAAATCCTTAATCACATATGCAAAGACTCTTTTCTTTTTTTTTTTTTTTTTCAAGATGGAGTCTCACTCAGCTGCTCAGGCTGAAGTGCAATGGCGTGTTCTTGGCTCACTGCAACCTCCACCTCACAGGTTCAAGCAATTCTCCCACCTCAGCCTCCTGAGTAGCTGGGATTACAGGCACACACCACCATGCCCAGCTAATTTTTGTATTTTTAGTAGAGACGGGGTTTCACCATGTTGGCCAGGCTGGTCTCAAACTCCTGACCTCAGGTGATCCACCCGCCTTGGCCTCCCAAAGTACTGGGATTACAGGCGTGAGCCACCATGCCTGGCCGATTCTTTTTCTTTATAAAGTAACATTTACAGCTTCTAGACATTAGGATCTGATATTTTAGGGGCCATTATTCTGCCTATCACACCCACTAAAATATTTGGAAATCGTATAGCATCAGGAGAGCAAATCTCTCTTTAAGTGTTTCAGATTTTAAAAGATAGCTATTTGTTCTACATGTCCAAGTTTTTATAACTTTGTGTCCAAATAAATAAGCGTATTTTGAATAGTTAAGTTGTAGTCTGAGACTCTATTTATTATACATGGTCTACTTGTACATAGCTATATATACAAACTATAAAGAAGTTTAGGTTATTGACTCAAGAACACAGAGCCTCTTTGAACCTGGAGATGTTGCTGTTCACTTGCTATCTTGGAAGGCAAGATTTTTCTACTGGTTCCATGCCACAATTTGAAGGTATGCCCCCCCACTTCCCTAATCTCTTCCATCTCTTTTAAAATTGGCTTTACTGAGGAATAATTTACAATTAAATGCATGGAGTTTAAATGCAAAGTTCAATGAATTTTGGCAAATGTATACAACCACGTAATCACTAACCCAATCAAGATATAGAAATTTTCCATTACCCCAGAAAGTTTCTGTGTGCTCCTGCCCAGCTTAATTTGAGAGTATTACAAATAAAGCTGACATGAATATTTATGTGAAAATCTTTTTGGACATAGCTTTTTATTTCTCTTGGATGAATACCTAGATGTGAAATTGCAGGTTCATAGAGCACATGTATTTTTAATCCATCCTCTCTTTGGCTCCTTCCTCCAATCCATTATTCTAGGACATTCTGATTCCACTTTCTACATTTTACTCAGTAGTAAATTGATAATAATCTTTAGCTAGTTTGACTATCTCTTCCTTTGTTCCTTGGTATTACAAGCAACGTTACTTTAATCTTTTTAACCAATTTGACTCACGTTCCTGTCTTCCTTGCTGTGTCCCACTCTGGACTTTGTTCCATTTGTTCTATGCTGGGATATTTACCTTTCACTTCATGGAATGTACTGCTAATTCTTAGCAGTTATTTCTGCAATTATTTGATGTTAATGGAAGACTTAACTCCCCTTCAAAATTAACTGTGCAATGCCGAATAAGACTGTGTGATACTGCAGATCCCAGTGTCTCCATCTTAAACTGACTGTCAATAGCCTTTTTTCATAGGCAACTCTGTTCTTTCTAACCCAATAATCATCCTTTGTGGCAATTGAAAAAAAGAATTAATATGCTCCTTTGGATTCCTCATTACGTGCCTCCAAGATACCAGGATATTTCTTTTGTAACCCCATTCTCAATTTGCTGGAAGTATATCACTGATATTGCCATTTAATTGCTTCCTATCCAGTTCTATGTAAGGTGCAATTAACTGTATCAATTTGAGCTGTTTGTGTTTAATTTCGTTGATAATTATCTCATGATATTGACATATTATGAAGGATTGTCAAAAGAAAATACATGTGAAAAACAACCTAAACATGTGTTTGAACCAAGCCTGCCTCATGCCCGAAATTTGTATGCTGAGCATGAACCTTCTCCATATGCCACTGAAATTGTCAACATTATTATCCTAGGATTAGGATGTTCAGCAATGGTCTAAGTAATTAAAAGGCAATCAGCATAAGACAGCTCTATGATGGAGGGAAGTCTGCCATGCTTTTCATAAACAGACTTAATTTTTTTACCTGACTATATTTCTTTCTTCAGAATTAAATTTATAAGAAAGAATATGAAAATCTTTAATACACTGGAGATTTAATTTTCCAACAGCCTTTATAAAAGTAAATTCTGTGTTTATAATATATTGTTTCACAAAGTGGTTTACAATGATACCTAAACTGTTTAGATTGCTTTGGGGACACATTTTTAAGTTGTCATTAAAAAAAAAAAAAAGATGGGCTGATAACCAGAATCTACAAAGAACTGAAACACATTTACAAGAAAAAACAAACAAGCCCATTCAAAAGTGGGCGAAGGATATGAACAGACACTTTACAAAAGAAGACATACATGAAGCCAACAAACATATGAAAAAATGCTCATCATCACTGGTCATTAGAGAAATGCAAATCAAAACTACATTGAGATACCATCTCACGCCAGTTAGAATGGCGATCATTAAAAAATCTGGAGACAACAGATGCTGGAGAGGATGTGGAGAAATAGGAACGCTTTTACACTGTTGGTGGGAGTGTAAATTAGTTCAACCATTGCTGGAAGACGGTGTGGCGATTCCTCAAGGACCTAGAAATAGAAATTCCATTTATCCAGCAATCCCATTACTGGGTATATATCCAAAAGACTATAAATCGTTCTACTATAAGGACACATGCACACGAATGTTCATTGCAGCACAGTTTACAATAGCAAAGACCTGGAACCAACCCAAATGCCCATCGATGATAGACTGGACAGGGAAAATGTGGCACATATACACCATGGAATATTATGCAGCCATCAAAAACGATGAGTTCGTGTCCTTTGTAGGGACATGGATGAACCTGGAAACCATCATTCTCAGCAAACTGACACAGGAACAGAAAATCAAACACCGCATGTTCTCACTCATAGGCGGGTGTTGAACAATGGGAACACATGGACACAGGGAGGGGGAGTATCACACACTGGGGTCTGTCGGGGGAAAAAGGGGAGGGATAGTGGGGGGGGGGTGGGGGAGTTGGGGAGGGATAGCATGGGGGAGAAATGCCAGATATAGGTGATGGGGGAGGAAGGCAGCAAATCACACTGCCATGTGTGTACCTATGCAACAATCTTCCATGTTCTTCGCATGTACCCCCAAACCTAAAATGCAATAAATAAAATAAAATAAAATAAAATAAAAAGATTAGCTGAATATTATTACAGTAACTCAGTGCTTCTGTGTATTGGGGGCTTACAATAGTTTCTCTTTTTATTTTAATTTCAGTAGCTTTTGGTTTGGGCTACAAGTGGTTTTTGGCTACATGGATGAATTCTATAGTGGTGAATTCTGAGATTTTACTGTACCTATTACCTGAGCAGTGTACACTGTACCCAATATGTAGTCCTCTATCCCTCACCTTCCTTCCACCTTCCCCCTCAAGTCCCCAAAGTCCGTTATATCACTCTACATATCTTTGCATCCTCATAGCTTAGCTGCCACTTATAAATGAGAACATATAGTATTTGGTTACCCATTCCCGAATTACTTCATTTAGAATAATGGCCTCCAGCATCATCCAACTTGCTGCGAAAGACATTTCGTTCCGTTTCATGTCTCAGTAGTATTCCTTGCTTATACATACCACATTTTCTTTATCCACTCATTGGTCAATGGGCACTTAGGTTCACTCCATTATATTTGCAATTGTGAATTTTGCAGCTATAAACATGTGTGTGCATGTGTCTTTTCCATAAAATTACTTCTTTTCCTTTGGATAGATACCCAGTAGTGAGATTGCTGGAGTGAATGGAAGATCTACTTTTAGTTCTTTAAGGAATCTCCACACTGTTCTCCATAGAGGTTGTACTAATTTACATTCCCACTAGTGGTGTAAAAGTATTTCCTTTTTACCACATTCATGCCAACATTTATTGGTTTTTGACTTTTTAATTATGGCCACTCTTGCAGGAGTAAGGTGATATCTCATTGTGGTTTTGATTTGCATTTCTCTGATGATTAGTAATGTTGAGCATTTTTTCATAAGTTTGTTGGTCATTTGCATATCTTCTCTTGAAAAATGTCTATTCACATCCTTCACCCAATTTATGATGGAATTTTTTTCTGATTGAGTTCCTTATAAATTCTAGATAATAATCCTTTGTTAGATACATAGTTTTCAACTGTTTTCTCCCATTCTGTGGGTTGTCTATTTACTCTGCCAATCATTTCTTTTGCTGTGCAGATTTTTAGTTTAATTTGGTCCTATTTATTTTTTATTTTTGTTGCATTTGCTTTTGGGGTCTTGGTCATTAATTCTTTGAATAGGCTAATGTCCAGAAGAGTTTTTCCAGTGTTATCTTCTAGAATTTTTATGGTTTCACAGATAAGATGTAAGTCTTTGATCCATCTTGAATTGGTTTTTGTATACGATGAAAGATGGCAATCCACTTTTATTCTTCTACCTGGGGCTTGCCAGTTTCTCCAATACCATTTATTGAATAGGGTGTCCTTTCCCCAATTTATGTTTTTGTATGTTTTGATGAAGATCTATTGGCTGTTTAAGCATTTGGCCTTATTTCTGGGTTCTCTCTTCTCTTCCATTGGTCTAAATGCCTATTTCTGTAATTTGAAGTCCAGTAACGCAATGCCTCCAGATTTGTTCTTTTTGCTTAGAATTGCTTTGGCTATTCAGGCTTTTTTTAGTTCCATATGAATTTTAGGATTTTTTTTCTATGACAAATGATGGTATTTTGATGGGAATTGCATTGATTCTATAGATTGCTTTGGCAGTATGGTCATTTTCACAACATTGATTCTTCCTACCCATAAGCATAAGATGCGTTACCATTTGTTCGTGTCATCTATGATTTCTTTCAGCAGTGTTTTGTGGTTTTCCTTATAGAGGTCTTTTACCTCCTAGGTTAGGGTTTTGTTTGTTTTTGTTTTGTTTTGCTACTATTGTAAAGGGGATTGAATTCTTGATTTTATTCTCTGCTCGGTTGTTATTGATATATAGCGTGCTGATTTGTGTGCATTGATTTTGTAACCTGAGACTTTACTGAATTTTTTTTATCAAATCTAGGAGTCTTTTGGGTGAGTCTTTAGGTTTTCTAAGTGTAAGATCATATCATTGGTGAAAGGCACTAGTTTGATCTCCTCTTTTCCAATTTGGATGCCCTTTCTTTCTCTTGCCTGACTGCTCTGGCTAGGACTTCTAATACTACGTTGAATGGAAGTGGTGAAAGTGGGCATCCTTGCCTTGTTCCAGTTCTCAGGGGGAGTGCTTTCAACTTTTCACCATTCAGTATGATGTTGGCTGTTGGTCTGTCATCTATTGCTTTTATTTTTTTAAGATAAGTCCCTTCTATGCCTAGTTTATCAAAGGTTTTTGTCAGGAAGGGATGCTGGATTTTATCAAACGCTTTTTCTGCACCTATTGAGATGATCATATGGTTTTTGTATTTAATTCTGTTGATATGATGTATCACATTTATTAACTTGTATATGTTAAACCAGCCTTGTATCCCTGGGATGAAACCCACTTGATCAAGACCTGTTAACCATTTTGATGTGCTGTTGGATTCGGCTGGTTAGCATTTTGTTGAGGATTTTCATGTCTATGTTCATCGGAGATATTGGTCTGTCATTTTTTCTGTCATATCCTTTCCCGGTTTTGGTATTAGGGTGATATTGGCTTCATAAAATGATTTAGGGAGGATTCGCTCTTTCTCAATTTTTTGGAACAGTTTCAACAGGATTGGTACGAATTATTGAATGTCTGATAGAATTGAGCTATGAATCCATCTGGTCCTGGGCTTTTTTGTTGTTAGAAAAAAATTTTAAATTTCTAAATTATTTCACTTAGGATAGACCATTTTTTAAAATTAGTGATTCAGTCTCACTGCTTCTTATTGGTCTGTTCAGTTTCTTGTTTTTGTTTTTTAGAGAGAGGGCCTTGCTCTGTTGCCCAAGCTGTAGTTCAATGGCACAAACTCAACTCGCTGCAAGCTCCACATCGCAGGCTCAAATGATCCTCCTGCTTCAGTCTCCCAAGTAGCTGAGACTAAAGGCATGTGCCACCATGCCTGGCTAGTTTTGTAATTTTTTTTTTTTTTTAGAGGCAGGGTTTTACCAGGTTGCCCAGGCTGGTCACGAACTCCTAGTCTCAAGGGGTTCACCCACCTCAGCCTCCCAAAGTGCTGGGATCACAGGTGTGAGCCACCACACCCAGCCTTCTATTTCTTCCTGATTTAATCTAGGAGAGTTGTATATTTTCAGGAATTTATCCATTTCTTCTAGGTTTTTTAGTTTGTATACATAAAGATGTTCATAGTAGTCTTGAATAATCTTTTATACTTCTGTGGTTTCAGTTGTAATGTCTCCAGTTTCATTTCTAATTAAGCTTATTTAGATCTTCTCTCTTCTTTCGTTAATCTATCAATTTTATTTGTCTTTTCAAAGAATCAGCTTTGTGTTTAATTTTTTTTATTTCAATTTCATTTAGTTCTTCTCTGGTTATTTATTTTCTTCTGCTAGCTTTGAATTTAGTTGTTCTTGTTTCTCTAACTCCTTGGGGTGTGACATTAGGTTGTCAGTTTGTGCTCTTTCAGACTTTTTGATGTAGGCATTTAATGCTATGAACTTTCCTCTTAGCACTGCTTTTGCTGTACTCCAGAGGTTTTAATAACTTGTGTCACTATTATCATTCATTTCAAAGAATTTAATTTCCCTCTTGATTTTATTGTTGACTTCAAAATCATTCAGGAGCAGATTATTTAGTTTCTATGTATTTGTATAATTTTGAGAGCTCCTTATGGAGTTGATTTCTAGTTTTATTCCACTGAGTCTGAGAAGATACCTAATATGATTTTGATTTTCTTAAATTTATTGAGATTACAATGGTTTCTTTTGCACCGCCATTGTGAATTTTCTTCCAATGAACTCTGTGCAACACGATGAATATTCATATATAGGATGTAGAAGACTATCTTGACCTCTAAACCCATTATGTGAACACCCACTATTACTTAAATATTTATTTAACATCGCAATGAAAGAATGCACAACAAATGTGTGGCATAACAGACCACCAGCCTAAGATAGGACGATGGATCTGGATAAATAAGTACAACCAAAACCAATGTCTGTGACCTCACAAGACAAACAACTGGAGCCTCAATCCTGCTTCTTCCCATCTCTTCTTCCCCAGCTATTTTGACTTCCAACAAAATTCCTGGATGACTCCAGAAGTCTCTCTGCTGTGACCAAAGAGCATCTTATAGGCCATCTTATCTATTACTGTGGCTGTTTCCCCTTGCCCCTGTTAGTTAACCCTTCTACTCTGCAGTCCTGGTGTCAGTAGAAGCAAAAGGCAGTAAAGCATTTGCATCCCAGAAATGGGTTGCATTATTCTCTCTCAGAAATTCAGAGATCTCAGAAGCACCCAGATATAACTCCTCATTCATTAACAGCTTTCTCTTATTTCTATTTCTTATAACACCACAAATCAGAAATGTCTAAAGAAAAAGGGTAAATTTTCTGTACTATTTCAAAACTAAGAAATAATCACGTAATAAATAAAATATATCACCATACATACATTGAAAGTAAAAGAATGGAAATAGTTATACCATGTAAACATTAATTGGAAAGTTACCCCTCCAAAAAAGTCAACTGGTATTTAAAGCAAAAACAAAGTACTGTTACAACATTTGCAGAGGTAAAACACGACAGCAACACCACAAAGGAAAGGAAAAGGTCACTTTGCTGAAGAGCCTCCAGTGGATAGAAGTCAAAGTCCTTAGAAACTCCTTCAATTCCTCATGCAATCTGTCCTTGTTACCTTCCCAACTATTCTTCCTTTTGTTGACTGTATGCCAATCATGTTAACCTACAGGCTGTTCCTAGAACATCCTGGAAAAGTTCCCACTAAAGCACTTGAACACAGGTGGCTCCCTCTGCTCAGAAGGCTTTTACACCAAAAGGACCAAAAGCTAACACACTCCTTAATGAGCATCATCCCAACAAATCTTTCTACAGCTGTAATTCCCACTCTCACCCTGCCCTCATTGCTCTACTCAATTTTCTATAGCACCTATCACCTTTTAATGTTCTTTAAGTTCCTTCCTTATTGCATTTATTACTGATAGCTAGACTATAAATTCCAAAAGAGCATGAATTTTGTTTCTTTTCTTCATAAATGTATCCCAAGTGCATAGACTAGTGGCTGGTATATAATAGTTACTTAAATGTTAATTTGTCAAAAGAATGAATGAATATTTGTTAGAGGGAGAAGAAGAGAAAGATGTTCGTGATATAGTAGAGATACTATTCTGAGAACCCAGAGCACCAAAAGAGAGACCTGACTGCAGTCGGTTGTTCAGACCGATGTATCTGGATGAAAAGAATACCTTAAAAATCTCAATATAGCAGACATTAAGACATTGAAAGATGAGAAATCTCAAGTGTTTCTCCACTCCAAAGACAAGTCCATTTCTCAAACAGGAAATTGAGTAAGAGAAATGTCACAAACAATTCTGTATCGATCACATTCCAACTGTATATCCTATGTTTAGAGTCACCTCGACAGAAGAATATCATGTTTGCACAAAGCACTTGGACGTGTGTTTGTCACTTTTATTCCTTTTTTTAAAAAAACTCATTGTACAAAAAATTCTAAAGCAAAAGGATTTTCAGATCATCCATTAGAGATAAGAAATGCCTAGCTGCTCTTCATTCATTTGCAACTAGAGGACATGTCTAGGCATAGATGTCACCCAGACTAGGAATGTAAATAGGTCATTTAAACAAGGAATTCAAGTAGAAAACTGAAATCATTGAACTACCATTAATGCCCACACCAGCTTCAATCAGAAACAAAGAGGAAATAGGCATCTACCATCAAAGCTGATAGTACAGAGGACATTAAGCTAGTATATCCTTCTTCTAGCCTACTGGCATCCTCCCAAATGAAAATGTGGGCAACCTTTAAGAACTAGCTCAAAATATACCTACTTCATGAAGACACAATTCCCACAAATGAAAGAAATATTAGCTTCTATAATGCCCCTAGCATTTCGTCAATATCAAGTTATGGTACTTTTACTTCCCCGGTATCATAGTTACGAGTACTCGGCATTGTTGACACCATGACGCCAGGAATCCTGTGCTTTTCATCCTTTTTATCTCCTCTGACAACTTACAAATATATCCAACAAATCCCAATTGAATCAAATCAAATGCTTCCAAAATAATCTCTCGTTCCAGTAAGCTAGGAAAGATCTTTTTATGTAGTATGTATTTGCTGAATTTGTTTGAATGGGACCTCAAGCAGATTTACATTTCTGGCAATTTTTGTTCTATTAGATCTGAGTTTAGGTGGGCCACTGAGTAAGATCCATAGCTATTACTTGTTGCTGTTCTTTTATTTAAATTAACCAAACATTCACTGTTTTGCCATATTGATTTCTGGTATAAAATTACTGAAATGTTTGGTTCATTGCTCTGACCATGGTTAAAACAGTCCCTGGCACATAGTAGGTATTTAGTAATAATTGTTTAATGATTTTTTTCAAAGGCAAAACTAGCTTTCAACAGACTATGGAAGCTGCATACTTACTATGATTCCAGGGGTAGAGCATTTCATAAACCTAAGATGACCTCCAGCAATTCCTGCAATCCCTGTAGGCACACATCTCTGCACATCAAAAAGTAGAGTCTGTTTCCTTTTGCCTTGCATCTGAGCTGGTCTTGTAACTTGCATTGACCAATGGAATCCATGGAAGTGATACTTTGGGATTTCTACACCCAGATCTTAAGAGACTTGTAGCTTCTGCTTCCCCATTTTTGAGATTCACTGAATGATAAGAAACTATGAGAAAGGAGAAGCCTAGCCAGTAGGCCCCAAGCCATCCCACCTGTTCCAGCAAAGATTGCAAATGGACAAATAAAACAATATAAAATGTTCCAAATGCAGATGAGTTCTCAGCTAAATACAACTATGTAACTGCAGCCAACACATGGAATAAAGATAGCCATCCCACCAAGCCCTCTGCTCAGTTGCAGAATCATGAGTAAATAACTAGTTTTGTTGTTATAAACCACTAATTTTGGGAGTGGTTTGTTATATACACTAGATAACTAAGACAATCCCAATAGTTTCTTTTCTATAGTTCCTGTATATATATATATATATATATATATATATATATATTAAGAATACTGTGAAACAATTATCAATTAATGCATGTTTCTGGGTGCTGATATTTTTTGATGAGCTTTGTTGGGTTTTGTTTTTAGCTTTTTAATTTTAGCTTTTTGCTTACAAAGTACTTCATGGTGCTTCTTTTCTATAACCTTTTAAAAATATTTTGTCAACATAACAAGAATGTTTATAAAATATGTATAAGGTATAAGGAATAAAGCAAATGCCTATGAAAATAAAATTTTAATACCTGTGTATTCTCATTATCTAGTTTAACAGAACATTACATTATATTTGAAGTTATCTGTGTATTCCTCTCATGACCCAGCACTTTTCCTAAATTTCTGCTTTATTCTTTTTTTCTTTGGAAATTTCCCCAAATATTATATAACCAAATATAAAATTATATGGCTACGATTGTGAATAAATGGAAATATGTTTTCTAGAACCTGATTTTTTCATTAAAAATTGTGCACCTGAATTTTATTCATGTTTTTCTTCAAAGTTAGAGTGCATTCCATTTTTCCTGCTATATTTTATTTCATTTTATTAACATATCACAGTTTACTTAACCATGTTACTGTTGTTGAGCACTTCAGTTTGTAGATTTTGCTTATTACAAAAACAGCTACTATAAATATTCTTATACATGGCCCCCACTGCAAGAATATCTAGTGTATATCCAGAGGTAGATGAATATATTCAACTTGACTGGATAATGCCAAATTGTTTTATAATATTGTAATATAAATTCATACTACCATCAGCAATACATAATAACACCTATTGATCTATATCCTCTTCAACATTTGATATTGTCAGACATTTAAATTTTCTTCACTGTGGAGAACATGAAAGAGTGTCTTCTAGCATTTTTTCATTTATCTCATAACTAAAGAAGTTGAAGATCTCATGTGTTCATTGGCTAATTCTCTTCTGTGGGATGCCATTCAAGACTTTTGTTTTTTATTGGGATATTTTTCTTATTATTCTGTACATTTTTATTCTATATTCTGGTTACAATTATTTTGACAGTTGTATGTGTTACAAATAACTCCTTCCAGGTTTGTCTTTTCACTTTCTTTATAGTGTCATTTGGTAAATGTAAGTTCTTAATTGTAGTATAGCTACATTTGTCAATAATTTATCTTATGATTGGTGTGTGTGTCTCCTTTAAGAAACTTATTCCAAATTCATAAGAATAATTTCTTTTAAAGGTTGTACAGTTCTGCCTTTCATATTTAAATTTTTACAAATGTGGAACCTGTTGGGAGAAGATATGATAGAAATAGGAATACAATTTGATCTTTTTACATACTAGTAACTAGTTTTTGTAGCTTGATTTATTGTAGTCTATCTTCAATGCAAACTCTGTTAAAAATCAAATTTATATATATATATATATCTGGTTCTGGCTTTGAGTTTTATGGTGTTTCATTTGTCTGTGTGTCTTTGCCTTTGCAGATGTCAGACTACTATACTATAGCTTTAAAATAATTCTTGCTACCTGGTGAGAAAATCTACTTCCTTTGTTCTTCAGGAATAAGTAGACTATTAATTTTTGCCTTTCCATGTTAATTTTAGGCCCAGACTAGCAAGTTCTGTAAAAATAAACAAAATTGGTATTTTGACTTAAAGTAAATCAAATCTACAGGTCAATTGATAGAGCATTGCAATTTTCATGATTTGGAGACTTCCGATCAACGGACATGGTATGGACTTTAACGTTACTTTAATAAAATATAATTTTGTCCTTAAAAACTCTCACAAATGTTTGTCACATTTATTCCTAGGAAATTTAGAATTACATTAACTGTAGGTGGCAGGAATATAGCAATATAATTGAATTGTGTATACTGATTTTTGTATCAAGCAAACTTACCAAATGTCTTTATTAATTCTAATTTAGCTATAAATTCTTTTGAAATTTCAATGAAGACGTTATCATCTAATAATAATGGTTTTGTTTATTCTCTTCAAATCCTTACGCCTTTTTTTCTCCTTTTTTTTCTGCCAAATTGATGGGGCAGGGATTCCTATTTCAATGTTAAGCAGAAGGCATTCTTGGAATAATCTTACTCCTAAAGGAGATGTTTTCTATGTTTAACCATCACACATAATTTTGTCCTATGTTTTTTGAAATTAACCTTTCTTAGATTAAGCAATTTTCAATTATTAGTTTGCAAATCATGAATGGATGTTCAATTTTATAAAACTTAATTTTTATCTACACTACTGAAATATTTTTTCCCTTAATTTGTTAATATAATTAACTATGGTACATGCAAGTTCTAATATTAGAATCATTAAAGTAACCTCACATTCCTAGGATGAGTCCAAATTGGTTATGATAATTTAGTTATTTTGTGCAGTATTCAGTTTGATTAAAGAATTTTGTATCTATAATTGTGTGAAATAATCTGTAATTTCTCATTCTTTTTAGAATCCTTGTAAAAGTGTTGGTACTCGTATCTATTAGCTTTTTATCAATAACATATCATTAGAAAATAAAATTTAAACAGTACTTTTAAAACAGATAATACCATCTATATAATTAACTCAAAAGATGTTTAAAATATATACAGAGAAAATTATGTAACTTTTTAAAGAGCCATTAATAAAAAATTTCTAAAAAATTAAGAGACATATCATGTTACGAATTTGAAAACTCAAAACTGCAAATGTATAAATTACCCCAAGTAGATTAGATAGACTTATTGCAATCCCAGTCAAAATCCAGCAGGTTTCCTTTTGTGGAATTTGGTAAACTGAATGTATAGAAATGCATAGATCTAAGAATACCCAAAATATTCTTGATAAAGTTGAAAGGAATTGCTTCACCAGCTATCAAGACATTATAAACCTGTAACAACTCAGATAGTGTGGTATTTGCTCAGGGATGGACAAGTAGACCAATGGCAACAGAATATAGAAATTAGAACCGATGTATGTTTAATAGATACTTAATACATGACAGAATAACACTGTTGATCATAAAGGAAAGGACAGACCACTAAAAATATGGTGCTGGGACCATTTTTCCCATATGGAGAAAAATGAAATTGGTCCTTTCTCTCCCATGTACACAAAATTTAGTTCCATGTAAATTGAAAACCTAAGAAAGGCAAAACTATGATGTTTTTAAAATACAGGAAAATATCTTTACTAATCCAGTATAGATGAAGATCTCTCTTTTTTTTTTTTTTTTTTTTTTTTTGAGATGGAGATTTGCTTTTGTTGCCCAGGCTGGAGTGCAATGGCGGAATCCTGGCTCACAGCAACCTCTGCCTCCTGGGTTCAAGTGCCTCCTGCCTCAGCCTCCCGAGTAGCTGGGATTACAGGTGCCCGCCACCACGTCTGGCTAATTTTGTATTTTTAGTAAAGATGGGGTTTCTCCATGTTGGTCAGGTTGGCCTCGAAGTCCCAACCTCAGGTGATCCACTCATATCGGCCTCCCAAAGTGCTGGGATTACAGGCATGAGCCACCGTGCCCAGCCGTGAAGGTTTCTTAAACATAAAAAAGAATTAACCCTAAAGGAAAAATTCAACTGTATCAAAATTAAGAACTTTTCCTATACTTCAGCAATATTTGTAATAATATTACCAAGCAAGTACTGAGTAGATAAAGAATGCCTACAGTGGCTCATTCCTGTAATCCCAGCACTTTGGGAAGCTGAGAGGAGAGGATTGCTTGAGGCCAGGGGTTTGAGATCAGTCTGGGAAACATAGTGAGACCCTGTCTCTACAAAAAGTGAAAATATTAGCCAGGCATGGTGGCATGTGCCTGTAGTTCCAGTTACTCAGGAGACTGAGGTGGGAGGATCACTTGAGCCCAGAAGGTCAAAGCTGCAGTGAGCTATGATTACACCACTGCATGCCAGTCTGAGCCACAGAGTGAGACCCTGTCTCAAACAAAAAAGGAATGTCTAGCTATCAACAAGAATAACAGACAACCTATAGAAAAATAGTCAAAAGTTTCAAATAGGCACTTCACAAAAGAGGAAATTCAAATAGATAATAACCATATGAAAAAATTGTATACCTCATAGGGAATGAGAAGAATGTAAATTAAAAACACCAACAGTTATAATTTCAAAACCACCTCACTGGCAAACATTAAAATCTGACACTAGCATGCATTGGTAAGAAAGTGGAACATTAGGAAATCTCAAACACCACCAGGTAGAAGATAAAGTATTAGGTTGGTGCAAACATAATTGCAGTTGTAATTTGCCATTACTTTTTTTTTTTTAATTGCATTTTAGGTTTTGGGGTACATGTGAAGAACATGCAAGATTGTTGCATAGGTACACACATGGCAGTGTGATTTACTGCCTTCCTCCCCCATCACCTATATCTGGCATTTCTTCCCATGCTATCTCTCCCCCAACTCCCCACCCCACTGTCCCTCCCCTATTTCCTCCCGACAGACCCCAGTGTGTGATGCTCCCCCTCCCTGTGTCCATGTGTTCTCATTGTTCAACACCCGCCTATGAGTGAGAACATGCGGTGTTTGATTTTCTGTTCTTGTGTCAGTTTGCTGAGAATGATGGTTTCTGGGTTCATCCAGGTCCCTACAAAGGACACGAACTCATCGTTTTTGATGGCTCATAATATTCCATGGTGTATATGTGCCACATTTTCCCTGTCCAGTCTATCATTGATAGGCATTTGGGTTGGTTCCAGGTCTTTGCTATTGTAAACTGTGCTGCAATGAACATTCGTGTGCATGTGTCCTTATAGTAGAACGATTTATAATCCTTTGGATATATACCCAGTAATGGGATTGCTGGGTCATATGGAATTTCTATTTCTAGGTCCTTGAGGAATTTCCACACTGTCTTCCACAATGGTTGAATTAATTTACACTCCCACCAACAGTGTAAAAGTGTTCCTATTTTTCCACATCCTCTCCAGCATCTGTTGCCTCCAGATTTTTTAATGATCGCCATTCTAACTAGGCATGAGATGGTATCTCAATGTAGTTTTGATTTGCATTTCTCTAATGACCAGTGATGATGAGCATTTTTTCATATGTTTGTTGGCCTCATGTATATCTTCTTTTGAAAAGTGTCTGTTCATATCCTTTGCCCACTTTTGAATGGGCTTGTTTTTTTCTTGTAAATCTGTTTTAGTTCTTTGTAGATTCTGGATATCAGCCCTTTGTCAGATGGGTAGACTGCAAAAATTTTTTCCCATTCTGTTGGTTGCCGATTCACTCTAATGACTGTTTCTTTGCCGTGCAGAAGCTGTGGAGTTTGATTAGGTCCCATTTGTCTATTTTGGCTTTTGTTGCCAATGCTTTTGGTGTTTTGGTCATGAAGTCTTTGCCTACACCTATGTCCTGAATGATTTTGCCTAGATTTTCTTCTAGGGTTTTTATGGTGTTAGGTCTTATGTTTAAGTCTTTTAATCCATCTGGAGTTAATTTTAGTGTAAGGTGTCAGGAAGGGGTACAGTTTCTGCTTTCTGCACAGTAATTTGCCATTACTTTAATGGCAAAAACCGCAATTACATTTACACCAACCTAATAGTATAAGTCACATTGGAAATATGATTAGCATTACCTATCAATCTGAAAATAGGTGTAGACTGGATGGGAGAACTGTGGAGATGTTGGTCAAAGCACACAAAATTTCAGTTAGACTGGTGGAATAAGTTCAGCAGATCTATTGTACATCATAGTGACCATAGGTAACAATAATATGGTATATATTTGGAAATCATTAAGGATAGATTTTAAGTGTTATCACAAAAAAATGATAAATGTGAGGTGATGCATATGTTAAATAGGTTGATTTAGCTATTCCACATACATACACATATCAAAACATGTTGTACACCATAAGTATGTATAATTTTTACTTGTCAATGTAAACAAATAGGCATAACCTATAGCAAGTTGGCCTCTAGAGTCTCATTTACACATACAACAAGAAATATGATATCTGCCTCAAACTGGAATCAACCCAAATATCTGTCATTCATAAAGTAGACAAATTATGGCATATTTTTACAATGGAATATCACATCACAATGAACATGAGCAACAGTAGATACCCACACATCATAGGTGAATCACAAACCTAACGTTGGGTGAAAAAAGCCAGACACAAAGTACTACATATGATATGAATCATTCCAGATAAACTTCAAACACAGGCAAAACTTAACAATACTGTTTAGAAATACATAAGTGGTAAAACATAAAGAAAACAAAAAGTAATTTTCTCAACAGTAAGGACATAAGATTCTTAGAGAAGATAGAAAGTTACAGTCATAGAAGGCTACCATAGGGAAGTGTCCTATGTTGAAATGTGTGTGGTTTTTACTACTGCTGTATGTTTCATTAGCATTCATAGCTCCATGTATGTTTTACACACTTCCCTACAGTTATCTAAAATATGAAAATATAAATATTCGTTGGTTTTTGTTTTAAAACAAGTATTAAATACTTTGAGAGAGGTTAAAATGAGGCTCTGAAATCTAACAAACCTGAATTCCAATCCCAACTCTATTACTCAGTCTTGTGACCTTGAGATGCTTCATTGCTCTCTAAGCCAGTGATTCTAACCTTTGCTGCACTTTGTAATCACCTGAGGAGCTTTTTAGAGAAATGCAAATCAAAACCACATTGCAATACCATCTCACTCCAGTTAGAAAGGCAATCAGTAAAAAGTCAGGAGACAACAGATGCTAGAGAGGATATGGAGAAATACAAACACTTTTACACTGTTGGTGAGAGTGTAAATTAGTTCAACCATTGTGAAAGAACAAGGATCTAGAACCAGAAATACCATTTGACCCAGATACCCAAAGGATTATAAATCATTCTACTATAAAGACACATGCACACATATGTTTACTGCAGCACTGTTCACAATAGCAAAGACTTGCAACCAACCCAAATGCCCACCAATGAGAGACTGGATAAAGAAAATGTGGTACATATACACCATGGAATACTATGCAGCCAGAGAAAAAGGATGAGTTTATGTCCTTTTCAGGGACGTGGATGAAGCTAGAAACCATCATTCTCAGCAAATTAACACAAGAACAGAAAACCAAATATCACATGTTCTCACCCATAAGTGGGAGTTGAACAATGAGAGCACATGGACACAGGGAGGGGGAGCATCACACACCAGGGCCTGTTGGAAGGTCGGGGGCTAGGGGAGGGATAGCATTAGGAGAAATACCTAACGTAGGTAATGGGTTGATAGGTGCAGCAAATCACCGTGGCACATGTATACCCATGCAACAAACCTGCACATTCTGCACATGTACCCCAGAAGTTAAAGTATAATTTTTTTAAAAAAAAAACTACAAAAGCCCAGGTGCTACCTTAGAGGTTCTGATTTAACCAATCAGTGAAAGATGGACTGAGCACTGATAATTTTTAAAGTTCCCAGGAGATTCTAATGGGCAGCCACAGCTGTGAGTCACTGCTGTAAGCCCTAGTTTTCTCATATGATGATGATGAGGATGAGGATGAGGATAAGGATGAGGATGAGGATGATGATAGTACCTTGTTGGAGAATTGTTGTGGATGGAAGATATTAGTATGTGCTTGGGATAGTGTTTGGTACTCAATGAAGTTTCACTCCTACTGTTAAACTGCTCACCTTACAAGTTTTGAAGGTTGATTGCAACTGATATTAAAGATTTATAAGAAATAGATGATGCTTTAAGAAATCAGATTTGATGACAACCTAAATGCAAAAGAATAAAAGATGAGAATACTGGTTGGTATACTCTGGGAAAAAAACAAACAAACAAAAGGAAGCAGATCAGTCTTTTGACTATCAGCTATCTAGACCAGTGGTGTCTCCATCCCTGGACCATCGACTGGTACTGGACCATGGCCTATTAGGAACCAGGCCACACAGCAGGTGGTGAGCTGCAGGCAGGCAAGTGAGCATTATCGCCTGAACTCCACATCCTGTCAGAACCGGGGCGGCATTAGACTCTCACAGGAGCACCAACCCTACTGGGAACTACGCCTGCAAGGGATCTAGATTGCACTCCTTGATGAGAATCTGACTAATACCTGATGATCTGAGGTGGAATAATTTCATCCCAAAACCTTCCCAATTCATGGAAAAATCCTCTTTCATGAAACCAGTCCCTGGGGCCAAAAAGGTTGGGACTGCTGATCTAGACACAATCTCTCAGTTACACTCTCTTGTAATTTTCCAAATTTATATGAGTAATTTAACAACCAGCAAATGGCTTGGCTTTATGTCTTCTGGCCTTGTTGTGGCTGGAATCTTGGAAATGCTAGTGCCTTATAGATATAATGTTCTCTTTGCTTAAAGATTTTCTTTTTCTAACCAAGGAAATAATTCAGTTTGAATTCTCTCATCCTCCTCTATGATGTTCCAAACAGCTGGTGCTTTTTTGTTTTAGGACATGCTGATTTTTGCTCAGACTCCATGTTGACATAGTATTTGTTTTTGTCATGAATGTGTTATAGAGTGGATTTGTGATTTTCTAAACCAATCAATAATCATTGCATTAGCAATCTTCTTTTATGTAGACAAAATTAAAATTTTGCTTCTTAATCTCACACATTAAAAAATCTTTCTCTAATTCAATTGAGTTGGCTATCTCCAGGCCCTAAAATATAATGCTAAATATCTAGAATTCATGGCTGGGTGCTGTGACTTACACCTGTATTTGCAGCACTTTAGGAAGCCCAGGAAGAAGGATCCCTTGAGGCCAGGAGTTAGAGCTGCAGTGAGCTATGATCACGCCACTGCTCTCCAGCCTGGGTGACACCGAGAGAGGAAAAAAATTTTTTATTAAGTGAGCTGATTTGTCAACTTCAAAAACTGTTATGTTGATTAGGTTAATATTCTTCCCTTAAACCATTAGCAAACGAACACTGAAGTAGAATGTCCCCCAAAGGCAAAACATAAAAAAGAAGAGATCCCTTAAACAAGGGAGGAGGTTATGAAGTGATGAGAAAGAGTTGAGGGGAATGTGTTGACTGGCTCAGCCCTCAGCTAGATTCAATCCAGTCCACCTGTTAAATGCCAAGAAAAATAAGTGCCTTTTGCAGAGGCTGAGATCTCCAGCTCTCTCCTCTGACCTCCCTCCTTTCTGACCCTTTGACCTCCCCTGCAGGAGCCGCTCTGAGCAACTGTGCCCAGCACCTGGGAGGCAAAAGAACCCTGCAGAAGCCAACAAATCAACATTCCACCAGGAATTTTGTGCTGGATAATTCAACCAGTTCAGCTGTTATCCTGGTCACACCCACAGTCTGGGCTTCCATCCAATCCGTCCTTCTTTGCTATTGAAAACCAGAAGCCACAGCCCTCAGCCCTGTCTTCTAGCTCCCCACTCAGGCCCCCCTTGCTCTCTGTCTTTCTCTGAGCCTCTCCACTGTGCCTTGTGAAACCCCAGTTCTATAAGGAACAAAATTCCTTTGGTCTACAAACATTTCCCTGGGAATTCCCCCAACATTAATAAAAAAAAAACTTCTGGCCAGGTGCTGTGGCTCATGCCTGTAATCCCAGCACTTTGGAAGGCCAAGGCAGGAGGATCGCTTGAGTCCCAGGAATTTAAGACCAGCCTGGGCAACATAGTGAGACACTGTCTCTACAAAAAATACAAAAATTAGCCAAGCATGGTGGTACATGCCTGTGACCCCAGCTACTTGGAAGGCTGAAGTAGGGAGAATCACTTGAGCCTGGGAGGTCAAGCCTGCAGTGAGAGAAGATCACACCAGTGCACTCCAACCTGGTCAACAGAGTGAGACCCTATCAGGGGGGAAAAAAAATGAACTTCTTAGCTGTCTTCCCAAACCTGCAATTCATGAGGAATAATTATCCTCTTAATCAGCAGGGCACCAACATTTGGAGCGAACACAACCTTCTCCTATTTACCTTCCACATACCATCTATTACCAGGCCTTGACAATTCTAACTCTAGGGATATTGTGTAAGGTAACAGCCTAAATGGGCCCACGCTCAATTATTCATCATTCTAAATTTTTTTTTAGTTTGTATTATGAAAAGTTTCAAACGTACATTAGAAACTAGTAAAGCAAAAATCCCATGTACCCACCATCTAACTTCATCAGATCTTGACATTTTACGGTACTGTATTTGATTCCATTTCCTTTCAGAATCTTTTTTTAAAAATAAACACAAAACGGTCATCGAATGACTCTTCCCAGTCCACATCACATACGCCAAACAGTGTCTAAGACACAGAACATAAAAAGAATCATTTGCTCAGTAGTACTTGGCATAAATGTGTGAGCCTCCCTGAGTCCCAATCCCTTCTTTCCCTATGTCTCTTTAATCCTGCCTCCTTTTTGTATGTGTGTATTTCTATCTGCATGAGCTCCCTCTCTCAACATTTTTTCTTCCCTCACCTAAACTGACTATAAAAGAAAATAGAAACGTCATTTTAAGTTCCCCATAGCTTAACTTTTAAAACCGGGTTAAGAAATAATTTCCTATTGGGTGATATTCAGATTTTTAACAGCAGCTCTCAAGTCTGAAAAGAAGCTTTTATTTCTCACCAGGTACCCCGGATCCCAAGCATACCTGTATAGTCTCCATCCTACAAATTTACTTCCCGGCTTTTTCTTACGTTTTTTCTTGTTAGATGGGATGTTCTCAACCTGGACGTGTCAAAGTTCTTCAGAGACTTGGCTGCCTCTGTCCCCACTTTCTCACTTGTGTTGCCAGCATTTAGCACAATGCCTAGTGCACAGAAAGTGCTCAAGAAATGTTATTGTATGTTTTAAAGCATAATAAAAACTAAGTTACTTATTACGTGGTGCACCATGTTTTCTGTTAGGTGATAGACCACCCTAGAAACTAATTCAACTCCAATTGAAAAGCTAAAATGGAGAAAGAGAAGGTAAAAGAAATAGACAAGGAAGAACTCACAACAATTGTCACCCTTAGAAGGGATGAGAAACTCTGAGATCCTTCCTTCTCAGGGCGTTAAAAACTGTCAGAGGTGGGGTAGAAGCAACTGCAAATAGTTGTCCTCCTTATTAATCCTTCAGGGGGAAGAAAAACCTGTTCTAAGTACAAGAACTAACAGCTGCAGTTCTACCAGCACATTCCACAGAAGTCACAAGGAAATTGGTGAGAATTCAAATACTCTGTGATAACAGTGGGACGAAGCTTCCATAGAAAAACACCAGGAAAAAAAAAAGATTATTTGCAGACTTTTCTCTCTTAGAAAAGTGAAGAATTAAAGCATATGTATCTGGAAGACCCCAGTGAACCAGGAGTTAAAGAAGATGGTATTAAATGCCCATATGAAGGTTTACACAAAGGGCCATAATAGCACTAGTAAATAATAAGGAAGTTAAAAATAACCATAGCTAACAACAATGTACTGCAGTTTTCAAAACAGCTAGATGAGAGGACTTGAAATGTTCCCAACGTATAGGAATGATAAATACTCCAAGTGATGGATACTCTGACTATCCTGACTTAATCATTATTCATTCTCTACATGTAATGAAATTATCACCTGTATGCCATAAATATGTACAAATGTTATGTATCAAATAACAATAATTTCCTCTCTTTAGGCCTTACCCAGGTCCAAACTGGTTTACAACACTCGAATTAGATGATTTATCTACACCAAGAGCTAAAGTCCTTGATGTTCAACTCCCTTAGGAGTTTAGTAATTAAGCTCATTTAGAAGATAAGTATTAGCTGTTTGAGAAGAAAGGCATTCCTGGGAAAGCAAGGCTGTAGACTCCCGGAGCAAGCGGATCTTCATGAGGCCCAGATAGACCACATTCTTTAAAAATGACCATATTTGCAACACCGGTCTGCAATGAAATCACCTTGGAGGCTTGTTAAAAATTCAGATTTCAGAATTCAGAAATTTAGATGTCTGGACCCCAACTGTTTTCTTTTAAATCAAGGTTTACACACAAAGAAATAGCTCAGTGTTAAATAACTAGGAAGTTTTTTTAAAAAGCAAACACAACAAAACAAAAACTCTCTGGTTGAGGAATTAAATTCCTAAATTTGGATTTAATTAAGTTAAACCCAAACTGATTTCCAACACTTTTATGAGACCTAAGGTAAGGGCTCCTGGGGGTCAGATGCATTTCAGCAAATCTTCCCCGAGGAAGCAGAGGCTTAGAGGTCTAGAGACCACACTGCGTGTATCAGCCACAGACTTTTCATGGAGGCCAAAAGCTACCTGTCCCAAGGTTTCCTGTTCTGGGAACATCCTCCCTTGACCACAGGCCTGAGGAACTGCGGGCCAGAAACTCCTCCTGTATGCTTCAGAGCCTCCTTTTCTTTGCTCTTGCATAGACCTGTCACGCTGGACTGTGTACTTCTAACAGCTGCTGACATTTATCACATTATCCTAATTTCTCTTTCAGCAGATTTATGTACTTTTTTATTTTATTGTTTCGTTATTCTACTATGATCTTCTTGCTAATGTTTTCATTTCTTGCTAAGTAGATTTTTAAAATAATTCATTATCCTCGCTTTTTGAAATTTAGTGATAAAGCAAGGATAGCAAAATGTTAACTGTAGCATCTGGGTGGTTGTTTACTTATTTGTTTATTGATTGATTGATTGATTGGGAGAGACAAGGTCTCACTATGTTGCCCAGGCTGATCTCCAACTTCTAGGCTGAAGCAATCCTCCCATCTCTATCTCCCAAAGCACTGGGATTACAGGCAGGGGCCACTTTACCAAGCCCAGCAAATTTATTTTTAATTCCTGTGTTCACCATACAGTTGTTAAACTTACGTTTAAATGTCTTACATTTAAATGCACAAGTGGAAAAAGAAAGAGTTGGTGGAAGCAGGAACACATATTTCAATCCAGCAGAGCTACATGGAATGAATGTTGTAAAACATGAGAAGTTAGTCTAGTATGTACACATCTTAGCCAGTCCTCCAGCTAATTATCAGAAGGGGATCCCAACTGATCCTAAGTTTTTAAATAAATAATCTGTTGATTGAGCTTTTGGAAACTAAGGCTATGAGATGAATTGATGTGTATTATATTAAATCTTAAATTGGGGTACAATTATGGGGAGAGACTAAGTTGGCATTTGGTGATATAATGACCAAGATGACCAACGATGTTCTGATTCTGTTCTCAACCATTCAAGTTCTTTGTGAGTTCACTTATGACAGGGTTTCTCCAATTCCATTACTGGGTATATACTCAGAGGAACAGAAATCGTTCTATTATACAGAAACACGCACATACATATTCATTATGGCACTTTTCACAATAGCAAAGTCATGGAATCAACCTAAATGCCCATCAGTGGTAACCTGGCTAAAGAAAATGTGGTACATGTACACCATGGAATACTACACAGCCATAAAAAACAGGACCATGTCCTTTGCAGCAACATAGATGGAGCTGGAGCCAATTATCCTAAGCAAACTAACATAGGAACAGAAAACCAAATGTCACATGTTCTCACTGATAAGTGGAAGCTAAACATTGAGTACACATGGAAACAAGGGAGCAATAGACACTGGGGCCTATCTAAGGAAGGAGGGTGGGAGGAGGGTGAGGATCAAAAAACTCCCTATCAGGTATTATGCTTACTACCTGGGTGACAAAATAATTTTACAACAAACCCCTGTGACATGCAATCTACCTATATAGCAACCTGCACATATACCCCTGAATCTGAAATAAAAGTTTAACAAAAAGTGGTACTGTTAACATTTGGACTGAATAACTCTCTGCTGTGAGGACTGCCCTGTGCATTGCAGTATTTTGAGCAGTGTCCCTTGCTTCTACCTGCTCGATGCCAGTAGCATTCTTCCAGTAGTAAAAATCAAAAATATCTTTGAATATTACCAAATATTCCCTTGGGTTCAGGGAGACAAAAATCACCCCCGGTTGAAAACAACTGTCTTAGGGAGGTAAGTGTAGAGAATAGGCAAAGCTGGAGAAAGCAGCATTTCATTACAGTTTAGGGTTTTGGCCTCAAAATCCAAGGTAACTTGCCAAAAAAAATAGGATGCAGCACATGGGAAACTCCTTTTTCTATATGAAATAGGCCTTTTAAGTAATACTCCCCACCCCAAACCCAAATCTAAGTCTCAGATAAAAGCACTGCTTCCAGAACCAGAGGAAAAGAAGCAATAGATTCCTTTTTCCCCAATGCCTAAATTGAACCTTTCCTTGGTTAATCTATAAGACTAAGTAATCTAGCAATTGGATACAGGGATATTGGCGGTAGCTATGTCTGCAGTAGCAAAGGACTAGAAACAAGAGGAATGCCCATCTCAGGGAAACGTTTGAACAAAGCATCATAAATCCATACTGTGGAATATTACACAGCCTTTAAAAAGGACACAGTGAACAATACTGGTTGAGTTGGAGGAAATGCCAATGATGCATCATCAAGAGAGTAAAGAAATGTCAAGGCACAGAGAAGAATACATAATGTTACCCCACTTTTTAAAAATAAAAGGACGTATATGTGATTATTTGAGCATCGCGAAACAAAAGATTACACACAAGTTGGTTAACATATATTATAGTTGGGAGAGTTTGGGGAAAGTGAAAAAATTAAAATTAAAACACTGTTTTGAAAACATATCCGTAATTAGACCAAATGGATAAGAATGGTATTCATATGGAAGAAGAAGTCGTCCTATCCAGAAAGTCAGGAATTCATAGAAAATGAAAGAATCATGTCCCTTAAACATATGAAAATATGCTCGACATCACTCATAGTAAGAAAAAAGTGACAAAAATACAGCCAGCCTTCCATATCCTCAGGTTCCACATGAGCAGATTCAACCAATCATGGATCAAAAACATTCAAAAAACAAAACAATAAAAAATAAAAATAATACAAATTTAAAACAATATAGTATAACAACTATTTACATAGATTTTACATTGCATTAGGTATTATAATTAATCTAGAAATGATTTAAAGTATACAGGAGGATGTGCCCATAGGTTATATGCAAGTGTTACGCCATTTTATATAAGACACTTGGGTAACTGAGGATTTTGGTATCCATGAGAATCCTGGAGTCAATCCTCTGCACATACTGTGGGGGTGACTGTACACTGAATTACAATTTCAGATTAGCAGGCAGAGGCAGGAGAATCGCTTGAAACCAGGAGGTGGAGGCTGCAATGAGCTGAGATTGTGCCACTGTACTCCAGCCTAGATGACAGAGAAGACTCAATCTCAAAATGTAAAAAAAAAAAAAAAAAAAAAAAAGAACAAAGACATATAGTGTAAGAACAACAAAGACAATAGTCAATACCGAAAATTTGATTTGAAAAGATCGACATGACCTCATGAGTTTTAAAAAATATATATTGTCTAGATCTATACACTAAAATATCTTGGACGCAGATGATACAGCAAAATCAAGGAGTATACTTAACACCCAAATGTTGGTTTCTAAATATTATTCTATACTAAAAAGATCTAGGGTTCCTTGGAATGACTAATACCAAGTCTAGAAGAGGGAAAAATGTGGAGCCAGAAAACAAAGACATTCTCAAAGGCCAATGGGGCATGTTAGTTACGCACAGAGCTAGTGTGAAGGGGCTCTCATTGGCCATTTTTGGACAGTATGGGTGTCATAATGCACGACAACAGTAACTGAACTAATACATAGAATAAAATCCATGTTTGGATAATGGTGTCAGAGAGAGAAGGAAAAGAGAGAGAGAGAAGAGGAAAGAGAGAGAAACACAAACTCTTTTTTTTTTTAAAGAGGAGTGGCAGCTAATAACCATAAAAGGAGTGATGGAATTAGAAAATCACCCTTTTCAACTCTCAGTATAATAACACTCCTGTTAGCATCAATGAATGCTAAAATCCATTAGATGAAAGATTATTGGAAAACAGGATATTGGTATGGCACCAAATACCATCCCACATATTGTGTATTCACTGCAGTAGAAAACATGATATCCAGCACTCACAACTTTACCCAAGTAACAAAACCAAAGTTGGCATCACTAGTGTTGTGTTAATAACAACAAAATTTTCATATCTCCTGATGGGATGTAATATGAAGAACATAGAATCACCTTTGACGCATTCCTGACGAAAATATTTAATCATGAGGAAATAGATAACTCCAGAAGTAGACCATTCTGCGGGACAACTGCCTAGAATTGAAAAGTCAGTGTCTCTGGGAAACAATATTTAGAACAAGAGACTAAGGAGATCTAATCATCAATGTGATGCTGACTCTCGATTAGATCCTAGTTTAAAAATATTTTGAGGGAAAATTTTGATACACTTGATTACAAACTGGATCATAGAGAATACCATATTATGAAATTACTATGAATTTTCCTAGGCGTGACAATATTACTGTGGTAACAGGAGAACATCTCTTTCTTAGGAGATGCATGCTGAAGTACTTAAGGGTGAAATGTCATGTTATCTGAAACTTAGGTTCAAATGCTTGATGAAAAAATAAATGTAGATCTATAGCTAAAGCAAGTAGCAAAAGGTTAACAATGATTGAATCTAAGTGGAAAGTATTTGTTACATTGTGTTACTCTCTCAAATTTTCTGTATGATTTAACACTTTTTGTCATAAAAAGTATCAGATACACAAAAAAAGAAATCAAAACAGCAATTACCAGTATTCCCTCCAACCCCACCAGTTTTAGTTACCTGACATCAACCATGGTTTGAAATATTAAATGGAAAATTCCAGAAATAAACACTTGGTAAGTTTTAAATTGCACACTGTTTGGAGTAGCATGATGAAATCTTGCACCATCCCACTCTGTCCTACCCAGGACATGAATCATCCTTTTGTCTCATGTATCCACACTGTCTATGCTACACTTTCGCTAGTCACTTATTAGTTGTTTCAGTTATCCAATCTACTGTCATGGCGTCCAGTGCTCATGTTCCAGGAATCCTTACTTTGCTAAATAACTGCCCCAAAGCACAAGCATAGTGACAATGGCAATTCTGATATGCCAAAGAGAAGCTGTAAAGTGCTTCCTTTAAGCAAAAAGGTGAAAGTTCTCGTTAGTAAGGAAATAAAAACATTGTATACTGAGGTTGCTAAGATCTGCCATAAGAACAAGCTTTCTATCAGTGAAATTGTGAAGAAAAAAGAAACTCATGTAAGTTTTGCTGTTGCACCTCAAACTACAAAAGTCCACAGTGCATGATAAGTGCTTTGTGAAGATGGAAAAGGCATTAAATCTGTGTGTGGAAGACCTAAACATGTTTCTATTGACAGCGATTGGGTTCAGGACTATCCATGGTCTCAGGCATCTGCTAGGGATCTTGGAACATATCCCCTACAAATAAGGGAGGACTGCTGTACTGATGTTTTGGAAAATAATATGAGAGGAAGCCAAAGCTGTGCTCAGAAGCAAATTAGTCTACCTTTATACCTGCCCTTATTAGAAAAGATAAATGAAAATATGTTTCCTAACATATACTTTAACCAAAGTATATTTGAAATAGACCTTTAGAAGAATTTATAACAAAATTTTCTCAATGATTATGAGGAAATTAAACCTTCACTTTGCTTCTATAATCCACTGGTACATGACCTTCTCAGGGTAGGACGCACAAAAACACTGGGCTTCCATACGCCTACTGAAGGTTTCATGTTCTCTCTCTCCTTAAGCTCATGTAAGTGCTTTAGGATTTCTCTTTGTGAGTGCACTGGAGAATATTGGCACAATTCTTCATGAAAAGGATAAAAATGAGGCTGAAACCATAATTAACAAATTGATCCAAAAATCATTCAGAAATGATGGGAAGAGAAATTAAGAGTACAAAACAGAGAAACAGTCATTGTATGTACTCTTGTTGCCATTTATTGTAAAGATTATGGATATTTAGAATAAAATTAACTTGAGAAACAAACCGTACAGGACTTTCATCCAGATCATTTCTGTCTAATAACTGTTTGCTCATACCATGTTTGGGAGAAATGAGTGCTTCAAATGAGAAACAGAATTACAGTCATGTGCCACAAAAATGTTTTGGTCAAAGATGGACCACCTATGTGGTGGTGGTCTCATAAGATTATAATGCTGATTTTGACTGTACTTTTTCTATATTTAGATATGTTCAGATATGTAAATACTTACCATCATGTTACTATTGCCTACTGTATTCAGCATAGTAACATGCTGTACTGTTTTGTAGCCTAGAAGCAATAGGCTATACCATTTAGTCTGAGTGTGTAGTAGACTATCTCATCTAGGTTGGTATAGTGTTGACCTAAAGAAAGAAATGAAGACAAAATTAATATAGAGAGTTTATCTGGGCCAAGGTCAAGGACCATAACCTGGGACACACTTCCAAGTTGCCTTGGAAAGTGCTCCCTTCAGCCTTTGCTACAAGCACGGTTTTTTGTTTCTTTTGTTTTTGTTTTTTGAGACAGAGTCTCTCTCTGTTGCCCAGGCTGGAGTGCAATGGCACAATCTCGGCTCACTGCAACCTCTGTCTCCCAGGTTCAAGCAATTCTCCTGCCTCAGCCTCCTGAGTAGTTGCTGGGATTACAGGTGTGATTCACCACACCTGGCTAATTTTTGTATTTTTAGTACAGATGGGGTTTTGCCAGGTTGACAAGCCGGTTTTTAAAGGCAAAGGGGTCAAGGAGTGGGCTGAAAGTTGTTTTACAGGAATTTTCCCTGGTTTACAGAAATAACATGGGTTAGTGATTGGTTGAACTACAGGGTATAAGTTACGGGTCCAGCATATTGCATTTTATGGACCTTGGAAGTAAGTTAGTCCAGAGCCCACAAAACAAGTGACTTCAGGAGGTTATTATTTACCTCAAGGGAGAATAAGACGTGACAGCTGTTGCATTTCAGTGCCTCTCTGGGCCTGATCGCTAAAGGGGATTCACATTCCTAGTTTAAAAGTTTTTTTCTTTCTCAGAAAGTTCACTCTATGATGTTAGCACAATGACAAAATCACCTAATGACAATTTCTTAGAACATATCCCCATCATTAAGTAACACATGACTGTAAACATACAACATAAGAAGTTTTTCTAGTGAGAAAAATTATGATAAAAATAACAGCAACAATTAATGGAGTCATTTGTTCAATCACCTACATGCTGAAGATAAAGTGGTGAATAGGCAAGTTTTCTGAACTAAAAGAGATTGTAACGTAACCAATCAAAAGTAGAAGGCAGAGTTAGTATTAGATCGTGAATACTTTGGAATCAGATAAGGGCTTAACTAACTTCTACATGTCGTTGAGCCACAGGAATGTTCAAAGTGAACTAATATTTTCTTTAAAAAATAGTAATGAGGCCAGGTGTGGTGGCTCAGACATGTAATCCCAGCACTTTGGGAGGCCAAGGTGAGCAGATTGCCTGAGGTCAGGAGTTTGAGACCAGCCTGACCAATAGGGTGAAACCCTGTTTCTACCAAAAATATAAAAAATTAGCCGAGTGGGGTGGCAGGTGCCTGTAATCCCAGATACTCAGGAGACTGAGGCAGGAGAATCACTTGAACTCAGAAGGTGGAGGTTGCAGTGAGCAGAGATCATGCCACTGCACTCCAGCCTGGGTGACAGAGTGAGACTTCATCTCAAAAAAGAAAAAAATAATAACAATAATATATATGAGCAAAGGATTATCTACAAGGCTGTTTATTGCAGTGGTATTTATAATAATTTATATATGTGTGTGTTTCTCATATATATATGAAATAACTTAAATGTTGGAATTATTCATATAATGGAATAGCATTCATCCACTTGAAAAGTGTACTGTAGCTTTGTTGCATAAAAAAGGCTGCAGTGAGCCGAGATCATGCCATTGCACTTCAGCCCAGGCAACAACGGAGAGACTCCATCTCAAAAAAAAAAAAAAAAAAAAAAAAGCAGTTCACAAAATAGTATGTACTTACATAAAATGCTTTGCAATTTGCAAACTACATCCTGCTATATGATACTTCCAATAACTCTGTGAAGTATTCTACCATCATCATTCTGTGGACGATAAAACTGGAGTCAGGAATCAAGTGATTTATCTGAATTCACATAGCCAGTAAATGTGAGATCCAGGACTTGTACTTAGAGCTTCTAACCTTAAATCACCTGATCTTTTTACTTTCTCACATTGCCTAAGGGGGAAAGCAAGAGTACATAATACTGTACTTACAGGGAACCATATTTCCATGAGAAGGTGGATAAAATGTCTCTTGAATTATAATTGTAATTTATACATCCCCAAATTATTCATTTATTCTCATGTTCAAATTTCAACATAATTCTAATGTACACATTTTGCTGTATATTTGCTAGGCACATTCCAAATCTCTCTAATATGTTACAGAAGAAGTACTCAGTAGGATATGTATGGTGATTCACATCATAATGATTCACGACTCACTCAAAAGGCCATTTTTAGAGTGAGGATATTATTCTTGTGAAATGATATCTTTAATTTTATCAATGACTAATCTAAAAGCCCTAACTTGAGACTGCTTCTACATTAAGTTAGAATTGCACTTTCTCTTCTGTCAATTCAATTTTATTTTCAACAAAAAGTCAAGCAGGAACACTTGCTGCTAAATGTCCCATTAGCATTCTCTGACCTTCTCCACAGTTGTGCTGAAGCTGTGAACCTGCTGTGGCCACTGAGATGCAAAAAAGAAATGGAAAAAGGCACTTAATGTTCTGGAGTGGTCCAAAATGCCAAGGAGCAGTCAGAGCATAGAAGGAAAGGATGAGGAAAAAAAAAAAAAAAAAGACACTGCTGGACTATTAGAAATAAGAAAAGCAAGGTGCTGAAGATCTGGGGCCACAAAAACATCTTTATGTAAAAAAAAACAAAGACATTTCTGGATGATTCTGTGACATAAATACATATATACAAATCACCCCCTCCCTAAAAGAGACTATAATTTTAAAAAAATTATTCTACAAAAATAATTATGTAAAATCCAGGGGAATATTTCAACCTTAACAACTACTAAAGCCACATACCACTGTTCCCGAAATAATTGTGCAATGTGATGGCATAAAATGGAATAAACTGGAGGGGAAACATTATATCCCTTAATTTGGAGAGAGAGATTTAGAGATGGGAGCTAAGGGGAGAAAATGAGAAACATCCACTTGGAGCCATTTTCCTCTTCCTCTTATTTTCCCTCTGTCTAGAAACAATATTCTGGGCCCTGAGTGTGGATATGATTTGGCTGTGTTCCCATCCAAATCTCATCTTCAACTGTAGCTCTCATGATTCCCATGTGTCAAGACCAAATATATAATGTAGAAAATCAAATCAGTAATATGGAGGACAAACTTTGGAAGGTTTCTCAGACTACATAGGAAAAGATCAAGAGGATGAAATGTCAAGAAAGGTAATAATATGGTGTGGCTTTGTGTCCCCACCCAAATCTCCTCTTGAATTGTAATCCCATAATCCCTATCTGTCATGGGAGGGACCCAGTGGGAGGTAACTGAATCATGGGGGTGGTTTCTCCCATGCTATTCTCTTGATAGCACATTTTCACAAGAGTTGATGGTTTTATAAGGGGCTTCCCCCTTCACTCAGTTCTCATTCTTCTCTCTCCTGCTGCCATGTAAAGGATGTGTTGCTTCCCCCTTCTGCCATGATTGTAAGTTTCCTGAGACCTCCCAAGCCATGCAGAACTGTAAGTCAATTAAACCTCTTTTCTTTATAAATAACCCAGTCTCAGGTATTTCTTCATAGCAGCATGGGCATGAACTAATAAAGGTGACAAGTATGATCACTGGTATTAAGAAGTTCAATGTTTGGAGAAAAGAACAAATAGAACACAAACAGTATTCAGAGACATAACAGAAAACAACTTTTATGATTCTGATTCTACCAATTCAGGCAAATCTGCTGAGGAGATATCTCAACTTAACCATACTCTGCAGATGTTTTAAAATTTAGTCAGGAGAAGAATTCAACAACTACTCAAAGGGGGAAAAAGTGGATTCATTACTACTTGCTATGGTTTAAGTGTTTGTGTCTCCCCAAATTCATACGTTGAAATTCTAACTCCTAGGGTGATGGTTTTAGGAGACAGGGCCTTTGAGGGTGAGTAGGTCATGAGGGCAGAGTCTTCATGGTTGGGATTAGTGCCTTTATAAAGAGACCCCAGAAAGCTAGCTCATCCCTTCCACCACATAAAGATACAGCAAGAAGGCCCCATCTATGAATCAGGAAATGAGCCCTCAACAGATACCTCCCAAGTTGCCAGCACCTTGATCTTAGGCTTCCCAGCCATTAGAAGCTGTGAGAAATAAATTTCTGTTGTTTATAACTCACCTGGGCTGTGGTATTTTATTACAGCAGCCCAAATGGACTAAGACTGCTGGTCAAAATCCTTCAGCATGGTGGTTCTGGTGGCACATACCTGTAGTCCTGGCTACTCAGGAGGCTGGAGTGGGAGTGATTGCTTGAGCCCAAAAGTTCAAGGCCAGCCTGGGCAACACAGCAAGACCCCATCTCTAAAAGAATTTTTTTGTTTTTGTACACCACCTCACTCTGTCACCGGGCTGGAGTGCAGTGGCGTGATCATGGCTCACTGCAGTCTTGACCTCCCTGGGCTAAGGTGATCCTCATACCTCAACTTCCTAAGTAGCTGGGACCACACGCACACGCCACCACACCCAGCTAATTTTTGTATTTTTTGTAGAGACAGGGTTTTGCTATGTTGCCCAGGCTGGTCTTGAACTCCTGAGCTCAAGTGATCTGCCTGCCTCAGCCTCCCAAAGTGTGTGAACTACAGGCGTGACCCACTGCACCCAGCCTAAAATGATTTTTTTTATTTTTAAATTTTTTTTAAAAATCCTTCAGCTGCAAGTGAAAGAAACAACTCAAATTAGGTTAAGAAATGTTTTGATTCAAAAAATTAGCTAGGCATGGTGGCACACACTTGTAATCCCAGCTACTCAGGAGGTTAAGGCAGGAGAATTGCTTGAACCCGGGAGGTGGAGGTTGCAGTGAGCCGAGATCACATCACTGCACTCCAACCTGGGCAACAGAGCAAGACTGTCTCAAAAAAAAAAAAAAAAAAAAAGGGTTGTGGGGGAATGTTTTGGTTCATGTAATCTGGGAAGTCTAGGATTAATTTTGCTTCAGAGTCAGCTGAATCTAGGCTTCAAATGATATCTTCAGGGCTGTCTTTCTCTTTTCCATTTCTCAGTCTTGTGCCTCTACTTACCTTCATATCCATGTTCATATTCTCCATATTCTCCCTCTCTCTCTCTTGCTTTGACTCTTGCTCTCCCCAGCCCCTCTCTCAACATAGCTATTAGTATACCGCAGATTCACATTCCCTCAATTACCAAACCCAATAGAAATAATTATTCCTCCAACTCCTTGTATCAACCCCAGGGAAGAGTCTGGCTGGCCCCAGCTGAGTCAGATTCCACCCAAGAAGCCGTCAGTATCTCCAGTGATTGCAGTGCTTTGATTGATGGGCCTGCATTATGTGCACACCCTGTGGGAGAGCGGGGTGGTGGGGGCCGCATGGCATCATTATTGACAGGCTCAACAGGACCATGTAGATTTTTCCTAAGGAACCAGAAGAACTGGGTAGGGAAAAAAATAACTATGCACAGTCCACTAGAGTACAAAGAAAGCTCTAGTCTGGCCCCATATACTAATCCACAATAATAAGCGCTGTGAGCAATGCTTTTCTGAGTGTTTTGGGGGAAAAGACAGTAAAAGAAATCTGTATATGGACAACACAATACATGTGAAAGTAACAGGAAAGCATTCTCAGGTAAGCAAAGACCCCAAAATAATGTTTCCTTAAAAAAAATAAAATACTTAAAGAAGAACTCCAAATAAATAAGAGATGGTAAAAATAGACAGCTAATGAACAATAATTGTGGGTATTAACCCAGCAAAATATAACCAAAGCTTCACTTGTTTCTCACTCCTAAACATTTTCAGTTTAGAGAAAGTAGATCCAGAATGAGGCCAAAGAACAAGCATAGAACAAGGAAGGCAGAGAGCAGGATGAATTGATCACAGCAAAGAGTAAGCTATGAGAACACAAGATTCAAGGACATGATGGCTCATGCTTGTAGTTTCAGCTACTCTGGAGGCTGCAGCAGGAGGATCACATGAGGCCAGGAGTTCCTGGGCAACATAGCAAGAATCAATCTCTAAAAATAAAATAAAATAAATAAGATTTAAGAGATTCTGGTATGATGATGAAGCTAAGGGATAACCCTGAAAATGGGTGGTTGAGACTCATTCAAGTTTAAAATGTCAAAGAACTGTGAGGATAGGGTCTTGGGATATTGTCCCATGAATATGGTATTTGCTCAGATGATACAAGGAGTCTGGATGGGGAGAAGACTCCCCCGAGTACCAGAGTAGTCCATGAATATGGTCATAGGACTCAGTCATGGATGACATGCATGATCTGAACTTAGAAAATGGTTTACCTGGATAGAATGAATTTCACAAGAAGATAATTTTTTCCCATGCAACTGGAAGAGCAATGGGTTGTCAATGCAATGGGATCAGGGAGGATGTTGATCTCAGTAGCAGCTGAGACTTGGGTGAAGGAGCAGCTTCTTGAGAAGGCAACATGGGAAGGCATTGCTCCTTGAATGAGAGCATCACTTCTGTTAAGGCAGGAGGTGGAAATGTCATTCAGAAACTAAATAAAAGGGCCGGCCGCGGTGGCTCACGCCTGTAATCCCAGGCACTTTGGGACGCCAAGGCGGGCGGATCACGAGGTCAGGAGATCGAGACCATCCTGGCCATGGTGAAACCCAGTCTCTACTAAAATACAAAAAATTAGCCGGGCGTGGTGGCACACGCCTGTAGTCCCAGCTACTCAGTAGGCTGAGGCAGGGGGAATCATTTCAGTCCGGGAGATGGAGGTTGCAGTGAGCTGAGATCGTGCCACTGCACTCAAGCCTGGCGAAAGTGCAAGACTCCGCCTAAAAAAGAAAGGAAAAGAAAAGAAATAAAGAGATAACAGAGTTTGTTTAGCATGGAGTGAATGTGCCAAAGGCCACCAGAGCAGACGTTTGGAAGGAGAGTAGTGTGGATTTGTGTCAAGGAAAAGCACTATAGCGTGATACAAGAATGCAAGCAAGTATGAGAATGATTAGATGACAAGAAGGGCTTGCATTTGAGGGCAGCCAGGATTGGAAAAGATGAAAAGCTGGTAGGATTCGAACTCTGCTATCAGTGTATTGTTGGGCAGGCTGACAATAAACAGCTTGCTGAGGTCAGCAGGTTTGTCTCCCATTCCTTCCTCCAGCTATTACCTGCAGTAAAAGATTATTGGCCTAGGACAGAGCATGCCCATTAGAGCCAACAGTAGCAATAGAGAGGTCTCTTGTTTTCATGTCCTAATCCAGAGGTCATTATTCGGGCTTAGAATAGGGAGCCAGTCCTGCTCTCAATCTTGATGTTTTTCCTCACTCCTGCCAATCATGTTTTTCATTTTCCAAGAAGAAGCCTTTTGAGAGGTTGTGTTGATCCCTTGTACTCTCCCAGAGTGATCAGGCAAACAAGCACCAGGATCTGGCTCCAGCTTCACCACACAGCCCCCGTTCTCAAAACGCTGACAGCATCCTGTGCCAGGGGTTTCACGTTCCTGTACAAAGTAATTTTCATTCATAGAGTTCATTCAGAGTTGATATGTCTCACACAGTCTACCTTATTTTGCTCAAAGGATTCTCACACTGCATTTTATTTGTTTAAATACTAAAACTTTATCAGATAAAATATTGCATTGAAAAAGCATAATTTCCAACCAGACAATTTTCTGTACTGTTACGTACTGTTAAGAAAATCCAAAGAATTGTAAACACCATACACATCTCATTAAACTTGGAAAATCAAGAATGTCAAAAAGACAGTGTTTGGCACAACACTCAAGTGTTGGCAAGGATGTGGAGAAATTAGAACTGTCATACATTGCTGGTAGGAAGGGAAAGAGATGCAGTCACTTTAAAAAGCGCTTGGCAGTTTCTTAACATAGAGTTACCATATGACCCAGCAGTTCCACTCCTAGGCAAATACTCAAGAGAAACTTGTACACAAATGTTCATAGCAACATTTTCATAATAGGCAAAAACAGAAATAATCCTACTATCCATCAACTGATGCTAGATAAAATAAAATGTGATCAATCCATAGAGTGGAATATTATTTGCAATAAAAAGTAATAAAGTACTGATACCTGCTACAACGTGAATGAACTTTGAAAACATTATGCTAAGTGAAAGAAACCAGACACAAAAGACCACTTACCATGTGATTCCATTTATGTCAAATATCCAGACTAGAAAAATCTATAGGCAAATTTCCAGAATAGCAAGTGCATCCATTGTACCCTTTAAATGGGTGGATTTTATGAAATATTAATTATATCTCAAAAAAATTTTTAAGTATCAGAAATGGATTCTGTAAGTATTGTATCATAGGTCTAGCATATGGGAGACATCTGTTTTAGTTAGTTTGTGTTGCTATAAAGAAATACCTGAGGTTGGGAAATTTATAAAGAGTTTTATTTGGCTCAGAGTTCTGCAGGCTGTGCAAGCAGCACGGCACTGATATCTGCATCTGGTGAGAGCCTCAGGCTGCTTCTATTCATGGCACAAGGAGAAGGGGAGCTGGTGTGCTGAGATCACCTGCTGAAAAAGGAGGCAAGAGTGAGGAGGAAGATGCCAGGCTCTTTCTAACAACCAGCTCCTGAGGGAACTTTCTCAGGAACTAATAGAGCAAGAACTCATTCATTACCTTAAGGAAGACACTAAGTCTTTCATGAGAGATCCACCCCCATGACCCAAACACCTACCACCGGGCCCTACCTCCAACATTAGGGATCAAATTTCAACATAAGACTTGGTGGGGCTGGCCGGCATGGTGGCTCATGCCTATAATCCCAGCACTTTGGGAGGCCAAGGTGGGCAGATCATGAGGTCAGGAGTTCAAGACCAGCCTGACCAACATGGTGAAACCCTATATCTACTAAAAATACAAAAATTAGCTGGGCGTGGTGGTGGGCACCTGTAATCTCAGCTACTCAGGAGGCTGAGGCAGGAGAATCACTTGAACCGGGAGGCAGAGGTTGCAGTGAGCCAAGATAGTGCCACTGCACTCCAGCCTAGGTAACAGACTGAGACTCTGTCTCAAAAAAAAAAAAAAGGACTTGGTGGGGCCAAGCAAACTATATCCAAATCACAGCAGCAACCAATAAATGTTTGCTGAATGAAAAACTGAAGGAATTAATGGATTTATATTGACCAGAGTTACAAACTATGCCTTAGTAAACTTTGTAAAAACATCATTTTTACTATTAATTTGAAATGGATGACAACTGAGGCAGAGACAAAATTGATTTTCGTATAAGCAATATCAATAACTCTGGGATGTACCAAACATTTCAAACAAAATTGCCCTGGGAATGTTTGTTTTGTTTTCAGCCATCTCAGCCACCAGTAAATAATGTTCCCCTCTAGAGATACCTAGCATGACAATGTGAAAAATTAGTTAAATCACTGACTTCTATCTTAAGAATTCTTTAAAATCACTTCACATTTACTTATTGAGATCTATGCACCTGTCATTATTCCTAGTTCATCAACCTCCATGAATCTGGATTGGGCTCAACGCTGAGCTTTAAGCTTCTAAATCTAGCCTCATGCCCATTTTTTGCTTTTATGACCTATCTTGGACATGCATCTTGGTCTCAAATAAAGCACTATCCCTCAGAGTTTAGCCTCTGGCCCCATACACAACAGCTATGAAAAAACGGTATTCCACCTTAAACTAGCCTCCCCTGTAGCACAGTGTGATCAAGCATTATTCCGGAAAGCAACTCACTCCCAAGGCTTCAACCTAACTGTGCATGAAGACAGCAGGTGATGTAGCACCTTCAAATTTCTACATGCAAGAATTAGAGAAATAGAAAACATATCTCAGAAACCTTGTAGATGTAAATTCATCACAGAAATTATAGCCCCAGAATAGGGGCCATGTAGCACCTTCAAATTGCTACATGCAAGAATTAGAGAATAGGAATAGAAATTTGTAGCACCTTCAAATTCCTACATGCAAAAATTAAAGAAATAGAAAACTATCTCAGAAACCCTGTAGATCTAAATTCGTCATAGAAATTATAGCCCCAGAATGAAAAGAAAATTTATCAGTCCTTCTCCAACTTAACATCGATGAAAGACAGTCATCTATCCCATCTGCCTGTTCCATGAGTGTCAACTTACACTGCAACTAAAATCAGACACTCAATTCTTGAAGGCTATCCTATATTTAATGCTAGCTACCAGCCTACATAATATTGGACATGTAATGCCTTCACGAACTGCTGCTTCTAGGGAGATGTTTAATAGAGTTATGCTGGAAGTATCGCTGTGCTGAAGAATCAGATGATTAATTTACTTTTGGCATTCAACAAGGGGGTGAATTGCTACCAAAAGAAACTGCATAAAAATCTTCCCCCTTTAACCCTAGAGTAAAATTTCTGAAGCCAGTCCACATATTAGAATCACTAGAGAGCTTTAACAATATATCGATCCTCAAGTCTCACTCTCAGAGATTCCGATTAGTCTTGGATGGGATCTGGGCATCTATATGTTTTAAAATCTCCCCTGGCCTGGTGCAGCGGCTCACTCCTGTAATCCCAGCACTTTGGGAGGCCGAGGTGGGTGGGTCACCTGAGGTCAGGAGTTCAAGACCAGCCTGGGCAACATGGTAAAACCCCGTCTCTACTAAAAATACAAAAATTAGACAGGCGTGGTGGCACATGCCTGTAATCCCAGCTACTCAGGAGGCCGAGACATGAGAATAACTTGAATGCAGGAGGCAGAGGTTGCAGTGAGCCGAGATCGTGCCATTGCAGTCCAGCCTAGGCGACAGAGCGAGACTCCTCAAAAAAATAAATAAATAAATAAATAAAACCTCACCCAAGTGATTCTAACGGGCAGCCAGTGTTCAGAAATGCTGCCATAGAGTACTGGAGAACAAAGAGCCAGACGAGAGAGTTAAAAACAGGATAAGGCACTCTAGTAACAGAACCTTAGACCTAACAAACAGGCTACTGCCTACCCGAATGTTAACATCAAGTATATGGTGAACATGTTACTGGACAAATTGTAGTGCATCAAAATTCTGTACTGAGAGTGAACTTAGAGCATTTGTAAATGCAAAGACTAAGAACTGTGTGCAAATCCTGATAAGGCCACAATGTGAAATAAGCAAGGGACATTCTAATGCAAACATGGAGAAACACAGGGAAAGCAATGCCAGGCTGGATAAGAACCAAAACTATTTGACTTTTCAGAGTGATCATCACATATTGGGTGGGGCGCAGTAGCTCACGCCTGTAATCCCAGTACTTTGGGAGGCCGAGGTGGGTGGATCTGTTGAGGCTAGGAGTTCAAGACCAGGCTGGCCAACATAGTGAAAACCCGTCTCTACTAAAAATACAAAAAATTAGCTGGGCGTGGTGGCACATACCTGTAATCCCAGCTACTCAGGAGGCTGAGGAATGAAAATCACTTGAACCCAGGAGGCAGAGGTTGCAGTGAGCTGAGATCATGCCACTGCACTCCAGCCTAGGGGACAGACAAGACTTCGTCTCAAAAAAAAAAAAGAGTAACTATCACATACTAAGCAAGAACTTGAACTAGTATCAGAATCCCACATAATAATATTTATTCTGCAGGAGCTGGATTTTATGAAAAAAATACTAATACTATTTTACACATAGTGATGTGTGGCTGTGTTTGATTAGGAACATTAGTTCTTATTTTAGAGTATGGATTCTGAACTTTTATTATCATCCTCCTAAAGTCCCATAAAAATTATTATATATAGGCAATTGGACTCTGCTTGACTCTTTGAACCAAGACTTGGTGCTCAAATGGACAAAACAAATAAGAGCTCTATTTTAATGAAGTTTTACTCTATCTATGGCACTCTAAATTACACTCATGGAAGGCATCTTGAAAGATCCCTTCAAGTCTTGCTCTGGCAAATGCAGGCTGCAGACTTTAAGCCTTGAGATCATCAAGCCCTTGGTTTCTCTGCTTTTTAAAATGCTTTGAAAGTTCTTCTTGGGTATGATTTTGATAATATCAAGATAAAATACTAGTTTTATCTAAAATGGCTGGGAAAGCTCATCCTAAATAAGGAGAGTGCATAACCTCTTGTCCATAATTCTTAAAACATGGCTTGAGGTTGCTCAGTGAAACAAGCCTTTTGTTTTAATATTTTTCCAGCCGAGAGATTTTAGAAAATTGAGAAGATTCTGAGTACAGTTATTTTATTTTAAAATGCTTTGGGGTTCAGAGGGAACGAGACCAAGTTGGCACTCTTCAAGGCAAAAGAAACCTTTTGGTTCCAAAAGAGGGGTGGTGAGTCCAGTAAGAAAAGACAATGATTCTCTTGTACTAAAACCTGCTGCTGAGGAAGCACACCCAGGGATCACTTCTCACACTCTCCTGCCCTATCGACTTTCAAAGGAGAGAGAGAAAACGGAGGGGCTGCAGAAATCATACACCATAATGTGCTGGAAGATCCCACCCATCTGATAACAGTTCCTGACTCCATGTCATGAAGATACTAGACTTTCTGCTATTTTTGCCTTTTAGCTTCACCCAATCTACTGTTTGCCCCACCTGTGTTTAGTTATGACTTTTTAAAAATTAACTTTTAACATCTTGTACTATTTCCCTAGTAACAAACATGTTCCTTTCAATATCGTAATTTTTTTCTGAGCTTAGAAAGTCATCCATACTTCAGAGTTTTAATACATATTCACTATATTTTCTTGTGTGGTTGATCTATACTCAGTAGATTTATTTATTTTTATTACTAATATTCATTTTATTTTGGTAGGCATGAATCTAATTTTTCAAATTACCAACTATTAATAAATGCCATATTTAAAATTTTTTATTACAAAAGAAATACTCATAAACATTAAAACCATACAGTTTATTAAGAAAATATTACTAATATCTCTCCATTGTTCTTCTATTCCCATTATCTTGAGGCAAACACTGTCACCCACAAAGTATGTATTTTTCACATCTCTATGAGTTACAAATATACATATGTGTATGTGTGTATACATACATAGGTTTTTCTAATTAAAAAAGTGTTTTATATGCTAAATTTTACCCAAGAAAATGTCCCAAAATTCACTATAACAAGATCTAACTAGCAGTTTCCTCTTGTTGTCACTTATTCAACCCTTAACCTCATTAAATAATTAACCTCACAATCATCAAATCCAATGGCCACTTTTCAGTCTTCACCTCATTTTAGCATCTCACTATAGCACCTTACAACCTAAGCCCAACCTTCTTTTCCCAACTCCTTTAACTCTCTTGCCACACTACCTCCTCTCATTCTCATTATTTCCCCACTTGCTCTTTGATTCTCCTTCTTCATCACTTTATACTCTCACTGACAAGCCTGATCATTGCCCTTGATACTCACGATGAGAAAAAAGTATAAAATATGATGTTTCTGACCTACTTTTTAGAAGATGAGGAACATGAAAGGCATTTCATTGTCTTGAATCTGAAGATAGTTACGTAAGTGATACCACTAGCTGTTTTAGAATAGTAGTGTGGACTAAATGGCAAGTCCAAATGAGAAACAGTTCAGATATGTGTGTGAAAGGAACCTCCACATAGCTCAAAACATCAGTGAATAATTTATGCTTTTGCTTTTACTTTTATTTTAAATTCTGGGGTACATGTGCAGATTTGTTATATAGGTAAACCTGTGTCTTGGGGATTTGTTGTACAAATTATTTTATCACCCAGCTATTAAGCCTAGTTCCCATTAGTTATTTTTACTGATCCTCTTCCTCATCCCACCCAATACCCTCCAAAAGGCCCCAGTGTGTGCTGCTCCCCTCTGTGTGTCCATGTATTGTCATCATTTAATTCCCACTTATAAGTAAGAACCCATGAGAGAACTAATGACAAGTTGCTTCACAGCTACTTTGTCTTCACTGAATTAAATAATCATTTGGTGAGGGTCTATTATGTCCTAAATTCTGACCACAAGGCTAGAGAGCAAGGGGGTAAAATGTGACTTGCACCTTGAGGGATAAGAAGGGCATTGCTGGATGTATTAGTCTGTTTACATGCTGCTGATAAAGACTTTCCTGAGACAGTGTAATTTATAATGAAAAAGACTCACAGTTCCATGTGGCTGGGGAGGCCTCACAATCATGGCAGAAGCCTAAAGGCATGTCTTACATGGCAGTAGGCAAGAGAGAATGAGAGAGAGGTGAAAGCAGAAACCCCTTATAAAATCATCAGATCTCCTGAGACTTATTCACTACCACAAGAACAGTATGGGGGAAGCCACCCCCATGATGTCATATCTCCCACCAGGTCCCTGCCACAACATGTGAGAATTATGGGAGCCACAATTCAAGATGAGATTTGGGTGGAAACACAGAACCAAACCATATAATTCTGCCCCTGGTCCCTCCCAAATCTCATGTCCTCACATTTCAAAACCAATCATGCCTTTCCAATAGTCCCCCAAACTCTTAATTCATTTCAGCGTTAACTCTAAAGACCACAGTGTCCAAAGTGTCATCCAAGACAAGGCAAGTCCCTTCTGCCTATAAGCCTATGAGCCTGTAAAATCAGAAGCAAGTTAGTTACTTCCTAGATACAATGAGGTATAGGCAGTAGATAAATATACCCATTACAAAAGAAAGAAATTGGCCAACGTGAAGGGGCTAAAGGGCCTATTCAAGTCTGAAATTCAGAAGGGCAGTCAAATCTTTTTTTTTTTTTTTTTTTTTGAGACAGAGTCTTGCTCTGTCGCCAGGATGGAGTGTAGTGGCCTGATCTCAGCTCAGGCAGTCAAATCTTAAAGCTCCAAAATGATCTCCTTTGGCTCCATGTCTCACATCCACAGCATGCTGATGCAAGAGAGGTTCCCATGATCTTGGGGAGCTCTGCCCCTGTGGCTTTGCAGAGTACAGCCTCCCTCCTGGCTGCTTTCATGGGCTGGCATTGAGAGTCTGCAGCTTTTGCAGGTGCATGGTGCAAGCTGTCAGTGGAACTGTCATTCTGGGTTCTGGATGATGGTGGCCGTCTTCTCACAGCTCCACTAGACAGCACCCCAGTGGGGGACTCTGTGTTGGGGCTTTAAGCCCACATTTCCTTTCTGTACTGCCCTAGCAGAGGTTCTCCATAAGGACCCCACCCCTGCAGCAAACCTGTGCCTGGACAGCCAGGTGTTTCCATACATCCTCTGAAACCTAGGGGGGAGGTTCCCAAACCTCAATTCTTGACTTCTGTATGCTCAACACCTCATGAAAGCTGCCAAGGCTTGGGGCTTGAACCCTCTGAAGCATGCCCCAAGCTGTACCTTGGCCCCTTTCAGCCAAGGCTGGAGTGGCTGGGATGCAGGGAACCAAGTCCCTAGACTGCACACAGCAAGGGGGCCCTGGGCCCAGCCCATGAAACCATTTATTAGGCCTCTAGGCCTGTGATGGGAGGGGCTACCACAAATGTCTCTGACATGTCCTGGAGACATTTTTCCCGTTGTCTTGGGGATTAACATTTGGTTCCTTGTTACCTATGCAAATTTCTGTAGCTGGCTTGAATTTCCCCTCAGAAAATTGGTTTTTCTTTCCTATCTTATCTTCAGGTTGCAAATTTTCCAAACTTTTAAGCTCTGTTTCCCTTTCAAAACTAAATGCTTTTAACAGCACCCAAGTCACATCTTGAATGCTTTGCTGCTTAGAAATTTCTTCTGCCAGATACCCTAAATTATCTCCTTCAACTTCAAAGTCCCTCTAGAGCAGGGGCAAATACTGCCAGTCTTTTTGCTAAAAATAGCAAGAGTCGCCTTTACTCCAGTTCCCAAAAAGTTCCTCATCTCCATCTGAGACCACCTCAGCCTGGATTTCATTGTCCACATCATTATCAGCATTTTGGTCAAAGCCACTCAACAAGTCTCTAGGAAATTCCAAATTTTCCCACGTTTTCCTGCCTTCTTCTGAGCCCTGCCTGTTCCAACCTCTGCCTGTTACCCAGTTCCAATGTTGTATCCACATTTTCAGGTATCTTTACAGCAGCACCCCACTCTACCAGTACCAATTTGCTGCATTAATCCATTTTCATGCTGCTGATAAAGACATACCCAAGACTGGGTAATTTATAAAGCAAAAGAGGTTTAGTGGACTCACAGTTCCATGTGGCTAGGGAGGTCTCATAATCATGGCAGAAGGCAAAAGGCACATATTACATGGCGACAGAAGAGAGAAAATGAGAGAGAAGCAATAATGGAAACTCCTTATAAAACCATCAGATCTCATAAGACTTATTCAATACCATGGGAAGAGTATGAAGGAAGCCACCCTTCTGATTCAACTATCTCCCACCAGGTCCCTCCTACAACATGTAAGAATTATAGGAGCGACAATTCAAGATGGAATTTGGATGGGGACACAGAGCCAAACCATATCACCGGGTGAGTGCGTTGGGAGAATGTCTCAGTTATCATACAAATGAAGGAGACCCCAGGTTTGTATTTCCACTGTGACCTCTGTTACGAATGGCCAGATGGGCATCTACACTGGATAGCTCATGTTTTCAAGTTTAGGTTTGCCCCACAAAGCTATCTCTAATCTGTCATGCCTATCCCAGTTGATAGTCCCTCCAGACAAGCTGTTACAACAGCTAGAAACCTTCAAGTATCTGTCACTTAACCTTTCTAACTTCTTGTACCAGGTACCACTGACTTAACCACTAACATTTGTCCTCTCTAAGTATTTCACAGTCAAAGTTTTAGTTTAAGACCATCTCATGTATTATCTGAATGATTGCAGATCATCCTGTTTCCAATCTCTTCTATCTCCAAACCATCCTCTATGACATTATGCAAATGAATTTTCTAAAGAGTAAATCTCCCTTGTGTTAGCCCTCTATCAGGCCATTCATTGAGTCTTCTTGCCTATAAGACATACGTGAACTCCCTGCCAGATAATGAGCTCTTTAGACTAATCTCCAGTTACTTCTCTTGTGCAAACTGTATTCTAACAACACAAGCTGTGCTCAGCTTCTCAAACAAGTCATTATATTCTCAATTCACTTTCTTTGTCTTTTTCTCCCCCAGAAAAAAAAAAAAAAAAAAACAGGAATATTTAAAACTTATTGAGTATGAGCTATGTGTCTTGCCTTGTTACTCTTTTAATCTTCATAAAATCCCCATAAGGTAAGTACTATCACTATTTTTTACAGATGAGGAAACTTGCTTCTCAAAGACATTCTTCCAACTTACTCATCTAATGCCCTTCTTATCCCTCAAGGGGCAAATCCCATTTCATCATCAAGTTCTGTAGCCTTCCAGTTAGAATTCAAAACATAATAGACATTCAACAAATGATTATTGAATTTAATAAAGACAAAGTAGCTGTAAAACAACCTGACATTTGTTCTTGCATGAAATTAAGAGTGAATTTATCCACTGAAGTTTTGAGCAATGTAGAGTTTTCTCCCCCACACATGATATTTGAACAGTTTCTCACTTGGACTTGGTGTTTTAGTCCACAGTACTATTCCAAAACAGCTAGTTATATTGCTTATATAACTACCTCAAGATCCAGAGACAATGGAATACCTTTCATGTTCATCATCTTCTGAGAAGTAGGTCAGAAACATCATATTTTATGCTTTTTACTCATCTTGAGTATAAAGATCACCATTACTTCCCATTGCCCCAAAACGTCCCCTGTGAAAAGGAAGAGCATGGCTAAACTGGCTTATACTCCCAGCATTACAGGAGAATGAGACTGGCTCTACCTTTTACCATTGCACACTTAAGCTTGGGTGAAGAAGACCCCTGGCCTTCTCTAGCCATCTTCCTTCTCACAGATCAAGACCTTTCTGGATCCAAGGGTATATGCTCACCCTCAGCCTGAATCTCTCCCTCTAGACCAGGCTTCTTATACCTGGACCCCAAACTTCTCTGCCAAAAAGGCCCTGAGCTCAAGTCTAGAGCCAGAGAAGGCCTCTTCCCTAGGCCCTGTCTCTTAAGGGCAGACCACACCAATGACAAGAACATCCCTAGGCCCAAGGAATGGCCAAAAGAGAGCCATTTGTGGGGATGCAAAAGGAGCTTGTAAATATGGGCTAGAGTTCCCACATTCATGTGCATGAGACCTCTCATTGTATAAGACAGACCTAGAGTGACAGCAGAAGGCACAGCCAGAATATGGACTGGGGAACAGTTCTCCCTGCTGCTATGTTCAGGAGTGAAACTTTTAGAAGTCCAAGACCCCTGACTTTCCAAGTCATTATGAAGATATATTAGTCAAAGTAGGTGGACAGAAGGTATTTTATTAGCTTGAAGTATCACTTGTAAATATTTAGACAGCATAGCATGTGGGCACTGACTTGTATCCTTGCACTGGGCTCCACAAATTTTAGAAGTGGTCCTGAACTTACACCTACAGAGAACTGTACTGGTAGAGCAGGTCTTTGGTGCACTCAACAGAGAAAGCAAGAAGAGGCAATATCAGGAGTCAGACAGGCAAAGGGGGAAGAGTAGTGAGAGTCTCTGCACACACATGGCATATCCAGGAATTCACTCCTAGGTAAAACAGATGAGAAAAATAAATTTTGAGTGTAGAACTAAGTTTTCAGCCTGAACTCCTGGAGACAGCATGAGGAAGCAGCCATGAAGAGTCCTAAGAAAGAAGGCTGAGCCAGCATCCAGGAAAACACGCAAGAAGGAAGAAATAGGCAGGAAGCCAATTCCACAACAGGAGTCAGGGATGCTTCATTTTCTGACTCTGGGAGTGCTGTTCATGATGCTTCTGGTGTGAATGGTAACCTAGGGTTTATACAATGCTGCAGCAAAGCAGCCAGGCTAGCAACAATAATTATATGTTTCTACAAACATAGGATGACCCTGCAAGTGACATCTATGTCAGGTATTCCTCTTGTGCTTGTGTCACCTGAATACCAACGAACAGGGCCTGCAGTGTAAGAGTCTAGCAATGGAAGTCTCCAGAGGTGGTGGGAACTATTGACTGAACCCATGCTGGAATAATGTCAAACCAACCACTTGTAAATGCCATGAGACCATTGTCAAATTCCACAACAGTACACAGGTCAACTGAGTAAAACCTGATTGGGTATTCTGTCTAGTCTGTTCCATATCCCAAGAGAAATGAAGCAAGGGACATCCTTTCTAAGTCATGCTCAAAATCAAGAAACACAGATAAGTCAGTGCCCAGTTCTGTCTAAAGACAGGAAATTTTTCAGTCTAAAAATATAAGCTAATGGCCAGGTGCAGTGGTTCACACCTGTAATCCCAGCACTTTGGGAGGCCAAGGTGGGTGAATCACAAAGTCAGGAGTTCAAGACCAGCCTGGCCAAGATGGTGAAACCCCATCTCTACTAAAAATACAAATATTAGTTGGGTGTGGTGGCAGGCACCTGTAAACCTAGCTACTTGGGAGGCTGAGGAAGAGAATTTCTTGAACCCAGGAAGCAGAGGTTGCAGTGAGCGGAGATCATGCCACTGCATTCCAGCCTGGGCAACAGAGTGAGACTCCATCTCAAAAGAAAAATAAAAAAACAAAAGAATATCTATGCTAACAAAAAAATCCTTGGACAATTTCTCAGGAATTCCAATGTGTTACAGAATGTATGTTAGTGAAGCTAAGTGTAGTCAAAGGGTTGATTCCTGAATCATAAATCTAGGTTCCTGGATGGTAAGAAACAGAAACTAACTAAAGCTAGTGTAAGCAATGATGATGATGATAATGATGATAATGGTGATGATGATGGTGATGACTGATGATAACGGAAAGCTTTGGAGGAGCTCTCTGAATTGAAGGGAAGTCTAGCCAATCAGACTTGGAAAAGACAAAAACTATAAACACATCAAGAGATCTCACTTCAAAAAAAATCTTAGGAAACTAGAAGGGTGAATAAGTTTCAATGATTTTCAGTACTTTTTTTTCTTTATATACAGGAGTCATATTTCAGGAGAAAAAAAGCATTCAATCGGCCTGGTCAATACTAGTCATATACCTAGTATACAGGTACTAGAGAAAACAGATACCTGGACTAACAGTCCTACAAAACTGCATCAAATAGGGAAAGTAAAATTCCCTCCTAAAGAGGGTGAAATGGATACAAGGCAACCAAAAACTAGTAAAGGTCATTGCAGCTACTTACTACATTTGTGAATTTAGGCAAATCATTTACCCACTTGGACTTTTCGCTAAAATGTGATATCACAGGTCAGAGATCTTTGTCTCACTTTCTCGTTGATGTATCCCAGTTGCCTCGAATGAAACCTGACACGATGCTTCATGAATACTTATTGAAAGAATGACTCTCTCCAAGACTCAGTTCCCACATTTGAAGTGGAGATGCCTTGTAGAGTCCATAAAATGTCGAGTACATTGTTATAGCATAGTAGATGCTCAAAAATTTCTGATTATAGTTATTCTTTTTATTAGAATAAATATTACTAGAATAATTTGCTATAAACAAAGTAGAAAAATTCCACTGTTAATATATCTAGGTTATTCTATGAAATCCCAACACAAAGCAAAAATTATTCATTATTAATTCAATTAAGCCTGTTAGGAATCCTGGGGACAAAGTAAATGATTTGACTAATGATGCAGTCATATGAACAGAGATGGAAAAGTGAATTTAAAAAGACTCACCTTGGTGCCACACATAGACTGCCAGATTCCCTGAAACTGCACGTCTTCAAAGAGTCTGGCAGTCTCAAGAGTGGCACTAAGTGTCATTAGCTCCAGACCCAAAATCTAATGACCTGATTACCTCTGGGCCTTCAATAATGATGTCATTCTTTTCTTTCATTCTTAGTTGAGTTAATTTGCCTTACTACATAGCAGATATTCCAACAATTTTTATCAGTCTCTACAAGACCCCATTTCCACCTAGACTCCAAATCATATTCCCCTGCTTTTCCCCAGCATTATTTCAGCAATCATCTCTTCGTTACTGGGTCTTCAATCCCCAACCCACTCCCACCTTTTTGTGTTTCCCTTTTCTCAGACTACAAAACAGCTCACTATTCCCTTTGCTAAAACTACTTTTATGACATTTATTCCCCTTCAATTACTGTACCTTTTCTGCCTTTGCTTTCATTAACAAACTGCTTTGCAAGTTCTCTACACTCAGTCTCCTCTTCCCACTCACTCTTCAGCCCATTGAAACTGTCTCCTGCTCCCTCTCCCCCTTTTGAAGCTACTGAGACAAAAATGGACCCTGCTGAGTGTTAGATCTAGGTCTGCTCCTTCCATGGCCCCCTCCAGTCCCCTTTTCAGTATCTGCCATCAATTCTGGTTGTATTTTCTAGCTTGTTCTTTCGGCAAGTATACATTGAGTACCTATTAGTCACCATCCTGGATACCAGAAATATAAAAGTGAATAAGATCTAAATGCAGCAATGATCTAAATGGAATGTGGTATCCTGGCTTGAATTCTAGAATAGTGCAAGGCTATTTGTGGAAACCCTGGTGAAATCTGGATAAAGTCTGTAGTTTAATAGCATTATACTAATGTAATTTCTTAGTTTTAACAAATGTACCATGGTTATGTAAAATGATAATGTTAGGGGAAGCTGGGTGATGGATGTATGGGAATTTTCTATAATATCTTTGCAACTTTTCCATAAATCTAAAAATCTTCCAAATTTTAAAAGTCTTAAAAATTGAGTAAAATATGTTCCCCTGCCATCAGTATTCTCACAGTGATCCATAATCTTGGGATAAATCGAGGTAAATGGTGGGGGGGGGGGGAAAAACTATGAACTACAGATTCTTTTATCAAAAGTCAATGTAGAGCCAATCTGCCCTTTCCACATCATGAGTTGTACAATTTTGTATCCATCTTTGCACCACACTGTAAGCAATCATGAGGACAGGACAGAAGGGTATCCAAAGGTGAATTTTTACACAGTTCTAAATAATAAATTTTGAGGCTTTGGGAGGTCTCAGACTGATTGAAGCCAATCCTGGCTAAATCATTCCGCTTTCTAAGAAGTTGAATTTAAACATATTACTTACATACTTTCTTTGTTCTTCTCAAGTCAAACAGTTTAATGTTTGAGGGGAGTAGCAGGCTAAATAGAGGTAATTTTTTTTTTTTTTTTTAGCCTTCTTATTGTCCTGGCTGCCAGGTTTCCTGGAAATGGCATTTTTAATGAGCTTTTTTCTTTTTCTGGAGAAGACTTTGATGTGGTTGAAAATTTATTCTCTCTTGAGTGTAGGCAGGGCACCAATTAACCCACACAGAGTGCCCTTGCTGTCCTCCCAGCTTGGAGTTTATTACACTTACCATGTAGTGTATAAAGCTATTATCCCATCTTCTTTATGCTTCTCTTCTGTGGACTCAAAGCAATTTCTTAAGCAGCTTTCTGCTCTCTTCTCAGTCTTTTTTTTTTTTAATTGTACCTTAGGTTCTGGGGTACCTGTGCAGATCATGCAGGATTGTTGCATAGGTACATACATGGCAAGGCGTTTTGCTGCCTTCCTCCCCTCATCACCTATATCTAGTATTTCTCCCCACGTTATCATTCCCCACACTCCCCATCCCTCACTGTCTCTCTCCTAGTCCCCCTCAACTGATCGCAGTGTGTGATGCTCCCCTTCCTGTGTCCATGTGTTTTAATTGTTCAACACCGCCTATGAGTGATACCATGCAGTGTTTGATTTTCTGTTCTTGTGTCAGTTTGCTGAGAATGATGGTTTCCAGATTCATCCATGTCCCTACAAAGGACACGAACTCATTGTTTTTCATGGCTGCATAGTATTCCATGGTGAATATGTGCCACATTTTCTTTATCCAGTCTATTGTTGATGGACATTTGGGTTGGTTCCAGGTCTTTGCTATTGTAAACAGTGTTGCAGTGAGCATACATGTGCATGTGTCTTTATAATAGAACAATTTATAATTCTTTGGGTATATACTCAGTAATGAGATTGCTGGGTCAAATGGTATTTCTATTTCTAGGTCCTTGAGGATCGCCACACTGTCTTCCACAATGGTTGCACTAATTTGCTCTCCTACCAACAGTGTAAAAGTGTTCCTATTTCTCCACATCCTCTCCAGCATCTGTTGTCTCCAGATTTTTTAATGATCGCCATTCTAACCGGTGTGAGATGGTATCTCAATGTGGTTTTGATTTGCATTTCTCTAATGACCAGGGATGATGAGCATTTTTTCATATGTTTTTTGGCCTCATAGATGTCGTCTTCTGTAAAGTGTGTGTTCATATCCTTTGCCCACTTTTGAATGGGCTTGTTTGCTTTTTCTTGTAAATCTGTTTTAGTTCTTTGTAGATTCTGGATATTAGCCCTTCGTCAGATGGGTAGATTGCAAAAATTTTTTCCATTTTGTTGGTTGCCGGTTCACTTTAATGATTTGTTTCCTTTGCTGTACAGAAGCTCTGGATTTAATTAGATCCCATTTGTCTATTTTGGCTTTTGCTGCCATTGCTTTTGGTGTTTAGCCATGAAGTCCTTGCCTATGCCTATGTCCTGAATGGTTTTGCCAAGGTTTTCTTCTAGGGTTTTTATGGTGTTAGGTCTTATGTTTAAGTCCTTAATCCATCTGGAGTTAATTTTAGTGTAAGGTGTCAGGAAGGGGTCCAGTTTCTGCTTTCTGCACATTGCTACCCAGTTTTCCCAACACAATTTATTAAACAGGGGAATCCTTGCCCCATTGCTTGTTTTTCTAAGGTTTGTCAAAGATCAGATAATTGGAGATGTGTGGTATTGTTTCTGAGGCCTCTGTTCTGTTCCATTGGTCTATATCTCTGTTTTGGTACCAGTACCATGCTGTTTTGATTACTGTGGCCTTGTAGTATAGTTTGAAGTCAGGCAGCATGATACCTCCAGCTTTGTTCTTTTTGCTTAGGATTGTTTTGGCTATGTGGGCTCTCTTTGGTTCCATATGAAGTTTGAAGTGGTTTTTCCCAGTTCTGCAAAGAAGGTCATTGGAAGCTTGATGGGGATAGAATTGAATCTATAAATTCCTTTGGGCAGTATGGCCATTTTCACAATGTTGATTCTTCCCCAACAATGAACATGGAATGTTTTTCCATCTGTTTGTGTCCTCTCATTTCATTGAGCAGTGGTTTGCAGTTCTCCTTGAAGAGGTCCTTTACATCCTTTGTTAACTGTATTCCTAGGTATTTTATTCTCTTTGTAGCAAATGTGAATGGGAGTTCACTTTTGATTTGGCTCTCTATTTGTCTGTTATTGGTGTATAGAAATGCTTGTGATTTCTGCACATTGATTTTGTATCCTGAGACTTTGCTGAAGTTGCTTATCAGTTTCAGGAGATTGTGGGCTGAGACAATGGGGTCTTCTAAATACACAATCATGCCATCTGCAAATAGAGAAAATTTGGCTTCCTCTTTTCCTAATCGAATACCCTTTATTTCTTTTTATTGCCTGATTTCTCTGGCTAGAACTTCCAATACTATATTGAATAGGAGTGGTGAGAGAGGGCATCCTTGTCTTGTGCCAGATTTGAAAGGGAATGTTTCCAGTTTTTGCCTGTTCACTATGATATTGGCTGTGAGTTTGTCATAAATAGCTTTTATTATTTTGTGATACATTCCATCAATACCTAGTTTATTGAGGGTTTTTAGCATAAAGGGCTGTTGAATTTTGTCAAAGGCCTTCTCTGCATCAATTGAGATAATCATGTGGTTTTTCTCTTTGGTTCTGTTTATGTAGTGAATTACGTTTATAGACTTGCATATGTTGAACCAGCCTTGCATCCCTGGGATGAAGCCTACTTGATCATGATGAATAAGCTTTTTGATGTGCCATTGCATTCTGTTTGCCAGTATTTTATTGAAGATTTTTGCTTTGATGTTCATCACGGATATTGGCCTGAAGTTTTCTTTTTTAGTTGCGTCTCTGCCCGGTTTTGGTATTAGGATGATGTTGGTCTCATAAAACGAGTTGGGGGAGGATTCCCTCTTTTTGTATGGTTTGGAATACTTTCAGAAGGAGTGGTACAAGCTCCTCTTTGTATGTCTGGTAGAATTTGGCTATAAACCCATCTGGACCTGGGCTTTTTTAGTTGGTAGGCTGTTAATTTCTGCCTCACTTCAGCCCTTGTTATTGGTCTATTCAGGGTTTCAACTTCTTCCCGGTTTAGTCTTGGGAGAATAAAAGTGTCCAGGAATTTAGCCATTTCTTCCAGATTTACTGGTTTGTGCGCATAGAGTTGTTTGTAGTAATCACTGATGGTAGTTTGTATTTCTGTGGAATCAGTGATGTCCCCTTTATTGTTTTTTATTGCATCTATTTGATTCTTCTCTCTTTTCTTTTGTATTAGTCTGGATAATGGTCTATTTTGTTGATCTTTTCAAAAAACCAGTTCCTGGATTTGTTGATTTTTTGAAGGTTTTTTTGTGTCTTTATCTCCTCTAGCTCTGCTCTGATCTTAGTTATTTCTTGTCTTCTGCTAGCTTTTGAGTTTTTTTGATCTTGCTCCTCTAATTCTTTCAATTTTGATGATAGGGTGTCGATTTTAGACTTTTCCTTGCTCCTCATGTGAACATTTATTGCTATGAATTTCCCTCTAGACACTGCTTTAAATGTGTCCCAGAGATTCTGATACATTGTATCTTCATTCTCGTTGGTTTCAAAGAACATCTTTATTTCTGTCTTCATTTCATTGTTTATCCAGTCGACATTCAGGAGCCAGTTGTTCATTTTCCATGAAGTTGTGCAGTTTTGAGTTCATTTCTTAATCCTCAGTTCTAATTTGATTGCACCATGGTCTAAGAGACTGTTTGTTATGATTTCTGTTCTTTTGCATTTGCTGAGAAGTGATTTACTTCCAATTATGTGGTCAATTTTAGAGTAAGTGCGATGTGGTGCTGAAAAGAATGTATGTTCTGTGGATTTGGGGTTGAGAGTTCTGTAAATGTCTATTAAGTTCACTTGGTCCAGACCTGCATTCAAGTCCTGGATTTCCTTGTTGATTTTCTGTCTTATTGATCTGTCTAATATTAACAGTGGAGTGTTAAAGTCTTCCACTATTATTGTGTGGGAGTCTAAGTCTCTTTGTATGTCATTAAGGACTTGCTTTATGTATCTGGATGCTCCTGTATTGGGTGCATATATATTTAGGATAGTTAGTTCTTCTTGTATTGATCCTTGTACCATTATGTAATGCTCTTCTTTGTCTCTTTTGATTTTTCTTGGTTTAAAGTCCATTTTATCAGAGACTAGGATTGCCACCCCTGCTTTTTTTTACTCTCCATTTGCTTGCTAAATCTTCTTCCATCCCTTTATTTTGAGTCTATGTGTGTCTTTGCATGTTAGATGGGTCTCCCGAATACAGCACACTGATGGTTCTTGGCTTTTTATCCAATTTGCCAGTCTGTGCCTTTTTATTGGGGCATTTAGTCCATTTACATTTAATGTTAATATTGTTATATGTGAATTTGATCCTGCCATTTTTACTGGTTGGTTGTTTTGTCCTTTGGTTGGCGTAATTTCTTCACTGCATCATTGGTCTTTACCATTTGGTTCTTTTTTGCAGTGGCTGATACTGGTTTTTCCTTTCTGTGTTTAGTGCTTCCCTCAGGAGCTCTTGTAGGGCAGGTCTGGTAGTGACAAAATCTCTCAGCAATTGCTTGTCTATAAAGGATTTTATTTCTCCATCACTTGTGAAGCTTAGTTTGGTTGGATGTGAAATTCTGGGTTGAAAGTTCTTTTCTTTAAGGATGTTGAATATTGGCCCCCACTCTCTTCTGGCTTATAGGGTTTCTGCTGAGAGATCTGCTGTGAGTCTGATGTGCTTCCCTTTGTGGATGACCCAACCTTTCTCTCTGGCTGCCCTTAGTATTTTTTCCTTTGTTTCAACCCTGGTGGATCTGACAATTATGTACCTTGGGGTTGCTCTTCTAGAGGAGTATCGTTGTGGTGTTCTCTGTATTTCCTGTATTTGAATATTGGCCTGCCTTGCAAGGTTAGGGAAGTTCTCCTGGATAATATCCTGAAGAGCATTTTCCAGCTTGGATTCATTCTCCCCATCATCTTCTGGTACACCAATCAAGTGTAGATTAGGTCTTTTCACATAATCCCATATTTCTTGAAGGCTTTGTTCATTTCTTTTCACTCTTTGTTCTCTTTTCTTGCCTTCTTGTTTTGTTTCATTGAGTTGATCTTCAATCTCTGATATCCTTTCTTCTGCTTGATCTATTTGGCTATTGAAACTTGCATATGTTTCATGAAGTTCTTGTGCTGTGTTTTTCAGCTCCATCAAGTCGTTTATGTTCTTCTCTAAGCTGGTTATTCTAGTTAGCATTCTGTCTAACCTTTTTTCAAGGTTTTTAGTTTCTTTGCATTGGGTTAGAACATGTTCCTTTAACTCAGAGAAGTTTGTTATTACCCACCTTCTGAAGCCTGCTTCTGTCAAATTCTCCACCACCACGAGATCACAACTCCTCACCAGCAAGGGAAGAAAGCTGGACGAGAACAAATTTGACACACTTGTTCTCCATCCAGCTTTGTTCCCTTGCTGGTGAGGAGTTGTGATCTCGTGGTGGGGGAGAGGCATTCTGGTTTTTGATGGTTTCATTCTTCTTGCACTGGTTCTTTTCCCATCTCATTGGATTTATATAGTTTTGATCTCAGGTAGCTACTTGGGGAGGTGGCCTTTCCTTTGTCTGCCTGCAGAGGCACTGCTGGGTTGCCACGGGGTCAGTGGAGCTGCTGCATCTTTTATTTACTCAGGAAAATTAGGTCAGCTTCTTCAATGGCGGCTGCCCCCTCCCCCACCAAGATGGATAGTTCCTGGTCGCTCTCTAGGTGTGAAATTGTGCCATGAGAGGTTTTTTTTCAGTGTGCTGGCTTTGTGTGTTTTTGGGGGAACCGTCCTGCTGTATGGGCTGTTTCTTTGTTTTCAGTTCCCCTTCCCTCTGGTGGGATGGTAGATCCGTCCAGCCGGCTTTCTGGCTTTCGCGTCAGCCAGTGCTTCCTCCTAGATCTATGCTGACAGCCCCAGCTCTGGCCGAAGTTGCTGTTCTGCCCTGTTCAGGCAGCTCGCTGAGGTTTTTCAGCCCAGCAAAGATCTCCTGTTCTGTGGTTTGTGGAGGGCTTGGGTGGAGTGCTGTATCCAAACTGAAGTCCCAGGAGGGGGGAGACCCTGCGGTCCTCTGGTTGGTTACATGCACCTCCTGGGTGGGGCAGTGCCCCGCCTTGCCTCAACTTGCCCTATTTGGTTTATACCCACTGTCCGACCAGACCCACAAAATGAACCTGGTACCTCTTTTGGAATTGTGGAGACCATTGGTTTCTGCATCTCTCTCGCTGGGAGCTGCTTTCCAGAGCTGCCTCTTATTCAGCCATCTTGGGATCGACCCTCTCTTTAAAAGATCGATCGTCTTTTAAATATCTCCATTTTGCCTTTTTTCCATAAATAATCTGATTGCAATGTAGCTCGAAAAGAGAGGAAATGTGAAACAGGTGAGCTGCTTCTTTAACCAGCTGATTGAGCCAGGAATAATGGTGGTTTTAATCACCTCAAAATCCATTTATGAAGAACCTACAACATGATAGACATAAAGGTACAAAGATGAATAAATAAGAAATGGGGCTAAGGACTTGCAATTTTGTGGTGGAAAGTGTCACATACCTAACTACACAACAAAGCAGAAAGAAATGAAGGTTACAATTATTTCCCTGGTTTTTTTTTTCTTTTTTTTTTTTTTACCCATTTTCCAATCATGTTCTTTCCAAGTCCCTCTCTGGTATTTTTTAAGTGACAATTACATTAAAGAATTGTTTTTATACTACAATAGCATTGTTCTTGGTTAAATGGGAATAAGGTAACTCTGTGACTCTAAGACCTTCAGTTTGTTGGAAAAAGAACTAAGAAAGTTAAAGAAAAGTAATTTAAATGTGAAAGTTGGAAGCATGAGGCCAAACTGTACAGGGTCTCAAGTTGCCAGCCTTCTCTTCCCCCACTACTGCTCCAGCGTGCTGACTCAACATCTCTCTTCCTTCTCCATTTAGGATTCCAGATTTTTTTTTTTAATAGAGACAGGGTCTTAAGACTGGAGTGCAGTGGTGTGATCATGGCTCACTGCTGCTTGAACTCTGGGGCTCAACCTCCCGCCTCACCCTTTCAAGTAACTGGGACTACAGGTGCACACCACCATACCCAGCTAATTTTTAAATTTTTTGTAGAGATGAGGGTCTCACTACATGGCCCAGGCTGGTCTGGCTTCAAGTGATCCTCCTGCCTCGGCCTCCCAAAGCATTGAGACTACAGGAATGAGCCACTATGCTTGGAGAGAAAATTTAAAAAACAAAATTTTTTTCATTAAAAAGTTCAGTTCTGGCTGGGTACAGTGGCTCACACCTCTAATCCCAGCACTTTGGGAGGCCGAGGTGAGTGGATCACTTGAGGTCAGAAGTTTGAGGCCAGCCTGGTCAACATGGTGAAACCCTGTCTCTACCAAAAATATAAAAATTAGCCAGGCATGGTGGCATGTGCCTGTAATCCTAGCTACTCTGAAAGCTGAGGCAGGAGAATCATTTGAACCTGTGAGGCAAAGGTTGCAGTGAGCAAAGATCATGCCACTGCACTCCGGCCTGGGTGACAGAGCAAGACTCCATCTCAAAAAAAAAAAAAAAAAAAAGTTCAGTTCTCACTTTGGGAGGACAAGAAGGGGAGTATTGCTTGAGTTCAGATGTTTGAGACCAGCCTAGGGAACATAGTAAGAACCCCATCTCTACATAAAATTAAAAATTAGCCAGGCATGGTGGCACACACCGGTTGTCCCAGCTACTCAGGAGGCTGAGATGGGAGGATCTTTGAACCCAGGAAGTCAAGGCTGCAGTGAGCCATGATTATGCCACTACACTCCAGCCTGGGTGACAGAGTGAGACCCTGTCTCAAAAAAAAAAAGTAAAATAAGTTCAGACCTTCATGACATGGCAATACCTATCTGCAAGGGAGGCTGGTAGGTTGGGTCTGTAGCTGAGCAGTCACCTGGCCTTCTGCAACTCCTATCACTAATAGGAAGATGGAAAAAATGGATACATGGGGAGAATTAGCTATCTCTGCCGGGAGGGATGAATGAATGAATGGAGAAGTTAATGCTCTGAATTCAAAATTATTTTTTCTTCACTTTAGACCTCTTTCCTGGTCTCTAAGCCTATATATTCAAAATACCTACAGGACATTTCCACTTGGATATCCAACAGGCACTTGAAACAGCATACACGTGGCAAACACTGCTGATTGTCCTCTGTTTGATCTACCCTAATTCCTTTAAAAATGGGACACCAGAATTTTAAATGGTACATAGCTGCCCAAATGAAAACATTTTGCGGCCTCTCTTACATCTAAATGGCCTTTTGATTAAGATTGGTCAACAAATGCGAGCAGAGTGGATGTAAGCAGAAATGATGAGCTCAGCCTCTGAATCATTCCCCTAAAGGGAAGGTGTGTGTGTGCAGTGTGTCCATGATGGCCAGGGCTGAAGCAATTATCCCAGATCTTGAGATGGAAACCACATGTTGTGAATGACAGAAGAACAAGGTAGAAGGAGACTAGGCCTCCAAAAGTTTTGAGCTGCCTGAGCCACCTATTCTGACATTTAGAGAATTGAAAGACAAACTTTATCGTTCTTTCAGCAATTGTATTTGGAGGTATCTATCATAAAAACTTAACCAGGAACCTAACTACCTCTCTAGTACCTCTAAGTACATGACCACAAAAGTTACTGAGTGTCCCAAGCCAGAACAAATAAGTCATCCCTGACTTCCTGTCTCTTCTTCATGTCTAATATCAAACATATCCATTTCTGTCCATTTTATCTCCTAAATATTTTTAGTCCATCTTTGCTCTAATCCTAACTAATAATGCCTGGGTCCTGCTTCTCTTGCTTGGACATGTTTAGAGCTATTCTTCACACCACTAGCTTTGTCTACTGTCAATCCACTCTTCCAAGGCACAAATAGAATCACACCTCCCTCTGTCTGAAATTCCTCAATGACTCCCTATTCTCTGCAGGATCAAATCCAAGCTCTTTAGCAAGACACTCAAAGCTCTTCATGATGTGGTGGCCCCTGTTCAGCCAGCTGATCTCTCATTATGGCTGCAACATACCACACTACTCAGCACTTTTATATGTACTACTGCCTCTGCCTGGAATGTCTCTGTACTCCCTTGTCTTAATTTTTAAAAAACCTAGCCAGATATTGGCTCCAATGTGCTGCTTCTTCATTTTGTGTATGATTGAATTGTTATATTTATTACATTCAACAATACATTGTTCCTTTATATTCTGGCTTCCTTCATTAGGCCAGTAAGTTAATTGAAAACAGAAATTGAATCTCATTTATTTATTTATTTTTGAGGTGGAGTCTCACTATGTCTCCCAGGCTAGAGTTCAGTGGCAAGATCTCAGCTCACTGCCACCTCTGCTTCCCAGGTTCAAGCAATTCTCCTGCCTCAGCCTCCTGAGTAGCTGGAATTATAGGCACGTGCCACCATACCTGGCTAATTGTTGTATTTTTAGTAGAGACAGGGCTTTGCCATGTTGACCAGGCTGTTATTAGGGTTTTTTTTTATTTGTTTGTTTTGTTTTATTTTGTTTTGTTGAGGCAGGGTATTACTCTGTCACCCAGGCCAGAGTACAGCGGCGTGAACTCAGCTCACTGCAACCTCTGCCTCCCAGCTCCAACAATCCTCCCACCTCAGCCTCCCAAATAGCCGAGTAGCTGGGACCATAGACACATCCCACCACGCCCAGCTAAATTTTTTATATTTTAGTAGAGATAGGATCTCACTATGTTGCCCAGGCTGGTCTCAAACTCCTGAGCTTAAGTGATCTCCCCACCTCAGCCTCCCAAAGTCTGGGATTACAGGTGTGAGCCACCACACCTGGCCATGAATCTTATTCATTTCTGAATAGGAAGTTGTGAGATTCAATATGAAACACATAGATGGATGAATGGATGAATGGAAGAATGGATGAAAACAGTAAATGAAAGATTAGAAAACAGTTGAAAATACAGTGTACCATCAGACCTGGCAGTAGCAGCCTTCTCAGGCCACCTTATGAGTAGCTTACTCTGAAACTCAGTTATCTAAAACGAACCTTCAGCATCATCTAAAAGATATTTCCAGCTACCAACTGAACAGGGAACTTGGGGCTATGTTCATGCTTTTTCCTGAAAACAAAACAAAACAAAACAAAAGGATCTTGGGAAACATAGATTACAAACGCATCTATGATCATTTTTTAACTTTCTGGAACTATTGCCTTGGTTATATTTTGTCTGTCTCCTTACAACAGTAAAACTCAAAGCCACAAGGACATATTTGCTTCCTTTCAGCACACATACACACAAAGACAATAAGATCTGAAAATACTAAAGCTCATACTGATGGAAATCTAAGAGCTATTCAACCCTGAAAGAGAAAGTAGGCAGTGGCAGGTAAGAATACAGGCTGAGTCCCTGAAGATTTGAGAGGACGATCAAAGGGCCCCTTAGGAAGCTTGTCTTGTCCTTAACTAACTCTCTATAAACCATATCTCTATATAGATATAACTCTCTATATATAGATATATCTCTATATAGATATAACTCTCTATATCTATAAACTAGGAGTTCCCAGAGTTTTCTGATGAGAGCGTTAAACACATTGACATCTACCTGTTCTTTTTACAAATTCAGAATTTAAAATTAAACAGTTATGAAAGTTTATATAACTTTCCAGTAGCAGAACTAAGACTATATTGTCAAAACACATAGAAACAAATGGACTCAGTGAAAACCATCCTGGAAATTACCAAACTAGTTCAGAAAAAAAAAAAAAAAAAAAAAAAGATGTGTAAGGATTTTACGTAATAATATAGTCTATTCAAAGCTCACAATAGGCAATACAGATGCCCTCCAAAAGCTTATGTGAAGGGTCAGGGGAGGACTGGTGGCTTCAGTGGAACAGCATTTGGAACAGGCTCAGTTTAAATTCAGACGGTTTTGGGCACGGCTGTATATTTGGTGAAATCACTCATGCAGGGCTATTTACTAGAAAAGTGAGAAGCTTCTTTGTTAAAAACCCATCATAAAGAAAGGAAACATGTGGCATGCATGCTTAGGCCAAGCCTACTGGGTAAGGACCAGAAGGAAGGTGTCATTTTCAGTAGAGCGTTGGATATGCTACTCAGATTTTTTCTCCAGCACGATCCCTTTCCCCTAAGGGTCTGTGCTGGAGCCCTGTGGATACTAAATAGTTAAACAGAAAAGGGCTGGATTTAGAAATCTATGAGGACACTAAAACACAAGGCAGAATTGCTCTTTAAAGAATTTGGTCTGTATAATGAAGTGTGGGTCAAAGGAACCAGAGAGAGGGCAAAAGGTATTTTCTGTAGGCAGCAAGATGGCTTTAGGGGTAGGGAAGGAGGACTCAAGGGAGAACATCACTCACCAGGTCTGGGGATGTCAAGGACTTGAGAAATAAGCCAGACCAGCCTCCTCCCAGGATAGAGAAGGACCACTTAAAAAACATAACGTGGTCATAACCTATAATCAATTTTTATGTTCTCCTTTTCTCTTTAAAAGTTTGTCATTAGCAATTTTTCATATGTTTTACAGTCTTCATGATTTTTCATCCACTTAATATCCCATTAAATGCTATGCTGAGATTTAACCATCCCCCAAATTTAAACATTTACGCCGCTTCGAATGTTGTAAAGAACGTATATTTTCAATAACCTTTTCCTGAATCATTGCATTCTAAATTCCCAGGAGCAATTGGATATTGAGTCAAAGTAAATAAACAATTTTCATCTCAATAAATATATATAATCAAATTAGCTTTCTATGTTGCTTTTTTCCTTCAAAATGTGCTCTTATCAAAAATAAAAACAAAAAAATATTTTTATTACTTTCTCTTCAAATTTGGGATCTTCCCTTCCCCTCCCCCCCTCTCCCTCCCCCTCTCTCCCCTCCCCCTCCCCCTTCTCTCCCCACTCCCCTCCCCCTCCCTCCCCTACCCTTTCCTCCTCTCCCTTTCTCTTCACTTTCCTTCCTTTCCCTTCCTTTCCTCTCTCTCTCTCTCTCAGTCTCTCCACCACCCCCACCTTCTCCCTGATAGGGCCTGAGATCAGAACACATAATTTCTTCTCACTCTCCAGATCTGCCCCATCTTTCTGTCTTCTCTGTGGCTTTTCTTTTCATGAAATATCCAACTATGTTAAAATTGAAAAAATTTCTTTCAGAATCTGTTTTATATCAAATAAAATTAATTGTGATGAATTGTAAATATGGCAATGAGCAGATAAATTCTTATTGTCCTTCAGTCCATCCTGAGAATAGGTTCAAGATTTGAGATGGGATGAGACAAAATATGCTTGCAGACATGAGAATTTCAAAATTATACAAGATAATCAAACTTTGAATGTATATTAAAGTTATATACTTTAACCACAGCAATATACATATACTCTGGCCCACTGTTCATGGTAAGAACTTGAATGAGCATTATCAGAGCTCTTCAAGGAATTGTCCCTCACATTAAAAAAAAATGCTGTCTCCAAAACAAGAAAGAAGCATTAGTACCTCCGAAAAGAGGACTCAGAACATATGTAAGCTCTAGATAGTTCAGGAAGTGACTACCAAGGGACCTTGATTTTTTATTTTTAAAAACTGCACAAAAGTCAGAAATGTTTGGCAATATATTAATGAAAGTCAGCCTGCATAACTTTAATTGGGTATCAGAAATTGTTCCTTGTGTTGCCAACAAAAACAGATGGAGAGTATCATTTCAAAGAAAGAGGTAATGAAACTTCCCTTGAAGGAATTGCTTAAGAAAAATGGTAACACTTGATGACAGTGTAAGCTTTAAAAGCACACATCATGTGACATGTAAATGGAAGAAACACAAAAGCAAAGACATAGAAGAAACCAGCTCACTTCTTTCCTAATGCACATCAGTCTGTTACCTGGGAGGGCCAGCTCCTCACGTAGCCACCATCTGGTCATCAGGTCTCTCATAACATTGCCATTTACAAGGAGAGAATGACCTGGCCAACTGCCTTATCTGAGGTCTATTCACCCAAGTGATGGAGAACCCCAAACTAAAAGATAAGCAATACGTGTAGGCAGATTGTGAGAATCTGGACATCATGAATCTAATAATTTGCCAGTTGCTTAATCACTGGCTGGCCAGGTGTGGATCCCAGCACTTTGGGAGGCCAAGGTGGGCAGATCACCCGGGGTCTGGAGTTTAAGACCAGCCTGACCAACATGGTGAAACCCTCATCTCTACTAAAATACAAAAAAAAAAAAAATTAGCCAAGTGTGGTGATGGGCACCTGTAATCCCAGCTACTCAGGAGGCTGAGACTGGGAGAATTGCTTGAACCCAAGATGTGGATGTTGCAGTGAGCCGAGATCATGCCACTGGACTCCATCCAGCCTGGACGACAGAGTGAGACTCTGTCTCAAAGAAAAAAAAAAAATAACTGGCTTTATTAAAATAAAACTCCAATGGTAAGAATATTCTTATGACTCATGGGTAAGGGGAATTTTCTCATTCCAGTAAATGAATTTCTGACACATATCCACAGCTGTTGTATAGCCATAATCCATATAGAAATTAGGGAGTTCAATTTGAGATAATAACCTATCATTAATCATTCAAAATAAATACTCCAAACAAAACACATCTTTGTGTGGCATTGTAGAGTAGGTAGGATAACAAATGTTACTGACTCCCTATCATCCTTGACCAACAATTCAAAGAATTCAATCACAATTTCCCACATCGATGCCCTGTTTCATGTGATTTTCCCTTGTTGTCCACTATCAGCAGTATCTCTGACTCTGTCCCTCCACTTTATCCTTAATCTGTGAGCGTCACTTCCAACACTGAAAGTCATTTGATCAATTTGTGTTTGCTTCATTATTGGACAGTTGAAAACTCATTCTAACTCTTGGCCATCAAACTGGGAAAACTGGCTCTAACCTGGTTTTGCTTCTACCTTCCTATATGGCCTTAAGGGAGTTACAACATTTTCTGGGTTGTCAATTTTCTCATTGTTAAAGTAAAGGGTAGGACTTAAGAGAACTCTAAGACCCCCATCCAGTGATCACATTCTTATTCTAAAACTCATAGCGGTACCAAAGAGTTTCCAGCTCTTAAAGCACTTTCACCACATGCATCATTGAATTTGGCCCTTATGCAGCCCTATCGGGTTGGTAAGGTGGGAATTACTAGCCTCGTTGTAGAATGAGGAAGATGGGGCCTAGCGTTAAGTAAGCTTACTGATACCACACCGCTCTTTGGTAGCAGGTCTTCTGAGTCCTCTGTGCCTTTTCCATTTCACTGTGCTGTTCCATAACAGACTGATAAGATGAATGGAAGCTCCCAGTGGGCATGCTTGAGGGACCAAGACTGCCAGGGCTGTGGCAAACGACTGGGCTTTGTTGGCTGTCTGCCTTCAGCTGGCCTTTTTCTAGATGAATGTCTTAATGAGGTGTGTTGGTAGAAGTCTGCGGAGGCACAAGGAAGGGGACGAAGAGCTTCGGGCTAGTGGTGGGGAAGAGAAAGTGAAAGGGGCAGAAATACAGCAGCTGCTATGTGGAGTGAAACTAACTTTATGGAAGAAAGATGCTTCCAGAGGACTTTTAGGGAGTTTTGTTCTAAGGTATGCACTGAAACCCTTCCCTCATCTTCACAAGAAAACAACAGTAAAATTATCATTTTTTTCCTTTTATATTTGTATTTATTTTTTCCATTTCTAGAGTTTTTTATTTCTTTGCGTAGATTCAAATTTCTTTTTTATATATATAATTTATTTATTTTACTTTAGATGCATACTATATCTGGAATTTCTCCCCATGTTATCCCTCCACACCCCCCCATTGTCTCTCCCCCTACCCCCCCACAACTGTCCCGTGTGTGATGCTCCTCTCTCTTGAGTCCACATGTTCTCATTGTTCAACACCCACCTATGAGTGAGAACATATCATTTTTAAAATGTGTTTGAGTTAAGCTTTTGTATTTTGCATTGATTTTTAGATGTATGGATTTCTCCGATGGGTTCAACATTTGGGTTATAATAAAAAGAAAAACACATTTACACTATTACCATTACCAATGAGACAAAATTAGGCAAAACAAAAAGTACAGCCTTCCCCAGCTCCCTCTCTTCACCCATCACACACACACACACACACAGAGAGAGAGAGAAAGGATTTGTAAGTCATGATTGTGACCTAACAAATGTAATGCTTTTCTCATATTTTTACTGTAGAAACAGCAAATTATAGGCCCATTGACTGGCCAGTACACCTGGGGGATGTTGTTCAGTGTAGATCATGACAGATCAAACAGGAAGATATAAAAATGCGTTTCCATCTGACCCCCACCTGAGTGCTGAACCTGCAGGTGCTAAAACTGGTCCCCATTATCTGGATGTTAGAGATTCTTCTGGAATGTAAGAAAGGCCAAGGTCCTAAAAATGAATCTGCAGCATAAAACTAAGGAGAAGATTTGAATATTCTGACCTAAATAAGTCTTCTTCAATCCCAAAATGACAATATTTTCTAATCTGAGAAACTTAAGATTGTGGAGGGCTGCAAGTTGCCTACAAATCAATATGGTATACGCGTCCTTTTCAACTAGTAGTTACCTAAAGTACAATCCCTTTCCTACCGAGGTGGGAAAAAATGACATTCCAAACTTGAAAAGCTTGTAAATTTACTGACATGTGAAGAAACACAGTTAAGTCTAACTTACTGTCAGATTAATGTGAAGGAACTTTTTTGTATTTCATAGTTTTAATTTGTTTTCCAAATCCACTTATAAAATTTGCAACGCACAAGGAACAACAATAGTATTCAGCTAATTTGCTTGGCAGATGAATAAACTTTACTATTTCACCTTGGGAAATCATTTTTTTTAAAAGCACATTCAAAATTTCTGTAACACAATGGAAGCAAAGCAGGATATCACAAACTTCCTACTCAATATGGTAGAATTGTTACATAGAGAACACACAAATTCAGTGCAATATAGTTACAGTGAAACTCAGAAGGTCTATTTCTTTAGATCCACACAGGAGAGAGAAACTTAAACTTTCTGAGTTCCTAATACTTTTTTTTTTACAGGCTGGCTCTGTCACCCAGGCTGGAGTGCAGTGGCTTGATCATAACTCACTGCAGCCTCAAACTCCAGGGCTCAAGCAATCCTCTGGCCTCAGCCACCCAAGTAGCTAGAATCACAGGCATGCGCCACCATACCAAGCTAATATTTTTATTTTTATGTAGAGATAGGGTCTCACTAGGTTGCCCAGACTGATCTGAAACTCCTGGCCTTAAGCAATTCTCCCCCGTCGGTCTCCCACAGCACTGGAATTACAGTGGTGAGCAGAGTGCCTGGCCTACAATTCTTAGGAAGAGTCAAATGTGTAAGGTCACTTAACTATTACATAATCAAGTGTTATTTACACTTGAGTCTCTGGTTATTAGCCTTTTGCTTTTTCACTAGACTACAATGCCACCTTTTACTCGATCATAATGATTGATTAGCAAAGTAAGTTATGTGTTCCACAAGGTACAAATAAGCGCACAATTTATGTCTTATGTTTGCCTCATTTTCCTTTGCCTTAGTAAAAGCTCTGATTTAGTAGGTCTGTGGTGAGGCCCAGAAGTCTGTGTTTTAACAGTTTCCCCAGGTGATTCTTAGGTGCAGCCACAGTTTAAGCACCTTGTTCCAGGTGGCGGCCATATCAAGGACGGTGATACTGTTTTGTCTCTGCCAATGTGGCTTGCTGAAGGGTATAAAACCACTCCTGCTGAGCAGGTCCCCCCTGAACATCCGAGCCACCTGTTAAGATAGCAGCAGGGTTCTCACCTGAGTTAGAGGATTTCTCCACATGGGGCAACCTCACTTTTCTCCTAATGATACACCCCAAGAAACAGAGAGTCTGGCCTCTGATCTGGCCTTCATTGCCTTCCCAGCACACATTCAGTAGAGAAATCAAATCTCTCAAAGAGGGATCTCCAGGCCTTTTGATGATCTTTCTCCCTCTGCCTCAACTTGCTTCAGGCTGGAAGCACTGGAATTCGTTCATCAGGGACCAGTGTCCTCCTGGAAAAGGTTCTGCTAAGCTTCAAGGCAACCTTGAGTCACACCTTTGAGGTGGCTCATTTTCTGCCACTTAGCCATGACATATCTCAGAGTTCATCAACTATGTACAGATATAGTGTCCATATAGAAAATATACACACATATATATTTATATATATACACATACATATATGTGTACACATACACATATTCTAAGATTATTATGTAAGACTATTCCTTTTAAAAAAAAAAATCAATTCTTTGGTCAGCCACTGTGGCTCACTCCTATAATCCTAGCACTTTCGGAGGCCAAGGTGGGAAGATTTCTTGAGGCCAGGAGTTTGAGACCAACCTGGGCAACATGGTGAGTTAGCTGGGTATAGAGGCACGTGCCTGTAATTGCAGCTACTCCGGAGGCTGAGGTAGGAAGATCTCTTGAACTCGGTAGTTCAAGGTTACAGTGAGCTGTGGTTACACCACTGCACTCCATCCTGGGCAACAGACTGAGACCATGTCTCAAAAAAAAAAAAAACCTAAGTTAATTCTTTGCATAGAAAAGCAAGGCTTTTAAGCAAAAATGTGCTTTTGTAAGACAATATGTGATTACCTATAGAATAACAGATGAGGTAATGAGGAAGGAGAACACAGAGGAGACAGAAGAGAAGCAGTGTGTGCTTTTTACTCCCAAATGTAAACTGATCCCAGCAGAAGCCAATGACAAGAGACAAACAGAAAATTATCATGCTCCTAGAACTGCAACCCCATGTACATCTTCTACCATGTGTCCAAACCATACACTAGTGTTCATTCTAGATCCTTACTCAAATTTTATATTTTTGATCCACTCAATTCCTATCACATAAAAACACTTATGAAAATATGTGTGAGGCTGGGGATGGTGGCTCACACCTGTAATCCCAGCACTTTGGGAGGCTGAGGCAGGTGGATCGCCTGAGATCAGGAGTTTGAGACCGGCCTGGACAACATGGTGAAACCCTGTCTCTACTAAAAATATAAAAATTAACTGGGTGGCTGGGCACAATGGCTCATGCCTGTAATCCCAGCACTTTGGTAGGCTGAGGTGGGCAGATCACGAAGTCAGGAGTTCGAGACCAGCCTGGCCAACACAGTGAAACCCTGTCTCTACTAAAAATAAAAAAATTAGCTGGCCGTGGTGGCAGGCATCTGTAATCCCAGCTACTCAGGAGGCTTAGGCAAGAGAATCACTTGAACCTGGGAGATAGAGGTTGTAGTGAGCCAAGATTGTGCCACTGCACTCCAGCCTGGGTGACAGAGCTAGACTCCACCTCAAAAAAATAAAAATTAGCTGAGTATGGTGGCATATATCTGTGATATCAACTACTCAGGAGGCTGAGGCAGGAGAATTGCTTGAACTTGGGAGGCAGAGGTTGCAGTGAGCCAAGATCACACCACTGCACTCCGGTCTGGGCAATAGAGCAAGACTCCATCTCAAAAAAAAAAATATATATATATATATAATATATATATGCTATGAAATATATATATATGACATGAAAATCTTCTTCCTTAGTGGAACTGAATGTTCCTTAACTTTAGTCTTTCATCTTGGGATGTCAATCCCACCGCTGTCCACAATGTTTCCGCTCTGGACATTCTCAAGTCCTATGCCCTCCTTCCAGCCAGACAGTGCCCTTGGATTCCTTTTACAGAAACTATCAAATCCTGGAGCATTCATTGGAACAGTTGTATTTTAGATGCTGTTGTAAGGGAGTGAGTAGAAACCAAAGGAACTGAAATTTCATCAACCTGTAAGCTGACTCACTCTTTATTTCAGAGTTCAGACACAAGTCATACTTATTTCGATTTAGCTAAGCACATCTTCATGGCAACTGGCTCATTTTTGTTCAAGTAATTTACATCCATTTCCTCGTATTAAGTTATTTGCCCCTCCTTTAAGTCCTTTTAGGCAGTTATTAGTCCATTGTTTTCTCTTGGGACCTATTTCCTTCAGCTTTTCTACTTTTTAGTGCTCTAATATCCTGAAACAACAAAGTTTCCAAAAGTGACTAACTTAATCTAAGATGTTACTCATACATCAGAGGAATCATTTTCAGAAATGTCTTAAACATCTTGCTCTTTTCTTCAAACAAATTTTAAGGCAGACACTTGACATATAAAACAGTGAAGTATGGAGTGTCTCTGTTTTCAGGATAAGAGAACTCAGGCGGGTAGGCTTGTGCTCATTCTTGACCCCCGAGGCTTCCCAGAAGGACCTTACTAGAAATCTAGGAACCTGCAGAGAGCATTTTAAAAATACTTGTGCTAACAGAATCTGAATTCTTTAAATACCATATGTGTGTATATGTGTGTGTATAGACAGATAGAAAGAGAGGGAGAAAGAGAGAGAGAGAGAAACTTCTACCCTGATTTGTAGATCATGCCATGCCTGAATAGATCTAAATATTAAAAATTAAATGAACAAAAAATAAATCAATATAGAATCAATGAAAAGATACTGGAACAAAGAAGGAAGCCAAATATAAGGCATGAAAACTCAGGAGAAAAGTAGATTCTAAAAAATAATAAAATGACTTCCAGAAGAATCAGAAGAAAATTAATGGTAATGGTTTCCTAGTGTTCCCAGAGTTATAAGAAGGTATGACCTTTGTAATACCAAAAACTCCAAGTTTGAATGGGAAATATAGTTAAATGAAGAAAGAGATGCAGAAGGAACTAGCTAAAATGAAGGGCGAAAATTACAAAAAATCTAATATATTATAATAAAATTAAAATCCCCATTGAAGAAGGTAAAGAGCAGAAATGACATTGAATAAAATTGGAGCAGTGATATTGAAGACAAACTTGAGAATCTCTCACTGCACAAAGAGAAAATAAGAACAAAAATTAAATAATAACAGGGAAAATAATACTTTTAAAAAAACAGGGAAGTCAGAAATATTAGGACCCAAAAACACAATGAACAAAAAACATAAAAGAAAGAAAAAAAATTCTGGAATTAAAAAAATAGAAATCCTGAGTCCATTCAAAAACAGGGTCCAGCATGTCCTGGGGGAAATTATTGAACTAGAAACCATTCCAACACAAAAGGCAAACGATTTTAATTATGTGGATAAAGAAAAATACTATAGAGTAAAAGAAAAAAAATTATCTAGACATGGAAAAAATTCAAGCTTCATCACATATATAAATTCCAGAAGAAAATGGAGGTATTTCTGCCAGATTTTGAGGGAAAAAACATAGTGAGTCAAAATTCTAAACCTTGTCAACTTTTATTTCACAAACAAAAGCAACAGAAAAAACTTCTTATGCAAAGATATAGCAAGAATTCGACAAATGTACCTTTGACAGAAATGTCTGGAACTCCATTCTATAGCTAAAGTAGTTGATAGAGGATTCAAGAAGTTAAAAGTCAAAATATAAAAGTGCTAGTATCCGTATAGACAACATGACAATATAATAAAGTAACTACAAAACCTGCTGCAAATATAATTTTAAAATTTCACTCAAAGCAAATGTAAGACTGCCATTTATGGTATCATAATGGACTAAAATCCATGATTGACCCTCCTGGTGAAAATGACTAAAAATGCTAGATCAAATATGTATTTTTTAATAATTCTTTTTATTTTTTAACTGTACTTTAAGTTCTGATACATGTGCAGATTTTGCCGGATTGCTGCACAGGTACACACATGCCATGGTGGTTTGCTGTCTCCATCCCCCCTGTCACCTACATCAGGCATTTCTCCCAATGTTATCCCTCCCCGACATCCCCACCCCCGCTGTCCCTCCCCTAGCCCCCAACAGACCCCAGTGTATGACGTTCACTCTGTTGTGCAGGTTGGAGTGCAGTGTGGTGCAATCATGGCTCGCTACAACCTCAGCCTCCCAGGCTCAAGTGATCCTCCCACCTCAGCCTCCAAAGTATCTGGGACCAGGTACACACCACCACACCCAGCTAATTTGTGTATTTTTTGTAAAGATGAGCTTTTGCCATGTCTCTACAAAACAGTTCAAGACCCAGGCTGGTCTTGAACTCCTGGACTCAAGTGATCCACCTGCCTTGGCCTCCTAAAGTGCTAGGATTACAGGCATGAGCCAACGTGCCCAGCCCTATATATATATATGTGTGTGTGAATATATATATGTGTGTGTGTGAGTGTGTGTGTGTGTGTGTGTGTGTATAAACTTCTTTTTAAATACTAAATAAGCTGATGAAAAAATAGCAACCTTTGGACAATAAAAACTGAAGAGAAAAAAAAACCTAATGAAATAAGTGGAGAACTAAACCTGCTTTGTTTTGAAGCATTTTCTGAATCCAGGTAACCTTAGGCTTCTGTTTTCACAGGCTCATGGGTTGCAGAGGACAGAAGATAAAGCTCACCTCTGATTCACAGTCTCATGGAAAACTGGCCAAATAACAAATGAGCTCCCAAAGAACTACTTATGCGTCAGTGTAAGATGAATAGAATCAAACACCTCACACACCAAGGGCATGACAGAGAAAATTGCTCGTTTGAAACCTTGGATAGGGGTAAAGACAGTATACCAATTCATCCACAGGCTAATCCCCTCAGAAGTCTGAAATTTTCTCTGCCTAGATGATCCAACAAACCTGCAAACTTAATTTAAAGTTATCCCCCTGGGTTTTCAGTGTCCCTAGGCTCATGGAAGAAGCAAAGGTAAATATTTTTTCAATGAATCAACCCTCAACAAAAGCCTCAAAGAATTCCTACCAAAGATATTCCAAGGACCGTGACCAGTCAAAAATTACAAAATACACAAGGAAAGAAGCTACCATCTGAGAAAGCCTGCAATAATAATAGACAACAAAATCAGTCTTGCAAAGAGTTCAGACACTGGAATTATTGGTAATAGAATATTTTAAAAGTATGTTGATTTAAAATATATTCAAAGAAATGAAGTGTTTTAAATATGATTAAAGAGCAAAGGATTATAAGAATAAGCAGTTTTGAAAAAGAACCAGATTGTCCTCTCAGTATCAAAACATAAAATAAAATCATTGAAATGAAATGAATTCTGTGAAGGAGTTGAACCAGAAGCTTAGACAAAGATGAAAGTATTAGCAAAAGATTAGTTATACAGAATCAATTCAGTATGCTCCTCGGAAAGACAAGAAGATGGAAAACAATAAAAAGGAGGTAGAGATACAGAAGATAGAGTAAAAAGTGTAATATACATGTAATTGGCGTTTCATAAAAAGGGAAAAACAGAATGGGGGAAGAGGTAATCCCTGAAGAGATAATGATGAGTGATTTCCTGGAACTTATAGAAGAAATCAATAGTGAATCCAAACAGGATACATAATGATAAACACATAGCTAAATTCATCATAATAAAGTATCAGAATATTAAAAATGAGGAGAAGATTTTTCAAACAGGAACTAGAGTAGAAAGACAAATTAAGGCCAAAGGAGTAACAACATTAACCAGCATCGTAATAGCAACAATGGAAGCCAGAGAGTAAAATTGTATCCTCAGCGTAAGAAAATAACTCAATTATCCAGTGAAAAGAGATTTCAAGAGCAAGCACAAAATAGACATTTTCAGACAAAACAAAACTTCATAATTTGCCATCATTAAAGAAAATTCTAAAACAGAGATGTCCAATAGAAATATAATGTGAGCAATATGTAAATTAAATGGTCTAGTATCCACATTTTTAAAGCAAAAAAGAACAGATAAAATTAATTTTAAAAAGAGTCTGCTTAATGCAATATATCCAAAATATTATCATTTCAAAATGTAATCGATGAAAGAATCATTAAGGAGAGATCTGGGGTTTTGTATTTCCTTTGAAACCCAGTATGTACTTTACACTTACAGCAAATCTCAATTCATACTAGTAATATCTCAAGTCTCAATCAATATTCACGGGACTAGTGATCACTATATTGGTCAGCACTGTGCTAAAATATACACATTAGATAGAAGTAAAATGATTCCAGATGGAAGGACTGACATGCAAGAAGGGAGGTTGAGGAAAGCAAGTGGTAAATATGTGGATAAATCCAATGTTCTAAAACAACATTGACTGTATGAAACAATAATATTTGGGCCAGGCATGGTGGCTCACGCCTGTAATCTCAGCACTTTGGAAGGCTGAGGTCTTCACTTGAGGGAGATCACTTGAGGTCAAGACCAGCCTGGCCAACATGGTGAAACACCATTTCTACTAAAAATACAAAAATTAGCTGGTCATGTTGATGAGCGCCTTTAGTTTCAGGTACTTGGGAGGCTGAGGTATGAGAATTGCTTGAACCCAGGAGGTGGAAGTTGCAGTGAGCTAAGATCACGCTACTGCACTCCAGCCTGGCCTACAGAGACAGACTCTGTCTAATAAAACAAAATAAAATAAAAAATGATATTTGTATTATAAACCAGAAGTTAGGGAAAGGTCTGATAAGGTTCTGTTTAAATAGTTTTGGGCAAGAACACTTCATGAGCATGTATATTTCATATTGCCTGACATTAAGAGGTATATAACATCTAGCCAATGACAGCAGGACTGGATCAAGGTGAAACAGACCAGTCACAAAGTTATGTTTTTCCTGCTTTTTACCAACAATCAATCTGAAACCTTGGCAAAAGATACAAATATGAAGTCCCTGAGACAGAAGCATATGTGGTATATTTGAGAAATAGTGAGGAGTAAGATTTCCTGTAGTGTAGTCCTTGACTAAGTGAATATCTGATCAGAATCATTTACCTAACAACTTTTAAAAATATATAAAATGTAGTAGAATCACTAAATAAATTACTTTTAACTATTGAAAAGAATTTCTTCAAGAATTATTACCCAATTACCTTTGCAGCAAACAACTATTGGCACTAGATCCAGATACTCCTGACGCCCTTCTGCCATTTCTTTTTACCCACTTCGACACACCCCCAGCTTTTCTGTGCTTCAACTTCCATGGCTCTGCACCTATGACTACCTTCAGAAGACTGCCCTCAGCCACGGATGCCACTTGGCCTGCCTGTGTGGTGAGTTGGAAAGATCTAGCGTTAAGACTCCTAAGTGTCCTTTCAACAATGTCTGGCTTGTGAAGGTCCGGCTTCCTTGCCTCAAACTGGGACAAATTCTGATCTGTAATTTAATCTCTGCTGTTCATCTGTGCAATATAACTGAGGCTACAACTTTGCCTGAAATTTTACCCTTGGCTGGATTCCTTCCTTTCCCTGATCTGTTTCTCTTACTTCTTTACCAGTTTTTCCTGGGAGCAATTTCCTAATATCATTTGCACATAAATTCTTTATTCAGTGTCTGCTCCTGGAGTAACTCCTATAAGACAATCCCTAATGTTGAGCGCCACATTACATCCAAAATGTGTATGACAGTTATAATCAAATTTTATATGCTTATATGCAAAACTAAACATGCACGGGAATTCTTTCTACTCTCATTTGAAGTCACTGGGTGAATTACTAGTAATTCATCATGAAAAGTCCAAAGCTGATCCATGAGTGGCAGGCATATAACAGTCAGGATACAATACTGTACACATCACAGCATTAAATCACGCTCATACATGCAGTATTAGCATTACTGAAAACTCAACCGTGAATCACTTTTGTAGATGTGTAAAACTCCTCTGGTTCTTTAATACAAGCAAATTGGTCACCATTTCTAAAGACTGAATGTGGCACTTATTGTTTCAGAGACAATAGGTCCAGTGTTTGGTGCTCAGACTACATGTTTCAAAGGGAATCTTTGTCTGGTTAACATGAAAAAAATTAGACTCTATATTTATTGGAAAAAGAGCAATTCAGCAGCCTTCACTCAAAGAAACAAGCCCTGACAGTCAAGTTACAGCTGTTGAGTAAAACCATAGGGAGCCATTTAGTAAGACAAACCAGAGACTTCTGAAAGGGGCTGAGAAGAAACCGGTAAAGAGAATCGGCTCCTCACCTTTCTTTAACCATTTTCAATCACTGAGAAACTCTTTTCGCAATTACATAAATGCTTTTCAAGCACATCTCCACAATAACTTCTCATAAACCAAAACCTCTCCCAGTGACACTGTTTCAATATTTACAAATATAACACATGATGGCTTGAAGCACTGCAAGTAGTGTAGAGAAACCTCATCAGATTGTAGTCTACTGGTTTTTAAGAAATAGCTTGGAAATTATCTGCTGATGTTCAGCATTCTCCTTTATAGGAAAATGTATGCATATGTGAGTGTGTGTGTGTGTGTGTGTGCGAGCACATACATACATATATCAAGAATGTAAACAAGGTCATTAATAAAACATTTCTCCAACCTTATGTTACGAGTGTAACTTTGTGCTGTTTGGCAGGGTAAAATGCACCTGTCATATACAACAGATATGCCCAGGAATGCTAAAAAGTAATCGGCCATACAAATGGGATATTTTTAAAGCCAGTGCCAGAAGACTTCACAAAGGTTCTTCTCTAAACTAAATTATCTTAAAAGAACCAATCAAGAGAAGGACTAGTTTCAGGCTCATCAGAAGCATTCATTTACAGACATACAATCAATGTGCCAATTAAAATCATTTATCTCTATTCATCAACCCTTACTCTACTCCCAGATATTGTATGTTCTTTAATACAATCCATTTCTATAATTCAAGTTGGTCTCTCCCAACCCTTTTAGAAATATTTTTGTTATATTTTTATAGTAAAAGATAATAATTCCAGTGAAAAGGAAGAAAAAATTCTCTTAAAATGCAGTGTCCTAAACACTAAAAACATCAAAATACACATAGAAATTCCGCATATGGCAAATTCTATGTTCTTATAATCTTAGAATGGTTTGGTTGCAAAACAATTTTGTATGTTTGCCTATTAAAACTTATATAAATAGCCAAAAGATAAATAGAAAGCTGGAAAAATTATAATTGAGATTACAAAGGTCTTATTTTCTGAATATATTTACATATTAGTGAGAAAAAGACAGAGTCCAATTAAGAATGGGTAAAGGATATGAAAAGACAATTCACAGAAAAAAGTGAAAATGGCTCTTAAAAGGTGTTACAACGCCAGGCACAGTGGCTCATTTCTGTAATCCCAGTGTTTAGGGAGGCTGAGGTGGGAAGTTCACTTGAGCTCAGGAGCACAAGACCAGCCTGGGCAACACGGCAAAATCCTGTCTCTGCTGAAAATACAAAAACTAGCCTGGCATTGTGCCATGTGCCTGTTGTCCCGACCACTCAGGAGGCTGAGGGGAAAGGATCACCTGAGCCCAGGATACTGAGGCTGCAGTGAGCCATGATTGCACCATTGCACTCCAGCCTGGGTGACAGAGTGAGACCCTATCTCAAAAACAAAACAAACAAACAAACAAACAAAAAGGTGCTTACTGTCACTCATTGAAACTAAAGTATTTTAACCTATAAAATAATGAATGATCAAACAAACTGCTGCTGAAGAATATAGGTATTGCTGATAAGAATATATTCATGTGCATATGAGCGTATGGAATTATAGAGTGAAAGATACATAGTTGTATTTATAATGGTTATGTGGCTAAATTGCCCTCTGTAGAGGATAAGATGGCAATTTAGCCATATAACCATTAAAAATGCACAAAGACTGTGATCAGCAATTTCTTCTAGTAATTTATCCTAAAGATATATCCCAAATGTGTGAAATGATTATGTCTATATCTATATCTATATCCAGATTCATATCCATTGGTCTATCTCTCTCCATAGAAAGATATGCAAAAATATATCAGTGGCTGCCTCTGGGAAGGACAATGGATAGCGGAGTATAAAGAAGAAAGAAAAACTATTTTTTTAATATCCATTTATACTACATTCATTTGTACCCTTTGGACTTCAAGCCCTACTACCTTTTCAAAATTTATTTTTCATATTTTTCATATTTCTTAAATTAAGAAAACCTGTTTTTATTACAATGCCTTCTTTTTTGTTTTGTTTTGTTTTTTGAGATCGAGTCTTGCTCTGTGGCCAGGCTGGAGTATGTTGGTGCAATCTTGGCTCACTGCAACCTCTGCTTCCCGGGCTCAAGCGATTTTCCTGCCTTAGCCTCCTGAGTAGCTGGTATTAAAAGTGCACACCACCACGTCCAGCTAATTTTTTTTTTTTTATTTTAGTAGATACAGGGTTTCACCATGTTGGCCAGGATGGTCTCGATTTTCTGACCTGGTGATTCACCCGCCTCGGGTTCCCAAAGGCTGGGATTACAGTCGTGAGCCACCACGCCCAGCCTATGATATCTTTCTTTAACTTTTCCTTCACACTAATTAATGAAAACAGAAATTTAAACTATCTTTTCTCCTGTTTTTATTGTATCTATTTATAGGGTATGATGTGATGTTTCAATACATGTATACATTGTTACACTTAACACTAACCATATCCATCACCTCAAATATTTACCACTTTTGTGGCCAGAACATTTGAAGTCCTCTCTTTTAGCTATTTTAAAGTATGTAGTGCATTATTATTAACTATAGTTATCATGCTGTGCAATAGTTCACCAGAACTTATTCCTCCTAATTGAAACTTTGTGTCTTTTGATAATATCTCCTCTTCGCTGCCTACCTTCCCCATTCCCAGCCTCTGGTCATTCTACTCATTATTTCCACAAGTTCAAGTTTTTTAAAACTCCACATGTAAGTGAGATCATGTGGTATTTGTCATCCTGGGCCTGGCTTATTTTACTTAGCATAATGCCCTCCAGCTTCTTCCATGTTGTTGCAAATAACAGAATTTTCTGCTTTTTAAAGGCTAAATAGTATTGTATAATTCCATACACACATATGCACATGAATATTTTCTTATCAGCAATACCTATATTCTTCTGCAGCACTGTTTTTTTATCATTTGTTATTTTATAGATTTTCATAGGTTAAAATATTTTAGTGTAGTTTCAACAAGTGACAGTAAGCACCTTTTTTTTTGAGACAGTTTCTTCCTCTGTCACCCAAGCTGGAGTGCAGTGGTGTGATCATGGCCCACAGTTTTTCAATCCATTGATCCATCCATTGGTGGACACTTTGGTTGTTTCCATACCTTGGCTATTGTGAATGATGCTGCAATGAACACGGAACTGTAGCTGTGTCTCCAACATGCTGATTTTATTTCCTTTGGATATATACTCAGAAGTGGAATTGCTGGATCACATGACAATTCTATTTTTAGCTTTTTGAGGACCCTCCACACTATTTTCTAAAATGGCTGTACTTCATGTAAGTATGAAGTACTTAAACGTTCTAAGTATGACTATGAAGCATTAAAGAAATACAGGCTGTACTTCTGTTGATTATTTGATTCATTTCTTTGATCTAAAGTTATTTACAAAACTTTGATTAAAATATTCTGAAGTACAAATAGCTCAAATTTATTCTATAAATAGCTCAAATTTAGTCTAGGTTTTAAACAGCATATATGTTCTTTCTTTGACATCATAATGCAAGAAATAAGCATTCCTCTAATTTTTTTTTTCGCCTTTGTGATACTTTTCTAGGATCATGTGAGAACACACAACAATGCAGCAGATTGGACTCATTGTTTCTGTATATTACATCATTGCTGCTCTTAAGTGAATGCAAAAAGGAGCACACTAGATCCCATTGAATACTGTGCCTACTTGGCTACTCCACATTAATGCATCATTTAATTCTTACAAAGCCACTATGATGAAAGTATTATTATCCTCATTAATCTGAGACTCAGAGAATCAAATACACCCACTGGGCTGGGACACAAACCCGGGTATATTTGGTGCCTCAGTGGAGAATGGACATCGAGTCAACAAGAATCACAAAAAAAAACTGGTTGTGCACTACATAAACGAATGTGTGTTTTTAATAAATGCTTTTTAATTGAAGTTAAGAAGGACATATCATTTCTAAAATATTTGTAAAATGATAATTATATTAAGTACAGGTAATAAAAGATTTAGCTCTGACTCTGTTAACACAAAAGATCAAAAATAAATGTAAGAATCTTCGAGGTTCAGCTTAAATAATACTGCCAACTGTTTAGATGCTATGTTAGCTTTACCACTGAGAAAACTCAATCATCCTGGACAATTTTTGTAAATTTTTGCACTGGTGTATCGTGATAGTGGTCAAATATTTGTGGCTTATTTTATCCCAAATCTGTACATTTAATTCTCTGTTGAAGGGATTTGGGTTTTTAGATTTACTTTTCAGTATCTGGTTTAAAGGAAAAAGAACTCTCCATCACAGCAGGCACCAAACTTGAGAGAAATAGCAGGAAGGACTTAGAACGTAAATTCTTTCTCAGTCCCAAAAGAGATGCTGTTCCAGCAAGACTCGGGTCAGAGGGCTGGGCACTGCTGGGGCAAGTCACGTGGCTGATCTGGGATGAACTTGTTTTGTAAAGAAACAGATGATTTCTAGCTATGAGGCTTTTGTTCCTGTAACTTTTTAGCAACAGTTAAATCCATTCCAAAATGACAAGCAACAGAAAAGAACATTCTGAATAAACTACAGATGAATGGAGTTTTCTCCTGCCTCCTTGGGAATATTATGAGCATCTTACAAAAGGGGTCATATCCTGTTTCTTTCTCTGGTTGCCACAACTGTGGTTTGTATATTGGCTGTATCGCTAATGTGAATTTATAACCCAAAAATGCCAAAAGAAAAAAAAATAGTATTCCTTCACAAAAATGCATTTTTTTCTTTCCCCCGCCTTCCAGCAAGTACTGTTTTAAGTCATCATTATTTTTTTCTGCGCTGGAAGCAAATCTACACGTCTTTTTCATATCCTACTGTTAGCACAGAAGGTGAAATACTGACATAAATGAAAGGAGTTGCAAGTTCAGCATTAATAAAAAACAGGCACACACTGTTGAGAGCGTGTATAACTCAACAGTGCCCCCTAGTGTGGCTATCAAAATTAGCGTGAGCCCAAGGTCCAAAAGAAATCAGGCTGGAGAAAAGTAAATTGGAAGACATTGATGAATTTATTTTTTTTAACTATCAAGGAATTTGTCTTTTGGGGTAAACCTATTAACTTTATCAAGATACATATATTATTTTTAACCAATAATAGGGCATTTAAAAAGATCACATTCTAAAGCCATAAAAAAGAATGAATTCATGTCCTTTGCAGGGACATGGATGAAGCTGGAAGCCATCATTCTCAGCAAACTAACGCAGGAACAGAAAACCAAACACCGCACTTTCTCACTCATAGGTGGGAGTTGAACAACGAGAACACATGGACACAGGGAGGGGGACATCACACACTGGGGCCTGTCGAGGGTGGGGGGCAAGGGAAGGAAAAGCATTAGGACAAATACGTAATGCATGGTGGGCTTAAAAGCTAGAGGACAGGTTGATAAATGCAGCAAACCACTATGGCACATGTATACCTATGTAACAAACCTGCATATTCTGCATATATATCCCAGAACTTAAAGTAAAATTTTAAAAAATCAAAATAAAAATAAATGAAAAGATCATATTCAAGTGGGAGGTAATGGCGTCAAGGTGTATGGAGACAATGAAAAGTACCAGTGCACATTTTGAAAGAGAGAGAGAGAGAGAGAAGGAGGAATAGAATGAATTGCCTCCAGAGCATACCAGCCAGAAGGAATAGCAAGAACCTGGGTAATAGAAATGTGGTATTATTCTCTGAGCCAATACCCAGGGCTGTTTGTTTCTTTGTAAGAGAGCTCATATCATCAAAGTTCTTCTTGACCACCTGCTAGCTCTGATGACCTCTGGCCACCAGTGCTTCTCAGTTTGCTATGCAATAATTAGTGCTTTTGTTCCGCCAAAGCTTGGGAAGTTGGAAATTAGTCTTCTTTGTTTAAATAATCTGAGTTCTTTCCAGAAGTTTCTGATCCCTGTGAATTACAATACTTTCGAATCATAAAAAGGAATGCTATGAAGCCAGACAAGAAGGTACTTAGCCACGACAAAGACTCTGCCTAACAACCCTGGAGTATGTCCTTCTTTAAGGAATTTCTCCTTACTGGGCCCAATTGAGGTCCCAAGATGGAGCATCTGTCATGTATATTGGCTCTCATATCTTAATTCTTCTCCTGCTTCACCAAGAATTTATGAAGACTACTTATCCCCTCTGTTTGAATCCTCATGTTCTCAACATTCCCTTCACTATTTTAAAAAGGACTTTTTTCTCAGTACTCTGTTGCATTACGCTTCATCGTGATTCCTGTACGGAAGATCAGCAGGATCTACATTATGTGAAAAGAGAAATCTATGCCTGATAGAATAAGGGAAATTCTCATAGTTACACACCAGTTGTAAATTAATATCAAAATCCCACTGGATATGATTTATAGTTTATTGCATATGATTCAGCTTATGTTGACTATTTAATAGATAATATATACTCCTTATTTTTGTATCTTCAAACAGTTTAAAGACTCCTTCCATGTACTGCTTTGGAAGTATATTTAGATGAAGTCAATCACACTCACTTTGGGTATTGATTCAATATCTCATTTTCAAAACAGAAGGGGAGTACAGATAGGCAGACTCATTCTGTCTTAATAGAATTAATTCTTACTTATGTGTGTGTATGTTCTATATCATAAAACACAAGACACAATACTGAAAGACCTTCAGCAGTTTTTCAATCAGCACGAAAGTCATATAAAAGAGTCTGCATGTTTTGAGTAAATAAAGCTTATTAAAGCGGTTGAGTTAAAGGACTGTCTTTCGTAAAAGCAACATCACAGAGAATTAAGACATTCTTTTTGTTCCACTAGAGTAAACAGACATGTGGCAATTCTAAACAGAAAAGACAAAGCTGATGAAGAACAGCAAATATCATCCGACTGAATTCAGCCAACATGGAAATAATGAGTAAGAGAACAGTGGGACAAAATTTGCTCCTTGATCATTGGGCAAATTGAAATTACTCAAGAAGAGAAACAATACATATTCAGAGACATACAAAGTAAGATTAAAATTAGGACATACTCTCATAATAGAATACCTTGCAGTAATTAAGAATAATGTATATCTGTATTTATTCAACTGAGGAAAATTTATGTGACATACAATGGCAAAAATATTTCTATTTGCAACATTTTTATATTATTTTGTGATAGTGTGTCCTGATACCCATCAAGGCAAACAAACTGGAAAAAAGCCAAATCAGAGAAATTAGATATTATACAGGGTTTTTCCACTTATTTGTGGGGAGTTAAAAATGAAAACAATGGAACTCATGGAAATATAGAGTAGAATGATGGTTTCCAGAGGTTAGGAAGGGTAATGGGGGGCAGGAGAGTAGGAATGGTTAATGGGTACAAAAAAATAGAAAGAAAAAGTGAATTAAGATCTAGTATTTGATAGCACAACAGAGTAACTATAGTTCATAATAATTTAATTGTACATTTAAAAATAACTAAAAAGATATATATAACAAGAAGAAAGGATAAATGCCTGAGGTAATGGATACCCCATTTACCCTGACGTGATCATTACACATTGTATGTCTGTAGCAAAATACCTCACAGACACCCACAAATATATACACCTAATATGCACCCACAAAAATTAAAAATAATTTTTTAAATTATGCAGGGAAACAAGGTTTTTTAAGAGAAGTATAGGAAGATATTGCATTCCTGAAACATGAAGTCCTATCTGGGACTTACATATTAGAAATACATATTCTCACCTTTCACTCCAAACCTACTGAATGGAATCTCTAGGGTGGGCTGGGGGATCATGTTTTCACAACATAATTATTACTATACTAGTTTGCAATGGTTGTCATAACAAAATTCCATAAACTGGGTGGCTTAAACAACAGAAATTTTTTTTTTTCTTTTTTTTTTTAGGCAAAGTTTTGCTGCGTCACCAGGCTAGAGTGCAATGGTGTGATCTCGGCTCACTGCAACCTCCGCCTCCCAGGTTCAAGCGATTCCCCTGCCTCAGCCTCCCAAGCAGCTGGGACTACAGGTGCACACTACCACACCCGGCTAGTTTTCTGTATTTTAATAGAGACAGGGTTTCATCATGTTGACCAGGATGGTCTTGATCTCCTGACCTCGTGATCCACCCACCTCAGTTTTTTGTATTTTAGTAGAGATGGGTTTTTACCATGTTGGCCAGGATGGTCTTGATTCCTGACCTCGTGATTCACCCGCCGCAGCCCCCCAAAGTGCTGGGATTACAGGCATCAGCCACCGCACCCAGCCCAGAAGTTTATTTTCTCACAGTTTTGGAGACTGGAAGTCCAGGATCAAGGTGTCAGTAGGCTTGGTTTCTTATGAGGCCTCTTTCCCGGGCTTGCAGATGTCCACCTTCTTGCTGTGTCCTCACATGGCAACACAGCATTTCTCTCTGTGTCTGAGCATCTCGGGTGCTTCTTTGTATGCCTAAATTTCCCCTTCCTATAAAGACCCTCAGCCTTCCAAAGCGCTGGGATTACAGGCATGAGCCACTGCACCCGGCCCATTGCTTGTGCCATTTAAAAACACAACAAAACCTGAAATAAATTTTTTCAAGGATAACGTACTCTGGAAATATTTGCATAAAATATGGCATAGCCCCCATTTTTTATCAATGTGTCTTGTAAATTGGAATGCTAGTCTCTAGATGTAACTTTCATCCATTGCTAACTTTGGATGCTAGCTTTTTTCCAGTGTGTTTGCCTTGACAGGTTTTAGGACACGCTATCTCAAAGTAATATAAAAATGTTTTATATAGAAATACTTTTGCGTTTTCACATCACGACTTTTCCCTAGTTGAATAAATACAGATATTCATCATTTTAATTATAGCAAGGTATTCTGAGAGTACGTCATAATTTTAATATTGTTTTATTTGAATCAAAACCTCATTTTAACTCAATCACCTCTTTAAAAGCCTTATTTCCAAATAGTTACATTCTGAGGTACTAGGGACGAGGGCTTCAACTGATAAATTCTGGGAAGACACGATTCAGCCCATAACACCAGGAGATGCTCAAACACAGTAGAGTTTGAGAACTATTATAATGTGACATAAGAACAGTTCAGAGAGATACACACCAAATGAATTAGAGAAGTTAACTCTAGGAGTAGGGCTGGGATTGGGTGGGAATGGGGTCAAAGGAGAATTCTGCTAAAGTATATCACTTTAGTGGTTTTCATAAGAATATACTGGTTCGTTGCTTATGCTATTTATTTATTTAGAGACAGGGTCTTACTCTGTCACCCAGGCTATAAAGTGCAGTGGTGGTATCATGACTCACTACAGCCTTGACCTCCTGGGCTCAGGCAATCTTCTTCCCACCTCAGCGTCCCGAGTAGCTGGGACCACAGGTGCACGTCACTATGCCCAGCTCACTTTTTAATTACTTGTAGAGACAGCATCTCCCTATGTTGCCCAGGCTGGTTTCAAACTCCTGGGCTCAAGTGAACCTCCCCTCAGCCTTTCAAAGTGCTGAGATTTCAGGCAGGAGCCACTGCGCACAGCCCATTGCTTGTGTTATTTAAAAATACAACAAAACCTAAAACAATTTTTTTCAAGGACAATGTATTCAGGAAATCTTTGCGTAAAATATTGCATAGCCCCCATTTTTATCACTGTGTCTTGTAAATTGGAATGCTAGTCTCTAGATGTAAATTTCATCCATTACTAACTTTGGCCTATGGCTGAAAGACAACAAATCCTAGAAGGGAAGTTAAAATGGGTTTTGATGCCATGCCTAAATTCATTTCCTCTAAGCACAGCTGGCAGGCAATCTGGTACTAGGAGTAGCCTCCTGTGGACCAGGACTGCTCAGAATAATTACCAAAGTAAATGGTACATTCCACCTCAACTTAGTAGACACTGTGGGAGCAGTTCTGACCCATGCAGGGTAGAATGGAATTAGCCCTTGAGTTGTCCTGGCTACTGTACTAATATTAATACAATCTTGAGGAATCATTCTTCCCTAACGATGGGGCAATAGAGCATGAAGATAAAGAAAATATTTTCATTAATCCGCAGGTGCATTTGAGGCAGAGAAATAGAAGATGGGGGAAAGGAGCTGGAGTCCTGCTGGGACGGGCTTCTTTGCTCAGGGAACAGTAAATGCATGCAGCCCATTCCACATTCCACCTAGCTTGTCTCTCATTCCACCAGTCCTCTCAGAAGACCTTCCTGTGGCCTTCTGGGAGAAGCAGCCACTGGGCTTAGCTCTGAAAACAGCCCAAGAGTATGTCTTTGTTGGCAAAATATACCAAACCAACACAGTCATAATGCTTTTCTTTTTCTTCTGCACCTCAGTTAATTATGACAGTATTCCCACTACACCAAGTACAAGTTACAGACTAATCCTCACTGTTCTGGAGGGAGCTGAGTTTCAAGAGGCTTCATTACAGGTTAGAATCAAGAACTTCATTACACGTTAGAACCAAGAGGCACTGCTGCCCTGGACGTGTGCACAGGTTAAATAAGATACCATGAGACTCAGCCCCGGGGGTAGGCAATAGCGTAGGAGTGAGTGTGTACAAATACAATTGAGACTTATTAGTAAGAGAACTTTTCTTCTCAGAAAGTTTCCTAAGGGGAATTTGAAGTGGATTCAAGGTGAAATTGATTTTTCCTTTTGAGTAACAATGAAATATTGAGAAGTGAGAGTAACATATTCATGAAAAGGTCCATAAAAGTGTCACTCTTGGCCAGGGGCGGTGGCTCGGCACGTTTATAATCCCAGCACTTTAGGAGGCCAAGGAGTGTGGATCGCCTAAGGTCAGGAGTTCGAGACCAGCCTGACCAACATAGAGAAACCCTGTCTCTACTAAAAATACAAGCTGGGCGTGGTGGTACATGTCTGTAATCCCAGCTACTGGGGAGGCTGAGGCAGGAGAATCGCTTGAACCTGGGAGATAGAGGTTGCGGTGAGCAGAGATCATGCCATTGTACTCCAGTCTGGGCAACAAGAGTGAAATTCAGTCTGAATAAAAAATAAAAAAGATGTGTCACTCTCAAGTTTAAAAAATTTGGTCTATATTATATATTGCAGATACTATGAAGTTTCATAGGGGGATGAGAGTGATTACAATAATATTTCTACTGGAAACAGTGGACTTTGCTCTACAGCTATTTCCCTCGAAATGTGGCCTTTGAACTACATGCATCGTGTAATCACCTGGAGTGCTCATAAAAGTGCAGTTGCCTAGATTCCACCCCAGGTCTATTGAATCAGAATTACTGAGAATGAGGTCCAGGAGTCTTCATTTACAACAAAGCTATCCATGCTAAAGCAGAGAAAGGCAAGAAATAAATGTCTGGGCTTCCACAATCCACAAAAATAATCTATGCAATCCCTTCTGCCTAGTGATGACTTCTGCCAATCTCAAAGCAGAACTCTTGTGCATTTGGAAGAAATTCACTTCCTTCCCACAGTCAGGGCTACGTTTTCCTCCATTACCGACCTAGTTCCTAAATCAGCCCACTATGCTCTGCTCCGAAGCTCCCCCACACCTTCCCTGGGGCAGGAGCAATTAATATAGGATAATGTAATTCAGATTATTTGGGGCACATCCTTCAGGGTAAGCTCTGGCTGTTCCTCTTTAGCAAAAGTGACCATTTTATTACTTCATTTGGTATAATATCCCTGTCCTGGATTGGTATTTCTCTAGGTAAAAGAAACTGCCTCTATTTCTTAGCACCCAACAAAATAGAACGCTACAACTACAGTAAACTAAAGCAGCCAGAAAGCATTAGGCTGTAGCATTCAGTTTAGTTCATGTCAGAACAGAGAGGATCATTACTGGGTCAAGCCATTGGAAAGACTACTCCATACGTATATTGAATGTATCTGTGTGTAGCCCCGTTAGTGTTAAAAACTCCAGTTTATGGCAGGTTATTAGCTCACCATCAGATCTGCTTTCATGCTCTCGTCTTCCCCAGAGTCATCCTTGTATCCTCCCTATGCCCTTCCAGCTAATATAAGTGTCTACTGCAAAGAGATTTGAGGGTCTACAAAAGTTAATATCTGAATGGTGATTAACTGTTCTCAAGCGTTATGAATGCCAGCTCATAGGCGTGTCCCATATTTCCACAAACGGATCCATGCTCTTCTTTCTAGGTTTTATATCCACTATCTGGCTGTATCGCCTAAAGTCTGTCCTCATATCCTTGGGTGAATTAGAAATGCATGTTAATTTTTTAATAATATGCTAATAGCAGCTGCAGCAGGTACAAAATGGTTTCATTTCTTTAGGACTAGTGAGATTAAGCTGGCATTTTGAGTAAATTTGTACTCACCCAGATCTGGAACAAAGATGCCATGAATATTTCAATAAACTGAAACAGAATTTATATTTGCCCAGTGACAATTTCACCACATTCTGCTTAAGAAGATATAACTCTTGACCAGGTGCGGTGGCCCACACCTGTAATCACAGCACTTTGGGAAGCCAAGATGGGTAGATCAGCATTTGAGATCAGCATTTGAGATCAGCCTGGCCAACATAGTGAAACCACATCTCTACTAAAAATACAAAAAAATTAGCCAGGCGTGGTGGTGGGCACCAGTAATCCCAGCTACTTGGGAGGCTGAGGCAAGAGAATAACTTGAACCTGGGAGGCGGAGGTTGCAGTGAGCCGAGATCACGTCACTGCACTCCAGCCTGGGTGACAGTGTGAGACTCTGTCTCAAAAAAAAAAAGATATAACTCTTTAATAAGAAGTTTCCTATGAACCTACAAAGCTCTTTCAGGCAAAGTTATACTGCCCAAATACATTAGCAGTTCCCCACAATTAATTTCCCGGCACCGTCTCCATGAACAAAGACATTATGGAAAGACATTATGGCTTCAGAGATGTCCATACCAAAATTGGAAAGAACTTACTGGGCAAATGAAAGCTATTTGCTTCTAGTTTTATTTCCCACAAGTATCTGATAATACCCACACCACTCCTTAAATCAAGCACCAAAAACCACCAGCTCCCAGAAAGCCAAAGCAAAACATCCCCAATCTGTTTCGTTGATAAGTCTTAGACTATTTGTTCAGTGTGTTTTTACCTTAATACAATGCTTGAACCTTCAGTCTCTGATAAAGTAATACTTCTACAAGGATTTCTAAGAGGTCATGGGCTTCTTCACATTTCTCAGGCATCAGAGAATTAACAAAGTCAAAATGTTTCTATTTAACCTTCCTACCATAGTTCTGCTCCCAATCTTCTAGCCTAGCTGTGTTGGAAGCCTATCATCTGATGGTGCTATGGTTTGAACATTTTTGACCCCATTCGAATTCATTGGTTGAAAGCTTACTCTCCAGTGCAAGTGTTGGAAGGTGTTTACTAGTAGGAAGTGTTTCGGGTGGAGCCCTCACAAATGGCTTAATGCTGCTATAAAAATGACTTGCAAGAGAGGATTCACTCTCTTCTGTTCTTCTGCCATGTGAGGAACAGCATTCGTCCCCTCCAGAGGATGCAGCATTCAAGGCACCATCTTGTAAGCAGAAACTTGAGCCCTTACTAGACACTAAACATGTGAGTACCTTGATCTCAGACTTCCTAGTTTCCAGAATTGTGTGACATACATTTCTGTTTTTTATAAATTACAAGTCTCAGGTATTACATTACAGCAGCACAACAGACTAAGATTGATAGTATCCATTGGCACAGAGGGCACATATGGGAAATGTGGTAAGATATTATTCTCTTACGTATCCTTGTAACAGTGAACTAATACCACAAGCAGAGAAATGCCATCAAGACCACAATATCAATTTATATTAATATTGGCAAATATTTAAAAGTCTGACATACCAAGTATAGATAGCATGTGCATTAACAGAATCTCTTAAACATTAGTGTTAGGACTATAAACTGTTAATGACCACTCTGGAAACCAGTTTGGGATTATCCTTTAAAACTGAACATTCACATTTCATACAAGCTAGTAATTCCATTCAGCAAAAACCAACAGGCACACTTTCACATTTATACCAGGAGAAATGTTCAAGGTTGTTTATAATGACACTGTTTGTGATAGCAAAAAACAAATAAACTGAAAAAATAGCCCAATGCAAAAACAGGGATGTGTGTAAATTTTGGTGTGTTCACACAATGGAATATTATACAGAAGTCAGGATGAATGAACTGCTCACACAAAGCATAATAGGGATGCCTCTTAGCAATATAATATAGTGTGAAAAAGCAAACACCTTTAAGAGAGACTGTTGCAAACAGTGACAAGACCCTAAATATACCTCATCACATATGACAAAACCATATAAAACTAAAGCAAAAAAAATGATAAACACAAAATTCAGGACAGCATTTACCTTAATAGCAAGGTCAAGGAACAGGCTGGGAATGAACCCATAGGTAGACATAAGTTATTTTGTCAATATTCTAACTTACGTGCAAATGAACAAACTCATAACTGTTCATATTATTCAAAATAAACAAATGAGGCTTGAATAATGAAATTATTGAATGAAGCAAGGACTATGATTACTACAATTCTATTCACCCATGATCCATAAAGAAAAAGAAGAAAACTCCAGTGAGTGCTACCAAGTACTTAAGAAAATAAGAAAACACTCACGAAGTCATTTTATGGTGCTATCATTCTTTTATATCCAGACCCAATAAATCCAGCCTGAGAAATAAAAATTACAGACAAATATTGCATGTTCTCACCCATATGTAGGAGCTAAAAAAGTTAATCTCATGGGGTAGAGAGTAGAATAATAGTTACCAGAGGCTTGGAAGTGGGAGAGTTGGGGGATGAGACAGGTTGGTTAATGGGTACAAACATACAGATAGGAGGAATAAGTTCTGATAGCAGAGTAGGGTGACCATAGTTAACATGTATTGTATAATTCAAAATAGCTAAAAGAGAGGCCTTGAAATGTTCCCAACACATAGCAATGATAAATGCTTGAGGCAGTGTGAATCCTAAATACCCAGACTTGATCATTACACAGCCTATGCATGTAACAAAATATCACGTGTACCCCATAAAAATGTATAAATATCATATCAATTAAATAATGAAATAAATGATGAGCTAACCAATTGTGCAATACTAAAGGAAAAAAAGAAATGCTTTCAAAATTCACAGTAAGTATATGGATTTCTTCCAAGTTAAGGAAGTTCTTGTCTATTTTAAGTTTGCTAGCAGTTTTTTAAAATCATGAAAGGATGTTAACTTTATCAAATGGAATTTTCTTTTCATCTGTTGAGGTGCCAATATAACTTTTCTCCTTTAATCTAATAATGTGATAGTTGATGTTTTTGTTAAAACAACTTTGTTAGGACTGGGCACAGTGGCACACACCTGTAATCCCAGCACTTTGGAAGGCCAAGGCAGGTGGATCACTTGAGCCCAGGAGTCCAAGACCAGCCTGGGAAACATGGTGAACCCTGTCTCTACAAAAATACAAAAATACAAAAATCAGCTGGGCATGTTGGCATGCACCTGTAGTCCCAGCTACTTGGAAGGCATAGGTGGGAGGATCTCTTGAGCCAGAGAGATCAAGGCTGCAGTGAGCCAAGATTGCACCACTCTACTCCAGCCTGAGCACCAGAGTGAGACCCTGTCCCTCCCCACCAAAAAAACTTTGCACATCTGGGATAATCCCAAGTTTTACATCTATTACCTGGTTTCGTTTGTTTGGTTTTTTGTTTTTGAGACAGAGTTTCACTCTTGTTGCCCAGGCTGAAGTGCAGTGGCACAATCTTGACATGTGATTGGATTTCATTACTTGTTTAATTTCGATTTTTTAAAAAATTTTTGTTGAGGTAAAATATACATATGTAAGTTTTCACTTTTGCCATTTTCAAGTGTACAGTTCTGTGGTAATAGTAAATAAATACATGTATATTCTTTTTGTTCCCCTTCATCCCTCCTTCCCTCCTCCCTTTCTCAGTCTCTGGTAACAACCAGTCTATTCTGTATCTTCACAAAATACTGAGAACATGTGATATTTCTCTTTCCATACTTGGATTATATCACTTAACATTATGGCCTTTAATTCCATCCATTTTGTTGCAAATCATAGGATTTCATTCATTTTTCTGGCTGAATATTCCATTGAATATATGTACCACATTTTCTTTATCATTCATCCATTGACGAACACCTAGATTGATTCCATATGTTGGCTACTGTGATTAGTGCTGCAATAAACATGGGAGGGCAGATATCTCTTTGATATACTGATCTCCTTTCTTTTGGGTATATACCCAGCAGTGGGATTGCTGGATAATATGATAGTTCTATTTGTGGTTTTTTGAGGAACCTCCATACTGTTCTCCATAGTCTGTACTCCTTTACATTCCCACCAACAGTGTACAAGCTTTCTCCTCTCTCCACATTCTCACCAGCATCTGTTATTGTCTGTCTTTTGTATATAAACCATTTTATCTGTATGTTTATCACATTGTGGTTTTGATTTGCATTTCTCTGATGATTAGTAATGTTGAGCATTTTTTCATACACTTGTTGGACATTTGTATGTCTTCTTTTGAGAAATGTCTGTTCGGTTCCTTTGCCTATTTGTTAATCAGATTGCTTGTTTTTTGCTATTGAATTTTTTGAACTCCGTGTATATTCTGGTTATTGATCCCTTGTCAGATGGATAGTTTGTAAATATTTTCTCCCATTCTGTGGGTTGTCTCTTTGTTGATTGTTTCTTTTGCTGTGCAGAGCTTTTTAACTCGATGTAATCAAGCTAAATTGTCTATTTTTGCTTTGCTTGCCTATGCTTTTGAGGTCTCATGCACACAAAATTTGCCCAGAACAATGTCCTGGAGCATTTCCCCAATGTTTTCTTCTAGTAGTTTCACAGTTTTAGGTCTTAGATTTACATCTTTAATCCATTTGTATTTCATTTTTGTGTATGGTGAGAGATGGGAGTCTAGTTTCATTTGTCTGCATATGGATATTCCGTTTTCCCAGCCCCATTTATTGAAGAGACTATCCTTTCCCCATTGTATGTTATTGGCATCTTTGCCAAATATAAGTGAACTGTAAAGGTGTGGGTTTGTTTCTGGGTTCTCAGTTCTGTTCCATTGGTCTATATGTCTGTTTTCATGCTATTTTGGTTACTATAGCTTTGTAGTACATTTTGAAATCAGGTAGTGTGATGCCTCCAGCCATGTTCTTTTTGCTCTTTTGGCTATTTGGGGTCTTTTGTGGTTCCATATAACTTTCAGGACTTTTTTTTCCTGTGAAGAATGTCATTAGTATTTTGATAGGGATTACATTGAATCTGTAAGTTGCTTTGGACAGTATTGTCATTTTAACAATACAATTCTTCCAAACCATGGGCTTGGAATATCTTTCCTTTTTCTGTATGTCCTCTTCAATTTCTTTCACCAGAGTTTTATCATTTTCCTTACATCCTTTCATTTCTTTGGTTAGATTGATTCATAAAAAGTTTCTGTTTTGAAGCTATTATAAATGGGTTATCTCTGACATTTGCCTTTCTGTTCATGAATCAAAGTGACCTATGATTTTTATTTTTTACATACTCTTCCTTATATTTTGGTATCAAGATTTTGATAGCTTCACAAAATGAGTTTGGAAGCATTCTTATACTTCTTCTATATCCTGGAATTGTTTTTCTGAGATTAGGGTTACTTATTCCCTAAATTTCTGGTAAAATTTATAAATTTTTAGTGATAAAAATTTTTAGTTGCTAGGTAGTAAACTCTCAAGTATTCTATTTCATACTGAATTATGACAAGTTATATTTTCCTAACAATGTGGTCTATTTCATCTAATTTTTCAAAGCTTTTGACATTAATGTTCATAGTATTTTCTTACTGTAGTAAAATTCATAGTCATTTTAAACACCTTAAAATGTACAATTTAGTGGCATTAGCACATACACAGTGTTGTACAACCATCACCACTTTCTAGTTCCAGAATATTTTTATCACCCTAAAAGAAAACCCCATTAAGCAGTCAGTTCCCACTTCTCACTCTTCCCAGTCCATTCCAACCACTAACCTGCTTTCTGTCTCTATGGATGTGCCTAACCAGGATATTTTGTATAAATGGAATCATACAATATATGGCATTTTGTGTCTGGCTTATTTCATTTAACAGTGTTTTCAAGATTCATACATGTCGTAGCATATCAGTACTTCATTCCTTCTATGATTGAATAATATTTTCATTGTATGGCTATACTACATTTGTTTATCCATTAATCCATTGATGGATGTTTGAGTTTTCTTCACATTTTTATGATTGTGAAAAGTGCTACAATGAGTTTTCAGGTACAAGTATTTTCTTAAACACATGTTTTTACTTCTATTAGATATATATCTAGGCATGGAATTTGTGGGACACATTAGAATTCTAAGTTTAACTTTTTAAGTAACCACTAAATTGTTTTCCACAGCAGCTGCCCCATTTATGTTCTCATCAGCAATGTATGAAAGTTTCAATTTCTCCACCTTCTCACAAACACTTGTTATTTTCCATTTTTTAATTATAACCACTCCAGTGGGAAAGTTTCAATTTCTCCACATTCTCACAAGCACTTGTTATTATCCATTTTTTAATTATAACTATTCCAGTGGGAATTTTATGGTTTTGAGTTGCATTCCTCTAATGACTAATAACTTGAATACCTTTTCATGTGCTTGTTGACCATATGTATATCTTCTTTAAAAATATCTATACAAGTCCTTTACCTGCTTTTTAATTGGATTGTTTCTCTTTTTGTTATAGGGCTCTTATATATTCTTTTTCTTTTTTTTTTTTTTTTTTTTTGAGGCAGAGTCTCGCTCTGTCGCCAGGCTGGAGTGCAGTGGCGCCATCTCAGCTCACTGCAACCTCTGCCTCCTGGATTCAAGTGATTCTCATGCCCCAGCCTCCCAAGTAACTGGGATTACAGGCACGCACCACCATACCCAGCAAATTTTTTGTATTTTTAGTAGAGACGGGGTTTCACCATGTTGGACAGGATGGTCTAGACCTCCTGACCTCATGATCTGCCCTCCTTAGCCTCCCAAAGTGCTGGGATTACAGGTGTGAGCCGCTGTGCCCAGCCAGGGCTTTTATATATTCTATATACTAGAACCTAATTTATGATTAGCATAAATCCAGGACCTAGATTTATATTTAGCAAATATTTTCTCCCATTCTGTGAGTTTCCTTTTCACTTTCTTAATAGTGTCCTTTGATGCTACAAGTCTTTTATTTTGATCAAGTCCAATTTATCTATTATCTCTTTTGTTGCTTGGGCTTTGGCTGTTATATCTAAGAAGCCATTATTGTATCCAGTCATAAATATTTGCCCCTCTGTTTCTTCGAAGAGTTTTAGCTTTTACGTTTGGGTCCTTGATCTATTTTAAGTTAATTGTATGTGTATGTGTGTGTGTGTGTGTGTGTGTGTGTGTGTGTATAAATATATATAAATATAAAATATATAATAATATTTATATATTATATAATAGTATATATTATATATTATTTGTTTTAATTTATTAATTTATATTTATTTTAAATATATTTTCATTTAAATGTATATTTATATGTTGTAATATATAAATATATAATTCACTATATATAATGAATTATATCTATAATGTGAATTTTATTTATAATGTGAATTTTATATATAATGTGAATTATATATATATAATGTGAATGTTTTATATATGTATATATAATATGAGGTAAGGTTGCGACTTCATTCTTTTGCATGTGGATATTCTGCATTTCCAACATTATTTGTTGAAGAGACTATTCTTTTCCCCCATTGAATGTTCTGGGTGCCATTGTCAAAAACCAGTTGACAATAGATGTATGGATTTATTTCTAGACTCTCAAATCTATTTCATTGTCCTATATGTTTATCTTTATACCAGTACCACACTGTTTTGATTACTGTAGCTCTATAGTACATATTGAAATCAAGAAGTGTGAGTTTTCCAACTTTGTTCTTCTTTTCCAAGATTGTTTTGGCCAGTTGGTGTCCTTTAGAATTTAAGATGAGAAAAAGCCATTGGGATTTTGATATGGATTGCATTGAATCTGTAGGTCACTTTGGGGAGTATCACTTTAGGGGAGTATCTTAAGTCTTCCAGAACATGAACATGGAATATCTTTCCATTTAGTTAGGTCTTTAGTTTCAAAAATTTTATAGTTTTTAGCATACAAGTCTTGCAACTCAGTGAGTGATCTTAGCTCCCTGCAATCTCCGTCTCCTGGGTTCAAGTGATTCTCGTGCCTCAGCCTCCCAAGTAGCTGTGATTACAGGCACACACCACCACATGCAACTAATATATTGTATTTTTAGTAGAGACAGGGTTTCACCATTGTATCATCAAATTTATTCCTAAGTATTTTATTCTTTTTGATACTATATAAATGAAACTGTTTTCTTTTTTCTATTCAGAATGTTCACTAATGTATAGGAATATCACTAGTTCTTGTACATTGATCTTGGATCCCATAACTTTGCTAAATTTATTTATTACCTCTAATCGTTTGTTTTTCTTTTTTTTTCTGGTCACTTGTTTAGAATTTTTTTACATAATATCATGTCATCTACCAAAAGAGATAATTTTTCTTCTTCCTTTCCAATTTGGAAACTACACAAACTACCAAATCTGATTCAAGAAGAAATGGAAAATCTATACCAACCTGTAAGTAACAAAGATAATGAACTAGAAATCAAAAACCTGTCAAAAAAGAAAATCCCAGGACCAAGTGGCTTAACTAGTGAATTCTACTAAACATTTAAGAAAATTAACACCAACCCTCTTAAATTATTTCAAAAAACAGAAGAGGAAGCTCCAAGAAATTTGCAATTACAGTGACCTATGATCATACCACTGCACTCCAGCCCAAGCCACGGAGCAAGATACATATATTGCAGTATCATTCTGGGTCTCTGGGAATTGGAGTCAAGTCTGAATCAATGTTCAGAAATCCAAAAGTTCTGAGTGTTTTTGTTTCTTACTGCACTTATTTTGAAATCAAGTTGTAGCAAAAAGAATAATGGCCCCTAAAGATGTCCATGTCTTAAACCATGGATTCTGTGAATATTTTAGTTACTTGGCAAAGGAGAAGTAAGGTTGAAGATAGAATTAAGGTTGCTAATCAGCTGACCTTAAGACGGAAAGATGATCGAGCTCAGCCCAGTGCAATCACAAGAGGCCTTAAAAGTGGACAAGAGGGGCACAAGAGGGAGTCAGAGGAAGAGAAGTGGTGCCAGAAGCAGAGTTAGGGTGTTGCTACATGAGAAAGCTTAGGAGATGGAGGAAGTGGCCATGAGCCAAGAAATGTGGGTGGCCACCAGAAACTGGAAAGGCAAGGAAACAACTGCTACCCAGTGCCTACTAAAAGGAATACGTCTCTGCCCATACCTTGACTTTAGTCCACTGAGACTCATGTCAGATTTCTGATGGATATAAATGTAAGATAACAAACTTGTATTGTTTAAATCACTATGTTTGGGGTAATTTGTTATGGCAGGAATAGAAAACTAACACAAATGGTACGCACACCCCTGAAAGTCTCCAAGCCCCTTTCTGTGAGGTCAAAATAAGATTTATAATTATACAAACAAATTTCTTTTACTTTTTTACCTTGATGATATTTTTAATGGTTGCAGATGTTACAAAAGCAATGGTGAGTAAACCTGATGGCACCGTAGTAGAAATAAAAGCAATGGTGAGTAAACCTGATGGCACTGTAGTAGAAATAAAAGCAATGGTGAGTAAACCTGATGGCACTGTAGTAGAAATAAAAGCACTAGCACCGAACTATACTAGTAATTATTGTATTTTTTATCATAATGCACTCACAGAAAAAAAATCCAGTTTCACTTAGGCATATATGATGAAGTTGTAAAAAAAAAAAAAAAAACCTGTATTAAATCTTGACCTTTAGGCACATGTGTTTTTAATAGTAACTGTGACAAAATGGGAAGGACACAGCTCTGCTGCATCTGGAATTTTCATGATTATCTTGAGGAAAAGCATGTGTTCAGTTGTTTTGTTTGAGTTGCGAACTCAATCAATCACTATTCTCATGGATTACCTTTTTTTTTTTTTTTTTTTTTTGAGACAGAGTTTCGCTCTTGTTGCCCAGGCTGGAGTGCAATGGTGTGATCTCAACTTACCGTAACCTCCGCCTCCCATGTTCAAGCGATTCTCCTGCCTCAGCCTCCCAAGTAGCTAGGATTACAGGCATGCACCACTACCCCAGCTAACTTTTGTATTTTTAGTAGAGACGGCATTTCTCCATGTTGGTCAGGCTGGTCTCAAACTCCTGAGTTCAGGTAATCTGCCCACCTTGTCCTCCCAAAGTGCTGGGATTACAAGCATGAGCACCGTGCCCAGCCATGAATTACCATTTTTTTCTTCAAAAAACAACTAGAGGATAAATGTTAGTTTTTCATACATATTTTTTTAATCTTTTCTCTCTGTTGTTTAGTTTGGATGATTTCTGTTGATCTGTCTTCAAGTTCACAGACTCTTTCTTCTATAATCTACATTCTATAATTTAGCCCATTAAGTACATATTTTATTTCAGTTCTATGTTTTAATCCTATGGTTTCCACTTGTTTCTTTTCTTATCTTCTGTTTCTTTGCTGAAGTTCTCTTTCTTTTCATTCATTTTAAGAATGTTTGCCCTTACGACTTGGAGTATGGTTATAATAGCTGCTTTAAAGCCTTTTTCTGATTACTTCAACATCTTTGTCATGTTGGGGTTGGTATTTGCTGCCTTTTCCCTTGCAAGATACTGAGATTTTCTTAATTCCTCATATGTTGAGTGATTCTGGATTACATCTTGGACATTTTGATTATTATATCATGAGACTCTGACTCTTGTTTAAATCCAAAAGAAAATTATAATTTGTGTGTGTATGTTTTAACAAGGCATTGACCTGGTTGAGCTCAGGCTATGAGCTTCTACCCATCTTTAAGGTATGGTTCACTGTTACCCAAGTTTACAGAGACTTTGCAGTGTTATTCAAATCTGCCCTGTATGCGTGCCATCCAGTGGCATATTTGGGACTTAAAAGTGGCCTACCTTACAGAGCTTAGTTCTCAAAGCCTTTGTTATACTATTTAGGGTCAGAGAAATTCATGTTCTACTTGGAGATGGCCCAGGTGTTTATATACAACTTTATGGCATTGCTTTATTGACTCCCTTCTCTCCATGATCTTTCTGAAACTTTCCACTCCCCAAAAGTCCTCCTTCTCCAGCTAAAAAGCCAGCGCTTTTATTTCTCCACTCTGCTGTGCACATCTCACAACTGCATCTGTCTCAGGAGCCAAATGGTGAGAGGATAGAGGGGGGAAAGGAAACAATAGGGACTCCCCCATCTTCTTGGAACCACAGTTCCTCTGATCCAAGAGAAGAGTTCTTCTTTCTGAGAATTTAAATGACTGTCCAGTCACCACTGTTGATGCTGCCACTGCCACCACAGGATTTCCTGGGGGTGTGGGCATAATAGAAAAAAATCAAGGCATTTACTTCACTCTTTCTGAAGCAGAGGGAACCCATTTCCCTCTTTCTAGGGAGCTTCTCTTAAAGCGTCTTTTAGAACTTTCTGTCTGTGCCCAGTGTGTAGGTTTGGGTTTCAGGTTGCACTGGAGTCACCCAGCCAAGACATATTGGGGGGTGGGAATGGAGGAGTTCTCAGCTGGCCCATGCATTAGGTCTAGGGTTTTAAATTGCTATCAGTGGGAGAGGCAGAGTGCAATGTGCTTACTTCATATCGACCAACACCGGAAGTAGTCTCCTAGTTTTTATCCACTTCCTACTCCAGGGGTTGTTTCTTCTCATTGCCCCTTGGTTAGCTTTTCCTAATTGGTTGGCTTTAAATATTAGCATTACCTTAGGCTCATTTTAGGCAATTTTCTCACTTTACTTTCTCTCCCTAGTTAATGTTAACCATGTTTATTACTGAAATTATCATGTACATGCAAAGTTTGTATCTCCAAACTGACCTTTCTCGTTAATTCCAGACTAGCATATCCAACTGACTCCTTGATATCTCCACCATATATCTCAAAATCATGGGAAAATTCAGCATGTTTAGAATACAAATCATGACCTACCTTTCAACCGCAAACTTGATCCTCCTTAGGATTCCCTGTGTCAGTTAATGAGACCATCAGTCTTCTGTTCTACAAACAAGAAACCTAGGAGTCATCTTTGATGCTTATGCCTCTCTCTCTGCCTATGTCTAATCTTGTTGATGTTACCTGTCAAATTGTTGACAGGTTACTTTTTAAATAGCTCTCAAATCTGCCTTCTTTCTCCACTGCTCCCATGCTAGTCCGAGCTTACAGTAACATTCACCTGAATCACTACAATTTTCTCCAACTTGATCTCCCTGTGTTCACTTCTATTCTCTATAATCAATTCTCCATATGGTAGCTAGAATGACTTTTCTATGAAAATACTTGCTAAACCCCCACTCAAGCCATTTCAATGGTTGTTCAATGTGCCATTGAAGATGGAGATGGAGTCTTGCTCTGTTGCCCAGACTGGAGTGTAGTGGCGTGATCTCGGCTCACTACAACCTCCACCTGCCGGGTTCAAGTGATTCTCCTGCGTCAGCCTCCAGAGTAACTGGGATACAGGCATGCGCCACAACACCCAGTTAATTTTTGTATCTTTAGTAAAGGTGGGGTTTCACCATGTTGGCCAGGCTGGTTGGTCTTGAACTCCTGGCCTCAAGTGATCCACCCACCTAGGCCTCCCAAAGTGCTGGGATTACAGGCCTGAGCCACTGCACCCAGCCCTACTCCTCCCTTTTCTTTCCATACCTCTACATATTTATCTTCTTTTGGTTCTTTGTGTCATGTTTTCTTTTGCTCTCTTGCCAGAGATGCTCTCTACCCCTCTTCACATTATCTTTTTTCTTCACACATCAGCCCAATATTTATTTCCTATTTCTGTGTTCCTTATCAAAAAAGAGAGAGTAAAACCTGTATAACCCAAGTCAGTCCAAGAGCTTCTGTTCACGTCCAGGTCACTTATCCATAAATGAGACTTATCTTCTTTTCTTCTATCTCTTAAGACAAGTTCTAAAGTTAGATAGTTTGGATAGGCCTAAAAATTACAGCTATTTATATTGCTGAGAATGAAGGAATGCTAAAAGCCTGTTATGTTATCACTATTATTTTGCAAATGAGGAATCAAGGCTGTAAGGAACATATGGCCCCATCATTCATGTGATACTTGAATCCCTTCTATGAACAGACCAAGTACTCATTCTCTTCTGAGCACTCTTCCAATGTTCATCAGATCCAGCACTCTTCCATGTTCATCTTATTTCTCATAAAGAAAGAAAGAAGAAAGAAAGAACTAATCCTACTTTTCTGTTGGAATGATAGATTTTTTCTGGAAATAATGTCTCCTAATTTATGGTCATCTCCCAATCTATATCAGAATTTCATGGTGCTCCACCTATAACTACAGATTATTGAGGATCCACCTTGGAGTCACTCAAATTATGAGTTACTCATAAATGTACACAGAACGCTCCATCGTGATCATTAGAATTTGCATCAAATACAGTACTAGAGGTCAAAGGCCTGAAACAATAATTTCTAGCATATTTCCCTTATTTAACACTGTGCCATTTCTATTGGAAAAGTAAAGGTGGTTAATCTAATGCTTTAGTCTTAAAGATTCCATGCTAAGAACTAATAATGACATTTTTGCCACCACTGCCACCACCACCACTGAACCACAGCTGGCAATCAAAGAGAGGCATTCATCACCGAAATGGTTAAGTACCTAACCGAATAGCCATTAAAAGCTTATTACATGTATATTTTTATTCAAACAATGTTCAGTAAGCACTTAATTTTTTATAAAATGTATGCACTGAATGTCTGTCTTCTCTATGCCTGACTTGTGCTAGGTCCTGGGTATACAGTTGTAGGTGAAATGGATATGGTCATTGCCTCAGTGAACCTACAGACCAGTGAGGGACATAACCAAACAAGGAAACCCACAAATTATTATTAAATTACAAATTATGATAAATGCTACTGATTAAAAAAAGAAACAAGAAGCTGGGTGCAGCGGCTCATGCCTATAATCCCAGCACTTTGGGAGGCCAAGGTGGGTGAATCACCTGAGGTCAGGAATTTGACACCAGCTTGACCAATATAGTGAAACCCCATCTCTACTAAAAATACAAAAATTAGCGGGGCATGGTGTCATGAGCCTGTAGTCCTAGCTACTCAGGAGGCTGAGACAGGAGAATCACTTGAACCCAGGAGGCGGAGGTTGCAGTGAGCTGAGATCGTGCCATTGTACTCCAGCCTGGGTGACAGAGTAAGACTCCATCTCAGAAGAAAAAGAAAAAAGAAAGAAAGAAAGAAACGAAAGAGAGTATAACACATTTATGATGAAACAAGAGAATTCTGGTGTGCTTAAAGCAAAAGATGTGAATGGTGAGTAATCAGATTATGAAAGTTTTTGCATGTCATCTTAAGGACTTCAAATGTTAGGGCAGTGAAACAGTGCTAAGGGATTTAAGCAGAGAAGTGGCATAATCAGATTTTTCTAAAGCATAAATCTAGTCACATAATCCTTCATGCAGGAATTGGTTCTTCATCAGAGGTAGTTCTACCTTCTTTATCAAACAGTACCTCAAAAACAGTACCTCTTAAACAGTACCTCAAAAGGATCCCTTATCTGAGGCTCTATAAAAGTAACAATTGAAATTAGTGTTGATGGAAATAGAATCTAAAGAAAGTAATGCACCGTTTTACCAATAATTAACTTTAGTATTGCATATTATATATATAAAGCACTCATATATATATATATATATATTATGTATATTTGTCGTGCACAGCAATGTTATGAAATACATGGCTGTAACTACTAATGTCTTAGCCAAGATCTGCAAGGAGATTCTCACCCAGGTTCTGTTCTGGGTCCTCTTCTGATATATGGGTTATTTCTCAACTGTTTTGTTGCTCCATTCTGGTCCATATCCCATTCTAAAACACTTGGTTCTGTGCCAATATGCCCAGTTTCTTGTGTCAAAGCTGACAGACTGACTACAGAGGGTATTTGGTCTGTGTCTCCAAGGTCTTATAGTTCCCTCTTTGAAGTAAAGCTTTTATCTATTTCTATAGCTCTAGTTATTCCTGTTTATGTTTGGAACTACACGTAACAAATTCCAGAAAGCAGATAATTCATTTCTATTATAACATAAAATTTAGCTCTACTCGAATAAAAGCATACTATAAAATTACACTGCAACATAACACTGAAATTGCCAGGCAATGATTGTGGCAGTTGCATTGGGAAGATTGAGGTATCTAGGAAGAAGATAGTTACTTCTAGGATAAATGCTTCCCAGTCAGCCTTCCCTTACTATTCCAAAACCATTACTTGGAGCTTAATTCCATTCTCTACTATCAAACATCTCTTGGCAGCAATATCTGGCATCCAATTTGTCCCATTGTTGGCCGGGCACGTTGGTTCATGCCTGTAATCCCAGCATTTTGGGAGGCCAAGGCGGGCAGATCACTTGAGGTCAGGAATTCAAGACCAGCCTGGCCAACATGGTAAAACCCCACCTTTACTGAAAATATTAAAAAATTAGCCAGGTGTGGTAGCACACATCTGTAATCCCAGCTACCCAGGAGACTGAGGCAGTAGAATCACTTGAACCTAGGAGGCGGAAGTTGCAGTGAACTGAGATCATGCCACTGCACTCCAGCCTGGGTGACAGAGTGAGACCCTGTCTCAAAAAAAAAAAAAATTGTTTTGTTGCTTCATCTCCCAAATTTTGCTATATGGTTATTTCGAGTTTCTTTATATGTGGGTTCAAGTTTCTTTATATGTAGGTTACACATCTAGGAACATATAACAGAAGTCCTAGATCTAAAGGAAGTTCTAAGAGTTAAGTAATCCAAAACTCAACCTCTAACACTCAACGTTTTAAAGTATTTTATATTTTTAATTTGTCCCATAAATTTACATTCCTCCAGTTAAAACACTCCTCCCTTCCTTACTTTAGAAGTAGAGATAGACAAGTAAAAAGGTACACCTGGAGGCAGAAAGAATTAAGGGAAAAAAATAAAAATAAAAAAGGAAAAAAGAATTAATTCTATTTTCCTTTTTTTTTTTTTTTTGAGATGGAGTCTCGCTCTGTCGCCAGGCTGGAGTGCAGTGGTGCAATCTCAGCTCACTGCAACCTCCTCCTCCCGGGTTCAAGCCATTCTCCTGCTTCAGCCTCCCAAGTAGCTGGGACTACAGGCATGCACCACCATGCCCAGCTAATTTTGTATTTTTAGTAGAGATGGGGTTTCACCATGTTGGCCAGGATAATCTCAATCTCTTGACCCTGTGATCTGTGCGCCTCGGCCTCTCAAAGTGCTGGGATTACAGGCGTGAGCCACTGCGCCTGGCCTCTTTTTTAAAAGATAAATTTTTGCTGGAAATAATGTCTCCCAATGAAGGGTCACCGCCCAATCTATATCAGAATTTCTTGAGGCTTCACCTATAACTACAGATTATTGAGGAGCCACCCTAGGGTCACTGAATCAGAATATCTGGGAGTGAAAGCATTTTTAATAAGCAATGTTTGTATGTGAATAAAAGATTTAAAACAACTAATATAAACATTGTCTCTATACCATTTAAGTATTTATAAAGCAATACACCTCATTGCCCTTGTTTCATCTTTATAATTTTCACAAGTGGTACTTTCTTCTCAAATAAAGTGACTAGTGTAAAGCTGACAAATGTATTAATTTACTGAATGACTGCTATAAACAGAAAAGGTAGAAAATAATAGGAATACTTGTCCCTGTGAAATCAATCATCCAATGAAGAAAAAAGGCAAACATAAATGAAAAGACTTAATTAGTGTATGGGTAGTATCGGGCATAAAAGCAGATACAATTTGCACAAGTATTTATGAGCTTAGAAAAGCAAGGCTAGAAGTGGAAAAATCAAGCAGGCATCACTGAATGCTTTACTCAGGGAGATAAGGAATTTTAATCAGGAGTTTTGAATAATGAAGGGTAATTCAAAAGCCACTGCCATGTGGTAGAACAAGCTCTGGCCAAGAAATCGGAAGGATGTCGTAGTCCCAGTTCTACAGTTGTGTGATGTTTAGCTAGTCTTTTACATCTTTAAATTCTGTTTTCTCAGTTGCATAATCAAGGCCAGTCTTTATTTGTTTCTTTATGCTCGTACCTCATTTGAGAAAAGATTAAAGCACAGAAGAGATACAAGATTTCTTCAGGAGCACACATTTGATGACTTTACAACTCAAAACCTCACAACCACAAAACACAAAAACGAAATGTTAACAAATGCAAACTGAAACCTACTATTGTTAATAGGCAATCACTCTGGGTACGCATCTCATAACTGTGAAATTATATAGAGACAAGATCCAATCAGAATTCTAAGAGGTTGTATGTGGTCTAGAATTTCTATGATGAGCTCTGCCAAGGGCACAGCTCTGGTAAAACCATAGAGACCCAATCAGAGACAGCCACGTGTTTGATGCAATGGTATCTTGCCCAGCAGTTTCTTCATAGCATCTTTGACTTCCTTGTTTCTTAAACTGTAAATTATGGGGTTCAACATAGGGGTAAGCACTCCATAAAGCAACGAGATGATTTTGTCTATTTTTTGTGAGTTTGATGAAGAAGGCTTTAGGTACATAGAGAGGGCAGCCCCGTAATACAAGATCACCACAGTCAAATGGGCACCACAGGTAGAAAAAGCCTTGTTTCTTCCCTCTGCTGAGCTGATTCTCTGAATAGTGGAAAGGATGAAGATGTAAGAGATGCAAATTAAGAGCATTGGAATTGGCAACAAGAGAATGCTGACCACCAGCATGATCATGTCCATGAGCCATGAACTTGCGCAAGCTAACTTTAGCACCGCCAGAATTTCACAGGTGAAGTGATCAATGAGATTCCCACAGAGGGGTATCTGCAGGGCGGAACTGGTTTCCAACAGGGCAGTCAGGCAACCCATCATCCAGGAGACCGTGGCCATCTGCGCACAGACACGCCTGTTCATGATGATGAAGTATCTCAGCGGGTTGCAAATGAGCCACATAACGGTCATATGCCATCACAGCCAGAAGCACACACTCCGTGGAGCCCATGGCAAGGGACAGATACATCTGCACAGCACACCCAGAAAAGATAATGGTTTTCTGGGATGACAGCAAGTTCACCAGCAAAGTAGGAATAGAGGCAGATGTGTAACAAATATCCATGAAAGAGAGATTTCCAAGGAATAAGTACATGGGGGTTTTAAGGCGTGAATCTAGGATAGTGATCAAAATAAGAGTGCTGTTGCCCAAGAGGGTTGTCAGATACATTACAAGGCTGAAGACGAAGAGAACCACCTCTAACCTTGGGTACTGGGAAAATCCCTCCAAGAAAAAAATGCTCCAAATGGTGAAATTTTCTCCTTGCATTTTCTTTCTTTCCTCTGTATTTATTCCAGTACTATTCCCTTCATTTAATCTGAGGACATAAAAAAAATGAATAAAGTGTGATATTCATTTAGTTAGAAAAATACTCTCAAATTTATTTTTACTATTACAAATGCAATTTTACTACAAGAAATCACAGGATAGTGTATTTATTGATGTAAGGGGGGAAAAGCAGGTTTAATCTATGTAAGTTGATTCTTCCACAACAAAATTTAGATAATAGCAAATTTGACAAAAGAATATACATATTTAATACTTGAATCTGAGCTCCTAAACCTATCCTTGGCACACAGTAGGTCTTTAGTAAAGATTTGAAAGTGACTGAATGAGGAAAAATATAAATGTACACTGAATAAGTTATTGAGCTCAAATCAGAAAAGTAATCCAGATAAGGGAAGAAAAGAAAGCTCAAATATACAATAAAAAGCAATATTGATCTTCCCTGAAAGAAGAGGAGGAACCTTGAAAGAAACAAATAAAATAAATTTTAGGCTGGGCACAGTGGCTCATGCCTGTAATACCAGCACTTTGGGAGGTCAAAGGGGATGGATTGCTTGAGCTCAGGAGTTAGACCAGCCTGGGCAACATGATGGTGAAATCCTTCCTGTCTCTAGGAAAAATATAAAAGTTAGCCAGATGTGGTGGTGCATGTCTATGGTCCCAGCTACTCAGGAGGCTGAGGCTGAGACTGGGAGGCAAGGCTGCAGTAAGCCGAGATTGTGCCACTGCACTCCAGCCTAGGTGACAGTGAGACTGTCATTCATTCATTCATTCATTCATAAATAAATAAATAAATAAATAAATAAAATAAAATAAAATAAAATAAAATAAAATAAAATAAAATAAAATAAGCCAACTTCATAGTTGGAGGCTCTGGGTCTAAATGAACTCTGTCCTTTCCCACTAACAGTTTGGGGAGCTGTATGCTGGTTTCAAAAAGGACAACAATGCTCAAAGCATTGTAGATACTAATTTGTAATTATATTTAAGAGCTAGTTTATGTCACACAAAATAACCCACCCTCATTTAAATACTAACACATCCACTGTACAGTTCCATTCATTGTTGAGTCCCATATTATTGTGAGTGTGTAAAGAGTTCTAACAATTATAGCCAGGCAATACTTTAAAACCCATATAACCTGGAAATGCAGAAACTAAACTCCCTTGGAAGATTACCATAAGATCTTTTTGAAAATAGATTACAGAGCATATAGTTATTAATAAGAACATTGGAATTGGCAAGAGAAGAATGTTGACCGCCATCATGATCATATCCATGAGCAGTGAACTTGTGCAAGCTAACTTTAGCACTGCCAGAATTTCACACATGATCGATCAGATTCCCACAGAGGGGGTCAGTGCAGGGCAAAACTGATTTCTAGCAGGGCAGTCAGAAACTTAAAATTTTATTTTTTTCTTATGTTTCATATCATTAACAAAAAAAATTACAGAAACTTACCTTGCTTCTGAACTCATATTGCCTTTTAATAAACCTTCAACCTTTTTCTTTCTCCACTGAATCTTTCCTATTTTCAAATATACATGTTCTTAAAAATTGCCATCATCTTATAAATTTCTCTGCCAAATTTTATATTTAATAGATTTCTCTAATAATAAAAATTATTAGATTATTATAAAAGATTACTTCAAAGAAGCATAATTTTTGTACTACTGTTAAGACTAACAAGCACAAAAGTTTCTAAATGAAAAAATCAGCCCAGCTACCTGGGATTTGCTATTTTCTATTATTTAAAAAGTAACAGTAGCCAAGAGAATTGATCCTCCCATCTGAATTCCCTGTCATCAGCTTCAAATAAAATATTGTTTTATGATGCACTTCATAAAGTTAACTATGTTCAAGAAATAATAGATTAATTCACATTTTAAAATATTAAATATTATGTAAAAATCAATACTGCAATTCATTTCTTTCAAAATTATTAACTGTTACCACCACAACTAAAAATGTCAAAGGATAGCAACTGGTATATTAGGTAAATTTAAATCATTTGTTGGGGGAATACCTGTTTTCCCTAAACAATTTAAAGTTCAGCAGCTAAGATATAGAGAGGATTGAAACTTCAGATCCTTCAGGGATATTGTCCCAAAGATCCAATTATATCGAACTTTTAAAAAGCTAGAGTGAACCACATAGTTCCTCCAAAAGACTTTGGAAAAACTCAGAACACAAACTTTTCTATTCGCTTTCTTCTTGTCAATCCTTAGCTATGTCAAGAGTTTTTTTCATGAATGATTTCAGTGTAAAATAACAGAATACAGAGAAAAGATGTCCCTACAATACTAAAACACATTTTGTGCATTAGTGAAATTACTTCCTAGTTTCCAGAAATTAGGGAAAGAACATTTACTTTTTAAGCCACAGAGAAATCACTGACTGTCCCAACAAGTGATCAGAAATGTTATTCAATATACACACACTGAGAGGATCGTAAAGCAATAAAACATGGGTAGTAATGGGCACATCCTAGATCTTTGTTTGTTTTGTTCTGTTTTTGAGACAGGGTCTGGCTTTGTCGCCCAGGCTGGAGTGCTGTAGCATGATCTTGACTCACTACAACCACCACCTCCCAGGTTCAAGTGATTCTCCTGCCTCAGCCTCCTGAGTAGCTGGGATTACAGGTGCGTGCTACCACGCAGGGCTAATATTTGTATTTTTGGTAGATACGGGGTTTCACCATGTTGGCCAGACTGGTCTCAAAATCCTGAGCTCAAGCGATCCACCTGCCTGTGGCCTCCCAAAGTGCTGGGATTACAAGTGTGAGTCACCATGCCCAGCCGCAGATATTCATTTCTAAACACCATTCTCAACTAGAAGGAAACATGGCTCCTTGTGAAGATAACTAATACCAGAACTAGGATAGGGAAAGAACAAGATTAACTTAGAGTATCTTATCGTACCAGAAAGTAAGAAATATGCAAAGAGTGGTAGAGATGTAGCAAAGGGTCATAGACACCCACTTGATGAAGCTCCTATTGCTAAATTTAGGACAGATTATTCAATGCATCAAAATAAAAAATGATTGATCATAATTCACAGAATAAAATAAAAATGTACAAGTTCATTATGATGTAAATAAATAGGAATAGAAAGCTCTTCTTCACAGTAAGATGCCAAAAAATATAGAGGAATGATGTTAGAAAATAATCACAGTTAAGGGTTTTGTAGGCAATAGATTCCCATAGGTAAAATGTTGTATTAGGTTGATGCAGCATTGCAGTTGTTGAAGGTAAAAGTTAGATGAACAGGATATTTACATGGTGTCAAAATATCTCACCACAAGTTACTTAATAAGTTTAAAGATAAAATAATAACTTTACGGTGGGGGAGACCTGGAGGATAATCGTGTTAACATCACCAGTATTGGAACAAATAGACTCCATGTGCCTTCTGATATGAGGTACTGAGAATATACTATCACCTCTGCGGTATTCCCATCAAATTAAATCTGCAAACCAGACAAACCTAAATTTAGGGATATTATGCAACATAATCAGCCTACACTTTTCAAAAGTACAGACAAGTCTCAAAAAAGGATATACAAATGGCCAAAAAACATATCAAAAAATGCTCAACATCACAAATTATCAGGGAAATGCAAATCAAAACCACAATGCAATACCACCTTACTCCTGCAAGAATGGCCTTAATCAAAAAATAATGGATGTTGGCATGGATGGGATGAAAGGGAAACACTTTTACGCTGCTGGTGGTAATGTAAACTAGTCCAACCACTATGGAAAACAGTGTGATGGTTCCTTAAAGAACTAAAAGTAGATCTACCATTTGATCCAGCAATCCCACTTTTGGATATCTACCCAGAGGAAAAGAAGTCATCATACAAAAAAGATACTTGCACGCATATGTTTATAGCAGTACAATTCACAATTGCAAAAATATGGAACCAGCCCAAATGCCCAACGATCAATGAGTGGATAAAGAAAATGTGAGATACAGATATATATATAATGGCATTTGCAGCAACCTGGATGGAATTGGAGATCCTTATTCTAAATGAAATAACTCAGGAATAGAAAACCAAACATCCTATGCTGTCACTCAAAAGTGGGAGCTAAGCTATGAGGACACAAAGGCATAAGAATGACACAATGAACTTTGGGGACTTGGGGGAAAGGATGGGGGAGTGGGGGATAAAAGACAATATACCGGGGATAGTATAAACTGATGGGTGTACCAGAATCTCAGAAATCACCACTAAAGAACTTATCCATGTAACCAAACACTACCTTTTCCCCCCAAGACCTACTGAAATAAAAAAGAAGAAAAAATAAAATAATAAACTCCTAATTTTAAAAAAAAGTGTCACAATCAATCAGGAAACAAAAAGAGAAACCAAGAAAATGTTCCATACCTGAGAGACAGGACAACTAAATACAATACATGCCCCAGCACTGAAGCTTAGATCAGGAAAAACTAGGCTATAACCAACATTATTAGGACAATCGACAACATTTGAATATGGGCTTGGGATTAGATATTAGTAGTCGATCAATATCAAATTTCCTGATCTTGATCACTGTGCTATGGTTATGTAAGATAATGCTCTTGTTCTTAGGATATACAGACTGAAGCATTTAGTGTTAAAGGAGCAAAATGTCTAAAGACTGTGGGAAAGCCTTTACCTTTTCCTCAACTCTTAATACTCATAAGAGGATTCCTACTGGAGAGAAATCCTACAAATATGAAGAATGTGACAAAGCTTTTAAGTGGTCCTCGGGTCTATCTAATCATAAGATAATTCATACTGGAGAGAAACCCTACAAATGTGAATAATGTGGCAAAGTCCAGCCCTCAGGCCTTCTAATACATAAAATAATTATACTGAAAAAAATTACTACAAGTGTGGAGAAAAAATCACTGGTAAACCTTTAACCAGTTCCAAGCCTTTATTGTACATGAGATAATTTATACTGGACAAAAATCATATAAATATAAAAAAGTAACAAAGCCTTTAACCAGCCCTCAAACCTTAATGAACCTAACAGAATGTATTTAAAAAACATTTTTTTGAGATGGAATCTCACTTCGTCACCCAGGATGGAGTGCAGTGGCACGGTCTTCGGTCACTGCAACTTCTGCCTCCTGGGGTAAAGCGGTGCTCCTGCCTCAGCCTCCTGAGTGGCTGGGATTACAGGCATGTGCCACCATACAGGTTGATTTTTGTGTTTTTGGTAGAGATGGAGTTTCACCATGTTGGCCAGGCTGGTCGCAAACTCCTGACCCAGGTGATCCACCTGCCTCAGCCTCCCAAAGCTTAAGAGAATTTATATTAGAGAGACCCTACAAAGGTAAAACATGTGACAAAACCTTTAAGCACATCTCAGGCCTTAGAAAATATTAGGTAATTTATTCTAAAAATGCAATGAATGTGAAAGGGGCAAAATGTCTCCAACTTACCCTGAAATCATCGGTAAAAACACGTTTTTTAAAAGTTGTGTGGAGAGAAGATGCACTTATTCCCACATTCTTTTTGCAAGTCATGCAGTCTCCATATTTTCTGTGTCCTTATGATGCCTCATTTACTCTGATCACTGACGGCAAACATACAGAAAGAACACCATCAGAAGAACTTGGTCCTACCACACGAATAGATGAATTGTTTCCTTCTAGGAAAAGAAGGAACAACACAACTACATTGAATAATATAAAAATTTAAAATAAAACTAATTAAATAGTAAGATTATATTTTGGGGATAATGGGCTAAAGTGACCCATACAGCATGAGCTTGGAAAAGTGAAACTCGCTAAGTCCAATAGGTTTGTTTGACTATAAAACATGGGAAACATGATTGTTAATGACTTCAAGTTTTAATAATATTAATCGTGACACTTTATTTTTCTAAAAGTCAGCACTCATGACAAATTCCTCCCATCACCAGGCAACAAAACGACAAGAATTTTAGAAGAAAAATGACAATGAGATAACTGTCTACGTAGAAAATCTGAAAGAATCAACAAAAAAACTGCTGGAACTAACAACAAGCAATTCCAGTAAAGCTTCAGGATACAGGGTTAATGTATAAAAGCCAATTACTCTCCTGTATACCAGCAAAGAAGAAATGAAATTTGCAATTAAAAACACAACATTGTTCACATTAACATCCCTCCTGCACAATGACATACTTGGGCATAAATCTAATGAAATATGTGTATGATCTATATAAGGAAAACTATAAAACTCTGATAAATGAAATCAAAGAAGAACTAAATAAATGGAGAGATATTACATGTTCTTGGATGCTAGAAGACAATATTGTCAAGATGTCAGCTCTTTTCAACATGAGCTATAGATTCAATACAATCCCAATCAAAATCATAGGAAGTTATTTTGTAGATATCAATAAACTGACTCTAAAACTTTTATGCAAAATGGCACAGCCACTTTGGAAGACAGTTTGGCAGTTTCTTTCTTACAAAGTTAAACATACTCTTACCACATGATTTAGCAATTGTGCCCATTGGTGTTTACCCAGAGGAGCTGAATGCATGTCCATATGAAAATGTGCACAAGGAAGGCTGTTCATAGCAGCTTTTTTCATAATTCCCAAAACTTCGAAGCAACCAAGATGTCCTTTAGTAGGTGAATGGATAAAAATAAACGATGGTACATGCAGCCGGTAGAACATTGTTCAGCACTCAAAAGAAATTAGCTATTAATTCCTGGGGAAAAAAGACATGGGGGGATGAATTTCAAGTCAAGGCTAAATGAAAAGAAAAAAAAAAAAAGACATGAGGGAAACTTAAATGCATATTACTCAGTGAAAGAAGCCAATCTCAAAAGGTTACATACTATATGATTCCAACCATATAATATTCTAGAACAGGCAAAATATGGTGACAGTAAAAAGATCAGTGGATGACAGGCATTGGGGGAAAGAAGATGGATGAATAGGGGAGAGAGATCCAAGATGGCCGATTAGCAGCAGCTCAGGATTGTAGCTCCCACTGAAAGCGCAGAGAGTGAGTGGACGCCACATTTTCAGACGAATTTTCATAGCCTACGGACCAAGAGATTCTTGGCGGAGGAGCCCCACGGGTCGCCAGTGCGACCCTTTTGGAGGGCGCGGCCGTTTTGCAGGCGCCCCGACGCGGCGGTTCTCAGTCCGGAGTATAAGGGACTGAGTGCCCTTTTGGTTGGCGTTTGGAGCTCCGGGAAAGCAGAGTCTCCCATTCAGCTGATTAAAAAGCGGATTGAAGTGGGGGAACCAGACCGGGAGATTCCCCGGGCAGAAAAGCGCCACGAATCTTAACGCCGCTGTTTCAGCCGGGGTAGTGGGTCGCCGCAGGGGAAGGCTGGCGCCCCCCCCCCCAACAACAATAACAAAAACAGCAGTTGGAACTGCTGAGGATTAAGCGTTTCACACCAAGTACAGCTGAACCCGGGAAGGTCCAGCTCTGTGGGGGAGGGGGCATCCGCCGAAGGAAAATTAAGAAATAGAAAAAACTTTATAACCAACAAGCTGGACATCCACTCAGAGACCTAATCTGAAAGTCAGCAATTATACAGACGACAGGTGGATAAATCCACAAAGATGGGAAGAAACCAGCGCAAAAAGGCTGAAAACACCCGAAATCAGAATGCCTCCTCCTCCTACAGAGGATTGCAGTGCCTCATCACCAATTGAACAAGGCCTGATAGAAAATGAATGTGAGGAATCAACAAAATCAGGCTTCAGAAGGTGGATAATGAGAAACTTCTGTGAGCTAAAAGAACATGTTCTAGCCCAATGCAAGGAAACTAAGAACCTTGAAAAAAGGTTTCACGAAATGTTCATGAGAATGGACAATTTAAAGAGGAATATAAGTGAATTAATGGAGCTGAAAAACACAATACGAGAACTTCGAGAAGTATGCACAAGTTTTAACAGTCGAATTGACCAAGCAGAAGAAAGGATTTCAGAGGTCGAAGACCAACTTAACGAAATAAAACGAGAAGACAAGATTAGAGAAAAAAGGGTAAAAAGGAATGAGCAAAGTCTCCAAGAAATATGGGACTATGTGAAAAGACCTAATCTACGTTTGATAGGTGTACCTGAATGTGACGAAGAGAATGAATCCAAGCTGGAAAATATTTTTCAGGATATTATCCAGGAAAACTTTCCTAACCTAGCAAGGCAAGACTAATACTCAACTCCAGGTAATCCAGAGAACACCACAAAGATATTCCTCAAAAAGAGCAACCCCAAGGCACATAATCATTAGATTCATCAGGGTTGAAACGAAGGAGAAAATACTACGGGCGGCCAGAGAAAGGTCAGGTTACCCACAAGGGGAAGCCTATCAGACTCACAGCTGATCTCTCAGCAGAAACCCTACAAGCCAGAAGAGAGTGGGGGCCAATATTCAACATCCTTAAAGAAAAGAACTTTCAACCCAGAATTTCATATCCAGCCAAACTAAGTTTCATAAGTGAAGGAAAAATAAAATTTTTTGCAAACAAGCAAGTACTCAGAGATTTCATTACCACCAGGCCTGCTTTACAAGAGCTTCTGAAGGAGGCACTATGTATAGAGGGGAACAACCAGTATCAGCCACTTCAAAGGACCCATCAGTAAGCTGCATCCAGATCCATCTTACATGCAAGGATATACAGAGACTCAAAACAAAGGGATGGAGGAAGATTTGCCAACCAAATGGAGAGCAAAAAAAAAAAAAAAGCAGTAGTTGCAATTCTCATCTCTGATAAAATAGACTTTAAAGTAATAGAAACCGAAAGAGATAAGGACATTGTATAACGGTAGAGGGATCAATGTAACGGGAAGAGCTAACGACCCTAAGCCTATGCGCACCCAATATAGGAGCACCCAGATACACAGGGCAACTTCTTGGTGACTTACAAAGAGACTTGGACTCCCACACGATAATAGTGGGAGACTTTAACATTACATTGTCAATATTGGACAAATTAATGAGACAGAAGGTTAAGAAGGATACCCGGGACTTGAACTTAAACCTCAAACAAGTAAACTTAATAAACATTTACAGAACTCTCTACTCCAAATCCACAAAATATACATTTTTTTTTCAGTAACGCATCACATTTATTCTAAAAGTGACCACATGGTTGGGAGTAAATCACTCCCTAGCAATTGCATAGCATTTCATAGGTTTAAATGAAATATTGGTTGGCTGTTTGTTTGTTATTTTCCTCCCTTATTCCTCCCTGTCTCCATTGTATAACACAATTATTAGTATAAAAAAGCTTTTAATATCCATTTGTAGACTGCATTCTAGCCTGGGCAATAGAGCAAGATTCCCGTTCTCTCTTCCTTTTTCTTTTTCTTCTTCTTTTCCCTTTATTTCATTCTTTTTTTCTTCCTTCTTTCTCTTTTCTCTTAAAAAAAAAAAAAAAAAAAAAAAGAAAATGTGGCACATATATACCATGGAATACTACGCAGCCATAAAAAACGATGAGTTTGTGTCCTTCATAGGGACATGGATGAATCTGGAAACCATTATCCTCAGCAAACTGACACAAGAACAGAAAACCAAACACTGCCCGTTATCACTCATAGAAAAAAAAAAAAAGATGGATGAATAGGAGGAGCACAGATTTTTAGGACAGCAAAAATACTCCCTATCATACTATAATAATGAGTACAAATCATTATAAATTTTCTAAAATCCATAGACTCTACACCACCAAGAGTGAACCCTATGGCAAACTATGGACTTTGGGTGATTATGGTGTGACAATATTGGTTCATCTATTGTAACAAATGTACCACTCTAGAGGGGGGATGTTGATAACTGAGGAGGCTAAGGATGTGTAGGGGCATGGGGTTTATGAGAAATCTCTCAATTTTTGCTGTGAGCCTAAAACTGCCTTAAAAAATAAAATCTTAAAAAATAATAATTACAAGAATATGTTGGTGAACATTAAGCTAACTTCAATAAAAATAAAGCATGCCACAGCACACACCCATGCACTGCACATTCTTCTCCAGTGCTCATGGAATATCGCCAGCTGATTTTGTACCCATGCCCATCAGTATGCCCTTTCTCCACAAAGGCGACTGCACTCCTGAATTCTACTTCATATGTTAGTTTTGCCTGTTACTGCATTAAAAAAAAAAAAAATGGAATCAGGGCAGAGTAGTGGGTCAAGCCTATTGTCACAGGACTTTGGGAGGCCGAGGCGGGAGAATAGCTTGAGTCCAAGGAGTTTGAGACCAGACCAGGCAACATAGTGAGATCCTGTCTCTACAAAAAAAATTTTTAAAAATTCATTGGTATGTGACTGAAGTCTCAGCTATTCAGGATGCTGAAGTGAGAGGACTGCTTGAGCCTGGGAGGTTGAGGTTGCAGTGAGCTATGATCGCACTACTGCACTTCAGCCTGGGCAACAGAGCAAGACCCTGGCTCTGAAAAAAAAAAAAAAAGGAAGCATATGATATGCATTATGGTGTGTTTGGTGTCCTTCCCTCCACATATGCCTGCGAGATTCATCCATGTTGACATATGTGGTTGCAGCTTGTCCATATTTATTGTTGTTATTGACTGTTTTATAAACAACACACATTATCTGTTGTCCTATCGTTAGACATTTGAATTGTCTTCACTTTTTGGCTATTTCAACAGTATCATTATGTACCTGCATGCATATGTCTTTTGGCTCACATGTATACACATTTCTCTTGGGTGTATACTTAGGAGTGGAAATGATAGGTGATAGGACATGCTGATGTCAACTTTAGCAGATAGTGCTAAATGCTTTTCCAATATGTTATGAAAATTTACACTCTCAAGAGTACCAGTTTCCTACTGATGCATAACAAATAAAACCAAAACTTAGTGACTCAATCAATAGCCACTTTCCTATATATCATGGAAGTATGAGTAGAAATTCAGACTATTTAAGGGAGGTATTTGTGAGATTATGTAAGTTTGGCAAAGATTTTGGATTAGGAACTTTTTTTCTTGTATTCACTTTTTAAATTTTTTTATTTTTATTTTTTGTGGGTAGGTTTTTGTTTCTTCTAGGAGTTGGTTCAACTGTGGTCAGAGCTGATGAGCTAATCCTCAGAATTTAAAAGCCTGGTAAAACTAATGAAAGGAGAAGATTCATTCTATGAATAAATATTCTCCAGGAGAATTATCTAAAAAAAAGTTAATTCACTAAAGAATTTATGGTCTAGCCAGGCGTGGTGGCTCAAGACTGTAATCCCAGCATTTTGGGAGGCCAAGGCTGGTGGATCACTTGAGGTCAGGAGTTTGAGACCATCCTGGCCAACATTGTGAAACACCCTCTCTACTAAAATACAAAAATTAGCTAGGCATGGTGGCACACACCTGTAATCCCAGTTACTTGGGAAGCTGAGGCAGGAGAATCACTTGAACCCAGGAAGTGGATGTTGCAGTGAGCCGAGATCACGCCACTGCACTCCAGCCTGGGCGACAGAGCAAGACTCTGTCTAAAATTTAAAAAAAAAAAAAATGTATGGTCTAATATTAGGAATTACATGTAAAAGGGCTAGCTAAAAGAACACTTACAATTTTATATATTTCATGATGGAATTATGTGAGCACAAACAGATAGAGGGGTCATGGAAGTGATAATCTGCAGGCCACATCTGGCAGACTCCCAAATTAACAGCCTAGGGAAAATCTTATAACTCGTGGTGTACATCCTTTTCCCCGAGTAAAGAATCTTGAGTTCCTCCTATTGTTGAAGTACTGATGAATACGTAACCTGTTGATGTTGAAAAGAACACTGATTTGTTTCTGAATCATGCAGTTTTACTGCTTGTCTTGCACATAGAACATTTTAACCTGTACGTTGTCATCTGTAGCCAATGACTGCAACTTTTTATTGTAATCGCAAATGAAAAAGGACAACTTCCATTTGAGGACTGCCCCTCCCTGCTCCTGAACTTTCCCAGAAAAGCCTTTCAAGTTGAAGCTCACTCCAGAGCATGCCCAGTTTTGTTAGTGGACCTTCCCAAGTTGGTCCACATGCTTACATTTGACTTCCAATAAACCTTTATCAAATTATTTCTGCCTCAATCTCCTTAACTTTGGTTGACGGAGGCTTCTCTCCAGATCACCCTCCTCCCCTGCCCCCCCAAAAAGATCCCAGGCACACAATAGAAATAAATGCTAAACAAGGAAGTTTCCAGAGCCTTATTTTCTAAACACTTCTAGTGTTTGTCTTATTTTCTAAACTTCTAGTTTAGCACATTCTTGCATTTGCAAGTCATGTTGATTGTCAAAAGAGTCAGATAAAAGCATAAACTTACCTATAAGACTTCAAGAGGAGGCAGTACTGACATCATAAATGGGTTTAGTGCCATATTAAGTAAGTTGAAATTAATTCTGTCGACAATGGAGAACGGTTTTAAGTAAGATAGAGACATAATTTGGATTATGACCAAATCAAGATGTAGAACATTCTTGAACCAAGAAGATCCTTATGCCTATTTAGAGTCAGTGACCTCCCCTGACCCCACGCCCCCAACTACAGATCTCACTTCTGTCACTATAGTTTTTCCTTATCTAGAATTTCACATAAATAGAACTATGTGTAGCATGCAGTCATTTCACTTAGCAAAATGTTTTATGTTTATGTAGTCATTTCTTTTATTGCTGAGTTGTATTCCACTGTGTAGATTTACAACTGTTGGTATACTCACTAATCGATAGACATTTTAATGGTTTTCAGTTTTGGCCTATAATAAATACTTACTTTTGAGTCTTCGTGCAAACATAGATTTCCATTTGTCTTAGGTAAATACACTGGTGTGAAATTTATGGGTCATAATACAAGTGTATGCTTAACTTCATATGATACGTCGAACCATTTCTCAAAGATGCTGTCCTATTTTGCTATCCCATTAGCAATATGAGAACTCCTCTTGATCCACATCTGTGCCAATGCTTTATTTTGTCACTCTGATTTTAGTCATTTCAATGTGTGATGTCCTATGTTGGTTTTTTTCCCAGGAAACATGATTTTCTAACACATTTTAAACAAGTAGTGTGTATAGTAAATAACCAATACCATGTTTTTGTATCTACAAATTATAAATATTCAAAAATGCCCCAACATGTTCTAAATGTTTTTAAAAAACCATTTGATTGAGATATAATTCACATATCATACTATTTAACCATTTAAAATATACAATCCAATAATTTTAAGTGGATTCAGAGTTATACCACTATCAACACAAAGTCAATTTTAGAACATCAACCTTAAAAGAAACTCACACTCATTAACAGTCATTCTCTATTTTCCCCCAACCCCTTAACCCTAGGAAACTATTAATCTACTCTGTTTCTATAGATTTGCCTATTCTGAACATTTCACATAAATGGAGTAACACAATGTGTGGTCTTTTAAGCTGACTTCTTCGCTTACCATGTTTTCAAGATTCATCCAAGTAATAGCAAGAATCATTATTTCATTCCTTTACTTGCCAAATAACACCTCATTGTATGGATTTCCATACACAATGAGATATTTGGCAAGGAATGAAATAATCATACATGCCAAATATCTCATTGTATAGATATACCATATTTAATTTTTATCTAGTCATCCGTTGAGCATTTGGGTTGTTCCCAGTTTTTGGTTTTTATCAATAATGTTCCTATGAACATTTATAATTTTTTGTGGGACAGATGTTTTCATTTCTCTTGAGTATATGTTACACTTTGTTTAAACATTTGAGAAACTGCAAAACTGTTACCCAAAACAGCTGTATCATTTTACATTCCCACCAGCAATGCTTGAGGGTTCCAATTTCTCCACTTCCTTATCAATACTTATGTGTGCTTTTTTTTTTTATAGCCATTCTAGACAGTTTGTAGTGGCATCTCATTGTGGTTGCCCTAATAGTGATTGATTTTTATGTATATATTGACCACTTGTATATCTTCTTTGGATAAAAGTCAATACAGATCCTTTGCCCATTTTAGAAATTAGATTGTCTTTTTGAGTTGTAAAAGTTTTTTTCTATATATTCTGAATACAAGTTCCTTATCAGATATAGAATTTGCAAATATTTTATCTCAATCTGTAGGCTTTTTCTTTCTTGATAGCATCTTGTGAAAATACAAAAGATGTTAATTTTGATGGAGTTCAATTTATATATTTTTTCTTTTGTCACTTGAGCTTCTGGTATCATGTCTAAGAAGCCTTTGCCTTACCCAAGGTTATGAAGATTTACATCTAGATTTACTTTTAAGAGTTGTACAGTTTCTGCTCTTACATTTAAGTCTGATCCATTTTGAGTTCATTTTGTGTGCAATGTGAGGAACAAGTCCAACTTCATTTGCATGTAGATGTCCAGTTGTACCAGCACCATTTGTTGAAGACTATTCTTTCCTCATTGAGTGAATTTAACACCCAAGTTGAAAGTCAATTTGCCATAAATGTAAAGGTTTATTTCTGGACCCTTAATTCTATTCCTTTGAACTGTACGTACAATCTTATGCCAGTACCACATAGACTTGATTACTATAGATTTTTAGTAAGTTTTGAAGTCAGGAAGGAGGAATAATCCACTTTTGTTCTTTTTCAAAATATTTTAACTATTGTGGGTCCTCTGCACTCCACATCAATTTTAGAATAGTTTGTCTATTGAATCTGTAAATCAACTTGGTCAGTATTGTCATCTCAACAGTATTAAGTATTCTAATCACAAGCATGGATGTCTTTCCATTTACTTAGCTCTTCCTAATTTCTTTCAACAATATTTTATAATTTCCCAGAGTGTAATTTTTGCATGTTTCATTAAATTCATTTTTAAAAATTCATTTTGAACAAATAATTTTCTATTAAAAATGAAAGTTTTAATTTCATTTACAGAAATTGGTACAACATAGAAATAAGTGATTTTGTAATTAACTTAGAAAAATCAATCATTAATTGATACTCAACCTTGCTGAACTCACTTATAGTTCCAATAGGTTTTTAGTGAATTCCTTAGGATTTTCTATATACAACATATTATCTGAAAATATCATTAATTTACTTCTTTCTTTCCAATCTTGATGCCTTCTATTTACTTGACTGATTTCCCTAGATAGAACTTCCAGTATAATGTTTAATAGAAGTGTCAAGAGTAAACATCCTTATCTCATTCCTGATCTTAGAGGGAAAACACTGTCTTTTTCCATTACGTATCATCTAACCCTATTATATAGTATCATGTAGTATTATGGTGTAAGCTGTGTGTTTTTTGTAGATCCACCTTATTAGTTGATGAAGTTTTACTTTATTCCAAATTTTTGAGTGGGATGTGTGTGGGGGTGTGTGTGTTTATGTGTATACAATGAAGGGGTATTGGATTTTATCAAATGCTTTTTTTGCAACTGAGATTATAATGTGGTTTATTTTTTCCTTTATTGGTATGAGGCATTATATAATTTGATTTTCATATTAAACCAACCTTGTATTCCTGAAATAAATGCCTCATGGTCATGATGTATAGTCCTTTATCTATATTGCTTCACTCAGCGAGTATTTTGCTCACGAGTTTTACACCTATATTTATAAGGGAAATCTCTCTGTAGCTTGTTTAATTTTTCATCTATGTCTTTGTCCAGTTTTGGTACTAGGGTACTGGTACTGGTCTTCTACTTTCTTCTATTTTTTCAGAAAGGTGTGCAAATAATCGATATTCTTTTGACACAGGCATAACTATTATGTACCTATAATTTAAAATTAAAAAGTTTTAAATTTTAAAAGAACTGGCATTCTTTAAAATGTTTTATAGAATTCACTTCTTTGAGGTAGCTTTTTGAGTACTAGCTCAGCTTCTTTACTTGCGGCAGGTCTATCCATATTTCCTATTTCTTCTGAGTCAGATTTAATTTTTTGATTTGTATCTTCCTAAGAATGTGTCAATTTCATCTAAGTTGCATCTAATTTGTTCTAATTTGTTGTGATATAGTTGCTCATAGTATTCCTTTATATTCTGGTTTATTTTTTAAGATTAGCAAGTAGCAATATCTCTTTCATTCCTGTTTTAGTAATTCAGTGAGTTTTGTTTGTTTTTTGGTCAGTCTACCTACAGATTTGCTGATCAACAATTTGGTTGATATTTTCAAAGAACTAACTTGCAGTTTCAGTTTTTTTTTCTATTCTCAATTTCATCATTTCTGCTCTGATCTTTATTTCCTCCCTTCAGGTTTAATTTGCTCTTTGCCCCACCCCCCACCCCCCCACACCCACCCCTGATGCTTCAAGAGAAAGGTTTGGGATAGGTCTGATTTGTTTTTTGTTTTGTTTTGAACCAGGGTCTCACTCTGTCACCAAGACTAGAGTGCAGTGATGCAATTATGCAGCCTCGAACTCCTGGGCTCAAGCAATCCTCCTACCTCTGCCTCCCAGGTAGCTGGCACTACAAGTGCATGCTACCATGCCTGGCTAATTTTTAAAATTTTTCATACAGACACGGTCTGGCTATATTGCACAGGCTGCTCTTGAGCTGCTGGCTTGCAACAATCCTCCCACCTCGGCCTCCTAAACTTCTGTGATTACAGTCATGAGCCACTGCACCTGGTCTTTATTAATTATTTATACTCTAGTAAGATGGCCTATTTTTTTAATGTGTTTTCAGTTATAAATTCCCCTCTAGGCACTGCTTTTGCTGCATTTCATAGGTTTTGGAGTTTTGTGTCATTTTCATTCATCTCAAAGTATTTTCTAATTTCCTTGATTTCTTCTTGTTCCACTAGTTATTTAGAAGTATGTAACTTAATTTCCACATGTTTACAAAATTCCACTTTCACTGACTTTTTAATTTCTATTTTCAATTCATCGTGATTATAGAGTACATTTTCTACAATTTCAATTCTCTCACATTTTGATAGGAATTGCATTGAATCTGTAGATCAGCTTAGGAATTGTGGCTTGTTTTATGGCTTATGGAGTTGAGTAGGCCCCAAGAGAGGTGATAAGTATATGTCTATATAAGTCCATTAATTGCAATGAATGTACCACTATGGTACAAGATGTTGATAGTGGGCAAGGTTGTGGATGTGTGAGGAAAGGGAGTATATGGAAATAAACCTCCCTTTTTGAAAGAAAATATTCTAAAGGTGTTTTTCGTACTTCTTCCCTTACATTTTTGATTTCTGGAAAATAGTTCTGAACAATGTAAACCTTCATTTCAAAACTCTATTTCTAAAATTCTGAAATGGCCAGAATAATTCAATGTCAAATTGGAAAGATCACATCAGCATAGAAAAGAATAAGCTAGAATCCAATACCTAGGAATCCAAACGAGAGCGAACAGAAGTTTCAAGTGCAAATAAATATACCATATTCCACACTCCATATCTGAAGAACTTTTAAAAACCTGAACTCTCTAATTTTTTGACCAAAGGCAAAATTACCTACCCATATTCTCCTCTTCACTTAAAACTCACGTATAGTCCAAGTGCCGTGGCTCATGCCTGTAATCCAACTTTGGGAGGCCAAGGCGAGCTCAGGAGTTCGAGACCAGCCTGGGCAACAAACAGGGTGAAACCACATCTCTACAAAATATACAAGAATTAGCTGGGCACAGTGGTACGTGCCTGTAGTCCCAGCTACTTGGGAGGCTGAAGCAGGAGAATCAATTTGAGCCCAGAAGTTTGGGAGACTGTAGTGAGCCATGATCATGCCACTTTACTCCAACCTGGGCAACAGAGTGAGACCCTGTCTGGGGAAAAAAAAAAAAAGGGCCAGGCACAGTGGCTCACACCTGTAATCCCAGCACTTCGGGAGGCCAAGGTAGGTGGATCACAAGGGCAGGAGATCCAAGACCATCCTGGCCAACATGGTGAAACCTCATCTCTACTAAAAATACACACAAAAAAATTAGCTGCGCATGGTAGCACTTGCCTGTAATCCCAGCTACTTGGGAGGCTGAGGCAGGAGAATTGCTTGAACCAGAAAGTTGGAGGTTGCAGTGAGCCGAGATTGCACCACTGCACTCCAGCCTGGTGACAGAGCGAGACTCTGACTCAAAAAAAAAAAAAAAAAAAAAAGTGGCTCATGCCTGTAATTCCAACACTTACGGAGGCAGAGGCTGGTGGATCACCTGAGGTCAAGTGTTTGAGACCAGCCTGGCCAACATGGTGAAACCCCATTTCTACTAAAAATACAAAAAATTAGCCAGGTGTAGCGGTGGGTGCTTGTAATCCCAGATACTCAGGAGGCTGAGGCAGGAGAATTGCTTGAACCCAGGAAGTGGAGGTTGCAATGAGCCGAGATGGCACCACTGCACTCCAGCCTGAGTGACAAGAGTGAGACTCTGCCTCAAAAAACAACAACAACAATTTATTTTTTTTTAGCTTGATCTAAAACGTAATTCAAATAAGCATTATTTTTTAGAGAAGTTTCCAGTTCAAAGCAAGATTGAGAGGAAGGTACAGAGTTCCCATATACGCCCTACCCTCACACATGCACAACCTTGCCCACTATCGACATCTTGTACCACAGGGGTACACTGGTTGCAACTGACGAACTTACATTGACATACAGTTATCACCTGAAGTTCATAGTTTGCCTTCAGGCTCACTCCTGGTGGTGTACATTTTATAGATTTGGGCAAATGTACAAAGAAATATTCACAACCATAGTATTATACAGAGTATTTTCACTGCCTTAGAAATCCCCTGTGCCCTATTCACTCTTCCCTTCCCCAACTCCTGGCAATCACTGATCTTTTTACTGTCTCCACAGCTTTGCCTTTTCCAGAATGTCACATAGTTGGAATTACACAGTATGTAACCTCTTCACATTGACTTTTTCACTGCATAGTATGAATTTATGTTTCCTCCATGTTTCTCATAGGTTGATAGCTCTTTTTAGCACTGAACAATATTCCATTTTCCGGATGTATCAGTTTTATCCATTCACCTAATGAAGGACATCTTGGTTACTTCCAATTTTTGGATATTTTGGATAAAGCTGCTATAAACATCCATGTGCAGATTTTGCATGGACACAAGTTTTCAATTACTTGCATAAATATCAGTGAGTACAATCAAATGGCAAGGGTATGTTTAGCTTTGTATAGCTTTTTAAAAAGAACAAATATTCTCAAATTCTGTGTCCAGTACAACAGAGTAACTTCCCAGAAGACTGCCTTGTATATAGAAACTATAAACACAGCATTAAAAAATAAAGCAATTTTCTTAAGGCTCTAGTCAGGGGCAGGTAGATTTTGGCAGAGAGCCAAAACATGAAAAGGGCCGAGCAGGGGGTGAGTTTCGGGGCTTTGTGACTTTATCCTTAAGGTAAAGCATAGGCAGAGCGTGGCACAGAACAGCTACAGCTCCCACTGAAAATCACTCTCTCCAGGCTAAGGAAGGCAGAGCCCATTACAAAATAAGGGGGAAATCCTGGAAATAAAACAACAGAGAAGGAGACCCCAAGTTTCTATGTGTAACTCTGACCAAGTCTGTGACTAACCTCTGAACCACCTATGTTCATGGCAGACTGCAAACAGCTCAAACCGCCCCCCCCCCCCCCCCTCCCCGCCCCGCAAAAAAAGGCTGAAGTGAGATCTGAGCCACCCACCAAAGGGGAGATAGTTGGCAGTCTGAGTCTAACCATGTTCATTACCTGCTAAAATTGAAAAGCAGCTCTTCAGAGGAACAGTCCAGAGTCTCCACAACATAACATGCACAATATCCAGGAATGCTGGGATACAATCCCAAAACACCAGATTTATGAACAGCCAGGAAATTATGTTGAGGGCCTAGGGGAGGCAATCAAAAAAGACCAAAGCCAAGATGATCCAGATGTGTAGTATCAGGTAAGAACTCAGAAGCAATTATAATTATGCTCCATTAAGTTTCTTTATTCATGTTAATGAATGAAACGATTAGAAATAGAAAATGTTTAAAATGAACCAAATGGAAACTTCAGAATGAAAAATTAAAATATCTGAAATAAAAACTCACTAGATGGGCTTTATTATCAGAATGAACATGGTAGAGTCAGTAAACTTAGAGAATTTTAAGAAAATGATTTGGACCTGTACAATATCAAAATATCTAACACAGGTTTAACTAGAGTTCTAAAAAGAGAGGAGAAGATGGCACAGGGGAAAAAACACACTTGAGTAAATGACAAAAAAAAAATCCCAAATTCAGTAAAATGCATACATTTAGAAATTCAAAAATTGAAGCAAAACTTGAAGATAAATATGAAGAAAAGCACACCTAGGTACATCAAAGTGCTGAAATCCAAAAATAGGAAAAATCATGAAAGGAGACAGAAAAAAAACTACTCACCACATCCAGAGAGCCACAATTTGAATGGCCACAGAAATCATACTGGAAACCGTGAAGGCCAAGAAACAGTGGGGCAACTTTACAGTGCTAAAATAAAACAAATACTCAAAAATACTGATGTTCAGAAAAGATCTTGTATTTGAAGACTGTTCTGGAATCAAAAGTAGCATAACAGAATTATGTATCTAACCATTAATACCCAAAATTGGTTTTAAAGTACTTTCTCACTGTCCTTTTATCTTTTTCATAAAAGCTTTTTCAATTCTATTTGAATGTAAAAGAAATATAACATTTTTAAAGGTAAACAAAACTTTCAGAAAGCATCATCGTTTGAAAGGCTGGCTGTTTCCAATTAATTTTAACATTATAATTTTCTCTTAAAAAAAAAATATTACTCTAGCTCCATGGCTCCCACCTGTAATCCCAGCACTTTGGGAGGCTGAGGCATGCGGATCACCTGGCGCCAGGAGTTTGAGACCAGCCTGGCCAAGGTGGTGAAACCCCGTCTCTACCAAAATGCAAAAATAAGCTGGGGTGTGTTGGCAGGAGCCTGTAATCCCAGCTACTCAGGAGGCTGAGTCAGGAGAATCGCTTGAACCTGGGACGCAGACGTTGCAGTGAGCTGAGATCGTGCCACTGCACTCCAGTCTGGGCGACCACAGAGCCAAGACTCCGCCTCAAAAAAAAAAAAAAAATTGTTACTCTAGTAAGCTACTTTGGAATCTGCCTGAAAGGAAAAAGAAAAGCATATCAGGAGGGAACAGCATAGGCTTGTTGGCTGCTCCAGAGAATAAGCAAGGTAACTCACTTTCAAAGCCATCTTCCACAGTCTAAAATTTGCTTGGCAGTTTCCAGTATAGGATGTGCTTGTACCTCTGACATTTTATGTCTGTAGCCACGTATCTTAATCTTGGTCAAAAGGAGAACTGCCTGTGGTGCTCTGTATGTTCATAAGGGGTTGCTTTTATGAGCAAATCTCCTTGATACCTTTTCTCCAAGCATCTGACAGCAGTTGTTCAGGGAGTCTTCCTTTTGTTTCTGCTTGCCTTGGAACTCCCAAACACTTAAGCCAGCAATTTCTACTTACTAGAGTTAGCTCAGAATATGGCAGGCAGTAGGGGTTTTTTTTGTTTTTTTTTTTAAGTATAACTAGTCAATGCCTTGGCAGTTGAACTGTTTTTCTGGAGAATAAAAATTAATGCACTACTTCAGAGAGATCATGCAGCTTTTATTTGTCATTTAATATCTTCTTGGGCACGGATGGGATTTTCCTTTCAAATAAGACTATATCACACACTTAGCTAGCTGGGACATACTGCAGAGGATTCTGTGAAAGTCGCATATAAAATACAAAATTCTGTTACATATACATCCATTTAACAACAGTTTGTACATTACAATGAGGCCAATGTCAAAATAACTCCCTGGACTTAACAAGCAGCATGAATATATCGTGGCAGCAGCAGGTAGAAATGCCCCCATGAAGGGCAGTGTGCACACAGTGCAATTGCTACCAGAGCACAGACCAATGAGGTCCTATCTTTTTTCTTTCTGTGTCTTGTTAGTAAGTACACAGTAAAAGATGGAAGGGGAAAGCAACGGGGATGCGGTGGCAGTTCTGCTGTGCGGGTAGACTATATTACAGGGAGACACACGGAATTAGAAATTCAACAGTCACTGAGGAAACAGCTGCTCTTTATCACCAAAAAGACAATTATATACTACTTTCATGATTCTGATTTCCAACTTGCCACACTTTGAGTACCTCCTTTTCACCTATCAGTACATTTGAGACGATATATCTAGTGCACCAATTCCAGGAATAAGAAATTCAGTAGTAGAACCTACCAATCAGCTGTTTGTATGACAGGCAGCACTGACTATTTCTAGGGAGAAAAGAATCAAAATCTGTTTTAGGGAGCTCTGGAAAACAAAGGCCGATGATATAAATATGAATGAGTCCTTTTGCCATTTGTTTGCCAGTGTTAACATTCCACAATTACAAGCTCTGTTATTAAACTTTTTAAATAAATATACACACACGTGCACACCAAACATAGGGGCACTGGGAGACAATGATTTAGCATTACTACCTGTGTGAATGATTACTGGTCAAGATAAAGGCATTAAGTGTACAAATCAGAAATGTGCTTAGAAAGCTAAACCAATGTTCAGGAATTCAACAGCACTAAGCACAAAGGTTCAGGTGTCTCAGCACCACTCAGAGCACCAAGGGAAACTCCTAATATTAAAAAACAAAAAGGTTAAAAAACACAGCATTTGACCAAGTGTTAACATTTGATATAGACTGAGAGCATAATTCTTGCCCTTACAGTCCTACTTTCTGAAAATACCCCAACCTGCATTGCATTCTTGCCAAGGAAGAATATCCTGGGTACCACAAATGAAAATCAGAGAGTACTTGGTGGAGGGGAAAATACTGATATGAAAAACAACACATCCTAAAAGAGGCCATAAGCTTTCTAAAAAACATCCGAAGTTGATTTTTCCCCCAAGCAAAAGCCATTCTCAAATGAAAATCCATGAAAGATTCCTTAAAATTCATGATGCTACTAAAACTCACATTTCAGTATCGGTATCAGCAAAGAGGATGTTTCTGTAATAAACACTTAAATTTTTTATTGTAAACTCCCTTTTCAATCAGAAACAATCCCCAAATGCAGCATATTCAGCCAAGTCTAGGTGTTATCTATGGCAGTGTTTTTTAAACTGTGAGTAGCAACCCAGTTGTGAGTCAAGCAATGAATTTAGAGGGTCTGAAGAGCATTAAATCAGGAGGCCGGGGGCAGGAATTAAAGGGTATCACAAAGTTAAGTATGTATTATTTCATGAAATGTTTCAGTTAAAGATTTCATATTCAGTCATGCGCAAATATACACACACAAACACACGTGTTCTGGGTCATGATGTAAAAAGTTATTTTTATTATGACTTGCAGTCAAAAAAGTTTGAAATACATCGGTCAATGGAGACCACCAAAAATAATAAACATGGAGCTTCCACGAAAAATAATAAACATGGAGATTCCTGGTGTTAATGTCAATAAGGATCAGTATTGAATGTAACCAATCTTCTGCTATGGAATCCAAGGTAAGCTACAGAGTTCTCAGTTTACCATAAGCACTTAGGTTTTACTTTTTTCTCTTACCCTACACTTTTAGGCAGGGGCATGGGCAACAGAAGGAAGGAGGAAAACCCCTAGCGGCAATGATTTACTTGGAGTGGTATCATTTTATCTCATTATTTTGAGAAAAGGCATTTTTTAAAAGAGTAATTTCCAGGTGGCTAATTAAAAGGCTTTCCTTCTCCCCCTGTAAAGTCATACTGGTAGCATAAAAGTGAACAGAAATTTTAAGTTGTCATTACAGTTCTGAGATTATAAATGGTCTAAACCAAGGCAGTCTGCGATTTTGTTTTTGGTTTTGCAGAATATGCAACCACAGACAAAGAGAGTGTGATCTTATCCTAATCTACTTTATCTGCCTGTAAAAGGAAGATGATTGGAATTATCCTATGGAGACTGAATCTGTCATCTCCATTTGTAAAGATGCTATACAATCATTTTCTCCAATCAACCAGCACGACAAGACAATGTTTGGCTTCTGACTTTCAAGAACTCAATGGTAAGGGTCACTTTAGTTCTGGCACAAGGACTGTTGTGTGCCACCCTAAAGGTACCTCATCTTGGAAGTTTCTTGGTTAGGCCAGGGTTAGCACTGATTTGGCAGATGGATGTAAAATAAACTATCCAGGGCCGGAGACATTAAACACCACGGGTTCTGACTTTGGCACAGGCCTCACAAAGCCTCTGAGAGGACATAGCTTCCTATTTCTTCAGATGTGCAAGAGGGAGGTTAAAATAAGTTACTTATAGGGCCCTCCCTGAAATAACTAATTTGAATGCAGTTCTGAGATTTTTATACGGTTTGCTCCGCAACTTTATCTATTAACTCCTTTAATAACAGCTTGAACTCTTTTTTAATAACTATTTCTGTCAGTCTCCTTTACAAACCACCCCTCAGACATCCAAGGTTCCATTAAGCTCACTCAGCCCAGATACTTTAAAAACATAAAGTAAAATAAAGCTAATAAGGAACAAAATTTAAGGCTTTTTCTTTTATTTCAGCCAAGGAATGATGCATGCTACAGATTAATCTTTACTCTTCCCCACTTGGTTTTTCAAAGAACACCACCATTTCAACCCCCAACGAACATGGCACTTGTTTGTTTCTTCCCCCTTCTAATTCATTCCAGATTTTCAAGTGTTTTTCTTCAGTAACGCTGCTTCTCCCGTAGTTCAGGTCTGCTGTCTGGCTCCATAGTAGCTAAAGACTCAATTAGGAGCACTCTGCATTCAGATGTCAAACATTCCCACTGTTTAGATTCTGCATGAAAAAAAACACAAAACAAAACAAAAAGAAAAAACCCCAAAGAATCCTTACACAACAAGCAAGAAAAAAAATTAAAAATATCCTATCTCCCAAATAAATACAAAGCAACTTTTGATAACAGATGAGTACATAATGATTACAAGTTCAACAGGTATCTCAAAACCTAATTCTTGACAATAGCCTACAGGCACATCAGGGAGTTTCCTCTCCTTCCCGGGGTATGAGTGGGAGAAAGAAAGAACTACACTGAAGCATAGTGGGAAGAAGGAATTATCAAGGCAAGGCACACAGTAGCAAAAAAGTCATTTCAACACCATTGCAAGGCCACTTCATAAGATATGGTCAGTAAAAAAAAAAAAAAAAAAAAACTTGTAAGAAATTTCATAATTGCAAGGTCAGATGAGGTAGATGAGTGTCTCCCTTTTCTTTAAGGAAAGCACCTGAGAATACATACACACTGAAATTTTTAGAAAATAAAGTCTATCAAATAGTAAGTCTTGTTTTCAAGGTTCTGCCACTTTCTAGCAATGTGGCTTCAAGCAAGTTTAGCTTGCCTTCAGCCTCATTTTCCTCATCTGGACTATATTAGTACCTGTCTGCCAAACTCAGAATTCGGTAATATAACTAAGTGCCTAGTTCTTTTATCTCAACAAGGAAAAAAGGGATTGGGGAGATGTTTAGTGTTACTGAGTCTAAAAGTTCTGTTTAACGGAGCTCTAAGAGAGGTGTTTAAATTGCTAAGACAAGACATAAAAGTAGAAAAGAGCAAATACACAAGGTTGCAGGAAAAACGGTTCCATCTTCTACATTCTTAATCCATGAAATTAAAACAATTTGAGAGAGAGAGACAAGAAGAGGGTCCTCCTTTTGAAATCCGTAACAGATACACCACTGGAGAAAATGCTAACAGTTTCCCCCCCGCCACCGCTACCAACCCCCTGATAGACAATCAGAAGAAAAAGGGGTTGGGGGAGGAGAAGATTAAGAAAATTGCTACTATCAGAGTTGATGACTCAGGTAGATAACTGTTAAAATGTTTTTCCAACTCCACTTTTCAGTGTGTCATTCTGCTTATTTGCATGTACACATGCCACTGCCAACCACTTCCTGTAATTAACCAAGATTAAATCATGATTCATGATGAAAACAAAAACGTTTTTACTTTAAGACAACTATAGCTTAACAGCATATTAAGAAAATATAAATTTAAAGAGTACTAAACTTAAATATTTAGTAAAATTTAATAGTTTTGGCTTTGTCCATTCTTATTCCATGTGCATACATACTGATTTGCATTTCAGAGTATATGCTTAGAGTATAAGCAAAAATGAAACAAAAAAATTCTAAAACATACGCCCCATGGCTTTGTGGTCCTCCAGTCAGAACTATCAAGAACTTACCTTCAAGTTTTTTAAGTAGCAATTCTATCACAGATAAAGCTTCTGTTCTCACAGATGAGTAGGTCTTATTTTCTAAAAAGAAAAATCAACAGTTCATATGGCATGCCTGAAAAACACAACCTCCAAGATTAAATTTGTGCTACTGAAAGAAAGATGTCCAGAATTTACAACTCTAGGAAAAGGTACATTTAGTTTTTTTGTTTTTTTGTTTTAAAGGAAGCTTCCCTTTGCTAATTATCAACAAATACTTGAAATGTGCTAATATCCATAGTCTTTACTTTGGGAAAACAAAACCCTGCCAGCCAAGTATACCAATCACCACAACAAATGGCAATATTTAAAAGATCCATTTTGAAGTGGGATATCAAAAAACAGTATCTCAAATACAAAATCTTCTTCACATCACGTAAGAACAATTTAGGTCTGCATGACCCTCCTCATTTTACCAAAGAACATTATATGACCCAGTATTTAGGCTCATCAGGGACACTTGGAACCCAGCAAAGGTAAGTCTCTTGGCTGCCAGTTCTTTATCCATAAAAGCATGTTACTGCCAACAATGGCAACCGAAACATGCTTCCTTGGCATTCACCCTTTGACATGGCATCTGGTTCACAGTGAAACTGTCTACCAAAAAAATCAACACACAACCAAGCCCAAAGCAGGGTAGACATGAGATGAACCTATATCATCTTATTATGCTACAAAGTACAGAAGTGCTACAAGGAACACAGGACTGTCAAAGGACACAGGAGTCAGCTTGAAAGGGCTTCCACTGGCCAAATCTGGGACAGTTTGAGTAACAAATTAGATTTAGAAAAATAAATTATAAACCATCTAAAGGGGGAAGAAATCCATGAATCAATGCCAGTAACAGATAAATATGCTAAATCTAGAGAAGAAATTTGAAAGAAGAGAAACAGATTATTTGAATGATCTTAAGGTCTGTTCCCACAGGCTACTTATTAGTCACAAAAGGAAAATACAGTAACTATCCAGTAGAGAAAACTGATAATACCTTGACCAGGTAATCGAAATTAACATCACAAATGATGACAGATGGACACTGTGTGCCTCTTATTGTGAGAAGGACACATCACTTATGTAATTATCCCAACTGGGAATTCAAAACCTGGATCTAATCATGAGAAAACATCAGGCAAACACCAAATGAGAAACATTCTGTTTTTTTTTTCAGAAAGGGAAGTCCAGGGGACTTTATTCTTCAAAATTGTCAATATCGTAAGACAAAGAAAGGCTGAGGAAGTGTTCCAGATTGAAGGAGACTAAAAAGATATGACAACAAAATTCAATAAATAATCCTGAACTGGAGGCCAAGACAGGCAGATCACTTGAGGTCATGAGTTCGAGACCAGCCTGGTCAACATGGTGAAACCCTGTCTCTACTAAAAATACAAAAATTGGGAAGCTGAGGCAGGAGAATCACTTAAACCTGGGAGGCACAGGTTGCACTGAGCCAAGATGGCACCACTGCACTCTGGCCTGGGTGACAGAGCAAGACCCTATCTCAATCATCATCATCATCATCATCATCATCATCATCATCATCCTAGACTGGATTCCCTAATGGAGGGGGAGGAAAAAAAAATCCTATAAAGAACATTACTGGCTGGGTGTGGTGGCTCATGCCTATATCCCCAGTACTTTGGGAGGCCAAGGCGGGTGGATCGCTTGAGTTCAGGAGTTCAAGACCAGCCTGGCCAACATGGTGAAACCCCATCTCTAAAAAAATACAAAAATTAATTAGCAGGCCATGATAGTGGACACTTGTAATCCCAGCTACTTGGGAGACTGAGGCAGGAGGACTGCTTGAACCTGGGAGGTGGAGGTTGCAGTAAGCCGAGATCATGCCACTGCACTCCAGCCTGAGTGACAGAGCGAGACTCTGTCTCAAAAAAATAAAAAGAACATTACCGAATCAACTGAACAAACCAGAAAATGAACAATAAACATCTGCTTTAAAAAACTGCATCCATGTTTACTACCTAAAATTGACAATTGTACTGTGGCACACTAAATAATTGAGGACAAGGGGCCTGATGTAAGAATATACTTTCAAATGGTTCAGGAGAAAAACATGTATATAGAAGTCCAAATGACAACGCAAATGGCACAAAATGTTAACAGATGATACAGGGTAAAGTGTATACATACTGCAGAGTATTATATGTACTGTTGTTGCAACTGTTCTGTAAGTTTGAATTTACTTTCAAATAACAATTTTGTAAAAATACTTGATGAAGGTTTTTCTAAACTGGATGCTAAAATCCTGTTATAGTTTCAGATTTAAATGTTCCAGTTAAGGGGTACACATGGAGTATATTAAGTAGCGGAGTCCAGTAGTTGTTTCAGAAATTTAGTTCCTAGGAGAAGATAAGAAATATTTGAAGCTCAGCTCTTTAGCTTTAAAATTAGGACTCCCCCCTCAGTTTAGTTTACTACACTCACCTAAAGAATATGTGATTGATTTACAAGTTTCAAGCAGAATTTCAGCCAAAGCCTCAGGATCTGCATGTTCTTCTTCCAAAAGCATTAACCTATACAAATCAGAAAGCAAGGTACAAATGCTAATTATTAAGAAACAGTCTAAAACTTTCCTGTCACAATTTCTATTTGTATGTATCACTGTCACTTTAGCTACTAGTTTTTAAATGTATAAAAATTCCATTGATTATATATAAAATGCTGCAGGGGGGAACAAAATTCAAAACTGAACCATGAAGCAATTTACCCCTGAAAAAAGGCATTCATTGATTGCAGCACTCCTAGCTGCACTTTCCACGTGCTGAGTTTTAGCCGTTCACACATCAATTTGCACAGCTCCTGACGATAACAACCTGGGGAAAAAAAAACAAGGTGGGGACAGAGCAGAGGAGAGTATAAAAGAGCGAGATAGAATACATGAGGGACAGACAGAGAGAGCAAGAGAAAAGGAGAGGGACAGAGAAAGAGAGAAGGTGGGGAGGACAAGAAAGAGAAAAGCAGGAGAAAGACAAATAAAACATAAATACTTTTAATTAAAGCCACTGAAACTTCCCCCAAAACTTCAGCATGACTTTACACTCAATCCCCAAACAAATTTCCTTGATCAGAAACTGCCCCCACAAAGCTGCAATATAATTGTTCACAAATATTCACTTTCAAGGCATATGATCCTCCATGGAACCAAGAAAGCACTTTAACCATACTCCCTTTGCCCCTCAAAACTCCCTGAATGACAGCCAAAGAAAGAACTCTGGAGGCCAGGTGCTCCTCTCTAGATGCTCACAAGCTTCTGCAATTTGCAGGTTTACCAAGAGTCAACAGTGCTTTATCATAAACCTGTTATGCCAACTGCAAATGTTATTATAACTATATAATTAATATTATGCCAACTGATGAATCAGCAGAAAACTCAACAAAGAAGTTATTTTTAATTACTGTAGGATTTAGCAGGGTTCAAACAAATGTAAAGATAGGGGGAGGAAATAAAAAATCTAGAATTCTGCACTAGGATTGCCTCTTAAGAGCTTGAACTTTCCTTCTCTGTTTTAAAGAAACAAAGCCCAGAAATTGTAAATATATATGAGAAACCAATGGGTGACAATTCTTAAAGAAAGGCCTTGGTTCTCAATAAATGCACATTTCTGTGTCTTCTGTTAAAACAAACTGCTTTATGTTTGTATCATGTTTCTCATATACTTCCCTACTTTAATTTTCTCTACCTATCAAAGAAGAGTTAGTAGTCTTTATGGTGTCATACTAGTGGACTTCCACTGCAGTCTATAACATAATATTAAGAAATAAGACCACTTACAAATTTGTATCTTCTGAGAAACCCTTCCTATAAACATAGCAAATATATAAGTTCACAGAAAGGATGGCAGGGCTCAAAGAGAACCTTAACTCTGACTCTAGACATAGCTAATCACAAATAATCAATAATACCTTTCATAACATTCAATATTGTCACTGGGCATGGAGGCTCATACTATAATCCCAGCACTTTGGGAGAGGGGCAAAGTGGGAGGATCACTTGAGCCCAGGAGTTTAAGACTAACCTGGGCAACATAGCAAGACTTCACCTCTTAAAAAAAAAAAAAAAAAATTAGGTGTGCGTTGCGGCACATACCTGTAGACTCAAATACTTGGGAGGCTGAGGCAGGAAGATCCCTTGAGCCCAGGAGGTAAAGGCTGCAAGGAATGCACTCCAGCCTGGGCAACAGAGCAAGACCCTGTCTCAAACAAAGAATACTAAGATCTTCAGTGGGATGCACTGTAGGACCCAACACACAGCAAACTTAACAGCTAGCATCATCACTTCTTGGCCTTCTGGCTAAGATCAAGTGTAGAGGGTAGCATCATCCCAAGGTTAAGGCCCTGTCAGAGGACTCCAACCTAACTGCCACCTCATCCAATAATAAAGGTTTACTGTTTAATCTTTGGGAAATACATGTCCAATTCTGAAAATCGTCCAAATAGTAATGAGTTTTTCAATGAAACAGGGATTTTGCTTGCTTACTGAACACTTGGTAACAAGGCCATTCATTTTAGGACAAAGAAACCCCATTAATTAACTTTGTGGATTCCTCAGAATACAGCTATGATCATCAAGAAGACAAGCAGAACTCTTCTATCTATCAAACTATCTGCATAAAATGTATCATGGTTATTATAGGTGGAACTGTGCCCCCAAAATTCTATGTTGAAATCCTATCCCCCCAGTACCTCAGAATGTGACTGTATTATTATTAAACAGAAGACAGGGCCTTTAAAGAGGTCATATGAGTGGGCCCTAATCCAGTGTGTCTGGTGTCCTTATAGGAAGAGGTGATTAGGACAGAGACACCAAAGACCACGTGAAGACACAGGTAGAAGACAGCCATTCCCAAGCCAAGGAGAGAGCTCTCAAAGAAATTAACCCTGCTGACGCCTTGATCTGAGACTTCTATCCTCCAGAATTGTGAGAAAATAAATTTCTGCTAAGCCACCCAGTCTGTGATACTTTCATACAGCAGCCCTAGCTGCAATGGTACAATGATCAGTGAGATGATACGCTCATGAAGACATAAAATTTCCACTGGATAATTCTCATTACTAATCAATCAGGCTGGATAAGAAACAATAACTATAACTTGTCATACAGAAAATCTTTGCTCTCATTAAGTAACCTCTGGTTACGGCACTTCTTCAAATGTGGTTTCTGGTGCTTACGTTGGGTCTCTGCATTTCGGGGCCAGGCTTTGCCCAGGCTTTCAAAGGCACCCAGCAGATATTCCAGCTGGAGCTCCTTTTCCTTCTCATTCTCATCTTCATTTTTGGTTGTCTGGACTCCACTGCTTTCAAGTGAGTTCTAGGATATATCAAAGAAAAGAAAAGAAAATTTATTATTTTCTTTTTCAAAGTTACAGGTATACTATTAAAGCTATCAGGTTACCAGAGCAGGAGACGTTAACCAAGAGTTAAATGGTAAATTCTCTACCATAAGCTTCCCTATTTACAATAAGAATTTATAACCAGAATACTGTCTCTCTAATAAATGTAGGAAATACTTTACAGGAATCTGTAAACAAAAACTAAAAAATACTGCATATGTAGACTTTTGAGAATAATATAAGAAGACTTATGTTAGAATCAGATATTAAAGATGGAAGAAACTCAGTTAATGATCTAAATCCAAACTCTTTTCTTAATAGATAGGGAAAGAGAGGCTAAGAGAAACAACTGGTCCAGCTCGCTGGTGATGCAATCAACTTGAAAACACAAGTCTCCCAAAACCATATCCTATTACTATATTTGTAATGGAAATTATTTAAATAGCTTTATTACTGAAAGAAAACAACTGCAAATTTGCAGCAATAAGAAATAAGAATGTTACTTAAAATATTTCATGTTTCACAAATAAATAGATAAACTATACTCCTTTTTCGGGAGGACCAGTGCCCAAATTTAAAAAATGAGTATTCTATTTTCCACATGAAACCTGAGTCTTTTTTTGACCCAAATCCTCCACTATACGGCAGACGCAATTCACATGGCACACTGAGCTTCTTGTCTTTAGGATGGCTAGGGTGGCTTCTGTATATGCTTGCAAGGAAAAGCTGATTATGACAGAAACTGTTCATTCACTACCAAATCCACCCTCCCCTTCTCCCATGGAAGGCAAATGGACACCCAGAATGAAGACTCAGTCTGCTGCCAGGTGTGGCTAAGTACTGACCAACGGGATGGATATAAGTGAAAGTGCTGTCTAGCAGTGCCCAGGAACTCTCCTCAAGAGAGAACTGGCATGCCCACTATGATCCTTCATCCTTGTTTCACCTCCTCTGCATTCCTGCCTGGAACACAAACAGACTGTGGACCATGAGGCCAATGACCACACCCTAGAAATGGCAGAGCTGAGAGCTATAAAGAGGCAGAATACCTGAATGCTTTGTGACACTCCCAACGCTATGTGAGAAACAAACGTCTATCTTGTTGAAGGCCATATTTTGGAATTTCTCTACTACTTGCAGCTAAACTAATCCTAATAATTAGGTCATAAGGGAAAACAATTTTTTTAACTTTTTCTTTTTAAAGTATAAACCAGAACTGAGGATACAGGTGGTATTACCTTCTTGATGAGAGGTATGACAATGTCAGAAAACTCCTGGAATCTGTCTTCTTTGGTGGCCTTCAAGACATCAGCTGCACAGCTGATTGCTACAATCTTGTATTTGAGATTCTCTTTGTTACATTCCTTCAGAACAGCTTGAAGAATTTCATTTGTGCTAGGTTGATTGGGCACAGACTTTTCCAGCTCTGCACTGCAGGATCCACAAAAGCATCAGAAGTTAATAAAGGCTGCAGCTTTCAGGTTCAGTTTAAGAAATGGCATCTTCATTGAAAGGACATTTACCTGCAAGCTGTCACCACACAGGCAATGGCTTTCAACAGCTCTTCCTACGGGGTTGAAAGATGAATACTATTAAGCCCAAACGTGTCATTTATACTCTCTACGCTATGATTACAATTACCTTAGGAATTCTTATAACTATGACAACAAAAATTAACAAGTCACCATATCTTTAATGCACAATTTTAAGCACATCCACCAAGTTTTACTCTAAACCATGGATGCAGGATAATTATCTTCATCGCCATTTCATAGAAGCCTAAACAGCTGATTTGACCAAGGTCTCACAGACAACAGTGTCAACCAGAGAATGAGAATGATGTCTAACTCCTTGTCCAGTACTACTTCAGTGCTACATGAGCCACTACTGACCTTACAACATAAAGATCATTATGCTGCCATAATCTCATGTTCCCCACTGAGTGTTCACTGTAAGAATCCTACTATAGCCCTCGTGTAAAAAAATAACTGTTACTAATTCATAGGTCCCAGAGATGGGCATCTTCAGCCCCAGGTTTAGAAGCAGCCCACCTTGCTACTCTATTTCACATATGCCCAATCCTGATCTGTTCATGAGGTCAACAGGTACAAAATGAGGACAAGTTGGTTTAAGATATAACTTGGAAGGCTGAATATGAAAAATGTCTCTATCTCCAGCATTACTGTCCATTATGCAAGGCCACGTAGGTTACAGTTTGAGAGGAAATACCACAGTTAATCAGGCAAGGTTTACCCAAAGCTTCCCACTGCCTAGGAAATCTGGTTCACAAAAATAATCCATCAGAAGTTACACATAATCAGATTCTTATTATGGAAAATGAAAGATGAAGTCAGAATTCCTTTAACTGGGCATGAATTGTTCCTTTACCTTTCCTGCCCATGTTCTTCCAGCCAGGCCTTGCAGCAATGCAGTCAGTATCATTCCCAGATATGGAGGTACTAGAGAGCTAGTTTGTTTTGCAATTGATGCCATGGCAACTGCACCCTGGGCTTTCATTTTCCAGGATTGAGACTGTAAAGCCTTCTGGGTAATAGTAATCAACTCCTGCAGGTATAATCGAATGCCACCAAAAGAACCTGGGTTATAAAAAGGAAAATTAAAACAACTTTTAAGTGACAAGAAAAATTAACTGATTTTTCTAAGTCTGAAAAAATGTCAGTGACCAACAGTCTAAAAGCAGTGATTCTCAACTGTTAAAACACACCACTCTCTCAAAGGGTGAGAAAGTGTATTGGTGGTATGCCTTATTCTCACAATAGTAGAACTTCATGAACTTCAGTGCTCACAAGAGGTTATCACACAAATGGGCATCATCCATTAATATGTGACAAGGTGACAAACACATTTAGAAAACGACTCAAAAATAATACTCTAAGGCCACATAAATTCACACTCTCAATTAAAAATGTAAAGCTCTCCTTGCTCACAGAGTTTATATTCTCTCATGTGGGCAGTGATGAATGAGTAAAGACAAAAATCCAGAGTGCCAACCTTTGGAACTCAGCAATTTGGATGAATTTAAAACTAAATGGAATGCATGTTGTTAAGGCCCTGGGAAAGTAACTTTAGAGGAGTTTATAAATAAGGAATGCAAGTAAATGCACTGACATTTATTGTGATATAGCTGTGATTCCTAAAGAGCAGGTTTAACTCAGGCACCACTACTAACCAGGTACATTTTCCTGCCACACTTCAGTCCATAAGTTACATTCTTCTTTTTCAGATTTCTCCTCATCAGCAATTTCATGCATGCCTAAAAATGCCAGAGGTAGGACTTCTTTTGCATGATTCTTTAATACATCAGGGCTGTATCGTCCAATAGCATGAATAGTCAGAGCACAAGAGGTCTTGTAGATAGGTTCTGAAAGGAGAAACCAAAATCTTTATGATATTTATTGTTTTTAAGGGTAACTGACATAAACAGGCTATTGTTCGACCCATATAATAGCAAAACAAAAAGCAAACAGGTAAAATCAATTAGAAATATTTCCAGAAGGCTGGGTGTGGTGGCTCACAGCTGTAATCCCAGCACTTTGAGAGGCCAAGGTGGGCAGATAGCTTGAGCTCAGGAGTTTGAGACCAGCCTGGGCAACATGGCAAAACCCCAACTCTACAAAAAATACAAAAATTAGCCGGGCATGGTGGCATGTGCCTGTAGTCTCAGCTACTCAGGAGGCTGAGGCACGAGAATCACTTGAGCCCAGGAGGCTCAGGATGCAGTGAGCCGAAATAGCACTGTTGCACTCCAGCCTTGGCGACAGAGCCAGACACTGCCTCAAAAAAAAAAAAAGAAAAGAAACAAATGTTTCTAGCAAAGCACATAAAATCATAGAGCGTAAGACCTAATTTGTACTGTTTTACTGGGCTGTTAACATCTAAACTTAAAATCACATAAAACAGAAAAACAAAGGTACCTTCTTTCTCCATATACCAGCCACTGAGCTTCTGCAGGAGTTTTTCAGTGCTGCTATCCCGTGAGGTCTGAAAAGGAAACAATCCTAGGTATTTCTTTATAACTGTTTTATTTAACTAAGTTTATTAACTCAAAGAGTTTTATTTAACTAAGTAAGAAATTTAACTCACCCGAACTAAATGGCCCATGGCAAATGCACAGGACTTCTGAATCACACTGTTCCGATCTGTCAGGCCACTAAGCAAAGCACTCATAAGTTTACCTACCAGAAATAAAGAGAAGAAAATCTCATACTTGGTTTACCAAATGTTCCACTCTGTTCCCAGAACCCAAACAAACCTAACCCTGTAATTAACATCTGATTTACTCCACAGTTTAGCTCTCTGAATGTTTTATTTATATATCCATTTGCTTCCTTTCACCTCATATAAGTTAAAATGAAACTGTGTCTAGAATATCGTGGAAAATGTTGCAAAAATGAGAGCCAGGTATATAAAGAACATTAGCCCTGTGCAGAAGCCAATCTAAGAAGAGTAAAATGCTGATGTAAAATCAGCTATCAATAGTAAGTCAGTCCTATGGAATAGAGGATCCTTTTGCCTCCTTAAAGCACTAAAAAATAATCAAATGTTTATGAACAGTGAAAAGTTGTTAAACTTGATAAACTCTCCAACTCATGCAGACAAAGAAATGAGGGGATCAGGGGGACTGAGGGGAGAAAAAGCACACAGCATCACAAGCAGGTCTGAATAATTATTTTTCCCTTTTTAAAACTCTATCATACAAGACAGGGCCATGCAAAAATATCACCACACATCATTTGACAAACTCACCTGAGTAAGGTGTTAGGTCCTGAGGACACTGAGTAGTTAATGACACAATGACACTGGCACAGCCGCCCTATAGGGTTACAAAAGCAAAGGTCTAAAACTGATGGTCACAATGTTCTACCCACCAAACCATTGGCTTAGGTGCCAAAAACTTCAGATACAAAATACATGAAGCCTAATACCCCCTCCAGGATTCAATACAGAAAAAGGAAAACTCTTAAACTAGTAATGCAGAGATGTTTTTCTAAACCTCCAAGAGAAAGATGGGTGATCTCAGACATTGTGAAAAAGAAAGAAAATTGCTTGTCTTCTGGAAAAGCAAAAGATATCATCTTGTTCATCATTGTGCTAACATTTCTATTTCTAGAAATTTAACCAAATATCTTCAGATATACTTTAATATTTTTTCAAAAACTGAAAATAAGTCAGATGTTCCTTGATGGAGTAAAATAAATGATGTTACATCCATACAATGGAGTATCATACGGCCATTAGAAGAGGACACTGCAGAAGATACATGTGCAGAAAAGACTGGAAGGAAACACTCTAAAATATTAACAGTAGTTTTCTCTGTATGGCAAAATTCTAGACAATTTTTATTTTAACTTTCTCTTGATGTATAAATGCTAAAATTTTTAAATACCAGCAAAAGTGTTAATTTTGTCATAAGAAAAAATGTGAGTTATTAATTTGTTGTTAAAAGAGTGGTGGTGTCTGATCCTTCAAACATCTTGAAAACTAACACATTTTTCTATTCAAACATGCTGACCCCTCTGTGAAAAATGCAACTGCCACCTAAAACAATCCAGGCCCTAACAACTGAATGTGCATTTCCATGAACTGCTAATGAATGACAACCCAGAAGGCATGTGCATGGCAACCAGAGAACAGAAATGATTCCACTAAATAAGTTAACACAATACTTACTGAACAGTTACATGTTTTATTTCTTGAACCAGTTATATGTTTTCAGTTATCAGTGCAACCACAGAAACAAAATGGTTAGTGTACAATAATATTAGATTTTATGGTAAAACATAAATTTCAAACATGATGGCTGTCATATCTTTATAGCCAAAACTAATGAAGATACACACTTAACTCTTGAGAAAAGTACACCTACCTTAGTTCCAAGACCTACACCACTTCTGATCAGTTCACACAACCTAGGAACTAGCTCGCCCAGGACGGACACATCAAGATATTGCAGGCACTTTTGAAAAAGAATAAACATAAAGGTAAGCCTTAGCAAAAGTCAGGACCACATCTTTAATTAAAAACTGCCCTTGACAAACGTGTGCCCACTGGATTTGACATGAAGTTGAAAAATCACTGTTTGATTCTGCTCTGATTTCAATATTAAAACCACCATTGTACTACAAACAGAAAAAATTATTCATCAGTGATTCAACACTAAAAACAGACCATAAAAATTAAAAACATCAATTTGCTAAAAAAGAAAATAAATAATGATTTCCCAAGAATAAAGAATCTTTCTGGGCCTACTTCCTCTTTATCAATCCATGTTTAGCATAAAAATCCCAAACTAAAAATTGATCTTCTTCCGTGGGCCTACTCTACCAAACCCCTGTAATAAGTAAATTTCTTAGATGATTTTTCCTATAAATTGCTGGCCTTTATTTTTGAAAATGTAATAACATGCTTTCTATTACTAATGAATATACCTAAATGGTATTCACTAACTGTTCCTATTTCTTTAAATATTTATTTCCCCCCCAATAATCCAACTAAGATATAAAATGTTTAGACAAAATTTTGGTAAGTCCCCCCAGCGGGCACTAAAAAATAGCTACTTCTCTTGTCCAGTTTATCATAATTTTTGGTACATTACAATTTTTTTAGGGGTTGGATCTATACCTTCAGAGTCCTGCTAAAGGTATAGATCTGCTTAGCAAATTAATTTCCAGTAGTTTACAATCACAGCTAACTAACCACTGCAGGGAATGAACAGCAGAGTAACTTTACCAAGACTCCAGGAACTTTAGAAACCAGAAGCTCAGGGCCAGGGGTGGTAGCTCACACCTGTAATCCCAGCACTTTGGGAGGCCGAGGCAGGCAGAACAAGATCAAGAGATCGAGACCACCCTGGCCAACAAGGTGAAACCCCGTCTCTACTAAAAAAATACAAAAATTAGCTGGGCGTAGTCCCAGCTACTCAGCCTGTAGTCCCAGCGAGCCTGTAGTCCCAGCTACTCAGGAGACTGAGGCAGGAGAAACACTTGAACCTGAGAGGAAGAGGTTGCATTAAGCCAAGATCATGCCATTGCACTCCAGCCTGGAGAAAGAGTGAGACTCTCAGAGTGATACTCTCAGAGCAAGACTCCATCTCAAAAAACAAAAAAACAAAAAACAAAAAACAAAAGAAAGAAATCAGAACCTCAAAGTGCCAAGCAGCTCTTTACTGCAAATTCCTTCCTATGATTAAAACAACATATCAACATTGCCCAATCTCTTCACCTACCATTATGTTACCAACTGATTAAATACTTCCAGCTTATAACCTTCCTCGTTCCTCCCAAAGATAACTATTACGCAGAGGCACAACTCTGAACCTTTCTAAATAGGCAGATCAAAAGACTATAGATGTAAATTTATAGAGAGCTCTTAATATGTTGTTGTCCCTTGTAACACAAATTTGAACTAACTGATTCTGTTATTTGAGAAATTATTTATTCCACTTAGTAACGGAGAAGAAAAGAGAACTATACTAAGAAAAAACTGTAGTCACAACAGCTGCTTGACTCATCCCATAAGTCTCCACTTCATTTACTGTAGCCTGAAGACTTTGAAGAATTACACTTTCAGGTAAGCAAACAAACCCTCTTGTTATTATTTAGACACTTACCATGTTAATTGTTTCCATCATCGGAGAGGATTTGGCAGCACTGAGCCGAGCACTATCCATCGCAGCCTGAAGAACATTCAGCACATTCAGTTAATTAGGAATAATCCACACAAACACCCACAAAAGACTTTCACTTCCAAACTAAAGAACTTTTAAAAAATAATCTGTAGCTACAACAAAGGCAAACATAAGTCTAACTCTAATTTCTTTTGACCTATACTTAACAATTTACAGGAGAAGCAGCACCTCACTACAGGGGAGAAATTCAGATAATACTTAAAAAGTTAGCATAGTATGACTCTGGGCAAGTCATCCAGCCTTCTTAAGCCTGAGGTTCTCCATCCACTAAATAAAGGAATTCACTAATTTCCAAGCTTTTCAAAACTGAAAAACGGTAGAAAATTTTCTATGTGTAGTTCTTCAGCTTCGTAATCAATCTTCGTATCTACAAAGGTATTTTAATCCAACAACTATGCTGAAGGAGAGGCTGACACTATCCAGATATGATAAAGGAGAAAAGTAAGGCATACACAAGTGACTTGCCTAGGGCTGCAAAGTTTAGACTAGAATTTATGTTTCCAAATCTCAATTCTTAGTAAACATCCTATGGGCACCCAGGAAGGGGCAAGTCTAGTATTGAAAGAGGGGAAAAATAATGAATGAAGAAGAAACAGCAATATTAGAGGCAAAGGGTAAAGAGAGTAAGTTATTACAGAAGTTTAGGCAAGTTAAAAATCAAACAGTGAACAGAGAGGAAACATGTTATATATGACAGGGGTTTAATAGTTCTAATTTAAAAATATAAATTGAAAAAAAAAGTCAAATAGGCATGGAATATAAACACAATCACAGAAGAAATACAAACAACTAATACAATATGAAAAAGCAATGGACAATGTTAGGAAAAGAAAGTACAAATTAGAAAAATAAGATTCTTGTTATCAGATATACATTATTCAACAGTGCCAAAGGTATGGAGAAAAAAGAACACTTAAAACTTTTGGTGCGGCAAAACCTCTCCATCAAAATTCAAAATCACCTCACTGTAAAACACTACGCATACATTAAAAAGAATAAGTGTATATACAGACATGATATACTGTAAATGTAAAAAGCAAATCACAAAACAACATTCACAGTCTGATACTATTTTTAAATTTGTATGTTTGTTTGGTTTAGTAGCCTATGACTAAAAGGGAATTTTAGAGAAGGCACAGGAAACTTTTGACAGCAGGCACTCCTCAGGGAATTATATTGTGGTGATAGGAAGACCTTCTATGAGAGTACTTTCTATCATTCTGTATTAATTTTTCACAATAAATATGTTTCATCTGCAGTTTTTAAAAAATGACTCTCATCAGAGACTAGGTGACTATATTACACCTAAAAAGCAGAACAACTTTGAGATGCCAAAATTTAGGTGCAATACTCTTTGCTTATAGGGCGGGGGAGTCCACAGAAGGGCTGTGAAGGTACAGATCCAACCCCTATAAAAATTGAAATGTACAAAAAACTATGTTAAACAAATGTTAATTCATTTTTTAGATGGAAGTGTCAGTGTTCATCCAATTCACAAAATAGTGTATGAGCTGACAACCTCTCTCCAAAAAACAGTAAAGCACGGCATGTGGTCGGAGAGGGTGAGTTCTTACAGAGTAGTGAAAGTATCATTCAAATGAACCTCAGTGTATCAACAGGGCTCTTTCCTCATGATACTTACCAACATGCCTGTGCTATCAACTCACCTTTTCTTGCTCTGTCGCCCGGAGGCTCAAATAATTGAGAACTTGGGGCTCCAATACACTTAAGGACTCTAGCAGAGCTGGAATGAGTTTTGGTGCATGTGGTTTCAACATGGCTCCTGCACTTTTGCTGATCTTCACAAGGGTGTTTATGCTACAAACATATGAAACACAACTCCTGAGTCCTTTTAACGAAAGTAAGAAGACCTACAAATCTAACTGTGGGGGATGTTGTGCAGTTTAATGCATTAAAGCATATTCTCACATGCTTACAGAGCCTGGTCTTGGCATTTTTTTTTTTATTAAATAAACTTTCAAGCATATATAGAGGTAGAAAGAACTATAATGAACTAGGAAAAGCCTACCTCATTAATAGTAGGAATAAAATTCCATGCATTTATTTATAGTAGAAATTTATATTTCTAGTGAAATTTTATAGTAGGAATTTATAGTAGGCATGAAATACCATATATGCTCCACCCAGTTCAACAATTAGCAACATTTGACTAATTTTGTTTCATTTATACCTCCTCCTCCATATACAGCCACTATTCCCTCTGCCACTATATTAGTCATGTGATGCATGAGACATTTCAGTCGATAACAACAGACCACCATGTCCAACAGTGGTCCCATAAGATCATACAGGAACCTTAGAGATACTGCAGGTTCTGTTCCAGACCACCGCAACAAAGCAAGCCACATAAATTTTCTGGTTTACCAGTGCGTACAAAAGTTTTGTTTACACTATATTGTAATCTATTAAGAATGCAATAGCAATATGTCTAAAATAAAGTACATTACTTAATTTTACAATATCTCTTTTTTTTTTAAGCCTATGGCACCCAGTATTCCCAGGCGGTCTCCCCATCCAAGTACTAACCAGGCCCGACCCTGCTTTGCTTCCGAGATCAGACGAGATCGGGCGCATTCAGGGTGGTATGGCCATAGACAATTTTACAATATCTTAATGCTACTGATCATCTCAGCTTTCAGCAAGTCATTATTTTTTTTGCTGGTGGAGGGTCTTACCTCAATGGTGATAGCTACTGACTGATCAGGGTGGTGTTTGCTGAATGCTGGGGTGGCTATGGAAATTTCTTAAAATAAGTCAACAATGAAGTTTGCTGCATCAATGAACTCCTCCTTTCACAAAAGATTTCTTTGTAGCATAAGATGTGGTCTGATAGCATTTTACCCACATTAGAACATCTTTCAAAGTTGGAGTCAATCCTCTCCAATCCTGTTGCTGCTTTATCAACTAAGTTTATGAAATATTCTAAATCCTTTGTGGTCATTTTAATAATGTTCACAGAATCTTCACCCTGTATTAGTCACCACCTGCATTAGCCCCTAACAAGGCAGTCAGCCTGGCCTTTGAAGCACTGTAGCCAGGCACTGACTTCTCTGTAGCTATGAAAATCCTACATCATAACTTTTGCCAACAGAAGGCTGTTTCATCTCCATTGAAAATCTGTTGTTGAGTGTAGACACCTTTATCAGGGATCAGAGCTAGATCTTCTGGATAACCTGCTGCAGCTTCTATATCAGCAATTGCTTGCACCTTTATGTTATGGAGACAGCTTCTTTCCTTAAACCTTATGAGCTAATCTCTGCTAGCTTCCAACTTTTCTTCTGCAGCTTCCTTACTTCTCTTAGCCTTCACAGAATTGAAGAGAGTTAGGGCTTGCTCTGAATTTGGCTTCGGCTGAAGGGAACTTTGTGGCTGATCTGATCTTCTATCCAGAACATTCAAACTTTCTGTTAGCAAAAGCCTGTTTTACTTTCTTACCATTTGTGTGTTGGCTGGTATAGCACTTTAAACTTCCTTTAGGAACATTTCCTTTACATTCACAACTTGGTTGTTCGGCACAAGAGGCCTAGCTTTCAGCCTATCTCAACTTTCAATATTCCTTCCTCACTAAGCTTAATCATTTCTAGCTTTCTATTTAAAGTGAGAGACAGGCAACTGTTCTCTTCACTTAGACAGTTAGAGGGCATTGTGGGGTTATTAATTAGCCTGATTTCAAATTGTTGTGTCTCAGGGAATAAGACACTTGAGAAGAGGGAGAGAGATGGGGAACAGTTGTTCAGTGGAGCAATGAGAACACACACAACACTGATCAATTAAGTTCACCAACTTAAATGGGTGCAGTTCATACAACTCCAAAACAATCACAAAAGTAACATCAAAGATCACTGATCACAGATCACCATAACGGATATAATAATAATGCAAAGTATGAAATACTGTGAGAATTACCAAAATGTGACATAGAGACAAGAAGTGAGCAGACCTGTGGCAACCCTGCATCAAGCAATCTGACTGAACCATCTTTCCAACTTCATGTAATGTTTGCACACCCATGAAATCACCTAACGACACATTTCTCAGAATATATCCTTGTCACTAAGTTACACATGACTGTACTTGAAAGCATATCCCTTAACTAAACTTCAGTATGACTCTCTAAGATACAAAGGCTGTTTATCATAATCATGATACCATTTTCACACTTTAAAAATATTAATGTTTTTTTCATATCAAATATCCAAATTTCTGTTTCATCAGCTTCTTAAAACAGTTGGTTTGTTTGAATCAGGATCCAAGTTCACTCACGCGTTGCAATCTACTGCATTTCTTAAATCTTTTTTTTAACAGTCTCCACTCTCCTCTTTTGTTTTTATTTATTTTTCCTCATTAACTGTATTCCAATCATGTCATTTCACATGTTCCTCTCATCACACACCAGGGCCTGTTGCGGGGGTGGAGGAGTTAGGGGAGGGATAGCAGGGGGTGGGGGATTGGGGAGTGATAACATTAGGAGAAATACCTAATGTAGATGACCGGGGGATGGATGCAGCAAATCACCATGGCATGTGTATACCTATGTAACAATCCTGCCCGATCTGCACATGTACCGCAGAACTTAAAAGTATAATAATAAAAAAAGAAAAAGAAAAAGAAAAAAAAAAACATGTTTCTCTTTCCCCTGTCTGTACAGGCTAAATTGAGTTCACGTTCAATTCTGTAAGCAAATAAACAAAAAGAATCCTTCATAGGCAATGCTGCATGTGTCCTATTTCTCCTATTCTATCACATCATGATGCACTGGTTGTCTTTCTGTGCTGTGAGGAGTGATTGGCAGATTCAGGTCTGGTTGCCCTGAATCAAAATAATGTTCTCATCAGCCTTTCACTCAGTGGATTTAAGGGCATCTAAAGATCATTACTCAGATTATTTTACTGAGGAGAGCAAAAAGTCATAGTCTTAATAGCATCATGCTTTTGTATTTGTTAGGTGAGTCCTTCTAAAAAGAACTTTCTCTCATCAACTACCAACTTGCCATGACATACTGCTGGAACTATTATTAATAATTTGTTCTACTTTTAAGAGTGAAATAAAAATGGAACAGATAAAGTTCTTAGACAGCACTGTAGTTTAAAGACAAACCAAACACACAAACTAGAATCCTACACTATTGATTTTAACTTAAAGTAGCCATGTATTATATTTAAAAGTGTAAGTACACTTTTTAAAAAATATTTCATCATTGCAGGTGGTAAACAGCTTATCTTAAATCTAATAATCTGTGAAATATTACTAAGTGTTATAACGAACAAGCAAGCTCCTGAGGACCTGCAGGGTAACAGGAAGATGTGTTTGTTGGGAGCAGAGGCTGATGACAATAGAACAACACGCTTGACTCAGAATGCTAGGCAAAAACAAGGTCTCATGAGAATGTTTCTGCAAAAATATTCTGACTCACAAGTTTTCACAAATGACCCAACAGTCATTCTCCTAAACCTTTCTCCATATTTTCAAGAATCTAACCTTGAAAGAAACACAATTTCTAGGAACTGAGCAAATCCAACACATCCATTTCATCAACTGATGCACACCTGAGGGCTCGAACTTCTGTCACGGGACTCATCATTCCTTTGTCCAGAAGGCAAGGCAGAAGGGCAGCGATGGTTCTCTGGCCAGCTGCTCCTTTGGCAGGGTCACACATTTTCACACAGACCTCACATACAAAGAGCATGGATGTTAGTGAAAGTGACTGCTCATCTAATAAAGCATTCATCTCACAAGACTTTCCACTTCATATATCCATGAAAAGAATAAGTGAATCTACTTTCTATGATACTATAGAGAGAAAGAGGAATGAGATCTGAGATTGAGTCCTAGGTCTGCCAAGAACTAAACAGAAAATTTGGTAATGCATTTCACTCTCTACGCATCGGTCCTCCAATTTGTGAAATACAGAACAAAATAGATGATGATTAAATGAGACTATATGTAAGAAAACACTTTTAAAAAGGTTTAGGGCTGGGTGCAGTGGCTCATGCCTGTAATCCCAGCACTTTAGGAGGCTGAGGCAGGTGGATCACTTGAGCCCAGGAGTTTGAGACCAGCCTAGGCAATAAGAGAGACCCTATCTCTACAAAACATACAAAAAATTAGCCAGGCATGGTGGCATACGCCTGTGGTCCCAGATCTCCAGGAGGTTGAGGTAGGAGGATCACCTGAACTTGGGAGGTCAAGACTGCAGTGAGTAGTGATCACACCACTGCATTCCAGCCTGGGTGACAGAGTGAGACCCTGTCTCAAAAATAATTAAAATAAAAAATTAAAGAAGGTTTAAAGTGTTATCATCATCATCATCATCATCATCATCAATAACACTGGGTGGCAGCACAATGTAGTGGTCAAGATCACATATTAAACAAGAAAACACCTGTACTTAAAACCTGGTTTTACTGCTTATTAACAATGTGACCTATGGCAAGGTTTGTGTAACTAGAATGTAAACGTTCCTGCTATATCACAAAATCAAGTTCAAGTGGTAGATAATTTAGTTTCAAAAAGCTCTCCAACCTAATAGATACGAAGGGTAGATTTATACATAAACGTAGCAAAAGCAAGAGAAAAGACAAGTGTTGCTTGATCTAATGGAGTGACGTGCTCTTCAGGGTCAAGTCAAAGTTTTATCTTCAGTTCACCATTTAGAGAGACCACGAGTATACTCTGTTCAACATACTAGCACTGCAGTGTTTATAGCACTCACTTTCTCATTCACTGTAAGAGTAGAGAACTACACCATGAAGCCAATTATACTGCAACTAAATGTCATTTCTTATGACAATCAATAAATCATTATTGTCATGGTCACCCAGAACCCTGCCCCACTCCATTCCCAATGTAAGATAGGAGTTTTCACCTTGCTCAGAGTTTTCAGAGCTAGTTCTGCTGCTTTCGTACAGATTCCTAAAAATGACAAAAGTGTGACATAATACAAGTTAGAGAGTTTCACTGTCATTTACTCTACAATTTGCAGTTTAATTGCCTCAGACCCTATAGAGATTGGTGGAAAATCCTACATTTCATATCAGGTTAAAAAAATAAGTAACTTATTAGACTCTTTGCCCATCAAGGAACACATTATCATGCCATGTTATTAATTTTTAAACATTAATTGTAACCTATTTTGACCTTAAAAAAAATTAGCTATTAACAGTTCAGAAACTAAATGTAATTTAAAAGTAAATATATAAAGATCTATGTGAGAATTCTGAAACACTTAAAAGTCTCCAATAAATAAAGCAAAAAGAAAGGTAAAACTGAAGTGCCTAATTTTAATGGTAAAATATCAAAATACCTAAAATTAAGATTGCCCAAGAAAAATCCAGGGGAACTGGTCACATTATTTGGGAATAATTAATCCCATTTACAGAACTGATCAAAATACCACTACTATGTTCAAAACTGTTACTTGTCCCTAATTGAAAAGAATCATGAGATCTCTACTGAAAGAAGGTATATAGGCCACCTTTTTTTCCCTAAGTCTACTTAATTTAGATCTAAGGATACCCAACCTTACAACTTCACAGACACATTAAGACTGAAACTTTGGGGAAAATGTTGGTCTCTTAAAATTATCTGGAAATGGAATTTTGACATATACAACATAAATATTTTAAAAATTCCAATTTAACTTTTTGTATACATAAATGCTGATTTATTTCTATAATACCTTGATATCATCTTGTACTCTAAAAAAGCGTTTCCCAAATTTCTGGAAGTTTATCAATGATGTCATCTAAGGGTCTTCCTCTCAATAAATCATTCAAAGCTAAACAGCTGAAAATTAAAATTTCATTTCAATATATGATGAAGAAGGTCAATACTTTACTATGAAACATTTATACTGAAAAAGAATACAGATTCTGCCTCTAATTCAAGTTATCATCCCCTTACCCCAAAACAGCTTGACTTCTCTCTGGGTCCCTCAAATATGCCATACATATATATATGACGTTTACAATTATAAAATGTTTGTTTCCCACAACTATAATACAATCCCTTTGAGATGACACATTGGTTTTTATTCAACAGTGTGCCCCCAGGGCCTAGCACATTGCCAAGTATACAGTAGGCACCAAATGAATGTAATCTGTATACAGAAATGCTACACTATAAAGTCATGACAGTACAAAAATATACCTTGGTGTCTACCAATTTAACAGGTAATCTTCAACTTTGATTTCATACTTACATGAACTATGACAATTTAGGAAAATCATTGACCAAAGCTTAAAGAAAAATAACTATCGAATGTAGCTAACCAGAAATCATGCTTTTTAGTTTTGTGTTGTTTTGTTTTTTTGTTTTGTTTTGAGTCAGAGTCTCACTCTGTTGCCCACGATGGAGTGCAGTGGTGCGATCTCGGTTCACTGCAATCTCTGCCCCCTGGGTTCAAGTGATTCTCCTGCCTCAGCCTCCCGAGTAGCTGCGATTACAGGCACATGCCACTGCGCCCACCTGATTTTGGTATTTTTAGTAGAGATGGGGTTTCACCATGTTGCCCAGGCTGGTCTTGAACTCCTGATCTCAGGTGATCCACCCACCTCAGCCTCCCAAAGTGCTGGGATTACAGGTGTGAGCCACCACACTTGGCCAGCTTTTTAGCAGTTTTAATTTAGTCCTTTTGCACAAAGTATAAAACCCGGAAATTTTGAAAGGAAAAAAAAATTCAGTTTTATTTGACTAAACTTATATCCTAAAAATGGTACCTGGATTCTCAGACTCGCCACATATTGCTTGTAAGGTTCTTAACCAAATCTTGAAGAATTTCTTTCAAATATTTATCCACCTAATGAAAGCAAAAGGATAAAATTTTAAATGCAAAATCCGTCAATAATCAAATTATTCAACTCTTAACCACACTAGTTAACCACACTTAACCACACTGACCATGTTTCTGTATTTTACAGCCTCCATGTCTCTCTAGGCCACTCAACCCACAAATCCCACTTTGGTTGCTAAAAGCTGTCAGGTGATCATTCTAAAATGTACATTTGATGCTCTTATTTTCCTCAGTGCATGAGAATGAAGTCCAATCACCTGGGCATGCACACAAAGCCTTCCATGACTTGTCCATCCCAAAAAGCATCATCTTCTGTCTCACTTCCTTGGCACATACCACTTCTACCTATAATACCCTTCCCAGGTCCTACTTGCTTGGCTAACTCCTACTTGTCCCTCAAGGTTCGGATTAACCATTCTTTCCCAGAGAAGACTGGCCTAAGTAACCTCCTCTCTGTTCCCGTAGCACCTTCTGAAGGTGCATCACACAAGACCGTACAGTAACTGCACTGTTCCACTATATGGAGACCCTCAAGGGGGTCGAATGCAATTATTGTTCAGGACAGTGCAGTTATCGAGGGACAGCGTCTCAGTCATCATTGGTGCAGTTATTGAGGGACACTGCCTCAATCGTCATCGGTGCAGTTATTGAGGGACAGTGTCTCCCTCATCATTGGAGCAGTTATTGAGAGACAGAATTTCACTCATCATCAGTGCAGTTAATGAGGGACAGTGCCTCACTCATCATCAGTGTAGTTAATGAGGAACAGTGTCTCACTCATCTTTTTAATCCCAGTACCTTACCCAACGCCTAGCTCATGATTGTTCAGAATGAAATATGAGTTTTACTTTTTAAGCCTCTGTTCTACTTAGCAACTTGGTAATAATAACAAAATAATGGTAGACTCAGATTTATACCAATGCTGACCCTCTCAAAATTTATGGCTTTTCCACTTTCATAGGTAGGAAAGGTTTTGTTATCCTTACTTACATGTAAGAAAACCAAGACAAAGAGGTAAATAACAAACTGATGTCTTCCTATGTCTGCTTCTCTCAGCATTCTCCATGGGTGATCTCACCCACAGTGTGGCTTAATCTTTCACTCACAGAGATGGCACTCACATCTCAAGGGCCTAGGCCTGTGTCCTGAGCTCAGACCTACAAAGCCCAATGGCCTGTTAGATCTTGGCTGACCCAGAAGTATCACAAGTTCTCCTGGAGCAAGCAGAACTCATTGAGGCTTAAAGCTGAACCCTCAAGTACCACCATGAATAGGAACACACTCACCCTAGTACCAGATAGGAGAGACAGGAAGGAGCCACATTATAGGCAGAGATTTATAAGACATAGTAAGGATCATGGAATTTATTTAAAATAAGCTGTAAAGCCACTGAAGGATTTTAACCCAAAATGGCACAATCTAATTTGCATTTTTAAAATCTTTTTTGCTACTATGTAGATAATTAAATGAAGAAAGACAAAGAGAAAAAAAAAGATGATGATGACCTGTTCATCAGGAAAGAATTAGCGAAAGAAAAGAGTAGATTCAAGGAATACTTTGGAAGCAGAAACAACAGAATTTGCTACTAGATTCAACTGGGGGTGATGGTGAAACACAGCCCAAAATAAAGTATGACACCACGTTTTCCAGCTTGCGCAAATAGGTGAACAGTGAAAATAAAGGAGGAAGGTCATTTTTTAAGTCCTGTTCTGGGCACGTTGGGTTTATGGTATTCTGAAACAACACTGAAGTGAAAATTTCAAGTAGACAGTTACATACGCAAGTCTAGAGTGCAAGTGACATCTGGACCAAAAGTGTAAGACTGGGAACTTTCACAATAAAAATGACAGTTATAGGTCTTGGAACTGACTGATATAGAGAAACCTCAGAGAGCAAAAGATACTCAGAGACAAGCCCTGAGAAATCTTAATATCTAAAAGTGGATGGACATTCCGACCAGCCAGATGATAGGACACGAAGAGACAAAACAATATGGCAATTGCCTGCTTCCTTGTCTGTCTCCACAACTAACTGAATTCACTGGAGGTGGGATTATGACCCATTCTCCATTGCATCAATAGCCTCTATCCACATTTACTATTCTATTTGTGTGAATATATAATCATTTCCTTAACCATCTGCCCAGTGGACATTTATATTGTTTCCATTTTGGAGATTTCAATAAATGTTGCCATACACGTCTTTGATACCTTGAAAGAAGGAAGAAACATGGAATGAAAGACAATTTATTGGTTTAAACAAGTAAGTATAAAAATAGTAGAAAGGAAGATGGGCACTGGGTTTAAATCTATGCTTGACCTTGGACAATCGACAGTGTTTTCCTAACACGCAGGGATCCACAGATACTTACCATGGATTTGTCAGTGACCAACGCATTCCAAATACTTGTCATGGCCTGTCGTATGCCAAGATTGGGATCAAACTGGTAACGATAAAGTCGAGGAACTAGCTGAGGCAGAAAAGGAACCAACTGCTCTCCAGCTCTGGTAGCAATTACATTAAAACCAAAAGCAGCGCCCTAAAAATAATAATAGGATGAAGTGACTCAGATGCACCCATTATAGTAAAATATTAACATAGCAAAAAATTCTCCCTCCCAAACTTATGCCTAAATACAGGCTGATTTATTGGGCTTTCCAATCAATAGTAGCTTTGTGGGGTTCAGCTTTCTCATCAAGCACAGACTTTCACAAAATGCACTGTATATCATTTGCCACTGTCTGCCAATGTAGCATGTTTGGTTTGCAGGGAAATAAAAAATAATTGTCCCGTGATAGCAACTTACCTTCCTAGAGTTCCACATTGCATGATGGTTAGCTAAATTCATAAATTTATACACCAGATCTGGCTGGCTAAGATCACTTGCCAGAGAACAAAGTTCCTTGTAAGTAGAAAGGCCCTGACTTGGAAACAAAGAAAAGAGGTAGGCAATAATATACTTCTCTCTCTCCAGCCTAAAAATTTACATCATCAGTATTACTAGGACATATTAAAATCAAATTTTCACTCAATTTCTAATACTGAGTTATCTTATCACCATGGACACAGAAAGCCAGGTTGGGAAGAACATAAAAAGTCACCTAATTCAACTAACGGCAATTTCTAAGCCCTTCTACATTGCTGCTGATAAATTACATAAAGGCACGTGTAACTCCATGGAAGTGGTGCCCTCACCAACTGGGGGATGCAACTCAATAATTCTTCATCATGTTACACATAATCTCACATGATCATAAGAGAGTCATTTGAAGACAACATCTGTCTTCCCTAAGTCTTTTCTAAGCTAGACCACCCTAATCCAATTTGAGTCTTGTTAACGTTCCTCTGAACAAATAAAATCGGCTCAAATATCTAATTGTTTTATGTTATTTTGTAAAATGTAAGCACTTTTTTAAAAACTTAGGAGTCTACAAGGAGAATAAGCAGAATGAAAACAACTTCTGACGTGGTAACAGTGCACTGTGGGGAAGGTCAAGGACAGGACACACTGCAGCTTTCTCCTGTTGCAGACAACACTGAAGCAGGCTATGTGTGACACCACAGCAAGGCCCTGCAACCAGCAAAGATTTCCCTAAGGATCCACAGAAATCAAGCATGATTAAATAAAGGTGGTCAAGCTCAAGCAATTTATCTTAAATGCTAAAGTAGTGGCCTCTAAGATAAAGAATTACACCCACCAAAAAACTAGGGGCAGTGGGTGCACTGGCTATGCTTCCAGGTGTCCCCCAAGACTCAGCTGCCTAAGAGCTGACAGTTCTTGGCCTAGTCAGTCTCCCAGAAATGCCCTTAGGGCCTAACATCATGGGCTCCCAAGCAGCAGCCAACCACCAATGGCTGGTCACTGAGGGGACATAAAGGGCCAGGCTCCATGCCTCAAAGCAGAACAACTCCAAAAGGCCACCCCATGCCAGCTCAGTGCTCCTCCAGAGGTTGGTGTCCACTGAAGCAATGGCAACAGTTCAGCTCCTCCCCCCACAGGCCCTGTCCTGCTGCCTCACTGCCCCAAAGTGATCCCTAGGGCACTACCCAATAAATTTCCAACCTAGAAATCTCCATCTCAGAGTTTATTTCCCAGGACACTCAATTTAAGACATGAGCCCTTTCTTCCATATAAGTTTTCTTCTTCCACCAATAGATAACATTTCCTAAGAGGGTAGAAATCAACTTCATGACTGCTCTATTTACCAGACTAATAAATAGATAACATTTCCTAAGAGGGTAGAAATCAACTTCATGACTGCTCTATTTACCAGACTAATAAATACATATATATATTTAAAGATGTTTACCATAACTGATTGATGAATTTAGCATACTTACCCATCTGGTGTTTTGCCAAGAGCTCCCCCTTGGAATACCACCGTCTCTCCAGAAACTTCATGTTTAACTCTAAATCGAAACAAGAAGAATTTCAATAAGCTTAAAGCTTTTCATATCAACATTCAACTAGCCAATACAATTCATTGACAAAGTGATGAAACTGAACTTCCTATCAAGCATTTACTGTGTATAAGATATAAAAGTCCTTTCCATCAGGCTGCAAATATTGTACAATGAATCCAGAATGAACAAATTAACAGATGAAAAAGACATTCCACATAATTTGCACCGAATTCAATGAGGTGACAACATGAAAAACTATACTTCCTACAAGGCAGGCAACATAAAGCAGCAACCCCTTACATGGATGATTTCCCCCTCATACTCTTCACAGATTAGACTATGAATGATATGCAAGCTTCTTCTCTGCATCTTAACTTCCATTTAGCCAACAGTAATTACAGCATTTTTCTAATCCAATGCATTAATTATCTGAGACCATTAAACTTTCAAAGCTTGACCTAGTGACATGCTCCTCAAGTTAACAGTGTACACTGGAATAACTGTGCTATTCACAGCACAATAACTACGGACTTGCAATTTAGAAAAGCCTTCGTAAACGAAAAAATGGAAAGCTGAATTCTCCTTCTCCAGCATATTCTATGTGTATAGACTTGCTCTATGGGTTTGAATCTAAAATTTTCAAGTTCACCATACCTTTTGCCAGTCATAAGTGTTTCTACAAGTGTAGAAACCAATTCCTGTTGATCTTGTTCATCGCCTAGTTCATAAACCAACCCAAGGCCTTTTGATGCAACATCTTGGCTAAGTTCTACAATAAAAGCAGACAAGATTGTATTACTTTAAAAAAAAATTATCTACTTGCTATGAAATCAAAATTTTTAAAAAGTTATGTTGACATGGACCCAAAATGTTATCAAAGTAAAGATATAAAAACAGAATCAATCTGCCTATTTTGTTTAAAAAAATAATAATAATACTAAATCATTTCAGTGGACATGGCACAAGTTACTGTAAATGAGAACCACATTCATAGAGATCCAGTTTACAAACCTAGACAATACTGATGGACCTATACAGTGTCACTGGACAGTGCAGTGACAGATTATCCACAGACTGTAAAGTCATACACATCAGAGAGAAAACAGCCTCACAGGACTTCAATACACTCACACCTAATTTAAAAGTCAACGCAAGACCATATATTTAAAACAAGTTATAAAACAAAGCTACTAGTGAAATGTTTAACACATATACATTCACTCTCTCCTAGCTTAAATCGGAGAGGAAAAGTAACCAGAAGTACAAAAAAGCTATTAGGAGAGACACTAATGTTAAAGAAGGCCTCAGCTCCATTTTTAAATGCAGATTGAGAAACATGTTCTAATGTATAAATATATAAATAAATAAGAACCTAAGTTTCTGTGTCCTAACTAGAAATTTTGGTTTTTAAGTCATTAACATAATGCTTACCCTTACTATTAATAAATAAGGTTTGATAATTTGTTTTAAACACATTGCTCAAAAAAGCTTTCTTTTATGTTCATTAACCCAGGTTTTTCAACATTTAAAATACAAGTTCGATTAAGTTTAGAAATCAAATATTTACCAACAACCTACCATCATTTTCTGATAGAACTGAAACAAATGCACTTTGAATTTCTTTAAGATGAGACTGAAAGAAGAAAAAAGGCATTACAACACTGAAACTCTACCTCTTTGAGAGAATAAGAGTGTTGCTCTGACCGTGTACAAAATTTGTAGTCTTATTATCCCAGCCAGTTACAATCGTTGTTTTGTTCTCATCTTTACAAGTGGCCCAAATCACCTGGAGCTGCAACACTTATAGTCTAACACATGCAAGCTGACCATTGGTCCAACTGAGCCTCCTCATCTCAAGCACTTCTGACTTTATAACTTCAAGTTTAGAATCATCTTCCAGCCTATATATACCATTCATTCCTTCATGTACAATGTATTTCAAAATATCTACTATTGGTTAATGACCTTCACCCTCATATGCTTTCCTTGCTGCTTATAATACTGTGGTTTCCAAAAGGGCTGACCACATACAGCATGGCTCACCTTCACTTCTTTGTGGGTATTTAGCTTCCTCACAAGGGAAAGGAGCCAGATACAGGCTGCTTGCCTCACATGTGGGTTGGGGCTGATGATATGTTTACTTAAAATCACATCCAATACCCATGGAACCACATCATTCACTTTGGCTCCTGGGGAAAAACAAAGAAAAATAAGAAAGAATTAAAATAATTCAACATAGTTTCCTGAAAAAAATTAAATTTAAAACATTTACTCAACATAACAATCCTATAACATATTAAAGTCCAAATGACTAAGGTGTTTAAAGTTGCTGAAGGAATCAATAATTATTCACTCTAGAAACTAGTGTAAACAACATTACATTTCAAAGGTACTCAAGTAACTTTTTAGTTCCCTAGAATGAAAAATTATCCCTACTCTCTCTAGTGTCAGCAATTTTTCTTTGTCTCCTAGATCTTTCTCATCTTCCATCTAAAAACTAACAAACATCTTTTGCACTTACTTTCCTCCTCCAGCTACCATACTGTTTTTCTCCTTTATTATTCCAGGGTTTCTGAACCTCAACACTACTGACATTTTGGCTGGATAATTCTTTATTGTAGAGAGCTATGCCACACACTGCAAAATATCTGGCAGCATCCTTTGCCTTCACCAACTAGAGACCAAGAGCACCCACCATCCCCAGTGTCTAGACATTACCAAACATCCTCTGTGGGGCAAAAATCTCACTCCTACAGTAACAAGCATAGTTTTACAGTAAGACCCTTCAAAATAGTTGTCTAAACTCATGTTCAAACTTTGCCCTTCTCTTTCTTGAGCCCACTCCCAATAAGCCTTTTGCCTTCTCTTCTCCATGGACATTATTCACAGTAATCACGAATGACTTTCCTGTTGCTAAGTCCAATGACTGTTTCTCAATTCTCACCTTAATTGATCAATTGGCTGTACATGACATGTTCAATTCCCCTCCACCCCTCATCTCTTCACAGCTCCTCACTGATCACACTATTCTAGCTCTCAGAGTCAGAATCCCTTCTTTTAATACCCATGACCACAACTCTAGCTGCCAGCAGTTCTGCTATCTGGGCAAATACAACTACCAAACCAACAAGTCCTTACTCAAGTCCCACAACATGCCCAGGATAACATGTAGTGATGCTAAGATGGCTAAGACCTGAGCCCTAACTGGCTTCTCAAATGCTGTTCATTCTATTCACAGCAAGACTGGTACACTGCAACCAACAACATCCAAAGGCTGAGTAGCACTCAGATGAGAATGACACAGAACACGCAAGACCAAAATTCACATCAAAGTTTCATCATCACCCCCCTCTCCACAGTATGTTATGTTTTCCTTTCCCAAAACAGACAAAAATAGAACTTCGACATTTAATGGACAATTTGAGATTCCTTTGGATGAGTAAAAAGCCAGGCAGAATGCAATCTTCCACAAGAAGAGTTTGAAGCAATACAAGAGTTCAGAGTATGAAGACTGGCATAGATACCTTTCTACTGACGTTTATTTGCTTAAGTCACTATGTAAAAACCCAGGGAGTGGCCGGGCACAGTGACTCGTGCTTGTAATCTCAGCACTTTGGGAGGCTGAGGCAGGTGAATGACCTGAAGTCAGGAGTTCAAGACCAGCCTGGCCAACATGGTGAAACACTGTCTCTACTAAAAATATGAAAAATTAGCCAGAGGTGGTGGCAGACTCCTGTAATACCAACTACTTGGGAGGCTGAAGCAGGAGAATCACCTGAACCCAGGAGGCGGAGGTTGCAGTGAGCCGAGATCACACCACTGCACTCCAGCCTAGGCAACAAGGCGAGACTCCATCTCAAAAACAAACCAACAACAACAACAAAAAAAAAACCATGGCGTCAGAAACATGCCTCTCATAGCAAACCCACTCCTCAGTGTGAGCCCTCCCTGCTGTCAAGTCTCTGTTATCACCTCTCACATGCAACCTGAAAATTCCCACTTCAGGTATGGCTGTCTTCTTGTCAACAATATCATTTCCCTCTCTTATCTTCTTCCTTCTATACAAACTTCTCCTTGCCTTGCTTCATGTGTGTTCAAGAAAAACCTCAAAAAACTGACTCTGATTCAGCTTCTGTAAATCCACAATTCTCATTACAGTGCAAGCAAAAGTGTGTTTTCCTATTTCCTTTAAACCTCTTTATGGTGGCTAATGAAATAATAGGTGAACACATTACCGTGGAGTTAAATGTTAACTATAACACTAAGTGCAATAACTAAATTAATGTATTACTCATGATGGAACACAATCCACAATCAAATTGTTACCATGAGAATACTGTCATTTAATTTCCTTAATTGAGAAGATAAAATATAAAAACTGCGTGACTTTTCCTTCTGTTTAAAAATTTTTTTAATTCTAGCTCAAATACTAAAATATATTTTCAATTCCAAATTCAAATCAAACCATAACACATTGAAATCATGATATATATAACATAAAGTCAGAAACCACATGTTCCCCTCAATTATATGCTGTCACTAAAAGCCAGTGTACCTGGAACGCTAGCAGAAGGCACTCAGGCTTCATTATGCAATGAAGGATTAGAGGACACATCATCTGGAAACACCTATACCTTGAATTCTGAAACTGGCTAAACACAGAAAACCTCATGAAAAGAGCACAAGCTTCAAGGTAATCCAGAACTAACTCCCCTGCTTGTTCACCAAAGGGAAAAAAGTTACTAATTTTATGCTGTCAGCTTTTTTTTTTGAGACAGTCTCCCTTTGTCACCCAGGCTAGAGTGCAGTGGCACGATCTCGGCTCACTGCAACCTCCGCCTTCCAGGTTCAAGCGATTCTCATGCCTCAGCCCCCAGAGTAGCTAGGATTACAGACTTGCGCCACCACACTCAGCTAATTTTTATACTTTTAGTAGAGATGGGGTTTCACCATGTTGGCCAGGCTGGTCTTGAACTCCTGACCTCATGTGATCACCCTCCTTGGCCTCCCAAAGTGCTAGGATTACAGGCGTGAGCCACTGTGCCTGGCCTCATGCTGTCTTCTTCCATCAACTATTTCTCTTGACTGAATGAAATTGGTAAACAAATATAAGTATTTGAAAAAGAATATGGAATGTATAATTTTTTTTCCTCAAATGTAATAACGAGAACAAAAAGGGTTACTTGATAATTATAAATTGATTAGCTGAATATTTGGTACCAGCAGGAGGAGTATATTCCTCTTCAGTCACTAGCCAGGCATCTCGGGCAGCCACAGAACTAGTTCCTATTGCCGCGCTGGTAATGGCTTCGCCAATAGTGAACTGAAGTTCTATCTGCTTGGCCTGCAATGAAGGAAGTAAAAGCCATGAATGAGAAAACACATTTTCCCAAAACATCCATTTCTACAGAACAGCTGCTTTAAAGTGTGTTTCTGAGCATGTTTTGTTTTCTCTGTTTTGTCCTAGTTTGCTTTCAGCTAATTCAATGGCTCAAAGGCAGGGGAGGGTAAGGGAGGCAAGGACATAAGAATGCCTTGAAGATGGTTTTCAAAGTCTTTGCTGCCCTCCTCACCTCAGTAGAGAACCACTAAGCAGTGATTTACGATGTCTGGAAGCATAATATGGTTCATCTAAGGAAGACAGGGAATCCCATCAACTTTTAAGCCATATAAGTCTCAGTATAAATTCTAACTGTCTCTCACCAGCTATATACCCTTATTTAAACTTCCATGAGCCTCAAAAACTTCATTTGTAAGAGAAGCACAATATCATTCACAGCATTAAGCTTTAAGAATTAAATGAGGTTAATGTATATAAAACTATTACTAGGTAGTATGCCTGATTGTGGTTACTCCACAATAAATAGCAGCCATTACATTTTATTAACATTTACTTAATAATGATTTAACTCTTTGTACTCTTAAATTATATGATATCTTGATGTTACTTTTAAATGGCTCAGAAAAAGAGAGAATAAAGCAAATGTAAAATGTGAAAATTTGGAAAATCGGGATAAAGGGCACACATGAGTTCTTTATTCTTACAGCTTCACTGTAAGTTTGAAAGTGTTTCAAAAGCCAAACATTTGAAAATTCTATATAGTACACACTCAAGTACTTTAAAATTTGATTCACAAATGCTGACATGGTTCACAAGTAGGAGTCACTGACCCAACATGTAACTACCTAGACCTGCATTTTCCACTTTTTACTGTAAACCAGAAGAAATTAGGAGGAAGAGAAGAAATAAAGGAATGAATAGAGAGCATGCGAGGGCTATGAAAACACTGACTCTTCGAAGCATTAAGACAACAGCTTAGACTTTCCTATGCCAATCAATAAACGCTCTTGTTTGTGATGAGGCATGCAGTGCTAATGCCACATGCTTCCTAGACTGAGGAAAAAGGATTTAAAGGCTTTAGTCCTACAGCTTGCCTGGTTAAAAGCTTCTCTTGGCAACTTTGAGCTGAAAAAGGTATTTCAACATAATCCTTATTAGGGCTTCATTTTATGTACCTGTTTTTGCATGTTTCCTATAGTTAATAACAACACACTTGCCATTACAAACAAAAACAAAACTCCATAACTACATTCATGAATAATACATTATCTGGACTTCGCTGTAAGTATTCCAGAAATAAAGGGGGTTCAATAGAGAAATAAGAACAGACACATGGGAATTCATTACATTATTATCATTCTATTTTTGAATATGTATAAAATTTCCCATAATAAAAAGACACGAGGGGGCCAGGCGTGGTGGCTCATACCTGTAATCTCAGCACTTTGGGAGGCCGAGGCTGGTGGATCACCTGAGGTTAGGAATTTGAGACCAGCCTGACCAACATGGAGAAACCTCGTCTCTACTAAAAATACAAAATTAGCCGGGTGTGGTGGCGCATGCCTGTAATCCCAGCTACTTGGGAGGCTGAGGCAAGAAAATCACTTGAACCCAGGAGGGGGAGGTTGCAGTGAGCCAAGATCGAGCCATTACACTACAGCCTGGGCAACAAGAGCAAAACTCCATCTAAAAACAAAAAGAAAGTCACAAGAGGGAGCAGGAGGCAGGGCAAAGTGGCTGAACAGGGAGGGGAGGTGAAAATGGTTAACGAGTACAAAAAAATAGAAAGAATGAATTAGGCCAGGCACGGTGGCTCACGCCTGTAATCCCAACACTTTGGGAGGCCAAGGTGGGCGGATCACGTGAGGTCAGGAATTTAAGACCAGTCTGGCCAACATGGTGAAATCCCATCTCTACTAAAAATACAAAAATTAGCCAGGCATGCTGGTGTGCACTTGTAATCCCAGCTACTCAGAAGGCTGAGACAGGAGAATTGCTTGAACCCAGGAGGCAGAGGTTGCAGTGAGCTGAGATTGCACCACTGCACTCCAGCCTGAGCAACAGAGCGAGACTCTGTCTCAAATAAAAACAAAAAACAATTAAAAAAACAAAAAAAGAAAATGAATGAGACCTAATACTCTTTGGTAGCAACTAGTGTGGCTATAGTCAATAATAATTTAATTGTACATTTTAAAATAACTAAAAGAATATAATAGAATTGTTTGCAACTCAAAAGATAAATGCTTGAGGGCATGGATACCCTATTCTCCATGATGTGATTATTAAGCATTGCATGCCTGTATCAAAACATCTCATGTACCCCATAAATATAAACACCCAACATGTACCTACAAAAAATTAAAACAGAAAAAAAAAAAAGCCCAACAGAACCTCATCCCCTCCCTATCTAATGCAGGAACATCAAACTAAACTATCCACCAAAAAAGCACCTTCATAAAAAATTAAAATAATCAGGTAAGAGATCACAGTACCTGGCTTCAGCATAATAACAAGAAGAGACTCACTGAATAGGGTGGGGAAGACACACTGCCTACACCACCCCCTCCCAGTCCCAGACAACACAACCTGTATGCTTGGGTGAAGGAGAGCAAAGTGAGTGTGATACTTCGCATTGCAACTCGGTGCCGCCCTGTCACAGTAGAACACAGCACCAGGCAGAATTCTGCCAGTGCCCAAGGAGGGAGCATTCAGACCAAACCCGGGCCAGAGGGGGAATCAGCTTTTTCAGTGAGAGGAACCCAAGTCAGTTGACTAAAGTGGCCTCAGCCCCCAAATAAATTTCACCAGCAGCTAGGCCATGCTTGAGGGTAGGAAAACCAAGAGTACAGGAGATGTTATCTCACAACCAGGCACCAGTGCAGCCACAATAAAACAAAGCGCCAGGCAGAGTCCAAAAGCCCCACTTCCAGGGTGCTGCTGTGGACCAGCACTTCTAGACTCAGCCCCGGCGAGAAGGGAATCTGCTGGTGTGCCAGAAACAACCTAAGTCCCAAGTCCTGGGTGGCTCCAACACCTGCTGACTAAAGCGGCCTCATCTCTGAAAAAGCATCAATGGCAGTCAGGTGGCCACAGGCCTTGGGTGAGCCCTGGTACTATGCTGGTCTGGGAGGCCATGGGCTTTGGGTGTAACCCAGCATGGTGCTAGCTGCTGTGGCCACACGAGTGCCCGCATTACCCTTCCCCTAACTTCAGGCAGCTCATTGTGGAGACACTCCCTCTACCTGGGGGAAAGAGAAGGAAGAAAGCAAGAAACTTTGCCTGGGAACCCAGAGAATGTTAGATGTCTTACAGACACTTAGATACTCAAGTGTATCAATGCTGAGGTGTCTGTAAGAGTGGTGGCACACCTGGGCTTAGGGTGCCCTCTAGTGCTGAAACAACTGCAGTGACCACAGGCTTAGGGAACTCAACACTGAGTCATATTTGAATTCTAGGAAGGCCTTCTGAAGGACAGGTACAAACAAGACCAGACTGTGAAGACTGAAATAAATATTTAACTCTTCAATGCCCAAACACTGATGAATGTTCACAAGCATCAAGGACATCTGAGAAAAAATGTTTGAAAAAACATTCGCCCTAACTAAACAGACTAAATAAGGTACCAGTGACCAATCCTGGAGTGGTGTAGATATGTGACCTCTCAGAGAATTCAAAATAGCTGTTTTTGTTTGTCTGTTCGTTTGTTTTTGAGACAGAGTCTTACTCTGTCACCAGGCTGGAGTGCAGTGGCATAATCTCAGCTCACTGCAACCTCCGCCTCCCAAGTTCAAGCAATTCTCCTGCTTCAGCCTGCCAAGTAGCTGCAACTACAGGCCTGTGCCACCACACCCAGCTAATTTTTGTATTTTTAGTAGAGATGGGGTTTCACCACGTTGGCCACGATGGTCTCGATCTCTTGACCTCATGATCCGCCTGCTTGGCCTCCCAAAGTGCTGGGATTACAGGCATGAGCCACTGTGCCCGATCCAAAATAGCTGTTTTAAGAAAGCCCAACAACTTCAAGAAAGCATGGAGAAAGAATTCAGAAACTTATGAGAGAAATTTAGTAAAGAGACTAAAATGGGGTGAAAATAATCAAACAAATCTTAATGCTGAAAAATAAAATGGATGACTGAAAAATGCTTCAGTGTGTCTCAAGAGCAGAACTAATCAAGTAGAAGAATTAGTGAGTGCTAAGACAGGTTATTTGAAAACACTCAGAGGAGAAAAATGCAGAAGAATGAGATATACTTACAAGATCTGGAAAACAGCTTCAAAGGGGCTAAGAGTTATTTGCCTTAAAGAGGAAGTAGAAAAAGAAACAGGTAGAAAGTTTATTCAAAGAAATAACAGAGAACTTTCAGAACCTAGAAAAAGATGAACACCCAGGTAAAAGAAGTTCAAAGAACACCAAGAAGATTCAACCCAAATAAGACCACCCCAAGACATATAATAAACTCACAAAGGTCAAGGATGAAGAGAGGATGCTAAAAGTAGCAAGAGAAAAGAAGCAAATAAGATATAAAGGAGCACTGATATGCCTGGTGGCAGACTTGTCAGCAGAAACCTTACAGGCCAGAAGGGACTGGAATAACATATTCAATGTGCAAAAGGAAAGAGAAAGGGAAAGGGAAAGGAAAAGGGAAAGAAAGGGAGAGGGAAAGGGAAACGGAAAGGGAAGGAAATAGTTGAAGACTGACTTCAACAACCCACTTTCATTAATGTACAGGTCATCCAGACAGAAAATCAAGCCACCCAAATCAAAATTAAACTACACTCTAGACAAAATGGGCCTGACATTTACAGAACATTTCATTCAACTGCTGTAGAATACATATCTTTCTCATCAGCACATGAAACATTTTCCAGCATAGACCATATGTTAGACACAAAGCAAGTCTCAAGCAATTAAAAAAAAAATCAAAATCCCATCAAGTATCTTTCTAACCATAATGGAATAAAACTAGAAATCAATAACAAGAGGAATTTTGGACACTATAGAAATACATGGAAATTAAACAACACGTTCCTGAACAACCAATGGGTCTGAGAAAAAATCAAGTAAGAAAAATTTAAAATTGATACAAATGAAAAGAAAACCACAAAACAAAATGGGGGAGGGGGAAGTTCACAGCAATAAATGTTTACATCAGAAAAGCAGAAAGACTTTTGTAGTGATGCACTTTAAAGAACTAGAAAAGCCAGAACAAAACAAACCCAAAATTAGTAGAGGAAATAAATAATAAAATTCAGAGCAGAAGTAAATGAAATTGAGACTGATAAAAATACAGAAGATCAATGAAATGAAAAATTGGGCTCTTTAAAAGATAAACAATAAACTATGAGAACTGATAAATTCAGTAAGTTACAGGATACAAAATAAACATACAAACCGTTGCATTTCTATATGTGATATGGTTTGGATTTGCATCCCTGCTCAAATCCCATGACTGAATCGTAATCCCCAATCGTGGAGGACGGGCCAGGTGGGAGGTGACTGGATCATGGGGGTGAACTTCCCCCTTACTCTTCTCCTGATAGTGAGTTCTCACAAGATCTGGTTGTTTAAAAGTATGTAGCATCTCCCCACTTTGTTCTTTTTCTACTGCTCCTATGCCATGTAAGATATGCTTGCTTCCTCTTCGCCTTCTGCCAAGATTGTAAGTTTCCTGAGGCCTTCCAAGCCATGCTTCCTGTATAGCCTGCAGAACTGTGAGTCAATTAAACTCCTTTTCTTTATAAATTACCCAGTTATAGTGGTGCAAGGACAGACTAATATGCCAACAGCAAACAATTTGAAAAGAAATCAAGAAAGTAACCCCACTTATAATAGCTACCAAAAAAAAAAAAAAAAAAACCTAGGGGATAAATTATAACCAAAGAAATACAAGATCTCTATAATGAAAACCATAAAACACTGATGAAAAATTTAAAAGAACGCACAAAAAGAAAACATATCCCATGTCCATGGATTGAAATATTATTAAAATTTCCATACTACCAAAAACAGTCTACAGATTCAATATAATACCTATCAAAATACCAAGGACATTCATCACAGAACTAGAAAAAACAATCTTAAAATTTGTATAAAACCACAAAGACCCTAAATAATGAGCAAAAAATACTAAGCAAAAAGAATAAAGCCAGAGACATTGCATCACCTGACTTCAAAATATATTACAAAGCTATGGTAAGCAAAACAGCATGGAACTGGCATAAAAACAGACACATACACCAATGGAACAGAACAGAGAACCCAAAGATAAATCTACCCTTTTACAGTCAACTCATTTTCAACAAAGGCATCAAGAACATATACTGAGGAAGGAAAAGTCTCTTTAATAAATTGTGCTAGGAAAACTAGATATCCACATGCAGAAAAGGGAAACTAGGCCCCTTTATCTCACCATATCAAACCAAAATCTAAGACCTGAATTATGAGACTACTACAAGAAAACATGGACAAACACATCAAGATATTGGTCTGGGCATAGATTTCTTAAGTAGGATCACAAAAGCACAGACACCTAAAGCAAAAATTGACAAATGGGATCAAGTGAAAAACCTTCTGTACAGCAAAGGAAACATCCAACAGAGTAAAGAGACAACCTATAGCACAAAAAAAAATATCTGCAAACTACCCATCTGACAAGGAATTAAAATCCACAATAAATAAGGAACTCAATAGCAAATACACAATCTGATTTGAAAATGGACAAAAGATCTGAATACTATTATTTCTCCAAAAAAGGTATATAAATGCCAACAGGTATATGAAAAAATTTGATATCACTAATCATGATGGAAATGCAAAGAAAAAGTACAATGAGATCTTATCTCACCCTAGTTAGAACAGCTATTATCAAAAAGATAGAAAACAGCAGATGACAGTAAGAATGTGAAGAAAAGGGAACATTAACACACTGTTGGTGGGAATGTAAATTAGTATAGTCATCATGGAAAACAGTATGAATGTTCCTCAAAAAACTAAAACTAGAACTTATCATATGACCCAGCAATCCCAGTGTATATCCTAAGTACATATTCAAAAGAAAATCTGTATACTGAAGAGATATTTGTGCTTCAATGTTTACTGCAGCCCTATTAATAACAGCCAAGATAACAAATCAATTTAAGTGTTCATCAACAGATGAATGGATTTTTTAAAAGTGGTACATAAACACAATGGAATATTATTCAGCCATAAAAAAGAATAAAACCCTATTGCTGACAGCAACATAGATGGAACTGGAGGACATTGTATTTAGTGAAATAAGCCAGGCACAGAACAAATATCCTACGTTCTCACTCATATATCAGAAAATCAAACTCACGGAGGTAGTGAACAAATGGTGGTTACCAGAGGCCAGGAAGAAAAGAGAGCTTGACCAATGGAAACAAAAATACAGTTAGAAGAAGTAAGTTTCAGTGTTCATCAGCACAATAGAATGACTACAGTTAACAAGAATTTATTGTATATTTCAAAATAGCTAGAAGAGAAAATTTGAAATTCTCCTAACACAAAGAAATGATAAACACTTAAAACCATGGATATCCCAATTACCCTAATTGGATCATGATACACTGTATGCTTGTATCAAAATATCACAAATATCCCATAAATATGTACAACTATTACGTATCAATTTAAAAAAATTAAAAACGGGCCAGGCACAGTGGCTTATACCTATAATCCCAGCATTTTGGGAGACCTAGGTGGGAAGATTACTTAAGCCCAGGAGTTCAAGACCACCCTGGGTAACACAGAAATACCCTGTCTCTATAAAAAATTAAAATATTAGCCAGGCATAGTAAGGCATGCCTGTGGTCCCAGCTACTTAGTAGGCTGACGTAGGAGGGTGACTTGAGCCTAGGAGATGTAGTGTACTCCAGCTTTGGTGACAGAGTGAGATCCCGTTGTAAAAATAAAATAAATAAAAAGTTAAAAGAAACCAAAAACCTTCAGCACTGTGTCCTCCTTGACTGTGAGGATATTCTGCTTCTGTTTCATGTTTTTCATTATTCTCATCATCTAATCTCTCTACCTTATTTCCATACTTCTAGTTTTTCATGTATTTCTAAATTCTTAAAAAAATGGCATTAAAAGCAAGTTAAGAATTCAGACAAGCCTTCCTTTAAAAACAAAACAGACTAGGCGCAGTGGCTCACATCTGTAATCCCAGAACTTTGGGAGGCTGAGGCGGGCGGATCACCTGAGGTCAGGAGTTCAAGACCAGCCTGGTCAATGTGGTAAATCCCTGTCTCTACTAAAAATAACAAAAATTAGCCAGGCATGGTGCAATGCACCTGTAATCCCAGCTACTTGGGAGTCTGAGGCAGGAGAATTGCTTGAACCCGGGAGGTGGAGGCTGCAGTGAGCCAACATTGTGTCACTTCAGTACAGCCTGGGAGACAGCACAAAACTCCAACTTGGGCAAAAAAAAACCCCTAGAAGAAACCCACCTTGCTCAGGGATTTAAAAAAGAAAAAAAAATAAGAAAGCCAGTATGGTAAGTTTCTCTCCAAGTGGTTACAATGTGAATGACATCCCAGGAGCCTGGGGTTGTCTAAAAAAATTCACTTTAAAAATACTGAATTCAGAATCCAGACTAGTATCAGCTCCCTTACTCGGGTGCCTCAATCCTGAGCCTTAATTCTCTCTCCTCCCTCCCATCTTTCAAGGCCCAACAGAAACCTCTCCTCCAAAAACCTACACTAACTCCTCCTGATAGAATTACACCTTCCTTTGTGATTCTACTGCCTTACATACAAATGTTTCTTCATTCGGTCCCTTAGTCTGCCAATATTTACTGAGGTCCTGCTATTACCAATCACACTGCTAGGCACTTGTTTTATAGCAGTCAGCAAAACAGAGTCTGCATTCAGCCTAGTGGGCAATTAGAAACTGTGATAAATGCTGTGAAGAAAAAGAATCAGAGACATGGTGGCACAAATGACTAAAGAACTGACCCTAGTTTGATGACCCAGGGAAGGCTTTTCAAGGAGCACAGCAACAATCTGGGAAGGAAGTAGAAGGCTTTCAAAAGCTCAGTGCAAGGCGGCCAAGAGGCTGGTATACAGAAAGTGAGTGAATGTCAAGAATCAAGGCTAAGGAAAGCAGGGGCCAGATCAGGCCATGCTGAGACACTTCGTAAACTCTGTTGGCATTTGCCTACTTGTAGGTCTTCTCCACTACACTAGGCATCTAGAGGACAGAAGCTAAATCATCAGACTTGAAAACAACTGAAATACTCAAGAACAACTGTTTTTTAATGGCTCACTCCATGCATCTGGCTGACTGGGTATGTGAGTATGTTTCCCCCTCCTACCCACACTGCACTATCCTTTGCTCAAAAATTATAAAAAAGATCTTTCCCTCATAGGTGATTTAGTCAATGCTATACCTAGCACAGTGATGAGTGCAAAACTAGTACTTAAGCATTTAGTGAATAAATGAGTAAATGATTAATAAAAAATCTCATAGCAGGCAAAACTGTACCTAAAAAAACAAACCACTGCTTTTTCTTTGAATAACTAACAATCAGGTAGCAATATAAATACCTCCACAGAATCCATCAGACCTTGCAAGAGAAGTTTCTGGTGAGGAAAATCTCCATCCCCAACTGGAAAATATCCCAGTGTTTGGATTGCTCGTTCTTTCATCTGGAAGAACATCAAATTTTTTTCTTTTAAGCAGAGTATATACTAGCTTTACCTCAGTACAGTATTTCCAAAAGAGACGACAGGAAGGGTAGCCTATCTAACAATAGCAACATGTAAGTTTTTATAAAAGCATAAATTTTTACAATACTATGTATATAAGTCATTGAAGATAGAAACACACAAACCTGAGTCCACTAGGGACCCACAGCTGCAAAAGAAGAAAGAAGAAAGCCTTTAATTAGGCTTATTACCTTTCAAACTATAACGATTTAAAATGTGGGTTCTGGGCCAGGAGGACCTAGGACCAAATCACATATCAACCATTTCAGCCTATACAGGTGTGTGACCTTAAGCAAGTTACTTCCCCTCTCTGTGACTCTGTTTCCTCATGTTATCTCATATAGAGATGATAACTGTGCCTATTTCACGAGACCTTTTAGAAGATTCAATCAATACATGCAAAGCACTTAACATACTCTCTGGCACATTACAAGTGCTTAACAATGACTGGCAATGATTAGTTAATAGCTAATAAAAACTATATATCGTCTGAGAAAGTTTTAAACAGTAGCTAGACCAAGATTAAGATTAAAGACCTAAATTGGAATGACTGGGTCAAAAGATGTACACACTAAGGTTGTACACAGATCACCTCTAACTCAAAAGTAAACACTCGGGCTTGCTTCTTTATCACCCATTTCTACATTAAATCCTTCCTCCAGCTGTAATGCCATCTATTCTCATTAGATTTTTGTTTTTGCTCATTTATGAATAGAAACAATTCCAGAAAGGGAAGAAATAAGAAAGAAACTTACCTTATTTGTCTCTTTACTGGAAGGTATTCTGTTTAGTAAGCTTTCTACAAGATGCAATTTGGTAAAGCCAGATCCCTCACTGGGGATTGGGAGTGGACCATTTCTGCCAATTTCACCCAGGGCTGTACAGGCAGCAATTGCCAGGAGGGGTGATGTACTGTCCAAAAATGAGCCTATAAGCACATTTAGCCAAAAAGAGAATCATATACCATTATCCTTATGACCCAAAGCAACCAGTGACGTACTCAAGATTATTTTTAAGACAGCAAAATAAAATCAAAGTCTACAATATCTTCTAGTTAACAATTTGTTAACATTTAATCAGTGGAAAGACAACAGGGCAACACGGGATAGAGTATTTTTTTTTTTAATATATAAATTTTTGCCCATAATAGGATCATCCCAGTTTATAAAAACATGTAGGGAAAAAATGTACAGGAAAAAAAAAAACAGAGTGCTTTAGTTTTTTCTGTTTTGTTTTTTTTGAGACAGGTCTAGCTCTGTTACCCAGGCTGGAGTACAGTGGCATGATCACAGCTCACTGCAGTCTCGACCTCCCGGGCTCCAGTGATCCTCCCACCTTAGTCTCCTCAGTAGTTGAAACTAGAGGAACATGCCACCATATCCAGTTAATTTTATTTTTTGTAGAGGCTAGGTCTCACTATGTTGCGTACACTGGTCTCAAACTCCTGGACTCAAGTGATCCTCCCACCTTGGCCTCCCAAAGTACTGAGATTACAGGCATGAGCCACCACACTCAGCCTTCATTGTTATTAAAAATACAGAATTTATCAAGTGAAGTTTTTGTGAAAAAGCTTGTGTCTTTAAAGTACAATGCTATAAAAAGAAACTGAAATGCCATATTAAAATTTAACATAATTCAAAAATTGCAACACCCAAGTCAGCATAAAGACATTAACTACCTATTGTTTCTGTAGCACTCTGAATGAGTTCCTCTTGATCAGGGAGGAGGTCAGCATTACTCTCCTGTTGCTCTGCCATTCTGATTTTCTTTTTAGCCAAATATCTTCCCCACCGTGAATCCCAATGCAAGCAAGGATCCATGCTGTATCTCTGGGCTCTGAATTTAACAAAACAATAACATATCTCTGGCTCTCTCTCATATATGCAAGAATACATGGCAATATCTGTGTGTCTATTAGGATCATCTCTCCAACAAAACATAAGGCTAAGGAATAAAGTGAACACTCGAGGTTTCACTAGATGCTAATACATCAAGCTTAGGGAACAAGAGAAACCTTGAGTTTCCAACAGAATTTTCAGAAGCTGAATCTTGATTCACTTTAAGATTTACATTCTCTAATTCCATGCCCACTCCAATCCCAGGTGAGGTGACTTTCCTACATGCTCCTACATGCTCCCATGCCACTTTCTAGCTTACAGCACTTACGTAACTACAATATCGTAACGTTCACACATAATGTCTTCCTATTGCCAACAGAAGACAATGAACAGATCCTATTTCTAATTGCTAAAACCTCTAAACACAAGGTAACCAACAAACTATTTGAAGTAAAACTTGTATTTTTACTGGCAGCAATAGATGAGGAAGAGAAAAGGAGCTAAGATTTCTTGCTTTCAGTACTAATCAGGCCCAACCCTGCTTAGTTTCCAAGATCAGATGAGATTAGGTGTGTTCATGGTGGTATGGCTGTAGGCTGTGAGCACCCTGTTGTACTAGGGATTCTCACGTATTTATGAATCACTGTACTCCTAGCACCTAAAACAGTGCTTATCAGGCACAGCACCCATATTCATTAAGTGAGCTGACTGAACCAATGTATTACCTATCTCATTTACTCTTTATATTCATAAAAGCAAGGAATTTAGAAGTTCATTTTACAAATGAGAACATAGAAACTAAAGTTAGATCCTTTTACAAAACCCTACCTCCCACAAAAAGGAATGAAGACAAAATAACATACGTGATTGTCTTTTGTAGTCTTTATAAGCTGTTCTATCATTGATTTCAACTCACTCCCCGACACAGTTGATACCACCACAGAATAAAACAATGCTGCCAGTTCACGCATTTCTTCTTTACTGCTATTCATCAGACTCTGAGCAGTATAAAAAAACAAATATATACATGACATAGAACCATGTGCCTGCTGACTTCTTTTAAAATTAAAAGAATGTTCAATCTATTGATATCCATGAGAAATAAACAAGATATTATTTGAAAACAAAATGAAAGCTGAATGAATTATATAATAAAATCTTCAGTGCATTATCAAAGGTAACGCAAGTACAAAACAGGTGAAATTTATTCACAGATGATCTAAAACAGGGGTCAGCAACTTCTATAAAAACCAAAAAGGGCCGGGCGCGGTGGCTCACGCCTGTAATCCCAGCACTTTGGGAGGCCGAGGTGGATGGATCACAAGGTCAAGAGATCGAGACCATCCTGGCCAACATGGTGAAACCCTGTCTCTACTAAAAATACAAAAAAAATTAGCTGGGCATGGTGGCGTGCACCTGTAATCCCAGCTACTTGGAAGGCTGAGGCAGGAGAATTGCTTGAACCCAGGAGACGGAGGTTGCAGTGAGCCAAGATCATGCCACTGCACTCCAGCCTGGTGCTGGCAACAGATTGAGACTCCGTCTCAAAAAAAAAAGAAAAAAAAAAAAACACGAAAAGGATTTATGGGCCATTTGGTCTTTGTTGCAACTACTCCATTCTGCCACTGCAGTGCAAAGGCAGCAACAGATAATACTCAACGAATGAGTATGCCTGTGTTCCAGTAAAACGTGGACACAAAAATGTTCGTGTCACGAAATGTTAGTTTCTTGATTTTTTTTCCACATCTAAAAATGTAAAAACCATTCTTAGCTTGCAAGCCCTATAAAAACAGGAGGCAGGCCATATTTGGACCTTTGACTATAATATGACAACCTCTGATCTAAAACATCAAAGCTCAAAACCTATAAAATCATTTTAAAATCAGTATAAATTTGTAAGAAATAAAAATTCCTTTTTAAACTAGAAGCAATTTCATGAGACCAGATTATCCAGAAATGTGCAAAACTAACACCTCTCAGTAAATTTCATTCATGTTTTCACACTTAAAGTTATAATTTGTACATTTTTACCATCATTCAAGCTGTATTTTCCAAAAAAAGAACTGCAATATGTAGCATATGGAGATACAGAAAACCGTGTGGGCCAATACTTACACTAAAAAAAAATTATTCATTATTTATCTGAAATTCAAATTTAACTGAGTATCTTGTATTTTTGTTTGTTAAACTTGGCATCCCTTTTGGTGTGGCCATGGGACAGGAACACCCTCATACATGGCTGGTAGAAGTGTACATTGGTACCACCCACATGGAGGGTGTCGCATTATCTAGGAAAATTACGAGAGCACATGTCCTCTGATCCAGCTATTCCATTTCTGGGGGAATCCATCTAAAACATATACTTCCTCAATATGCAAGATGATAGATTATTCATTGTAGCAGAACGGAAGTGCTTACTCTAAATGGCCATCTATAAAGATCTAGAATACATTACAGTACATTCATACAATAAAAATGGATGCTGTTACAATAAACAAGATGCTCTCTCCACAGTTGCAGTGGAATAGTTCCAGGTTCTACTATTAAGTGAAAGAATGTATAAAACTGTGTGAATAGCATTCTGCTTTTTATAAAAAGAAACAAAAATTTTAAATGCACATTTTTATGTGTATGTACATAAGTAAACTCTAGAAAATATGCCATATATAAGTGGTGACTGACATATGCTTGTCCGAAGGGAGCAGAAAGGGCAAAAATTAGGAGACTTGGGTAGGTGGGAGATGGTTAAGGAGACATTTTACACAGTTTTTATTTAAACTACACAAATCTATTGCTTATTTTTTTCAACAAAAAAAAAAAAACTTTTGAAACAGAAAAAGAATTATTTTTTTACTCCTATGCTTCTCAATTCACCTCCCACTCTCCACCAGGAGGTGTCAATGAGACATAGCGACCTACATGCTTCCCAGTAAGTGTCTGATGATGAGAGAGTTTTCAAAATGACCTAAAGGCAGAAAAGGTCATAGGAATGCTGGTAGGAAAAAAAAAATCATGAGGTTAATTCTATTAATTTAATTCTATTTTGGAAATAGAATTGTTTTTAAAAAAAGGTACATGCAGAACATACCTTTATCCATTCTGTTTTGTCTACGAATTTGGTAGCCAGCTTTTCTGGATACACTGACACAGCTTCCAATAGACAATACATAACCGGCAAACCTAAGTAAGAATTCAGAACCACTTTAAGTATCAAGAAAAGTAATGAACATACAGGGATCACTAAATTCCTTTAAAGTATAAGGCTACTGCTTTAACACACATTCTTTCAGTTCTATTAAAAAGAAAAACAAAACCTACACAACCTAAATGTAGTATATGATTCACTACAGCAAATTTACAGATTAGCTATCTATAAAAAGGATATCCTGCTCTTCACATCCACTTCCAAAGTAAAAATATATTATCTATTGTTAGCATTTCTTTCTGAAAAAAGAACTAGTATCTAGAATGAATCAGATAACATTTAAAAGAAACAAAGGCTAATGTTCAGTTACAGAAGTGAAGAGAGAGAATAATTTTGCTATAAATCTTAGCTAAGTTTAAAATTAGATTTTTGCTTAAGTGCTTTAATATCTTTCCTTAGCATCGCAAATTCCTACCTCCAACACCTGCTAACAGCTGCTGAAGCAGGCCAATGTAGATCTGCACAGGGTTAGTTTCCCCACTCTTGTTAGAAGACGATGAGGGGTGCCACCTGCCCGCCTGACATTAAAGTCCGTATGTAACGTCCAATGGCTGGGCATGATCCTGCATATCAGCCAAACTCTGAGAGGTGGGCACCACCCCCGCACTGTGCGCGAGGCACATGCGCAGGTACAGAACTATCTACAAACAGAACAGAGAGGAAGACTAGTTAAGCTTCTTGAAAAGTTAATGTGGGAAGGTACTCTTCAAAGTAACAATTTCTAGTTTTGATTCCCCCACCCTTCTTCATAAAGCTATTCCAATCCTCAAAAGCAGAAAATATTCCATCACGGAGCAAAATCTATACAACAAGGTTTGCAAATCCAAATAATTTTTTAATGAAGTTAAAATACAAACAACGTTTAAAGTCAGAAATTGGAGCTGAAGGCTGTTATCCTTAGCAAACTAACTGGGAACAGAAAATCAAATACTTCATTTTTTAAAGAAGTTAAAATATAAACTGAACTTTTAAAGTCAGAAATTGGAGCTGGAGGCTGTTATCCTTAGCAAACTAATGCAGGAACAGAAAATCATATACCGTTCTCACTTTTAAGTGGTAGTTAGATGGTAAGAACTTCTGAACACAAAGAAGGAAACAGACACTGGGGTCTACTTGAGGAGACAGGGTGGGAGGAAGGAGGAGAGCAGAAAATATCACTATGGGGTATTGGGCTTAATACCCAGGTAATGAAAACCCAAACCTAAAAGTTAAAAATTATAATAAAAATCATTATTTTGTAAAAGTTGTGTGTGTGTGTGTGTGTGTGTGTGTATGCGTGCGCGCGGGGTGGCGGGGAAGGAGGGAAGGAAGGGAGGGAGGGAGGGAAGGAAGGAGGGAGGGAGGGAAGGAAGGGAGGGAGGGAGGGAGGGAGGGGAAGGGTAGAAATCTGGAGCAAATGGCCTATTATTCCCGTAGAATTCCAGTTGTGTTTAATCTCCACTGACAAGAATTTGAGAAAACGGGTTCAAAACATCTACAGAAAAATAGATATAACACCATAAAAACCTCTGATATAGACCAGACATGGGGGCTCATGCCTGTAATCCCAACACTTTGGGAGGCTGAGGCAGGAGAACTGCTTTAGCCTAGGAGCTCAAGACCAGCCTGGGAAACATGGTGAAATTCACCTCTACCAAAAAGATAACAAAATTAGCCAGGAGTGGCAGTGCATGCCTGTAGTCTCGGCTACTCAAGAGGCTGAGGTGAGAGAGAGGTTCACTTCAGCCCAGGAAGCGAGGTTGCAATGAGCCAAGATCACGCCACTGTATTCCAGCCTGGGCGACAGAGTGAGACCACTTCTCAAAACAAACAAAAACACAAAACAACCCTTACATAAACAGACTACTAAGGAGTCCTCTGGAAGCTTTTTCATTGATGGTTAGGATAGGCAGCAAATTCATTGTGAAAATTCTTACTCTGAACAAGATTACCTCTTGTAATTTACTTAGTGCAAGTCAATGATCTAAAAAATAGAATTTCCCTTAATAAGTGTGATCAATTAATCCTCTCCTACCTTCAAAACTAAATAATCCTAACAACCTCAACAGTATGTTGGCTTTAAAACCCAAATCTAACTTACTGCAAAATCCCAACAGTAATCACAACAGAACATCCAGTTCTTTCACAAAAAGAATCTCACTGAGATAAATATATTTACATACTCCACAATGAATTAAAATAATACCAGTTTCCCAATTTTTTAAAAAAAATAAACAACCCAATGAATAACAATAATACCACAATACGGGTTTACCTAAAACAAAAAAAAAATGACAGACACCTCTTTGGGTGTGGTGTGATCTTTTCAGAACACTTACAAAAAGTAAACAGAAATGTATCAAAGTCCTACCTCTCCAAAGGCTGCTGGGTTAAATGGAAGGACAGTGGTCCCGGTCATGTACTTGACTGGAGTTTTCATTCGATGGGAAGCCTAAGTTTAAAAGTCCCAAAACAGAAACAATTAGTGAAAAATGGAGCCTATCTGCCCTTCTTCAACTCAAAAACAACTGTATTTCTAGCTACATGTCCTAGGTTTGCTTCTTTTTCTGATCAATACATTTTCCACTTTCCTACTAATCATGCTGATAGTGCATGTCCCTCACACACTAAATAACAAGTGTGTTGCCCTTTTCCATGTTTGTACTAACTTGTTTAAAAATAATAAACCTATTCTAGACATCTACTAATATGGCCATCTGAGGTCACTGCATGCCAGTTATTTTCATTAATAATGAAAGTGGGAGGAAACTACAAGCACACAGAATATTCTGACCACAAATATGACTGTGCTGCTATATGGAAAACAGAATCCTGGCCACTGCATACTGACCTTCAACTCCCTTAAGGTGCCCACCTAGTAAAGAGCTAGGATCGCCCGTGGAGGTAAAAGATAGGAAGGTATCCTCCAGCAAAGCGGATAGAGTCAAGGACTAAAGGGGGTGGGTGGTCATTACTGCCAATATCCTGGAACTACTGGCAGAAAAACACTATGCAAAAGCAGAGGCTTGCAAAAGTAGGTGGGATGCTCTCTTATGAATATGCTGGGAAGAAAACTGTTCCCTGAAGCATCCTTAAACTTATACTACCCTAAAGAGTGCCCTTAAAAATAAAAAAGGAGAACCATCATGGGCAATATAGCAAAACCGTCTCTACAAAAAATACAGAAATTAGCCAGGTGTGGTGGTGCACACCTGTAGTCCCAGCTATCAAGAGGCTGAGGAGGGAGGATTGCTTGAGTCTGGGAGGTGGAGGTTTCAGTGAACTGAGACTACACCACTGTACTCCAGCCTGGGTGACAGAGCAAGACCCTGTCTCAAAAAATTAAAAAAAGAGGAGATTTTTAAGCGTATCATATTAAGGGAAAAAATATTAAACACAGCCAAAATGTTTCCAAGCATAAAAGGAATTATAAGTAATTCAAGTTTAGGCAAAACAGATAAATTACAAGTGAAAATTACAATTTTTTCCCTCACTTTGTACCTCCCCCTATTGTAACTATCAACACTAGAAACTTTATGAGTCGGCCAGGCACGGTGGCTCACTCCTGTAATCCCAGCACTTTGGGAGGCCAAGGCGGGTGGATCACCTAAGGTCAGGAGTTCAAGACCAGCCTGGCCAACATGGTGAAATACCGTCTCTACTAAAAATACAAAAAATTAGCTGGGCATGGTGGCAGGCAGCTGTAATTCCAGCTACTAGGGAGGCTGAGGAAGGAGAATCACTTGAACCAAGGAGGTAGAGGTTGCAGTGAGCCAAGATCGTGCCATTGCACTCCAGCCTGGACAACAAGAGCAAAGCTCCACCTCAAAAAAAAAAAAAAAAAAAAGAAAGAAAGAAAGAAATTTTATGAGTCAACATTTAGTGATTACATTTTTCACTTTAAAGATGGATGTTTTTATTTTCATCATCCATTATATGATTTAGACTAATTACCTTAAGTTGCATGCCATACCTTTTCTTGGATGTAATACACCATTTCTGGGAAGGAAGGCATCTGCTCAGAAGTACTTTCCTTTCTGTTTCTACCTGGAAGACACCTTAATACACGTTGTGCTTCTCCATGAACTTCTTCACGTCTTTCAGAAAAGACAAGAATAAAAAATATATGTCACCAATTGGAGAATGATCATTTGAAGAATAAGAACAGCAATTCTACTTGGCAGCTGAAGTTGTCAGAAAATGTCTTAAATACACTCTTGGCTATCTAAGCAGAGTCAAAATAACACATTATAAGAAATCACTTCTTTTTAGAAATTGCATGAGGTTCAGGGAGTCATCTGGCTTACCTCTTTGAATTTGACTCACAGGAAAAAACAAGATAGGGTAACGGTAAGTAATCCATTATGTAAAGTTCTATGTGTATGCTTTACCTTGTAGAGTTAAATCATAAACAACTATAACACATATTTTAAAATTCAGTTGACTATCTAGTGGTCTATACATTCCACCCCAAACTCTTACATTTCTATGTATTCAGCTGCAATTCTGTATAACTAATAACTGATAAGTAACATTAGTGTGTCAAAATATAAACCCCAACCAATTTCAGACCATCTAGAGATTGATCTCAGCAATAGTCTTACTTAGATACCACATAAAAGCCTTTTAATTCCTCACTTAAAGGATGCAAAAATTCTAAACGTTAAATCTAGTAGTAATGGTTTATTATGAAACAGACTATAGTGCTGCATGGATTTTAAGATGTCATTGGCTATAAGATATGCAACAGATTTGAAAAGAGTTGTTTTAATATGTCCACATATACTTCATTATATGTGCATATAACTTTTAAAGGCATGTTCCAATTTCAAAACCATTTAAACATTCTTTTAAAATGTATTACACACTCTGGAAAATGTCGTAGTATAATTAATATAAAATGCAAGCTATGCCTCATTTTAAAATGTTAGTATATTAGATATAAAATGATATTCCACATTTAATAAAATATTAATACATATGTCAAACCATCATTAGCCTTTTTCTCCTTACACAGAGCTTGTTTTTAGAGATATAATTACATTACACACACAATCATAATCTGCTTTATTTACACTTGGCCATTTCATAAGCATTTTCTGTATTAGCTATATATGTGTTACATATATACATCTATGTAATATTTATTATATAGAGATATACATGTAATATTTATATTATTATATAAATATATAGCTATATGAGTACAGGTCTATATCACATCAAGAGCCATACTTTCTTTAATAAATAGCTTCTAAATTTCATAGACCAACATTGCAAACAATACGACTTTTAGTAATTTTCAAATAAATTCAAAATAAACCAAAATTCAAATTAACACCTTTTGAAACTTACGGATCTCCTGCAGCTAGCAGCAGCAAATATCTGGAAGGGATATGATCTGAGGGAAACACAGTGCTGGCAAATTTCACAGCCACTTGTCGAACTTGAACTTCAGGCTATTTGATACATAAACATACACAGACCACCCCGACCCAAAAAAAGAAAAAGGGGGAAAAAAAATCAATTACCAGCCATCCATTCCAATCAGGATGAGTCTTCCTAATTGTAAACAATTCAAAATTCTAAGGTGACACTTGAATAAATATGTATCTAAATAAATAAATCATTTGTCCAAGATCTTTAATTATGTTAAGTCTTTTGGACAGTGGCATTACTTAAAGAGTAGTCTTACAATTTAAGAGGATACTCCAGGTAAAACAGGAAGACCCCCCAAAGATCATAACCAGGGAATCTCTGCACATCATCAGCCCAAACCTTGGGACCAGGGTCACTGTGACAGTTTCTGGCCACCACCTCTGCCTCCCCCAACTCTCAGTCAGTCACATGAGTGAAACTCATGTATTTTGCTGAAATCACAAGCAGAGCTTATTTGGAATCCCCACCAATTTGAAGCAAAATACCTCCAATGTTCTCAGATTAGCTCTGAAGTTAAAACTCACTCCAAAGCAGTTTCAACTACAGAAATATACTGAATTAACTTAGATTAATAATCTATGACTACAAAGTTCAACCAGAAAAGTAGTTTTAGAATCTACTGATCCTGAAGCTTTATTCTTATGTACCTTCCCTAGGTCACTTCTCCAGCCACAAACATAAGTGAAATAAGAGAGACATTAAAAATACATATATTGTCCTATTCATTCTGGCATTCTTGCTATTTAGCATTCCTTTAACTACATTAAAGAGTGATGATATTAAAGACTAGCCTAAATTACATAATTAACCTAGAGTTTGGTTGCTTTAAATGTTGTCTGTGAAAAGAAAAGAAATTAGCCTTGCATTCGTAATAGTGTTACATCATTTGATCTGAATGAGTAGAACCAGTATCTATAAGTGATTATAGAAGCATCACACTTCCTTGTAAGTTTACCTAGAGAAAGTTTTAAGTGTTCTATTCTAATAAGCTTCCAAATATGCCTACACAGCTTTGTCTATGATGTACAAACATGAACCATGTGCAGTGCACAATAAAAGCACATGACAATAGGACTCCACCCATAGTAAGCTTTCTGAATATATTTAATAGCACATTTTAATCCTGTCATATTTTCATAGCAAGCAGATACCTTTCTGAACATTTACAATTCCCTCAAAATAAATATATTAAATCATCTCAGTCTAATTCCATTAGGACACAATTTACATTAATCTCACTGACACGTTTTAGTATCGTTCCATCTTCCAATCTCCCTCTCTTTGTACTCCTAAAAATGTGGGACAAAGAACTGACTGAAGTAAATACACAGTATTTTTCATATTACATAAAAATATGTGTATATATCTCTACAGATATTCAAAATCCTCCCACAAATTCCCCTAAAACCAAATAAAGAGGACCAGAGGAAGAAGAGCATGTATGACAGCACTCGCTCACTTCCTAAAGAATCACTTTGATATATGGAATTTGTCTTTCATCCTTTCTGCCTTTCTCTGAAAACATTACCTATCAAACTCTACCCCAGTGGACAGTAGTGCTCAGCTACCAGTTACGAAGACAAAACACTTCTAACTCAGAGGACCAGGTATTCAGAATAATTTTCCCACATGGAAAGCTTTAAAGATAAGCACCACTATGAAATACTACCACTCCTTCTCCCCTAAAGTCAAATTTTCATCATGAAGAATTAAAAATAGATTATAAATCACAACCCAAGTGAAAGCAAATATTCCTCTTAATTACCAAAACATTTAAGTAGCGCTTAAAATTTTGTTCTTAAAATGTAAACTGTATACTACCCAGACTTTGTAGTTCACATGGACCTACCTTTATTAAATACGAAGCCACAAGTGCCTCCATGAGAGTTCGCTGTGCCCCTTCCAAAGTACTATATGCTCCAACCATCAAAGATAAAGCTTCTTGAATAGCAAGTCGAGTCTCAGGCTCTTCCTATAAAGATAATAAAAATGTTTCCCTCCCTGTTGGGTCCCCAGGGGAACATCCAAACAGAAAGCATAAACTTAGCAGCTTCTTCCCTACCTTACAAAGGGCTTCAAAAAGCTGCTGCACAAGTGCTATATCCTTAGTGAATAAATGTGGCATTCGACTGCAAAAGAATGTAAAAATATTGTTACTATCATAAATTTCCAAGAGATGAAAAAGGGAAAAAAATGAAACTAAACACAAATTTTCCTGAACTCTCTGAACACAATTGTCAGCATCATTATATTACCTCCCCCAAGAGCCAAAATTTTTTCTAAGTAATTATTTAATTATTTAATCCAAATAGCCCTTGATTAATACACACATCTTCTAGATATCCCCTCTATAATATTCCATGCATTCAGTTAACATTTCTGATTTTAACATGATGAAATTAGATAAGACCAAACTGTGATCTAAACTAATGGCTGTCGTGGAAAGGGGCTTTGTTACTTCATGCCAACACACAAGGGACAAGGTTGGCTGACAACCCTGCACTGTATCCACTGATCTGGGGTGGCTTCCTCCAAACCCCAAAGCTCCTTTCTCTGAAGAGAAGAGCAAGACCTGGTCTACAGAGGCCAACACAAAACCTGTACTTGGGGTGGAAGCAGCACATGGCTGCCACTGAGGATGCTTCACCTCTCTCTCCCTGCTTTGAAATACAGTGAAGGAAGATGAAGCCAGCAGGAACTGGAATCAGGAAATCACACTGAGAAGTAAAAAAAATCTGTCAGGGCCACTCAGAATCATAAACACTATTCTCAGAAAAGAGAATCACTAGAAAAACCTTGATCACTGGGTTTATAAAGATTAGTGCCAAGTAGCAACAAAAACACATAAGGTCAACCAAAAGTCTCTAGGGTACAAAAAATATAACCCATTATGACACAATTCAATTCAAACTCTCATTTCAAGACCACTATTTAATACAGTAACATATCTTCAAATACAAATTAAAATGTCTCACATCTTTTTCCTTCTACACAGAAGACATTTCTAAACAACCTATGGCCATTAAATACATTTCCTTTCAGAATCACAACAAATTTATTCTCCACCATTATTAAGTGCCACATAATTTTTCTCAGTTTACCAACAGCATATCTCTCACTAAAAAAGAGTTTACTCACCTGGAGAGTTTTCCAATTGCTGAATATGCCATTGACAGTAGTTTAGGGTCCTTTAAATTAAAAAAAGAAAAGAAAGAACAAAAAAACAGACAAAACAAAAAATACAGTAAACAGTAAAACCTTTTCGCTGCAATTACATGCATTATTTTACTCTTTATTAAACCTAGGTCTCACTCTGTCTAACTGTATGGTGTTAGCACCTGAACAACAACAAAAATGTCCAAACTCAGACTCCATAGTAAAAGGAAAAACATAACAAAACCTTGCATTCCCAACTCGTTCCAAAAGGAAAATGCAGTGTTCTCTTAGCTGGTGCTGAGTTCAAGATATTTCAACACTATGTAACCTGCAAACACCAAAATTCATCTTCAACACACTAAAAAACATTAACTCATTAGACAATACATCACTGGTCCAACAGACTAGGATCTTCCGTCTCTCAGCAAAATTGAAGTGAACTGTAGTGCGATTTTGTAAAAATCCACACTGTAATAAACAGCTTCCTATATTTTCTACCATAAAAAATTAAGAGGGTCATAGTCATCAGGTGAATTAGTGAGGTTCTTTCCTCAAGATACAGATAGAGTTCTGCATGGTTTTACGAAAACTAATAATCTGATTACTCAGAATACAATAAACTTCCACCAAAGTTTATGTTTATCCTAGGATTTGCCCTTCCACATCTAAATGGCCATTCTTATGGATTCATCTGTAGGGAAGAGACATGTAGGTGTCACCTGGAGGTAAGGGGATTCACACCTGTGGTTTGTCTGGCCTCTCTAACTTATATTTAAATATACAGCTTCTCCCCAAAAGCCCCGGCGCATTTTTATTTCTATCCATGACTTCAAAGCATCTCACTATCTATGCCATAAAATAATCTGAGAAGTCCCCTAGATCTTAACCAGACAAGCAATACTCAATAGAAGAAAGAAGCTAGGAGAACCAGGCCTACTTACCCCCGAAGCAGAGCTGCACAGAAAATAAAGTGCCTTTCACTAATAGTATCTACTAACATGCCTTAACTATGTTGAACAACTTAGGTAGATTAACTCATTTCATCTTCACAGTAATCTAATGAAGTGGTATTATTATTTTCATTTTTCTGATAAGAAGGTGCAAAGAATCTAAGTAACTCACCAAAAAACAAAACTAGGATTCAAACTCAGTTCTAATTTCCAGTGGTAAGATCTTGAGCTCACTATACTACTGCAAACATGCATTCATGTTGAGCTTAGACTGAGGAAAATACTACTAATGAATTCTTGAAATATTAACTTTTTTTAGCAAACTCCTTTTAAATATTGGAGATATTATAGTAAGAAAAATACAGCAGGGAAAATGAGATTAAAAAATCTACAATCCAAGGAATCTTCATCCCATTTAGCTTAAAGAATCAAAAATTTACTGAACGCATGTTTAGACAGAATTTTTAATCATTAAAATCTCAGCCCCATTATTTATCAGAGAAAAATATGAAAGAAAAAAAAAATCTTAGCCCCTGAGAATTAAGTTTCCCATCAGAAGCCTAATCCAAATAGTCCCATATGGAAATAAACATAAATTTCAGTTTCTATATTTCCATTTTTGCACAATGCCTACAAGTATCACAAAAGGCACTGGCTGAAAAATGCTACCTAAAGACACAGTAGGTGGCTCATGCCTGTACTCCCAGCACTTTGGAAGACAAGGCAGGTGGATCGTGAGGTCAAGAGTTCAAGACCAGCCTGGTCAACATGGTGAAACCCCATCTCTACTAAAAATACAAAAAATTAGCTGGGCATGGTGACGGGCAGCTATAATCCCAGCTACTCGGGAGGCTGAGGCAGGACAATCACTGAACCCAGTAGGTGGAGACTGCAGTGAGCTGAGATCACGCCACTGCACTCCAGCCTGGGCAACAAGAGCAAAACTCTGTCTCAAAAAAAAAAATAGATGCAGTAAGACCTCTTGAGACTCATCAGTTTTTAACAGTTATTTCCCCCCAAAAAAAGCAAAAAAGGGCAGCAATTTCTGAAATTTGTACCACTTCAAGTAAAAATGTTAAGAAACAATGAAATAGCAAACTTTAACCACATTAATGAACAGACCAGAAAGATTATAGAAAATATTGTAAGACATAAAATGTTGATAAAATTTAAAAGACAAGTCATTTACCTCTTTGTATTCATTGATTAGCTTGGTGAGGCCATTCAAAAGCATTGGACCTAATGGCTTAATCTTAATTTCTGGACAGCTTGAAATAAAACACACATACACAGAGCAAGGTAAGAAATCTCATAACTATGAATCTTTACTGATGATTACATAAAATAATTAGAGACATAACCAAAATAAGTTAAATAATCTATTAAAATACAAAAATTTTTAAAGATGAGCAAAATTGATTTATTTCTAGGTAAGATAAATAAAAAGATATACTTGAAGCATTCCAGCAGCTTGAAAACTTTATAGTTAAAACTTACGTTATACAAATATGATGAACAAATTGCAGGGATAATGTTCTTAACTTTGAATTTGTATTTGTACCAAAAAGTCCATCATACACCACCTATGTGAAAGGAAGAGTTGAGAACATCAACTCACAAAAATAAGAATTAAATACTTTTGAATAGTAATCAGAATTCAACAGCAGACCTTTCATACTACATCTCATTCTTCAACGTTAATGCAGATAAACATTATTAGCTGACCAACTTAGAAAGCCTATCAGAAGCTCCCATAAATAGTCTGTGAAGTAACAAACACAATGGTTGATTTCACAAGTCTGCAAGGCTTGTGGGTCTACCACAGTGAGGAAACGAAGAGTACACACTGCAGTGGGTCACCACTCAGCCATTCCCTAGGTTTCTTAATCATATGATTCAGGACAAATTCTAATAAAAGCTTCAGGAAAAATATACAAATGGAAATATTCTACAAGTGTGCCATCGGGGTAAAGGGCTTCATGCATTATGAAACCATCTAGAAGGCAAAACAATCATGTAGATGAGTCTTGTAGAGCATCCAGCGAGTTCAATATTAACCATCAACATCAAAAGTACCTAAATCTCTCAAGTTCCTAATTTTGACAACAAAGATTACACTAAAAAAAAACCAAAAAAACAAAAAACTCTACACTCTTGTTCCTAAAACTGCCAGCAGTATTCTGATCTTGTTTAATGGTAACATTGAGTTCCAGACTAAGATTGAGTATCTGCTTTATAATTGTCACTGTGCTAGGTACTAAGAGATACAAAAAAAAACAAGCACTCAATCTTGTCGAGGAGTTAAGAGGTATGTATATAAAATGATACAGAGCCAGGCACAGTGGCTCACACCTATATTCCCAGCTATTAGAGAGGCTGGGACAGGAGGATCACTTGAGCCCAAGAGTTCAAGGCCAATCTGGACAACATAGCAAGATCCTGTTTCACTTCAAAAACAAAAAAAAACAAAAAAAAACTCCCAGCACTTTGGGAGGCTGAGGAAGGAAGATCACTTGAGCCCAAGAGTCCTAGACCAGCCTGGGCAACATAGCAAAACTCCATCTCTACAAAAAAATACAAAAATTAGCCAGGCGTGGTGGCACACACCTATAGTCCCAGCTACTTGGGAGGCCCTGAGATGGGAGGATCACTTGAGCATGGGAGGCAGAGGCTGCAATAAGCCGAGATCGTGCCACTGCACTCCAGTCTGAGTGGCACAGCAAGACTCTGCCTCCAAAAAAACACAAAAAGATATAGGACAAAATATAATCAAGTGCTACATTATTTGAAACAGACTTTTTTTTTAGCTACTCAGGAGGCTGAGGTGGGAGGATCAATTGAGCCTGGGAGGTAGAGGCTGCAGTGAGACAAGACTGTGCCACTGCACTCCAGCCTGAGCAACAGGGTGAGACTCTGTCTCTTAAAAAAAAAAAAAAAAAGCAAAGAAAAAAGAAAAGAGACTGGATGTGGGCCCAGACTATAGGCAGGAAGATAAGTTAAAAAAAATACTGCAGTAACCAAAACAAGAAGTAACAGTTTGAATTAATATCAGCATTAGGTATAGAGAAGTAAAGACATTAAGTAGATGAAATCAAGAGGACTTGGCCACTGCCTTCAAGTGAGGCTTCATTTAAGGATGACTCAGGTTTTTCACTTAAGTGACTAAGTGACTAATGATACCATTTTTGGAGAAAAGCCACACACACAAAAAAAAACCTTGTTTGAAAGGGATTATTACCATACATTTGAGATAAATGGAAGCCATATATAGTATAGGCTGAGTGTTCCTTACTGTAAATGCTTAGGATCAGAAGTATTTTGAGATTTCAGATTTTTTCAGATTTTGGAATATGTGCACATGCATAATGCAATACCCTAAGGACAAGACCTAAATCTAAAGATTAAATTCATTGACATTTTCTACACATCTTATGCACATAGCCTGAAGGTTATTTTCTACAATATTTTAAATAATTTTGTGCATGAAACAAAAGTTTGACTGTTTTAATGCAATCCATCACATGAGACCAGGTGCGGAATTTTGTACTTGGAACATCATGTCAGTACTCAAAAAGTTTTGGACGTTGGAGCATTTAGAATTTCAGATTTCCTAATTAGAGATGCTCAACCTATATATATATTCTGATAATTTTTTTAAAATCATACTGCAGCAAATTTAAGATAGAAAAAAAAGAATCTCATTAATCTTGTTATACACATCAACCTACCCCTGAATATCCATTAACACAGTTCTTTCTCTAATTAAATAGACATTAAAGTTGCAGATAGGCCAATATTCTCTGGAAAAAAACAAATTACCTGAATGTTGGCTGGGAACGTTTCAGCAGCTTGTCTAGAGCGAAGGAGATGGGGGACAATCTTTAACTTGACTCTCGTACTGACAGGGTCCCTTTTAAGCTCTGGCTTCAGAACTGCACCCTGTTGAAAATATGCTTGATTATAACTCAGCAATTTAAAATTATTTTGAAATGAAAATGTCATGAGAATTCATCTAAATCAGTGGTCTCTCCAACTTTGTTTCAAGATCCCTTTACACTCTTAAAAATTACTGAAGTCTCCAAAGAGCTTTTGTTTATATCTGTATAACCCATCAATATTTATTATAGCGAAAATTAAAACTGAGAAATTTTAACATATTTGTTTACTCATTCTTAATAAACTCATTATTTTCAAAACTAACATATTTTTTATAAAAAGTAACTATTTTCCAAAACAAAAAAAAATTGTACTGAGGGGAGTAGCATTGTTTCACATTGTCTACAAATCTCTTTGATGTTCAACTTACGAGAGAAACTGATGTTTACATATTCTTCTGTATTCAATCTGCTATAATACATTGTTTTGGCTGAAGTAACAAAAATCTAGCTTGCACAGATATGTGTGGCTGAAAAAGTGGAGATGATTTCAGCTTTCTTAGGTAATTGTGGATATTCTTTTTTGATACTACACCAAAACTTGACAAATAATTAACAGTTAATTGCTTATTTTTAAAAAATGAAAAAAAAGTCAGTTGCAATTTGAGGTGAAACTGTATCAATGAACTTTTGTATACTCTTATACTATATTCCACTTGTTATCTTACTCTGAATGGCTCCCTTGCCCTTATATGCTTTTGTAACGTCATTCCTCATTTGCAAAATATTGGCTCACTGACTTAAGCAAACATTTCCTTGTATAGTATTTTTTTACAAAGCCTGTGTTCTATATCACCTGTGTTCTAATCTAATCTGAAAAATCCACCAAGTATTGATTAGCTATCAAATCACTGTGGTAAATACATGTTTCTCAAAATTCTAATTTTTGCTTGAAAGCTAACTTTTATCATAGATAATAAATCATGTTAATTGTTTTTCTTGAAGTCCTCATTTTTCTCTTTTGGAGAAAATACGTGCCAAATACTCATCTCAGTAACTATAATTTGCCTGTCTATTCTTCAAGTAAACTCATTTTTACTGCTTCATCAAGGATGTTCTTAAGTAAAGCTGAGTTTTACTCTTTTTTTTTTAATGAGTACATGACAGTGAAGAATAAAATGACTGTTAGTCATCTGATGACATAGCTTGGATGTGTGGTAGGAACCTAGCCAGTACGCTCACCATTGCTTTTGTATCATAACTGCAAATATTGTCCACAGTACATTAAAAAAAGGCCTTCACAAAAGGAATGCAAACAAATAATCCTTGTCTGTCTGGGTTTAGACTTGGAATACTTTTAAACACAGTGAACTAAAAAGAAATCATGTTATTAAGGCAAAAGTCTTACTCCAAGCCTTTAGAAGAACCCATCTTCTGTTCTAGATTCTTAGACCAGAAGTCTGCAAACTATAGCCCATAGTCCGAATCTGGCCCACCATTTATTTTGATAAGGTCTGTGAGTTGAGCATCATTTTTACATTTTTTTAATGGTTAAAAATATCAAAGGAATAACATTTTGTAATACATGAAAACTACATGAAATTCAAACATCAGTATCACCAAGTTTTACTGGCACACAACCATGCTCATTTGGTCATGTATTGCCTACGGCTGCTTTTATGTTATAAGAGTTGAGTAGCTGCAACCTCAGAGACCATAAGGCCTGCAAAGCCTAAAAAAATTGCAGAAAAAAATCTGTCAATCCCTATACTAGACAGTTTGCCTTGTTATTTAGGAATCTGAATTTACAACACCAGATCCAGTAAACTACGTTACCAGGTTTTACTTCATCTAAACTAACATGACTTAACAATTTTGTTATAGCACAGATTCAGCTTAAATCAAACTAGGAGAAAATGTACAAATATATATAGTTCACGTTAACAAAATACTTTTCATGCTGATGTGAAAATAAATCAAAACAACCTACCTCTTTTGTCTTCAGTGGTATATCTCCAAGGTACACCTTGTACATCTTATTAATGATGGCAGGATTATTCCAGTCAATTAAGCTATGGAAGGTTTCAACACAGATTGTTAAAATTATTTTTTCCTCCTCCTTTAGTAATTTCAAAAAATTATAGCCCCAACATTCTTAACAAAAAAAAAATGTTAGAAACACACAAATAAAATGGGCAACTCACATTGTAGAAAGAAAGGAAAAGAAAGGGACTAATTTCTATCAGTTTGGTTGTTTTTGTTTTTTTTGGCAGTGAGAGAAAGTGAGGAATTTATTGCATGGCACCAAGCAAGGAGAATTGGGCAGCTAACACTTAAGATCCAAACTCTTCCGTGGCTTACAAGTGAGGGTTGGTTTTTTTTTTTTTTTTTTTGTACTTTAGGCTCTGGGGTTTAAACCAAAACAAATACAAATCACTTATCCCACCTTGACTCAACAGATTATTGTATCCAATGGCACAATTTGCTGCCACAAGAAAACCAGACACTGCTCCTATACAGATGGATACTCAGGACCCATGGCATGCAGCAACTCCAACACAGCAGAGTTTTACTACACTTGTTCAAAGAGCCCTGGGGCAGGGTAGGATTCATCTTTTTAACCATTTGGCAATTCAAAAGTGATAAGGAAAGTGACAAAAAAATTTGTGACCATGAAATTAAGCCACACCTAGGACACTTGCAAGCCATTCTATTTCTCTAATGTTATGTCACTGTGATTTCCAGCATCCCCCTCTCATCTACCAGTACATACCTGCAGTTTTAATTCTACAGAGTAGTTATGCTGTTATTAGTCACTAAGACTTAATTCTATTTGGGCCCCACAATAAGGTGAATTGAGATATAAGATGATTGGTGAAGGCTGGGCACTGTGGCTCACACCTGTAATCCCAGCACTTAGGGAGGCCAAGACAGGCGGATCACCTGAAGTCAGGAATTCAAGACCAGCCTGGTCAGCATAGGGAAACCCCATCTTTACTAAAAAGAACAAAAATTAGCCAGGTATGGTGGCATGCACCACCAACCCCAACTACTCAGGAGGCTGAGATAGGAGAATCACTTCAACCCAAGAGGCAGAGGTTGCAGTTAGCTGAGATCAAGCACTGTACTCCAGCCTAGGTAAGAGAGTGAGACTTCGTCTCAAAAAACAAAAAAAGATGACTGGTGATTCACTCCCACACTCTGCAGCAGATCCCACCCAATCATTTCATAAACCTAGCAATAATGCAATCCTTCCTTTCATTTGACTGGTTTACCACACTATATTCTCTCTGCCCTTTGACATTGGTTCTGCTTTCAAGCTATCCTGTGTTTGTGCAAACACAACTTAGGAAGCTGCTTTGACTGCTTTTCTGATTCATCTTTTCTTTCAAAGTTTATCAATATGCTTCTTCTTTGAATAGCCCCAATCCCACTATGCTCAGAGGCATTCTACAATTCTATTTTAGGTATGATTCACCTATATCTTTCCTCAGCTGATTGCTACTAACTACTCCTCAAGATCCGCCATTGCTTTTCTTTCGTAAAACTAGTGGTTTAAAGATTTCAGACAAAACAAACACTTTAGTAAAACAAACTAAACACTTAGTAGTAATTAACGTCATTCATATTTTGGAAGATATATGATATTCCATAAAGATACATACAGTAATTTACTTAACTATACCCCCATTATGGAAAACCGAATTTTTTTTCACATTTTAACAATGATAGGAAATGATATAATGAACAAATCTGTAACATTTTTCTAAATCTCTTTCTGTTTTTGAATGATTTCCTCAGGATAAATTCCCAGAAGATTGAGATAAAAGGATAGAAATATCCTTATGATTCATTACTTATTGCAAACCACTTTCCAAAACTTCAATTTATAATGCCAATCAACAGGGTATAAAAATAGCAGTTTTAGCCGGGCGTGGTGGCTCACGCCTGTAATCCCAGCACTTTGGGATGCCAAGGCAGGCAGATCACCTGAGCTCAGAAGTCCGAGAGCAGCCTGGGCAACATGTTAAAACCCTGTTTCTACTAAAAATACAAAAATTAGCCAGGCGTGATGGTGGGCACCTGTAGTCCCAGCTACTTGGGAGGCTGAGGCACAAGAATCGCTTGAACCCGGGAAGCAGAGGTTGCAGTGAGCCAAGATCGTGCCACTGCACTCCTGTCTGGGCAACAGAGTGAGACTCTGTCTCAAAAAATAAAAATAAAAATAGCAGTTTCAATAGAAACGTAAATGGGTTTATCAACTGCTACTGGTACCCCATTCATTTATTTTTCATTGACTTTATTTCTTATACAGAAAGAATATTTTCTATAAGTCTATTTGCTATCTGTATCTCCTGGTGTGTTAATCAGAATCTATTCAGCAACTCTTTTCGTGAATGTAATTTTCACTGTATCAACCATAATACATACATAGTCTTTATTAAAAGTAATCTCAAATGGTTTAAGACAGAGAAAAAAATAAAAATTAGTAACTTCTCAGAACTAACACTTTTTTTTTTGAGACAAGGTTTCGCTCCGTAGCCCAGGCTGAAGTGCAATGGTGCAATCTCGGCTCACTGCAACTTCTACCTCCCAGGTTCGTGTGATTCTCCTACTTCAGCCTCCCAGGTAGCTGGGATCACAGGCGTCCACCACCACGCTCAACTAACTGTTGTATTTTTAGTAGAGATGGGGTTTCACCACATTGCCCAGGCTGGTCTCAAACTCCTGACCTCAAATGATCCACCTGTCTCAGCCTCCCAAAGTGCTGGGATTACAGGCATGAGCCACAGCATCCGGCCAGAAACTGATACTTTTCTTAATATAAATTCTTAAAGTTCATCTACCTAGCCAAAAGTCTCATTGATTGTGATGACATTTCTAACCTATTCCAGCTATAAACACCATCTCCACACAGATTTTCTTCTCTTACACCGAATGCAACTCTTTAGCAAACTTTATTACAAACTAGGTATACTTCATAATCTCCACTACACGTTGATTGCCTCATTACATAAAATCCTAAAAAAAGTAATAATATGTGGTAAGTAAGCTTTTAAAAATCTAGCCCTTTCAATCTTAAAAGCTTAACAGGGAAGTGATTACCTCTGTTTGCTTTTCAGTTCCAGGTCTGCTGCCGTTGCCACACTGTGGCGTGTATCACTAGAAGCAACCACCAAATGGAGAACAGCTTCAAGTTCAGGCACCTGTTCAGCTTCTATGAATTTCACTATTCCCAATTTGCACTGTAGATAAATGAAGGGAAGGAGAAAGAACAGTCAGGGAAGCAAAGGACACACACTCAAAGTACTGCTTAACATATCAGTGTGGTCATAAGCCAAAGACGAACAGTAACAAGAATAGCAGCTCCTACTTAGGCTTACAATGTGTCAGGGACTGTACTAAGCACATATATTCATAATTTCACTTAATCCTCACAATCTATGAGATAGGTATTATTATACCCACATTTTAGCTAAGGACACTGAGGCAAGGCTTAAAAGATTAAAACATAGGTAAATGATGAAGGCAGGATTCAAACCCAGGTCTCTCTGACTCCAAAATTATTATGATATACAGCCTCCCTAGTGAGGTCACACAGCCTCTCTAGAGTGATGAAGTCTTGAAGTCCAAATTTGGAGCCTCCAGATAAGAGGTTGGTACACTGGGAATAAAGTGCTCCATGGATTCCGACAGTTCAAAAATAATTAAATAATTCACATTCCATCGAGTTTCACTCTATTGCTAACATACAAAGGATATGATTTCAAATATTGGCTACTCAATGCAAGAGAAATTCTAATCAAACAGTATTCAATTTAATTGACTGGCTGAAATGAAACAGACTAAAGAGAGATTCTGATTAGAACTTCATGCAATGTGAAGATGCTATGAATTTCATTACAAATGACTCTATTCAGGATAAACACACCTGAAAAATAAAATTTCATTTTTATCTTAAAAAATCAGTCACATAATAGTTTTTACATATACTAGAATAAAGCTTACAATTATTAAATAAGAAAAAAATGCAATTTAAAAAGATATAACAAATCAAAAATGGGCCTGCCTTCTTTCCCCTGCTCAACGCAACTTACTTTTAACAACAGCTACAACAGAAAAGATTCAAACATTTGTGCAGCCATAAAGAGGACAGTTATGGAAGTCAAGTACACAAAGATATAAACTAAAAAATGTGTAAAGAAAACCGAAAATGGCTGGGCGTGGGGGCTCACACCTGTAATCCAAGCACTTTGGAAGCCAAGGCGGGCGGATCACCTGAGGTTGGGAGTTCAAGACCAGCCTGACCAACACGGTGAAACCCCGTCTTTAAAAAAATAAGAAAAGAAAACCGAAAACGATACAGATGTCCATCAACAGGAGACGGGTTTAAAAATACCATATATAATTGTATACAAACATTAAAAAGAATTACTTTGCAAAAAATTCAAAATATTGTTCAATATAAAAATCGAACTACAAATAATGTATTACATGACAAGTAGAAATGTGTTGTTTAAAACTGTGAATACACACATATACACACGGAGCAAACTGTAGACAGATGACAAACTAGTGTAACAGGAGTCTAGGTAATTTCACTTTTTTTGGAAACAGTCTTGCTCTGTCGCCCAGGCTGGAGTGCAGTAGTGCAATCATGGCTCACTGCAACCTCTGCCTCCTGGGTTCAAGCAATTCTTGTGCCTCAGCCTCCCCAGTAGCTGGGACGACAAGCACACACCACCATGCCCAGCCAATTTTTGTTTTAGTAGAGATGGGGTTTCGCCATGTTGGCCAGGCTGATCTCGAACTGCTGAACTCAAGCGATCTGTCCCATATGACCTCCCAAAGTGTTGGGATTACAGGCATGAGCCACTGTGCCGGCCTTTTTTTTTCTTTTACACAGAGTCTTGCTCTATCGCCCAGGCTGGAGTGCAGTGGCACAATCTCAGCTCACAGCAACTCCCACCTCCTGAGTTCAAGTGATTCTCTTGCCTCAGCCTCCCAAGGAGCTAGGTTTACAGGCGTGTACCACCACACCCAGCTAATTTTTGTAATTTTAATAGAGACAGGATCTCATTATGTTGCCCAGGCTGGTCTCGAACTCCTGGCCTCAAGTGATCCACCCGCCTTCGCCTCACTGCAAAAGGTGTGAGCCACCACATCTAGCCCCTTAATTTTTAATTTCGCTTTCTACTATTCTTAACTACTTGAATATTTATATTAAGTTTATAATTAGAAAAAAAAAACCCATGTTTTACTTGGAAAAAAAAAGTATAGAACAAAGAGATATTTTAAAATTAGAGGAAAACAGCTTTCATCCCTGAAACTAAACTGTTTCAGCACTAGATTATGAAACTGACAAAACACATACAGAGACATATTGGCAAATAATGACCAATATAAGATTATAATTGAACAATAACCATTTTCCTCCAGCATTTGTAGCTTTAGCCCTCAGATAAACCTAGGTTCAAAGCTTGGTACTAGAAGTGAAACCCTAGTAAATTTCAAAACTTCCATGCTTTTCAGAAAATGGAACTAACAATTTCTATACCTCACTTGGTTGCTGTGAAGATTAAATGAGATATTACATTCAAAGTACCCAGTACAGTGCCTGTCACATAGATTGAACTCAAAAAAGATTAGCTTCTGTTAACTCTTTACCTTTACTTACATAATAGTTTAAGATGGAAAAAAAAGATCCATAAAACATGAAGAAGGAAATCAAATCAATTATACCCCTCACTGAATAAAACATTCTATAAATTTGTGAATGGCAAGAATACCCCAATTGCCTATTTTTCCCTCTACTGGGAACACTGCTTTAATCGATGGTCACTTACATTCCCAAAAAGAAAAGGATCAAATCATTTAGACTGCCATGGAGAAATAAAGGAAGGATTAGAAGACTAACCCATGTTGCTTGAATTCCAAAATAATTACATACTGATCTCATCTGTTCTTCCCTGAAGTGCCTGATGACACAGGCACAGTGAGGCACCTTCTCTGTAGAGCACCAGTCATTTTTAAAAGCTGCTCAGAGAACATCTGTGTCCTGTTTAAATCCAGAATAAAATTCTTAATGCCAATTTTTAAATTCCCAAGAAGTAATATAACAGGGAGTCATGCTTTTCCCCACACTGTCACCTGTGAAGTGTTGCGCTTCTCACTTTACATAAAATTTACAGCCCTAAAAAGTTGAATAATGTAAGAAAAATTGTATTTTAACTGCAACAAAAAAGGTAGATGATAATTAAAACTACAATTTAAAAACTAAAATGACAAAAGTTAAAAAATTGTAAAAAACAAGTTAAACATATTCAATTTATAAATGAGTTATACTGGAAGTATGTAAACAATATTAGAAAAGCTAAACAGTACATCCCACTCCTCCCTGCCCCTAGGGCTTAATAAATAACTAGCATGAAGAGAACACATTACATCAACCGCTCCTTTCAAACATATTTCATATACTATATACTGAATATACTATAATTATGTTATACATGGTTCATGGACTTCATAGGAGCAAGTGTCCAGGATCAAGTACTATTATGAGCAAGCAGTATGTGATACCTGTTCCAATTGTTCAGGTGTCCATGGGTTGTCACCAATAACTCGTTTAGCTGCATAAAAGCTCATTCCTGGAGGCGGCTGTGGGATTCCAGAACCTCCTCCACTGTTTGAAGAAGAACCCTGTGCTGAAGATGAATTTTGGCGACTCTGGGATTCATTTAACACATATCTAGAAAGGAAATAACACTTTAAACCTCTATAAAAACACAAGCATTAACATCTATACGTGTATATAAAACAATCAATCATATACTGTCCTCCTACTGTATTTTACTAGAAGAATAAACACTTGAAATTAAAATTTCATCATAAAAAAAATTTTAAGGTATCTAGAAAAGGTATCTATATCTTCAGCAAATTAACCAGAAGAGCACATCACTTAACTTGGTTACAAATGAACTACAACCATTACCACCAATGAATATAAATATTTTGATCACTCTCAGTCTATAAATGATTGCTCTAAGAGTCACTCCAGAATCACCACATTTTGAGTTTTGAGCTGCCAAATATGGAGAAAAGTTTGTTGACATAGGGGACTGGGAGGAGCCATTGTTGTATACCCAAAGCAGAGTATTTCTACAGTCATTCTCATTTCTACAAAGTTGTAATTCACCTTCGGTCCTCCCTGAAGTCTTTATCCCTACATTAGAAAACCCACTGAAACCTCCAAACAACATACCACATAACCATATAAAGTCCCCAAAATGAAAGAAATCAAAAGGGCCCAAAGAAGAGAAGTTACACAAGAACTGACTTTTCCCATTATATGTTCAAAGCCCTTTGCACCACCTGGTTAAATTATCACCTCTATTTCATTTTAGCTTCTACGGAGGAGAAGAAGATCTCCAAGAAATTCATTTTGATCCAATTAAACTGGTATTACTCATCTACAAAATGAAGTTTTTGATATAAATATTAATTCAAATCTCTTAAAACTAAAGGTCTATGCTGATAACTTCCATTATCATATTAGATATTAAAATAAAATATCCACTAAAATAAAAGTTCAAGAAAACACTTAGAACTTGATAGCATAAATTATTCCACATTACTTACATGTCACGTTCATTCAATTCCTAATCTATTTTTTTAAAACCTATTAAGGAATCGCTTTAATATTATTATATAAACGAGGCAAGTTCTCATTAGTAAGAAAAATGTGAGGAATCACTGGCTTGATTACATCATATTCCTAAGGTAAATCTGAATTTCAAGGCTTATTTATCAAAGCCATCATCACCTGTCATTCTGGCTGCCTCCTGATCTAACAAATATAAAAAGAAGTTTATTTCTAAGTTATAGCAAGACTGGCAGCATTAAGTAAATCAATCAATAAGTATGTACATATTAATACTGCATAAAACATCCTAAGGCTGGGTGTGGTGGCTCAGGCCTATAATCCCACCCCTTTGGGAGGCCAAGGTGAGAGGATCGCTTGAGCCCAGGAGTTTGAGACCAGGCTGGGCAACATGTTGACACCTTATCTCCACAAAACATATAAAAGAAAATTAGCTGGGTATGGTGGCATGCACCTGTAGTCCCAGCTACTCAGGAGGCTGAGGTGAGAGGACTGCTTGAACCCAGGAGGTCAAGGTTGCAGTGAGTTGCCACTGCACACCAGCCTGGGTGACAGAGTGAGGCCCTGTCTCAAATAAACAAAGAAACAAACAAACATCAACTTAAACACAAGACAGAGGAATATAAGGAGATGTAAGATGGAGTCTCTGCCATCTGGTGTAAGCTGAGACAGTAACAATGTAACACATGTAATAGCATCTGCCATTTTATCAGATGCAAAGAAACTGCTGAGAAATAAGAAGTGACGTAACAGGTGGTGAGAGTGAACATGGGGTGACTGAAGGCCCAGAAAACTGGGCTACCAAACAAGAGGGGCAGGAGAAGAACAAACTGGTTCATCACACCACATGAACTCTCTTGTCTCTGGATTGAGAGACAAATGATATGGAGCCCCATATGCCAAGCTTATCATGTACACATACTTTTGTGATCAGGAAAGAAACAAGAGGAAAACAGCATTCTGGAAAAATTTCTCTGGCAGCAGGACAAAATAAGCAGACTAGAAGTAGATCGCAATCAGGGCTCCATGCCAGAGACCAAAGCTACACAAAACAACTCTTGACTACAAAGGGCTCACCATCTACTACGGGAGATGGAAATGTCTACAATGCAGCAGAAACACACAGTGCCCATATAGGCGGGTATTTTGTGTTACTATGACACAGAAATTAGTGCAATTATATCTTCCTAGGGCAAGAAATTTGTCAGAGACAGAGCTGACATTTAAGCCAGTTTGGGATCCTTTTTTCTTTTTCCTTTTCTTTCTTTGTTTTTTGTTTTTGAGACAGGGTCTTGTTCTGTCACCAGGCTGGAGTGCAATGGCATGAATCATAACTCACTACAGCCTCAACCTCCCAGACTCAGTCAATACTCTAGCCTCAGCCTCCCAAGTAGCTGGGACTATAGGTGCATGCCATGGGGCCTGGCTAATTTTTGTATTTTTTTGTAGAAATGGGTTTTTTTTATTTTGCCCAGGCTGGTCTCAAACTTCTGGGTTCAAGGGATCTGTCCGCCTTGGCCTCTCAAAGTGCTGAGATTACAGATGTGAGCTACTGTACCTGGCTGGGATGCTTTTTTTCAAAGTGTCTTTTCGGTTGCTTGCTTGCTTTTTTGAAGAAGGATTCCAGGCAGAGAGAAAAGCATTCTCTTAAAAAATAAAAGGCAAGGACACATAAGAGTGCATGAAATGCATGAGTGTATTAATGACTGGATATGAGAAACCAAGGTGTTGCCTGGATCTGTGTTTTGAAAAACAGGAAAAGCATAGAGAGGAGGTGTAAAGAGATTTGAGGAAGTGGAGCCACTGGGAAAGAAATTATGACAAGACTTGAAATGAGGCAAAACTAGATGATAGCAGTGGGAAGGGTTCCAGACACAGCAAGAAGGAAGGAGGCATTATGAAACTGATATTGTAGCAACAAAAAAGAGAAAAGCTGGAGACAACTGATCACTGTATGGCTAGGTGGCAAGGAGAACCATCACAGCACTGATAGTAACTTCTGTTGAAGTTACTATCTTTTGAAAGACAGTCTCGCTCTGTCACCCGGGCTGGTCTGAAACTCCTAGCCCCAAGTGATCCTCCCACCTTGGCCTAAGAGGAACTATTTTTATGGGGATAGATTGATTTCATCTTGGGCAGGTAGAATCTAAAATCACAACAGCAACTCAGCCTCAGTAAGACCGACAAGCAGTGAAGCTGAAGTTTAAAAGAGGTTTAGAAGAAAAAATCTTTGTAAATGTAAATGGATGTTGAGATGCATTTATTTACTAGTGAGACCGGAATCATTTAAAATAATACTTAACTCCACGCAGTAAAAGCAGTCAAGAACAAGGTTGCTTTGTTTTTATTTTGTAACTCACCCATAAGGCATCAGAAGGACATCTAGCATGAAGTCCAAAAGCAGCTGCACAGTCTTTGGTTTCTCAGCAAGATTAAATGGAGAAGCTGATTTTGATGATTCAACAGGGTATTTCATGTGAAAAAGGGTTGGTATTAAAAGATGCATTAAGCTGAAAAAACAATTACATTTATTGCAGCTACTTAAAAATGAGATTTTTATACAGGCAATATGAAAAAAACAGAAAAATCACATAACAAAAACTGGCAGTTATAAGCAAGAGACACTGATTTTCAACACCACTAATTTACAAAGTCCTAATCTAGGGACTGGCCTAGATTTCTTTCTTATTGAAAGCTCAATATATTGAGTGATGATTAGCATTTAGCCAATCTGGCTCATCACTAAAATTATATGAAAAAAATACATAAAATGGGTTCAATGTTAGTATCTGCAGTTTCCACAGGAGATTTTATATTAAATCTTAAGTAAAGTTCAACTTATAACTTGTCTTCTCAAAAAAAATTATTTTTGGCCGGGTGCAATGGCTCACGCCTATAATCCCAGCACTTTGGGAGGCCAAGGTGCTGGGATTACAGGCGTGAGCCACTGCACCTGACCAAGATGGGCAGATGATTTGAAGTCAGGAGTTCGAGACCAGCATGGCCAACACGGTGAAACCCCCGTCTCTACTAAAAATACAAAAAGTTAGCCGGGCCTGGTGGCAGGTGCCTGTAATCCCAGCTACTCAGGAGGTTGAGGCGAGAATCACTTCAACTCAGAAGGCGGAGGTTGCAGTACGTCAAGATCGCGCCACTGTACTCCATCCAGCCTGGGCGACAGAGTGAGACTCTGTCTCAAAAAAAAAAATTATTTCCCACAACTAAAGTTATTCTAAATTTTAAAAATTAAAAAATCAACCATATTAGTATTTTAATACAATATTAAAATTTCTACTGCATGAATTTAAGTAACAGGCTTCAGTAATTCCTTTCACTAACACCTTTTGATACTCTTAAAACATATGAAAACAATTTCAAACCATGCTTGTAATGTCTATTAATTTTACTTGTAAACTTCTGCATTACAGTCTTTCTTTAAAAATAAATATGCTCTAAAAGGTGAACTGAAAACATGATTTAACTCCATCTTTCCTCTACAATTCTGCACTCTTCATCATGATTCTCACTATGACAGGGCTGTAACACAGAACTTTTGGCTAAGCCTAGAAACAAGTGATGTTATCTAAAAACCTTTTCATCTCTGCAGTTCCCAAATTAATACAAACAAGCACTCTGTTCCTTAAGAAAACCACTCTGAAACTTTATATCCTCCAAGAGAGAAATGTTTTGATGCAAAGGATTTTTAACTGTAATTTTGGCAATCACGTAAAATTAACTGCTTCAAGATAACTAGGCAAAAAAATGGATAGACTTAGATAAATGTTGTTAGTTCTGCAGATTTTTCAATGTTCACATCAAGAAATTTTATGATAGTGCTAATAAAACAGTAACTTTGAGGTACCACAGAAAACTCTTGTCAGCTAAAGCAGTTCAAGACCTCCCATTTGCCCAAGTAAAACCAAATGTGTGAACTAACATTTGAAAGGCAGTAGTTGACTCCTGCAGGAGGGAAATTAGAATTGAGGAAACCATACCTATCCTGCTGTGGCTGAGGCTTCCCTTCCATGGCAGTAAGAAGCGTAGGGGCCAGTTCACATTGTTTTTCCACTGGTAGGCGAGGATAGCCCATTTTAACATAAATTATGGTAAAATTCTAATGCAATAAGAGAAAAGCAAGTGAGTGTGAAGGAAATACTCTGTGATTTCAATGAAAATTGACAACTTAGAGAGTTATGGTTACAACAAACACATTGTAAACATGAATCATCCTCCCTCCACATGTTTATTACACCTTTACCAACTACTGTATCTCAGAGAAAGAACTCCAGTCCAACTTATTCCAAACGCTTGCTTTAACGCAGGCCTCATGTGAGGAAGCATGGCCTAATCTAAAGCATTCATATATGCAATTTCTTATCACGGAGAATAAAAAAAATAATCATTCAACCTATTTACACCTGCACACTACACATTAGCATCAGATCTCCCAGTTTATTGCATTAATCCTTACAAGCTAGGAGGAGATCAGGTGTTGACAAATGCTAGGCTGCCATTTCCCAACTGGTCAAATGACTAAAACAACCTTAGTATACTGCAGCACTCTGTGGTTCCTCACTCTAGTAACCCACCAAGGCATGATGAACCAAAGGAAACTGAGTGCTTTGCGTCTGTGCAAGGTTGAGCATCACAAGTCTGAAAATCCTAAATTCGAAATGCTACAAAATCTGAAACTTTATGAGTGCCAACAAGACCCACAAAGGAAATGCTCATTAGGGTATCTCAGATTTTGGATTTGGGATGCTAAATCAGGTCAAATATTCCAAAATCCAAAACACTTTCGGTCCCAAGCATTTCAGATAAGAGATACTCAACCTGTATCACTATAATCTGTGTGAATGCTGGATTTTAAGCAAACCCATAAATACAATCTGGATTTATACATAAGATTAAGATTTGCTTTTCTGAATAATTCTTTTTGTTGTTGTTTCCCCACTCAAGACGGAGTCTCGCTCTGTCACCCAGGCTGCAGAAAGGTGGTGCGATCTCGGCTCACTGCAACCTCCACCTCCCTGGTTCAATTGATTCTCCTGCCTCAGCCTCCCGAGTAGCTGGGACTACATGCACGCACCACCATGCCTGGTTAGTTTTTGTATTTTTAATAGAGACAAGGTTTCACTATGTTGGCCAGGCTGGTCTTGAACTCCCGACCTTGTGATCCACCTGCCTTGTGATCCACCCACCTCGTGATCCACCCGCCTCGGCTTCCCAAAGTGCTGAGATTACAGGTATAAACCACCGTGCCCGGACTCTGAAGAATTCTTTACTAAAGTAAATGGGCTTCATAAGATGATTTATTTAAATAAATTCTATTTGACATTTTTATTGGCACACAGTGTTCCATTTGCTTAAAGAAAGCAACATGTGTAATTGAGCCAAATAGCCAGAACAGGAACAGACAAAACGATGTCCGGACCAATAGATAGCTCCAAAAGTTTTGTGACTCCAGATGTTAGATAAGATTCAATAGATTCTGTCTGAATGCTGGCAACTACAAGGACCAGGAAAAAAAACACCACCTGCCATCACACAGCATCAACATTTTTTACATTTAATTTTCATGAAGACAACAATTTAAAAGGAACATTTCTTACCAGCCTCAGATTTACTCCACTTTAAAAAAAGGATACCTTTCTGAATATACACATCAAAAACACAAAAGATTTTTTAAACTCACTTTCATGTATCTTCTTGCCATTTTATTCGCTTTTTTCTTCCATTATGCTTTATTCGTGCCTAAGCTGCATAACCCTTCTCTCTATTCAGACCCACCTCACATAGTCTCTTACCAAAAATCAAATCATTCTTTTATGTAACATACCTGACAAGTCATTTCACCAACATTCCTTTGCCCAGTGTAAACAGCCATTCATTACTCTCTTCCTACCATTTCCTTTAACGCAGCATTTCCTCTGGATTGGTACTCAGTGGAAAAACAGTGCATAATTTAAAGAAAAATATCTCCTCATGTTTCATTTAGAAGTGGTCTATGGTGAAATTCTAACCTTGCCAATATGTTGATGACATCTGATAAATGTTATGAAAGAAAACTTGCCCTAAGTCAGAAAATATTCCAATACGATACTCACTGTGACAAAGGAAACTGCAGCAGGGTCCTGGTACTGAACCAACAGTGTCTCTACTGGAAGCTGTATTTTGGGGCGGCTTTTTATACGTTTATTCAGATGGACCAGCAGTTCCATTACCTAAAATACAAAGAGATGGGAACTGAAGTTACTGATCATATCTTAAAAACCACTCATCTTAGAATTCATTTCTCAGATGTTATCTATGTTAGTGAATAGTAACTACTTTGTTCTTTTAAAGGGTGTAAATTCCATATCCCAGAAAGGGAGTATATACTACATGAGTCTTGTTCAAAAAGGCTGTCTCCCAAAAATCTATGCACTTGTGAATTTACCTTTTTTTTTTCCTCCCCCGAGACAGAGTCTCGCTCTGTTGCCCAGGCTGGAGTGCAGTGGCATGATCTCAGCTCATTGCAACCTCCACCTTCTGAGTTCAAGCAATTCCCCTGCCTCAGCCTCCCGAGTAGCTGGGATTACAGGTGTGAGCCACCGTGCCCGGCCAAGTGAATTTATTTTTACAATGTCCTTTAGTTAAAAAAAAGTTGAGGTCCAACTTGGGCCTAGACTGAGGCATAGTCCCCCAAGATGAACAGATTATTGCAACACAGCACGAATACTGTGAAAAGAGAGAAACACAAGATACAGTGGGTTTCCAGAAGAGAAAGTATCTGCCACATCAAGAAGGACTTCAAAGAAGAAGTGACAGGAACACTGAGTCCTGAAGATTGAAAGAATTCCAACCAAAGTATCAGTTATAAGAAGGTATAGGGCACAATGCATCTGACAGAAGCCCATAATGATAAGAGTTTATAAAAGCAGGGTCTGGATTACAAACAGATTCTGGCAAAAACTGAGGCATTTCTATTGTACTCTGAAGATCATCTGATACTGTCAAATAATTTGTAAGAAACAAGCTTCCTCTCCTTTAAGTGGGAAAAGAGAGCAAAAATAGGAATTGACAAGTCAACAGTTTGCATGGGTACAAAGGGATGTAGAGAGGCTCATGTCAAGTGGCCTCAACCATACTACAATCAAAAGATTGTCTACCAACAGAGAAGAAATCGAGCATTGAGAAATAAGATTTTTAGAAGGCCTCGTTCGTGTAAGAAAGACTCAAGAGTTTAAGATAATTATTCTGCAGGGCCAGGTTTACACTATTCTCCCTCATTTCTGAAATTTGTGGAAAGCTGTAGGGATGTCTGACAGTGACAGCAAAAATTCCAAGAGATCTAGAGCAATAATGAAACAGGTGAATTACATCTAAGAATCAAAACAAATCTATAATCAATGTTTGTTAAACGAATGATAAAACAGTAATAATAAAATAGCTAACATTTATCACGCAGTTCCTATGCACTCTGCCCCCAGGCACTCCTTATCTAATACGATTCTCATGACAACCAGTGAGGTGGTGTCATTCCCATTTTATAGATGAGGAAGCAGAAGCCTCAAGTAAAGTAACTTGTCCCAAGATACTAGGTCAGCAAGTGGCAAAAGTCAAGATATGACTCCAGAGCCCATTTTTTTAACCTTTTCAAACACTGATATTTGAACTCGCATCAGCAAAAGTGTCAGTGAGACATGATACCCTCCAAGAAGCTAGAAATTTGCATTGCCATCCCTACTTCATCTGAACTTCCTACCTATCCTGGATCTGTGATACCATTAGGCAACAAGAGAAAAGAATCAGGAAGAACTAGTCTAAAGGAAAGAGTCCTCTTCTGACATTCTAATCTAGGCTGATTCCTAGAGGGACTCTATAGCAAATTATTATCGATGGTGATAGAGAATCCTGCTCACAATTACATGCTTTTTTTAATAATAAATTTATTTTGATTTTTTTTTTTTTTTTTTTTGAGACAGGGTCTCACTCTACCACCCAGGCTGGAGTTCAGTGGCATTATCATAGTCAACTGCAACCTTGAACTCCTAGTCTCAAGCAATCTTCCTATCTCAGCCTCTGCAGTAGCTGGGACTACAAGCACATGCTACCACGCATGGCTTTTTTCTTTTTCTTTTTTTTTTTTTTTTTTTTGGGTATTAATGAGATCTTGCTATGTTGCCTAGGCTCGTCTCAAATGATCTTCCCAGCCTCCCAGAGTGCTGGAATTACAGGCGTGAGCCACTGTACTTGGCCTATTTTGAATTTTAAATGGATTAATTACTTAATTTTCTACTAGTATTATTATCATGTTAAATATTGATGAACTTCCTAAATATGGTTATATCTTGTCTGGAATCCTCTACAAACCAAGAAAAATTTAAAAATCACTTGCGGAATTCAAATAACATATCAAAGGCTACTGTAAAGATTAAATGAAAAGATAAGTCAAAGAGTTGAGCACAATGCTTAAAATAAATCAGGCTATTTTAACTGTTTGATTCCATTTCCCTTCCTCCAAAAGTTTTCAAACTTAACCAATTTGACATGCACAAATAAAAATGCTATTTTATTAGTTAAAATTTAATATATTAAGTTCAAAATAATTACATTTATCCTTATTACCTTATTCTGTTTTATTGCTTTTTAAAGTTATAATACAAAGATACATTTATGGCTGGGGGCAATGGCTCACGCCTGTAATCCCAGCACTTTGGGAAGCCAAGGCAGGAAAATCACCTGAGGTCATGAGTTCAAGACCAGTCTGGCCAACATGGTGAAACTCCATCTCTACAAAAAATACAAAAATTAGCTGGGCATGGTGGCGGGCGCCTGTAATTCCAGCTACTTGGGAGGCTGAGGCAGGAGAATTGCTTGAACCCGGGAGGTGGAGGTTGCAGTGAGCTAAGATCGACCATTGCATTCCAGCCTAGCAACAAGAGTGAAATGTTGTCTCAAAAAAAAAAAAAAAAAAGAAAGATACATTTATTGTAATAAATCAACTGGAAAGTCTTAAGCAAACCTTTTCCCTTGTCCTTTCACAGCCCCTTGAAGACACCAGTGTTGACAGTTAGATAACAAGAAAGTGAGAGAGAAAGAAAGAGAAGGAAACAAAGGGAGAGAGGGAGAGGACAAATAGATCAAGTGATCAAGTGATAAAATATGTTAATAATCATGTATATTTCAAAATAGCTAGAAGATCTAAAATGTTCCCAACCCAAAGGAACAATAAATGAGGTGATGAGTATCCTAAATACTGATTTAATTATTACATATTACATACATGTATCAAAATATCACACGTGTCCCATAAATATATAATTATGTATAAATAAAAATTCTTAAAAATTTTTAAATAGGTTAATAACCACAATAACTGATGTAAATGCCCTCAACTCAAACTTCAAAAATATGTGACATTTCCATTGTACTAAGAGACACAGCCAAAGTAAATAAGGTTAAAATTGTAGGCTGGGGCAAAGATTTATCAGACAGACAGAAGGAAAAATATGGTTAACAATACTAATTTCAGATAAAACAGGTTTTGAAGAAAAAACCTTAAATGGAATTCAAAAGATAAAAAATATACATAAAATACTATATTAATAACGACGAGATGTTAAACTTGTACATCAAAATGCACGAAGTCAACATTATAAAAACTTGAAGAAATACAGAAAAACTGCTACAGCAGTAGGACATTACTCTTCAATACTACCAATTCATAATAGGTCTGAAAGACAGGTTCAACACATAAATGCATAATGTTACTAATGAATGGCCTTGGCACATGCTGAGCTCCATATTCCACAAGGAGGAAGTTATTCTTTTTACCTTCTGAAAGCTTTTTCTTACAAACATTAGAATATACTTTGAAGGACTGTAACATTTGCATACTATGGTTCTCTAACCAGAGCAATAAAACCAGGCAAATTTTATATCAAATATTTTGAAACTAAAATCAACACTCTTATAAATTAATAAGTCAAAAATCAAATGACCAAACTGCACATCAATATAACTAGTTAAAAAAACTAAAATAATCATCAAAGAGAAATTCATAAGCTGAGGTCATTTTGGGTTCTTTTTTTAAAAAAAACATATTATAATTAAATAAAGCATTTAACTTGACAGCCAAGGTTACATTTTGAATCTCAAAAGCCCTGGGTTCAAATCCTGGCCTGACCATTTGTTATCTGACCTTAAACAAGTTCATTAATCATTCCAAGCTTTAGCTTCATCTGTAAAGTAGGGATAATGCCTACCTCACATAACCTCATGAGGATGTAAGTCCTTAGCACTTTTCTTGATACATAAGAACAATTGCCAGGTTGTTATATAAATTAAAACTTTACACAAGAAAAACATATCCAAAAAAGGAAATAATTTGAATAAAAATAGAAAAAAATACAGTTAAAAAGGGAAAATTAATCTAAAAGCTAGGTTTCTTTTTAAAATGGCCATTAAGAGGTTAAAACCTTGGTAGTAATAATAAAATCAGAAACAAGAATAGAATTTCCCATTTGAAATAATGGGACTATTAAGAATATATTAAGAATAATAGTATAAAATTATGTGAGATAGATAGGCTCATCTGCTTCAGTAAACATTTAAAATCTATCTGTATTCGATAAAATCATGTTGTAAACCTCAAACATACATAATAAAATTTATTTTTTACAAAAGGAATAATAGTACGATAGAAGTGACTGATACACAACTGAACATTAAAGTAGATGGACAGAGATAAATGACTTTCTATTAAAAGATAAAATACAAAGAAACAAAAAAAAATTCTAAGATGTAAATGAGTTAAAAATTACTGACAATACTCAGCCAGGACTAATACAAAAGTTCCCTGTTTGTTCTCCAGGTCTCCACTCTTGGCCTCTACTCCAAGTGCTTCTCCAGCCAACAGCTAGTGACGGTGGCAATACCATCACTACCCTTTCAAATCAGTGCCCCTGGAATACTTCTTTCCTCCTATCAGGCTTCCTCTCATGCACTGGGGACATCACTGTGGTCTTCTCCAATTTCCTAAAGGCATCACACTCTGTCCCAGCTCATAACACCTGCACAGGGCCTCTCTATCCTTAATGGTCTCCCCATCTCTCTGTCTGGCTACTCCTGCACACCACAGAGGCCTCCCTTATACCCCACACTTAGTCTAAATTATGTCCCAAATATATTCTTTCATAAAATATTTTCCTTTTCCATCTTGGCATGTATCACAAATTATAACTATGTACTACTTGTCTGACTGTTTTATACTGATTTCCCCCAACTAGGTGTTGTCATCATTCATCACCATATCCCCAAGACCTGGCATACAGAAGGCCCTCAGTAAATATTTACTAAATGAATAAAGAAACTGATAAAGCTAGGTAAGTAAACAGAAATCAACTCATGAAGGGCCTTTTAGACCTTGCTATCCTAAGGGTAAGAGAAGGCCACAGAAGAGTTTTAAATAGAAGAGTGACATAATCAAATGCATGTCTATCTCAGCAAAGGATTAAGACATGTCAAATACATGACAAGAATGCCCATTCCCTCCTGTAAAGAGACATAACATAAGAGACATTCTTAAAGATACTCTTTCTGCATTGAACCCAAATCAGACCTTGGAATCCCTCTCAAGGCAGACCTCCAGGAAGTCACTGCCAATTAGAGTGGCCCAAGGAATAAAACCTGACCATAGCTCAAAGACCGGATGATCTACTATAAATACACTGGAAGACTAATGAACTATTCTACAAATCAAAAGGAAAATGTTCCATGTAGAACAGTTAGTTAGGTTAAAAAATGAAAATACTGGCCAGGCAAGTGGCTCCTGCCTGTAATCCCAGCACTTTGGGAGGCTGAAACAGGCAGACTGCTTGAGCCCAGGAGTCTGAGACTGGCCTGGGCAACAAAGTGAAACCCTGTCTCTACAAAAAATTTAAACATTAGCTGGGCATGGTAGACTGCACTTGTAGTCCCACCTACTTGGGAAGCTGAGGTAGGAAGATGGCCAAAGCCCAGAAGATTGAGGTTGTTGTAAGCTGTGATTTCGTCACTGCACTCCAGCCTGGGCAACAGAGTGAGACCCTAGCTTGAAAGAAAAAAAAAAGAAAAGAGAAAAAAGAAGAGAGAAAAGAGAAGAAGAGAGAGAGAGAGAGAGAGAGAGAGAGAGGAGGAGGAGGGAGGGGGAGGAGGAGAGGGAGGAGGAGGGGGAGGAGATGATGATGATGATGATGATGATACTGATGTGACAGTCATCCAACTTTTTTAAGAGTACTTTGCAGAATCCTAAAACAGGAGCTATACAATATTTTGCTTAAATATTTTTTATTTTGCTTACTTTTAGTTAAGGTTATATTCATTGCCAACCAGTAACTAAAGAATATTTTTGCCCCATTACCACTTGACTTTCATATTGGAATCAAGGGCCTGGATTTCAGATCATGTTTCCATACATTCCAGCATAATTATCTCAACTATATTATCTGGCACTGATGCCAAGTATATAGTTGGTGCTAAAGGCAGCTGTGCAAAGCATACAAAAGCTACTTTTAAAACATAAAAGCTGGTTCTAGACTTACTCTCCATTTTGAAAGGCCATAATTAAGATCACAAACCTAGATTTCAATAATGGGAACAGAAAACTCACTTGAAAAATGTATATTCATTTATTCATCATTAAATTCCGCCAGCTGTCCCAGCATGCTTACCTTTTTACGTACTCCTTCTTGGGTACTAGACAGTTTAAGCAAAACAGGAGGAAGGAATTTAGATATAATATTCTGTAATTGTTCATCTGTTTCAGCATGGCCAAGTCGTAAAAAGACCCTTTCAAGCTGATCTATAATATAAAAAGAAAAGAGAGAGAACTTAGCAAACCAAACACAACCAAGACCAATTCTTTTTATAGCTTATTCCTTTTTTCTGTACTGCAGTCCTTCAGTCAGAACTTTAACCATAGCTAGCCCTGTACAGATGACTTTGACACAGCTACAAAACACCACCTAAAAGGTTAATTGTACTATCCTGATCTACCCTTTAGAATGGAGTAAAACAAAACCAAGAATAGCAGAATTTTCTCCCACATGCAACGTTATTCAGTTTTTCTAAAGGAACTGGATACTGGAAAGGATACAGGATTTCTGAAGGCATTTTCTGGAACTAGGTGGTAGAGCAAGGCAGCAAAACTTTAATCAGATATCATCAGATATTAGGGAAAATATATCTATCCTGGTGAAATCATCTTATTGATGAAGTTTCTCCAAAGACAGAATCACTGCCCATTACTGTGTTAGGGTTACCTAGTTAGAAACGGACAGCCAAGATTCCCCAAGAAACTTGCTGAGAGCAAAACCCAGACTGTGATAAACTACAGACCAGGAAACTTCTTCAACCAGTACACTGCAGGGGCAAGAGGAAAGGTAGGGGTAAAGGGGAGCATACGCAAACAACTAGATATTTGATTTTAAAGAATTGCTGTTAAAATTGTTTTAGGTACTATAATGGTATTCTGATTATGTTTGTTTTTTAAAGGTCCCTACAAAAATTGTCAATGGCAATTAGGGAGCTTTATAAAGAGCTAAAAATGTTCTATATTTAGATCTGGGTGATGATTACAGAGATAAATACATTTATAAAAATTTATCAAGCTCTATACGTTCATACCTTCTACTGTACCTACTATACTTCAATTTAAAATATATATTAAAGGAGTCATTTTTTAAAGATAAAAAGATGGAAGTATTTGCAGGTGAAATAATAGCTACTGGAATTTTCTTTAAACAATGAGGAGACACTCGGAAGGGGTTATATAAGTAAAACCAAGATTGACCACTAATTGATAATTATGCAAGCTTCATGACAGATACTGAGAATTACTATTGTGTTTGCCAGAAATTTTCCACAATAATTTTCTAAAGGAAGATAGCTTAGATAGATACAGATTGCTCAACAGATCAATCAATGACAGAGACACAGATAGGTACATGGATAGACAGACAGATCAACAGATCGATTATCAATCCTCAGTAGCAAGAAGCACACTGAACACCCAGAATTGATCTTGTTTTTCAATACCATTCTCCAGTAAAAGGAACCAAGCTCCCTGGAAAAATGGCTGTGTCTAGGGTTTGGGGCAGGGTAAAATCAAGACACCCCTGAAGCATCTTGTAGTGCCTAAAAGGAAATGGAACATGGGGTCAGGCGTGGTGGCTCACGCCTATAATCCCAACACTTTGAGAGACTAAGGAGGGAGGATCACTTGAGGCCAGGAGTTCAAGACCAGCCTGTTCAACACAGAGACACCCCGTCTCTACAAAAAAAAAAGAAAAAATTAGTCAGGCATAGTGGCAAGTACCTATAGACCCAGCTGCTCCAGAGGCTGAGGTAGGAGAATTGCTTGGGCCTGGGAGGTTGAGGCTGCATACAGTGAGCCGTGATAGTGCCACTGTACTCCAGCCTGGGTGACACAGTAAGACCCTGTCTGAAAAATAAAGAAATGGAACAAGTCAAAGGGACACAGGAACCAACCTGAAAGAACTCCTAATGGCCCAAGCCATGACAACAGAAGAAACAAAATAAGTAACAGTATTGGATTATAAGCCAAAATATAAATCTACATGAGTCCATACAGTCGGAAATAATTCTTGAATGATAAAGAAACTGGGGGGAAGGAAGCAAATTTTTCTTATAGGAGAATTCAAAATAATATATGTGGCTATTTACCCCTACAGGAGGTGGAGCTTAATTCCTGCCTACCCTCCCGCTTGAGGGTAGACTATATTTAGTGACTGCTTCCTTAGAACACAAAAAAGGGAGAAATGTTAACTTCACAGTAAACTGCCAAATACTATCTTAGTCCAGTGAAGAAGGTTAACCTCATGATGTCATGCAGATATCATGTGTCCCTGAAATGATGTGACAAGAAAGGCATTTTACCTCTCTGGTATTCATCACAAAAACCCATAACTCAAATCAGATCGTAAGTAAAACAACAGAAAAACCCAAACAGGGGGACATGCCATAAGACACCTGGCCAGTACTTCTCAAGACTTTCAAGATCATGAAAAATAAGAAAAGACTAAAAAACTGTATCAGACCAGAGAAGGCTGGGAAACATCACAACTAAATGGTACCTTGCACAGGATCTTGGTTGGGGGTAAAAGGACATTAATGGAAAAACTGGTAAAATCCAAATAACGTCTCAAATTAAGTTTAAAAAATTAATAATAGAAAGAAGGGAGGAAGGAAAGAAAGACAGGCACATTCTGAGACTACCATACAGTGATTCTATTTGATAAATGCTGAATGTTGCTGTAAAAAGAGTTCTCAGGAATGCTGAGTTCAACTCACAGTGTTTGTAGAAGTTACAGGTAAAGGAATAGCTCCTTAGTGCCTTACAGCTCTTAGGCCGTAGAAATTGCCTATGAATTTGAGCTACAGAAACTGGAAAAGAACTGTTATGTGGACAAAGGCAGAAACTTAAACTCATAATAAATCGACCTAGAGAATCTCTGCCACAGTTAAAGAAACCGGGGGGTGGGTGGGGCAGGTGGAGTATCTAGTCCCTGTTACTTTTCATGCCATCATTTGGATGCTTCCTGTGTATGCCCAGTATAGTACCTAACATCTTCCCTCCCTCACCAGACAGGCAAATGTAACACCCTAAACACAATAAAATTATGAAAACGTGGGAATGGGAAGAAAGAGCACCAACCACCATGTTAGAGGGTCCCGCTAAAACAGGCTGGGTACACCAGAGGAAGAGGTAAAGCCTTCTACCTGCTTTGAAGTGAATCAATTTAACACTGTTAGGCCATCTTTACAGACCCATCTATACTTAAATAAAAGATAATCTTGTTCAAGTGTCACAAAAAGGAAGAAACGTCAACATCTACAGATATAGCCAACTACTAAATTTTTCTTTTTCCTTTTTTTTTCTAGTAAGACAGAGTCCTGCTGTCGCCCAGGCTAGAGTACAGTGGTGCTATCATGACTCACTGCAACCTCAACCTCCTGGGCTCAAGCTATTCTCCTACTTCAGCCTCCCAAGTAGCTGGGACTACAGACATCCGCCAACACACCCAGCTGATGTCTTATTTTTTGTAGAGACAGTCTCACTATGTTCCCCAGGCTGGTCTTGAATCCCTGGACTCAAGCGATCCTCACACCACCGCACCCAGCCTAAGTTTTTTGAGTATAGTTAAACTTCCATTCCTTCCTTATATGACTTCAGACTTTCTAGTCATGCTTAGAAAAGTCATTTTCACTGCGAGATTTTTTTTAAATATTGTATTGTGCAGAAAAGAGTTAACACAGACCTAAGACTGCTACCTATAGAAAGGCTTGCTTTCTAGCTGAGCATGGCCCTTGGCAGGCATCTGGAAACTTGGATTTCAGCAGGGTTTCCACCATTCCCAGAACTGCTAAGAGTGGTTCACTCCTAATGTGCCTATCTATACAAACAACGTTGTTTATGCTGAACACCAGCTTCCCTTCAGGGAGGAGTTTCGGTACATTTTAGGAAGAAGGTACCAACATGACCAGCCCCAAACAAAAACCTGAGGCATCAAGTCTCTGATGAACATCTCTGGTGGATACCATTTCACACCTGTTGTCACAACTCACTTCTGGAGGAATCAAGCATGTCCTGTGTGACTCCACCAGAAGGTTCTTGGAAGCTTGCACTTGGTTTCCTCCAGACTCCACTCACATGCCTTTTCCCTTTGGTAACCTTGCTATACTAAATCTTAGCTAAGAGTACAAATATATACTGAGTTCTGTGAGTCCTACCAGACAATCACTGAAGCTAGGAGTGAACTTGGAGACTCCTGCAAGGTATATTTATCTATGTTTTCTTCCAAGCACACTTATGATTTTGCTTTCTGCATTCAAGTCTTTGATCCATCTGGAATTTTCTTTTGGTATATGGAGGGATGTAGGAAATAAGTCTTTTGTGGGTTTTTTAAATCTTCTTAAGTGTGTAATAATACATACAGAAAATCATATAAAACATAAATGCACAGTTTAATGAATTATTATAAACAATCTTGTAACTAACATCCAAGTCAAGAAGAAAATTTATTTTGAAGCCTGAATAAAGAAATATTTGTACTGGTCTCAAAACAGAACTGGAGAGGACTGAAAGACTGTATAACATAAAAAAGCACAGTGAGTTTTTTCACCTAAGGTCACAGATGTAATTAGCAGCAGAGTAAGAATAAGAATGGAATCCTCTGACCTTTAGTCTAAAAATCCTTGCCTATACCATACAACTGTCTCCAAGAATGGCCCTATTTTCTATCGGGTACCCACACTACCCATACTATACCTTATACAGGAAGTTTTATTTGAGAGAATATCCAAAGCTTCACCAGAATGTGTCTCATTCAGGCAGCATTTGTTACAAAAATGGAAAAATGTACAAATACAAAGGTCAGAAAACAACACCAGAGAGCTCACTACTATGATTAAGAAGCTAACTCCATATGTGACCAACTGTAATTCAACCTTTCTCCTCTTCCTCCCCTGCTCATCAAAATTCTCTCCTCCTTCAAGCCCCAGCACCCTCCTACTTTCACAGTGAAGCACTCATTCTCTTACCTAGGCCACTCATTCAAGTACCTACTGAAACTCTACCACGTGCCAGAGCTTGGTGGTCATGGGTATAAAGAGTGAAGAAGGAAGAGGTCATGGTTATAAAGAGTGAAGAGGGCACCAGGCACAGTGGCTTACACCTGTAATCCCAGTACTTTGGGAGGCCAAGGCAGGTGGATCACCTGAGGTCAGGAGTTCAAGACCAGCCTGACCAACATGGTGAAACCCCGTCTCTACTAAATACAAAAAATTAGCTGGGCATGGTGGTGCATGCCTGTAGTCCCAGCTACTCGGAAGACTGAGGCAGAAGAATTGCTTGAATCCGGGAGGTAGAGGTTGCAGTGAGCTGAGATCACACCATTGCACTCCAGCCTGGGCAACAAGAGTGATAGTCTGTCTCAAAAATAAATAAATAAAATAAAATAATTTTTTTTAAAAAAAAAAAGAGCAAACAGGGAAAATGTTACCCAGGCTTATCTCACAGGTATATGATAACTGCATGTAGTAAGAAAATAACAGAAGGCCTGGGACAGACAGCGCGAACAACAGCATTTAAAGACGGAAGAAGGAGAGTCTGGAAAAGGGAATGATAAGCAACAGACAAAAATAAAAAGAAGACTAACATGGGGTCAGAATAATTAAGAAAAGAAAGATTTTCCTAGACATAGCACTCAACCATTTCAAATGATACAAAAAGATCATGCAAAATAAGAATTGAAAAGAATCCAGTACATTTAGCGTTCACACCTGACCTTGGCTCAAACGGTTTCAATGAAGTGGCAGAGACAAAAGCAGACCGTGTAGGGTAGAGGAATCCAGTGGAAGATTAAAAAGGATGTGAGGAATAAATGACAACTCTTTAGAAACTTCTAGTTATGAAAAGGGAAGGGGAACGGTTATTTTTTCATTATTTCAATCAAATAAGAGCTCTGAGCACATTTAAATAGCAACAGGAAAAAGCCACTAGAGAAAGAGAAATTGAAAAGGGGAAAAAGTTATTAGACTGTGAACCCTGAGAATATGGGACAGGTTAGGATTTAGCCCAAGTTTGGAGGAATTACCTTCCATAGGACAGGAAGGCCATCTCTGCCATTAGAACAGGAGAGAAACAGGAAGACTGGTGTTGATAAAAATCAATGTTATAAATTTTATGGAAGGGCATGAAAGAATTCCCTTCTGATGGTTTCTACTGTTTCTGGAAAATAGAAGGCAAAGTCTTCTTCTGAGATTTGGAGAGCAGAGGGCAAGTCAGCAGTGTGACAATCGTAGGAAATGGCTTGCAACAGAGTGAAGAAGACAAGAAAATTGATTGGTAAAATGAACTACAAATGTGAAGAAAGTGTAAAGGACCCAACTGAGGTTAGTGAATATAAATTTATAGCAACATTAGTCCACACAGTCAAACAAATAAAAAATAAATCTATCCTTTCTTCCCCCCATCCCTATAGCATTTATACCAGCATCTAATCACTGAAAAAATACAAACATATACAGACAAGGTTTTCTAAATCTTCACTTATAAATGTGATTTTAAAAAATATCCTTTATTTCATATCAACCAACCAAAAAGAATTTCTGCTAAAAGAAGTATCTAGAGTTTGTGTGTATATACACACACAGACGACACACACATTAAAAAAGTATAAAATGCCTCCTTTGCATATATTATGGGAGCAATGCCAAATGGGCAATTATTTATAACCTATATAATTATTATTAATATAGACTTGTGAAAACCCAACTGATGATTCTCTCTGAGGGTCTATAATATAAAGGAGTCAATGGATCTATATTTTCATGTCAGATACATTACTGGTTTTAGTTAACAAACTAAATCTCTCTAAGGTTATTAACAAACTTGTCTATTAGGAACAGCATAAGACTGCTTCATAAGAATGTTTTCGTAAGAACATTATATAATGTTTCGCAACATTATATCTATATGGTTATCATTTTTATATGTATATCATATCTAGACATAGCCATATACCTAGATATAGCCATATCGATACGGCTATATGTGTAGTTTTTATATTCTTGTATAATAAAGAATTTAGGTAACCTCTGTCCACGCTCCTGAGAGGTAAGCTCTAAACCCTTGGGATTTCCCCAGTAACTGAAGTGCCTTTGTTATCCATGGCGGGCCCCTCTAACCACATCTGATAACTTACGCTGAGGAAGTAACTCATAGTGGGCCCCTAGATCATTCATGCTAAGAGATAACTCAAGATGAGGGTTAATCACACTAGAAAGACTAATCATCTTAGGTTTCAGCCAGGTGATTGGGGGAACAGGGTAGGGAGTTGGAGAGGGAAAGGGGACTGGGGGTTGGGTGTTAGAAACTGAGTCATGTGGGCAATGATTCAATCAATCAAGTAATCATGCTTGGTCAATAAAAACCTTGGACACCAAAGTTCAGGTGAGCTGGTGAGCTTCTGTGATCAGCAGCGTATTGTGCGTATTATCACACGTCGCTGGGACGATACCCTGACGTAACAGAAGCTTTGTATCTGGAACCCTCTCAGGCCTTGCCCTACATGTCTCTTCTTTAGCTGGTTCTAACTTGTATCTTTTCCTATAAAACTATAACCATAAATACAGGGCTTTCCTGAGTTCTGACTCATTCTAGCTAATTACTAAACCTGAGGGGGGGGGGGGAGTCCATGGAGACCCCCAAATCTGTAGCCAACAGGTCAGAAGTGAGGGTGGCTCTGGGATCACAGGAACTTGTAGGTGGCGTATAAAATCAATTTAGTCTTGTGGAGGACTATCCCCTTAACCTGTTAGGTTTGGCAGCGTAATTATATATGATATAAAATATTTTATATAGGTTATATAAACATTATACATAATGATTCCCTCTCAGAATACATTAACCCTTTAATTTTACCTTTTTCTTTTTTACCCCCCCCTTAAGCTCAGTGGCAAGAAGAAATTATTATCTTTTTTTCTTTTTTGTATTTTTTGTAGAAATGAGGTCTATTGTTGCCCAGGCTGCTTGTGAAGTGCTGGCCTCAAGGGATCCTCCCGCCTAAAACTCTCAAAGTGCTGGAATTACAGGTATGAACAACTACATCTAGCTAATTTTACCTTCTTTTTAAATAAAGCTGACAAATACTACAAAAATAAGTATTTTAATAAATCAGGAGTCTACCAAATATTTGAGAACACATTCCATCACCTGGCAGCAAAACATGAATTATTAGTAGAATCCCACCTAGAGTAGGAATCCTACACTGGTTTGTTAATAACCCCATTCACTACCACCAAAGGAAAACTGAGCCAGGCCAGAAAGCTAAAAATCCCATGTAACAATACCTCAGAGACACAAGAGCTCATCATTTGTAAGCATAACTTAATACAAAGTCATAATTACATGATTTTAAGGGTTCTTTTTTTAATTACTTCTAAAGACAGACCACAATGATACAACTTGCAATTATAAATCCTGCTTTAAAAAACTGGTTCATTTTAAATTACCACAAATATGGAATGTATTATTTAAAAACCTCCCCCACACAAAAAAATGCCAGGACCTTATTAATTCACTGCTAAATTATCCTTCATAACTTCTTCCAGAGAAGAGAAAAAGGTGGGGTAAGGGGATGGCAGGAGAACATGTCCCTGATGTTAACAGGCCACAATAACTTTGATACCAAACAAGGGTATCACCAGAAAGAAAGATAAAAGCAAATAAAAGAGGTATCTCATGAATACAGAGGCAAACAAGATAATAAAATAATATTTGTCATAATACATAAAATAAGTTTTAAAAAAGTAAGTCAAATCCAACGATATATAAAAAAGATAATACATCCTACCAAAATTGGATTTATACCAAAGATGCAAAGTTGGTTTAACATTTAAAATCCGTGTAATCTGCCTCATTAACACAATAAACAATCATATGATCATCTCAATATGTACAGAAAAGGTATTTGATCAAATTCAACATCTGCTCATGCTAAATTGATGGAAATAAACATTTTTTTCTTTTTTGAGATGGAGTCTTGGTCTGTCACCCAGGCTGGAGTGCAGTGGCACAATCTTGGCTCACTGCAACCTCCGCCTCCCGGGTTCAAGCGATTCTCCTGCCTCAAACTCCGAAGTAGCTGGGATAACAGGTGCGTGTTGCCATGCCCAACTAATTTTTGCATTTTTAGTAGAGACAGAGTTTCACCACATTGGCCAGGATGGTCTTGAACTTCTGACCTCCTGATCTGCCCGCCTCAGCCTCCCAAAGTGCTGGGATTACAGGCGTGAACCACTTCACCTAGCTCTAAATAAACTATCAATGTTGAATAGACAACTTCCTTAATCTGATAAGAGATTTTTATAAAAACTTGCAGCAAACATTATATCTAAAGATAAAATACCAGTTTTCCTCTGAGTTCAGGAACAAGGCAAAGATGTTCACTATTACCAATTCTTTCAGATTTGTACTGCAAGTTTTATTCAGAGCAGTAAGACAAAGAAAAATAAAATGCATTAAGATTGGAAAGGAAGAAATAATATTTTTATTATTTAAAGATAATGAGAGGTACACAAAAAATCCAAAACAATGTATGGATACATTAATAGAATAACAAAACACATAAATCAATTGGTTTCCTATAAACCATTAATAATAAACTATTAGAAAACAAAATTTGAAAACACCTATTACAATGACATCAAAACACATCAAATAGATGGAAATTAATCTAGGGAAAATGTGTAAGACCTCTACACAGAAAAATAAAATACATCGCTATAAGAAATTAAGGAAAACTTGAAGGATACACCATATTCATGGATTAGAAAATATTATTAAGATGTCAATTCTTCCCTAAATTGACCTATAGACAATATAATCCAAGCACAATCCAGTAGATATTTTGGATAAAATAAAAAGCTAATCCTAGAGCCAGGCACAGTGGCCCAAGCCTATAGTGGTTCCAGGCCAGCCTGGGCAACATAGGAAGATACTATCTCAATCAATCAATGATTGAGTGGAGGAGTAATTTTTAAAAGTGTGGATACCATTAGAAGGAAAAAGAAAAGCAGAATCTTTCTATAATTTAAAGAAATGCAAAGGACCAAGATTTGCCAAAACTATCCTGAAGAGGAACAACAGCTAGAGGACTCTGGTTAGATTTCAAAGCTTACTAAAAACTACAGTAGCCTGGACACAGTAGCTTAGTCCTGTAATCCCAGCACTTTGGGAGGGCAAGGCAGGGTGATTGCTTGAGCTCAGGAGTTTGAGACCAGCCTGGGCAACATGGTGAAACCCCATCTCTACCAAAAAAAAAAAAAAAAAAAAAAAGTTAGCTGAGCGTGGTGGCATGCACCTGTAGTCCCAGCTACTTAAGAGGCTTAAGTGGGAGAATTGCTTGAGCCCAGGAAGCAGACGATGCAGTAAGCCAAGATCATGCCACTGCATTCTAGCCTGGGCAACAGAAAAAGACCCTGTCTCAAAAAGAGAAAGACTCTGTCTCAAAAAAATAAAGAAAATAAAAACTACAGTAGTTAAAAGAGTACTGTGCTACAAAAAATAAGTAGAAAACTTAAAATTAAAAATGCATAAAAGACAAATACATATATAGTCACCTGGTTTACAGCAGAGGTGTCACTGCAATGCAGTGGGTAAATGATGGTCTTTTCAATAACTGGTGCTAGATCAACTGTATTACAATATGGGAAAACATTAAATCCCTACCTCGCACCATATGTATTAGTCCATTTTCATGCTGCTGATAAAGACATATCCAAGACTACGCAATTTACAAAGGAAAGAGGTTTAAGGGAGAACTCACAGTTCCATGTGGCTGAGGAAGCCTCTCAATCATGACAGAAGGCAAGGAGGAAAAAGTCACATCTTAACGTGGATGGCAGCAGGCAAAGAGACAACTTGTGCAGGCAAACTCCCATTTTTAAAATCATCAGATCTCCTAAGACCCATTCATTGTCATGAGAACAGCACAGAATAGACTCACCTCCATGATTCAATCGTCTCCATCATGTCCCTCCCACAACACGTGGGAATTATGGGAGCTACAAGATGAAATTTAAGTGGGGACACAGAGTCAAACCATATCACTATACATAAAAGAGAATCAATTCCAGATGAATCATAAATCTAAATGTCAAAGGTAAAACAATGAAGTTCCTAGAGAAATAAAGAATATTCTCATTACCTCAAGATAGGAAATCATATCTTAAAACAAGAAGCTAGATGGTAAGGAAGTCTGGGAAATATGATTAGCAGGATCTGTCTCATAGAGTAGAGTTTAGAAATGTGGAGTTAGAAATAACCATCACTGAAAGAAACTTTCATAATCTGACAAAAAGCATCTATGTAAAATCTACAGCAAATATATCTCATACAAAATCAGAAACAAGACAAAATATGCACTATCATAGAATACAGAAGTCAACTGAGATAAATAAGAACAAAGTATCAGCCAATGTAATTTTTAGAAATGAATAATTGACAATGGCAATAAAAACTACAAGGTATCTGAAAATAAATCTAATGAAACATGTCACAGTCCTTTACAGAGAAAATTATAATCCTAACTGTAATTCATAAGATCTAAATTAATGGAGAAGCATAACATTCATGGATTTTTTTGGGGGGGGGGAATGGAGTTTCACTCTGTCACCCAGGCAGAGTGCAGTGGCACGATCTCAGCTCACTACAACCTCTGCCTCCCGGCTTCAAGTGATTCTCCTGCCTCAGCCTCCCAAATAGCTGGGATTACAGGCATGTGCCACCACACCTGGCTAATTTCATATTTTTTGTAGAGATGGGGTTTCACCGTGTTGGTCAGGATGGTCTCAAACTCCTGACATCAGGTGATCCACCCACCTCAGCCTCCCAAAGTGCTGGGATTATTGGCTTGAGCCACGATGCTCAGCCACATTCATGGATTTCCATGTCAGGATACGTTAGTGATAATAACCCCCAAATCTCCACGGCTTAAAAACAACCAACATTAGTCTCTCACTTAGACTACTCCTCAATTGTAGGTCAGGAGGAGGGCTCTGCTCACTGCAGTCAGTTGGCTGATAGAGCCAATTCCATTTCGAACACTGCTGTTAGAGTCATTACCTCAATCCTTCTGGCTCAATTCAAACTTTCTGTGGTAAAACTAATCATATGTCCCTCACTCTGTCCCCAACACTAAATTCTATTTTGTGCCCAAAAGAGAGAACCAGAAATATCTGGTAAACAGCACTAATGCTCACAAATAAACTCAATGTTGCAAAGATGGGAAGTCCCACAGTCAAACATTCTCTACAGACAACAGAGTGCTTTGTGAATGCTGAAAAAAATAATAAAACTCATATGGAATAGGAATGGAACAGAATATGTAACAGCAAAGAGCCAAGAATAACTGTCAATTTTCCATAAAAGTGAGGTGGGAGTGACTCTACCAGATTTCAAGACTTATAAAGCTGACAATTAAGACTGAATATGGCAAAAGCATCAGTCGGCAAATAGACAAATCAATAGATTAAAACAGAGAACACAGAGAGATAACTGGGAATATATGGAAACTTGAGATCGACAAAAATGGCATTAAGAATCAGAGATGAAAAAAATGGACTACACATCAGAAACAAAAGATTCAAATCTAACAGTACCAAATGTTGGCAAAGATGGGAAACAAACCAAGAAGAACTCTGGTTCACTACTGATGGGGTACATACTGATACAATCTCTGAAGAACAATTCTGCAGTAAAAACATCTCTAGCAAAGTTGAAGGGGAACATACCCTTCAACCCAACAATTCTGCCATTTGAGTACCCATCTACAAACTGTTTATCACCAGTCAGCAAAGCTATAAGGAACACTTCTTACTGAAAAAGTGCTGCCAGAATAAGAAGTTTTAAATAAATTAACAGTGACAGTTGATCTACATTTTTATGCAAGTTCCTTAGAAATAATTCCCTAGTGCTGAGACAACACTTTGTGTAACACTGTCCTAGAAAAAAACTCTCCCAGGAGCTGAGTGTGGTGGCTCACACCTTTAATCCCAGCACTTTAGGAGGCTGAGGCAGTCAGATTGCTTGAGCTCAGGAGTTCAAGACCAGCCTGGGCAACATGGCAAAACTCCATCTCTACAAAAAAAAAAAAAAACACACACACAAATTAGCCGGGCATGGTGGTACACACCTGTAGTCCCAACTACTCAGTACTCAGGAGGCTGAGGTGGGAGAATCCCTTAAACCTGCAATGAGTCGTGATCATATCCCTGCACTCCAGCCTGAGCAACTGAGCAAGATCCTGTCTCAAAAAAAAAAAAAAGAGAGAAAGAAATCTCCTAGGACGAGACAAGCACAAGGACACATATATCAAAGTGTTCATGGCCCAGAATTAATAAAAGCAAAAATATGAAAACAATCTAAATATCAGTGAACAGGAGAAGGGATAAATTATGGCAGGGTCACACAACAATGGAAATAAATAAACAAGGATTACATGTCACATAAGCCAACAAGACCTTATCTGAAGGATCAAACTAAGTAAGTAAGTTGCAGAAGGATATGTACAGTTTAGTTCCATTTATGGAAAGTTTTTAAATGCAATATATATTGAGTATGATATATACATCACAGTAACGGCAATCTCTGAATGAGAAGGGAGAGGGAAGGAGGGAAGAGAGGAAAAGGGAAGAAAAGAAAATAATATGATAAGGAGTAACATGAGGGTTTGAATTGCATCTGCAATGTTTATTTCTCTGAAAAAATAAAATACAAGACCTGAAGCTAATAGCAAAAAACATAAAGACTTGACAAAGATGAGTCAGACATACATAAACGTTCATAAGATTAGTCTCTATACTTTTCTTCATAGTTGAAATAATTCACTATTTTTAAAAGGATATATTCTATAGTAATTTTATTTTATGACATAATTATATAAAAAGGGAAAGAAAATACATCAGTAACTTTTCTTCTTGATACTTTTCAAATATTTTTCAGTGAAAACACATTTTTTTTATTAGAAAAAACAGCATACAGGCCAGCATATGCAGTGGCTCACTCCTGTAATCCCAGCACTCTGGGAGGCTAAGGCAGAAGAATCCCTTGAGCCCAGGCGTTTGAGAACAGCCTAGGCCACACAGTCAAGACCTCATCTCCACAAAAAATTTTAAAATGAGCCAGGCATGGTGGTGCGTGCCTACAGACTCATCTACCCAGGGGACTGATGTAGAAAAATCGCTTCAGCTCAGGAAGTTGAGGCTGCAGTGAGCTAGATCACGCCTCTGCACTCCAGCCCAGGTAACAGAGCAAGACCATGTTCCAAAAAGAAAAAGAAAAAAGCATAGAGAGCAAATGTTTTTCAAAAATCCGTGTTTTAAAGACAAGAAAAAAAATGTTTTAATCACAGAACTTTAAAGCGTGAAAGGAACCTTAAAGCATATTAAAGAACAAAAAGAGGTCAGGTATGGTGGCTCAGGCCTGTAATCCTAGCACTTTGGGAGTCTGAGGTGGGTGGATCACGAGGTCAGGAGTTGGAGACAAGCCTGGTCAACATGATGAAACCTCGTCTCTACTAAAAATACAAAAATTAGCTGGACATGGTGGTGTGCACCTGTAATCCCAGCTACCCAGGAGGCTGAAGTAGGAAAACTGCTTGAATCCAGGAGGCGGAGTTCGCAGTGAGCCAAGATCCCGCCATTACACTCTAGCCTGGGCGACAGATCAAGACTCCATGTCAAAAAAAAAACAAAAAGAAAGAACAAAAACAACATCTGATCTCAAAGGAAAAGTATCAAAACCCTGAGAATCTTAAATCTCAAAACAAAACAAAACAAAAATGAAGCTTATGTTAACTATTACATTCATGTAGGAGGGAAAAACCATACTAAAAATATAAATTGTGTGTGTGTGTGTGTGTGTGTGTGTGTGTGTGTTTATTTTGGAGACAGGGTTCTGCTGTTGCCCAAGCTGGGGTGGAATGGTGCAGTTACAGCTCACTGCAGGCTCAAGCCATTCTCCCACCTTAGCCTCCAGAAGTAGCCAGAACCGTAGACACACACCACTGCACCCAGCTAGTTGTTTTATTTTTTGTAGAGATGTGGTCATCCTATGTTGCCCAGGCCGGTCTCAAACTACTAAACTCAAGCAATCCTCCCATTTCAGCCTCCCAAAGTACTGGGATTACAAGCGTGAGCCACCACACCCAGCTCATTTATTTTCCTTTAAATAATTCAAATTTATATTATTCACCTGTCTTTAGTTTCTCTATCTAAAGACAAAGAAGGTACTCTCCCTCCTCCTATCTGCATAAAAAGAAAATGACCAGTAAAAGTTGAAGGGCTTCAGTATTACCCACCTTTAGCTACTGACATTTCTGAAAACATTAACTTATTCCTGAGAAATAAAACTGTCCACACAAATCGCACATTCTTCAGATCTCTCTCAAAAATACAACTTTAACCTCTAAATTAGGGAGGAAAAGCTATTTTCTTACAGGATTAGAAAAGACAATAAACCTACAATTACTTATTTTTCTCTCAAATCATTACTAATGGAAAAAGCATGTGAAGAAGAGGAGGAAGAGGAGCAGGAGGAGTTGGAGGAGAGGAAAGCATAGAGTAGAGTAGAATAGAATAGGCACTAAATCAGTTTCCTTAGTTGTATCGTCTTTCAGGACAACCAGAACATCAAAACATTCCTTAGAAAGTATGCAAGAAGGGCTGGGCGTGGTGGCTCAAGCCTGTAATCTCAGCACTTTGGGAGGGCAAGGCAGGCAGTTAACAAGGTCAGGAGATCAACACCATCCTGGCTAACACAGTGAACCGCCATTTCTACTAAAAATACAAAAAAATTAGCCAGGCGTGGTGGTGGGCGTCTGTAGTCCCAGCTACTCAGGAAGCTGAGGCAGGAGAATCGCGTGAACCCGGGAGGCAGAGGTTACAGTCAGCCGAGATCACCCCCACTGCACTCCAGCCTGGGCAACAGAGCAAGACTCCATTCCCCCCCCCCAAAAAAAAAAGAAATTATTCAAGGAAAGTATACTATCAGCCTATTCCAAAAGGAATAGGGGAAGGATTCTATTTAAGGTAATGTTATCCTTGTTTGGTTGAATTTCAGAGGATTCTTTCTGGTTTAATTATGTGTCATTACTAACTTATTTCATGAGCATGAATTACTTGTGTGAATTAGAATGAGTAGTTATTTCTGAGTGACAGGTTTCAGGTTTTTTAAGGTTGCTTAAATTTTCTACAAAGAATATTATTTTTACTGAATATGAAAGTAAATTTTAAAATACAAATCAGATTAGAGGTCTTACACAGAAGCTGAGATTGAAGACAAAGTTCTCAATACCTAGACCACGACTGTCTAATACTACAGGATATTTTTTAAAAGATCTGTCAAGTTACTATGGAAATATACTATAATAGACTATTTCCCAAAGAAATATTCTTCCTAATGGTATTTACTTTCTTCTGATTCACATATATAAGTACACAAAATACATCACAGTTACAAAGCAGTTTCACATGGCCTTCTGAGCCTCAGAAAAATGTGAGGTGCACTTATAGATGCATTTATAGATGAAAAACTGAGACTCACTACCTAACTGACCTGCCAGAGGTCACGAGGTGAATAATATACAGATTCAGAAGCTGAACCCAGGCCCGGCGTGGTGGCTCAAGCCTGTAATCCCAGCAATTCTGGAAGCAGAGGTGGAGGTCAGGAGTTCGAGACCAGCCTGACTAATATGGTCAAACACCATCTCTACTGAAAATACAAAAATTACCTGGGTGTGGTGGCATGTGATTGTAGTCCCAGCTACTAGGGAGGCTGAGACCAGAGAACTGCTTGAACTCAGGAGGCGGAGATTACAGTGAGCCGAGATCGTGCCACTGCACTCCAGCCTGGGCATCAGAGAAAGAGTCCATCTCAAAAAAATGAAAAAAAAAAAAAAAAGAAGCTGAACCCAGGGAGGCCTCCAAGTGCACACTGGAACACAGTACCTACTTGTAAAGAACTTCTATTAAAGCAGGTAGTGTTAGCTCCAATTTACAGCTGAGGAAACAGAGCCTCGAAAATATTCCGTTAACCAAGATTACAAAGCTACTAAGTGGCAGGGCTGATTCAAACCCTAGGCAGTCCAATGCTCCTTCTAGCATGCTAAATTATAACATGATTTAAGCAGAGAACGTAGGTGGAGAAGACACTAAATCTTACTAGACAACTATATATGACATAACTATAAACCAGCAGAGGTGCAGCAGTTACTGCAGAGAGAAGGAAAGGAAAAGAAAAAGATGAAGAGGAAGGGGTAAACCAGCAAAAGGGCAGAAAATCAAGAGCTCTTAAAGCAAGGCCTTTCCCTAGGACATAACAATTCTGGGAAAAGAGAGTAAGTGAGTGAGTGGAGAGGGGGGGAGAGAGAGAGAGAGAGAGACAGAGAGACAGAGAGAGAGAGAGAGAGAGTGTGTGTGTGTGTGTGTGTAAAGTGTGTGTTTCTGTGTGTGTAAATCAGTAAAACAGGTGGGTTTCATGTCCAAGCTGAACATTTTCAGAAATGGGAGCCCAGAGGCTAAGAAAAGAATAAGGAACTAAACTATAGGGAATTCACAAAAATTGGAAATTATCAGGCTGGAATGTAGGGAAGAGAATGGGCTCTGACAGTCACTACAGTTAGAAGTTTGAGGCTAAAACTATAGAAAAATAAGAAAGCCCTAACTGGCATCTATATTTTGTGTGTAATTTTCTGGTAGACCAATCCTGTGAATTATAACTGGAAATTAAAGTCTACTTCATCTATTTGAAATACCATCTCAATTCACCAAAAGCCACTCTAATACTTGGCAAAACCCAAATGAGGCCAGCAGGATGCTTCTTTAAGAATTAATTAGCTGGGCGTGGTGGTAGGCCCCTGTAATCCCAACTACTTGGGAGACTAGGCAGAAGAATCACTTGAACCCAGGAGGCAGAGGTTGCAGTAAGCTAAGATTGTGCCACTGCACTCCAGCCTGGGCAACAGAGCGAGACTCTGTCTCAAAAAAAAAAAGAAAAATTAATGTCTAGAAAGTTGATGTCTACTACTATTTTTAAATAGAGTTACCCCTCCCCCAGCCTTCATCCCCACCTCCCACCCCACCCCCGCCACCTGGCCCTGAGACAGAGTCTCGCTCTGTCACCCAGGCTGGAGTGCAGTGGTATGATCTCAGGTCACTGCAACCTCCACCTCCCAGGGGGGTTCAAGCAATTCTCCTGCCTCAGACTCCGGAATAGCTGGAATTACAGGTGCGTGCCACCACACTTGGCTAATTTTTGTATTTTTAGTAGAAGTGGGGTTTTACTATGTTAGTCAAGCTGGTCTCGATCTCCTGACCTCATGATCTGCCCACCTTGGCCTTCCAAAGTGCTGGGATTACAGGGATGAGCCACCACGCCCAGCCTTTTTTACCACTCAACAGATGCAAATGTACTTAAAAGGAGAATGTCAGGCAGTCTAGCAGTAAACATAAATATAGTAAGTTGGGAGTGAGGAGAGATCCATTCCCAGAAAGAGACAATCCATCATGGTTCCTGCAGGAGCTGCCTCTCTCCAGCCAGGGCCCAAGGGGTGGCAATGAGAACCTTCACAGGCAATGAAATCCTAAACAGGAGGTCCTTGCTGATGGAGTCCTTTGCTAGTACCCCTGCCTCTCAGAATTAAGGCAATCAGACAGATAATCATTCTGTTCCCTAGTCCACCAGTCTGTCCCCCGCAGGGCCCAGGAAGATACCCTAATCTGGAAAACCCTGCATCTGGATTCACTACAGAGCAGGCTCTTTAAACGGGGAAGAGGAAAAGAGTTTTTCTTTTCCTGGCCTTCTGCATATGATTCCAGGCTACTTCAAACCCCCTATCAATTCATAACAAGGCTATCCCCTCCCCGCTCAGACTGCTTACCACCCAGCCCCCTCTTCCCCACAACCCCATCATGCCCTATCCTCCTACACACACACACACACACACACACACACACACACACACACACACACAAAGGAAGAAGAGGAAATCATAGGGGTAGTTTGGCAGGATTGGGTCAGGTGACAAGACAGAAGCCCTAGATTGAGTAAGTGTCAGACTCCTGACACTGAGGTCCACAAACACTCCTACCTCCCAAGGCCCTTTCTCCCAGAGACAACAGCTGGCAGAGATACTCAGTTAGAAATAGGTTTTATGAGGTGATGAGCAGGAAGGATTACTTCAGCTTGTGAAAACTGGCTCAGAGGAAATAATATATACTATGCAAGAGTTCAAACTGCATAAAAGTCAAATGTACAATAGTTAAGACCCACCCAAAGCAGCTGATTACTTAGAAGAACAATGCTCATCTGGGTGTGTAAACCCTAGAATGTTCTTTAAGTCACTATTTAAATCCTAGCAGTTGTCATTCACTTTTGCCTTCAATATATCATAATGACGTTAACATATCAATCACAACCCCAAAAGCCCTAGGAGTTAAAGAATCTAGGAGGGAATAAACAATGTCCTCACTGCTTTTCTAAACAATTCTTCCAATCTCCCCATTTTTCATTTCTCTAAGCACCCAAGGAATAAAGATACGTGAAAATAGCAAAAACAGGCCAAAATTTATTTTAAAGTTGAATTCTGGTTTCAAAATTATCTCATCCCTCAAAATTTCACCTTAGTAAGACATTTTATATCATCAGCAGCAATATATATACCAAAAAAATAGTACAATGCATAGGAGGGGGTGGGGAGAAGGGGTCCAATAGTTATATTAGAAGACATCAACAAAAAGCACTTTTGGACTGAAGCTATAAAATCCAGGAACTCACTGGATATTGAGTCCATGATATCAGAGAATTACAATCTGAATTTACAGAGTTTCAATCAAAAGACCATCCAATATCATCTAAGAGTGAAAATGACACCATACTCTTTTTCTGCCTTAGAATGAAGTAGAATTAAATGGCTTTTCTCAAAATCACAATACATGACAAAATGACAGAATTAGGAACCTACAATTACCATGATGATGCCTCCTTCAATACCTCTTTTCTTCACAAATAGAACAACTGGCTGGGCATAGTGGCTCACCCCTAAAGCCACAACACTCTGGGAGGTCCGAGTATAGCTTGAGCTCAGGAGTTCCAGACCAGCCTAGGTAAAGAGAGACTCTGTCTCTCCCAAAAATAAAATAAAAAATTAGCCAGGCATGGTAGCACACAACTATGACCCAGCTACTTGGGAAGCTGAGGTGGGAGGATCCACTTGAGCCCAGGAGGTCAAGGCTGCAGTGAGCCATGACCATACCACTGCACTCCAGCTTGGGCAACAAAGCGAGACCCTGAGTCAAAAAATTAAAAAAATTTTAAAAATGTAGTCTCACTTTATTAGAGAGGCTGAGGTGAGAGGATCGCCTGAGCACAGGAGATCAAGGCAGAAGTTAGCCATGATTGTACCACTGTACTCCAGCCTGGGTGACAGAGCGAGACCTTGTTTCAAAAAAAATTTTTTTAATTAATAAAAAATAACTCCATGATGGCATTCCTGGAGCATGTAAAATGATTTTTTTGTGATTGTGGCACACAAGAGTTGCTTGTAAACGATCACCCATTGTCTTTTTCTTGTGCACATTGCTAAATAACATCTTCAAGGTGGGTGGATTGCTTGAGCCCAGGAGTTTGAGACCAGTCTTCATGGCAAAACCCCATTTCTACTAAAAATACAAAAATTAGCCAGGCGTGGTGGTGTGCGCCTATAGTCCCAGCTACTCGGGGGGGCTGAGGCAGGAGGATCACTTGAGCCTTGGGAGATCAAGGCTACAATGAGCCATGATTGCGCCACTGCACTCCTGCCTAGACAACAGAGTGAGACACTGTCTCAAAAAAAAAAAAACAAAACTTCAAGTTTTATCTTTTTCTTTTTACTAATTTTTTTTTATGTTTAGCATCACTGAGAATAGAGGCTTCAGGCATTTGTAAATTAACATAAACTTCACCAATTCTCTCATGATAGCTAGAAAAGGAAAAAAAAAAAAACCACGAAGATCTTGGGGGGGAAATTGCTATCTGATAACCTATGAATTTTTAAATGCTGCTACAAAAAAAAAAAAAAATGCACACATCCTAAGGAACTAAATCTACTAACCTCTACAATCAATGTGATACATGGTTTATCCAATCTTGACAAAAATCCTCAGGATCACCAATGGAATGTTCTTCCACTCGTACATATGCAATTGTATAAAGAATCTATTGTTCAGAACACCAAAAAAATACAATTAAAAGATGTATATGCATAGCTACCATTTTAAGAAAAAAATAAGCACTTTTCATTTCTTATTAGATCTTTGATGCCCTGCTTTGCAAATTCAGTATGAGGAAAAAATTGTAATTACCAAATTTAAGAAAGAATAAGGCATATGTCCACAAACCAAATTTATTGAGAACATGCTAATGCTTCAAAAAATACACTGATAATTATTCACTGAAGACTTAAAATCTCTAATACCAATGCAACGTATTTTATTATCTATGTATATGTGAGTATATATATCATAAACACATAATCTGTTACATTAAAATTAGAAGAAAGTACCTGAATTACACAATAGTTTCATAAGAAGAGTATTACTAAACATGTATACATGTTTTTAGCACATTACATATGAGAATGTAAATGGCTGACAGACATAACCCTGGCCACCTTTGACCTCTCTCGGCACTGTTCATCTCCTTTCTCTGATTATCTTCCTCTCACTCTTAAATACGTATATATGTGGCCCCCAGTCAGCTGTCCTGTGAACAATCTGCCCATTCCCACAGCTCTACCATGGGAATCATTCCCACACTAACTCCCTAGCTTCAGAACCAAGGTTCCCACACACCTGCAATCCATGTGCCAAGCACAGTACTTAAGATGTGCTATCTCTTCCCATTCTAAAAACAATCGTGACCAGGCACACCGGCTCACGCCTGTAATCCCAGCACTTTGGGAGGCGGAGGAGGGCAGATTGCTTGAGTCTAGGAGTTCGAGACCAGCCTGGGCAACATGGCAAAACACTGTCTCTACAAAAAATACAAAAATTAGCCAGGGCAGGTGGCGCACGCCTGCAGTCTACTCAGGAGGCTGAGGTGGGAAGATGGATTGAGACCAACAGATTGAGGCTGCAGTGAGCTCAGATCATGCCACTGCACTTCATCCTGGGTGACAGAGAGAGACCCTATCTCAATAAAAAAAGAAAGAAAAGAAAAATCTAAGTTTTATTACCTTATTTTACAGATAAAATATTAAAATATGTATTACCTTATTTTACAGATAAAATCTTGTTCCCTTGTTCAAGAACACATTAAAAGTGTCAGAATCAGGATTCAAAACTCTCTCTGATTTCAATTCGAGAGGTTTTAGCCACTACTCAAAACGGTCTCCCTAAATAACATGCGGCCTCAATAATTCAACCCATTCATTCAACAAATAATCTCTCTGCTGAACACAGACTATCTGTTGAATCTGTCCGGTCTTTCTTCACTTTCCTAAATCTGTCTAGAGTCTACACTCTCCCTTACTCCTTCCTCCACCTTCTAGTCTTATGTTAGATTTAGAGTCATCTCTAACTCCTCCCTTCTTTAATAACCCTCATCTTGTTAGCCAATAATTTCTCCCTATTTTAGGGATTATAGATTATATTAACTCCTTGCCAAATCCACTTCCACTGTCCCAATTCAGACCCTAAGTTTCTTTTTACTTGGCCTCTGTGATACCCTCCTAATTAGTCTTGCTGCTCTTGGTCTCTGGATCCTTGCATTCAGTGTTACACCACTGCCACCTGTTATCCTTATAAAACAGACCTACTCATGTTACACTCCTGCTAAAAAGCTTTGATGGTTCTCTACTGTCTACAGAACAAAGTCCAGACTAGTTCTGTTGGCGTTCCTACAACACATTAGTCCCAATCTAGCTCCACAGCATCATCTACTATTACTCCCCCACACCAAAAATAATAATAATAATTTATAGGGGCTTAAGTGTTTATACAGTACATTTTCACATACATTAATCCTAACAATACTATGAGTGACTTCTGTCACCCAATTTTATGAGGAAGAAACTGAGACTTGGAAAGGTAAGGTAATTTGTCCAAGATCCCAAATCATAAAGGCAGCATGGGCCAAGTCTCAAACTGCACAGCTGATCCCCTTCCCCAGTACTTCACACAACCATAGCACTCCCATTCCCATCATAACAGACTTACTCAGCTTTTTTGTTTTCCATAATATTTTTCTATTTCCATGTCTCAGCTCAAGCTATTCTTCCTTTAGCCTCAAATACCATTTTCATTTCTTGAGGTTTCCAAAGAACGGTGTTAGGCAGTTTACTTATCATGCTTTATATACGTTATTTATATTTGCATATAAATCTCTCTCTGCACTGAATTATAAGCCCTCTGACAACAGAGCCATACATTATTTACTCAATTTTAAAAGTCTGCTTATTGAATTGAAAAAATTATGTGGCCAAAACAAGCCATATAACATGGGAAGCATCAAGGCCAGGCCTGAAACAAGAGCTCAGCAACAGGGATCAAACCATCTGTGAACACTGGCAGTGCCTTCAATTTTAACATCTCTCTTCTGAACAAGGTCAATGGCTCCCGTGCCAACTATTTTCACTCACACTGGCCTTTATTAAATATTATGGTTTACTGAAAGCATAATTCAAAACAAATGTGGTAGGCCGGGCGGAGTGGCTCAAGCAGGTAATCCTAGCACTTTGGGAGGCTGAAGTGAATGGATCACTCAAGACCAGGAGTTCAAGACAAGCCTGGGCAACATGGTGAAACCCCGTCTCTACTAAAAATACAAAAATTAACCAGTTGTGGTGGCACACGCCTGTAGTACCAGCTACTCAGGAGGCTGAGGTCAGAGAATCACCTGAACCTGGGAGGCAGAGGTTGCAATGAGCCAAGTGTGCCACTGCACTCCAGCCTGGGTGACAGAGACTGTTTAAAAAAAAAAAAAAAAAAATGCAGTAGAAGTAAAAAAATTAGAATAGAAATTTATAAAAAACAGAAATATCCGATGCCGTTTTCCATTTTAACTTTTTCTATTTGGTTAAGTAACCAAAATTTAAATAATACGGGCTTGCCTTGGCCTTTCTACAAAGATCGAAGGCTGTATTCTGGTCATTTAAGCAATTAACTTTTTTTTTTTTTTTTTGAAACAGCGTCTCACTCTGTTGCCCAGGCTGGAGTGCAGGGTGTGATCTCAGCTCACTGCAACCTCTGCCTTCCAGGTTCACGCGATTCTTCTGCCTCAGACTCCTGAGTAGCTGGGGTTACAGGCACCTGCCACCACACCCAGCTAATTTTTTTGTAATTTTTAGTAGAGATGGGATTTTATCATCTTGGCCAGGCTGGTCTTGAACTCCTGACCTCATGATCCACCCACTTCAGCCTCCCAAAGTGCTGGGATTACAGACATGAGCCACTACGCCCAGCCTAAACAATTAACTCTTAGGAGCTATTTCAGTATGGTCACAGAATCATGTTCATCACACAGCTTCCCACGTCTCATCCTCTAAAAGAGCCACTAGGATTCCCTGCACTAGCAGAGGCTCTCTCAGAAGAAACTTGACATGCTGATTATCTGGCCAACTTCTGCAACTGAAGTTTCCCATGGCTATGTCAAATAGCCAAATTGAATAGTACATGATTTAAGATTACAGGCAGTTGCTCTTCATGAGTTGCCTTTATCCCAACGAAGATCAGATTCTAAGGATGCCTTATAATTATAAAGCCCAGAATACAAAACCACTAAACAGCTGACCAGGTGAAAAGTCTCAAATGCTTCTTTCCCTGTCAGAAATCTCTCAACCCACTGCTGAAATATTAACTATAATGTCAACTTTTCCATAAAGTGGCAGAAGATAATATTAGCAGAAAAACTAGCCACATGTCTTGCATTGAATTTCATTTCATTTGCAATAGGTATAATCACTCTAAGCATATGGAAAGAAAGCCACAGCTCTGAGCTTAACTAATTTACAAACTAGATTTCAGAACTGTCTTTAACAGTCAAAACTAATGGTTTTCTTTTTTTGGCAACTTACCCAAAAATCTACTATGTTCTGTTCAACAAACATCAGAATATTGCCACTTCTTCTTTTTTCTTTTTTTTTTTTTTTTTGAGGAGTCTAGCTCTGTCACACAGGCTGGAGTGCAGTGGCACGTTCTCGGCTCACTGCAACCTCCTGCTCCCAGGTTCAAGCAATTCTCCCACCTCAGCCTCCCAAGAAGCTGGGACTACAGGCCCACGTCACAACACTCGGCTTATTTTTTTGTATTTTTAGTAGAGACAGGGTTTCACCATGTTGGCCAGGCTGGTCTTGAACACCTGATCTCAAGTTATCCACCAGCCTTGGCCTCCCAAAGTGCTGTGATTACAAGTGTGAGCCACTGTGCCTGGCCCCAATTGCCTTATTTTATACACTACAGAAGGTTCTTTCTGGATACTAGTTAGACATGAAAAAAAAAAAAAGAAAGCCATCTTGATCTTGTTATGAACTCTATATTCTCCCATGCAGGAATAATACAGTAGTAGTAGGGTAGAATTAACATAGATTTTGGAATCAAAGAATGTGAGTTCAAGCCCTAACTGTCTAACGAGGATAGCTCTACCCCTGAAACAATAATAGGACCAAACTCACAGAGTTGTTTTGAGGATTCAGTTGGTTGATACATGCAAAACAATTAGAACACATGGTAAATACATAATAAATAAACAGCTTTACTATTAATTATTCTCTTATAATCACTGACTCAAACATGAGGTTTGGGTTTGTGAAAGGATAACAAATCCTAACAAGTCTCAACCCAAAATTAACCTGCCTATTTTTGGCAACCTTTTTTTCTTTGAAACAAGGTCTCGCTTTGTCACACAGGCTAGAGTGCAGTGGTGTGATCTCGGCTTACTGCAGTCTTGAATTCCTGGGCACAAGCCAACCCCCCCACTTCAGCCTCCTGAGTAGCTGGGACTACAGGCTGGTGCCACCATACCCAGCTAATTTTTGTATTTTTTGTAGAAATGGTGTTTCGCCACGTTGCCCAGGCTGGTCTCAAACTCCTGGACTCAAGCAATTTGCCCGCCTCGACCTCCCAAAGTGCTGGAATTACAAACTTGAGTCACTGCATCCAGGTTTTTGGCAACGTGCATGCTCAATGATATTATTCAAAAAATAAATAGGCCAGGTGAGGTGGCTCACTCCTGTAATCCCAGCACTTTGGGAAGCCAAGCTGGAAGGATCACTAGGTAAGGAGTTCAAGACCAGCCTGGCCAACATGGTAAAATCCCATCTCTACTAAAAATACAAAAATTAGCTGGGTGTGGAGGTGCACTGTAATCCCAGCTACTTGGGAGGCTGAGGCAGGACAATCCCTTAAACCCAGGAGGCGGAGGTTGCAGTGAGCCAAGATCGCACCACTGTGCTCCAGCTTGGGCAACAGACTGAGACTCTGTCTCAAAATAAATGAATGAATGAATAAAATAAAATAAAATAAATAAAAAAGAATCCTAACAGACAATTTTGCTTCTCCTACAAAGTATGGTAGCAGATATAACTGAAAGTTGCAGATTTCACTTAAATTGATATAATGTAAATTAATTCCAAGTGCAAGGAGGAAAATGTTTATTTGAAATCTACAGAAATGCAGTTTTACCAGCTACACATCTCAAAATAACAGACCTGGGAATCACAGAAAATATTACTTTAGTATTATCCATATCATACAGTCATACATTTTGGTCCTTACTTATCTGTTTACACATATTCTTCCTCTTTCTCAACAGTACTGTAATTCATTTGGTGGGCTTTGGTGTCTCTTTTGTACCCAACAGCAGTGAAATGGTTGGATTAAGGTAACGTCTAGCTGAGAATCTGGCAATGCATCCGATTTGAACTGTTCATCAGCATGCACACTCTATGGTGCACAGAGGTAAGATGGCCTCCCGGTTGGTTGTAAGTGCATACTAAAGGCTGAGGACACCAGGACTACTTTCCAGCTGCAGGACCCAGGAGACCTAAGAACCCTGTTTCTCATTCCATAAAGCAGCAATAATATTACCTACCTTTCAGGATTATTCTGAGGAATAATACATACAAAGCATTTAAAACAATGCTGGTACTGAAATATTTAAGGGGAAGGTGTGTTGATGTCACCAATTTACTTTGAAATGCATAAAAAAAGAGGAGTAATAAGTACTTAATACCACCGTACACTTAAAAATTGTTAAGGTGGTAAATTTTATGTTATGTGTATTTTACCACTTTTTTGTTTTTTTTGACACAGAGTCCCACTCTGTCACCCACGCTGGAGTGCAGTGGCACGATCTCAGCTCACTGCAACCTCCGCCTCCCAGGTTCAAGCGATTCTCCTGGCTCAGCCTCCCAAGTAGCTGGGACTACAGGCGCATGCCACCACATCAGCTGATTTTTGTATTTTTAGTTGAGACAGGGTTTCACCGTGTTGCCCAGGCTGGTCTTGAACTCCTGACCTCGTGATCTGCCTGCCTCGGCCTCCCAAAGTGCTGGGATTACAGGAGTGAGCCACCATACCTGGCCTAATTTTTTAAAAAATAAAGTAAAACTAGGGGCCAGGTGTGGCAGCTGCCTGTAATCCCGGCACTCTGGGAGGTCAAGGCAGGCAGATCACCTGAGGTCAGGGATTCGAGACCAGCCTGACCAACATGGTGAAACCCAGTCTCTACTTAAAATACAAAATTAGCCAGGCATGGTGGCATGCGCCTGTAGTCCCAGCTACTCAGGAGGTTGAAGCAAGAGAATTGCTTGAACCGGGGAGGCGGAGGTTGCAGTGAGCCAAGATCACACCATTGCACTCCAGCCTGGGTGACACAGCGAGACCCTGTCTCAAAAAAAAAAGGAAAACTAAAAATGTTTAACAATTTTTAAAAGTCAATAGATGAGAGATGAACAAATGATAAAGTTTGCTATTATAGCAAGTATGATGGTTATTCAACTATCAACGGTAGAATCGAGGTGGTGGGCACATGAATGTTCACTTTCAACTTTTCTGTGTGTTTGAAGATTTTTTACAATAAAATGTTGGTGGAAAACAATGCTGGCATCTAGTAGTTTGCTTTTTTTTTTGAGACAGAGTCTCGCTGTCGCCCAGGCTGGAGTGCAGTGGCATGATCTCGGCTCACTGCGACCTCCACTTCCTGGGTTCAAGTGATTCTTCTACCTCAGCCTCCCGAGTAGCTGGGATTACAGGCGCCCACCACCACGCCAGCTAAAGTAGTTTGCTTTTATTATCATCTACTAGTCATAAATAATAGAAAATATTCAGATAATTTGCTCATTTTTTTTTTTTTGGTGGAATTCTTAAAAGCACTTTTTTTTTTTTGAGACAGAGTCTAGCTCTGTTGCTCAGGCTGGAGTGGTACAATCTCGGCTCACCGGAACCTCCACCTCCCAGATTCAAGTGATTCTCCTGCCTCAGCCCCCTGAGTAGCTAGAGACTACAGGCACACGCCACCACACATGGGTAATTTTTGTATTTTTAGTAGAGATGGGATTTCACCATGTTGGTCAGGCTGGTCTCAAGCTCCTGACCTCAGGTGATTCACCTGCCTCGACCTCCCGAAGTGCTGGGATAACAGGTGTGAGCCACCGTACCCAGCCAAAAGCACATTTTATCAGCCATCTCCTATTTTATTATAGCCATTCTAAAACTAAAAGTGGTTTATATGAAACTTCTTTTTTTTTTCTTCTTTTTTTTTTGTTACATTGGACATTTGTACAATATATGAAACTTCTTAACCAGTGTACATGTATAAGCATTTCAAGTTAAATTATTCTAAGTTATCATCTGCCAAGTATTCAATCTCTCCTAAGAAATAAGGAAACCAGCTGGGCATGGTGGCTCATGCCTGTAATCCCAGCACTGTGGGAGACCGAGGCGGGGGGGATCAAGAGGTCAGGAGTTCAAGACCAGCCTGGCCAAGATGGTGAAAACCTGTCTCTACAAAACACAAAAAATTGGCCAGGCGTGATGGCAGGCACCTGTAATCCCAGCTACTCAGGAGGCTGAGGCAGAGAACTGCCTGAACCCAGGAGGCGGAGTTGCGGTGAGCCAAGATCACGCCACTGCAGTCCAGCCTAGGCGACCGAGTGAGATTCTGTCTCAAAAAAAAAAAAAAGAAATACAGAAACCAAGTCAACAGGTATCTATATGTGGCTAATGACTGACAATTTAACCGAACAAAGCAAGGGGAAGGCAAGGATTGGAATTATTTGTTCCTAACTTTCCATTAGCTACTAGAGCAGGAAATCGCTTAACTATCAGCATCTTAACCAGTACCTGAATGTATGGAAGCACACTTCATAGACACAAATACTTCAGCCACTTCAGAATGCCCAATTCTTCCTCTAGTTTTGTTCCCCATTCCTGCTAGCAATTCAGATTTGAATGTGTTTGGTGCTACAACAGGAACTCAGACGTCATACAGCATAACAATTGAAAAAAAAATAGTCAGACACCTCACACCCATCAGGATGGTTACTTCTGAGAATACAGGTAAGTGTTGGCCAAGATGTAGAGAAATTAGAACCCTGTGTATTGTTGATGGGAATGTAAAATGGTACAATCACTGTTGAAAACAGTCCACTGGTTCCTTAAAAACTTAAAACTAGAATTATTACATGATCCAGCAATGACATTTCCAGGTATGTACCCAAAAGAACTGAAAGCAAGTAGATATTTGTACAGCCATTTTCACAGTAGCGTTATTCCCAATAGCTACAAGGTGGAAGAAACCCAAGCGTCTATAGACACATAAACGGACAAGAAAATGTGGTATATACAGACAAGGGAGTATCATTCAACCTTTAAAAGGAAAAGAAATTCTGACACATGCAACAACATGGATGAACCTTGAGAACATCATGCTAAATGAAAATAAAACCAGTCACAAATTCTATATGATTCCATTTACATGAGGCACAAACATACTCAAAATCACAGGGACAGAAGGTACAATGATGGTCGCCAAGGGCTGAAAGGGAGGAGGGAATAGGGATTTGTTGTTTAATGGGTATCAAGTTTCAGTTTTGCAAGATGAAGAGTTCTAGACATGGACGGTGGTGATGATTACACAGCAGTGAGAATGTACTCAATCCGACTGAACTGTACACTTGAAAACGGCTAGGATGGTAAATTTTATGGTATGTGTATTTTTATCACAATTAAAAACAAAACACGGAACTGATCTCAGAGGCCTGGTGGTGCTTCCACGTGGAACTGCCAGAGGAGCAATCTATTCAACCCACTTCTATCTCTAATCGCACCATGAGACCTTGTCTTCTCCAGACTCTCCAATCTCCTCAGGATCACACCAAGTGTTTACTTCAGCTTCAAAAAGAGCAAACAGTACTCCTGCTCCACCAGTTCTGTGTCAAAGCAGCAAGGAACCTAATCTCTCCAAACCTGCCTCCTCTTTAAAACAAGGATAATTCCTACCTATCTGCCTCAAAAGGTTTCTATGAGGGCAAAAGTGAGATCATGTATATAAAAGTAGCTTTAAAATGACAAGCACCAAAGAAACATAAATTACGTGTATAACTACTTTCATATGGAAATTCAGAAGCGGCTTTAACAACATAAGCTTCATAAAGCTTGCAACACCGTATCCATGCTTTATTCCATTTAAAACCCACATCATCTCCAAATAACACCTTTCCTGTTTTTGCCATAAACTGAAGGGCAGCACTGACAAATAATAAATAAAAGGAAGAAACAAAACCCCTCGGAAAATAAACACCCAAAAACGCAATCAGAAATTATCTCACAAGTCCTATGTCCTATGAAAATTCGGTATTTATGACCCCAGCGTGGGCCCGCGGCGCCCCGGGACTACACTTCCCACAAAGCATCGAGGCTAACCCCGGCGGCAGGCGGGGCGGCCTGGGATTCAGGGTGACCACCGCTCTCCCCCGGACAGGGACCGCCGTCCCCGGGAAGGCTGCACCGTGTACGGTCGAGAGGGCACTGACTCTCCTTTCTGAAAGCGCTGTCACCCCGAGGTTTCTCCAGCGGTTCGTCCGGCGACCCTCCCCGCCCTCCCGCCCTCCCTACTCCACCTGAGGGTCACCGCCTATTCGTGACCTTTCGGCTGATATTCTAGAGTGTCACAGAAAGGCACCTTCTCCCCCTTCCCGATAGCTACATTTCTAGAACTCGCCCAACCGTCCGGGACCCGAGGCCACGGCGGGGTCAGACGGGACGGGCGGACACTGCCCGTCACCCGGGGCTCCGGCCCTCCTGCCAGCCAAGGCTCGGCGGGCAGGGGGCTGGGCTCCCCCACTGCCGGCCTGGGCAGATCGCGGGCAGAGGTGGCTCCGCCTGGGGCTCCGGTTTCAATTTCGCAACGTGACGGTGCAAACCTGAGGCCTACAAACGCCAGCGGCGACGGCCCGCGCCCCGCCCGCCAGGCCCGGGCGCCCCAGCCCCCGCACTCCGCGGCCGCCGCCCGCCCACCGGGCCTGGCGCCCCAGCCCTCCTGCCCAGCCCCGGCCGGCGCCCCCCGATCGCGCGCGGCTCCTGTTCCGGCTCGCGGCCGCAGGCTCGGCCGCAGCACTTACTCAGCTCATCCTGGGAGGCGGAGGCGGCGGCCGCAGCCATGTTGCGCCGGGGAGGGAGCGAGGGAGGAGCTGGAGGGGGAGGGTGCGGCCGGGGGGCTCGCGGCTCGCGGTGCGGCAGAGGCCGAGAGCCGCCTCCGGTCACTCGGCGTGGACCGCGCTGCGCCCCGAAGCCCGCCCGCCGCCGCCGCCTGCGTCCTCCACGTTGCGAGCGTCGCTCTTCGCTGCCCCCGCGAGCTCGCGAGTCGGGCGCTCCCGCAGCCTCGCGCCTCTGCGGAGCCGCTGCCGCCGCCGCCGCCGCCGCCGCCGCCGCCGCCGTCTGTGCGGCCGAATCCCCGTGCGCCAGGCCCGCGCGGCGGCTCTGCGACTCCGTGCGGTGCTCGCCCAGCTCACGCCGGTTTTATATTTAGAAAGAGCTGAGCCATCCTCCCAGCGGCCCCCCGCCGGGTCCCTAGCGCGCCCGCCCGCCCTCGCTCGCGGCTCGTCCTGCCCACCTGTCGCCTCCCGCCCCGCGTGCGCTCCCCGCGCGGACCCGGCACGCGGCGGCCTGCGCTGGCGGCCCGGCCTAACTGCCCCGCCGCGCGCGCGGAGCCAGCCTGGCGCGGACCTCTGACCTGAGTCGGAGCCGGTCTCCATGCCGCGGACGCTGCGTTCGGCGCCGCGAGGTGAGGGCTGTGGAGCGAGGCGTTCGGCGGGCCGGGCCCAGGGAGTTTCAGTCCGTGAGGGGCTGGGCCGAGCGGGCCGGGGCTGCCCTGGCGGCTAGGGGAAGTCCTCGAGGCGGCGCCGGAGCACCCTTTTCCGAGGTCTGCGGCTGTCACGCTGGCTGGGCCCGACCTGGGGAAACACGCCTGTCCAAAGGAAGAGACGTGGACTCGGAAAAGTAGAGCCCGGCTAGGAGTCGGCGGGAGGAAGCCCCGCCCTGCGCCTCCCGCCGAACTTCTCGGGCCCGGCGCTGACTCAGTCCCAGGCGAGCCCCTGCACCGCAGTGGGCCCCTACAGTCCAGTGCTGGGGTGGAGGTTGCTGGTGCTCCCGAAACGACTGACGGGAGCAGGGGGTTCGCTCAGCCCTTCAAAAGTTAGATGAGCAAGATTCCTAAAGTTTACAGGGAAGTATGTATGCCTGTGTGAGCTCTAAGATTTTGTTGAGATACCCTACGTCTTTTTGGAAACCAGAGTGATTTATTTTAGATACGCTGATTTTAACTTTCTGCCTTCCCTTTGTCCGTGAGGTCTTGTACACTTGCAAAATGAAATTAAGAAGTTGCATAATTGCTGTACTTTAAATGATGGTATTGTCATAACAAATTAGATACAAAATCAGGTTTTTTTTTGGTATAAGAAGAAATCGACTCTTAAATGGATTGAAATTGCATTTATTCCTTAAAACGGAAATCTATAAATCCCTAAGTAATGTCTTGAAAACGGAATATATGTCATTCCTGTGTAACATAGGCCACGTACAAGGTACAACAGTGAAGACATTCTTATTTCCTTTATTGTTTTTATTATAGAAATTATACATGATCTTTGTAAAAAAATGCAAATAATTTGGAGTATTATAAAATGAAAAGTGAAAGTCCTTCCTCCTAGCCCCACCATCCCACTCTGCAGAGAAATTATGACTAACAGTTGCAGTTAAGTGTGCAGAAGACCTTTTCTCTGGACACACGTATACAGCCGTATGTATGGCTCTGATGGGAACAGGTTTCATACAATAAAAATCCATGTTCTGGATCAATGAGTCGCTCAAACACATTGTTCCATGTTAATTCAAAACACTACACCACTATCACCCTCTTTTGTTAGTAACTTCACAGTACATTAAGTTAACCAATCCCTTTTTTCTTGTACCCTCCTCTTTTATTTGATGTTGCTCCAAAATAAATGCACACTGAACTATTTACAAACAACACAGCAGTGTATAAAGGTCTTCCCCCAACTCCATACCCACCATCCCCCTCATCTCACTCATGACGATAAATACACTCATGCCCATAAATAATTCCCATTAATAGTTTGGTACATTCAACCTTTCTGACTATTTCTGTGACCATAGAAAGTAGCTGCACCAAAGACTGGTTTGGGGAAATTTGACTTCCCATAATCTCAAATGGATCCTTCCAAAGCCACCCCAGATAAATACGGAATCTAAGTGAAAAACATGAGTTTGTTAGGAAATTTTTTTTTTGAGACAGAGTTTTGATCTTGTTGCCCAATCTAGAGTGCAATGGCGCAATCTTGGCTCACTGCAACCCCTGCCTACTGAGTTCAAGTGATTCTCCTGCCTCAGCCTCCCGAGTAACTGAGATTACAGCATGTGTCACCGTGCCCAGCTAAATTTTTTTTTTTTTTGTATTTTTTTGTTTTTTGTAGAACTGGAGTTTCACCATATTAGCCAAGCTGGTCTTGAACTCCTGACTTCAGATGATCCACCTGCCTCAGCCTCCCAAAGTGCTGGGATTACAGGTGTGAGCCACTGCACCCAGCCTGTTGGGCAACTTTAACCTGCAGGCAAGACTAGTTAACAAATCTTTAGTTCCTCCCATGTAGAAATTCCAGGTTCTCTGCATGTACAAATCATGTGAATGTCTGTACACAGATTTTTGTTTTGACAAAAATGGAACTCGGACTTCCCCTGTTATGTAACATTATCTTTTCACCAAATAATGTATTAATGGCTTTCATATCAGTAATGATACTAACGGCTAATGTAATATTAATTGTGCCAGGCACCATTCTAGTGTTTTACTTGGATGAATTCATCTAATCCCCACAATAATCTTATGAAATAGGGATTTTTAGGGCACTGCATGGTTGAGGAACACATCTAATGTGCCACAAACTGGAAAGTAAGTGGTGGAGCTGGGACTTCAACTGAGCAGCGTGGATCCAGAGTCTGCTTGCTTAATCACTAGGATCAGTATGTACAGAACTATCTCATTTTTTTTTTAATGGCTGCATGATAAGTACCAACAAGATATATTTAACCATTCCCTATTGATGAGCAGTTAGGTTGTTAACAATTTTTTACTAAAGCAAACAATACTACTGTAAAACATTCTTACACATATCTTTATGTAATCACATATTTCTATATGTAGATGTGGAATTGTTAAGCAAAAAGTCTTAAACTCCCATTACATACAATAGTTTATAGCAACTTACAATGCTACTTCTGATCACCATATGTCATTCCTGTTGTAACACAGGCCATGTACAAGGTCCAACGGTGAAGACATTCTTATTTCCTAAAGGAAATGGGAGCCAGAGAAGAGGCTACTGAGAAACCAAAATAGGATATCATAAAATCCAAGAACTAAAAACTTGTCCCCTCTCCTCTCATGTAGGCTGTCTTCACATCAAATGCATATACAGATCTAACAAGATTTTTTTAAATATTGTGTCCAGAGTTAAAGCAGAATATCAAAGCATTCCTCTGCTGGGCAGATACATGGTTGACAAGTGCTAACAGACACCCAAAAACAAAGAAGCAGACAAATTATTAAAACAAGCTAGGCGGGGCTGCGCACAATGGCTCACATCTGTAATCCCAACATTTTGGAAGACTGAAGCAGGAGGAGTGAGACCCTGTCTCAAAAAAAAAAAAAAAAAAAAAAGAAAGAAAGAAAAAGAAACAGCAGCTAGGCTCACACCTGTAATCCCAGATACTCAGGAGGGTGAAGTAGAAGGATCACTTGAGGCCAGGAGTTTGAGACCAGCCTGGGCAACATAGCAAGACCCCCATCTGTATAAAAAATCATAAATAAATTAACATATAATAACTCAAAATGTAAATTCTGAGCTAGGTGGAGTGGCTTATGCCTGTAATCCTAGAATTTTGGGAGGCCGAAGAAGGTGGATCACCTGAGGTCAAGAGTTCAGGACCAGCCTGGGCAACAGGGTGAAACCCCATCTGTACTAAAAATAAAAAAAATTAGAAGGCTGGGCGCAGTGGCTTACGCCTGTAATCCCAGCACTTTGGGAGACCGAGGCGGGTGGATCACAAGATCAAGAAATTGAGACCATCCTGGACAACATGGTGAAACTCCATCTCTACTAAAAATACAAAAATTAGCTGGGTGTGGTGGTGCACGACTGTAGTCCCAGATACTCAGGAGGCTGAGGCAGGAGAATCGCTTGAACCCGGGAGGCAGAGGTTGCAGTGAGTCAAGATCGCACCACTGCACTCTAGCCTGGTGACAGAGCAAGACTACCTCTCAAAAAAAAAAAAAAAAAATACAAAAATTAGCCAGCTGTGGTGGCACCGCCTGTAATCCCAACTACTGGAGAGGCTGACAGGAGAATCGCCCGGGGGGGGTGGGGGAGGATGGGCAGAGGTTACAGTGAGCCGAGATCAGGTCACTTCACTCCAGCCTGGGGGAAAAAGCAAAACTCCATTTCAAAAAAAAAAAAAAAGATAAATTCTGGGGGTATTTATAAAGTACAAAATGCACTGCTGACTCCATAGGTCCTGAAGTCATTTCTCTTGGATAGATGATATTCATGGTGCTACTCCTAACGTTGAAAAACAGTAAAATTATGGCCAGGCAGGATGGCTCACACCTGTAATACTAGTACTTCAAGAGGCTGAAGCAGGATGGCTTGAGGCCAGGAATTCAAGACCAGCCTAGGGAAACATAACAAGCCCCTGTCTCTACAAAAAAAGGGAAAAAAATGTAGTAAAATTATCTCAAGTATATTAGCGTCAAGAAACAAGAACTTATGGAGTATGTTTTAGTAAGCCTTTCATCTAAAATGATTTTAAATAATTTTAGGTGCCTAAAAGATTAATTCTAAACTGTCTAGAAAATTAAATGATCCCAAGTGATTCCATTTGGAATTGAATTCAATTTGGACCTCCAGAGTTCCAGACAAGCCAAAATTCTACATAAATAAATCTCATATGCCGTTCGTTTCGGTTGTGAAAAAGTCAGCGACTGGGTCCAACCAGCCAGTGTAGTTCAAACTTCTGATCTTCATCTCTGCTCTTTTCAGTCAGTTATTTATTAAAGACATATTTCACTGCACATAAAGCCGTCATGACTCAAAACATTGCACTTTCTAAAAAATCACACTCAGAAACATCCGTCTCCAACCATATTTTACTCTCTAATTCCTGTGAACTCAGAATACATTTTAGAGTCTCATCATCTGAAATATTTCAACTGCTTTCTGGTCTATGTGTCCTCTCCTGAGTATCACTTGCTAAAGCCCAGGGATGGCAATAAATTCTTTTGTTTTGTTTTGTTTTGTTTGAGACTGAGTTCCGCTCTTGTTGCCCAAGCTGGAGTGTAATGGTGGGATCTCGCGGCTCACTGCAACCTCCGCCTCCCAGGTTCAAGCTAATATCCTGCCTCGGCCTCCCAGGTAGCTGGGATTACAGATGCACACCACCACGCCCAGCTAATTTTTTGTATTTCTAGTAGAGACAGGGTTTCATCATGTTGGCCAGGCTGGTCCCAAACTCCTGAACTCAGGTGATCCACCCACCTTGGCCTCCCAAAGTGCTGGGATTACAGACATGAGCCTATGCCTGGCCTGGCAATGAATTCTTACTAGAGCACCTTCAAGTTCTTTTCCCTGGGTTTTTATCTTATGAAGTGTGCCAGTCAATTCGCAATATTGTGCAAATCCCACCATCCACTTTTTTTCCCTCTCAAAAACCAGTGGAAAAAAGGCAAAAAGCTGACCTGGTCCAATATAAAACTAAACCATGGCTATTAGCAGACCATCTTCCCCCTTTTGAAAATATACCCCTGTACCAGAATATTCTATCTCTTCTGGGTTCCTTTAGACAATGACTTCAAAGTTCATGTTCCCCTAAAAGAATTTTGAGAAACACTGTAATCCAATAATGCATTTTTATGTTGGCATCTAAAATTTTTTCTCATAGTTTAAATAATTAAAAAGGGAAAATTTTGACAACAAATTCTATTGTAAATATCAGCATTTTAAAATAAAGACCCTTTTATCACTTTTTAAAATGTATAGAATCTAAGATTTTTTCTAAATAAGATACTTGATACTGCAAGGTTGAAAACACAGACTAATTTTTTTCTCTGGGCTTACATCACAATCAAAACAGAAGACTTTAGGCTGGGCCTGGTGGTTCACGCTTGTAATCCTAGGACTTTGGGAGGCAAAGACAGGCAGATGACTTGAGGTTAGGAGTTCAAGACCAGCCCAGCCAACAGGATGAAATTCTGTCTCTACTAAAAATACAAAAATTAGCTGTGTATGGTGGCACACACCTGTAATCACAGCTACTCAGGAGGCTGAGGCAAGAGAATCGCTTGAATCTGGGAGGCGGAGGTTGCAGTGAGCTGAGATTGCGCCACTGCACTCCAGCCTGGCGACAGGGTGAGACTCTTTCTCAAAAAACAAACAAACAAACAGATTTCTGAGACCAAGTGGAAGCAGAAGGTAGGTTCTCCCCATACAACAAGCAAGCAAGCAACTCTGCAGCAGACACCTACTAGGTATCCTCCAATTCAATTCCAACACCATCTACCTGGAGATAGTGTCAGATCACACAGATGAGGGTTCAATCCCACAAGACTGCCCCACAACTTATAATGCCAACTGCAAGCTCCAGGATATTTAACCTGGGCTTCTGATCAACTAGCTATAAACTGGGGATCCATGACCCCCTCCTTGGTTCAATTAATTTGCTAGAGCAACTCATAGAACTCTAGGAAACGGTTTACTGATATAAAGTATATTACAAAAGATACAGATGAAGAGCTTCATGGGGCAAAAAATGAAAAGGGGCATGGAGCTTCCATGCCCTCCCCAGGGATGACACCGTCCTGGAACCTCTATTTGCTCAGCTACCTAGAAGCTGTCTGTACCCCCATCCTCTTTCTTAGGCCTTTTATGAAGACTTCAATGCAAAGACATGATTGAAACATGGACAATCTTGTAGAAATGTGACTGGACAAAAAGAATATGACCTAATACTAACAGACTGAGTAGGGAAACCCAGCCAGGCCTGTCTGTTCAGATTCTTCTTTGCATCTCTGGGCAGCATGCCTTCCACCAGGTATGGGGCAGGACCCCTTCTGAAATGAGGGTCTTATGATCTACAATTAGACAAGGTAGATAATTTTTTTTTTTTTTTTTTTTTTTTTGAGATGGCGTCTCACTCTGTCACCAGGCTGGAGTGCAGTGGCACAATCTCAGCTCACTGCAACCTCTGACTCTCTGGTTCAAGCGATTGTCCTGCCTTAGCCTTCTGAGTAGCTGGGACTACGGGTGCACCACCACGCCAAGCTAATTTTTGTATTTTTAGAAAAGATGGGGTTTCACTATGTTGGCCAGGATGGTCTTGATCTCCTGACCTCATGATCCACCTGCCTCGGCCTCCTTCCTAAAGTGCTGGGATTACAGTCGTGAGCCACTGCGCGCAGCCTAGGTCAGAGAATTTCTTTACTGCCAGGCTCCAAGATGGAATGGTAGGGGAAGAAGATTCCTACTTTGGAGAGAAAAAGGAAGGCAACAGAAGGTCAGAGAGATTCTGCTTTCTTCTCTTTCTTTTTTGGGGGGGGTGGGGATGGAGTCTCACTCTATCGCCCAGGCTGGAGTGCAGTGGCAAGATCTCGGCTCACTGCAGCCTCTGCCTTCAGGGCTCAAACGATTCTCCTGCCTCAGCCTCCCAAGTAGCTGGGATTACAGGTGCCCACCACTATGCCTGGCTAATTTTTGTACTTTTAGTAGAGACAGGGTTTCGCCATGTTGGCCAGGCTGGTCTCGAACCCCTGACCTCAGATGATCCACTTGCCTCAGCCTCCCAAAGTGCTGGGATTACGGTCCTGAGCTATCATGCCCCGCGGAGATTCTGTTTTCTGAAGCCTGCTTCTGGGGCCTAAAGCACCCCAACATTATAACATGGGCTACTGGAGTCATAAGCCAGGAACCATAGAAGAAAACATGTTTTCACAGATATCTACCATCATCATTATTTTAAAAATACAGGGGCTAGGTGCAGTGGCTCACGCCTGTAATCCCACCACTTTGGGAGGCCAAGGCAGGTGGATTACCTAAGGTTGAGAGTTTGAGACCAGCCTGACCAACATGGAGAAACCCCTTCTCTACTAAAACTAGAAAATTAGCCAGAAGTGGTGGCCCATGCCTTAATCTCAGCTACTCAGTAGGCTGAGGCAGAAGAATCGCTTGAACCCAGGAGGCAGAGGTTGCGGTGAGCCAAGATTATGCCATTGCACTCCAGCCTGGGCAACAAGAGGGAAACTCCATCTCAAAAAAAAAAAAAAAAAACAAGAAATTTTACATAATTGCCCTTTCTCTTTGAACTTGTAGTTTGACTTGACTTCCCTCACAATAATTTATACAATTGCAATATAGTTTTAACCTTTAAAGTTTTATTCACTTCATTATTCTTTTCTTCAACAAAAATACATATATAAATTAAAATTTTTTTAAATTTGTCTATGGCCATTTAAAAAATTGTTTTAGATTGAGTTCTCATAATTAGTAGCAGTACACAATTTATCAAAACAACATATATATATTACAACCTTCTTAGGCATCAAACTATTCATGAATAATATTTTTTTTCTTAGAGATGGGATCTTGCCATGTTGCCTAGGCTGGCCTCGAACTCCTGGCCTCAAGCAATCCTCCCACCTCAGTCTCCTGAGTAGCTGGGACTACAGCTGCATACCACCACGCTGGTGCAATTTTTTATGTTACAGCTTTTCAGAGTCATTATACATAAAAGAACATTTTATTGGGAATGCCTCTTTTAACAAAAAGAAAAGACCAGCCTAAGCAACATAGTGAGACCACATCTCTACAAAAAAAAATTTTAATTTTTTTTTTTAATTTTTAAAAGGCATGGTGGCACACGCCTGTGGTCCCAGCTACTCAGGAACCTAAGGTGGGAAGATCATTTGAGCCCAGGAAGTCAAGTCTGCAGGTAGCCATGATTATGCCTCTGACCTCCAACATGGGCAACAGAGTGAGATACTGTCTCAAAAAAAAAAAAAAAAAAGAAAAAAGAAAAAGATACTGCTTTTTGCAAAAAAAAAAAAAAAAATGAAAAACAGTCATTTACATCCTCATTACCTAATTTGATATGTCAAGTTGTCCCTTTGGGGCCGGCTCAAGGTGGCTCACACCTATAATCCCAGCACTTCCCGAGGCCGAGGCTGGCAAATCACCCGAGGTCAGGAGTTCAAGACCAGCCTGGCCAGCATGGTGAAACTCCGTTTCTACTAAAAATACAAAAATTAGCCAGGTGTGATGGCAGGCACCTGTAGTTCCAGCTACTTGGGAGACTGAGGCATAAGAATCGCTTGAACCCAGGAGGCAGAGGTTGCAGGCAGAGGCTGAGATCATGCCACTGCACTGCAACCTGGGCAAGAGAGCAAGACTATGTCTCAAAAAGAAAAAAAAATTCTCCCTTTGATAGTAAGTGGTCTTGGAGTTTTTACTCTCAGGGCAATGAACCAAAATTAGACTAGAGATGACTGAGATGTATGGCTTGCTTTTCTAAAGCTAGACCAGGGCACCTTGTGAAATAGGACACCTTGACCTTGAAGGAATTCTTAGGTAAATTAACCTGAAGAAAGAATATACACGGGTCTCTGCTCCTCCTGCTCGACAGACAGCCGCTTCTTGTCTCCCATCGCCAGCCACATCCCAGAGACACCACGGGGAAGGTGAAGGTCGAAGTCAACGGATTTGGTCGTATTGGGCACCTGGTCACCAGAGCTGCTTTTAACTCTGGTAAAGTGGATATTGTCGCCATCAACGATCCCTTCATTGACCTCAACTACATGGTCTACATGTTCCAGTATGATTCCACCCATGGCAAATTCCATGGCACTGTCAAGGCTGAGAACGGGAAGCTTGTCATCAATGGAAATCCCACCACCATCTTCCAGGAGCGAGATCCCTCCAAAATCAAGTGGTGCGATACTGGCGCTGAGTACGTGGTGGAGTCCCCTGGCATCTTCACCATGATGGAGAAGGCTGGGGCTCACTTACAGGGGGGGAGCCAAAAGGGTCATCATCTCTGCCCCCTCTGCTGATGCCCCCATGTGCGTGATGGGTGTGAACCATGAGAAGTATAACAACAGCCTCAAGATCGTCAGCAATGCCTCCTGCACCACCAACTGCTTAGCGCCCCTGGCCAAGGTCATCCATGACAACTTTGGTATCGTGGAAGGACTCATGACCACAGTCCACGCCATCACTGCCACCCAGAAGACCGTGGATGGCCCCTCCGGGAAACTGTGGCGTGATGGCCGCAGGGCTCTCCAGAACATCATCCCTGCCTCTACTGGCACTGCCAAGGCTGTGGGCAAGGTCATCCCTGAGCTGAACGGGAAGCTCACTGGCATGGCCTTCCGTGTCCCCACTGCCAACGTGTCAGTGGTGGACCTGACCTGCCGTCTGGAAAAACCTGCCAAATATGATGACATCAAGAAGGTGGTGAAGCAGGCGTTGGAGGGCCCCCTCAAGGGCATCCTGGGCTACACTGAGCACCAGGTGGTGTCCTCTGACTTCAATAGCGACACCCATTCTTCCACCTTCGATACTGGGGCTGGCATTGCCCTCAACGACCACTTTGTCAAGCTCATTTCCTGGTATGACAATGAATTTGGCTACAGCAACAGGGTGGTGGACCTCATGTCCCACATGGCCTCCAAAGAGTAAGACCCCTGGACCACCAGCCCCAGCAAGAGCATGAGAGGGAGAGGCCCTCACTGCTGGGGAGTCCCTGCCACACTGAGTCCCCCACCACACTGAATTGCCCCTCCTCACAGTTTCCATGCAGACCCGTTGAAGAGGGAGGGGCCTGGGGAGCTCCACCTTGTCGTGTACCATCAATAAAGTACCCTGTGCTCAGCCAAAAAAAAAAAAAAGAATATACACAAACCAGAAATTGATTGCCCTAATATTATCCATGGCCATGTATCCTAAGAAAATCTTTGGGGGACTTTTGTTCCAGAACACATCTTCCATGCTCTTTCTTCTTCTCCTATTTTGTCCCAGTCTCTTCTTTAAAAAAAAAAAAAAAATAACCTATCTGAGTCCTCTTCCATTTTAAAAAATTTTAATTTTAATTTTTAATTTTTTTTGAGGAGGAGTCTTGCTCTGTCACCCAGGCTGAAGTGCAGTGGCGTAATCTTGGCTCATTGCAACCTTCACCTCCCCGGTTCAAGCAATTATCCTGCCTCAACCTCCCAAGTAGCTGGAATTACAGGCACCCGCCATCACACCCTGCTAATTTTTGTATTTTGTAGAAACGAGATTTCACCATGTTGGCTAGGCTGATATTAAACTCCTGATCTTGTGATCCGCCCACCTCAGCCTCCCAGAGTCCTGGAATTACAGGCATGAGCCACCACTCCTGGCCTTCTCTGGCGCCCCTTGAAAGTCAGTATTTTCCTGGGCTTCAGCTGCAAACCACTCCACCTGCTTTTTTTTTTTTTTGACAAAGTCTCGCTCTGTTGCTCAGGCTGGAGGGCAGTGGTGTGATCTCGGCTCACTGCAACCTCCACCTTCCGGGTTCAAGTGATTCTCCTGCCTCAGCCTCCCAAATAGCTAAGATTACAGGCGCCCGCCACCATGCCCAGCTAATTTTTTAAATTTTTAGTAGAGATGGGGTTTCACCATGTTGGCCAGGCTGGTCTCGAACTCCTGACCTTGTGATCCGCCTACTTCAGCCTCCCACAGTGCTGGGATTACATCGTGCCCGGCCTCTACCTCCTCTTTCTTTGCAATCTCCACTCCCTCATCTTCAGTTACTTAAATGACTCTTTAATTTCTCTCTCCAGTTAAGTCTCCTGGACATCACCTAGATGTCCCATTTGTGCTTCAAACTTAATGTTTCCAACTGAATTTAACTTCCTTCTCAAACCTGCTTCCTGTATCCTTCAGAGTGTGTGGAACCAGCAACCAGTCAACCAAGCCAGAGACCTGGGAGCAGTATATAATTCCATCCTCTCTCACCTTTACTCACTATATGCAGATGGTCAGTGGGTAGTATCAGTCAGGGTTTCTCTGGTTCCTAGCACAGAAATCAACTCACATAAACACAGGATTTGTAGAAGAATACTGGAACAGTTCACAGAAACAAAAGAAAATTAAAGAACTAGGCTTCATGAAGGGTAAAAACCAGGCAACTGCAGGGTTCTCCCCAAGAGGAGCTTAAAGGCCATTCCCCAGAGAACTACAGCCAGATAATTAAGCAGCAATAGAGCCTTTCTTTTCTTTTTCTTTTTTCTTTTTTTTTTTTTTTTTTGAGATAGAGTTTCGCTCTTGTTGCCCAGGCTGGCAGTGCAATGGCTAAATCTTGGCTCACTGCAACCTCCGCCTCCCGGGTTCAAGCAATTCTCCTGTCTCAGCCTCCCCAGTAGCTGGGATTACAAGCACGCACCACCACACCCAGCTAATTTTTTGTATTTTTAGTGGAGATGGGGTTTGTCGACGTTGGTCAGGCTGGTCTTGAACTCCTAACCTCAAGTGATCCTCCCACCTCAGCCTCCCAAAGTGCTGGGATTACAGCGTGAGCCACTGCGCCTGACCACAATACAGCCTTTCATTTATGGATGGGGTGGAATAAGAATTACAAACGCCAAACTTTTGATTCAACCTTGGTTAAAATGAAAATAAACCATTGGTTGCAATGCTATAGGATGGGAGGTAAATAATCTTGTTGATGTAAATCTTCAAGAATCCAAACTACTCTGCTGATCCCCACATTTCTCAACTACAAAAGAAAGAGATTGGAGGAAATTCACATTCTGATGGCTACAGGAACACAATGAACAAGATACTGACTCTAAGAAACTTGTTTCTAATCTATGCCTGCTCTTATTTCTTCTTATCATGACCATAGCTTCTTTAATATTTAATAAAGAGCAATAGGCTTCTGTTTTAGGTAGCTAAATTTTCTCATTCATGCTATAAATGAGTTAACCAGCCTTGTGTTCACATATATACTGTGTAGATTCTTTCTGACCAAGAGTATTTTGACTGATCCCTCTCCCATAGCTGTAGATATTTAAGTCACCTCTGATACAGCTGATTTAAACGCAGTACAAAGATGATTCATACAGTAGTCTCAGGATCAAACTCCTGAGAGGGTTGGAGTTGATTGATTCAGATTGAATCACATATCCACCCCTGTCATGAGAGAGTTGGGAGTATTACTATAGGAAGGGGGATAGGAAAGTTGAACAACAATAAGATAAACAATAATAACCACATCTGGTATGGTTTGGCTTTGTGTCTTCACCCAATCTCATCTTAGATTGTAATCCCCATGTATGGAGAGAGGGACCTGGAGGAGGTGATTGGATTATGGGGGTGCTTTCCCCCATGCTGTTCTCAATAGTGAGGGAGCTCCCACAAGATCTGGTTGTTTGATAAGTGTGTGGCATTTCCCCTGCCCTCATTCTCTCTCTCTCCTGCTGCCATGTAAGAGTTGCTTGCTTTCCCTTCACCTTCCGCCAAGACTATAAGTTCCCTGAGGTCTCCCCAGGCATGCAGAACTATGAGTCAATTAGACTTCTTTCCTTTTTAAATTACCCAGTTCTCAGGTAGTATCTGTACAGCAGTGTGAAAATGAACTAATACAATATCTCACTAAACAGCAAATATTCAGTCTGTTTAAAGTGGTCCTTTATCTGTCACTTTATCTCAATGCCTTGCCTTAGTCCACTTTATCTAAGGCATCTTTTGATAAAAATAAGTTACCTGTCTTTAATTCCTTGCATTTTGGCTTCTGGCTTTTTTTTTTTTTTAATTATTTTTTATTATCATTACCTTTTTGAGATGGAGTCTCACTCTGTTGCCCAGGCTGGAGTGCAGTGGCACAATCTCGGCTCACTGCAACCTCTGCCTCTTGGGTTCAAGCGATTCTCTTGCCTCAATCTCCTGAATAGCTGGGATTACAGATTTGTGCCACCATGCCTGGCTAATTTTTGTATTTTCAGTAAAGATGGAGTTTCACCATGTTGGCAAGTCTGGTCTTGAACTCCTGGTCTCAGGTGATCTGCCCACCTCAGCCTCCCAAAGTGCTAAGATTACAGGCGTGAGCCACTGTACCCGCCCCGCTTCTGGCTTCTTTACTTTACCCTGATGAAGATCACCACTGTTACTCTCATGAAAAAAAAGAAAATTATATTCTTATCTGAGGAATATGAGCTCTTTAGATTATCAGGCCCAGGCTGGGCTTGGTGGCTCACACATGTAATCCCAGCACTTTGGGAGGCCAAGGCAGGTGGATCACATGAGGTCAGGAGTTTGAGACCAGCCTGGCCAACATGGCGAAACAACGTCTCTACTAAAAATACAAAAATTAGCCAGGTATTGTGGCCCACACCTGTAAGTACCAGCTGCTTGGGAGGCTGAGATGGGAAGATTGCTTGAGCCCAGCAGGCGGAGGTTGTAGTGAGCCAAGATTGCGCCCCTGCACTCCAGCCAGGGCTAGAGAGAGAGAACCGGCTCAAAAAAAACAAAAAGCAAAAAAGCATGTTAGTTTGAAAAGTCTGTTAGTTTTATCCACATATACACTTATTTTATAACTTTCTTAAATTCTGATTTAATATTTTCCTTTGATCTCTGTGCACTTAAATTTCCTGGGTTTTTGGGGAATATTAGGGGATATTTAAATAATACTTGGTTGTCTTTTCGCCCAGTCCTCAGCTCTCTAACTGAGGTTAGTGGAGGAACAGTCTCAGGGTGGCTCTTGGAATAATACAGTTTCTCCTGGGATGCCAATAGTCTTAGTTCATTTTGGCTACTACAACAGAATACCATAGACTGGATGGTTTATAAACAACAGAAATGTATTTCTCACAGTTCTGGAGGCTAGGAAGTCCAAGATTAAGGCCCAGCAAATTTGGTGTCTACTGAGGGCCCATTTCCTGGTTCACAGCCAGCCAAGAGGAAGGGTTAAGGGTTAAGGGAGTCCTCCAGAGTCCTTTTTTTTTTTTTTTTTGAGATGGAGTCTTGAACTGTCGCCCGGGCTGGAGCACAATGGCACAATCCCGGCTCACGGCAACCTCTGCCTCCCGGGTTTGAGCCATTCTCCTGCCTCAGCCTCCTAAGTAGATGGGATTACAGGCGTCCATCACCACACCCAGCTAATTTTTTTGTATTTTGGGTAGAGACGGGGTTTCACTATGTTGGCCAAGCTGGTCTCCAACTCTTGACCTCGTGATCCACATGCCTCAGCCTCTCAAAAGTGCCGGGATTACAGGTGTGAGCCACCCCGCCCGGCAATTTTTTTTTTTTTTAGAAACAGGGATCTCGTTATGTTGCCCAGGCTGGTGTCAACTCTTAGCTTCAAGCGATCCTCCCACCTCATCCTCCAAAAACACTGGGATTGCATGTGTGAGCCACTGTGCATGGCCCCAGAGTCTCTTTATAAGTGATGGCAGCGGCAGCCCACCCAGAGCAGTCACTGTGAAGATGCTGCCAGCTGCAGCGGGGGCAGGTGCGGCAGGGTCTTTGTTTTCCACGGAGCTGGCTGGGAGCAGACAGAGGTGCTGGGAAGAGGCGGGAGCCCCACCTCCTTCCAAGTTGGCGAGGCAGGAACCCCAAGCAGGGGGAGGTGTGGCAGGGGTTGCATCTTCCACGGGGCTGACTGGGAGCAGACAGAGGTACTGGGAACAGGCGGGAGCCCCACCTCCTTCCAAGTTGGCGGGGCAGAGCCCCACCCTTCTGGGTGCTGCTGCCACCGCCAGCCCCACTGTGGACAGGGGCATTCCTGCACTCTCGGGGGCCCAGGAAGCCCCCTGTCCCCACAGGGTCAGAAGTGCCTGCTCCTGTTGCCTGGCCTCTCCCTGCTCCCAGCGCCTGCTCTGATTTCAGAGCAAAGTTGGGGCCAAGCCCAGGGACTGTCACAAACTGGCCAGGTGTGCATGTACTTGCAGTGCTGACATGCCAGCCCCCTGCAGCCTTGGCCCCCTCCAGACTTTGAGCACCCACAGGAGGGAGGCCAAGGAGGAACTGTCGGCAGCTCAGCACAGGCCTACAGGCATCCCTCTGCATGAACAGCCTGGGCGCAGTGGGTGCCGTAGATGGCAGGTTGATGGCAGTAGGAAGCAGACAGGCTCGTGGGTGGAGAGGGGGGGGTCCCCAGTGAAGCTCCACCTTCAAGCTAGGGACGGTCTGAAGCCTGGGGGCCAAACCATCAGTTCCGAGCCATGTGGGTGCCTGGAGTCAGAACTTATGGTGCTTTTTCTGGGCCACCCATGGCATCCCATGGACCAATCAGCATACACTTCCTCCCTTCTGAGCCCATAAACCACCCCTGACAAACCTGGCCAGACTCACATAGACCTCAAGACTACCAACTGTGGGAAGGAGCTACCCAATTTGGGTCTCCTTGACTCCTGGGGATGACCAGCCTGTGGATAGGAGCTACCCACTCCAAGTCTCCTCTCTGCTGAGGGCTGCTCTCAGCAAGACTACCTGCTTATGGAAAGGAGCTACCCATTCTGGGTCTCCTCTCCACTGACAGCTGGACACTCATTGGGATGACCTGCCTGTGGAAAGGAGCTACCCACTTCGGGTCTCCTGAGAGCTGTTGAGTCGCTCGATAAAGCTCCTCTCTGCCTTGCTCACCCTCCAGTTGTCCATGTACCTCATTTTTCCTGGACATGGGATAAGAATTTGGGATCCACCAAATGGCAGGACTGAAAGCTGTAACACAAACAAGACTGAAATGCATTCCCAACCCCCCCTACCCCCACTCACCAGCAGCTCTCTGGGAAACCCAGACGCTGTGACACCATCTTTGGGGCTCTGTGGTTTCTGGTATCTCTAAGTTCTGGGCACCACTGTGTTCACTGGTCCAGATGCAGGTGCCCACAACAGAAGCCATCTGTGGTAAATCACATCCAGCCACAGGTTTGCACGGAATGGCACCTGGAGCTACCCACCCTGCTGCAGCAGCCAGCATGACTGGCTGTGCACAGCAGCAGGACCCCACGCTTGTTCATTCACGCACCCCTCGCCACTCAAAGCCTGGCTCACTGTTGGCAGGCATGGGATCTGGGCCAATAGCATGAGCCAAGCACAGCCTGCCAGGCCATGTCAGTGGAACGAGCCCAGCAGGCCTGAGCAAAACTCAGGCAAAGGTGTCACCCACCACAGAGCTTTCCTGGTGGGAAAAGAGACACTCAAGGGATCCTGTGACATAAGGGCACTAATCTCATTCATGAGGGCAGAGCCCTTGTGACCTAATCACCTACCAAAGGTCCTACCTCCAAATTCCATCACACTGGAGGTTAGGATTTCGACATGAGAATTTTGAGAGAACACAAATATCCAGCCCATGAGATACATGATCAAGAGGTAGGTCTTTCAGATGAATAAGTGTTTTTTTTTTTCTAGGTGGAGTCTTGCTCTGTTGCCCAGGCTGGAGTGCAGTGGTGCAATCACGGCTCACTGCAACCTCCGCCTCCCAGGTTTGGGCAATTCACCTGTCTAAGCCTCCCGAGTAGCTGGGACTACAGATGCAGACCACTATGCTAATTTTTGTATTTTTAGTAGAGACAGGGTTTCACCATGTTGGCTAGGCTGGTCTCGAACTCCTGACTTCAGGTGATCCACCTGCTTCAGCCTCTCAAAGTGCTGGGATTATAGGCGTGAACCACCCCGCCCAGCATAGCGGGTGAGAATGAGAATCAGGTGGCTGGCAAACCAAAATGAGAATCAGGTGACTGGCAAGATGGCTGAATAGGAATAGCTCCAGTATGCAGCTCCCAGCAAGAACAATGCAGAAGGCAAGTGATTTCTCTATTTCCAACTGAGGTACCTGGCTCATCTCACTGGGACTGGTTAGACAGTGGGTGCAGCCCATGGAGGGCGAGCTGAAGCAGGGTGGGGCATTGCATCACCCAGGAAGCACAAGGGGTCAGGGAACTCCCCTAGCCAAGAGAAGCCGTGAGAGACTGTGCTGTGAGGCACGGTGCATTCCAGCCCAGATACTATGCTTTTCCCTAATGTAGATGGGGTTGATGGGTGCTGCAAACCACCATGGCACGTGTATACCTATGTAATAAACCTGCACGCTCTGCACATGTATCCCAGAACTTAAAGTATAATTTAAAAAAAAACCCACAATGAGATGTCATTCATGATATTTAAAATGGCTATTATCAAAAAGACAGAAAATAAGAGATGCTGGCAAGGATTCAAAGAAAGGGGAATGTACTTACATTGTAGGTAGAATGTAAATTAGTATGGCCATCGTGGAAAACAGTATAAAATTACTCAAAAAACTAAAAACAGAAATTGTATGCTCTAGCACTCTCACTGCTGGGTATATATCCAAAAGAAAGGAAATCAGGGGCTGGGCTCAGTGGCTCACGCTTGTAATCCCAGCACTTTGGGAGGCTGAGGCGGACTGATCACAGGTCAAGAGTTTGAGACCAGCCTGGCCAACATGGTGAAACCCGTTTACTACGAATATAAAAATTAGCAGGGTGTGGTGGTGCGTGCTTGTAATCCCAGCTACTCGGGAGGCTGAGGCAGGAGAATCACTTGAACTCTGGAGGCGTAGGTTGCAGTGAGCCAAGGAACTGCAGCATGGGTGACAGAGCAAGTCTCCGTCTTGAAAAAAAAAAAAGAAAGAAAGGAAATCAATATAGCAAAGAAATACCTGCACTTTCATGTTTTTTGGAGCATTATTCACAATACTAAGATGTAGAATCAACCTAAATGTCCATCACTGGATAAATATATAAAGTATGTTATATATACACAGTGGAATATTGTTTATCCTTAAAAAAGAATGAGGCCAGTTGTGGTGGTTCACACGTGTAATCCCAGCACTGTGGGAGGCTGAGACAGGCAGATTGCTTGAGCTCAGGAGCTTGAGACCAGACTGGGCAACATGGCAAAACCTTGTCTCCACAAAAAATACAAAAGGACAGATCCAAGATGGCCGATTAGGAGCAGCTCAGGATTGCAGCTCCCAGTGAAAGCGGGGAGGGTGGGTGGACGCTGCATTTACAGACAGATTTTTATTGCCCACAGACCAGGAGATTCCCAGGCGGAGGAGCCCCACAGGTCGCCAGTGTGGCTGTTTTGGCCGGCACCCTGACACGGCAGGTCTCTGCACAAATACATGTGTCCGGGCACCGTTTTAGCTGGCCATTGGAGCTCCTGGGAGACAGAGTCGCCCATTCAATTGATAAGAAAGGTGACTGAAACACGGAGCCAGGCCAGGAGATTCCCGGGCAAAAAAGCGCCATGAATCTCAGCACGGCTGTTTCAGCCGGCACAGGGGGTCACTGCACAGGAAATCACATAGATCCCAGCCCTTTTCAATAGGCAACTGGAACACCTGGGAGACAGAGTCACCCATTCAACTGAAAAAAAAAAAAAGGGTCTGAGGCAGGGAGCCAGGTGATCACACTTGGCTAGTCCCACCCTTACAAAAAAACAGCAATCTGAAACGCTCTGGATTGAGAGTTTCACAGCAAGCACAGTTGAACCTGGGATGGTCCAGCTCTGTGGGGAAGGGGCGTCCGCCATTACCGAGGCAGTCCACGACTATGGAGGTAGTCTGCTATTGCTGAGGCAGCCCGCCATTGCTGAGGCGGCCCACCATTACAGAGAGAGTCCACCGTTACAGAGGTGGGCTACCATTGCTGAGGCAGTTCTAACTATACCCGTATAAACAGGACTGCAGGGAAATTCACACAGCAACTGGGCAGAGCCCACAGCAGCTCAGCAAAGCCTCTGCAGGCAGAAAGTGACTAGGCTGCCTCCTCGCTGGGCAGGGCAGCCCTGAAAAAAGAAAGCAGCATGACAGAAACTTATAAATAAAGCCCTAACTCCCTGGGACAGAGCACCTCGGGGTAAAAAGGGGGGTTTATGAGTTCTGCTGTAGCAGACTTAAACGTACCTGCCCAGCAGATCTGAATGAACAACGGAGCTCACAGCTCAGCACTTGAGCTCCTATAAAGGACAGACTGTCTCCTCAAGCAGCTCCCTGAGCCCCATATATCCAAAGAGTCACCTCATAAAGGAGAGCTCTGACTGACATCAAGCGGGTATCCTTCTGGGACAAAGATAGCAGAAGAAACTGGCAGCAACCCTTGATGTTCTGCAGCTGCTGCAGGTGATCTGCAGGCAAGCAGGACCTGGAGTGGACCTCAGCAGTCCTAGAGAAGAGGGGCCAGACTGTTAGAAGGAAAACTAAGAAACAGAAAGAAATAACTTCATTATCAACAAACTGGACATCCACTCAGAGACCCAATCTGAAAGCCAACAACTACAAAGACGACAGGTGGATAAATCCACAAAGATGGGAAGAAACCAGCGCAAAAAGGATGAAAACACCCAAAACCAGAACGTCTCTCCTCCTACAAGGGATCACAACTCCTCACCAGTTAGGGAACAAGGCTGGATGGAGAATGAGTGTGATGAATTGACAGAATCAGGCTTCAGAAGGTGGGTAATAAGAAACTTCACTGAGCTAAAAGAACATGTTCTAACCCAATGCAAAGAAACTAAGAACACTGAAAAAATATTTGACGAAATGCTAACAAGAATAAACAACTTAGAGAGGAATATAAGTGAATTAATGGAGCTGAAAAACACAACACAAGAACTTTGTGAAGCATACACAAGTTTCAACAGCCGAATTGATCAAGCAGAAGAAAGGATATCAGAGGTCGAAGATCAACTCAATGAAATAAAACGAGAAGGCAAGATTAGAGAAAAAAGGGTAAAAAGGAATGAACAAAGTCTCCAAGAAATATGGGACTATGTGAAAAGACCTAATCTACATTTGATAGGTGTACCTGAATGTGATGGAGAGAATGAATCCAAGCTGGAAAATACTCTTCAGGATATTATCCAGGAGAACTTCCCCAACCTAGTACGGCAGGCCAATATTCAAGTCCAGGAAATACAGAGAACACCACAAAGATACTCCTCAAGAAGAGCAACCTCAAGGAACACAATCATCAAATTCACCAGGGTGAATGAAGGAGAAAATGCTAAGGGTAGTCAGAGAGAAAGGTCGGGTTACCAACAAAGGGAAGCCCATCAGACTCACAGCAGATCTCTCAGCAGAAACCCTACAAGCCAGAATAGAGTGGGGGGCCAATATTCAACATCATTAAAGAAAAGAACTTTCAACCCATAATTTCATATCCAGCCAAACTAAGCTTCATAAGTGAAGGAGAAATAAAATTCTCTACGAACAAGCAAGTACTCAGAGATTTCATCACCACCAGGCCTGCTTTACAAGAGCTCCTGAAAGAAGCACTAAACACAGAAAGGAACAACCAGTACCAGCCACTCCAAAAACATACCAAATGGTAAAAAGCATCAACACAATGAAGAAACTGCATCAACTAATCGGCAAAACAGCCAGCTAGCATTAAAATGGCAGGATCAAATTCACACATAACAATATTAACCCTAAATGTAAATGGGCTAAATGCCCTAATCAAAAGACAGAGACTGGCAAATTGGATAAAAAGCCAAAACCCATCAGTGTGCTGTATCCAGGAAACCCATCTCACATGCAAGGATACACAAAGGCTCAAAATAAAGGCATGGAGGAAGATTTACCAAGCAAATGGAGAGCAAAAAAAAAAGCAGGAGTTGCAATTCTCATCTCTGATAAAATAGACTTTAAACCAACAAAGATCAAAAGAGACAAAAGGACATTACATAATGGTAAAAGGATCAATGCAACAAGAAGAGCTAACAATCCTAAATATATACGCACCCAATACAGGAGCACCCAGATACATAAGGCAAGTTCTTAATGACTTACAAAGAGACTTAGACTCTCACACAATAATAGTGGGAGACTTTAACGCCCCATTGTCAATATTAGACAGATCAACGATACAGAAAATTAACAAGGATATGTAGGACTTGAACTTAAGCCTGGACCAAGCAAACCTAAGAGACATTTACAGAACTCTCCACCCCAAATCCACAGAACATACATTCTTCTCACCACCACATCACATCTACTCTAAAATTGACCACATAATTGGAAGTAAATCACTCCTCAGCAATTGCAAAAGAACAGAAATCATAACAAACAGTCTCTCAGACCACAGGGCAATCAAGTTAGAACTCAGAATTCAGAAACTAACTCAGAACCACACAGCTTCATGGAAACCGAACAACTGGCTCTTGAATGTTGACTGGATAAACAATGAAATGAAGGCAGAAATAAAGATGTTCTTCAAAACCAACGAGAACGAAGAGACAACATACCAGAATCTCTGGAACACATTTAAAGCAGTCTCTAGAGGAAAATGTATAGCAATAAATGCCCACGTGAGAAGCAATGACAGATCTAAAATTGACACCCTACCGTCAAAATTGAAAGATCTAGAGAAGCAACATGAAAAAAACTCAAAACCTAGCAGAAGACAAGAAATAACTAAGATCAGAGCAGAACTGAAGGAGACAGAGACACAAAAAACCCTTCACAAAATCAGTAAATCCAGGAGCTGGTTTTTTGAAAAGATCAACAAAATAGACCACTAGCCAGATTAATCAAAAAGAAAAGAGAGAATAATCAAATAGATGCAATAAAAAACGATAAAGAGGATATCACCACAGATTCCACAGAAATACAAACCATCATCAGAGATTATTATAAACAACTCTATGCACATAAACTAGTAAACCTGGAAGAAATGGATAAATTCCTGGACACTTGCATCCTCCCAAGCCTAAACCAGGAAGAAGTCGAAACCCTGAATAGACCAATAACAAGGTCTGAAGTTGAGGCAGCAATTAAGAGCCTAGCACCCAAAAAAAGCCCAGGTCCAGACGGGTTCACAGCCAAATTCTACCAGACATACAAAGAGGAGCTGGTACCATTCCTTCTGAAACTATTCCAAACAATCCAATAAGAGGGAGTGTTTCCCAAATCATTTTATGAGACCAACATCATCCTGATACCAAAACCCAGCAGAGACTCAGCAAGAAAAGAAAACTTCAGGCCGATATCTGTGATGAACATAGATGCAAAAATCTTCAATAAAATACTGGCAGACCGATTGCAACAGCACATCAAAAAGCTTATTCACCGTGATCAAGTAGGCTTCATCCCAGGGATGCAAGGCTGGTTCAACATACGCGAGTCTATAAACGTAATTCACTACATAAACAGAACTGAAGACAAAAACCACATGATTATCTCAACCGATGCAGAGAAGGCCTTTGACAAAATTCAACAGCCCTTTATGCTAAAAACCCTCAATAAACTAGGTGTTGATGGAACGTATCTCAAAATAATAAAATCTATTTACAACAAACCAACAGCCAATATCATACTGAATGGGAAAAAACTGGAAGCATTCCCTTTGAAATCCGGCACTAGACAAGGATACCCTCTCTCACTACTCCTATTCAATATAGTATTGGACATTCTAGCCAGAGCAATCAGGCAAGAAAAAGAAATAAAGGGTATTCATATAGCAAAGGAGGAAGTCGAATTGTCTCTATTTGCAAATGATATGATTGCATATTTAGAAAACCCCATCATCTCAGCCCAAAGTCTCCTGAAACTGATAAGCAAATTCAGCAAAGTCTCAGGATACAAAATCAATGTGCAAAAATCATAAGCATTCCTATACACCAATAACAGACTTAAAGAAAGCCAAATCAAGAACGAACTGCCATTCACAACTGCTACAAAGAGAATAAAATACCTAGGAATACAACTAACAAGGAACGTAAAGGACATCTTCAAGGAGAACTACAAACCACTGCTCAACGAAATAAGAGAGGACACAAACAGATGGAGACACATTCCATGCTCATGGTTAGGAAGACTCAATATTGTGAAAATGGCCATACTGCCCAAAGTAATTTACAGATTCAACACTATCCCCATCAAACTATCAATGACCTTCTTCACAAAACTGGAAAAAACCACCTTAAACTTCACGTGGAACCAAAAGAGAGCCCGCATAGCCAAGTCAATTCTAAGCAAAAAGAAAAAAGCTGGAGGCATCACACTACCAGACTTCAAACTATACTACAAGGCTACAGTAATCAAAACAGCATAGTACTGGTACCAAAACAGAGATATAGACCAGTGGAACAGAACAGAGGCCTCGGAGGCAACACCACACATATACAACCATCTGATCTTTGACAAACCTGACAAAAACAAGCAATGGGGAAAAGATTCCCCTGTTTAATAAACGGTGTTGGGAAAACTGGCTAGCCATGTGCAGAAAACAGGAACTGGACCCCTTCCTGACACCGTACTCTACAATTAACTCCAGATGGATTAACGACTTAAATATAAGACCTAACACCATAAAAACCCTAGAAGAAAATCTAGGCAAAACCATTCAGGACATAGGCACAGGCAAGGACTTCATGGCCAAAACACCAAAAACATTGGCAACAAAAGCCAAAATAGACAAATGGAACCCAATCAAACTCCACAGCTTCTGCACGGCAAAAGAAACAGTCATTAGAGTGAATCGGCAACCAACAGAATGGAAAAAATTTTTGCAATCTACCCATCTGACAAAGGGCTGATATCCAGAATCTACAAAGAACTAAAACAGATTTATAAGAAAAAGCAAACAAGCCCATTCAAAAGTGGGCGAAGGATATGAATGGACATTTTACAAAAGAAGACCTACATGAGGCCAACAAACATATGAAAAAATGCTCATCATCACTGGTCATTAGAGAAATGCAAATCAAAACTACATTGAGATACCATCTCATGCCTGTTAGAATGGCGATCATTAAAAAATCTGGAGACAACAGATGCTGGAGAGGATGTGGAGAAATAGGAACACTTTTACACTGTTGGTGGGAGTGTAAATTAGTTCAACCATTGTGGAAGACAGTGTGGCGATTCCTCAAGGACCTAGAAACAGAAATTCCATTTGACCCAGCAATCCCATTACTGGGTATATATCCAAAGGATTATAAATTGTTCTACTATAAGGACACATGCACATGAATGTTCATTGCAGCACTGTTTACAATAGCAAAGACCTGGAACCAATCCAAATGCCCATCGATGATAGACTGGACAGGGAAAATGTGGCACATATACACCATGGAATACTATGCAGCCATCAAAAACGATGAGTTCGTGTCCTTCGTAGGGACTTGGATGAACCTGGAAACCATCATTCTCAGCAAACTGATACAAGAACAGAAAATCAAACACTGCATGTTCTCACTCATAGGTGAATGTTGAACTGTGAGAACACATGGATACAGGAAGGGGAGCATCACACACTGGGGTCTGTCAGGGGGAAATAGGGGAGGGACAGCAGGGGGGTGGGGGAGTTGGGGAGAGATAACATGGGGGAGAAATGCCAGATATAGGTGATGGGGGAGGAAGGCAGCAAATCACACTGCCATGTGTGTACCTATGCAACAATCTTGCGTGTTCTTCACATGTACCCCAAAACCTATAATGCAATTTAAAAATGCAAAAATTAGCTGAGTACTTGAGCCCAGGATATTAAGGCTGCAGTGAGCCGTGATTGTACGGCTGCACTCCAGCCTGGGCAACAGAGTGAGACTCTGTCTCAAAAACAAAAAAAGAAAAGAAAAGAAAAGAAAAAAAAATGAAATTCTTGCATTTGCAACAACATGTATAGAACTGGAGGTCATTGTGTTAAGTGAAATAAGTCAGACACTGAAAGAGAAATATTGCATGTCATCACTCATATGTGGAAGCTGGAGAGGTGGATCTCAAGGCGGTAGAGAGGCTAGGAAGGGAAGAGGGGGAGAGGTGCATGAAGAGAAGTTGGGCAATAGCTACAAAAATGCAGTTACATAAAGGGAACAAGTTCTAGTGTTTGATTGTACAGTAGGGAAATCATAATTACAATTATTTATTATATATTTCAAAATAGCTAGAAGAGAAGAATTATAATGTGCCCAAAGTGAAGGAAAGTTAAATGTTTGAGGTGATGGGTATTCCAGTTACCCTGATTTGATCATTATACCTTATATACAGGTATCAAAATATCACACATATCCCCGAAAGGTGTACAATGATTATACAGTAATACAAAATAAAATGTAAAAAATAGAAACAGCTTAAACAACAAATGGGATTTAATGGCTCATCTAACTCAATAGTCCATAGATAAAGATGATACAGAGACTTATATAATCTCTGATTTTCTTAGCTTTATCTTCCTTTGTGTGTTGGATTTGTCACCTGGTAGTGGCAAAAATGGCCACAGCAGTTCTAGAGGTCATATCATTACACACATGGTGCAGATGAAGAAAATATCTTTTCTGTTACATCTCTTATAAAAGAGGGATGCTTCTGTTCTATAAACCCCAAGGAAATGCCCCCTTTATCCCATTGCACCCAATTAAATCATGTGTCCATCCCTTAAAGAATATGCTTACTTTATGCTGACCGGCTTAAGATCACCAGCAGGAGAACTGGGGAATTAGCTGCATCTGCTACACATTGGGGGATGGGTGGATGCTATGGTCTGAATGTTGTGTTCCCCTCCCCCAAATTTACATGCTGAAATCTTATCACCAAACTGACAGTATTAGAAGGTGGGGCCTTTGGGAGGTGGTTAGGTCATGAAGAGTTTTCCCTAATGAATCAGATATGTGCTCCTATAAAAGAGACCCTGGAGGACTAGCTACTCCCTTTCACTATGTGAGACCAGAGTAACAGGCCCCATCTGTGAGAAAGTGAGCCCTCACCAGACACCAAATCTACCAGTGCCTCGATTTTGGACTTCCCAGCCTCTAGAACAGTGAGAAATAAATTTCTGTTGTGTGGAAGCCACCCATTCCATGGGATTTTGTTACAGTAGCCCAGATAGAATTAAACCTGGGATATTGCAAGTATCCCAATGCATACTGCATGGCCAAAACTGCACGTTTGGATACCTGGAATGGATGCTGTATAGTCAAAACAGCAAGTGTCCACCAAAACTACCATCTTAGCCCTCATCAATATCTGTGTCTGTAATCCTTGACTCTACTGCTGCTACCACTGCCTGTCACTGATTAGAATATGGACGTGATTCTAAGGAAAAAAGTAGGAATATATAATTGAGAGACTGCATGAATATGGTGGTTTGTTTGATAATACATATCTACAACAGCATTTAAGAGGAAGCTTGCATAGTGACTGAGAGTGCAGACTTTGGAGACAGAGTGCCTGAGTTTCAATAGCAGCCCAACCAGCTACAAGCTGGGTAACCTTGGGAAAGTTACTCCATTTCTCTGAAGCTTGGTTTCCCCCAGCTACACATTGTAATCACACTTACTTCATAGGATTATAAGAGTCCCAGCATCCAGTATGTATTTGTTTCCTTAACTTCCTGGTTTATTTTGTTTGTTTTTTTCAGACAGGGTCTCACTCTTTCGCCCAGGCTGGAGTGCAATGGCATGATCTCAGTTCGCTGCAGCCTCGACTTCCCGGCTCAAGTGATTCTCCCACCTCAGCCTCCCAAGCAGCCCAGCTAATTTTTGTATTTTTTGTAGAGATGGGTTTTCACCATGTTGCCCAGCCTGATCTGAAACTCCTGAGCTCAAGTGATCTGCCCGCCTCAGCCTCCCACAGTGCTGGGATTACAAGCATGAGCCATTGTGTCCAGCAATCTCACTGTTTTGGAATAGCACCCTTGTCTTTAACTACACCTAGGGCTCCTCAAGCCAAGAATCCTTAGTTTTACTCTCTTTAGAAAATAAATCCCTAGATCTTTGTCAAAGTGAGGATGAGTTTCTCACAGGGCTCATGAGTTAAGGCTCTGGCTGCTTTTTTTTTTTTTTTTTTTTTTTTTTTGAGACTGAATCTTGCTGTCACCCAGGCTGGAGTGCAGTGGCACGTTCTCAGCTCACTGCAACCTTCACCTCCCAGGTTCAACTGATTCTCCTGACTCAGCCTCCTGAGTAGCTAAGATTACAGGTGCCCACCACCATGCCTGGCTAATTTTTTTTTCTTTTTTTTCAGACAGAGTTTTGTTCTCGTTGCCCAGGCTGCAGTCCAATGGTGTGATCTCCACTCACTACAACCTCCGCCTCCCGGGTTCAAGCAATTACCCTGCCTCAGCCTCCCAAATAGCTGGGATTACAGGCATTTGCCACCATGCCTGGCTAATTTTGTATTTTTAGTAGAGAAGGGGTTTCTCCATGTTGGTCAGGCTGGTCTCGAACCCCCAATCTCAGGTGATCCGCCTGCCTTGGCCTTCCAAACTGGCCTGGGTGTTTTTTATTTTTTATTTTATTTTATTTTTGAGATGAGGTCTTACTATGTTGCCCAAGCTGGTCTCCAACTCCTAGGCTCAAGAAATCATCCTGCCTCAGCTTCCTGAGGAGCTGGGATTACAGGTGTGTGCCATAGCACCTGGCATTGCAGTCAATTCTCTTCATCATGCCACTGATCTCCTTCAACTTTGCTTCCCAAAGAATCTAGTACCACCAAGTCCTGTGTCTTCAAGGGTTCTTGACTATTCCGTCTGTTGACAGAAAAATTAGCTTTTTGGGATCTGGTCAGTCTTTTTGTTGTTGTTGAGATGGAGTTTTGCTCTGTCACTCAGGCTGGAGTGCAGCAGCACCATCTCGGCTCACTGCAGCCTCTACCTCTCAGGTTCCAGCGATTCTCCTGCCTCAGCCTCCCGAGTAGCTGGGATTACAGGCGCATGCCGCCACACCTGGCTAATTTTTGTTTTTTTAGTAGAGACGGGTTTTCACCATGTTGGCCAGGCTTGTCTCAAACTCCTGACCTCAGGTGATTCACCCGCCTCAGCCTCCCAAAGTGCTGGGATTACAGGCTTGAGCCACTGTGCCCAGCCTTTTATTTTTGGTGGGGGGGGGGGGGGCAGTCTTTTACCACTCATCTATCTGCTTTATCACTGACAAAATGTTCCTGTCATCTCCTCTTTGGTTCTTTGGTTCTCATGTCTCTGTTTAATGATACTTCAAAAATTCCTTTCACTGTCATTTTAGTGGATTAGGGGAAAGGGGAAAAAAAATAAATGGTGCTCGTCAATCCTCCATTTTTCTCCTCTTTGTATCATTATGTAAAACCTAACTTTCATCTTTGAACCTGAGCATCCAAATAGTGCATGTTAAACAAGATCCTACATGACCTGGCAACCATCTTTTTTTTTGAGACAAAGTCTTGCTCTGTTCTGACTGCAGCCTTGGCCTAGCAGGCTCAAAGGATCTTCCCACCTCATCCTCCCAAATAGCTGGGACTACAGACACAGGCCACCATGCCTAGCTAATTTTTTTTTTTCAGAGATGGGCATCTCACTATGTTGCCCAGGTTTGTCTTCAACTCCTGGGCTCAAACAATCCTCCTGCATTGGCCTCCCAATGTGCACTACCAGCTTCTTAGTACAACACTCTCCCCTTCACTCATTCTGCTTCAAATATTCCTGCCTTTTTTCAGTTTTCAATTTCTCCAATTCATTGTTTAATTTTCTATATATCTATCCTTAAACTGTGACAAAACGCCAAAACACTCTCAATAAGATCAAACACAACTGTTCCTCCCTGCTGGAACTTTCTGTTCACGTGCTTCAAACTGAGCCTATTGCTCTTAAAATCTGTTGCACCGTTGTCATTCTGGGGTTTTCCCTTTATCATCACTCTAGCAAGTCCCTCCAAATACTGTGAGTTCCATTGCCTTGGTATACTCCCTCTTTTGTTAGAAATATCCTTTAGGACACAGGTTGGCAAACTTCTTCTGTATTTTAGGATTTGTGGACCACACAGTCTCTACCACAGCTACTCAACCCTGCCCTTACAGCATGAGAGCAGCCATAGATAATTCAGAATACGCATGACTGTGTTCCAATAAAACTTTATTTATAAAAAGATGGAGCAGGCTAGGATTCAAACCAAGGGCCATAGTTTGCTGATCTGTGTTCTAGGAGCTTCCTAAAAAAAGGGAGACTATGAGGTAAAAGCTGGGGACTTGTATGTCTGAAAATGTCTCTAATTTATTCTGAAATTCTATTCCAGGATGGCTGAGATAGAATTCTCAGTGGGAAATAATTTCCAAACACTTTGAAGGTATTGTTCAACTTCTTCTACCTTCCAGTTATTAAGTTCACTGCCAATGTAATGTGATATTTTCTTTTATTTTACCTTCTCTCTCTCCCCCCTCCTTCTCTTTTAACTTTTAGGATCTCCACTGCCCTGTTGTGCTTTGTTTCATAATACTGCTGGGCACTCAATGGCTTTATCTATTTCTGGAAATTTTTCTTTAAATTTTAAAAGAATTTCTTCTCCTGTTTCTGAAACTGCTATTAATCAGATGATAGACCTCATAGATCAAACACTTAATTTTTTATCTCTTCTCTCTGATTCCTCATGCATTTGTCTTCTATTCTACTTTCTAAAAGATTTGTCAACCTCATCTTCTTTCAACTTCATCAATATGTTTAAATTTCTGCAATTACCTTTTAATTTCTCTGATCCTTCCTTCCTTTCTTTTCATTCCTTCCTTCCTTTCTTTTTATTCCTTCCTTCCTTTCTTTCCCTTCCTTCCTTTCTTCCTTCCTTCCTTCTTCTCTTCCTTCCCAATCTTGGCTCACTGCAACCTCAGCCTCCTGGGCTCAAGTGATTCTCTTGCCTCAGCCTCTGAGTTGCTGGGACTACAGGCGTCTGCCACTATGCCTGGCTAATTTGTGTATTATTAGTAGAGAGGGGGTTTCACCATGTTGGCCAGGCTGGTCTCAAACTCCTGACCTCAGATGATCCATCCGCCTTAGCCTCCCAAAGTGCTGGGATTACAGGTGTGCCCAGTCCCTCTTTCTTTTTTTAATAGTCATAATTTTTGAAGACATCAAGTTTGGGGGTGGTGTTTATTTTTATTTTTAGAGACAGTGTCTCACTATGTTTCCCAGGCTGTAATGTGTCACTATTCACAGGTGCAGTCACAGCGCACTACAACCTCAATCTCCTGGTTCAAGGGATCCTTCTATTCAGTTTCCTAAGTAGCTGGAATTACAGATGCACATCCCTAATCTAAGGTGATTGTTCCTTTTTTTAACTGAGATGAAGTCTTGCTCTGTCGCCCAGGCTGGAGTGCAGTGGCACAATCTTGGCTCACTGCAACCTCCGCCTCCCTGGTTCAAGCAACTCTCCTGCCTCAGCTGGCATTACAGGCGCACGCCACCACACCCAGCTAAATTTTGTATTTTTTAGTAGGGATAGGGTTTTACCATGTTGGCCAGGCTGGTCTTGAACTCTTGACCTTGTGATCCGCCCACCTCAGCCTCCCAAATGCTGGGATTATAGGTTTGAGCCCTCATGCCAGGCTGGTTTTTTTTTTTTTTTTTTTTTTTTTTAACAGAAGACTGCCAGATAATAAATATAGAAGAAATGATTTAAAAAAAGAGCAGCCTGGCCAACATGGTGAAACCCTGTCTCTACTAAAGATACAAAAAATTAGCCAGACATGGTGGCATGCGCCTGTAATCCCAGCTACTCAGGAGGCTGAGGCAGGAGAATTGCTTGAAGCCGGGAGGCAGAGGTTGCAGTGAGCTGAGATCACCCCATTGCACTTCACCTGGGTGACAGGGCAAGACTCCGTCTCAAAAAAAAAAAAAAAAAAAAAAAAAAAGGAAGAGAAAAATTACTATTTTGCAATCTCCAATGTAGTCACTGATTTAAACAAAGAATATCAATGGCTACAAACCCACCAGGTGAAAGACAAATGAGAAATAAGATATTCAAATAGCCTCAAAATATCACCTCCAAATTATTTATTATGTACAAAGGGGAAAGACATTACCTTAGCTGAAAGATCTAATTTCGTATCTCTCATGATGGGATAAAGTGATATCACATGCCTCCTGATGCAACTCAAGGGGGAGTACAAAACACCACCTCTATGGTATTCTTGCCAAAATATTTAACCTGAATCAACATACAAGAAAACAATCAGATGAATCAGTCTGTGGGACATTCCACAAAACTATTAGACTGACTCTTTAAAATGTCAGTGTCAGCTGGGCGCAATGGCTCACGCCTATAATCCTGGCACTTTGGGAGACCAAGGCTGGTGGATTACTTGAGGTCAGGAGTTCAAGACCAGCCTTCTCTACTAAACATACAAAAATTTGGCTGGGCGTGGTGGCTCACACCTGTAATTCCAGCACTTTGGGAGGCCGAGGTGGGTGGATCACCTGAGGTCAGGAGTTTGAGACCAGCCTGGCTAACATGGTGAAACCCCATTTCTACTAAAAAATACAAAAATCAGCTGGGCATGGTGGCATGTGCCTGTAGTCCCAGCTACTCGGGAGGCTGAGGCAGCAGAATTGCTTGAACCTGGGAAGCAGAGGTTGCAGTGAGCTGAGATTATGCCATTGCACTCTAGCCCAGCGACAGAGTGAGACTCCATCTCAAAAAAAAAGAAAAAAAGTCAATGTCATGAAAGATTTTAAAAAACAAAGTGGGCCAGCAGTGGTGGCTCACACCTATAATTCCAGCACTTTGGGAGGCCAAGGTGGGAGAATCACATGAGCACAGGAGCTCAAGACCAGCCTGGGCAACATTGCAAGACCCCATCTCTATTAAAAAATATATAAATAAATAAAAATGTGTATTTTGGAGGGGTCTGTGTTGATTAAAGTTGACTAAAGAGGCAACCAAATCCTTGACTGGATATTAGAAAGCATCTCCAAAGACCTTTCAGGGGAACCTGAAGAACTTTGAATGAGACTATATATTAGATAATAGCATTGTATCCATTCTAAACGCCTTATATGTGGTAATGATACTTTGGTTATACTAGAGAATGTGCTTGTTCTTAGATAATAGAAACAAATGTTTAGGGAGTAAATGTAATAATGTCCACAACTTAATTTAAAATGTGTATTTATGTGCAAAATAAAAAAAAAATACAAAATGTGTGCAAAACCAAAAAACTGTATCTGTGTAAAAACAAATGTGTATGTGTAAAAAACAAAAATGTGTGTGTGTGGGGGGACAAACGTCACAAAATGTCATCATCTGGCAAAACCAGATGAAGGGTATTAGAGTATTCCTTTATGCTATTCTTCCTACTTTGCTTCAGGATAGACATTTTCAAAATAATGAATATTTTACTTAAAAATAAAATAAAAGGCTCGTTTACAATCATATCCAACACTTGCAATTATGAGATTACACTCCCAAGGAATTATCACAAAACAATTGCATTACTAGGCTACATTTGTTTCCCTTCTTATCTATTGATTTCATCGAGTGACCACTGTAAATTGATAGGCCACAGTTGAAAATATGCCATGAGACAGAGTCCTGGATATAATTAAGTCATGATAAGGCAAACCTATACGGAAGTATATATGGCATTGGTTTCCTCTATCACCTCCTTCTTTCCTTCCTGAAGGTAGAAGTTTTTGGCAAGACAAAGTAATATATAGGTAGACTTCAGTAGCTAACAATGCATCAAAGTTAGTAAGACAAAAGTCTGTTTTGTAGATGCTCTTCTCTGAGGAATCTGAAAAATCTAAGTCTTCTACTATGTAAAGAAGAATCTAGGCTACCTTTCCAGGTAAGAACCAGAAACAAAGTTCAACTTGACCTACGGAAACTTTGTGGCATACCTGCAGAGTGGAGACTGTGCCCTGTGGGAGTTTCCATTCCCTTTTACCCAGTTCTGGACTTCTTCTCCTCCTCAGGAGATCTTTTTTTTTTATTAATTGTACTTTAGGTTCAGGAGATCATTTATTAGCAACATAATTCATCAAGTTGGCCAGGCGTGGTGGTTCATGCCTGTAATCCCAACACTTTGGGAGGCCAAGGCAGGGATCCCTTGAGCTCAGGAGTTCGAGATCAGCCTGGCCAACATGGCAAAACCCCATCTCTACAAAAAATACGAAAACTAGGCCAGGCGCGGTGGCTCACGCCTGTAATCCTAGCACTTTGGGAGGCCGAGGTGGGTGGATCACCTGAGGTCAGGAGTTCAATACCAGCCTGGCCATCAGGGTGAAACCCCATCTTTTTTAAAAAAAAAAAAAAAAGAAAATTAACCAGGCATGGTCATGCGTGCCTGTGGTCCAGGCTACTTGGGAGGCTGAGGCTGGAGGATCACGTGAGCACGGGAGGTGGAGGTTGCAGTCAGCTGCGATTGTGCCACTGTACTCCAGCCTGGGTGACAGAGTGAGACCCTGTCTCAAAAAAATAATAAATAAAATAACTACATAAATCGTAATGGACCAACCTTACTATTCGCAAGACAAAAGTGAGTTTGTCTCATGGTGAAACACCTACACCTTCCGTTTGAGGAGAGGAAACATCCTAGGTTGCCCTCCCAGGAAGAAAGGTCATCTTGATCTCATGAACCTTGTGGCTACCTACCCTGCGGGGGAGGCCTGAGGAGTAAAAACCCCAGAGGAGAGTAGGGTATTAAGAAACAGAGAAAGAGTCAGGGTTCCCTATGAGGGTTAACTGAATGCTCAGTGAAGAGAAAACTTAAAAAAAAGAAAGAAAAGAAAAACAGGTTGGATGTGGTAGCTCACATCTGTAATCCCAGCACTTTGGGAGGCTGAGGTGGGCAGACTGCTTGATCTCAGGAGTTTGAGAGCAGCCTGACCAACATGGCAAAATCTCATCTCTACGAAAATAGAAAAATTAGCATGGTGCATGCCTGTAGTCCCAGCTACTTGGGAGACTGAAGTGGGAGGTGGAGGCTGCAGTGAGCCATGATCACGTGATGGCACTCCAGCCTGGGCAACTGAGCGAGACCCTGTCTCAAAAAAACAAAACAAACGAACCCCAAAACTGTCGTATGACTATGTGGTATATGGTGGAACACAGGTTCAGGAGCTATGCTGCTGGGTTTGGAATCCTAATTCTGTCTCTTGACTAGTTGTCCAATGCTTACTAGCTGAAACACTTACCAGAAACACTGTAGCACATGCAGTAAACACAATACTTAGCTATTTCTGTATAGGAGAAGAGGCTGGGTAAGGGGCTATGAAAACAGGAAATGTTAACATAAATAACAGGTCAGGCCAGGTGCAGTGGCTCATGCCTGTAATCCCAGTACTTTGGGAGGCCAAGGTGGGCGATCACCTGAGGTCAGGTGTTTGAGACCACCCTGGCCAATATGGCAATACCCCATCTCTAGTAAAAATACAAAAATTAGCTGGGCATGGTGATGGGCGCCTGTAATCCCAGCTACTCGGGAGGCTGAGACAGGAGAATTGCTTGAACCCGGGAGGTGGAGGTTGCAGTGAGCCAAGATTATACCACTGCACTCTAGCCGGAGACACAGAGTGAGATTCCACCTCAAAAATAAACAAAAAGCATATCATAGGAGAATACGAGGCAGTAATGAAAATAAACACCGTATAATCACATGCAACAATATTGATAAATCTCACAGACATAATGATGAATGAAAGAAATCATATTCAAAGAACATGTACTATATGATTCTCCTTTCTAGACTGTAGATTCTATGATATGAAAACAAGTAAAATTGTTCTCTGTTAAAAGTTAGAATAGTGACACCCTTGGGAAGGTGACCAAAAGGAAGTACAGGGGTACCAGGGCTACTGCATTGCTCCTCATGTTGTGTTTCTTTTTTTCTTTTTTTGAGACAGAGTCTTGCTCCGTCACCCAGGCTGGAGTGCAGTGGCATGATGATCTCGGCTCACTGCAACCTTCGCTTCCTGGGTTCAAGTGATTCTCTTGCCTCAGCCTCCCGAGTAGTTGAAATTAGAGGCACCTGCCACCATGCCCAGCTGATTTTTGTGTTTTTAGTAGAGACAGGTTTTCACCTTGTTGGTCAGGCTGATCTCGAACTCCTGACCTCCGGTGATCCACCTGCCTCAGCCTCCCGAAGTGCTGGGATTATAGGCATGAGCCACCGCCTGGCTGCATGTTGTGTTTCTTGATCTGGGCGCTAGCTCTATGGATGTGGGCAGGTTTAGAAATTAGGCAGCATCATTTCCACTGCATTGTATTGGCTTAGGTAGTTACAAAGGTCATCAACCTAGTTTCAATGGGGAGGAAGCATAGATAACTCCTCTCAAAAGGAGATATATCAACATAACCTTGTAAGAATAACTTGTGGGATAGGACATATGTTGCTGTGACCATTATTACAAAATGTAAGATGCCCTATAGCACATTGTTTTCTTTGTTACCATCCATGAATATTTGCAATAAATCACCAAATCCTACTACTGTCCCTTGATACTACTATGCCCTGTGTCTATCTTCTATCACCATTAAACCACCTTTATTTTATGCCACCATCATACTGGATTATGATAAGACTAGTCTTTTTATCTCTGGTCTTATCTCTTTCTAATCTATTCTCCATAGTGAAGCCCGAATAGTTAAACAAACAAACAGCTCACTTAAAGTGTTCCTAAGTACGTTTATCCTGTTTAGAGAGAGATCCCACCAGATTGCAGACAAGGGAAACTGATTTGTAGTTTCCTGCTTCCTTCCTGATGCACAGTCCACCACTCCTTACTATGACAGTAACTTTTAATCGAAAGTTATATTTTGACTACTAGTTCCAAGAAGATGCCATTCTTTCCTGATAATTTATTCATATGCAGCATGTCATTTACTTACAGAATATTTCAACTAGTACTGTGTTTCTCAAAGCACAAGATCACCTGCAACAAGTTGATGGGTGGCGAGGGCCAGAAGGTCCCCCACATTTGTGTTTTTTTTTCTTTTTCTTTCTTTTTTTTTTTGAGACGAAGTTTCACTCTTATTGCCCAAGCTGTAGTACAATGGCACAATCTCAGCTCACTGCAACCTCTGCCTCCCGAGTTCAAGTGATTCTTCTACCTCAGACTCCTGAGCAGCTGGGATTACAGGCATGCACCACCACGCCCAGCTAATTTTGTATTTTTAGGAGAGTCGGGGTTTTGCCATGTTGGTCAGGGTAGTCTCGAACTCTCAACCTAAGGTGATCTGCCTGCCTTGGCCTCCCAAAGTGCTGGGATTACAGGCGTAAGCCATGGCACCCGGCCCCCAAATTTGTATTCAAATAAAGAACATCATGTGATTCTAAGGTACAGTAAAACTTGAGAAACGCTAAGTAAAGTGCCTCTGACTTACCTGTTTAAAATAATGAGCCAATAGACATTCCACATTCCTCTGCCTTCTCCAGCTTCTTCCTGATGTGTCTTAAGCTAGCCAACGGGAGGTGGGTAGAGGAGAATATGCAATGGGATTTGGGACTGAGAAAACTTTTGTCTTCACTCTCAGCCCTGTTTCTTCAGCTTGACCTGCTGCCTGTGATAAGCCCACTGGTTCATTTAGCTGAGCTTGCTGTGTCCTTTTAAAGTCTAGGGCCTTGAATCATCCTGCTCCTTCAGTCTAGAATGAATGTAGTCTTTCGCTCCCAACTCTACCCCTTCAGGGATCATCCAGTTATTAGGACCCTCCAAACAATTTTTCCGGAGTTCCTGGTCCTTTTTGCAATGCCTCCCATAATCCATGCAAGCACTCATTCATAAGCTCAACAATTATCTACTGAGTGCCTATCATGGGCCAAGTACTGTTCCAGGGCCTAAACATACAACCCAGAACAAATGAGATAAAAATACTTACTCTTGTGGAATTAGTATTCTAGTGGGGAAGGCAGACAAGTAGTAAAATAATAATTTAAACAAAATAAAACAAAACAAAAAAAACAGCCAGGAACATTGGCTCATGCCTATAATCCCAACACTTTGGGAGGCCAAGGCAGGCAGATCACCTAAGGTCCAGGCAGATCACCTGAGGTCCGGGGTTTGAGACCAGCCTGCCCAACATCGCGAAACCCCCGTCTCTACCAAAAATACAAAAAATTAGTCGGACGTGGTGGCGGGCGCCTGTAATCCTAGCTACTTGGGAGGCTGAGACAGGAGAATTGCTTCAAGCTGGGAGGCGGAGGTTGCAGTGAGCCGAGATTGTGCTGTTGCACTCCGGCCTGGGCGACAAAGAGAAACTCTGTCTCAAAAAAGCAAAACAAAACCAAACAACAACAAAAAACTATAGGGTATGCTAGAAGAGGAAACAAGAGTAAGGTGGGATTCCTATTTAAGTGGAATCGTGGGAGAGCTTCATTGGGAAGACCTGAAGGGGTGAGAGAGTGCGCTGTTTGGCCACTTAGGAGAGGAGCAGGTCAGCCAGAAGTACCTGGCAGGTTAGAGGAAGAGGAAGGGGTCTAATAAGATTGGAGCCGGAAAGTAGGGGAAGAGAGATGGGAGGTTAGAGGGCCAGATTCCATCAGGCCTTGTAGGCCACTATAAATACTTGGGTTTTCACTCTGAGTGAAATAGGAAACCATTGCAGAGTTTTAAGCAAAGGAGGAACATACTTTGGCGTTTTAAAATGTTGGTCTGGCTGTGGTGTGTGTGGAGAAGAGCCAAGAGAAGTAAGGTGAAATCAAGAAGCTATTGCAATAATCCAGGTGAGCCATGAGGGTGGACTGGGGCGGGTGTGGAAGTCATAAGATTAACATATGTTTAACTCAAGCTGTGGCGTTAATTATGGCTTGCATTAAATGCATCGCTAATATGCTTCTGGGGGTGGATTTTCCACCTTAGATTTCAGGGAATGGAAGTGATGGGAGGGAGTAGGGAAGGTCTGAGGTTACTAAGGAGATGGAGCCCCCCTGAATCTGCAAACCTCAAAGGTTTCTAGGCCTCTGAGCCTCTGGCGCAGCAATAATCCTGCAGCCGAGCCCACTAGCCGCTTCCCAGTGACCATGCGCAACAGGCAGGTGGGAGCCTATGGAAAGCGCGGACTCTCGGAAAGCCTCACGAGCGCGTTCGGGGAGTCCGCTTCGGCGCCTCTGCGCAGGCGCAGTGGTCCCCGCGGGCTTGCGCGCGCACTCGCTGCGGGATAAGCTTCTGGAAGCTCATTGCGGTGGCGTTGCTGCTGGTTGTGGATGCTGGTGCAGGTACTGGGTGTCCCCTGCCCGGAGTTTCGGGGCTGCGGCCGGATTGCGGGCTCCGAGGGCGCCCTTCGGGCGGGGTGGGGACCAGGAGCAGCCGACCGACCGGCTGTGCGCCGCGCTGCTGCTGCTGCTTGTATGGGAGGTGCGCACTCTGCTGCGGGACGGGGCTGTAGCCTTCCCCTCCATCCCCTCCGTGCGCCTCTTGGGCACTGTTGACATTTCGGGCGGGATAATGCCTTGTTTTGTTTGTGTGGCGTGGCGGTGAGGAGGAGGCTCTCCGGTTATTGCAGGATTTGTAGCAGCATCACTGGCTCTGCCCGTTAGATACCAGTACTACCTCTTCTCCCAGTCGAGCTAACCAAAAATGTGTCCAGATATTGTCAGAGGACCCCTGGGGGGTGAAACCTGTCCTTTTGCCCTCCATCCAGTTGAGATCCTCTGGCTGCGTCACATTTTCACCGGGCCTCCAGTGTAAACTCAGCTGTAGACGGAGCTGAGGGTCTTCGTCACCGCGGAGCCCCAGGTGCCCAGCACGGCGCCAGGTACCTGGTGGGCGCCTAATATTTGGCATAGGAATAAATGACGTCATGCGTGCTGTGTGCCGGGCGCTGTGTTCGGAGATGGGTTGTTATTGGTATGGTAATTGCATTGCGAGGCTCTCATAGCCTTCACTTGCCGCATTGTAGTCCCGCTCCGGCTGTATTGTCATTTCCTGGACCCTCTGTGAGGATGAGGACCCTTTCGGGCCTGTCCACGCCTGACCCCGCAGCTCAAGGCCCCTGGTCCCGTTCCAGCGCATTGTAGTTGCTCAGTCACTTGTAGAATGAATGAATGCATGCAACACAGGGCGGTCTGTTTGCAAAGGAGTGCTTTGGGGATCAAGCGGAGCATCACACAAGAGGTGACAGTTGAAAGGAGTCAGACTTTAAAGAACGAATTAAAGTTTGGTAGGAGAAAGAAAGCAACATTCCGAGGAGAGGGAATAGCCTTGGTGCACAGGCTATGAGGGTATATACAGAGAGTGTCTGGGAATGGAGAGATGTTAATTTATAGCTGTAGTGTCAATCGGGTAGCTAGAGCTCAGCAGGTGAAGTCATCAGGCAATATCTCAGATCACAGTGCATGGTCCCTACTTGTGAACTTTATCTAGAGACAGTTTGGGGGCTGGTGAGGGACGATAAGTAAGGGAGTGATAAGATCATATTTTGCATATTAGAAGGAATTTTTTGGCTACAGTGTGAGACTGGATTGAAGAAGCCTGTACTTACGCAGTTTCAGTAGGATAGAATGGAGAAGTTCTTAGGAAATAAAATCGCCAGAACCTGGTTATTGATAATGGGAGAAGTAAGGAGGAAGAGAAATTTGAAAGTCAAATATTACATTGGGTTTCTGAGTTGAGCAACTGGTGAGAAATGTGTGACCTTGCATTGAGAAAGCGTAGGAGTTGTTAAATAGCTTTGCGACTGGGTCCCCTTGTAAACCTTTCCTGATAACATTTTGCTAGGAGGACTATTGAATCTGAAGCAACTGTTATCTTTGAGGATACCTTTTATAACCCTTAAGTAGCTACTCAGCTTTTGACTGTAAAGATAGTTATCGGCTGTGCGTGGTGGCTCACACCTGTAATCCTAACACTTTGGGAGGCTGAGGTAGGTGGATCACCTGAAGTTAGGAGTTTGAGACGAGCCTGGCCAACATGGTGAAACCTGGTCTCTATTAAAAATACAAAACTTAGCCGGGTGTGATGGCGGGTACCCATAATCCCAGCTCCTCAGGAGGCTGAGGCTGGAGAATCGCTTGAACCCAGTAGGGCAGAGGTTGCAGTGAGCCAACATCGCGCCACTTCAGTCCAGCCTGGGCAACAAGAGCGAAACTCCATCTCAAAAAAAAAAAAAGAAAGAAAATTAATTATTTTAATATAGTAGTTGAGCAGGGCTGTTTTAGGCCTTTGCGGGTATGTGTGTGGAACGAAACCAAGAACGTTGTTTTTAGGACTGACAACAGTTTGTTTTACTTATTTAATGCCTTAATATTTCTTCTTGACAGTTTCTGCAGGACTGTAAACTGGATTCCTGGAACCTTGATATTCCTGGCTGTGTATAGTACCTGTTGCTGGACTGTACTGTTACTCAACTAGAGTGTGAAGGGACTGGATTCCTTCTCCTGATACACAGTGCAAGCTGTAGTGCCCTTGAACAAGATGACAACCATCTCACCAGACCCTCAAACTCTGGCCTCAACTGCACAAAATGAGGTCCCAGGAATGGTAACTTCTGGGGAGCAAGAAACCATTTTAAGAGGAGATGCTGCTGATGCAGAGTGTTTCAGACAGAGGTTTAGGTGGTTTTGTTACTCAGAAGTAGCCGGACCCAGGAAAGCTCTGAATCAACTCTGGGAGCTCTGCACACAGTGGCTAAGACCAGACATTCACACAAAGAACAGATTTTAGAGCTTTTGGTGTTTGAACAGTTCCTGACCATTTTGCCTGGGGAGATCAGGATTTGGGTAAAGTCACAACATCCTGAGAATAGTGAGGAGGTGGTGACCCTAATAGAAGATTTGACCCAGATGCTTGAAGAAAAGAAGGTGAGAGTTACAGATGGAGGGAGGAAGTGGGAGACATTGCCTCAAAGTCTGAAAGTAAACTCCTCAGAAGAAAGCAATTTACTGCTAAAGAGGAGTCTGAGTTTTGAAGTTGGGATTGCATTTGAATCAGCCCTGCCACCATTTACTGTGTGATTTTGGGCAAGCTCTGTAAACTCAGAATGTAAATTTTTTTTTTTTTTTTTTTTTTTGAGAGGGAGTCTGTCGCTCTGTCACCCAGACTGGAGTGTAGTGGTGCAATCTTGGCTCACTGCAACCTCCGCCTCCTGTGTTCAAGCAATTCTCCTGCCTCAGCCTCCCAAGTAGCAGGGACTATAGGCACCCACCACGACACCCAGCTAATTTTTGTATTTTTAGTAAAGACGAGATTTCACCATGTTGGCCAGGCTAGTCTGGAACTCCTGACCTCAAGCAGTCTGCCTGCCTCGGCCTCCCAGAGTGCTGGGATTACAGGTGTGAGCCACCGTGCCTGGCAGAATGTAAATATTTTTATGTGTTAAAAAGGGATATCATCTTTCCTGTAGTTGTCTTGTAAAGGTGAGACAAGATATATATGGTGGATACTCCAGAAATATTAATTTCTTTCCCATCCCCTTCAAGAACACAAGTTATCTGTGAAAGTGTTTGGAGTCATAGGCAAATCAACCAGCTCAGGCCCTGATGTCTAACTCCAGTGTGTGGACTAGCACGGTACTAGAGCAGGGCTGTCAGTATCTTTGCTGATGGAAATGTGTTTCTGCACTGTTTTGCAATTCAAATTAAGCACATGAAAAGCAGCTAGTGCAAATAAGGAACTGAATTTAAAAAATCAAATTTAAAGTTTAAATAGCCACATGTGACTAGTAACTATTTTATAGTGGAGTTCTACAGCCTTAGTGCAGGAAAACCTGAATTATATGTATATAATTACATATTATAAATATAAATGTATAAAATATAAATTATGAATTATAGCGATATCATAAAATATTGATGTAAAGTCTTCTAGGGTGAGTAGTCCTTTCAGGGGATGTCGCTCACCTTTTTCTCAAATTTGTAGCTATTTGTGTTCTCAAATATGTTACAGATACTTGTATTTTGCAGTGTAATATACTACAAATACATTTAGAATATTTGTATTCCAAGTATGTATTTGGAATATTTATATTCCAAGTATATATTTAGAATATTTGGAAATATCAAGATAGGGAAATAAATAGTATTTACCTCCATACCCTTAAATTTGCCATCACACAGCTAATTAGTATATCTAAAATTTGGGTTTCCTGACTCCTCCGATTTGTCACTGCAGTGTTATGCTTCTACAAAATTAAGGCCTCTGTGTGGAGGCCTCTGCAATAAAGAATTGATTTTGGGCTAGGCGCAGTGGCAAACGCCTGTCATCCCAGCACTCTGGGAGGCTGAGGTGGTCAGATCACTCTCTGAGGTCAGGAGTTCGAGACCAGCCAGACCAACATGGAGAAACCCTGTCTCTACAAAAAAATACAAAATTAACCGGGCACGGTGGTGCACGCCTGTAATCCCTGCTACTCTGGAGGCTGAGGCAGGAGAATTGCTTGAATCCAGGAGGCGGAGGTTGCAGTGAGCCGAGGTCACGCCATTGCACCCCAGTCTGGGCAACAAGAGTGAAACTCTGTCACAAAAAAAAAAAAATTGTTTTCTAGGATTTTGTAACTGTTTTCTTAGAATCACCCCACTTTTCTCTTGGATTACATAATTCTGATTCTTAATTTTTATTGATCGTCTAATCACTAAAGTGTAAAATTCTTTTCATAAAAAGGTAGAGTATGATTTGAAAAAATACTTACTTGAAAAAGAGTTGTTGATATCTGAGGGTTCTTTATTTATGTTTTTATTTTTTACTGCTCCTTGTGAAGCAGGAATCACTCATAGGCAGTGTGCCCAGAATGGGCCAATCAGAAGGTACTGGATACATTTAGTTTCCATGAGTTTTCATTAGATGCCTCTTTTCTGTCTTTAGGAATCTGGTGGAGTCAGTTCTTGAGACTAACCTGGTGCTTTCATTCAGTTAGCAGGTTTGCATGACTCTTGTCACTAGGACTATGAAGAATGTACAGTTTTACCTTACTACATCTTTCAAATTATACTTCAAAATTGGTTATTTTTCAAATTAAATATTTTTAGACAGGGTATATAGAAAGAAGAAAACCAGTTTTTGTGAGCTTAGGATTGGAGAGGATTTTTATATGAGCTAAGGGGAAAAGCCTAGGTTTTCATAGAAAACTTTTATCTGTGGCTGTTCTCTGTTTTAAAAGAGTGGGACAACTTTTTGTTTCTTCTGAATGACCTTCACCTAGAGGGGCTCACAGCTCTAAGAACCCTTATAATTTCCTGGGCAATTAGAGCAGTAAGAGTATCTTTTGTTAAAATATTTGGCCTTTTGTCCGTGGTTCCTAAAACAGCTCTTGAGCTATAAAGGGGAAAGACGGTCTTTTTGTTATTTATAACAAGCCCCTTTGGGGAAAGACGGTCTTTTTGTTATTTATAACAAGCCCCTTTTAACCACACTTGAGTTTATGTTAATGAGGTGATTTTTGGAAAGTCCCTAGATGACCTTGGAATTGGGAGGGTGCTGGTTGCCAGGGGAATCAACCCTGTGCTTAAGAGGGTTGGAACTCAGCCCTACCCCACAACCTGTCAGAGGGGGAGAGGGACTGAAGGTCAAGTTGATCAAATGGCCAGTGATTAAATCAGTCATGCCTGTCTATGAAGCTTCCATAAAAACCCAAAGGGGAGAGTTCCAGATAGCTAACCACATGGCAGTTCTGGAGAGCTGTGCCATGGAAGCTCCAAGCCCCTTGCCCTCTGCAGTGCCTCATCCATCTGGGTGTTCATCTGTGTCCTTTGGAATACCCTTTACAATAAACCGGTAAATGTAAGTAAAGTGTTATGTGAGCCACTGTAGCACATTATTGGAACCCAGAGAAGGGGCTGATGGGATCCCCAGTTTGTGTCTTGTTGGTCAAAAGCCCTGGAGGCTCAGACATGAGACTGGCATCTGAAGTGCAGGATGGTCTTGTGGAAGCTGATACTCCAGGTAGATAGTGTTAGCAGTGAATTAGAGGACAGCCAGCTGCTGCCTGCTGGGGAACCTACCACAGAATTGCTTGCTTGGCATGGGGGGAAATACCCCCACATACCTGGAGTCAGAATTATTTTGTGTTGTGAGTATAGTAGGAGAAACTAACTTAGTTTTTTTCCTGTGTATTACTTATATATGTAAAGATGTTTAGTCTGAAGAATCCATTTGAAAGACTGGACTGGTTTTCTCCCCCCTTCCTAGATCTCGTCTCTCAAGATTCTGTTTCCCAAGAGGAGAACTCAAAAGAGAATAAAGTGGTCGCTATTTGTCCCAATACTGAGTCCTGTGTAAGTTTCCTTTTGATGGTTTTTGTTCCTTAGTGAATACTTAATTGGGCTCCTACTGAGTAGTATAAAGATATAAAAATAAAAGGCTTGGCACGGTGGCTTACACCTATAGTTCTAGCACTGGGAGGCTGAGGCAGGAAGATCGCTTGAGCCCAAGAGTTCAGGGTTGCAGTGAGCTGTGGTCATGCCACTGCTGCCTTCCAGTCTGGCCAACAGAGCGACACCCTGTCTCTAAAACAGTAAAATAAAATGTAGTCTCCCCTTGCAAGGAACTCATACCTCATTTTCCACACACAATTTTGTTTCAGTTCACAGAATGCCATGAGTCTGATTCTGATGACACAAAAACACTTATAAAATTCAAATTACCACTGATAAAATTAGATGGAAATAGAAGTTCATTTCTTTCTTTCTTTCTTCTTTTTTTTTTTTAAGAGATGGGTTCTTGCTCTGTCATCCAGGCTGGAAGTGGAGTGCAGTGGTTCAAGCATAGCTCACTGCAACCTTGAATTCCTGGGCTCAAGCCATCCCCACCTCCTCATCCTCTTCAGTAGCTGGAACAATAGGCGTGCACCACTGTGCCCAGCTCATTTGAAGATATTTTTTGGAGAGTTGGGGCCTTACTATCTTGCCCAGGCTGATTTTGAACTCCTGACCTCAAGCAGTCCTCTCTCTTGGCCTCCCACAGCATTGTGATTACAGGCGTGAGCCATTGCACCCAGCCAGAAGTACATGTTCTTAAATCATAACATGATAAAGAATATCTTTGGCTGGGTATAGTGGCTCATGCCTGCAATCCCAGCACTTTGGGATGCCAAGATGGAAGGATTGCTTGATCCTGGGAGTTTGAGACCAGCCTGGGCAACATAGTGAGATCCTTGTCTATGTAAAAAATTTTTTAAATTAGCTGGGCACAGTAGCACGTACCTGTGGTCTCAGCTACTTGGGATCTGAGGTGGTAGAGCTGTAAGGAGGAAAGACCATCTTTCACTTGAGCTTGGGAGGTTGAGGCTGTAGTGAGCTATGACTGTACTGCCATGCTCCAGCCTGGGTAACAAAGTGAGACCCTGTCTCTCAAAAAGAAAACAAGATGAGGAATTTACTCTGGATTATACAGGTGGGCCCTAAATGCCATCACAACTGTCCTTGTTAGAGAGGCAGGAGGAGATTGAAAACACAAAAAGAAGGTGATATGAAGAGTTAGGCAGAGTGTGGAGTGATAGGGCCACAAGACAAGAAACTTGCAGCCACCGGAAGCAGGAAGAAGCCAGGAACAGACTCTCCTCTAGAGCCTCGGAAGGGAGTGCAACTCTGCCAACACCTGGACCTCAGACTTTGGCCTCCAGAACTGTGAGAGTACAAATTCCTATTTTGAGTCACCAAGGTTTTGGCACTTTGTTATAGCTCCCAGAGGAAGGTAATACGTGTACCAATAGCTACTCTGCTCTATGCCTCTCAAAAAGCATGCAGAGAATGCTGTAGAAAGTGTATTTCAAGAATTAGCCAGGTGTGGTGGCACATGCCTGTAATCCCAGCTACTTGAGAGGCTGAGGCATGAGAATCGCTTGAACTCGGGAGGCAGAGGTTGTAGTGAGCTGAGATCGCACCACTGCATTCTAGCCTGGGCAATACAGTGAGACTCCATCTCCAAAAAAAAAAAAGTGTATTTTAGTGAATCAGTATTCTTGTTTGTAATTAATTGTGGAGTAATTCCAAGTGTAAGTATGTTGTTGCATATAGATTCTCCAAATGTGATAGAAGACAATTGTTGCTTGTAATTGAAGTTAAAAATTGGAATGTCGTTGCAGATATTATTATGTATTTAATTATTACCTGTAGTAAGCTTACATTAATTTTGCAAACTTAGGGTTTAGGAATGTAAATCATACCCTTCAATTAATATTTAATCCTAAAAATCGATGTGTTGGGGTGAACTTGATCAATGTTACACATTCCGGATAATTCATGTATAGTATTTAACACTAGAGAGTGAATGGAAGAGGCAGAGATTGTGTAATACCCTTGTTCTGAATCACTTATAACAATCATAGAATGAATAGCCACTCTGTAGCTTACTTTGGAATTCTTAAAAACTTACATTCTATCAAAACCATTCTTTATATCCTATCCAGGCTGGGCACAGTGACTCAGGCCTGTAATCCCAGTGCTTTGGGACATAAGAGGACAGAAAATTACTTGAGCCCAAGAATTTAAGACCAGCCTGAGCAACCTAGTGAGACAATGTCTCTACAAAAAAATTAAAAGTAAGCTGGGCATGGTGGCACATGCCTATAGTCCCAGCTACTGGTGGGAGGATCACCTGAGGCCCGGAGGTTGAGCCTGCGGTGAACTGTGATCGCACCACTGCACTCAAACATGGTCGACAGAGTAATAGCCTGTCTCAAAAAAAAATGTATTTGGGGTCTGTTTGGGAATAATCCAATGCAAAAGAACTGTTTGGTGTTCTAGGAATCTATAACATTGAGTGATGTAGCTGTGAACTTTTCAAGAGGAGAGTGGAAGAAGCTGGAGCCTTTTCAAAAGGAGCTGTATAAGGAAGTGCTACTGGAAAACTTCAGGAACCTAGAATTTCTGGGTAAAGACACTTTTTCTTCATTATCTAGCATTTAAACTTAACGTCTCTCTTTGTCCCCTTTTACTGAAAGGTAAGTGCTATGGCTATGGGAAGTACTTTGTTTTGGCTGAGGACCCAGGGACTTGTAGGACTAATCCTAAAAACAGGTTCTGAAAATGTGCTTTTCTGCAGTGTATCTTCTAGAAAAGGTCTTTGCTTCATTGAATTGGAAATGTAAAGCATCATTTTGATTGCATCAGTGGAATACCTTTTCCCATTTTTGTCTCAAGTTCCAATATTTGTATCTGTGTGTTTTGGTAGCATCTTTTATCTTCCCTGGAGAACCAGAGGCTATATATGAATGCTGGGATGTCTTTATGCAAAACAGCCATTTTCTGTTCTTTTCTCTATGAGCAGACTTCCCAGTTTCAAAATTAGAGTTGATTTCCCCAGCTGAAGTGGGTTGAATTGCCATGGCTGCTGGAAAAAGAAGTCTCAAAAGGCTCCCAGCCAGGTGAGTTGGTGAAAAGTAGACAAGGAAATGAAAACAGTTGTTTAGCAAGTCTGTCGAGAGGAGTCTTTGAAATGTTGGGCTGCGTAGACACTAAAATATAAAGATGGTTAGACTACAGCCCTTGCCTTCCTGGACTGTTCATTTTCATGGAGGAGTCTTGGTTTGGGTCCTCTGAATAGATACCGGTACATGATTAGCCATGCAGGATATTTACTGGGGGAAAAATTCAGTGAAGGAAAATGAGGAAGGAACTGGAAGAAGCCAGGAGAGCTATCAGAGCATAATGCTGGTCTAACCCCTGTGAATGAGAACAGGAAGGAGGGCAGATTGGGTAGGAAAAGTCTTAGACTGAAGTGCAGTTCTAAAAAAAGTTTAGGCAAGGCCAAACAGGAGTCCTTGGCGTAGTCTCCTGTCAGAGGATTCCTGTAACTCAAAGAAATGGGCCTGGGTAAATATCCCTGTATTCCATCATTGACTAGGAGCAGCTCATGGGAATTGGTGGGGAATGTAGTGTTGGATCATAGAGCAGCAGCAGGGGCTGTCGGATAGTGTCCCCACAGGAGGAGGTGTGAGCAGTGCATTTTTATGGAACTAGAGGACGGATCAAACAGGAGTGTTAACAATGTGATGCATACTATATCAAGCACGTGTAGAAGGAGCTGTGGGAATGAATATATAGGAGCAAGGTTTTAATTCTCATTTGAGTTGAATCTTAAGAATAAAGGATCAGTAGGAATTTACCCAGTGGAGAGCAGGTATAATAATTCATTTTTGTTAAAGGGAAAAAATGTACATATACACACATGCCTGAATACATGGAATGTATAGATTTTTATTATCTGGGAAACATTAATATTAACACTGGTTATCTTTGAAAAATTAGGTTTTTTTTGTTTTGTTTTGTTTTGTTTTGAGATGGAGTCTTGCTCTGTCATGAGGCTGGAGTGCACTGGCATGATCTTGGCTCACTGCAACCTCTGCCTCACAGGTTCAAGTGATTCTCCTGCCTCAGCCTCCCGAGTAGCTGAGACTACAGGTGCACGCCACTACACCCAGCTAATTTTTGTGTATTTTTAATAGAGATGGGGGTTTTGCCGTGTAGACCAGGATGCTCTCAATCTCCTGACTTCGTGATCTGTCCACCTCGGCTTTCCAAAGTGTTGGGGATCACAGGCATGAGTCACCTGCCCGGCCAACATTAGGTTTTTTATACTTTCCTATATGTTACGATTTATACATATAAATACACAAATAAATATTTATTTATAAAATATATTTTGAGACAGGGTCGCTCAGACTGGAGTGCACTGGGGCGATCTTTGCTCACTGCAACCTTTGCCTCCCGGGTTCAAGCATTTCTCCTGGCTCAGCCTCTCATAGGCACATGCCACCATGCCCGGCTAATTTTTTTTTTTTTTTTTTTTTTTCAGTTAGAGACAGCATTTGCCCATGTTGGCCAGTCTGGTCTCTAACTCCTGACCTCAAGTGATCCACCCTCAGCCTCCCAAAGTACCAGGATTACATGTGGCAGCCACCATGCCCAGCCACAATTTACATATATTAAATTTACATTAAAAAAAATAAAAATAAGTTACTACATGTATCAATGCCTTGGTTTATCTCAAGGTAAAAAGCAATAATCCATCTTGCTCTATTACATCTTCTCAACCATTTATTGTAGTCAACTTACTGGCTGTTTCTAGTATACAGTTGGCTGTTTCTAGTATACAGTTGACCCTTGAACAACATGAGGATTAGGGGCACTGACCCCTCATACAGTTGAAAATCCATATATTAACTTTTTTTTTTTTGAGATGGAGTCTCTGTTGCCCAGGCTGGATTGCAGAGGTGCAGTCTCGGCTCACTGCAACCTCCGCCTCCCGAGTTCAAGCAGTTCTCCTGCCTCAGCCTCCCGAGTAGCTGGGATTATAGGCACTTGCCACCATGTCTGGCTCATTTTTGTATTTTTAGTAAAGACAGGGTTTTACCATGTTGGCCAGGCTGGTCTCTAACTCCTGACCTTGTGATTCCCCGCCTCGGGGATCCCAGAGTGTTGGGATTACAGGTATTTTTTACTGCACCCAGCCTACCTGGTGTTTTAAGTGGATACTTAGAGCATTCATTTGAGCTCGTTGCAAAACCAACAAGAGGTGCCTATGAAATTATTACAGTGTATAGTATGTACTATAGTTAATTTTATGCAGTTATTATTATTTTTTGAGACAGAGTCTTGTTCTGCCTTACAGGCTAGAGTGTAGTGGCATGATCATGGCTTACTACAGCCTCTCCCTCCTGGGCTCAAGTGATCCTCTCCCCTTAGCCTCTTGAGTAGCTGGTACTACAGACACATGCCACCACGGTTCAGCTAATTTTTGTATTTTTTGTAGAGACAGAGTTTCGCCATGTTGCCCAGGATGGTCTCCAACTCCTGGACTCCAACAAACTGTCTGCCTCAGCCTCCCAAAGTGCTGGGATTATGGGGGTGAGCCACTGTGCCTGGCCCAGTTATGATTTAATACTGTATCTTTACGTTTGTTTACATTTTTCTTTACTGTGAATGGCACCAACTGTGGCCTGTAAGTGTGTGTTTGCATTTTGATAAATTTTAACTTCATAGTTTGTATATATTTTATGGTAGTAAATGACGAATAGACTAGTATCTATGTATCTTAAATATTTATGACATACATTTTTATTTTTCTTTAGACATTTCTGGGCTACACAGTTTGTCTGCAAGTTTTTTCAAATTGTCACAAGTCTCCAAAAATTTTTCTGACATGTTTATTGAAAAAAATCCATGGGGCTGGGCATAGTGGCTCCCACCTGTAGTCCCAGCACTTTGGGAGGTCAAAGTGGGAAGACCAGTTGAAGCCAGGAGGTTGAGACCAGCCTGGGCAGCATAGTGAGACACTGTTTCTACAAAAAATTTAAAAATTAGCCAGGCACAGTGGTGTGCGTTGAGGTGGGAGGATTGCTTGAGCCCAGGAGTTAGATAGATGTTGCAGTAAGCTATAATCCTGCCACTGTACTCCAGTCTGGATGACAGAACAAGACCCTGTCTCTTAGAAAAAAAAAATCCACCTTTAAGTGGATGCTTGCAGTTCAAATCTGTGTTGCTCAAGGGTCAACTATAATTACATAAGTAAAGAACAACAGCTATTTTATTACATTTAAGTAACATTTTGGATAGTACTTTAAAAAACTGATTCTAAAAGTATTTTGAGTAGTTCTAGCAGCATTGGTATGAATATATGTCTCTTCCCCAATAATCTTATGTAAAAAAAAAGCCTCATGTTGTTATATAGCTTGTTTTAAAAGTTATTTACAACATACTGGAGAAAAAAGGTTTTGACAGATTTAGCAGTCAATGGACATAATTTATTTAAAAAAAAACAAAAAAAAACAAAAAAAAACTCAGCCAGGTGTGGTGGCTCACCTGTAATCCCAGCACTTTGGGAGGCCAAGGCAGATGGATCACCTGAGGTCAGGAGTTTGAGACCAGCTTGGCCAATATGTTCAAACCCCATCTCTACTAAAAATAAAAAAATTAGCCTGGCATGGTGGTGTGTGCCTGTATTCCCAGCTACTCAGGAGGCTGAGACAGGCTTGAACCCAGGAGGTGGAGTTTACAGTGAGCTGAGATTGCACCATTGCACTCCAGCCTGGGTGACAGAGTGAGACTCTCTGAAAAAAACCAAACAAACAAAAAACCTCATTCACATTGATAAGGAACTCTAAATCAGTTAGGAAAATGTACTGAAAACTTGAATGGATCACCAACAAAATTTAAAATTTAAATAGCTTGTGAACATGAGAAAAATGTTCAAACTCACTGGTTAGCAATGCAGCGTACATTTAAAGCAATAATACTATTTATTATGAATTAAATTTGCAGAGATTTAAAGAAAGATTATTTTACCAGAGATTAGTACTCAGGTGCTTCTGCTCATGTGTCATGTAAAGCGGTATAGCTTTTCTACCCTTTGGTTTAGTAATTCTGCTTTTATGACTCTCTTTTTCAGGAAGTATTATTTGATAAAGGTTCAATACGAGAATGAAGGCCGGGCGCAGTGGTTCACGCCTGTAATCCCAACACTTTGGGAGGCCAAGGCAGGTGGATCACCTGAGGTCAGGAGTTTGAGACCGGCCTGGCTAACATGGAGAAACCCTGTCTGTACTAAAAATACAAAATTAGCCAGGCATGGTGGCACATGCCTGTAATCCCAGCTACTTGGGAGGCTGAGGCAGGAGAATCACTTGAACCCAGAGGCAGAGGTTGCAGTGAGCTGAGATCGTGCTGTTACACTCTAGCATGGGCAACAAGAGTGAAACTCTGTCTCACACACACACACGCACAACCAAAAAAAAGAGAAACCTATATGATGAATTATCATGTAACTGATTAAAATTATCTTTATGAAGAATTAGCAAGTTGGGTGCAGTGGCTCATACTTGTAATCCCAGCAGTTTGGGATGCCAAGGTGGGTGAATCACTTGAGGCCAGGAGTTCGAGACCAGCCTATTCGGCATAGTGAGACCTCATCTCTACACATAATTTTTAAAAATTAGCTAGGCATGGCCAGGCGTGGTGGCTTATGCCTGTAATCCCAGCACTTTGGGAGGTCAAGGCAGGTGGATCAGCTGAGGTTGGCAGTTCAAAACCAGACTGAACAACAGAGAGAAACCCCGTTTCTACTAAGAATGCACAATTAGATGGATATGGTGGTGCATGCCTGTAATCCCAGCTACTTAGGATGCTGAGGCAGGAGAATCATTTGAACCCAAGAGGCAGAGATTGTGGTGAGCCGAGATTGCGCCATTGCACTCCAGCCTGGGCAATGAGAGTGACACTCTGTCTCAAAAATTTTAAAAACCCAGGTGTGGTGGCTGTGATCGTGCCACTGCACTCCAACCCAGGCAACAGAGTAAGAATAACAATACAAATTATACAGTTTTTCTGTTAAACTATATAGAAACATTGAAGGAAATACACAGAATTGGGTATTAGCCATTAGTTAGCTTCTAGGTAATATGATTTTGAGTAATTTTGTGTTTTATAGTTATCTGTTGAAAAAATAGTTGTATAAAAGTAACAGTGTGATCTCATGATTAAAAGGATGTAGTTAATTAGTGAATTCAAAATTCTGAGAAGAGCATAATCAGTGATAGTATGGTATTAGAGAAGACTCTGGAGATCATTGGACTTGAACCCCAGGCCCTGTTGAATTTATGTTAATGACAGTGAGGGTGCTGTGGGAATGCATTCTAGGTAGTAGGAAGTATTAAGATCAGAAGAATAGTACTGGAACTGCAGCATTGTAGGAGAGACTTGAAACGGATGCCTGATTAGTATATCCGTAAGGCTGATAGGGCCAACTTGTGGTAATCTTTGAGAGTCTATATTAATGGTGTTGCATATCTGTGATGTGTTTAACATTTTCAACAAAATCAGTGTTACATGCTTTGGGGAGAGGTGATATAAGGATCAGGAGTATGGGCTTTGGATTCAGACTTAAGTTAAAAATCTGTCTCTATCACATGTTATACTTGTGGCCTTGGGTAGGCTACTTAACACTCTGTGTGCCCAGTTGTCACGTACATAAAACCGGGATGATAATAAGACCTACTTCATAGGGTTGTTGTGAAGATTAAGTGCAGTAATCAAGTAAGTATTGTAGTTATTTGTATTACATCATGCTTGTAAGTATTGTAGTTATTTGTATTAACACCGTGCTTGGTGCGGGACCTGGCGTTTGGTAAATACTCAACAAATGTTTGTGCTATCATTGTTGGAAAGAGAAAAGTTTGGATATAGGGAGAATAGGTTTGAACCTCTTACAGAAATTGAAAATGAGAGTGAGAACTTGCATCTAACTATAAAGCACAAACTTTTCACCTTTCTCAATATTTTTCTTAGCCCATATGTTTACATTGTTTCTCTTTGTTACCTTTTCCTTTTCTATTGTGTAAAGCTCTTTTTGAGAACCATCCAAACTGTATTCCTTATAATTATTAATGTATTCCTATTTCAGACCCAAATACAGCTTCTTTTCTTGCAATCAGGACTCTATTTCTTATTTCTTTTAGATGAATCAGCTTTAGATAAAATAATAGAAAGATGCCTCAGGGATGATGATGATGGCTTGATGGAAGAATTCCAGAAATATTGTGGCATATCAGAGGAGGATCATGGTAATCAGGGAAATTCAAGAGGAAAAATCACACAAAAGAAAACTCATGGGAAAGGCAATAGGGGGTGAGGAATTTGACCCAGATAAAAGCCCCATTGGACATAATTTCAAAGAACCTTCAGACTTAATGAAACATCTGAGAGTCTACTTGAGGAAGAAATCTCGGAAGTATAATGAAAGCAAGAAACCCTTCAGTTTTCATTCAGACCTTGTTCTGAACCGCAAGGAGAAAACCGCTGGAGAAAAGTTACGAAAATGTAATGACAGCGGGGAAAGTCTTAAGTCACTCTTCAGCTCTTACTGAGCATCAGAAACGTCAGAAGATTCATTTGGGGGATAGGTCCCAAAAATGCAGTAAATGTGGGATAATCTTTATTCGGAGGTCAACTCTTTCTAGGAGAAAAATCCCTATGTGTGAGAAATGTCGGAAAGATTCATGTCAAGAAGCAGCCTTAAATAAAGGTGAGGGAAATGAGACTGGAGAAAAAACTCATAAATGTAGTAAGTGCGGAAAAGCCTTTGGCTATAGTGCCTCACTCACGAAACATCGGAGAATTCACACTGGAGAAAAGCCCTATATGTGTAATGAGTGTGGAAAAGCTTTTAGTGATAGTTCATCGCTCACACCACATCATAGAACTCATAGTGGAGAGAAACCCTTCAAATGTGATGATTGTGGGAAAGGTTTCACCCTAAGTGCTCACCTCATTAAACATCAGAGAATTCATACTGGAGAAAAACCTTATAAATGTAAAGACTGTGGGAGACCTTTCAGTGACAGTTCATCTCTTATTCAACATCAGCGAATTCATACTGGAGAAAAACCCTATACATGTAGCAATTGTGGAAAATCCTTCAGTCATAGCTCATCCCTTTCCAAACATCAGAGAATTCATACTGGAGAGAAACCCTATAAATGTGGTGAATGTGGAAAAGCCTTTAGACAGAATTCATGCCTTACCCGGCATCAGAGAATTCACACTGGAGAAAAACCGTATTTGTGTAATGATTGTGGAATGACTTTTAGCCATTTTACATCTGTCATTTATCATCAAAGACTTCATTCAGGAGAAAAACCGTACAAATGTAACCAATGTGAGAAAGCCTTCCCAACCCATTCACTCCTCAGTCGTCACCAGAGAATTCATACTGGTGTAAAACCTTATAAATGTAAAGAATGTGGGAAGAACTTCAGTCAGAGTTCTTCTCTTAATGAGCACCACCGAATTCATACAGGAGAGAAACCCTATGAATGTAACTATTGTGGCGCAACCTTTAGTCGAAGCTCAATCCTTGTAGAACACCTAAAAATTCATACTGGAAGGAGAGAATATGAATGTAACGAATGTGAGAAGACATTTAAAAGTAATTCAGGCCTCATTAGACATCGGGGATTTCATTCTGCAGAGTGATCCTGGAATTACAGTAAGGTGGGGGGAATTTAGTTCAGATTGTCAGTTACTGAAGCCCTGGGATGTAAACTATTACAATATTGATCAGTAGCTGCAACTTTCATAAAATGGCAGCTAGGAAAAATTCTCCCCGTTCATCCCTCTTTCAAGGATGGCAATGGCTGGTAAACAGTAATTAGTTGATAAAGTCACTGGAAAGTGAAGAATGCGAAATGATTCTGAGGCCAAACTTGAATTGGAAGTATTCTTTTCTTCAGGGAATTTCCCTCTGATTTCTTCCACTACCATGTAGTGTGATGGAAAGAGAACTTGACTGCAGTCAGATAACTTGGATTCTGTCCAGTTTGCCAAACAACTTGCTGTATACACCTTGGACAAGTAATTTGACCTTTCAGTTTCTTTACCAGCAGAATGAAGTGATGAGACTAATGATTTCTGCCTTTTTTAGTTGTGTTTTTTTTTTTTGTATTCCTGATTATCTCTGAAGCTGTGGACATATTATTTTTCTGATTTGTCATTATTTTCAAGTTTCTTTAGTGGAAAATACTCCTGTTCAGGATGCTGGACTTCTTTTTGTTTTTCTGTTTTTCTTTTTTGGGATTGAGGCTTATTATGTTGTCCAGGCTGGTCTTGAACTCCTGGGCTCAAGTGATCCATCCATCTCAGTTTCCTGAATAGCTGGCATTATGGGTACACTCCACCAAGCCTGGTTCCCAGTATGCTGGACTTCTAGCTTAATGAGAATGCAGTATACTTGTTGAAAACTCCATGCAGGAATCCCTCAAATGCTATAACTAGGAACGGGTCAGTGAAGCTCAAATGACTTTTCCTTCAGGGAGTATTTTAATTGGACAAGGGAGCTCTTTTCTCTTGGGCATTGGCCAAGGGGACTGAGATGCCAGAGAGCTTACACCTGAGCCATCTCAGCTGTGAGACTAACAGTCCTAGGAAAATAGATGAGGGCAGGGGTAAAGAAAGTGCTGAAAACAGCTGTTTTGGATGGATTTTTGTTCTGCAAAAATTCTACTTAAAAAAAATTTACCTGCAGCAAGTACGTATTTTTCCTGTTGGAGTGTAAACATTCTATATGGCAACAGTTGAAAGCTGTTCTAACAATTTGTCTGCTTGGGGTGTGGAGGGAGGGAGGGGTGTGTGTGTGTGTGTGTGTGTGTGTGTGTGTGTGTGTGTGTGTGTGTGTACACATTGTTGCCAGTATCTAAAATTAGGGCATTTCATATTAAAAACAAGACTTGTCTTAAAAACTATAATGGCTAACAACAGTGGGCTTACATTTCTGTAAAGCACTCAGCTGGTTCTGGGGTACCAGCTGCCACCTTTTGATGGGGAATCTACTTGCTGACTTACCTAGTTTTCTCATATATGTAACCTGAATTTCTACTGTTGGAATGTTCTGTTATAATCCCTACCATTTGGAGGATAGATACCCTAAAATCTAGAGACCCCACTGATAGCAAGTAAAGTTCAGGGAAAGAATATAGAATTGATACAGAAAAAGTTTTCAGTTAAGTTTTCTGTTGTGAAATTAGACCTCAGAGGAATGGAATATACGGGTATTGGTGGATTATTCCTTATAAATTTCATTGGTGGAGTCTGAATAATAATTTCTAACTGAAAAAGGAACTTAAGCCCCTGAATGAGTGTTTGGGGTTTAGGTCATAGGGTTCTGGAGGAACCCCATGGACTGAGCAGTGGTCTAGAAATAAGTTCCTAAAGTTGAAATTGTAGGCAGCTCCTATAAAAGAGAACTAAACCAGAAAACTCTTGGTTTATGGAAGTAAAGCGATCCTTAAGGCTGATCTTAGACTCAGGAGCATTTACGGTGACTAATGTATGTAGGTGTGAAATGCTACCTCTGGGAGAAGGTTTTTGGTTTCGTCCTGGTGCCTCCCCAACCTCAAGCCTGCAGTTTAAATACTGCCGTGTGATAAATTGGTCTGCATAGTTATTGCTAAGTGGACCCAACCAATCATATTCTAGCCATGAAAGGAATGGTTATTATGAGAATCATTCATAATGATTAAAGTTTTTTTCTGAAAAGACAAAAAGGCTGGTTTAAGTTTTTTTTTCTGAAAGGTATAATTTATAGAAAGAGTTGAAGAAATATGTAAAAATCTTGAGAAGAGGCTTGTTCCAGGATTACTCTAAGACCCCTAACATTCATAACAATGTTTTATCCCAGTATCCATTAGGAGTCTGGAGTATAAACTTTTTTTAAATGAATTTGTTGAGGTACAAATTACATACCATTAAAACCATTTCAAGTGTACAATTCAGTGAGTTTTAGTAAATTTGCTGAGTTGTGCAACCATTACCATAATCCATTTTTTAGAACGTCATCCCAATAAGATTCCTTCTTCCAATTTACAGTTAATCTTCCTTCCAACCTCTAATGCCAGGCACCCACTAATCAGTCTGCTTTGCGTCTCTAGAGTTGTCTTTTTCTGTACATTTTGTTATTATATGTGATCTTTCTTGTGCTTTTTAATTGATGTGTTTTAAGTTCATGTTGTAACATAGTAGTACTTTATTTTTTATTGCAAATAATATTACGTTATGTGGATACTTTGTCCATTCACTAGTTGAAGAACATTTGAGTTTTTTCCAGTTTTTGCCTGTTAAGAATATTGCTGCTTTGAACATTGATACGCAAGTGTTTTGAACATTAGTGTGCAAGTCTTTGTGTGGACATGTTTTCACTTTTCTTAGGCAGATGCCTGAGGGGGAGTTGCTAGGTCATAAGGTAAATTTTAGTTTAACTTGCTTAGGAAACTGCCAAATTATTTTCCAAAGCAACTGCATTATCTTACATTCTGACTAGTAATGTGCAAGTGTTCCTGTTTCTATACAACCTTGCCAGTCATTGTTTATTTTATTTTATTTTTTATTTTTTTTGAATTATACTCATCCTAGTGTTTGAAGATATAGTCCTTTGTGGTTTGAATTTTGATTTCCTGGTGATGAATAATGTCAAAGCATCTTTTATGTGCTCTTCAGCCATTCATCTATCTATCTAAGTGAAATGTTTATTCAGATTTTTTTGTCCATTTAAAAATGGGGTTGATGATACTGTGTTGTAGTCCTTTTTATTCTGGATGTAAGTCATTTATCCAATATAAACTTTCTAAATACCATGTCCTAGCTACAGAGGGCAGCCTCAAACTCTGTTGGATAATATTTATCAAAGTCTTGATTTCAGTAGCTAAGTCTGTATAATTGTCTCCAGGACATTCAGTCTGACCCACCACCCAAATATTTAAATTCATTTTTGGATTAAGTCACATTATCAAAAGACTTTAAACATTTTTTGATTCCTTACAGGATTGCTTTTAGTAAGAACACTGACACATTTTACTTTAAAATGAAGTTCTTGCTTTAAATAGTTACTTCTTAAGGAGCTTGTATAAATTTTTTTTCATGTCACAGGACAAGGCAAGGTTTTTGTCAATAAATTCACTTGTATTTATTTTAGAATTCTTTTTTAATGTAGTAAAATATATATAGCATAAAATTAACCATTTAAACACTTTTTGGTTATATAACCCAGTAGCATTTAGATAGATTTCACATTTTGTGCATTCATCACCACTATCCATCTCCAGAACTTTTTCATCATCTCAGACTGAAACTCTGTACTCCTTAAACAGTAACTCTCAAGCTCCTGGTAACCACTGTTCTACTTCCTGACTGTACACATTTGACTGTTCTGAGTACGTGGTATGAATGGAATCATACTATTTGTCCTTTCGTGTGTGGCTTATTCCACTTAGCATAATGTTTTCAAGGTTCCGCCATGTTGTAGCATGTATCAGAATTTAATTCCTTTTTAAGGCTGAATAATATTCCATTGTACTTGTACACCACATTTTGTTTATCCTTTTATCTGCCAGTGGACATTTAAATTGTTTCCACCACTTTGGCTCTCAAGAATAGCACTGCTATAATCAGTGGTACTTTCTGTTCTTTTAAGTGTATACCTAAAAGTGGAATTGCTGGATCTTAACGATAATTGTACATTTAACTTGAGGAAGTGCAGCTGTACCATTTTAACTTCCCACCAGCTATGTATAAGGGTTTTAATATCCCCGCCCTTGCTAACACTTGTTATTTTCTGTATCTTTTTTTATAATAGACATACTAATGGGTTTGAAGTAGCATCTTATTTTAGTTTTGTTTCACATTTCCCTAGGGATTGGTGCTGTTAACTGTCTTTTTATGTGCTTATTGACCATTTGTATGTCTTTTTTGGAGAAATGTTTATTGAAGTCCTTTGTCCATTTTATAATTGGTTTTGTTGTTGTTGTTGTTGAGTTGTAGAAATTCTTTATATATCCAGAATATGTAAATAACTTACCAGATAAATAATTTGCAAATATTTTCTTCCATTCTGTGTGGGTTGCCTTTTCATTCTGTTCCTAATGCCCTTTGAAAAAAGGTTTTAATTTTGGTGAAGTTCAATTTTTCTATTTTTTTCTTTTGTTCCTTGTGCTTTTGTTGTCATACCCAATAAACCATTCCCAAATCCAATGTCATAAAGCTTTTCTCCTGTTCTAGGTGTTTTATAGTTTCGGATCTTATGTTTAAGTCTTGTAACATTTTGATTTTTGTATGTGCTGGAGGATCCATCTTCATTCTTGTGCATGTGAATATCCAGTTTGCCGAGCCTCATCTGTTGAAGAGATCATCCTTTCCACATCATGTATTCTTTGCACTCTTGTCAAAGATCATTTGACCATATACATGTATGTTTATTTCTGGCTGTCTACTCTATCCTTTGGTCTATATGTTTGTCTTTATGCCAGTATCATACTATTTTGATTACTCCAATAATGTTTTGTAATCAGAATTACACTGTGTTTCCTGTAATATGTTTTTGAAATGAGGAAGTGTGAGGCATCCAACTTTGTTCTTTCTCTAGGTTGTTTTGGCTATTCAGGGGTTCTTAAGATTTCAAATGAGTTTTAGGATGGTTTGTTTTTGTGGAAAATATCATGGAGATTGGGCTTGCATTGAATTTGTAGACCCCTTGGGTAATGTGGACATTTTAACAATATCAAACATTACAGTGTGTGAACATAAGGTGTCTTTCCATGTATTTGTGGAATCTTAATTTTTTTGGCAATGTGCTATAGATGTCATTGTACAAGCTTTTTGCCTCCTTGGTTAAGCTTATCCTTGAGTATTTTGTTGATGCTGTTGTAAATGGGTCTTTGTTAGTGAAGCATAACTGAGTTTTGAGTTTTGATTTTGTATGTTGCAACTTTGCTGAATTTATTTAGTCATAACAGTTTCTTGTGAAATCTTGGGGAGTTTTAAATAGATTATGGCATCTGCAAACAGATAATTTTTGCTGCTGCTTTTCTCATTTGGATGGCTTTAACTTGCCAGTTGCTCTGGCTAGGACTTCCAGTACTGTGGTGAATAGAAGTAGCAAGAGTAGGCATCTGTGCCTTTTGCTGAAATGCTTTCAATTTTGTATAATGAGTATGATGTTAGCTGTGGTCTTTTCAAATTTGACCTTTATTATGTTAAAGTAATCTCCTTTTATTGCTAAATTTTTGTTTGAAGGACAGTTTCGCTGGATATAGAATTCTTACTTGACAGTTTTTTTTTTCTTTCTGCACTGTGAGTGTAACAACGCCACACCCTTCTAGCTTCCAAAGTTTCTATGAGCAATCAGTTGACAGTCTCACTGAGGATCCCTTTTATGTGATGTGTTGCTTCTGTCTTGCCACTTTTGAGATTCTCCTTTTGTCTTTGGATTTCAACAGCTTGATTATAACTTGTCTTGGTGTATGTCTCTGTGGGGTGGGGGTAGGAGTCAATTGCAGTGCTTGTTGCCATAGTTTGGAACCTGCACCACAAAGACCTTCCAGTTCTGTGGAGTGGTTTTTGCTTTTTATTGTCAGTGCAGTAGAAGCACCGGAGGTTCTCTGTGTGTGTGAGTGTATGAATAAAGATTTAATTTTGTTTTGCTCTTGTTTTGTTTTCCCCTCAGAGTAACTTATCAGATGTGGAATTTCTTGATCAGTGGGGAGAAATATGATTCTGAAAACATGCTGTCAAAATACTTTTCGTAAAGTATAGCACATTTTAGGGTTTCTCCCTTGTGTGGAAATGTTAGTGTATAAAGATCTGAACTAAGAAAGCTGCTCTCACGGCAGAACACGTGAGATTCCTCTGTGAATGAATCCTCTGGTGCTTATTAAATTGTGATTTCCAAGCAAAGTGTTTTTCACCCTGAGAAATTGGTAAGATAGCTTCTCTCCGAGTCTTTTTAATGAAGTCTGATGTTGAGAGGCTCTTCCAGGTTGGAGTTCTCAGGTCTCTCTCCCTTGTAGATTATCAGACCCACTCTGATAATCTATGTGCTTTCCTAAACCTACCTGTAGCTCTTCTGGGGTAATGATGGTGGTGGTGGTGGTGGCAGGGTTCCCCACTGATTTTCTAAATGTTTGTAGTCCTTTTGTAAAGTGGACCCTTGCCTTCTAAGGTAATGGCAAATGATACATATTCCCTTGTTTTTTTCTGCTTTGAAGAATCTTCTTCATTTTCTCTTTTGATCTGTCAGCACAATCAGAACTTTCATTTAGCTCTTTGCGGATGTTTAAGGCAGTTGGTTTAAAGTATGTCTAGCAAGTCAATGTTTGGTATTCCTCATGTCCATTTTTCGTTGGTTTATTTTGTGCCTTTGAATAGTCCGTACTTTCTTGTTTCTTTGTATGCATTGTGATTGTTTTTGTTGACAAGTAGACATTTGAATCTTACAATGTGGCAGCTCTGGAAATCAGATTCTTGTTTTTCCCCCAGGGTTTATTGGGTATTTTTTGTTTTTTTCTGTGTTTTTTGTTTTGTTTTATTGTCATGGGCTGTCTCTGTGCTAGGGATCAGCCTGTGTTGAATGCCTAAAAATTTCTTTTCAGAGCCTGTATTTTTCCTTGGGCAGGGGCAATGGCTTTCTAAATTCTCCTGAATACAGTTTCTTGAATGTCCAGAGAAACAGGTATCATCCCTTTTTTCTCCTGGAAGCCTCTTTAACCTGGGGGTTGGGAGAATGGAAGCTTGCTCTTCTGTGTCTGCTCTTCCTCTGTGATCAGAAGTAGATATCTGGAATTAGAATCCTGACATTTGGAGGAAGTGGCTTTTATTGTCCACCCTGGCTGCAGCAAGATGAACCAGAAATGTGGGGTTCTGTCTCCACAGCTGCCTGCCATGAAGTGGATGGGGATGGGTAGCTGCTACTTCACTAAAGGCTGAAATCCACCAATATTAACTGCAATTTATCAGTCAGGATTTCCCCTAGAAGCTACAAGTGTTCAGATGGACTCGTGTGCCCCCAAAATAATCACTTTAGGAACTTTCTGCCTATGTAATTATTATCTAGATGAAGAGGTGGATTCCTGGGTCACTCTCTCCATGTCTTTGATTTTTCCTACTTTCTTGAAGATTTCTTCAACTTTATCTTCCAGCTCTACTATTAAATGTTTTATCTCTTTTGTCATATTTTTATATCCAAGTGCAGTTTCTGATTCTCCGTTCCATTTTCATAATTTTTTGTTACATGGGTGAAATATTTTTTCTCTGAGCATAGTGTCTTTCTGTATTATTCTGCTCCCTGCATTATTTGTTTCCTTTGAGTTGTTTTTACCTGTTTTCTGTCTCTCACATTGGAGGCTTTTCTGAAGCCTCTAGTGATCTTTGACTATTCATATTTAAGGGCAGGGTTCCAAAAAGCTGATTGGAAGGTGTTTTAGGTACTTCAGCACCATCCAGTAGTAATATAATGTGAGCCACATATGTAATTTTAAATTTTCTAGTAGCCACTTTAGAAAATAAAACAGGTAAAATTACAAATGTATTTTACTTCACCCGGTATATCCATATTATCATTTCTTTTTTTGTATTTTTAGTAGATAATGGGGTTTCACAGTGTTGGTCAGGAAGGTCTCGATTTCTTGACCTCATGATCCACCTTCCTCGGCCCCCCCAAAATGCTGGGATTACATGCATGAGCCACCATGCCATAATATAGTTCATTGTGTAATCAATGTAAAAAATTATTGAGACATCTTATATTTTTTGCACTATTTTCACAATCTGATGTGTAATGTGTTACGGCACATCTTAGTCTACACACTGAATTTTTATTTGTAATGCTTAACTCACATTTAGATTTATAAAACGTAGAGTTGATAAGCAGATTCACATAGTTCTTCCAAACTTACTTTGTTGTTCTAAATATGCTTAATTTTCCAATAACTGAATCAGCCCATTTTTTTTTTTGAGATGGGGTCTAATTCTGTCACCTAGGCTGGAGTGCAGTGGCACAATCTCGGCTCACTGCAACCTCCACCTCCTGGGTTCCAGTGATTCTCCTGCCTCAGCCTCCCAGTAGCTGAGATTACAGATGCACACCACCACGCCCGGCTAATTTTTTGCATTTTAGAAGAGACGGGGTTTCAACATGTTGCCCAGGCTGGTCTCAAACTCCTGATCTCAGGCAATCTGCCTGTCTCGGCCTCCCAAAGTGCTGGGATTACAGGTGTGAGCCACTGCGCCCAGCCCCACTTTTTCTTTTTATTTGCATCCACATAAAAAAACTTACTGGAAAAATTCAGTTAATATTGAGGCAAAAGTATATCACTTTCAAAACTTTTTAAGTAAATTCAGTAACTATTACATCAATTCAGTTTATTAGCATCAAATTTGATGAGGCATTCCATAATATCAATACTACATACCATTCTTCAGATTTTTCTTATTTTTTGCAGCAATTTACACTGTTATTTATTACATTTAACATATTCTGCATGTTGACTCATTTGAAAAATGTGTAAGTTATTTGTTTCATTTGTATTATGAAATGTTTCTCTTGTAAATAAATTCTTTTACCTATCTAGGTCACAAGTTTTTCTCATTTAGGAGCTTCAAATTTAGCTTATTTATATGCAGTGTGATATTAGAAAATGGGAGAAAATGTGAATCACAGTGCTACTTTTTGTCTTTGAGTATTTGGTAAGCATTTTCAAAGAAATCTTGAATTAGATTTTCTAGTACAGGAAATCTTTATAAAATTCTTTTCTAAGTCATCCAAGTAACATTGGTAAAGACACAAGATTATTAGATACATTATCTTTTTTCCAGAAGTTTCATAAACTCAACATTCTATAGCTTTTGTGCATATGTACTGGAGAATTATCTGTATCCATGCTACTTTTCTTGGAGTCTGCTTCAGAAAACTGAACACAGATATTTTCAGTATATATCATGCAATAGAATAAAGCAATAAAGGAAAAGTTACCTTCTTGCTTTAAAATTCCAACATGAATGGTCTTTTGACTTAACATAGCTGGAGTCCCATCCTCATGATAGTAACTAACTTTTCTGTCTCTAGCTGAAATTCTTTGACAGATGGAAGATTGTCAAAAATACCTGCCATGAGTTGGAGCCTTTAGGCAATGAATCGCATTTCATTGCCTTTACATGAGTTGACATTGTAAATTTGGAGGTTCTTTGAGACAGAATATACCTATAGTTTTCTTTGGGCAGTGTCTTGTATCAAACAATTCATCTAAGGCTAAAAAAAAATACTTAAAATTTTTCAAATTTTGAATTGGTCTTTGTTGTTATTAAAAATATATTCTGTAAGCAAAAATATGTTTTGTTCATGTATATCCAAGAGCAAAATTGTTTAATGGTTTCGTTGAAATTTTCAATTTTTGTGAATATCTCTTAAGGTCTTTTCCTCATAATTTTCTAAATAAATTACGATAACTAAAGTGATATTTTCTTCATCCCTCCATCTAAGATTCTTTTTGTATATGCATGTGTAAGAAGCAAGCTATTTTATAGCTTGCCAAGTTTACAAACTCAGACCCCATTAAAAGCTGTTTAAATTGTTTTCATTAGAAATTTAAGTCTCAGTTCATACGACTAATTTTGTGGATTCTTTTTTGACTCAAACTCACTAAATGGTTGCTGAAAAATTATGTCTTAAATATTGTCCTAAGTATTATCTACTGTGTATCTTTAACACTTTTGAATGCAACAAACAGCTTTTCCATTTTGCTCTGCTGCAGTAAATTGCAATTGCCATTCATGATTAAATGTGCAGTATACTGTCTTCTAGCCTTTTTTCTTCACTATGCCAATTGTAGTACCAGCTTCTGCATCTGCACTGAATTCTGCCTCAGTAAAATGCCTTTGTTTAAAATTTAAATATTTTTTCATATTTTTTAACCTAGAAGGTAATTATAATGAAAATATTAAGTATCTCATTTTAGGATTCTGATTTACATAGGTATCACTGTAACTTGTGCTGTTTGCATAGGTATACTCTATCTTGTGCTATCTGTATAAAATATCCAAGTAAACACATTATGATACTACATCCGTGCATAGAAAAAAAATCATCTGAACTCAATCTGTTGATACTGACTAGATTGGTGACATATTTATGTGTAACACTAGTAATAATGCACGTTCTTGTACAAGCATTACAATACAACAGTGTCCTATGCGATGCAGTGGTTAAAGTGAATTGTAGTTCTATCAAAATAAAGATACGTTTAGTGGAAAAGCATTTGACTCTGCTTCTGTTTACAAAATTGTGAAATGTGGCACTGTTTGCATTTCCATTTCTCACTAGCCTCAAATGACTACCATATTGAGTTGCAGTTAGCAATGTTAGCCATAGAGAACCCAACAAATCAGAGTAGCTTAACTGAATGAAGGTTTATTCCCCAGGGAGCTTTCCAGCATTTTGTTGCTTTCCCATATTTTGTAGCCATGCTGTGTGGAACATGTGATTTCCAACGTCCCAGAGGCAGGGAAAGGAAGAACTGGAGCACTGTACACTGTTTCTAAGCACCAGCCTAGAACCATGCATGGATCTCAAACTAGGTGCCAAGGTTTCCCATGCCACTGTAGAGATCTCACACAGGCTTTCCAGGGTATTTTAAAATCTTGAGATTAACACAACTACAACTATTGACATCATAAACTACTACTATTGTGTTACATGGAGCTAACTTCTTAGCAAATGGAATTGGTAGTTTAACCGTTTTTTTGTTTTTTGTTTTTGCTTGGGAGCATTGTGGAAAAATGGCCGTGGTACTACAGATGCTGTAGTTAAGAAAGTTTGTGAACCTTTGTGTTAGAAGTCACTTGTACTCTTCTGTTGCCCAGAAATCAATCATACAACCCTAACCTAACTTAAAGGGAGGCTTAATATACACCTTTCCCCTCATTGTGGTGAGCACATAGAATATTTCTACCATAGTCTGTTGTTCTGGTCACCAAACCCTTTCTTCCCACACACAATGCATACAGTAGTCCCCGCTTATCCATGGGGGATATGCTCCAAGACCCCCAGTGGATGCCTGCCACCTCAGATAGTACCAAACCCTGTATGTTCTATGTTTTGTCAATCTGATAAATGAGAAGGCTAAGTGACTAACAGGCAGGTAGTGTAGATGACATGGATATGCTGGACAAAGGGATAATTTGTTTCCTAGGTGGCACAGAGCAGGATGAAAGAGGTTTCGTCAAGCTACTGAGAACAACACACAATTTAAAGCTTATGAATTATTTCTGGAATTTTCTATTTATTTTGGGCTAAGGTTGATTGAGGGTAACTGAATCCACAGAAAGTAAAAATTTGAATAAGGGGAGACCACTGTATTTTACCCAAGGGAGACAATCCGAAGTCTAATCTGCTCAGGGTTTACAACTAAAGTCCAGGGACTTGGAGTTAGAAGTTTAGAGTGTCACCTAGTTTTAGTTTTTGGGACCCTAAATATCAGTGCCTGTTAATTTGTCATTGAGAAGTGTAATTTCTCCAGAGGGCTCTATAGTTTCCCTAGAGAAGGATGTCCTAATCAGCATGGGGGATATAAGCCTGGCTACCATTATTGGGGGAGCAGGCACAGGGGCACACTGCATGGTGGGATAGGAGTTGAAGTTCATCCCCTTTTATTCAGACTTCCACTTAGTATCCTGTTTTTAGTCTTCTATGTCCTCCTCCAGGCCCAGGGTACCGAAGTTAATAGCTTATCAAGTTCTATTTAGTAATAGATAATGCCTCTCATTTCCTGTGGGAATTGTGATGAATTGATAATCACCTGGCAAAACAAGGTAGGAGTGGCATCTTGAGCTCAAACTGTTTTTTATGCACATTTTCAAACTCTTTTTAGCCTCTTACTTTCTCCCTACTTCCAGAAAACCTGATGCCTCCACCTCCTGAATCTTTCCAGATTTCATTAGTACCCCATCGGAAGGCATTTGTGGTATTTTCTACTGTGTTCTGTTAATGAAATTTTCCTCTAAACAATATGTGTTTGTATTAGTCTGTTCTCACACTGCTATAAAGAACTACCTGAGACTGGGTAATTTATGAAGAAAAGAGGTTTAATTGACTCACAGTTCTACAGGCTATACAGGAAGCATGGCTGGGAGGCCTCAAGAAACTTACAATCATGGCAGAAGGGCGAAGGGGAAGCAAGCACGTCTTCACATGGCAGCAGGGGAGAGCACAAAGGGGGAAGTGCTACACACTTTTAAACAACAAGATCTCATGAGAACTCACTATCACGAGAACATCAAAAGGGAAATCTGCTGCCATGACCCACTCATCTTCCACCAGGTCCCTCCCCCAACATTGTGGATTATAGTTCAACAACAGGTTTGAGTGGGGACACAGAGCCAAACTGTATCATTCTGCCCCTGGCCTCTCCCAAATCTCATGTCCTTTCTCACATTTCAAAGCCAATCATGCCTTCCCAACAGTCTAATCTTAAACTCTTAACTCATTCTAGCATTGACTCAAAAGTCCAAGTCTGAAGTCTCATCTGACACAACTCCCTTCCACCCATGAGCCTGCAAAATCACAAGTCAAAAACAAGTCAGTTACTTCCAAGATACAGCAGGGGTACAGACATTGGGTAAATGCTCCCATTCCAAAGGGGAGACATTGGCCAAGACAAAGGGGCTATATGCCCCATGCAAGTCTCAAACCCAGCAGGGTAATCATTAAATCTTAAAGCTCCATAATAATCTTTGACTCCATGTCTCCCATCCAGGGCATGCTGATGCAAGGGGTGGGCTTCCGAGGTCTTGGGCAGCTCTGCCCCTGTCACTCTGCAGGGTACAGCTCCCATGGCTGCTCTCAAGGGCTGTCATTGAGTACCTGTGACTTTTCCAGGTGCATGACACAAGCTGTCAGTGGATCTACCATTATGGGGTATGGAGCATGGTGGCCATCTTCTCACAGCTCCACTAGGCAGTGCCCCAGTGGGGACCCTGTGTGGGAGCTCCATCCTCATATTTTGCCTCTGCACTGCCCTAGTAGAGGTTCTCCATGAAGGCTCTGCTCCTGCAGCAGATTTCTGCCTGGACATCTAGGCACTTCTATACATTTCCTGAAATCTAGTCAGAGGCTCCCAAACCTCAGCTTTTGTCTTCTGTGTACCTGCAGGCCCAGCACCACGTGGAAGCTGCCAAGGTTTGGGGCTTGTATTCTCTGAAGCAATGGCACAAACTATACTTTGGCTCATGTTAGCCATGACTAGAGCTGGAGTGGCCACAATGCATGGTGCCATGTCCTGAGGCTGCACAGAGCAGTGTGGCCCTGGGCCTGGCCTGTGAAACCATTTTTCTCTTAGGCCTCCTGATGGTAAGGGCTGACACAGTCTCTGAAATGCCCTGGAAGCATTTTCCCCATTGTCTTGGCTATTAATATTCAGCTCCTCATGCAAATTTCTGCAGCCTTTTTTAATTCCTCCCCAGAAAATGGGTTTTTCTTTTCCACTACATGGTCAGGCTGTAAATTTTCCAAACTTTTATGCTGTACTTTCTTTTTAAATATAAGTTCTAACTTCAGACCATCTCTCAAACGCATATGAGCCTATGCGGTTAGAAGCAGCCAGGCCAAATCTTGAATACTTTGCTGCTTAGAAATTTCTTCCACATGTACCCTAAATCATCTTTCTCAAGTTCAAAGTTCTACAGACCCCTAAAGCAGGGCACAATGCCGCCAGTCTCTGCTAAAGAATAGCAAGAGTGACCTTTACTCCGGTTCCTAATAAGTTTCGCATCTCCATCTGAGACTTCCTCAGCATGGACTTCACTGTCTATATTACTGTCAGCATTTTGGTCACAACCATTCAACAAGTCTTTAGGAAGTTTCAAACTTTCCCTCATCTTCTTGTCTTCTTCTGAGCCCTCCAAATTGTTCCACCCTCTGCCCATTATCCAGTTCCAAAGTCGCTTGCACATTTCCAGGTATCTTTATAGCAATGTCTCACTTCTCGAGTACCAATCTTCTATATTAGTCTGTTCTCACACTGATTTAAAGAACCACCTGAGACTTGGTAATTTATAACTAAAGATGTTTAATTGACTTACAGTTCCACAAACGGTACAAAAGGCATGGCTGGGGAGGCCTCAGGAAGCTTACAATCATGGCAGAAGATTGAAGGGGAATCAAGCACATCTTCACGTGGCAGCAGGAGACAGCACAAAAGGGGAAGTGCCACACACTTTAAAACTACCAGATCTCATGAGAACTCACACACTATCACAAGAACAGCAAGGGGAAAGTCTGCCCCTATGAAACAATCACCTCCCACCCCTCCCCAACATTGGAGATTACAATTTACATCAGATTTGGGTGGGGACACAGAGCCAAACCATATCAGTGTCTTTATAAATCATTGTTCAGGGTTACATATGTCCCTTAATTTTTTAACAGCTTTATTGAGATACAATTCAGATACCATAAAGTTCACCTCTTCAAAGTATAATCACATGCAATAGGGGTGGTAGTCTTAAGACTTCAAAATCACTGATACCAGCAGGGAGGTAGCTAACATATGCCAGGCATTATGCTGGTGTTTTAAATAAATGTATAACATGTATATGAAACAGATGTTATTATCCTCACTTTAAAGATGAAAAATCAGAAGTCTAAGGTCACAGAAGCAGTAAACTTTTTTTTTTTTTTTTGAGACGAAGTCTCGCTCTATCATCCAGGCTGGAGTGCAGTGTTGTGATCTCAGCTCACTGCAGTCTCTGCCTCCCAGCTTTAAGCGATTCTCCTGCCTCAGCCTCCTGAGTAGCTGGAATTACAGGTGCATGCCACCACGCCCAGCTATTTTTTGTATTTTTAGTATAGACGGGGTTTCACCATGTTGGTCACGCTGGTCTCGAACTCCTGACCTCGTGATCCGCCTGCCTCGGCCTTCCGAAGTACTGGGATTACAGGTGTGAGTCATCACACCCGGCCAACTTTTAAATATTTTATTTTATTTTAAGTTCTGGGATACTTGTCCAGGACGTGCAGGTTTGTTACATGGGTAAACGTGTGCCATGGTGGTTTGCGGCACCTATCAACCCATCACCTAGATATTAAGCCCCGCATGCATTGACTAGTTATCCTGATGCTCTCCCTCCCCTCACCCCACTGAAAGGCCCCAGTGTGTGTTGTTCCCCTCTGTGTGTCCATGTGTTCTCATTGTTCAGCTCCCACTTATGAGTGAGAACATGTGGTGTTTGGTAAACTTTCACACTCCAAAGCCGTTATTTTCTACACAACTCAGAAGAAGCTGTAGTGAACAGTGAGGTGACTGGTTGTTGTTGACTGTGAAATTTTCATACTCCATCACTAATGACATACCACTTAAATGTATTTTATTAAGCAGGTCAAACTCATTACAAGTATTATTTCTTAGACATTTAAGGTAGTACACATTTTTGCTAAATGGTGAAAAACAAATTCAGTAATCATCTAAATGGCCTCCAGATTCCACAGGTCCTTTTTTTCATACTTTCACTATTGTTTTCCCCCAGATTATCTCCTCTCAGCATTCCCATAAATGCAGCTGGCATATTTTCAAATCCTTCAATGATATATTCTTTGCATTGGATTTTACCCTGTATCAAAGCAACAACAAATTTTTAAACTTAATTTAGTATTCTCAATGATATACTGTTCTCATCCTAGCAACAAACGTATCAGGTACATCACTGGGAACCCTGAAAATGAGAGATGGAGGTCCTGTCCTCCATGAACTTGAAGTCAAGGAGGGGCAAGATCCACTTACACAGTACATGTAAACGATGACAAAGTACACCTAAGAAGAACTTAATAATAGGTGTCAGATCACAGTGGGAAATGTCATAAGGCAGTGATTAAGCAATTTCTAAGTGAGATGCATAGTAAAGTTTAATAACACAATGATCTCAGAGGAGGTGGAAATAGAGAAAGGTGCACCCTTTATTGCCTCTGTTTGACTCCTCAAGAGGCAGGTCCTATTCAGGAAATATAAATGGCAGGACAGTCTAATAATCTGTCTCCCCTTTAAGCCAAGGTTCTTTCAACATGTGTTTAACCTTTATCTGGGAGTGTGGGAAGGAAGCGTTCATGTTAGTGAGGAAGGGTCGTCATTTCTCTTTCTATTACAAGGCACTGCCTACTAACAGGAACTAATTTACATTTTCAGATTTTTAAAGGGATCTTGTATAGAGACCTGAGTTACCTGATACAAGTTTTTCCGTAATGTATTCCACTGATGGCTTAGCATCCTTTATGGATTTATAGACAAGATTAATTGCTTGAAGTCAGTCAATTACAAAGTAAGGAAGCTGATATTTAAACTTTTATTATTATTATTATTTTGAGACAGGGTCTCACTCTGTCACCCAGGCTTGAGTGCAGTGGCATAATCATAGCTCAATGAGGCCTCAACATCCTGGGCTCGAGTGATCCTCCCGCCTCAGCCTCCCGAGTAGCTGGGACTACAGGGACACGCCACCATGCCTAGCTAATTTTTTTTATATTTTGTAGAGATGGGATCTTGCTAGGTGTCCAGGCTAGTCTCAAACTCCTATGCTCAAGTGATGTGTCCACCTCAGTCTCCCAAAGTGCTAGGATTACAGGCATGAGCCACTGTGCCTGGCCGAGATTTGAACTTTTGACTTAAAATCCCCCAATTCATTCTTGTTCTTGAAGCAACAAGGAATCTGGATAGGGTGGAAAGGTAGACTCCACTTCAGAGGTTAAAATAGAGAATGAATACTATTATGAACTGAACTGTGTACCCCCAACCAAATTCATACATTTAAATCCTAACCACCCAGTGCCTGACAATGGGACTATATTGGAGATAGGGCTTTTAAAAAGGTAATTAAGAGGCTGGGCACAGTGGCTCATGTCGGTAATCCCGGCACTTTGGGAGACCGAAGGTGGATCACCTGAGGTCAGGAGTTCGAGACCAGCCTGGCCACTATGGTGAAACCCCATCTCTACTAAAAATATGAAAATGAGCCGGGCGTGGTGGCATGCACCTGTAATCCCAGCTAGCTGGGAGGCTGAGGCAGGAGAATCACTTGAACCTGGGAGGTAGAGGTTGCAGTGAGCTGAGATTGTACCATTGCACTCCAGCCTGAACAACAAGAGTGAAACTCCGTCTCAAAAAGAAAAAGAAAATGTAATTAAGGTAAGACAAGGTCAAACAGATGGGCCCTAATCAATATGACTGGTGTGCTTATGAGGAGATTAGGACAGACACACAGAGAGAAGGCCACATTAAGATGCAGGGAGAAAAAAGCCATCTACGCGTCAAGAAGAGAAAGGCCTCCAAAGAAACAACCCTGCTGACACCTTGATCTTGGACTTCTAGCCTCCAGAACTGTGAGAAAATTAATTTGTTGTTTAAGCCACCCAGCCTATGGTACTTTATTTTGGCAGACCTAGCAAATGGATACAAATACTAATGTAAAATGTTAATAATAGGGGAAATCAGGGTACAGGATGCAGGGTATATGAAAGCTCTCTGGACTATCTTCTCAATTTTTCTATAAAGCTAAAACTTCTATTTTTATTTTTGTTTTTGAGACCGCGTCTTGCTCTATTGCCGAGGCTGAAGTGCAGTGGTGCATTGAGAGTTCACTGCAACCCTTGAACTCTTGGGCTCAGGTGATCCTCCCACCTCAGCCTCCTGAGCAGCTGAGACTACAGGTATGCACCACTGCACCCAACTAATTTTTTTACTCTTTGTTTTTTGTAGAGTTTCATTATGTTGCTAGGGCTGATCTCAAACTCCTGGGCTCAAGCAGTCCTCCTTCCTCACCCTCCCAAAGTGCTGGGATTATAGGTATGAGCCACCGTACCCAGCCTAAAACGTTTCTAAAATAAAAAGTAAATTTTAAAAAATAGGGAATGAGATTAAAAAGGGAGGATGAGAAAGAAATTAGGCCAACTCATTACTTAAAACCCAACTAGGGCCGGGTGCGGTGGCTCATGCCTGTAATCCCAGAACTTTGGGAGGCTGAGGCAGGAGAATCAGTTGAGATCAGGAGTTTGAGACTAGTCTGGCCAACATGGTGAAACCCTATCTCTACTAAAAATACAAAAAGTTAGCCTGGAGTGGTGGCAGGTACCTGTAATCCCAGCTACTCGGAAGGCTGAGGCAGGTGAATCGTTTGAACCCCGGAGGTAGAGGTTGCAGTGAGCCACGATCGCGCCACTGCACTCCAGCCTGGGCGACAAAGCAAGACTTCATCTCAAAACAAAACAAAAAAACCAACTGTGATCAGCTTCACATTGTTAGAAGGAAGCCTTGGGGACACCAGCACAGTGGTTTCTTGTTGTCAACTGTGATCATTGATGTGCTACATTAGATTTCACCAACCAGGACAACTTATATTCAGCTCTTTCCAGCTCCCTGGAGAGAGCCCAGCCCAGCATTCCAAATGCTAGACTGGGAAGAGCGCCAAGCTCCAGTGACTGCCGGAGGAGCAATCTATTTCTTTGAACTGGGAAATGATCATTGGCCAGGAATCAGAAAACATGTTATCATTTTTACCCTGTAAAACGAAAATAATGCAACTTGATTGTTCAAATTTCTGTTGACTAAAACTTTACATGGTGTAAGATTTGAAAATTATCACAGCACAGGACCAAGGGATTGGATTCTTTGCTACCTGGGACCTGGAAGAACTACGGCACATGTATGCACCCCTCTAACATTCATTTATTCAGCACTATTTATCTAGTGCCTACATCACTTCAGACACTCTCTGGGGGCTGGAGATATACCAGAAAGAAAATGTGTGAACATTGCTGTCTTCGTGGAGGTTACATCCTCAAGAAGGGAGATGGGCAATAAATATAAATGAATAAGTGAATTATAGTATATATTATATCAAAAGATAATTAATTGCTATGAATAAAAGTAGGCTAGGAGCCTGGACAACATGGTGAAAGCCCATCCCTATGAAAAATACAAAAATATTAGCCAAGTGTGATGGCACATGACTGTTGTCCCAGCTACTCAGGAGGTTGAGGTGGGAGAATCATCTGAGCCTGGGTCAAGACTGCAGTGAGCCATGATCGTGCCACTCCACTCTACCCTGGGTGTCTGAGTGAGACTCCGTCTCAAAAAAAAAAGGTAGGGGGAGGATATGGAGGATCAGGAATGAAGAGGGATTGCAACTTACAACAGGGTCATTTAAAAAGTCGCCTCACCCAGAGGGTACTTTTTTTTTTGAGATGGAGTCTTGCTCTGTTGCCAGGCTGGAGTGCAGTGGCACGATCTCGGCTCACTGCAACCTCTGCCTCGAGGGTTCAAGTGATTATCCTGCTTCTGCCTCCTGAGTAGCTAGGACTATAGGCGCGTGTCACCATGCCTAGCTAATTTTTGTATTTTTAGTAGAGATGGGGTTTTACCATGTTGGCCAGGATGGTCTCAATCTCTTGACCTCATAATCTGCCCACCTCAACCTCCCAAAGTGCTGGGATTACGGGTGTGAGCCACTGTGCTCAGTCCAAAAGGCACTTTTTAGCAAAGACTTGCAGGACATGAGAGAATTCAGCAAGCAGTTACAGAGGGGTGGAATGGTGGAGACTGGGCCAAGTAAACAAGGGGGTGGATGCTAAGAAATGAAATCAGAGAGGTATCAGGGGTCAGATTTTGTGCAAGCCTGCTGAATATTAGCACTTTGGTTTACTCGAAGTGAAATGCAGAGCTTTGCATGGTTTGGATCATAAGAATGGCAGGATTTGATTTGTGCTTTAAAAGATGACTATGGCCACCACATTGGGAATTTTCAATGGGGGTGCAAAGATGGCAGGCCAGGTAGAGTCCACTACAAACATCCAGGCTAGACGGCATGGTGCCTGGATCAGAGTGGTAGCAGGGAGGTGTGCGAAGTGTTCAGATCCTGTATATATTTTGAAGACAGAGCCACCAGAATCTCTTTAGAGATTACACATGAGTACGCGAGAAAGACATCAAAGATGACTCCAAGGTTTTGGGATTGAGAAACTAGAAGTGTACAATTGTTATACCTGAGATAGTAAAGTCTGAATATGGATCATGTTGAGCAGGAAAGATCAAAATATATTTCGTTTTCAATATGTTACGTCAGAGACGCCTATCAGGCATCCAGGTGGACATACTAGTCTAGAGTTAAGAGGAGAGCCAGGCTGGAGACAGAGCTGGGAGCTCCCAGCATACTGAGCCTAGATGAGCTAATTAAGGGCTAGCTCGAGTGTGTAAGAGAAGAAAAGAGCCCCAATGACCATGACCTGGGGCACTCTAATACTAATTTGGAGAAAGAAAAGAAGCTAGGAGGATTCTGAGGAGGACCAATCAGTGAGGAAAACCAAGAGTTAAGGGAAACAACAGAAGAAAGCATATCAAGGAGAGAATGAACATTGTTAAATATTTCCCATAGCCAAGTGAGACTAAGAATCAGCCAGTGGATTTCACTCTGTAAGAGACCCCTGTGACCTTGATGAAAGTTAATTTTGGACAGGTGCCGTGGCTCACGCCTGTAATCCCAAGCAATTTGGGAGGCTGAGGCGGGCAGATCACTTGAGACCAGCCTGGCCAACGTAACGAAAACCCGTCTCTACTAAAAATACAAAAAGTTAGCTGGGCGTCGTGGTGCACACCTGTAGTTCCAGCTACTTGGGAAGCTGAGGCATGAGAATGGCTTGACCCAGGAGGCAAAGGTTGCAGTGAGCCAAGAATGCATCACTGCACTCCAGCCTGGGCAACAGAGCGAGACTCTGTCTCAAAAACAAAAAAGTAATTTTGGAAGGAATGGCATTGTGCAAAAGCCTGACATGTGGGTTCAAGGAAGAATGGAAAGAAAGGAGCGGCAGACAGTGAATGTAGACAGAACTTCCAGGCATTTTGTTATAAAAGAGAGAGAAGGGAAATGGACCTTCATTTGTAGTGGAAATGAGATTTAGAGAGGGTTGTTTTGTTTTCCTTTCAAAGATGGGAAAAGTAAGAATATTTATATTCTAAGGACAATGACCCACTAGGGAAAAACTGATGATGCAGCAGAGAGAGGGAAGAATTGGTGGAACAAAGCCTTGAGAGGCAAAAGGGAATGGGACTTAGTGTACAGCTGGAAGGGGTGGCTCCGGAGCTCCTTACCTCTGAGACCCAGTTCATCAAGTCCTTCAGAGCTTTTTGGCGGGCATATCCTTGCCAGCGGTAGACGATGAACCCTTCCATGCGAAGCTCCTGATAGATAACAATCTCTGGGGGTGGGCCTGTGAAGAGAAGGGCATATTTGGGTGACAGGATCCAGGGAAGTGGCCATGGTGAAACACAGCAGTACAGATCACTGTCACTGTGCTTGGTGCGGGGTGTTCCTTGGTGCTTCTCCCCTTCCATTTCCTCACTCCTTTCTGATCCACAGGACTGCTGACCAATCAACATGCACTCTGCGGCAGGCAGAATAATGGCCCCGAAGATGTGCACATCCAAAAACCCCAGAACCTGTTACCTTACGTGGCAACAAGGACTTTGCAGATATGGATAAGAACCTTAGGTGGGGTGCCGTGGCTCATGCCTGTAATCCCAGCACTTTGGGAGGCCAGGGCGGGTGGATCACGAGGTCAGGAGTTCGAGACCAGCCTGGCCAACATAGTGAAATCCCATCCTACTAAAAATACAACAACAACAGCAAGAATTAGCAGGGCATGGTGGTGGGTGCCTGTAGTCCCAGCTACTTGGGAGGCTGAGGCAGGGGAATCGCTTGAACCTGGGAGGCAGAGGTTGCAGTAAGCCAAGATTGCACCACTGCACTCCAGCCTAGGTGACAGAGTGAGACTCTATCTTAAAAAAAAAAAAAAGGAAGCTTGAGATGGGAAGATTATTCTCCCCTATAAATGATGGACCCAATGTAATAGCAAAAGTCTTTGTAAGGGGAAAGAGGGACACAGGAAAGTTACAGTCAGGAACAGAATATGTGATGATAGAAGCAGAGATGAGAGCGAATGAGACAGAGAGGAGGAGGAAGATTTTATGCCACTGGCTTTGAAGACAGAGGAAGGGGCCACATGCTAAGGAATACAGGCAGCTGGTAGAAGCTTGAAAAGGCAACGAAACAGGTTCTCCTCTAGAGTCTCCAAAAGGAATGCAGCCCTGCCAATCCATTTTACTTTTAACCTCCTGACCTATAAGTATAAATGTGTGAGCCTGGGCACAGTGGCTCATGCCTGTAATCCCAGCACTTTGGGAGGCCGAGGTGGGTGAATCACATAGTCAGGTGTTCAAGGGCAGATCACTTGAGGTCAGGAGTTCGAGACCAGCCTGGCCAACATGGTGAAATCCTGTCACTACTAAAAATACCAAAATTAGCTGGGCGTGGTGGCACACACCTGTAATCACAGCTACTCAAGAGGCTGAGGCAGGAGAATCACTTGAAGCCAGGAGGCAGAGACTGCAGTGAACTGAGATTGTACCACTGTACTCCAGCCTGGGTGACAGAGCGAGACTTGGTCTCAAAAAAGAAAAACAAAAAAGAAAACAAACAAAAGAACAAATGTGTGGGTTTTTTTTTTTGTTTTGTTCTGTTTTTGTTTTTAATTTGAGACAGGGTCTGGGTCTGTTCCCTGGGCTGGAGTACAGCAGAGCCATCACAGCTCAATGCTGTGGGTAACCCCCAACATGGGCACGGAGGAAGGAGAGCTGTGCAAACTCCAGGCAAAATTAGTGTCTGAAGAATATCTTAGTTTGCAGTGTTATTACTCAGTTATTTCCTTTATATAATCCTTTATATATAATCATATATTAGTATATAGAATTAGTGCCTGAAGTATAACTTACTGCTTACATATATCTAGCTTATATAATCATATTTAGTACCACTCAGCCTAAATTTCTACCCACTACTTTGAGGAAAGTAACATTAGCAGTCAGAAATGTGAAGCTTTGTCCTGAACCAAAAGAAACTAACGCGAGATGAATGAGACAGAGTGCTTCTTCGGAAGACTCATGTCAACTATCCTTTGTGAGTTGAGGATTGGAACTCTCATGTCCTCATATTAAATGAAAGTGGGCTGGGCATGGTGGCTCATGCCTATAATACCAGCAATCTGGGAGGCAAAGTGGGAGGATCACTTGAGCTCAGGTGTTTGAGACGAGCTTGGGCAACACAGAAAGACCTCATCTCTATGAAAAAAACAACTAGCCAGTATAGTGGCACCTGTCTGTAGTCTCAGCTACTCAGAAGGCTGAAGTGGGAGGATCATTTGAGCCCAGGAGGTGGAGGCTGCAGTGATCCATCACTGCACCATTGTACTCCAGCCTGGGCAACAAAGTGAGACCCTGTCTCAAAAAAATAAGAATTAAAAATTTAAAAAAAACCTCCAGTCTGGAAGACAGAGCGAGACCTTGTCTCAAAACAAACAAACCAACAAACAGAAAAGCAAAATGAAAGTGAAATGCTGTTTCTGGGTTTCTGTGTATTGAGGAGAATGTTGGTTTTTGTTTTTTAACTAAGAGCAAAAAAGCAAATGTGGCATTAAAGCCGGAGGAAATCATTGCTTGCCTCTGAGCTATCCTATCCGTGGAATATGTTAGAATTTCTGGGGATCTGTGGCAGGGCAGAATTCCATCTGATTAAAATAGAATGGACAAGGCCAGCTGACATCTCAAAGTCCTGTCTGAGCAGCTGAGCTTCCAAAGACTAAATTGACTATTTTGGTTACAGTAACTTGATCTAGTCTTTTTAGCAATTGGAAGTCAATTGCTAAAAAGACTAGATCAAGTTACTGTATCCAAAATAGTTGGCTATTCCTAATTGGACTGTGATTAAGAAAAGGCCTCCTGCAGCTTTGCTCAGTTGGCAGGCAGATTATTTCCCATGATTCCAGCTTAGCACCAGTTAGAAAATTACAGGGGGGAGAAAAAGTCCCCAACAATAAGATTGCCAAGTACATCTGGAGTTTCCTTCTTGGTAACGGTTTTGATTTTTCACAACCTGACAGGGAATCTACCAGTTGTCCTTCGTCAGCTCCTTCCTTTCTGGCCCACCTGTCTCCCTACAGTTGTGGGGTTGTTAACTAGTAGGGCTATAAGGTTTCATTTCCATTAATCAAGCCCATCATAGAATAAATAGCCAACTGATTTATGGTTGCCTGGATCCTGATTAGAGTCTGGAAGATTCCTTTTTTTCCTTCTTTCTCCTTTTTTTAGGGGACCACAGGTTTTTTGTGATCTCTCTTAATAGCACAATAATCACTGTAGCAGAAACAGACTCCGTATAGCCTAGAAGACTGGTCTTTGTTTCGAGTCTGTTGCCAATAGGAGTTAAAAGAGTCTCTGGTCGTCTCAGCCATTCATCTCCCCCACCTGGAAAATGAGAGGCCTGTATAAGGCATCTCACAGGACTAGGATTTAATGAATATGGTTCTCTGGTAGACACTGCCTTTGGACCTCTGCAACTGTGGAGTGGGAGGAGCGTGGTTTCAGCATAAGAGAGTAGGGAGTGGGGAATGGAGTGCACAGCAGGGCACCAGAGAAATAAAACAAGGACAGTCAAGGAATGGAGGGGTACTGATGCTTCCTTCCATTTTAGTGACAATCGCCAGCGTGCTGAGGCCAAGGTGCCTTACTGCTCCAAGAAGCACTGCCCAGGATTTCTGAAGGACGTGGCAGCCTGCCCTTCCCTTCACCCACAGCAAGTCACACTTTACCCCTCCCCGACCTCCAGCAATGTCTCTAATATCCAGAAGAACCCACATATTTTACCAGCCAAACCAGGGTGTTCTGTTTCTAAATCAAATCATCACTGTCTTTTTACAACTTTCCATTGAATGATAGGTAAAAACTAAAACGTTTTTTTCTTTTTTTTTGGAGATGGAGTCTCTCTCTGTCACCCAGGCTAGAGTGCAGTGGTGCAATCTCAGCTCACTGCAACCTCTGCCTTCTGGGTTCAAGCGATTCTCCTGCCTCAGCTTCCTGAGTAGCTGGGACTATAGGCGCATGCCACCATGCCCAGCTAATTTTTTGTATTTTTAGTAGAGACAGGGTTTCACCATGTTAGCCAAGATGGTCTTGATCTCCTGACCTCGTGATCCGCCCGCCTCAGCCTCACAAAGTGCTGGGATTACAGGCGTGAGCCACTGCACCCGGCAACTAAAACTTTTAATAACTGTTTCTTTTATATTTGTAGATCCTGCTATTTCTCTATATAAAAATCTAACATAAGCTTAATTAGCACAAAATATATGAAATTGTATATATTTTTATTTCTTTTGTTGTTGTTGTTATTATTATTTTGAGACAGGCTCTCACTTTGTCACCCAGGCTGGAGTGCAGTGGCATGAACACAGCTCACTGCAGCCTCAGCCTCCCAGGCTCAAGCAGTCTTCCTACCTCAGCCTCTTGAGTAGCTGGGACTACAGGTACACACCACCATGCCCGACTTATTTTTGTATTTTTTGTGGAGACGGGGTTTTGCCATGTTGCCCAGGCTGGTCTCAAACTCCTGAGCTTTCACAAAGTGAGACTCTATCTTCAAAAGAAAAAAAAAAAAAAGAACATAAGAAAATCTTTCTAATAATTTCAGAGTCACTGGCTGATGGCATATCTGTGAATCTTCTCCTTGTCTAGTCTTCCGACATGTGGGATCATGTGCACGTGCTCATTACCTGGGGGAAGTGGGCCAGTTCTGTTATACGTAGAGATGGCTCCACATATGGCAATTCTTCCATGTTTCTTCATCTGGGAGATAACAGTGTTTGAAAACTCTCCACCTACCTAAACAGACAGGAAAAACAAAACCAAAGACAAAATGTTAAATAATGTAAATACTAGAAGATTCAGGAGAATCATTAAACCACAATCATTATTTTACAATACCTGTTTTAGCAGCAACAAAACTGATTGAATTAGCCAAACAGTGCAGAAGATTTCAGTTAAAAAAAGACATTAGAAATTGGCATTTTCGGCCAGGCACCTGTAATCCCAAGACTATGGAAGGCTGAGGGAGGTGGATCAACTGAGGTCAGGTGTTCGAGACCAGCCTGGCCAACATGGTAAAACCCCATCTCTACTAAAAATACAAAATTAGCCCGGTGTGATGGTGCATGCCCGCAATCCCAGCTACTCGGGAGGTTGAGGCAGGAGAATCACTTGAATCCGGGAGGTAGAGGTTTCAGTGAGCTGAGATCACAGCACTGCACTCCAGTCTGGGCAACAGAGTGAGACTCTCTCTCAAGAAAAAAAGAAAGAAAAATGAAAGAGGCATTTTCATTTGACTCTAAGAACATACCTTTTATAATTTATACATTTTACTTTGTTATATATTGAGGTTCTCCGATCAGTCCTATAACCTCATTGTCCTATAATTTAAAGATATGGAAAGGTATTCAAAAGGTGTATAAAGGACAAAGTTGGAGGACTGACACTTTTCAACTTCAGAACTTAATATAAAGCTAAATTAAGGTAGTGTGAGAATAGAAATCTAGATCAATGGAACTGAATCCTGAGTCCAAAAATGAACCCTTAAATTTATGATCAATTGGTTTTCTACAGAAGTGTTAGAGCAGTTCAATAGAGGAAAAATCGTCCTTTCAACAAATGTTGCAGAACAGCTAGATTTCCACATGGAAGATAATGCAATTGGGCCTCTTATACTACACACAAAAATTAAAATGCATCACAGACCTGAATATAAGAGCTAAAACTATAAAACTTTTAGAAGAAAACATAGGAATAAATCTTCATGACCCTGAGAAAGGAAAAGCCTTCTTAGACATGACACCAAAAGTTCAAGGAACAAAAGAAAAATAAATTGGGATTCGTCAAAATTTAAAACTTTTATGCTTCAAAGAATACCATCAAGAAAGTGAAAGCCTGCTTGGGCAACATAGTGAGACTCTATCTCTACAAAAAAAACTAAAAATTAGCTGGGTATGATGGTGCATGTCTGTGGTCCCAGCTACTTGGGAGGCTGAGGCAGGAGGATCGTTTGAACCTGGGAGGTCAAGGCTGCAGTGAGCTGTGATCACACACTGCGTTCCAGCCTGGGAGACAGAGTGAGACCTAGTCTCAAAGCAAAAACAAAAAGAAGAATGTTAAAGGCAATTCACTGAATAGGAGAAAATATTTTCAAGCCATATACAGTTGGTCCTCATTATTAGTGGATTTCATATTTGCATATTGTGAACTACTTGCTAAAATTTTATTTGTAACCTCAAACCAATACTCATTAAGCTTTCCCTGGTAACTTGCAGGTATGCATGGAGCAGTGAAAAAGATGCAGATGTTCTGTGAAGCTGAATAAGACCATGCTCTGCCTTCTTGTTTCAACTCTCATTCAGAGATGACCAGAGGATGGGGACGCTGCAGTGTAGTTCAAGAGGCTCTGGTTCTGGGAAGAGTTGGATGGGGTATGAATCCCAATTCTGGGGGTATTAGCTAGTGGGGAGGCCACAGGCAAGGTACTTAACACTTCTGAACTTCTTTTCCTCTTTTGTAAAATAAAAGCTCCTAGGATGAGTTGTTTTAAGGACTTAAGATTATAATCTATGTGAGATATGTACATACATTTACATATTTCCCCTAGAAGCAATGGTTCAGCCTTAGTGGCAAATTTATAGAACATAAATATTGCGAATAATGAAAATCCACTGAATTTGATAAAGGGACTTGTATCTGTAAGATGTAAAGAACTCTTGGCCAGGCGCGGTGGCTCATGGCTGTAATCCCAAAACTTTGGGAGACAGGCAATCATCTGAGGTCAAGAGTTTGAGACCAGCTTGGCCAACATGGTGAAACTCTGTCTCTGCTAAAAATACAAATATTAGCTGGGTGTGGTGGCACACACCTATAATCCCAACTACTTGAGAGTCTGAGGCAGGAGAATTGCTTGAACCCAGGAAGTGGAGGTTGCAATGAGCTGAGATTGCACCAGTGCACTCCATGCCTGGGTAACAGAGCAAAAAACGTTGTCAAACAAACAAAAAAACAACAAAACAACAACAACAACAAACTCTTACAACTTCACAAATAACCTAATTGAAAAAAAATGGGCAAAGATTTTGAACAGACAGAAAGAAGATATACAAATGGCAAATACATACATTGAAAGATCCTCAATATTGTTAGCCATAGGGAAATGCAAGTCAAAATCAAGTCACAATGAAATATCACTTCACACTCACTAGGATGGTTATAATAAAAAAGACGGACAATAGCAAGTGTTGGTGAGTATGTGGAGAAATTGGAACGCTCATACACTGCTTGCGGGAATGTAAGTAGTGTAGCCACTTTGCAGAACAGTTTGACAGCTCCTCAAAATGTTAAACATGAAGTTATCATATGACCCAGCAGTTCTACTCATAGGTATATACTTAAGAGAAATCAAAATGTCCATACAAAAACCTCTGCATGAATGTTCATAGTAATATTATACATAGTAGCCAGAAAGTATAAACTAATAACCATCAGGCTGGGTGTGGTGGCTCACACCTGTAATCCCAGCACTTTGGGAGGCTGAGGTGGGAGGATCGCTTGAGCCCAGGAGTTCCAGACCAGTCTGGGAAACATGGTGAAACCCGTCTCTACTAAAAATATAAAAATTAGTCGGGTGTGGTGGCACATGCCTGTAGTCCCAACTACTTGGAAGGCTGAGGTGGACGGATCGCTTGAGCCAGGGAGGTCGAGGCTGCAGTGAGCCGTGATTGTACCACTGCACTCCAGCCTAGGTGACAGAGTGACACCTTGTCTCAAAAAACAAAAAAAGGAATAAAGCACCAATAAATTCTACAACATGAATGAAACTTGAAAACATTTTTCTAAGTGAAAGAAGCCAGTCATAAAAGACCACTTTTAGTGGGGGAGGAGGGTGGGTAATGGAGAGTGGCTGCTAATGAGTAGTATTTCTTTTGGGCTGATGAAAATATTCCTAAACTGGTTGCACAATTTTGCCAATATAGTAAAAAAACATTGACTTCTACACGTTAAATGAGTGAATTACATGGTGCATGAATAATATCTCAAAAAAGCTGCTTTTTAAAAAAGGCATATATACTTTTTCATGTATCCCAGATGGAAACTCTAGAAATATATTCCCTATATCAGCGGTCCCAAACCTTTTTGGCACCAGGGACCAGTTTCACTGGAAGACAATTTTTCCACTGACTGTGGGGGGGATAGTTTCCGGGATGATTCAAGTACACTGGGTTTATTATGCACTTTATTTCTATTACTATTACAATGTAATATATAATGAAATAATTGTACAACTCACCATAACGTAGAACCAGTGGGTGAGTTTCCTGCAACTAGATAGTCCCAGCTGGGGGTGATGGGAGACAGTGACAGATCATCGGGCATTAGATCCCCATAAGGAACGCACAACCTAGATCCCTCACATGCATAGTTCACAGCAGGGTTTGCGTTCCTGTGAGAATCTATTCCCACCGCTGATCTCACAGGAGGCGGAGCTCAGGCAGTAATGGGAGCAATGGGGAGGGGATGTAAATACAGATGAAGCTTTGCTTGCTCACCTGCCCCTCACCTCCTGCTGTGCAGCCCAGTTCCTGGTAGGCTATGGACACCTAACAGTCTATGGTCCAGGATAGGAGACTCCTGCCTTACATGGTCCTTCATTAATAAATCAGATGTTAAGTCCAGTTTGTACTTACATTATCGAAATAACAATCGTAACCATCAGGAGAGGCTTTCTTCAAGGCTTCTTCTAAAGACTCTACTGTCTTGTAGTTAAAGACAACATCAAATCCAAGCTCTTGAAGGTAGGCAACCTTTTCATCAGACCCTACTGCTCCAACAACTTTGCAGCCCTAAATAGAAAAAGAAAATGGAAACCATTAATAAGCCACAAGCATGGACCAACACTACTTTCCTGGCTAGTATGCCTAGGTTCCCTAAGAACACTCTCTTAGGCACTGAGCCACGTATATAAGGAATACCATAATGGCCCAACGGATCCCACAGGTGAAATTAGTCCCTGGACCTCCTACAATCCAGCTTCAGCTTGCTTCTGACCACCCAGCAGGTCCCTTCTGCATTCATTTGGTTCACAGTTCCATCAGCTGATTTAACAATCTATTCGTTTGACTTCCTTGGTTCTTTGTTTCTGGGCTTCTCTTCCTTGCAATGCAGTGTATGCTATCTGTTGGTACAGTGGTTCTTCAGACTATTATTTTATCTCAGCTCTGTGACTCCCATATCGCAGACAGCCCTCCTGGTAACTGCCACTTTCCTTTTTTTGATTTTTTAAATGTTTATTTATTTATTTTTTTTTTTTTTGAGACATGGCCTCACTCTGTTGCCCAGGCTGGAGTACAGTGGCATGAACATGGCTCACTGCTGCCTTGACCTCTAAGCTAAAGTGGTCCTCCTGCCTCGGCCTCCTAAAGTGCCGGGAGTACTGACATGAGCCACTGCACTAGGCCCTCTTTATCCTTTGATTTAGTCCAAAGCACCAGACTAGACGCTGGCTAATCACAGAGGAGCTGGGAAGCACTCTGAAAAGCACTTTCAGGATGAGACTACAGATTATATTGGTCCATAGAAATGAGCTTTTCAAAAAGCTCCCTTATACTCCAACTGTATCATGAAGACCAGAATATGTGCCACTGTATATTTTCAATTGAGGAAAACCCCCAATTAGATTTACATGAATCTCTGTACAAATAGTACAGCCATAAACTTTCCATTCCTTCATGATTCCAGAAAAAACTATTGCAAGAGAGCCATCCTTGGTCCTTTTTCTAAGACTATAGACTGTTATAGGATGATCTCTTTCACTTTTATGACCTCCTTCATGCAGATAATTAATTAATCTATTAACTTTATCTATTAATTCTAGCTGACTTTTCTCCCCTGAGAGTATTTCCAAACAGTATTTCCAACAATAGATGTCCTCACACTTGGATGGCCTGCAGGTCCCTCGTAATTAGTGTGTCCAAAAGGGAATATACTTTTTTCCTTGCTTCTTGCTTGTTTCTTTTCTGTCCTCTTGTAGAAAGTGATACTACTCAGTTATCCAAACCTGAAACATGGCTCAAGAGAGGCTTTCCTTTGTCTTATGATCTATATCCAATCATCAGGTTTTCTTCCTCTTTTTAAACCAAACACCCTTAAAAGCTGACTCTGACTTCCAATCTCTGTTGATGCACCAAGATTTTCATTTGAATTATTATAAGAGCCTCCTAAGTGGACTTCTTGTCTCCAGTATGGTGTCCCTAGGAACTATTCTCCTACCTAGGCCTAAGCGATGGTTCTAAAGAGCAGAACCAATCATGTTACTTCTTTAAGGATTGAGTATAAATTCCTTAGCATGGCGGTCTCCAGTGGAATTTCTACAGGGAAGAGTAGATATTTTTAAAGATGTGTTCATACCATTTCGCTTCTCAGTGACATTCAAAAGGATACTGCATTAATTAACAAGTGCAGATTACTGGGAAAGGAAGCAATCCCAGAATATGATGATCCTCAGCTATGAAAAACTTAATTGCTAATCTAGAAACTGATGCTGCTGAAAGTCATGTAATTCAGTTGGAGGACTAGATCAAGAAAGTACAGAATTCAGAGGAAGAAGTACAATAGATGTAAATATGAGAGCAAAGATAGAATATGAGAAGAATAGTCCTAAGGGAAACAGAATAAATACATACCATTCCTCATGAAGAAAACAGAGTAGATGAAAAACACAGTAATTAAACAGAAGAAGAAAACTATTCTTCATCTGAAGAAAAACGTTGGTTTTCAGATTATAATGGCTAACTAAGTTCCAGACAGAATTAAACAAAGACAGAAACAGACATTTCCTGGTGACATTTCTAAATTCAGAGAATAACAAGAAATACTTATAAGCACCTAAAAGAAAAGTCTAATTATCTACAAAGGAAAGAATCAGATCGGCTTTGAATGTCTCATCTGCAACGCTAAATAGAAATTGAAAAAGTAGAGCAATTTTACAGTGCTCTGAGGTAAAGGGATTGGGTCCTCTGAATTTTTTTTTTAATTTAGAGACAAGGTCTCACAACATTGCCCAGACTGGTCTTGAATTCCTGAGCTCAAAGGAACCTCTTGCCTCAGCCAGAATTCTGAGAAGCTAGGATTATAGGCACACTCCACTGCGCCTGGCAGGTCTTTTGAACTCTATACCAATCAAAATTAAAAGGCATTTTCAGATGTCATAACCAAAAAGTTTTAATAAAAATATGATCTTTACTATTTATTAGATTATTGAATAAAAATTAAGATGTGGGGGTAGAATATGGGGAAAATATACATTAGAAATTCATATACATATATATATGTTTATTTTTTGTATATAAAATATGTATACAAATAGGATATAAATAAAACAAATTTTAAATAATTGGTAAAAAGGTAAACGCTAGCAGAATGTAAATAAAATTTAGGTTCTAAGTAATGAGAGGAAAAAGAACAAAGAAAATAACACAGAAAGAAATAATAAATGGAAAACAAAGTAAGATAATATAAATATAAACAAACATTCCAATTATGACAATTAATATGAGTGGCTTAAATTTATTACAACACTGAGACTTTCAGATGGGGTAAAAATAAAATGCAAATAGCTGCATTTTACAGAAACACACATAAAATTGACAGAAAAGTTGAATATAAAAGAATAGGTTTAAGGGTAAGTCCTATCAAACTGATGGGATAAAAGCCCCTTGTGGTTTTAATAAGATATTTGAAATTGGAGTATTAGAAATAATCCTAAATCATTTTGTAATTTTAGCATAATCCAAGCCTAGCTAAATTCCAGAACAAAAAGTAAACTTTAAACCAAAGTCACTTGTGAATATAGATACAAAATTTCTATTTTAAATGTTATCAAGTGAATTCCAAAGGTATAAACCCATAATATACCATACATAGGTAAAGCTTATTCTGAAATTGTTAGAATGGTTTGACATTGGAAAACTAATGTAATTCATTCACTGAAAAGTTAACCCGATAAATGCTGGAATGGCATTTAATAAAATTTGATATCTATTCCTTTTTATTTACTTACTTAAACAAATTATTTTACAACTTCTATGGTAGCCTTGTATTTGTATTCCAAGCTCCTATTAACACTGGAGACCAGTTCAAACCCTTGGCTGTTGGTTATAGCCCTGTAGTCATCTGTATTCCACCTAACTTGTCCCCTTGGACCTAGGTCCTGAATCCTGTATCCCAGCCTTGGGCAAAGGATCAGTCAAGCCAGATCACCTTGGAACATTCCCACTATGTAATAACAAATCCCTACTGTATCTGAGTTGTCGCCTGCTATATATACCCATCATCAGAATGGATCTCTTGAGCAGACATCTGCCTAAATCAGAGTCAATGTTTCCATGTCCTGGGTACTTCCCAGGAGTTAGTTCCCAAGCCATGGCCCCACTGCTCTGGGGTGAATGTCCATTTCTTTCTAGTACAACAGCCTTTGCAGTGGGGCCATGTGGGTGATGAGTCTTAGTTGGCTGACCTCAAGTCCCTTCTTCTATTGCTAAGGACATTAATGAAGAAATAAGATTAAGCTGCAGCCATAGAATGTCCAGTAAAAAATATGAAAATGATTAATACTGATAAACTCACTACTCTAGACAGAGGCCATTTCTGACTTGATTACGTGCAATATTATCAAATAACAATGTTCTAACAATATTAACATTGAATGTAAACAGCCTAAACGCCCCAATCAAAAGATACAGACTGGCAAACTGGAGAAAAAGTCAAGACCCATTGGTGTGCTGTATTCAAGAAACCCATCTCACATACAAAGACACACATAGACTCAAAATAAAGGGATGGAAGAAGATTTACAAAGCAAATGGAGAACAAAAAAAAGCAGGGGCTGCAATCCTAGTCTCTGATAAAACGAACTTCAAATGAACAAAGTTCAAAAGAGACAAAGAAGGACGTTACATAATGGTAAAAGGATCAATCCAACAAGAAGAGCTAACTATCCTAAATATATACGCGCCCAACACAGGAGCACCCAGATACATAAAGCAAGTTCTTAATGACCTAAAAGGAGATTTAGACTCCCACACAATAATAGTGGGAGACTTCAACCCTCCACTGTCAATATTAGGCACATCAACGAGACAGAAAATTAACAAGGACATCCAGGACTTGAATGCAGAGCTGGACCGAGCTGACCTAATAGACATATACAGAACGCTCCACCCCAAATCCACAGAATATACATTCTTCTCAGCACCACATCGTACTTACTCTAAAACTGACCACATAATTGGAAGTAAATCACTCCTCAGCAAATGCAAAAGAATGAAAATCATAACAGTCTATCAGACCACAGCGCAATCAGATTAGAACTCAGGATTAAGAAACTCACTCAAATCTGCACAACTACTTGGAAACTGAACAACTTGCTTCTGAGTGTCGACTGGATCAACAATGAAATGAAGGCAGAAATAAAGATGTTCTTTGAAACCAATCAATCAGAATGAATACACAACTTACCAGGATCTCTGGGACACATTTAAAGCAGTGTCAAGAGGGAAATTTATAGCAATAAATGCCCACATGAGAAACAAGGAAAGATCTAAAATCAACACCCTATCATCAAAATGGAAAGAGCTAGAGGAGCAAGATTAAAAAAACTCAAAAGCTAGCAGAAGACAAGAAATAACTAAGATCAGAGTCAAACTGAAGGAGACAGACACAAAAAACCCTTCAAAAAAATCAATAAAGCCAGGAGCTGGTTTTTGAAAAGATCAACAAAATAGACCGCTAACCTGACTAATAAAAAAGAAAAGAGACAAGAATCAAATAGATGCAATAAAAAAAGATAAAGCGGTTATCACCACTGATTCCACAGAAATACAAACTACCATCAGAGATTACTACAAACAACTCTATGCACACAAACCAGTAAATCTAGAAGAAATGGATAAATTCCTGGACACTTGTACTCTACCAAGACTAAAGCAGGAGGAAGCTGAAACCCTGAATAGACCAATAACAAGGGCTGAAGTTGAGGCAGGAATTAACAGCCTACCAACAAAAAAGTCCAGGTCCAGATGGGTTCACAGCTGAATTCTACCAGACGTACAAAGAGGAGCTGGTACCATTCCTTCTGAAACTATACCAAACAATACAAAAAGATGGAATCCTCCCTAACTCATTTTATGAGACCAACATCATCCTGATACCAAAATCAGGGAGAGACTCAGTGAAAAAAGAAAACTTCAGGTCAATATCCATAATGAATATAGATGCAAAAATCTTCAATAAAATACTGGCAAACCAAATGCAACAGCACATCAAAAAGCTTATTCATCACAATCAAGAAGGCTTCGTCCTGGGGATGCAAGGCTGGTTCAACATACTCAAGTCCACAAACATAATCCATCACATAAACAGAACCAAAGACAAAAACCACATGATTATCTCAATAGATGCAGAGAAGGCCTTCGACAAAATTCAACAGCCCTTCATGCTAAAAACTCTCAATAAACTACATATCGATGGAATGTATCATAAAATAATAAAAGCTATTTATGACAAACCCACAGCCAATATCATACTGTATGGGCAAAAGCTGGAAGCATTCCCTTTGAAATCAGGCACTGGACAAAGATGCCCTCTCTCACCACTCTTATTCAATACAGTATTGGAAGTTCTAGCCAGAGCAATCAGGCAAGAAAAAGAAATAAAGGGTATTCAATTAGGAAAAGAGGAAGCCAAATTGTCTCTATTTGCAGATGACATGATTGTATATTTAGAAGACTCCATCGTCTCAGCCCGAAATCTCCTCAAACTGATAAGCAACTTCAGCAAAGTCTCAGGATATAAAATCAATATGCAGAAATCACAAGCATTCCTATATACCAATAACAAACAAACAGAGAGCCAAATCAAGAGTGAACTCCCATTCACAATTGCTACAAAGAGAATAAAATACCTAGGAATACAACTAACAAGGAAAGTAAAGGACCTCTTCAAGGAGAACTACAAACCACTGCTCAACGAAATAAGAGGACACAAACAGATGGAAAAACATTCCATGCTCATGGTTAGGAAGAATCAATATTGTGAAAATGGCCATTCTGCCCAAAGTAATTTATAGATTCAACACTATCCCCATCAAGCTACCAATGACCTTCTTCACAGAACTGGAAAAAACCACGTTAAACTTCATATGGAACCACAAGAGAGCCCACATAGCAAAGACAATCCTAAACAAAAAAACAAAGCTGGAGGCATCACACTGCTGGACTTCAAACTATACAAGGCTACAGTAATCAAAACAGCATAGTACTGGTACCAAAACAGAGACATAGACCAATGGAACAGAACAGAGGCCTTGGAGGCAACACCACACAACTACAACCATCTGATCTTTGACAAACCTGACAAAAACAAGCAATGGGGAAAGGACTCCATGTTTAATAAATGGTGTTGGGAAAACTGGCTAGCAATGTGCAGAAAGCAGAAACTGGACCCCTTCCTATCACCTTACACTAAAATTAACTCCAGATGGATTAAAGATTTAAACATAAAATCTAACACCATAAAAACTCTAGAAGAGAACGTAGGCAAAACCATCCAGGACACAGGCATAGGCAAGGACTTCATGACTAAAACACCAAAAGCAATGGCAACAAAAGCCAAGATAGACAAATGGGATCTAATTAAACTACAGAGCTTCTGTACAGCAAAAGAAACAATCATTAGAGGGAACCAGCAACCAACAGAATGGGAAAAAAAATTTTGCAATCTACCCATCTGACAAAGGGCTAATATCCAGAATCTACAAAGAACTAAAACAGCTAAATAAGATAAAAACAAACCCATTCAAAAGTGGGTAAAGGATACGAACAGACACTTCTCAAAAGAAGATATATATGAGGCCGACAAACATATGAAAAAATGCTCATCATCAATGATCATTAGAGAAATGCAAATCAAAACCACATTGAGTTATCATCTCACAACAGTTAGAATGGCGATCATTAAAAAATCTGGAGACAACAGATGCTGAAGAGGATGTGGAGAAATAGGAACACTTTTACACTGTTGGTGGGAGTGTAAATTAGTTCAACCATTGTGGAAGATAGTGTGGTGATTCCTCAAGGATCTAGAAATAGAAATTCCATTTGACCCAGCAATCCCATTACTGGGTATATACCCAAAGGACTATAAATCATTCTATTATAAAGACACATGCACATGTATATTTACTGCGGCCCTGTGTACAATAGCAAAGACCAGGAACCAACCCAAATGCCCATCAATGATAGCCTGGACAAAGAAAATATGGCACATATACACCATGGAATACTATGCAGCCATAAAAAACGATGAGTTCGTGTCCTTTGTAGGGACTTGGATGAATCTGGAAACCATCATTCTCAGCAAACTGACATAAGAACAGAAAACCAAACACTGCATGTTCTCACTCATAGGTGAGTGTTGAACAATGAGAACACGTGAACTCAGGGAGAGGAGCATCACATACTGGGGGCGGTTGGGGGAGGCTAGGGGAGGGACAGCGGGGGTGGAAAAGTGGGGGAGGGACAACATGGGGAGAAATGCCGGATATAGATGAAGGGGGAATAGAGGCAGCAAAACACCTGGTTATGTATGCACCTATGCAACAACCCTGGATGACCTGCACGTGTACCCCAGAACCTAAAGTAAAATAAAAAAATTAAAAAAACAATGTTCAGCTTATCTTTGCTATAGCTTTCCCCATTCCTCCAATTTCTCAATCTCCAACTTCTAAACAAGACCACTAGATGACAAACTCTCTGAGGCCAAGGAAGATCTGCTGTGTTCACTGTTGCATTCTCAGTGGGTCTTGAATAAAGGCTTGTTACTGGAGAAAGGCACTTACCTTGAGCTTTGCAATCTGCCCCACAACAGAGCCCACAGCTCCAGATGCTGCATTAACCATCACTGTTTCTCCACCCTTCACACCACAGATGTCAAGTAGGCCAAAGTAGGCAGTCAGGCTAAGGGAAGAAAATTAAGGATCTGTGAATAGAGTTGTTTCTTTCCCCTATAACTAATTTATATATATCTTGAAGGCCTTCTCAATAGCCCAGTGCCATGGGTCCAAGTAAAAGATAAAAATATAGGTGATAAATATTACCAGCCACTGTTGGTTTACTTCCTGCATCTCTACTTTCAGACAGCAATAAAGATGATGTGAACTATGGAGGGAAGGGGAGAGTTGGCTAGAAAGGGGCTGTACCCTGTCCATTCACCGGCCAAATTTCAGGGGCAAAAGACAGATCGTCTTCCTCAAACTTTGGGGACTCAAGAAGAGAGAGCTATGCCTCATTCCTATATAAGTGCTAGGGAGATGATGAACTTCATGGGAAAAGCCCCCATGTTATCATGGTGACATACCCACAGAATAGCTAGAATGCTATGATATTAGGCATGTGAGGGTCACAGACAGCATCTGGAGTTTTCCATGGCTCCAAAGTGGTATGGAAGACCTTCTGGAATTTCCCCATATTACCCCAAGTGAGATGTCAAAGTTGGCTTGCAGGAAAAGAGCTACTGGACCTACCAAGATGCAGCACAGGCAGTATTGATGGGGACTGGGTGAAGACACCACCACATCTCATTGGATTGCCAATGTGGAAGGTGATATGAGTGAAGACTTTCTTCACAACCAAAGTTTCCTCATGTCTCCCTTCATCTCTCCTCCCCTACACCTGGCTCACAGTCCAGAGGGAATGATGGACAGACAGGATAACAAAGAGAGAGAAAGAGCTCTCATCCATAGAGGGTGAAGGGCAGGCAGGAAAGACCAAGAAGTGCTGGAATTGTTTAGTGTCCACTAGTTGGATGTAAGAAGGTATTACGCATCCTCTACTTTCACAATGGTGTCCTTGGCAGTGGCAATTTTGAGGAGTTCAAATTTTGAGTGAAATATAAATTTGGGGGTGCATAAGAGTTGTTTTTGTTTAGAGGCCGATAAATGGTAATATCATTACCATTGGTAATACCATTATCAATATATTACCATTTCATTCTTTAGAAGACCTTCAAGTGTAAAAAAGTAACATGTAAAATATATTCTCTTAACAAATTTCAAGTATATAGGCCGGGCAAAATGGCTCATGCCTGTAATTCCACTACGTTGGGAGGCTGTGGCAGGCAGATCTCTTGAGGTCAGGAATTCAAGACCAGCCTGGCCAACATGGTAAAACCCTGTCGCTACTAAAAATACAAAAATCACCCAGGCACGATGGTGCATGCCTGCAATCCCAGCTACACAGGAGGCTGAGGCAGGAGAATTGCATGAACCTGGGAGGTGGAGGTTGCAGTGATCTGAGATCACACCACTGCACTCCATCCTGGGCAAGAGAGCAAGACTCCGTCTCAAAAACAAAAAAACAAAAAACAAACCCCCCACAAATTTCAAGTATATAATATGTTATTATTAATATTAACTATAGTCACCATGTTGTACAATAGAGAACTTATTCCTTTGTCTAACTAAAATTTTGTATCCTTTGGCCAACATCTCCCCCAACCTTTCAGCCTCTCGCCCCTGGTAAACATCATTCTACTCTTTTATTCTATGAGTTCAACTTTTTTAGATTCCACATTTAAGTGACATCGTATGATATTTGCCTTTCTGTGTCTGGCTTATTTCATTTAACATAGTCCTCCAATGTTGTCACAAATGACAAGATTTTCTTCTTTTTTAAGGCTGAATAGTATTCTACTGTGTATATAGACCTCATTTTCTTTATCCATTCACCCACTGATGGACAACAGGTTGATCTTCCTTCTTAGTCCTGCCATCTTCTCTAATCAGTCCCTGAGCCTATAATGCATCAAATTATCTTCCTGTTGACCAAGTTCTGAACAAACCATTTTGGAAAACCAGAGTGTCAGACATTCAAACAAACGAAATATATCCACGAAACTCACCCTGTCATGCCAACTGTCCCCAGAGTCAAAGATAGTGGTATTGTGTCCGGCCACTCTGTTAGCAGCTTTTCCAGATCTTTCCCATCAGAAATGGAGTGCGTTGTCCAGCCTGAAGAAGCCAGTACAACAGTCCCTGTTGGTAAGTCTGCATTTTTACTTTCCACAATCCTGAAAGATAAAGCACATTAAGGTATGTGATATGTCTTCCCTTTCAGAGGAGTCGGGATGCTGTGGGGTTAGTGTTGACAAAAGGGCATGAGGTTGACATTCCATGATTGATAGTCTACCTCCCCTTCCATCTTAATTCTTAGCCATTGGCATAGGAGTCATCAGAGAACTCAAAAGTGGACCAGTCACTTGAGGAGTGGCTCTTGTGGTGAGGAGTGCCTGTTCTCACCCACTTCTCTTCCTTTTTTTCTTCCTTTTTTATTTTTTGAGACAGAGTCTTGCTCTATCACCCAGGCTAGAGTGCAGTGGCGAAATCTCAGTTCACTGCAACCTCCACCTTCCGGGTTCAAGCGATTCTCCTGCCTCAGCCTCCCAGCTAGCTGGGATTACAGGCGCCCACCACCGCACCTGGCTAATTTTTGTATTTTCAGTAGAGACAGAGGTTCACCATCTTGGCCAGGCTGGTCTTGAACTCCTGACCTCGTGATCCACCTGCCTTCGCCTCCCAAAGTGCTGGGATTACAGGCATGAGCCACTGCACCGATGCTGCTCTTCCTTTTAAGCAAGAGTTCTCTGTCTTCTGGCTCAAGGTGACCTGGACACTAGCCTTCTCTTCTTTAGGAGCCGCTCTCTTTCCCTTAGCCTTCTTCTCTCCTGAATCTTTGAGATTCTCCTCTCTACTGTCCCTTTCACTCAGGGTATAGGCATGCTCAACTCTGCCATTTTATAATCCCATCCCTCCCCTATCTCCTTGTTCCTTCATCATCCTTTTTCAGCCAAACCTCTTCACTTCCCACACGTGCAACCTGCCTCACACACCTACTACTCCACTAAGGTCACAACAACCTCCTGAGTGCAAAATCCAGTGAAAATTCCTTAATCATTGTCTGATTTTACTTTTCCACTCTATTAACACAGGGGCACTCGGAGTCTTCCCCCATTGGTTACTAGGATACCGATCTCTCCTGGCTTTTTACCTCCTCCTCTAAGCTGTACCCTTTCTGTGTCATTTATTGATTCCCTTTCCTTCATCCAACTCTTTATCATTTTTTTTTTTTTTTGAGACAGAGTTTCATTCTTGTTGCCCAGGCTGGAGTGCAATGGTGTGATTTCGGCTCACCACAACCTCTGCCTCCTGGGTTCAAGTGATTCTCCTGCCTCAGCATCCTGAGTAGCTGGGATTACAGGCATGCGCCACCACGCCCGGCTAATTTTTTGTATTTTTAGTAGAGACGAGGTTTCTCCGTGTTGGTCAGGCTGGTCTCGAACTCCCGACCTCAGGATTTGTTGGCCTCAGCCTCCCAGAGTGCTGGGATTACAGGTGTGAGCCACTGCGCCCGGCCTCAACTGTTTATCATTCTTTACCATCTTTCCTCCCTAGATCAAAAGTTATATAACACATATTTATTCTAGAAATTTTTAAACATATAAAATAAAAACATCAGTTCTAATCTCATAGCACAAAGACAACTGCTAATACTTGGCAATCTTAATGGTATATTTAAAAATATGTATTATACATATTTACATAATTGAAGTAATTTTACATGTTTTGTAACCTATAATTTATCTGTCAACATTCCGCTGGTCTATATGATTTATATCTTTTCCATGTTAGTAAGAATCCTTCAAAAACTGTAATGAATTTAATTATGCCCCATTATTAGAATACTTTCAGCATTTTTCGTTTTTAAAAATTTTTTTCCTTTTTTTCTCTGAGTCTGCTTGCTAGGAAATATATTTTAATTATTTATAAACATGATTATTATTTCCTTTTTTTTTTTTTTGAGACATGGTCTCCCTTTGTCACTCAGGCTGGAGTGTAGTGGTGCGATCATGGCTCACTGCAGCCTCAACCTCCTGAGCTCAAGTGATCCTCCCACCTCAGCCTCCTGAGTAGCTGGGACAGATAGCTGGGACCACAGTAACACACCACCATGTCCATCCAATTTTTGGGATTTTTTTTTTTTTTGAGACAAGAGTTTTGATCTGTTGCCCAGTCTAGAATGCAATGGCATGATCTTGGCTCACTGCAACCTCTGCCTCCCGGGTTCAAGCTATTCTCATGCCTCAGCATCCTGAGTAGCTGGGATTATAGGTGTGTACCACCACACCAGCTAATTTTTGTATTTTTAGTAGAGATGGGGTTTCACCATGTTGCCCAGGCTAGTCTTGAACTCCTGATCTCAGGTGATCCACCCACCTCAGCCTCCCAAAGTACTGAGATTATAGGTGTGAGCCACTGCGCCCAGCATTTTTTATATTTTTTGTAGAGACAAGGTTTACCATGTTGCCCAGGGTGGTCTCAAACTCCTAGATTCACCCACCTCAGCCTCCTGAAGTGCGGGGATTACAGGAATGAACCACTGCGCCTGGCTGAACATTGTTTCCTTAGTCAGGATTTCTATAAATGATATTACTAGGTCAAAGAGTATTAAAACATTGGTAACTCTTGCTGCATATTGCCAAATTCCCTTCCAGAAGGTTGTGGCAACTTCCATTGCCACCATGAATATATGAGTGTATCATCTCCATCACTGAGTATTATATTTTAAAAAATAGTTTGCCAATCCAGCAAATACAAATAGATGTTCATTTCTTTAATTATTAGCAAGAAATGTATAAGACTTACATGAAGAAAACTGTTAATGCAATACAAGACAAAATGGATAAATGGAGAAGCATACCTTGTGTTTGGAGAGAGAAATTGTAAAGATGTCAGTTTCCTCTAAATAAATCTGTAAGGTCATTGAAATCCCTATAAAGATCCACACAAGATTTCAACAAATGCTATTATAATAACTGGCTAGTCACTGAGACATAAAATTTAAAAAAATAGAAAATGAGATGTTTGGGTTTTTTTAGAGACAGGGTTTCACAATGTTTCCCAGGCTGGTCTCAAACTCCTGAGCTCAAACAATCCATCCATGTTGGCCTCCCAAAGTGTTAGGATTACAGGTGTGAGCCACTGCACCTGGCCTCACTCTTTATTCCAATATAAAAACTAAATGACTCAAAAATTTTATTGTAAAAAATTAAACTGTAAAATACAGAAAACAGGAATAATCTTTTTTTTTTTTTGAGATGGAGTCTCACTCTGTTGCCAGACTGGAGTGCAATGGCATGATCTTGGCTCACTGCAACCTCCATCTCCTGGGTTCAAGCGATTCTCCAGCCTCAGCCTCCCGAGCAGCTGGGATTACAGGCATCCACCACTGCGCCCAGCTCATTTTTGTATTTTTCATAGAGACAGGGTTTCACCATGTTGGCTGGGCTGGTCTTGAACTTCTGACCTCAGGTGATCCACGCCTCGGCCTCCCAAAGTGCTGGGATTACAGGCGTGAGCCACCGTACCCAGGATGAATAAATGTTTTAGTAATTATGGAGTGGGGAATGCCTTTCTAAGCATGAGAGGAAACTAACAGACCATAATTATAAATCTTTATAATTGTATCACATAAAATGTTAAACTATAATTGGACACAGAAGAAAGATCAACCAAGGCCCAAACATTTGCAACACTAATATCCTGAACGTACAAGCAGCTTTTACAACTCAATATAACAAATGAGAAGACCTAAAGGAAAAGGGAAAAGGATATAAGCAGATAATCCACAGAAGAAAATTGAGAATTAACTTACAAAAAGAAGGTCAACATCCTAATAATAAAAGAAATGCAAACTAAACTAAGCATAAAGCATCAACATATTCATCTCATGTTGTCAACACTGATGGTGAACAGTATAAGGGAAACAGGTTAATACTGTTGATAGGGAGTAAACACTAACACAATTTTTTTGTTGTTGTTTTTGAAACAAAGTCTTGCTCTATTGCTCAGGCTGGAGTGCAGAGGCATGATAGCTCATTGCAACCCCACCTCCTGGATTCAAGCGATTCTCATGCCTCAGGCTCCTGAATAGCTGGGATTACAGGTGCCCACTACCACATCTGACTAATTGTTTTATTTTTAGTAGAGATGGGATTTTGCCATGTTGGCCAGGCTGGTCTCAAACTCCTGACCTCAAGTGATCCTCCTGTCTCAGCCTCCCAAAGTGCTGGGATTACAGGCATGAGCCACTGTGTCTGGCCTTTATATAATTTTTTTGAAGAACAATTTGTCATCACCTTTTCAGATTAAAAATAGACATCTCTTTGGGTCTAGAATTACACTTCTGGGAATTTAATGTAAAGCAATACTCATCCAAGAGGGAAAAGAATACACAGATACACACGTACAGATACATACATGCTCCTGGAAGAATTATTTGTCGTAGAAAAAACTGAAAACAGTTGTTATCAGTAGCAGACTAGTTTAATGGTGGAACAGAATAAAATAATTTGCAGCTATTAAAAGGTAGGTGGTATATTTATATACTGTCAGTGAAAGATATCCTTAACCTATTAAGTGATAGAAAGTAGTTTTCTAAAGGGCATTTAATTCCATTTAAAATTTATATATAAAAGTATGTGCACCGAACAATTTTGTTTTTGAGATGGAGCCGTGCTTTGTCATCCAGGCTAGAGTGCAGTGGTGCAATCTTGGCTCACTGCTACCTCCGCCTCCCAGGTTCAAGTGATTTTCCTGCCTCAGCCTCCCGAGTAGCTGGGATTATAGGTATGCACCACCATGCCCAGCTAATTTTTGTATTTTTAGTAGAGACAGGGTTTCACCATGTTGGGAAGTCTGGTCTTGAATTCCTGACCTCAAGTGATCAGCCCACCTCAGCCTCCAAACGTGCTGGGATCACAGGTGTGAGCCACTGTGCCCGGCCCACAATTTTTGAAAATTAACCATAGTTGTTTTTTTTTTTTTTTTTTGAGACGGAGTCTTGCTCTGTCACCCAGGCTGGAGTGCAGTGGCGCGATTGCAGCTCACTGGAACTTCTGCCTCCCGGGTTTAAGCAATTCTCTACCCCAGCCTCCCGAGCAGCTGAGATTACAGGTACGTACCACCATGCCGGCTAGTTTTTTATATTTTTAGTAGAGACAGGGTTTCACCATGCTTGGCCAAGCTGGTCTCGAACCCCTAACCTTGTGATCCACCTGCCTTGGCCTCCCCATAGTTGTCTTTATGGTTCAGATGATGGGGGACCTTTCAGTTTCCAAGATAAAAATTTTTGTTTTATTTGAATTTTTACAATAATTATGACCTGGATGAATACTTTTTATTTATTCGTTTATTTTTATTATTTTTAGTAATTAAAAGTAAGGATGGCTAAGTGGAGCTGAAAGTAGGACAATTCCACATCCTTCCCTCCTTTCCAACTAGTCAGGAAGGGTACAGGATTTCCCAAGTTGCTTCGAAGATCACACAGTGAGTGAACCACACAGGCTGAAGAAATTGTAGGAGCAACGGGCAGAGACAGGGCCCAGCAGGAGGTAAAGAGGAGCCATATTTTGCAAGCATTGGGACCACTGGAAATGATTACCTGGCCACTTGCTGCCCCATCATTGTATCACCTTCCTTCAATCTTTTGGCTGCCACTCTGGAAAAAAAATATTGCATTCTTAATACATCAGAGCATTTTGGGACTGTTTTGAGTTTCAAGCCAAATGAAAAACTGCTGGGTAAGTGTATATGGCAATAAAACCTGGATAGATGAAGGCATATAGTTAGGTGAGATACAGGAAGGAAGGTGTTAGAGGAAGTTCTGCTCTGTGACCTCAGATAAGCACTCCGATTGGATTTTTTATGAGTGAACACAAAAGTCTTACTGCCATGTTCAAGTAAAGATGAATTTCTACCAATGACTTTAAAAAATATAACCCAGGCACCACTGCATACTTGTTACCCAAAACACTAGAGCTACACAAAAAGATGCCAATTAACATTTTAAAACTGTGTTTTCCACTTGAGATTTGAATCTTTTATCAATCAGCTATGAAAAAATGTAAAAGAATGATGACTATATTATTTATCTAGGCAAAAAATTACTGAGGACTTAGTGGTCAATAAAGGCTTTTGATTTCCTCCCCTCCCTGAGTTGTTTGCTGGGTACATAAGTTTGAGTCAACTGCAGACTTACCTAAATTAAAAGAATACAGGTAAATGGAAGGCCAGAAAAAGCTGATGTTAGTCTTAGCATCTTCCTCTATCCAAATTATTTGCCAGTAGTGAAATGGACAAATTGGGGTTTGGCCTTTTTCTTTATGAGATGAGATCTTGCTCTGTTACCTAGAATGGAGTGTAGTGGCACGATCTTGGGTCACTGCAACCTCTGCCTCCCAGGCTCAAGTGATCTTTCCATCTCAGCCTCCTGAGAAGCTGGGACCACAGGCATGCGCCACCACATCTGGCTAATTTTTTGTATTTTTAGTAGAGACGGGGGTTTCGTTACGTTGCCCAAGCTTTATTTTTATTTTTAAGGTTTTTTTTTCTGGAAGTAATTCTGTTGAGCAATGAAAGGCAAATTGTGCAGAGCAGATAGGAAATGGTTGGGACAAAGGGACCAACGTGATCTCTCACTAATCTTTTTAGACCTTTGCCTGCAAAACATGCGCATGCACGAATCCCGTCACTGATACTGTGCTGGGAGAACCAGACGGAAAGTGACGATGCTTTAAGTCAGTTGGATATTTTAAAAGATGAACTACCTCAAAATAGCATTTAACACAGCATTAGCATGTTGAGGGGGGAAATAAATAATACCTCATGTAAGGATCCACAGTGAGGAACAAAGCTTCAAGCAGGACCTCTGCAAAATAGAGCATTCCATAGGCAATTAGAAACTTGAGGCCTAAGAGGAACAATAGACACTGAGCACTACTAGACGGGGAAGGGTGAGACAGGGACGAGGGTTGAGAAACTACCTATGAGGTACTGTGCTCATTACCTGGGTGACAGGATCATTCATACACCAAACCTCAGTCACATGTGATTTACCCATAGAACAAACCTGCATGTGTACCCCTAAAACCAAAATAAAAGTGGAAGAAAAAAAAACAGAACTCAAGGCCTGATGCCTTCATTGTTTTTGGCATTTTTTTTTTTTTTTTTTGAGACAGTTTCGCTCTGATTGCCCAGGCTGGAGTGCAATGGCACGATCTTGGCTCACTGCAACCTCCACCTCCTGGGTTCAAGCGATTCTCCTGCCTCAGCCTCCCGGAGTAGCTGGGATTACCGGCACGCACTACCATACCCAGCTAATTTTGTATTTTTAGTAGATACGGAGTTTCTCCATGTTGGTCAGAGTGGTCTCGAACTCCTGACTTCAGGTGATCCGCCCGCCTTGACCTCCCAAAGTGCTGAGATTACAAGTGTGAGCCACCACGCCTGGCTTTTTTTTTTATTTTTTTGAGATGGAGTCTTGCCCTGTTGCCCAGGCTGGAGTGCAGTGGCTTGATCTCTGCACACTGCAATCGCCATCTCCTGGGGTCAAGTGATTCTTGTGCCTCAGCCTCCTGAGTAGCTGGGATTACAGGTGTAGCCACCACCATGCCCGGCTAATTTTTGTATTTTTAGTAGAGATGGGGTTTCACTATGTTGGCCAGGCTGGTCTTAAACTCCTGACCTCAAGAGATCTGCCCATCTTGGCCTCCCAAAGTGCTGGGATTACAGGCATGAGCCGCTGCACCAGGCCTGTTTTTGGCATCCTAAAAAAACACAGATAATACTTCTGTTGCAGGGTTGCCTTCCCATCTGTGCTTCTATGGAAGAGACAAGAAGGGGTTCTCACTTTTGGCCTATCCCAGTTAATAGTAATAATAATAATAATGTTATTTACTCAATACTCATTCCATGCTTTACATGAATTACTTCATTTGATATTCAACAAATATTGTTTTCATTTTATTTAAGTTTAGGTTAAGTAACTTGCCCAAGGCCACATGTAGACCATTATGTCACAGTGCTTACCATATGGTTTCATTGCCAGCCACAGTTAGTGTTAGAGAATGTGCATTTTGCTGGAGTGACTCGTGTATACTTTCTTTGGAATTTTGAATTTGAATCATGGCCATCACAGCTTAGATGGAACTGATCACTTTGCCATGCTACCTCATTGCATCCCCTTTTCTCAAAAGCTTACTTACCAGTAAACACTCTTTATAGACTCCTCTTAAAGTCTGAACTCTGCATATAGCTACTGGGCAGTGCTTGCCTCACTGTCATCATCAGGCTCACGAGGACAGAGGACATCCTCCCCACGGTCTCGTCAAAGCCATGAAGAGTAATGCACTCAAGCCTGAATTTCAATTATCAATGAAAGAGGAATCCTGCCACGTGACATGGAGTCTTCACACAGAGAACCCTGGAAAGGTCTTTGTGGCACATTGCAAAAACAGCCACAAGTAACTCCCACCCTTGTGTGCTGATCTCCTTGCCACCTCTCCCATCAAGAAATCTATTTTCTGCCTCTTGAATCTGTGCCTGGCTTTGTGATTTGCTTTGACCATGGGATGTTAGCAAACATGGTACAAGCAGAGGTTTGAAAAGTGCTTAAACAGCGGGGCGTAGTAGCTTACACATTTAATCCCAGCACTTTGGAAGGCCGAGGTGGGTGGATCATCTGAGGTCAGGAGTTCAAAACCAGCCTGGCCAAGATGGGGAAACCCCGTCTCTACTAACAATGCAAAAATTAGCCAGGTATGCTGGTGCATGCTTGTAATCCCAGCTACTCAGGAGGCTGAGGCAGGAAAATTGCTTGAACCTGGGAGGTGGAGGTTGCAGTGAGCCGAGATTGTGCCACCATACTCCAACCTGGGCAACAGAGTGAGACTCTGCCTCAAAAAAGAAAGAAAGAAAGAAACGTGTTTGCACATCGGAGCTTGCCAACTCCTGCTCCTCTAGATCTATGGGACCACTATGAGAACAGAGCTCAAACTAGCCTGCTAGAAAGGCCACATAGATGAGAACTGAGGCATGCGGCCCAACAGACATGTGAACAAGGCCCATGCTAAATTAATTCTTTGCCAACCCAAAGAATTGTGAACTAATAAATGATGGTTGTTTAAAGACACTAAACTTTGGGGTAGTTTCTTATGCAGCAAAGGCTAACTGATACAGTTCCTTCCAACTCTGAAATCTTCTGAGTATGACTTACCTCCATTTTTTAAGGGTGGGAGCTCAGCTGTCTTCAACTCAAAGTCACTATTGGCAGGACTGCCAACAAAGTGCTTCTTCAGGGTCCACCTCTTAGCATGAACCATCCTGAAGCTCCTAGAACATAGTAAATATGTAGTCAATATGCATTTTAACGGTTCCCTAGCCATGGAGCTGAGCCCAGATAGCACAACTACAATATCCCCAAATCCCAACATTATCATGTTACATCAACCACATTCATTTAATATTTACTATGTTTCTGGTGCCGTGCTAGGCACTTCATATACATTACCTCATTTTATCCTTATAAATTCCCTATAAGATAGGCATTAGTATCATTGCCAGTGTATGGATGCGGAAACTGAGGTTTAAAGAAACCTTCAAGACAAGAAAAAAATATAAATCAACAAAGAAATTCTTCCTAACCACTGCTAGGCTAAAGTTTCTCTATGGCACTGAACAACTACAGAGAATGCGAATATTCTGTTTCTCATCTCACATGGAGTGAATCCCAAGAAAAAGCATCAACGACAAAGAATCCAATAGAAAGAAGTCCATTTAATCCCTTTTCAGATGGAAAGAGCCGGGCATTTCAAGGCAGCCTCAGAACTCCTGGAAACCACCGGGGGGCGCCGCTGCTCCGCCCCATTTTCAGGTGGGTTTTTTTTTTTCCTTTCTTTTTTTCTTTTTCCCAATATTTTTATTTTTCTCTTTCTTGTAGAGACAAGCCTCACCGTGTTGCCTAGGCGATCCGCCCTCCCAAAGCGCTGAGATTACAGGTGTGAGCCACTTGCGCTCAGCCATTTTCTTTGGCCCAAGTTGGGATCTGAGTTTAAACTCCACACCGAACCGATTTTGAGCTTAAACTCTACACCAAAGCAAGGGAAGATGACGAAGGCTGCCTGGAGCCGAGGGCTCAGGACGTTCTGCTTGGACTGAACTCTTCCGAATCACATGAGACCCGCGCCTTCCCGCGGGTGCATCAGCTGCAATCTGGCCACGAAACGATCTGCAGCTGCCGGCGACCTCCCCCGCACCCCCCCCCCCCGGTGCTGCGGGGGAGGGAGACACTGGTGGTCTGGAGGGAGCACTTCCGCATTGCGGGGCAGCAGGAGGGCGGTCCGATCCGCAGCTCGGGGCTGTTCCTTCTTTTTTTAAAAAAAATTAAGACTACTTTTAATGGACAAATCATAATTGTATACACTTATGGGGCACTCTGTGATGTTTTGACATATATACACAATGTAGAATTATTAAATCAAGCTAATTAGCGTAACCCCCATCGCCTTTTTTTTTTTTTTTTTTTGAGACGGAGTCTCGCTCTGTCGCCCAGGCTGGAGTGTAGTGGCGTGATCTCGGCTCACTGCAACCTCCACCTCCCGGGTTCAAGCGATTCTCCTGTCTCAGCCTCCCAAATAGCTGGGATTACAGGCTGGCGCCACCACGCCCGGCTAATTTTTGTATTTTTAGCAGGGACAGGATTTCCCCATGTTGGCCAGGCTGGTCTTTAACTCCTGAGCTCAAATGATCCGCCTGCCTCGGCCTCCCAAAGTGCTGGGATTACAGGCGTGAGCCACCGCGCCCGGCCCTACCTATCACTTTTATGGTGAGACATTTGAAGTTTACTCTTCGTTATTTTGAAATACACATTATTGGCTCTAGTCACCCTGCTGTGCCACGGATCTCAGAACCTACTCCTCTCGTCTCTGAACTGTGTACCTTTAGGTCAACAAGTCCCCATTCCCTCCGCAACCCGCTCCCTGACTCTGGCAACCATCATTCTAGTCTTCATGACTCTTTTTAGAGTCCACACACCTTCGTCCCTTTTCCCAAAAACGCAACTGCTGGGCATTCCAAACTCACTGCAAGTCCAGAAGCCCTCCCAGAAAGGGTCTGGTCTGGCCGCAGAGGGGCGAGGTCCCGGGGATGTCTCGCCCGCCCGAGGATCGGGGCCTGGCGCGGCGCCCAACCCTTTCTCCCACCCTCTCGCAGTTGTGCAGTCCCGCAAGTTCCCTGGCCAGTCCCTTCCCGGGTGTAGGCAGCTACCGGGTGTCCCGGGTTGTAACCAGGCTTTCCTCTTCCCTCCCGCGCCAGTCTCCGAGCTCTCGAATGACCTGCAGGGCCCGGGAGGCGTCGGGACCTCGGCTCCCAACCTCCTCCGAGTGCAAGACCCATCGGTCACTCGGCAAAAGTGAAGGAGGGATAAATGCAAACCTCCTCCACTGGGACGTCTACAGACTCGGCAGGAAGAAAGCGAAGGGGTTAGGGGGAGGGGAGAAAAGGGACAGAAAAAAAAGCAGGAGGTCTACTTACAGGAGTCCAGGGGTTCCACTGCCTGGGGAAGGCGGCTGGGACTGCGCGGCCGGACTCCCGGGAACCGGGTTACGACAGATCCCAGGAGAGGGTGGGGCCACCCCAGGGTGGGGCTGCTCCTGGAGGGTGAAAGCCCAGCCGTGAGAAGGTCACAGGAGGAAAACCAGGGTCCGGGAAATCTGTGTGCACTTGTGTGTGCGCGTTTCTGTATGTGCCTACGGGCATGTGTGTGTCCATGTGTGTGCATGTGTGCGCGCGCGTATGTGTGCATGTGTGCGTCTGTGTGTGTTGGGGGGGGGGTTGGGGACTCCTGATAGTAAAATCCCTAACCGAGCTTTGTCCAGGTGACACTGGACCTGCGCCTACTGTCCTAATTTGGAGCCCTGCAGAGTGTGCCCCGGGGGGGAGCCAGGCCTTGGCATCTGCCGCTCAGGCCAGAGGAAACCAAAGGCAGGGCCTGGGGCGGCCGCATCCAGAATCAGCTACCGGTGCTGGCTCCGATCCCTAGGCTCCCCGGCAGCCCGGCTGCTTGAGCGCAGTGCAAGCTTTCACCCAGGGCTGGGGTGCAGACCCCTTGCCTGTCTGTCCCCAGTCCGCCTGTTGAACACCTACTCACCTTCTACGAGTCAATTCAAGGACACCTCTGTGAGCCCTTCCCAGACTCCCCCAGGTAGGAGTGAGCAATCTTGCCACTGAGGTGCCCCACCCATCACACCCTAGCAAACATCAGCCCTTGACCCGCCTCTCCAAGGAGAGGTGGTGCTAAGACGGGGATTGAACGTGAACCAAGTTGTTGATATTACACGATTGCAGGTTCGAAGCCTGCACCTGCCACTTACTAGTGGTGTAGCTTTCAGAGACTTATTTACTTTTTCCTTGCCTCACTCAGTTCAGCCATCGGCAAGATGGGAATAAGAACAATGCCTAACTCCCAGTCATTATGAAGATTCAATGTCTTTTATTTATTTATCTTAATTTTAATTATTTTGAGGTCTCGCTCTGTCACCCAGGCTGGAGTGCAGTGGTGGGGAATCATAGCTTATTGCAGCCTCGAACTGCTGGGCTCAGGTGAGTAGGGGTTCAGCCTCCCTACAAGCTGGGATTAGATTACAGGCCCACCACCATGCCCCGGATCAATGTCTCTCCTTATAAGGATACCAGTCACACTGGATGAGAGCCCCACTTGGAAGCCTCAGTTTAACTTAATCACATCTTTGAAGGCCCTGTCTTCAAATACTGTCAAATGGATTAGTGCTCACTATTACCGCCTCATTTAAACTTAATTACCTTTTTAAAGGTCCTATCTCCAAACACAGTTACATTCTGAGTAGTGGGAGTTGGGGGAATTTAACACAAGAAATTAGGGAAGACACAGTTCAGCCCATAACAGAGCGTATGGGTCAAGTGTGGGCGGATGCACACCATGGGATATATGCAGCAATCAGAAGCACTGGGCTTGATGTACACAAGGCAACTTGGATGCACCCTAGAAACACAATGCTCCAGCACTTTGGGAGGCCAAGGAGGGAGGATCACAAGGTCAAGAGATCAAGACCACCCTGGCCAACATGGTGAAACCCCGTCTCTACTGAAAATACAAAAATTAGCTGGGTGTGGTGGCACATGCCTGTAGTCCCAGCTACTTGGGAGGCTGAGGCAGGAGAATCACTTAAACCTGGGAGGTGGAGTTTGCAGTGAGCCGAGAACGTGCCACTGTACTCCAGCCTGGCAACAGAGCAAGACTGCCAAAAACAAAAAACAAAAACAAACCCAAAAACCTCACAACGCTGAGAGTTGAATTCTTCCTAGTAATCCGTTTGTCGCACTTTCCCCCACTGTTCTGCCAAATTCTTTCTTTCTCACTCTCTCTCTCTCTCTCATTAATTTATGTAACAACAACAACAACAACAACAACAAATCCATTCCCAGGCTGGGTGCTGTGGCTCATGCCTGTAATCCTAGCACTATGGGAGGGAGAGGCAGAAGGACCACTTGAGGCCAAGCATTCAAGATCTGCCTGGGCAACATAGCTTGAACCTGGGAGGTGGAGGCTGCAGTGAGCTGTGATCATGCCACTGCACTCTAGCCTGGGTGTCTAAGTGAGATCCTGTCTCGAAAAACAAAAAGCAAACAAACAAACAGAAACCTCCATTCCCTGCTTTTTCTCCTCCTACTGTAGGTAACTACTGTGATGTGTTTGATGTGCATACAGTTTTTTTTGCATGTTCTTTCATAATGTACACTGTGGGCATATACTTTGAATTTATAGAAACGGTATTGTGTTACATATCTCATTGTTTCTCTTTTTTTCCTTTAAGACATCTTGTTATAGAATCACTCTGTTTCTTTTGGATATTAGAAGGGTTAATAAAATTGCAGGCCTAAAAAGTCTTTCCAAAATAAGAATAACAGAAAATTAAGTGCCAGGAGCACAGAATGGCTCACAAACTCACTCACTTGTCATTAAATTGAAGATATGGATAAGATTTGGCTGCACCAGGTCAAACAAGATCTCTTTCCCTATCATGATGACTCAGTCAGTTTTGAAGACTGCAGTTTGTCAAGTCATGGTGACTAAGTTAAATCACGGCTGTTACATAATCACAGAGATTTAGAGCATGGAATTAAGGATCAAGCAAAAAGATTTTCTTTTGCTTTACTCTGAGACGAAAAACGTTATTCAATTCAGTTCTCTGATCTTAGGTTTCAATGAACTCTGATCTAACTATGGAGGGAAGAGCTCACTTAAAACAATAAAGTAATAACAAGTAATTTAAAAATGCTTTTATCAAATAATTCAGACAAAACAGATGTGTACAATGTAAAAAGCAAAAGTCATTGTTACCTGTTGGGTGGGAATTTCTTTTGGATGTTTTTCTGTACTTTAAAAACAGATAGACTTAGTCAGGCACGGTGGCTAATGCCTATAATCCCAGCACTTTGGGAGGCCGAGGTGGGCAGATCATCTGAGGTGAGGAGTTTGAGACCAGCCTGGCCAACATGCTGAAATCCCATCTCTACAAAAAATACAGAAATTAGCCAGGCATGGTGGTGCGTACCTGTAATTCCAGCTACTCGGGAGGCTGAGGCTGGAGAATTGCTTGAATCCGCGAGGCGGAAGTTGTAGTGAGCTGAGATCGTACCACTGCACTTCAGCTTGGGCTACAGAGCGAGACTCTGCTTCAAAAACAAATAAACAAACAAACAGACAGACTTGTCACCCACTTTCCTCTCTACAACTTCCATTTCATTGGTCTGGTGAGATAATGCTTGAGAAATAATTATAACAACAAACAGTAATATTTTTCTCTTAATTGCAAGAATTCCTGAATATATGTGGGACACTGATTTGGCGAGAGATTAATTATCCTCTCTGCACAGCACATAGGAGATGCAACCCTGCACTAGAGTTGCCCTTGGTATCCAGTATTTCTAGTCCTCATGATGACCCAGGAAGAGTTATGTTATAGGAACAACAGCTTTGTATGCCCACTGCATAGTAATAGACAATTACACTAAAACAGCAGGGATGCAGCAAAGAAAGAGATTAATGATTGCAGGGCACCCAGCAAAGAAATGGAAGGAAACCCCTCAAATCCATCTCCCAAGGAGTTCTGGCCTGTGGAGAGTGAGAGGGCTGGAAAATTGGGGTTGCTGGTTGGTCAAGGCAAGGGGGATAAAATCATCCCAAAGTGGAAACTATTTTTTGGTGAGGTAGCTCCTCCAGGAGTCCTTCAGGTCAGCTGCATCAGTGGGGTCCTTCAGCTGATATCAGTAGTTTCATCCGTATACAGAACCTGAAGGAATATCTCAAAGTGAAAACTTAACATTTCATTCTGTTCCAGTTATTTATAGAGCAGTTAAGGGGAACTGTAATCTTGTAACTGTGTCTAGTGATTCTAGGACAATAGGCACCAAAGTGCGAGGAAGCAGATTGGCGAGTGTGCTGACTTAATGATGAATGCTGAACATGCTACCAGCTTGGTTTATTTTTATTTATCCCTTGCTCCCTTCTTCCCTGATTAATTTTATCTATTTTTTGAGACTGCTCTGTCTCTCAGGCTGGAGTGCAGTGGCACGATCTTGGCTCACTGCAACCTCCACCTCCTAGATTCAAGCAATTCTCCTGTCTCAGCCTCCCAAGTAGCTGGGATTACAGGCACATGCAACAATGCCCAGATAATTTTTTTTTTTTTTTTTTTTTTTTTTGAGAATGAGTCTCGCTCTTGTTGCCCAGGCTGGAGTGTAATGGGGCGATCTTGGCTCACCGCAATCTCCGCCTCCTGGGTCCAAGCAATTCTCCTGCCTCAGCCTCCCAAGTAGCCGGGATTACAGGCATGTGCCACCACAGCTGGCCAATTTTTGTATTTTTAGTAGAGATGGGGGTTTCTCCATGTTGGTCAGGTTGGTCTTGAACTCTCGACCTCAGGTGATCTGCCCGCCTCAGCCTCCCAAAATGCTGGGAGCCCGGCCTAATTTTATAAAGTTTATAGGGGCGGTTTCAGAAGCACATATAACCATCATCTTCCTTGGAGCCTCAGGAAACTGAACTTCTGAGAGGTGGAACAACGTAGACAAGATCACATAGCTAGTCAGTAGCAGGGTTGAGATTTGAATCTTGAGTTAGTCCACGCCAAAACCCTACACTTTTCTCTGTTCCATTCAGCCTTCCAGAACAGGTGAGATAGATTCCTTTTGTAGGTAAGAACAAACTTAGGGAAGGTTACTAATGAGATTTCTGTAAACCCCTATCAGCAATGTCATTTCTGACACGCAAACATGCTGCACGTCTTGGAATGTCATCTTCTCATCCTAGTTTCCCCTTCTAGCCTCTCCTTCCACCCTCCTGTCTCCACTTGGCTAAACTCTGCTGTAATTCTGTGGTGGGGCTTCTTCTGCCTCTTGATAGATGGCTGGGCTGGGACTCTTGATGGATGGCTTGATGGATGGCTGAGATGAACCTGAATTACATGGCTGGGAGGGGCGTGGATAATTATAAAGATCATGATTGAAACAACGGGTACAACGAAAGTTGCAACAATAGTGCAAAAAAACCCTGAAACATCTTTTCAGTACGTAAGAAAGTGCAAAATACAGTGGAAACACAAAAGAGTAGCAATGTGTCAAAAGGAACACAGAAACCACCTTAAAGGAGCTTCTGTTGGCCGAATCCAAGACAATCTGCACATGAAAGCCAGCAATAAAATTAGCATTTTATTACTGTAGCACCCTACAATTAACAATAGCAATTAACATGTTAATGGGGCCAGCAAGGTGGCTCATGCCTGTAATCCCAGCAATTTGGGAGGCTGAGGCAGGTGGATCACAAGGTCAGGAGATAAAGACAATCCTGGCCAATGTGGTGAAACCCCATCTCTACTAAAATACAAAAAATTAGCCGGGCATGGTGGTACATGCCTATAGTCCCAGCTATTCAGGAGGCTGAGGCAAGGGAATCACTTGAACCCAGGAAGCAGAGGTTGCAGTGAGCTGAGATTGCACCACTGCACTCCAGCCTGGGGAGAGACAGCGAGACTCTGTCTCAAAAAATAAATAAAAAATAAGGGCCGGGCGCGGTGGCTCACGCCTGTAATCCCAGCACTTTGGGAGGCCGAGGCGGGCGGATCACGAGGTCAAGAGATGGAGACCGTCCTGATCAACAAGGTGAAACCCCGTCTCTACTAAAAATACAAAAAAATTAGCTGGGCGTGGTGGCGCGCGCCTGTAGTCCCAGCTACTCGGGAGGCTGAGGCAGGAGAATGCTTGAACCCGGGGAGCGGAGGTTGCAGTGAGCCAAGGTCGCGCCACTGCACTCCAGCCTGGCGCCTGGTGACTGAGTGAGACTTGTCTCAAAAAAAAAAAAAAAAATAAAAATAAATAAATAAATAAATAAAAAATAAAACATGTTAATGGTTAACCGTTAATAGTTTAAGGCAAAAATCGATCAATCAATCAATAACAGAAAATACGTTAATGGATTAACAGATTTATCACCCCTAAAGTAAGTTACCAAGGGTTCATAAACACAGAGATAAGAAAAGGAGGGCTGGGCTCGGTGGCTCACGCCTGTAATTCCAGCACTGTGGAAGGCCAAGGTGGGTGGATCACTTAAGGCCAGGAGTCCAAGAACAGCCTGGCCAACATGATGAAACCCCATCTCTTCTAAAAATATAAAAATTTGCCTGGCATGATGGCACACACCTATAGTCCCACTACTCTGAAAGCTGAGGCACGAGGATCACTTGAGCCTGAGAGGTGGAGGTTGCAATGAGCTGAGATTGCACCACTGCACTTCGGCCTGGGTGACATAGTGAGAGAGACCCTGTCCCCCCAAAAAAATACATATATATATATATATGTATTTCTGACAGTAGAATGTACAATTAATAACTATAGAGGGAATGATGGAATTAGAATGTCACAGTTTTGAAACCATTTATTAATAATTGACTCAGGCAAGAATCACAAAAGCTAACAGAAGGTGAAAGTTTAATATGGAACAGAGTATTTACATGTTCTAAATGCATCTCTTCACAAATTATTTACTAAAGGGGAAAAAGGTAACTCTACAGTGGAAAAACCTGAAAGAGGTCAAAGTCAGTACTGCCAGTAATGAGACAGATACTATCTTGTGCTTTCTCATATTTGCCTTGAGAAGAACACAATATCAATTCTGTGAGTTCCTGACTGAAATACATAATCTGGATTTTATCATGAGGAAACAGCAGACAAACGCAAACTGGGGGACATCTACAAAATAGTTAGTTTGTAAGTTTCAAAAGTGTCAAGGTCATGGAGTCAAAGAAAGATTGAGGAACTGTTAAAGAGATATGACAACAAGATGAACCTGAATTACATGGCTGGGAGCGCGGGGTGGATAATTATAAAGATCGTAATTGAAACAACTGGTAAAATTTGAATGTGAACTAAAGATTAGATCAGGAGTTTGCAAGCTGGCCAAATCCAGCCTGCTGCCTATTTTTATACAGCCTGCCAGGTAATAATGGTCTTTACATTTTTAAAATATTACAGTAAAAAACATAACATAAAATTTATCATGTTAACCATGTGTGCAGTTCACTAGTGCTAACAATACACACACATTTGTGCAGCATATCTCTAGAACATTTTAATCTTGCATGACTGAAATTCTATACCCATTGAACAACTGCTCACTTCCACCTCCCCCCAGCCCTGGGCAACCACAATTCTTTGTATCTGAGTTTGACTACTTTACATGCCTCCGATAAGTGGAATTGTGCAGTATTTGTCCTTCTCTGACTGTCTTATTTCACTTAGCATCATGTCCTCAAGATTCACTCAAATGATAGCATTTGACAAGATTTCCATTCTAAAGACTGAATATTTCCTTGCACGCATGTACCATATTCTCTTTATCCGTTTATTTGTTCATGGACATTTAAGTTGCTTCTACCACTTGGCTATTGCATATAATGCTGCAATGAACATGGGTATATAAATATCTCTTTGAGATTCTGCTTTCAATTCTTTTAGCTATATATCCAGAAGTGGGATTGCTGGCTTATATGGTAGTTCTATTTTTAATCTTTTAAGGAGCATCCATTCTGTTTTTCCATAGCAGCTGCCCCGTTTTACATTCCCACCAACAGTGCCCAGGGATTCCAATTTTTCCACATCCTTGCCAACATTAATTATTTTCCAAGAGTGGCCATCTTAATGGGTATGAGGGGGATAGCTCGTCGTCGTTTTGATTTTCATTTCTGTGATGATAGTGATGTTAAGCATCTTTTTATGCTTGTTTGCCATTTGCATATTTTCTCTGGAGAAATGTCTATTCAAGTCTTTTGTCAGTTCTTAAATTGGGTTATTTTTGTTGTTGTTTTTGATTGTAGGAGTTCTTTATATAGCCTGGATATTAACACATTATTAGATAAATGATTTGTATATATTTCCCCCCATTCCATATGTTGTCTTTCGATTCTGTTGTTTTAGTTGATGTGATTTTTACATTTTTAATGGTTGAAAAAAAATCAAAAGAATAATATTTCTGGTTGGGCATGGTGGCTCATGCCTGTAATTCCAACACTTTGGGAGTCCAAGGCAGGTGGATCCCTGAGGTCAGAAGTTCGAGACCAGCCTGGCCAATATGGCAAAACCCCATCTCTACTAAAAATGCAAAGATTAGCTGGGCGTGGCCATGCACGCCTGTTATCCCAGCTACTTGGGAGGCTGAGGCAGGAGGATCACTTGAATCTGGGAGGCAGAGGTTGCAGTGAGCCAAGATTGCACCACTGCACTCCTGGGCGACAGAATGAGACTGTGTCTCAAAAACAAAACAAAAAAGCACCCCCAAAAAAACAAAGAAAAGGGGGTCGGGTGCGGTGGCTCTTCCCTATAATCCCAGCACTTTGGGAGGCTGAGGCAGGTGGATCACTTGAATCCAGGAGTTTTGAGACCAGCCTGGGCAGCATGATGGAATCTCATTTCTACAAAAAATAGCCAGGCATGGTGGTGCATACCTGTAGTTCCAGCTATTTAGGAGGCTGAGGCAGGAGGGTTGCTTAGGTCTGGGAGGTTGAGGCTGCATTTAGCCATGATCGTGCCACTGTACTCCAGCCTGGGTGATAGTGTGAGACCCTGTCTCAAACAAACAAACAAAAAACCTGTCTTATTATACAGTCATGCACCATCCAGTTTCTCCCCAGTGCCACTATGGTCCCCAGCTTATTCCTGATTTGGAGGGTACTTTAATGGCTATCACCCCAACTAATCAGTGACCACAAGGGTTTGAAGAGAACTTGCATATCTATACCTCCTCCAATATCTCCATTGGTTCCTGTCCTCACCACCCAGCATGCTGTGCACAACTCCCAGCATCTTCTTCCAGAACACCCCATTTCATAGCAACTATAGTTTATCCCATTACTTCCTCAGTCCATGCAGTACCACTCACACCCTGATAGGTGAGTTGCTCCTAAGAGAAATATAAGCTACCAAGGACATCCAGGAAAACCCCTGGAGGGGCAAATCTATTAGAAGAAGTATGTGAGGCTAGGCATGGTGGCTCATGCCTGTAATCCCAGCACTTTGGGAGGTCAAGGTGGGTGAATCACGTATAGTCAGGTGTTCAAGACCAGCCTGGCCAACATAGTGAAACCCTGTCTCAACTAAAAATACAAAAATTAGCCCGGGCATGGTGGCATGTGCCTGTAGTCTCAGTTACTCGGGAGGCTGAGGCAATAGAATCGCTTGAACCTGGGAGGTAGAGGTTGTGGCGAGCCGAGATGGCACCACTGCACTCCAGCCTGGGCAATAGAGCAAGACAGTTTTGTTTTTTTTTTAATTAAAAAAGGAAGTATGTAAACTGGCACCTGCTCCAGAGAAAAAAATCCAAGTGGTAGACACCACCTGGTTCTACCACCATGATCTGCATATGTTCAAGACTAAAGCTGGAGGACAGTTTCTTCAGTTACTTCAAAGTGATGGAAGTTGTTAGTCCAAGAGTCTTGGACCCCAGTGTATCTACCTTGTGTTCAATGAGGTCCCATTCCATACACAGGGCCTCAGAATAGACAACTGGAGAATGTTATTCAGGAGAAGCTGAACTCATGGCAATTCAATGGCAGCCCCAGGACGTAGAGGAATGGTTATGGGAATGAATGATTCTTAAGTGATTACAGCCTTGCTCCTCAAAGGTGGTCCCTGGACTAGCAGCATCAGCTGAGAGCTTGTTAGAAGTGTAGAACCTCAGATCCCACTTCTGACTATTGATTTAGAATCTATATTTTAAACAAGACCCAGGGGTGATTTAGCACATTACTGTTTGGGAAGCACTATATTAATGCTTTCTATGTAGGTGTCTTAGTTTGTGTAAGCTAAGTAAGCTGGTAACCAAATACTATCAACTGGGTGGCTTATAAACAACAAACATTTATTTTTCATAGTTATGGAGGCTGGGAAGTCCAAGATCAAGGTGCTGGGAAATGGTGTCTGGTGATGGCCCACTTTCTCAGAGGTGTCTTCTATGACCTTGCATGGTGGAAGTGGTGAGGGGGTCTTTTCAGGGCCTCTTTTTTTTTTTGTTTGTTTTGAGACAGAGTCTTACTCTGTCACCCAGGCTGGAGTGCAGTGGTGCCATCTCAGCTCACTGCAACCTTTGCCTCCCAGGTTCAAGTGATTCTCCTGTTTCAGCCTCCTGAGTAGCTGAGATTACAGGCACCTACCACCACGCTTGACTAATTTTTGTATTTTTAGTAGAGACGGGGTTCCGCCATGTTGGTGAGGCTGGTCTTGAACTCCTGACCTCAAGGTGATCCACCCACCCTGGCCTCCCAAAGTGCTGGGATTATAGGTGTGAGCCACTGCACCCAGCCTAGGGCCTCTTTTATAAAGGCACTAATTCCACTCATTCAGGCTTCACCCTCATGACTTAATCACTTCCCAAAGGCCCCTGCCTCCTAACACCATTATTTTTGGGCTAGAATTTCAACATATGAATTTTGAGGGAACACAAACATTTAGACCATAGCAGCAGGGGAACCCAGGGATCTGGGTTGTTAGTGGTGATCTTGGTGTGAGGGTGAATGTGTGTGTACTTATGTGTAAATGAAATGGCCTTGTATTCCCTAATGCCCCACTCCGCACACATCAGTGAGGTCCTGGGGCTGCACTCTATCATCTGGAAGTTTCTCCCAGCCTCAACTCCTGCCTGGCATCCTGAGACCACACAATGTGTGCAGAGGGCTGTGCTTGCTATCTCACAACCTCATTCCAGGTTATCATTGCCCCAGTGCTGACTTATCTGCACCACACACTCCCAGCTTGCCATCTCCTTACCTCCACACAGACATCAGAACATCTCCTTCCACACGTTCCCCACCAGCCTGATGTTGGCTCCCCCAGATTCTCTTTGTATGGGGCTGGGGTTTGACAACAAACACCCATTTACCTGCCAGAGTACTACGTGCCCAACTAGAAGCTTTTGGCCAGGAAAAGGTGAGTCAGGAAGTGAGTGGTCTATATAGTCTTTGATCTTTCTGGAAGGCTGGAAAGAAGAAACATCTCCTGGTTGGGTCCCCAAAGCTGAGGCCAAGAGCTCTGCCTGGACAGTTCTGGGCATGCTTGTTCTGGCTGAGGCTGAAATGCAATGCTGGGGTTTGCTTTCGTTCACCACACTTGCCAGGCCTTGTGAAAAGCTTCCTGCCAGGAAAGGAACCAGGAATGATGAGTTGGCTGAGTTGACACGGCATAAAGTTCAACTTAAACAGTTTCTGAGTCTTTTATTTCTGTGTTCTTTTTCCCTAGGTTCTGGTTTTCTGGCTTTTTATCACTATTATCAGAGTGGGCATACATTTCAGTTCAATTTAGTTCCGATGGGATTCCAGCCGGGCGCAGTGGCTCATACCTGTAATCCAAGTGCTTTGGGAGGTTCAGGTGGTGGAGAGCTTCAGGCCAGGAGTTCGAAACCAGCATGAGCAACGCGGTGAAACTCCATCTCCATGAAAAAATTGTTTAAGAAGTTAGGCGGGGCGCAGTGGCTCACGCCTGTAATCCCAACACTTTGGGAGGCCGAGGTGGGCGGATCACGAGGTCAAGAGATCGAGACCATGGTGAAACCCCGTCTCTAAAAAAAATATGTTAATTAAAAAAAAATGTTAGCCAGGTATGGTGGTGCATGCCTGTGGTTGCAGCTACTTGGGAGTCTGAGGTGGGAGGATCACTTGGGCCTGGGAAAGTTGACACTGCAGTGAGCTGTAATCAGACCACTGCACTCCAGCCTGGGTGAAAAAGAAAAAAAAAAAAAAGATTCCAAGTTGCTTTGTTATAATCACTCCCTGGCAAACGCTTTTGCCTTCCTTGTTTTTTTCTTTCTCCATCAGTCATGCCTGGCATAACCCTAACCCCGAATAAAAGCAACCACTGACTTCTCCACACCTTTCCGTGAGCCCCTGAACATTGTTGGAGAAAAGCATTTAACTAGACTGACTGGTTTTCCCCTAATGATCACAAACAACACAGAGGCACACGCGACACTGCCCAGCAACCCCAGAGATTCTCCAGTAAATTTGCTTACTCACAAAACTTGATGACAATTTTATCCTTTCACACAGTTCTTAAGCCTCACCCCTTAACTATTCTTACCTGATGCTTCACTGAGAAACTAAGACATTAGAGCAGAGACTTTGTCTTTTTATAGCCAAGACTACTACAGACTTCTCTGCATATTCACCCATCTTCTCTCCCTCTTTTTCTTTCTCTCTCTTCTTGCTTTCTCCCTCCCTCCCTCCTTCCCTCCCTTCCTTCCTTTCTTTTTCTTTCTTTCTTTCCTTCCTTCTTTCCTTTTGACAGGGTCTCACTCTGTTACCCAGGCTGGAGTGCAGGGGCACAATCTTGGCTCATTGCAACCTCTGCCTCCCAGGTTCAAGCAATTCTCCTGCCTCAGCCTCCAGATTAGCTGGGACTATAGGCGCGTGCCACCACATCTGGCCCATCTTCACTTTTCTTTCTGTGACAATGGAGGAAGCTTCTCTCCTCCTACTGAAGGTTAATGTACTTGGGTTGCATTTCTCCTAACCTTCCTAGGCTACTTGGATTATTTCTTTTCTCCTGCATAATCAGCCTCTTCTGAATCAGACTAGAATACTTTCCACTGCAAGTAAAAAGACAAAGGCCATCAGTAGACCAAACACTCCCAAATTTATATCTCCTGTCCGGGATGTCTTCCAAGCTCCAACTATTCATGGGCTCAAGAGCCTCCTGTCCAGCCTGGGCAACATGGTAAAACCTCATCTCTACAAAAAATACAAAAATTAGCCGGGTGTGGTGGGGTGTGCCTGTAGTCCCAGCTACTCAGGAGGCTGAGGTGAGAGGATCACTTGAGCCCGGGAGGCTGAGGTGGGGGTCGAGGCTTCAGTGAGCTGAGATCACGCCACTGCACTCCAGTCTGGGTGATGGAGCAGAGGGAGACTCTGTCTCAAGAATTAAAAAAAAAAAAAAAAGTGTCCCCTGGGCATTTTTCCCTTGGCATTTTAAACTGAACATGTTCTAAACTGAACTGATTTCCATCTGGAACAGGTGCTTCTAGCTGCATTCTCTCTTGGTTCTTTGCTGGCAAGTATCCCAACGTTGTTTAGAATAGCAACGTGTCTAGCTAAAAAGTTGTTAGCCAAGCTCCTTTATTGTTAGAAGTGACACATGACAATTCTGCCCAGAGGCATGAGCAGATGTTACTGGACAGGGCCTCTAGGAAAGCTTTTTGAAAGTGGGCCGAATCAACCCTCTCTCTTTTTCTGCGTGGAACATGCACGGAGATAGAGCAGCCACCTCACGATCATGAGGTCCACAAGCTGAAGGTGAAAAAGTGGAAGGTTGGAAGGACCCTGAGAAATAACATTGCATCCCAACATTAGTTCTGGGATGTTACAGAAAAAAATGACGCCCTTACTTGTTTAAGCTACTATGTATAGCAGACGTTTTGTTACAGGCAACCGAACCAAGCCTTAGCTATATACATAACTCAAACCTACTTCTTGCTAGCCTTCCCCATTAGTAATTGGGACCTGCAGCCCCACGTCCAGAGACCTGCAAGTTATCTAAGATTCTTCTCCCTCAACACTCACCTACAATTCAGTCAATAAGCAAGTACTACAGCATGTCCTCCAAAATATTCCTACTCATGCACTTGTCTTTATCAGCCTTGCCGCTACCTGGTTCAAACCACCATCATTTCCTACAATAACCTGATACTGGTCCCTTTGCCTACCCCCTTGCCTCCTTTCAGTCTTTTCACCATCTAGGAGCTAGAAGGAGCTTTTAAAACACAAACTGGCATCAGTACCAGCAGATACTAAAACTTCCTGGAAGGAAATGAACTGCTTTTCCTAAGAGAGAGAAATTAAAAAAAAAAAAAAAGAGAGAGAGAATTTGGAACTTCCCATTTTAGAAGAAAAAATTAAGAGCAGAGAGAATGGCTCTGGGTTACATAATGGATTCCTTAATCACTAGAAAAGAAATAAAAAAACTCTGAATATTGTAATGAATCAATTTTCTTGTGGAAATTGGTGAAGGAGCTAAATATCCTAATGATCTTGGAACAAAATAGAGCTCACATTTGAAAATAGCTAGCAGGACTCAGGAGGAGGCAAGCCCAGGGAGCTCACAGACATTGTGGGAGGACTTTGGACTATCATGGAACACAGAACATGATTTTGTTCCAATTTAATCAGAGGTGCCACCCACAGATGGCTTTTGGTTATGTTTGTGTTTTACTTGCCAGGTTGGGGGCCTTGTTTAGATATCAGCTATTAGTCACGCTGAACTGTGAAACAGGCACCATTTTTCAATTGAGGTCTTATTACCTTGGTTTGTGAATTATGTTGGAAGGGTAAGGGTGAGTAGGACATGCTATGGATTACTTACCTGGATTTATATCCAGATGGATGAGTGTCACTTAGGAGGGACTTTTTAGCAACTCTTAGTGGTGTCCTAATTTTTTCATTCAAAATAATCTAAAAACAAGCCTGGGCAATATAGCGAGACCCCAACTATACTAAACTTAAAAAAAAAAATAAGTGGGGTATGGCTACATGCCTATATCCACAGGTACTCAGGAGGCTGAAGCAGGAGGACTGCTTGGACCCAGGAGTTTGAGGCTGCAAGGAGCTATGATTGTACCACTATATTCCAGCCCAGGTGACAGAGTAAGACCCTGTCTCTAAAATAATAATAATACTATATATATATATATATAATTTTTGAGACAGGGTCTCACTCTGTTGCCCGGGCTGGTGTGCAGTGGTACAATCTCAGCTCACTGCAACCTCTGCTTCATGCATTCAAGCAATTCTCCAGCCTCAGCCTCCTGAGCAGCTGGGACCACAGGTGCGCACCACCATGCCCAGCTAATTTTTGTATTTTTAGTAGAGATGAGGTCTTGCCATGTTTCCCAGGCTGGTCTTGAACACCAGAGCTCAAAGCCATCTGCCTGCCTCTGTCTCCCAAAGGGCTGGAATTATAGGTGCGGCGGGGCCCGGGCCCGGTCCCGCCGCCCGCCCCGGCGCCGGGGCCGGGGGCCCCCCGGGGGGGGGCCCGCGCCCCCAAAAAAAAGGGGGGGCGGGGGGGGGGGGCGGGCCCGGGGGGGGGCGGGGGGCGGGGCGGGGGGCGGGGGGGGCGGGGGGGGGGGGGCCGGCGCGGGGCGGGGGGGGGGGGGGGGGGGAGGCGGGGGAAAAAAAAAAAAAGAATCACTGCATCCAGCCTAACAATAATAATGTTTAAATATTTATATGAAAGGTAGAGAAATTTCATAGGAAAAGAATACTTTGTATGGAAGAGAGTTAAGACTCACAAAGACAGTGAGTAGTTCAAGGTCAAGGGAAAAAGTGAGTACTCAGCTCAGTGTTGGTTACTTGTATCTTACTTCAGCCCAGACTCTTGGGCTCATGCCCAAGTTCCAGCTCAGGGGGACACCACCAAAGAAAAAACTTATACAAGTGGCTTCATTAAACTCTCTGTGACATACTGAGTAGCTTTGTTACCTAGACGAAAGATGGCACCAGTGACTTTGACCCTATTGGAAACATTGGGATTCATCAATCTAATTACTCATATGGAGGGTGCCCAAGGATATCCCCATGTTTGGCGAGCCATTGGAAGGGCTCACAGGACCCAGAATATAGTTGTATTCATGGCTAAGGTTTATTACGGCAATGTGATGAGGAGAGAGAAAGGCTCAGGTAGAGCCTGGGGAAATCCATGGGCAGGCTTCCTACTGCCCTCTGCCTCCATGAGGAATCACACAGTGCACTCTCCCTTCAGCAATGAAAATGTGTTTCCCCAGCAATAAGCATCGAATGTTTCTGCCCATTAGAGGGAAACCCATTAGAGTCTCAACACCCAAAGTTTTACTAGGGTCTGGCCACATAGACACACTCTGCCTAGCATGTACCAAAATTCCAGATCCCCTGAAGGAAAGCAGGTGTCCAGCATAAACGACACTGTTTGTACAGTCTAGGCAGAATGAGCCACCCTTGTCAGTTAGGGAATGGTGGGGACACTCCTCAAATCCAAGTTCCCAGACACCAGCCCAAGGCCAACGTTGCAATCAGGTTTGTTATGTTAACTCTTCTTTATACCAGCAAAACCCCTAGCAATAGTGAAGTCATTAAGAGAAATTTCATACTGGAGATTTTCCTCCAGAATTGCTAATGTTGTATGGTGTATGTGCAGAAGTTAGGAATAAATATGTTAAAGCTTGGCAGCTCTTTTAACTGGTCTATATTCAAGAAATATATTCAAGGCACTGCAAAAGAAAAAGAAGATAGCCAGTTGAAAATGAGGAGGCAATTGGTTCTTTGACCATTTGTCCCTGCAAGCACAGCTGCAGACGAACACTTCCTGATGGGTCGCTCTCATTTCAGGTGGACAGCTGAGACCCAGGCAGACTACATGCAGGGGTAGCTTTGATATACATAGAAGCACAGGGAGGTGGGCATTGAGGGTGGGCTGTGAACATGGCACAATCTAGCTAGGAATGTCCACTGTGACATCTAACCTGCTAGTAGAATGATGCCAAGGAATGGAAGTAATGCAGGCTGACAGAGGTTTGGGTCCAGGAATTTCCTCACAGCAGAAGAACATGGTAGAGATAGACATAGTCACACAACCAGAGCTGTGGGCCAAGAGAAGTTTTGAAGAAGGATATTTCTGGCAGAAAACTAACAGTAACTATTTTGAATTTACCAGGTATTTCCCCAAGGAAAAATACTTTCAGAAAACTTTGGAGCAAGAGAATATGTGGAAGATAGCTTATACTCCTGCATCCCCCAACCTATAATTTTAAAAGAAAAAAAAAGAGTTCCTAGAAAAAGAAAGAAGCTGAGGACCTAGGACAAATTGAACAGAGCAATGCAGCCTGAGCTGCAAATAGCCAGATACGAAAACTAGGACTTTTGCAGAGCTATCTCAGGGGTGGAAGAACCTGAACTACAGGTTAAATGGGCCAGGTGATGTTCTGGAACAGAAAGTCAAGGAGAATGAGAGTCAGATTGTACAGTGTTTGGGGAGGGACTGTAAGAATTGAGAGCCAGAAACTATAACACTTGTGTGCTTAAATAATGCCCATTTTGGAGTAAGATTTTGTCAGGGTAGAATCTGCTGAGGAAGGATGGTTGAGCTTCCCATCTTCTTCACCCAACAATGAATTGATCCAGTGAGACACCACTTTTCTCCAAAAAACTTCAGATTTTTTATTTTTGTTTTTTGTAGAGTTTCAGGGAGAAAGAGGCATTTGTAGGTTTGGATTGAATCAGATGGTTTTTCCATTTAGAAAGCAAAAGGAAAGAAAAAAATAGAAACAACACCTTTGTGCCGAGAAAAGCAAATGGGAAAGTTAAATACAGAATTGTTATCAATATGTCTTCTTTTTCAGTAAAAAATACCTTGAAAACATAATTTTGTACATTCAACAGAATATGTTCTGGAATTTTCTATTCACATGTTTTTGGAAGACTAATTTAACCTTTCTCTTTCTACTCTGTAGAAAATCAAGACTTTAGCATTGCGTTCAAAATGATTAAGCCATGAACACAATTTTGTTTTATTTGCACAGCCTTCAAATAGGAAAGCCTAGGCAATAGTTAAGAGACATTTTCCTGTCTGGCAAGAGACCTTATACGGTTTATATACCGGTGAAATAAACGATACAAGACCTGAGAGGCCGAGGTCAGAGATGATCGCCTTATACACACACACACACACACACACACACACACACACACACACACATATATGGTTTTTTTTTTTTTTTGAGACAGAGTCACTCTGTCGCCCAGACTGGAGTGCAGTGGCATGATCTCGGCTCACTGCAACCTCCGCCTCCTGGGTTCAAGCAATTCTCCTGCCTCATCCTCTCAAGTAGCTGGGACTACAGGTGTGCACCACCATGCCCAGCTGATTTTTTTGTACTTTTAGTAGAGACGGGGTTTTACTGTGTTAGCCAGGATGGTCTCGATCTCCTGACCTCATAATCTGCCCATCTCGGCCTCCCAAAGTGCTGGGATTACAGGCATGAGCCAACGCGTCTGGCCTATATATGGTTTTTTGTGTGTGATAGAATTTTGCTCTGTTACTCTGGCTGGAGTACAGTGGCATGATTTTGGCTCACTGCAACCTCAACCTCCTGGGCTCAAGTGATCCTCCTATCTCAGCCTCTGAGTAGCTGAGGTTACAGGTGCATGCCACCACACCCAGCTAATTTTTTTGTATTTTTTGTAGAGATGGGTTTTCTCCATGTTGCCCAGGCTGCTCTCGAACTTCTGGGCTTCAGTGATTCACTCATCTCAGCCTCCCAGAATGCTGAGATTGCAAGTACGAGCCACTACACCCAGCCAAGATGATCACATTATTAGTGACCAAATTCAATTTCCTATGATACAATTGATAATTTTGGGTAAGAAAATCATAGTTTAACAAGTATAATTTCCCATATTAATGATACAGGATATAGTCTTGAGGTTACAACTTCTGTTGTTACAGTATCATAGAACATCACTAATTTTATTTAGCAAACATTCGCAAAGCACTTTAGTTGTTTTTAAGAGGCAGAGCATGTATAAATTTAAACTAGACAAGTTTTATCTCCCTTGGCTGAAAATTCCGTCTTGGTCACTGATGTTTCTGAGCATCACCTTAATAAACTGCTATATTCATAAGCCACTATGTAATCTATGCTGTCACTCCAGTGCAAACAAGACAGATGATGCTCACACCAGTACTCTCACCGCTGAGTGCTGGCCATGTGTGTGGTAGCATCAGTACCTGTAGTAGCAACAGTGATCCTAATAGGGGTATGCATGGCATCACTAAGTTTCTTGGTAAATGCAGCCACAGAAAACATACCAGAGTATAGAGGAGCAGATGCTGGGTACCTAAGACAAGCTAGTGATAGAACACAAAGCTTTCCTGGCAGTTGGAGACCTCGTGGAGCAGATGGAGACAGTTAGAAGAATGCTTTTTATTATCATGATGTTGACCTCATGCGCAACTCTAGATTGGTATGGCCTGGTAACACGTATATAGTGCCAGAATAAACATCTTTGTGCCTACATCCTTTTCCATATTTTGAATTCTTTCCTTAAGACAGAAAAGTATTGAGTCAAAGGGTATAAATACTTTCTGGGAGTGGAAATAATGCCTGGGCTCTTCTAGTATAGGTATTACAATCACCAAATTCCTTTACAGAAAGTTGTCTCCATTATTGTTACTATTATTATTATTATTTTTGAGATGGAGTTTCACTCTTGTTGCCCAGGCTGGAGTGCAATGACGTGATCTTGGCTCACTGCAACCTCTGCCTCCGGGGTTCAAGCGATTCTCCTGCCTCAGCCTCCCAGAGTAACTGGGATTACAGGCATGTGCCACCACGCCTGGCTAATTTTGCATTTTTAGTAGAGACAGAGTTTCCCCAGGTTGGTCAGGCTGATCTAGAACTCCCAAACTCAGGTGATCTGCCCGCCTTGGCCTCCCAAAGTGCTGGGATTACAGGCGTGAGCCACTGCACCCAGCCCTGTCTCAATTATTAATTTATGCAGCCCTGAGAAAAGTGTGAGCTGCCCTCTTTTACTGATCTTGCTAAAATTGGCTTTTGCAACTTTAGAATCATTGCTAATTTTGTCAGGCAAATGATAATTTGTGGTTAATATTAGCATTCCTATAATTACTCATCAAATTAAGTCTTTCCATTTATCCTGACTGGTTTGATTTCCTTTTCTGAGAATGTCCATTCAAGACCACTACTATTTAAAATGACTTTTTTTTTTTTGGAAACAGTTTTGCTTTGTTACCCAAGTTGGAGTACAGTGGTGAGATCTCGGCTTATTGCAACCTCTGCCTCCCGGGTTCAAGTGATTCTTCTGCCTCAGCCTACCGACTAGCTGGGATTACAGGTGCCCACCACCACGCCCAGCTAATTTTTGTATTTTTAGTAGAGACGGGCTTTTACCATGTTGGCTAGGCTGGTCTGGAACTCCTGACCTCAAGTAATTAGCCTGCCTCAGCCTCCCAAAATGCTGGGATTACAGGTATGAGTCACTGTGACTGGCCTAAAATGATTTTAATTGTATCTTTTAACTTTTAAAATAATGTATATAAATACTTACATAAAATATACTAATTCCTTCATGCCTGTAATACTAGCACTTTGGAAGGCCGAGGCGAGTGGATCACCTGAGGTCAGGAGTTCGAGACCAGCTTGGCCAGCATGGCGAAACTCTGTCTCTATTAAAAATTCAAAATTAGCAGGCCGTGTGGTGCACACCTGTATTTCCAGCTATTCAGGAGGCTGAGGAAGGGGAATTGCTTGAACCCAGGAGGTGGATGTTGCAGTGAGCTGAGATCGCGCCACTGTACTCCAGAGGGTGTGATGGAGCCAGACTCCATCTTAAAATAAATAAATAAATAAAATAAAAGACACTAATTCTATGCCAAATTTAGTATATCTACTCCCAAATTTGTCATTTGTTCTTGAATATTAAGAGGTTTAATGCTTACCTTTAAATTTCATGTAATCAACTTTATGAAAAATGTTCATCATTTCTTAATTTTAAAAGCCTTCCCTGTATCAAAAATTTTGTTGAGTATTCACAACTCACATCTTTTTCTTCCAGTTTGTGCTTCATTGTTTCAGTGGGACACAGTGGTGCGAAGCTGGAACTCTGAGCCAGGCAGACCTGCGTGGGTTCATGCTAATTCGCAGATGCATATCTCCTTGAGCTTAGCTTCCTGTATAAAAGCATACCATAGAGAGTATTTCTGAAATGACTCTTTACCCAACTTCACAGATTATTAGACAAAAAGTGAATAGGTAAACACTGGAGATCTTCGTTTGCAAATGTTTTTCTTCCCTGACAGAGTCAACTGCCAGGTTTTGTAAAACATGTTTGGCTTGCTCAAAAATCCCCTTTGAAGATCACGTGAGCCGAGGGGTTTGAGACCAGCCTGGACGACATAATGAGACCCTAGCTTTACAAAAGCATACAAACATTAACCAGACATGATGGCGTGAGCCTGTAGTCCCAGCTACTCAGGAGGCTGAGGTGGGAGGGTTGCTTGAGCCTGGGTGGTTGAGGCTGCAGTAAGCCATGATCCTGCCTCTGCATGTCAGCCTGGGCAATAGAGAGGGAGATCCTGTCTCAAAAAAAAAAAAAAAAAGAAAAGAAAAGAAAATCCCCTTCACCTCCATCCTAATAGGAAGTATGCCAGGGGACTGGGCATTGGAGCTTTTTTAGTCCATTTGTCTATGCAACCAGTCACACAGATTTATTTTCCTTTCTTGGGTTCTTGGATTTAAAAAGATGCTTCATTCATGAATTCTGAGGAAAGCTAGGGAAAATTTAAACCGTTATTAACTGTGGAATTTAGCTTTTAGAAATCTCCAACAGGCTGTGCAGGAGTGGGTAAGATCCTCTGTTGGACAATTTTGGAACCGGTATGGTCTTGGATGGGTGCATTGGAACTAGTTGGGGAGATATAGATCCAGGGTGAATCCTCTCCAAAATCTCTGCTCAACATTTTTCTGTGACTCTCTGATAGCCAGCAAGCAAGCGGCTGCTTTGTATCCTTGATGACCTAGCAGGTCCAGTATTAAACCCATTATGAGTGGTTTGTGTGAGCTATGTGAGTTTTCTGCTTGCTCCAAATAAGAATGCCAGAGGAATGGGAAGACTGTAAAAATGAGTTTCTCCACAAAAATGATTCAGTGGGCTGAACAGTAAAAAGCAGTAGATGTGGAAAACAAAAAAAGGGAGTGAATACAGGCAGAATCCACCCACCCTCCAACTCCCCCGCCATTCTTCAAGTGGACAGATTTTAGGAGAGGTAAGGAAGAAACAGATTTTATTTATTTATTTTTATTTTTAAACTTTTTATAGAGGCAAGGTTTTGTCATGTTGCCCAGGCTGGCCTTGAACTCCTGGGCTCAAGAGATCCACCCACCTTGGCCTCTCAAAGTGCTGGAATTACAAACATGTGCCACCACACCCGGCCCAGATACTAACACTCAACAACAGCAAAAATATAGACATACACCAAAAAAGCAGAAGAGAAACTGTAATCATACAAGCCTGACAAAATTAAAGATGGGGCTGGCAATGAAATTGGTGGCATTCCAATGGCATGAACCATGACTCACACTAGTCCCCCTGCAGTGAGGACAGATTTGTAAATGTCACCAAAAGGAAGTTCAAGGGCAATGCTGGTTTTGAATTAGCTTTTTAAACTGTAATATTATTTTTAAAATGTATATGCATTAAATACATGTGCATTGAAGTATTTCTTTTTCCACTTTGAAAGGAAGGTGCATTAGTCTGTTCTCATGCTGCTATAAAGACATACCTGAGAGTGGGTAATTTATAAAGGAAAGAGGTTTAATTGACTGACAGTTCCACATGGCTGGGGAGGCCTCAGGAAACTTACAATCATGGCTAAAGGGAAAGTGAACACGCCCTTCTTCACATGGCAGCTGGAGAAAGAAGTGCAGCGCAAAGGGGAAAAAACCCCTTGTAAAATCATCAGATCCTGTGAGAACTCACTCACTATCATGAGAATAGCATGGGGCTAACCACCCCCATGATTCAGTTACCTCCCACTAGGTCCCTCCCACTGGGTCTCTTCCATGACATGTGGGGGATTATGGGAACTACAATTCAAGATGAGATTTGGTTGGGGACACAGCCAAACCATATCAGAAGGATTTTAATTTTGAGACTTGCTGTGATGTTCGTGAATTCCCTACAATTTGCAAATGTGCCTATTCATCAAGACTTCTATTTTGGAATACATATGATTACTTGGTTCTCGACAAGTTATCATCAAATGAAACAATGAAAGTTAAGTTTATAGAAGTCACAAGTCCATGTTGACACTAGAAAATGTTAATTGTCATCCATGTAAGTTTCCAAAGCTGTTTGTCAAAACTTAGAAATGCTCTACAGACCAATCCCAATTACGAGAATCTTAAATATGGGGTTGGGCACAGTGGCTCACACCTGTAATCCCAGCACTTTGGGAGGCCGAGGCAGGTGGATCACCTGAGGTCAGGAGTTCAAGACCATCCTGACCAACATGGAGAAACCGTTGTCTCTACTAAAAATACGAAATTAGCTGGGTGTGGTGGCACATGCCTGTAATCCCAGCTACTCGGGAGGCTGAGGCAGGAGAATTGCTTGAACCTGAGGGGCAGAGGTTGCGGTGAGCCGAGATTGTGCCCTTGCACTCCAGGCTGGGCAATAAAAGCGAAACTTCATCTCAAAAAATATATATACATGTGGTTGTGATCAAGTTGCTAATCATAACTTGTTGCTAACCCGCAAGTCCAATGATTCATTAAAGTCACTTAGCTAAAAGTTATCTGTGAAGATACTACTGTTCGCTGTCCTTTTTGGGTTTAGTGGCTCACAACTGTAATCCCAGAACTTTGGGACGCTGAGGAGGGATTGCTTGACACCAGGAGTTTGAGACCAGCTGGGCAATAATAGCAAGATCCTGTCTCTATAAAAAGAATTTTTTTTTTTTTTGAGAAAGGGTCTCACTCTGTTACCCAGGGTGGAGTGCAGTGGCTTACTGCAGTCTCCACCTCCCAGGCTCAAGCGATCCTTCTGCCTCAGCCTCCTGAGTAGCTAGGCCTACAAGTGCACTCCATTATACTCAGCTAATTTTTGTATTCTTTGTAGAGACAGAGTTTTGCCATGTTGCCTAGGCTGGTCTCAAACTCCTGGGCTCAAGCAATCCTCCCACCTTGGCTTCCCAAAGTGTTGGGATTACAAGCATGGGCCACTGTGCCTGGTCCATTTTTTTTTTTTTTTAAAAAAGGGAAATTCAAGGTGCAGATAGATAATTAAAAAATGGAATGTAGAGGCTACATCTCAAAATCCGTCTGTGTTAATCCAGTCTTGACCTTTGGGCTAAAGAAATAGAATCAAAAGCTAGATTTCAGGTGATAGGGATATTTTTTGGATTAAGATGTTATTACTCAAATAATTTGTACTGGTCAAACAACCTACCCAGAAGATTGTTCTGACTGATTGAACATGTCCAGCTAAGCAACTGGACCAAAGATAGTAAAGAACCCTCAAACCTCAGCACTGGCCTGGGTTGTAATATGAAATTAACTAATGAATGATAAGCCCCCTGATTCTTCTTTACAGACTTGGGAAAGAAATCCAGAAAGAAGATAGTTTTGCTCTGTGGGAAGAGATCGTGGGGAGAACATTACAATGATATAGCCCTGCAGGTGCAGTTAGAGGTCTACCCAGACCTAACCCCGATTTCCCTCAGATTGCAAAGGTAGAGATTCATGTAGTAATTAGTCCAGGAAGCACCAAAAACAGCAAGTTCATCATAAGCCACAATCACTTAGACATTCAGCAAATGTTTATTAAGCACCTACTATACACTGGATGCTGAATACATAGTAATGGACAAAATATATTTCATTTTATATTTGGTTATTGCTAATAGAGAGAAATGCTATTAATTTTTCTGGGTTGCGTGTTAATCTTGCTAAACTCTAATTCTAACAGCTTGATTATTGATTCTGTTGCTTTTTCTAGGTGCTCATATTATTTGTAAATATCAGCAGTTTTATCTCTGTCTTTATAATCCTCATACTTTTTTCTTTTCCTCATAATACAGACAAAAACCTCCAGTATCATATTAATAACAAGGATATTCCAATGGCTTGCCTTTTTCCTGATCTTAAAGGATAGTTTCCTGCAAGTCTAACTTTGCTGAAGATTTTTTATATATCAACTTTTCAAAGTAAGAAAAGTTTCCAGTATTCCTACTTTGTAATTTTAAAATCATAGTTGTTAAACTTTATAAAACATTTTTTTCTGTATCATTTATGAGAACATGTGGTTTTTAATTTTTATGTATTAATTGTTAATCCATTGATATATTTTCTGATTGTAAAACATCTTTACGTAAATTCCTGTGAAGATTCTTATTGGATCAAGATGTAGGACTTTTTAAAGACATTGTTGTTGGATTCAATCAGCTGTTATTATTTTCTTGTATTGCCCTTATCTGATTTTGGAATCGACATGACAATAACCAATAATAAAATGAATGGGTAGATTTTGAAAGTCTCCTATTTTCTATAGCAACTTGTTTTATTTTTTTCAGAAGGGACAATCCTGAATGACTTTTAAGTTTCTTTAACATTAATATAAGCACTAATTTTGATATTTTGTATTTTTTAGGGACTCTTGCATTTCATCCAAATTTTCCAATTTCCTGTTCATATGATGACTATGTCAATAGTTTATTCCAGATTCTGGTTCACAGTGTTTCCCATGGTGAGAGCGCTGAAGTGAGACCTGGTTCAGTCAGCACTTTCAAGCCCACTGTTCACCTTCCTGAGTAGGATAATTCTACCGAGGATGTATCCTTCCATGATTAGTCTGACATCTGATCTCGGCCTGGACTAGGCCTTCTGTGATTCTCCTGGCTCCCAGTAGTCTGCCTTATCTTCCTTTAGCATGCGCATGCTCCTTTATGGTGCTGGTCATGGTGGTTAGCTACTAAAAGGGAGAAAAGAGAACTTCAAGGAGTACCGAGCAAAAGATGTAGTAACTGCATGCTTAGTAGATACAGGGTTTCCATTTGGAGTGAGGCAAATTTCTGGAACTAGACAGTGGTGATGGTTGTACAACATTGTGAATGTACTTAATGCTACTGATTTGCATGCCTTAAAATAGTTAAAATGGTAAATGTGATGTTATATTAATTCACAATAAATAATTTTAAAAAAATAAAAAATGAGGCCAAGCCAATGGCTCATGCCTGTAATCCCAGCACTTTGGGAGGCCGAGACGGGTGGATCACCTGAGGTCAGGAGTTCGAGACCAGCCTGGCCAACATGGTGAAACCCTGCCTCTACCAAAAACATAAAAAGTAGCCAGGCATGGTGGCAGGCGCCTGTAATCCCAGCTACTTGGCAGGCTGAGGCAGGAGAATTGCTTGAACTGGGAGGCGGAGGTTGCAGTGAACTGAGATCGGGCCATTGCATTCCAGCCTGGGTGTCAAGAGCAAAACTCCGTCTCAGCTAATTACTCCTAAGATGGAGGGGAAAAGTAAACAAACAAGAAACCTAGAAACTCAGAGAAGGCTCTTCCCTGATTTGAGATTTTTAAAGATTGTGATAAAATACACATAACATAGAATATACTGTTTTAACCATTTTAAAGTGTACATTTTAAAGGATATCCAGTAGCCAGTAAGCATGCATTTACTACTCCTTTTGCTCTGAGAGGAGAGTGTGGTTGCCCCAGGAGTGTGCTGCCTGCTTTTGTGGGGGAAGAAACTGACCTCTGTTGAGCGCTAACAGCTGCCACCAATCTGGTGACAAAGACACTGGCTCAAGCTGCATTAGTGTCCTAGGGCTGTTGTAACAGACAAAGTACCATACACTGGGCAGCCCAGCGCAACTAGAAATTTATTCTCTCATAGTTCTGGGAGTAGGAAGTCTGAAATCAAAGTATTAGCAGGGTTGGATCCTTCTGGGGCCTCTGAGGGAGGAGGGGTTCCATGCTCTCCCCAGGCTCCTGGTGGTTGCCAGCAATCCTTGGCATTCCCTGGTTTGTGGTAACACAACCCCAGCCTCTGCCTTTGTCCCTTTGTCTTCTGTGGTCATCTTCTCTGTGTGCCTCTGCTGTCTCTTCTTATAATGACATGAGGTCGGGGGCAGTGGCTTGTGGGATTACACGCCTATAATCCCAGTACTTTGGGAGGCCGAGGCAGGTGAATCACCTGAGGTCAGGAGCTCAAAACCAGCCTGGCCAATGTGGTAAAACCCTGTCTCCACTAAAAATACAAAAATTAGCTGGCGTGGTGGAGGCACATGCCTGTAATCCCAGCTGGTCAGGAAGCTGAGGCAGGATTGCTTGAACCCAGGAGGTGGAGGTTGCAGTGAGCAGAGATCATGCCACTGTACTCCAGCCTGGGTGACAGAGCAAGACTTGGTCTCAAAAAAAAAAAAAAAAAAAAAAGAGAGATTTAGGTCATTGGATTAGGGTCCACTCTAATCCAGAGTGACTTCATTCACTACATTTGGAAAGACCCTGTTTTCAAATAAGGTCATATTCTCAGGCACCAGGATTTAGGACTTGAACATACATTTCTGGGGAGACATAATTCAACCCATAACAACAGCCATCCCCAATGTGGCAGCAAAGAAACTGGTGCTGAACAGGGGAAACCTGCACAGTGATCTGTTTGCTTTGAGAAGAAAATGTGCCTTTCTTTTCCAGATTTGTAGTATCTTCAAGCACCCTCTACTGGCAGAGTTTAACATCCAGCCAGCTGGCAGTGGGGAAATGGACTTTGCATCATTCCCTGGGGCAAAGAAGGTTTAAAGTTCAGAGGCAATAAATTAGTAACTGGCACATCTGGGGACCAAAGTTCTCTCTGCTTTGAAGTGAGCCTTCAGCTAGCCTCATTCGATCTTCTTAATTTTATTTTATTGTGGTCAGAACACTTAACATGAGATCTACCCTCTGAACAGATTTTATTTTTCTTTCCTATGGCTGTAATAGAACTCGTTATTGTTTGAGACAGTCTTGCTCTGTCGCCCAGGCTGGAGTGCCGTGGTGCAAACTTGGTTCACTGTAACCTCCACCTCTCGGGTTCAAGCGATTCTCCCACCTCAGCCTCCTGAGTAGCTGGGATTATAGGCACCCACCACCATACTGGCTAATTTTTGTATTTTTTAGTGGAGATGGGGTTTCACCATGTTGGCAAGGCTGGTCTTGAGCTCCTGACCTCAACTGATCTGCCCACCTCCTAAAGTGCTGGGATTACAGGCTCGAACCACCTCGCCTGGCCCCCCCTTCTTTTTGGGGGGGGAGTATCGCTTTTGTCGCCCAGGCTGGAGTGCAGTGGAGTGATCTTGGCTCACTGCAACTTCCGCCACCCGGGTTCAAGCGATGCTCCCTGCCTCAGCCTCCTAAGTAGCTGGGACGACAGGCGCCTACCACCACGTCTGGCTGATTTTTGTATTTTTAGTAGAGACAGGGTTTTGCCATATTGGCCAGGCTAGTCTTGAACTGCTGACCTCAGGTGATCCACCCGGCTTGGCCTACCAAAGTGCGAGGATTACAGGCTACTTGGACTCTATAACTGTCTCCTAATGGTCTTCCTGATATGTCCCAACTCATTTTCCCAGGCAGAGTAATGGTTCTGAAATGTGAATCCGAAGGTGTCACTTTTTGCTCAAAGACCCCATATTGGCTTTCCATTGCTCTTAAGGAACAACTTCTTTGTCATGGGATAAAATGACCCTTCCCAACTTGGCTTTCTCCAGTTTCATCTCCTGCACTCCTCACCTCTACTCCTAGTCATTCAGGCTGTCTCTCATTGTCCTCCAAAGTCAGTTTAGCTGTCACCTCCTGCTGGAACTGATGCTCATAATTGACTCCGACCCTAATAATTTCAGATTAGGAGATTCCTGTGTGTTTCCATTAATTTTATCTCTCTCATTGTATATATAAGCATATTTACAATAAGAGAGCTACAAATGTAAATAAGCATATGTATAATGATACAAAAATTATGTTATCTCATATATATAATTTTGGTATCTCATTACATATATATAATATGTATCTCTCTCATTACATATATAACTGTTTATGTTGCCATAAAGTCCTATGGAATATTTGGTGAGCTGAGGTGAAAAACAGACACACACATATATGTATGTAATGAGAGAGACATATATATTATGTGAAGGAGATGCATATATATTATATATGTAATAAGAGATATATATTACACATATGCAATGAGAGATACAAAGTTATAATGCATATGCATAAGTATATAATGGTATATATCAGTATTCTTTACTAAAAGAGTTGATTATATCTGAAAGTTTACTTATTTGTTACTGTCATCCTCATCAGAATATATGCCCTCTGAAGTTGAGCAACTTGTTTACTTTGCTCAGCACTGTGTCCCCAGTGTCTAAGTAACAGTGCCTGGCTTACAGCACAGATTCAATAAATATTTACCAAGTGAATGATAAAAACAGATTTTTTGAGGCAAAGTTTTTCATTTGCTATATAGTCCCATGCAATATTTGGGACATACTTATACTAAAAAATTATTATCTGAAATTCAAATTTAGGCTAGGCACGGTGGCTCACGCCTGTAATCATGGCACTTTGGAAGGATTACTTGATCTCAGGATTTTGAGACCAGCCTGGGCAACAAAACGAGACCCATATCTCTATTAAAAAAATAAAAATTAGCTGTGTGTGGTGGTGGGCGCCTGTAGTCTCAGCTACTTGGGAGGCTGACGTGGGAGAATCACTTGAGCCCGGAAAGTCGAGGCTGCAGTGAGCCATGATCGCGCCACTGCACTCCAGCGTAGGCAACAAAGCGAGACTGTTTCTCAAAAGAAAACAAAATCAAAAGTAACAAATTTAACTGAGCATCCTTTTTTTCTGGCAACCCTACGCCCGACAGACAGTTGGCAATATCTAGAGATTTTTTTTTTGTCTTCATAATGAAATTAATATTCAATCACATAATGGGGAGTCTGAGAAGAGATGCAAAAATGAAATGTAGAAGTTTTTTTTGTAAAAAAAAAAAAGAAAAAAAAAACTCATCAGAATCAGACACAGAGGGCTCCGCAGCGAGGCCACCGGTGGGACAAGCCCCCCCCCCGGGTGTAAAGAAGGCAGCATCCTCCCTCAGGACTTGGGAGGCCACGGGGAGAGTGGAACGGCACTAAGCAGAGCGTGCTCAGCTTCCCAGGCTCTCGGCTGCCTGGGGGTAGGCTGAGGTAAGAAACAGACACAGCCCAGCAGGTCGTCCCGGGAACGCATAAGCCAAGGGTGGACGCACAGACCGGTGTTGAGAGATTTTTGATTGTCATGACTGGGGGTGGTGGCACTACTGGCATCCAGTGCGGAGAGGCCAGGGATGCTGCCAAACATCTTGCAACGTAAAGGGCAGCCCCTCCAAGGCAAGGAATTATCTAGTCTAAAATGTCAATATGTGGAGGCTGAGAAAAACTTAACTAGATGGCCATGAACTTTCAGGGTCCTTAGTACACAGGCAGTGCCTAGCATTGCTAAGTTCATCTTCCGTTTGGAAAGGCAGCATAGGGTTGGTGAGAGAAAGGTGTCCGGGGCTGGCGACTGCCTTTAAAGGCCTACGCGCAATCTTCTTGACGATACGGGATGCGATAACGGGGTGCGAGCGAGCCAGGTAGGTTACCTGTTGCAGCAGGTCAGGTGATGATATCGAAAAGCCTGCGTCTGCTGGACACTGTGGAAGGTCAAGCGCTCCGCACACCCCGCCTGAGTATCCCAGGTCCCACCAAAAGCAGACCCCTCGGCTGCTGGAACTGGGAAGGCGTTCAGTGACACACCGGAAGCGGCCTGGCGACTGAGGCGTCCTTCTCCCTAGCAACGGGTTGCGAAGGAAGTGGTTGCTGTAGCCGCGCCCTGTGCGCCTGCGCGGAGGCGCCGGCTGCTTACGTGGAGCTGGCGGCCGAGCTGGGCGCGCAGCAGAGTGCTGGAGAGTAGCTCGGGTGGCAGAACTGCCAGCAAGGCCGGGATGGGGGCGCCGCCGCTCTCTCCGGGCCGGGGAGTTGGGGCTGCCGGCCGGCGCTGGTGGGTGCTGCTGGCGCCCCTGCTGCCGGCGATGCTACTGGTGCGGCCCGCGGGGGCCCTGGTGGAGGGGCTCTACTGCGGCACACGGGACTGCTACGAGGTGCTGGGCGTGAGCCGCTCGGCGGGCAAAGCGGAGATCGCGCGGGCCTACCGCCAGCTGGCCCGGCGCTACCACCCCGATCGCTACCGGCCGGAGCCCGGCGACGAGGGCCTCGGGCGGACGTCGCAGAGCGCGGAGGAGGCTTTCTTGCTGGTGGCAACCGCCTATGAGACGCTCAAGGTGAGGCCTGCGGGCGCGGAGGGGCTTCGAAGACCGGCCGCGGGAAGCGCACGGCCCGCGGAGCCTGGGCTTCTGTGACCCCGAAACTGAGCGCAGCCACCGCCGCGACCTTTAAGATACTCACGTTTCCCACGTGGCCCTGTGAAAGAACCGAGTTTGTCCCCCAGGGCCTCGTGGGCACAGCCAGCCTCTTGCTCCTCCTTTTTGTGATAGTCGTTGTTATGTAAAGCTTTGGGCATCTTACGATTTCGTGAAAATATTTTAATAACGTGCATTTCACATTCGAAAAGCAGAGTGATTATTAATGCTAGGATCTGGGGTAGCCCACAACAGGGAAGGTCTCGAATATCCAGTGACAACTGTGATCGCATCAGTTTGATATGACAGAAATTTGCTTTCTGGAAATAGTGTTAATGGTGACACTTAGCTTGGGTTTAAGGAACTAAGAAAACACTGAGAAGAACCGTGAACAACCAGTCAAAAGGCCGGACGTGACTCTTTGCTGTGACACCCCCTGTATGTCCTTGGATAGTGATTTAATATGTTGGAATAGCTGTTTCTTCACATGCAAAATTAAGGGCCATAATACCCTCTCTCAGGGTTATTGTGGGGATTAAATGATAAGTATGCGAACCGCCCCCTTCCCATAGGACCCATGACTTGGGTACAAAACTCTGAGAATTTCTAGTAGGAAATATTTTGTGAATATGTATTTATATTTCATTTGACAGAGGTTTTATTGAGTCTTGTGAGCCTGAGAGATTTAGCACGATGCTGTTTTCTTCTTCTACTGCAAAAAAAAAAAAAAAAAAAACTAAGACATCACGAAGTATAAATAGTATTTGATGGTGATATTACTGCTAGAAGGACCCCATTATACTAATGCATCAGCGATTGTAGTTGTAAAGTGTTTTTCTAGCCTTTTTTTTTCCCGAGGCAAAATGTTCCATGTTGTTATGTAGGCTGCTTTTAATAACTGTACTTTGAGTGGATATAATTTAACTGTGGATTGTTTCTCCAGATTTTTCTTTCCAGAGCTGAAAATAGTCAAGGAACTAACAACTTCACTCATGCCTTCCAGAGCAGTTTGGATAATTTGGAGTCATAAAATGAGTGGTGAAGGGGCCCTGAACTAGGTAAACTAGGTAAATTGAACTAGGTAAAATTTAATTTACCTAGTTCATGAAATTCTCACTAGCATTAGTGAGGTTGTAATTTTTATTGGCAATTAGCTGAGGGATGGCTGCAAAACTGGGAAAGTGTTGAGGCCAGAAGGTTTTGTGGCCTATTATTTAGGGTAAAGAGTGATGGAAAAAGACTCCAGAAAAAATAGGAAAGAACTCTCCATCCAGGGCACTTCAGCATATGAAGCTCCAACCTCTGTTCTTTGTAGTCAGCCAGAAGCCCCGCTGGTGCATAAGGCATCCCTGGACGGATGGAGAACTTCCAAAAGGGAGGGCAGCAGAAACACTGCCAGCTGTTGCCTTCTGCTGGGCTTTGTAGGATTGGAGATGAGTAGGTTTGGCATGAGAATGGTAAGCATGTTGGTAAGAGCTTTGAAAACAAGTGCCAAGATTAGAGAGTAGAAATAGTGACGGAAGAGAAATTCCTGCTGGGAGGGACACCAGGAAAGACAGATTTGGGGGACTGATCTGATGGATCTGTATCGTTGCCTCTAAAGGTTTCTGCCCCTAAAGTTTACCACTGATTTTCAGCTAATGAAAAGCTAGACAAAATAAGTGATCCACTCAAGAACAAGGAACTTTTAGGCAGTTAAAGACCAGTATGTCTGGAGTAAGTAATACTTGTACTCTTGACTCTGACAGGTTGCTACAAATATCTTGGAACAGGGGGAGTGGAAATGGAATTGTAGTGATGGAGGAGGGAATGAGGGGAGTGTTCTGTAGCTTCTCCAAAACGCCCTCTGTCTTACTTACTCTGGAAATTATCTATGAGACAAAAGCGATGTCTAGAGTTATTTTGGACCCTTGAAAATCAGACCTAGCAGTACTCTTTGTAAATTTCCATTTTAAATTTATAGAGATGAACATGTGTTCATCTTCCAGGTGGAGCACCTCCAAGAACTATTTACCTCATTGAAGATGCTGTCTCTTGGAATAAGGATAAGGACTTTGACTTGCTATATATGGGAGCAATTATTACAGGGTGGTCTGCTTTAATTTCTGTTATAATGGAGAATTGTGAGGAAGTTGCCAAAGACTATCTTTTCTAGGTAATGCAAAGTTTTAATGAACTGAGGTCATCCAATTTGGAGGGCTTCTGCCTTCCATATTATCCCATTGAGGCAATGGAGATGTAGTGGCTGTTTTGCTTGGATTGTGTTCTTGGGCTGTAAAAAGGGTTTGTGAGGGGCAAGAGGTCCAGGTGGTGTTTGGTAAGAGCAGGTCAGATAGAATAGTGGGAAAAGTTAAGTTCCAGTGGCTCTGGAATAAAAACAGGATGCAGAAGCCTGTCTCTGAATGTTGATAATAAATACATCGCCAAAATGGAAACTGTGATTATGTTATACATCAGTGGATTTATGATTCTGAGGTTGTTTTGGTCAAATAAATGCCCTTTTGAGAGAGATTTGTTTTAGATGGTGGTTGTTAAAAAATAAATAACTTAAATACAGTTGATATGTAATTTAAATACAGTTACTAATGTAACTTAAATACAGTTGATAAGACAAGAAGATACGACATTTGGTCATTACTGTTTTAGCAAAAAAGATTTTACCTGTGCATGGAGAAAATGAGGAAAACCAAAAAAAAGAAGTATGGGTAATAATGGAAGGCAAAGGCACTGGCCGATGCTTTCACCAAGTCATGCTTAGTTCAAATTCCCAAGTAAATTACAGTTCCAGATCTCAGCAAAACTTCAAACCATTGTGATTTCACACACTGCTTTATAAACTAAGACCAGGCAATAGTATTTAGTGTGTTTGACTTTTGGGGATTTAGGGAGCCTGCGGACTTTGGAAGTTAAACAAGTGGACACTTACCCTCTGTGTCAACACTGGATCTCATGAGGTAGAATAATGTGGTCCCACTCACCTATTTTGAAAGTGGCTATAGCACTTATCACACTGCATTATAAATCTCGAGGAGCTCTCTGTTTCCCGCTAAACCATGTTCCTTGTTTTTTGTGTGTATATCCATAGCATCTAGCACAGTGTCTGGCACGTCAGATCATTAATGTTATAAAAACTTTTCTGGGGGCATTCAGATAGAATGGAAATTGAAAGTGGATTTCTGGCATTTTGACATTGGCATGTGCAACACCCTTTGCCATTTCACTCAAATTAATTGCAATTTTAAAGAGGGGTATAGATAAGTAAATTGGATGGTTATGAGTGAAAAATTCCTGCATGAGAGAAAAATTGCACTTCTACTTTTAATGTTCTGAGGGTTTTTAAGTGAGAACAATAATTTTTGAATGTAGATGAAAATTGGATAATACATGAAATATGAGAAATGGCATAAAAATAAGCAGATGAGAGAACAACTGGAAAGGATGCACTTAGAAAAACTATAGTAAAAAATGCAAAACTATAGAATTTGACAGCATTTTTCAAGATCACAAGAAAAGAGCCTAGAAAAGGTCTAGGGAATACTGCCGGCATGAAGGTGAAGGTTATTTGCTAAGTTGAAAGGATGTGTAGAGAGGGCATTCTACTCTAGACTTGTCTGGGAAGGGAAGCATTATAAGAACACTTCAGTTTCCTCTTATCAGTCTGATGTGGCAGGGCTTTAGCACTTAGGAAGAATTTAGCAAAAAAGGATTCTGAACTCCCTGCCCTGTTACATTTCTGTTTATTGTTCATTCCTTATATTTTCTTACTCAGCCTTCCTTTAACTGGGACTGACATAGGCACTTGGAGGAGAACATAACAAAGGAAAAGGTGCAGTTTCTGACTTTTAAGTGTTTAATATAACAAGGGAGACAGATATTTATTGTTCAGTTATTATTTATTTAAGTTATGTAATACAAGTGTGTGCAGATTATAGTGCTGTGCTGAGAGGAAGTGATTATGTCTTCTTGGATAGAGAAGAATGTACTCTTTGAGCTGATCAGGAACAAAGTCACCAAGGTCGATGGTGAAAGGACATTTCTGGTAGAGGGGAAGCTTAATCCACAGAAACATAGAGTCAAGTGTGCAAGGCTGGTTCCAGGAATGTGATGTCGTTTCATGAGATATTATAGTAATGAGTATTTTCTCCACCAATGATCGGTTTTATCATATTTTTTCCCAGGGACTCTGTTTTGGGAAAAAATGAACTGCATTTATTACTATTCTTTTTCAACATTATCCAGATTGTATTTAATCAGTCATTCATAGTAATTGAGTAATCCTAATAATATTTAAAAATTATATAATTTGCTTTCTTTTTTGAGACAAGGTCTCACTATGTTGCCCAGGCTGGTCTTGCAATCCTGTGTTCAAGCAGTCCTCCTGCCTCAGTCTTTCAAAGAGCTGGGATTACCAGCACATGCACAGAACCCTAAAATTATATAAATCTCTATTATAGTTGTGATGTTGATAAACAGCCAAATTAAGTGAATTTATAGACCACAGATGGCATATAGTTTTCATTTCATATGCCAACCCTGATTGGTCATGATTACCTGGAACAAAACTCTTACCTTTTAAGAGTTTTGAGACCTTTTCTGGGTTTAGTAGGAAAGAGTAACATGTTTAATAGTAATAGTTCCCATGGCCCCAGAAAAAGGATGTGATAGCATATGTACCACATTTACTGTTTCTGCTGTGAACCCACAAATGTTATTTTTTACTGGTTCCTTAATTTCAGCTGTTACTCCGTACTTACGGCCAAGGGTGATTATATACCAGCTGTGTTTGATTCTGGTGCCATGACTGGCTGACATATGATGTGATCAACAACCAGAGTTCTTGCTCAACCTGAAAACTACTGACTTGATATAATACTAGCCAGAAACTGAGCACTAGACATTTTAATTTAGCATGTACAGATTTATCATAGGTAAATGGAACATTTTGAGATATTCCCAAGAGTGCAAAGACCCTTATCATAGACTAGGGGATCTGCTATTTCTTGGTTGGGAGCTGGTAAGGTACCATGAGAGGGAGAATGTTGCAGGATACTGGAACATCGTTTGGGATCAGATGATGAATAACTCCTTAAAGTTGTGTTCCAGAATTTGAACTTTATGTACTGGATAGTTACCAGAAGTTTTAAAGTGGACAAATGACGCAATCTTATGTTTGTTTTAGGAAGAAAACTGGGAGCAATTTTGAGAATGCTTTGGGGAGGGCAAAAAGATATTCTTGACTGAACTCATTTTACTTAGTCTTCTTCTGGAATTCCATCATTCCTCTTTCATAACTTGAAAATCTCCTAGTTGGTTCATTTCCCTCTCCTTTCTCATCATTTTGCTTCTTTTAAATCTACTCTCACATTTTTCCTTTGCTGTTCACTGTCTTTACTTTCTCATCTCCCTTTCATTCAAGCTATCATAGACTGGCATGTGCACTAGCACGTGTTGGAACTGTTCTTGTTAAGGTGAACAGTGACACTCACGAGATCTGATTAGATTGACTGCTGTTCATTTCCTTTTCCTCCTGGATCTTGGTGTCAGGTGATATCTTTGACCATTCAGTTCTTTAAGGTGTTCTTCCCTGACTTCCTTGATGTAATCTTCGTCTGTTTCTCCTGTTGCTGCCATTTCTTTTTAGTCGTTTCCACTACATACCCCTTAAGCATTGCTTTTCTGTTGAGTTCTCCTTTGTGTACTCTTTTCTTTTTCATTTTCTAACCTCCTCTTGATGAAACTCACTGTATCCTTGACCTAAGCCACTACTTTTAAGCTGACAACTCTAAAACCTGCATGTTCTCCAGGCTCATATTTTCAACTGCCTCTCTGTAGCACAGGTACCGACAATTAAACATGTCTGAAATCAATCTTGTTATCTTTTGAAAGCATCAACTTTAAAGAAGATATAATTATGCCTCTCACAAATATAGGATGCACATGTGTCAGAGATATTATTTAACTTATTAATCAATGAGGAAACCAGGAAGATACTAAAACTAGTTGAAAGACAAAAATTCCAACATTTGTAATCAGATAGGGAATGCTGAAATGCCTATAAAACTGGAAAATACCTACCAAGCAATAATCTGTTGCATTCCATAGGACATAATTTGTCTTTCTGTGAATAGGAGTCATTTGCATTATTTCCAGTTTTCTACAAGTTACTTCTGTCTCTACAGAGTTAAAATAGGTTAGTCAAAGACAAAGGTACACTCTTCATGCAGGGATCATCCTTGATGCTCCAGAAATTGAAAGGATATCTAGTAATTTTTTTCTTCCTAGTTCAAAAATCTTCCACAATTTTTCCCTGCATTGTCTCCAAACTTTGTTTTTTTCCCTGTGTTCATTATCTTAATGAATAACATGGTCTACATAGTAACACTAATTAAAAACTTCAATATCATGCTCAATATCCTCTCTGATTCTTATATAACCCTTTACTTATCAAGTCCTATTAATTCTTTTTCTTAGCTGCTAAAATCTGTTTCTCCCTCATTCCACTTTTTGCAGTACTACCAGAGTTGTCTTTCAGAAACATATAATTCTACACAATGCTATTGTTCTCATACTTGGAAACATTTTTGTTTTTGAATAGCGCAGATGATAACATCCTAACTCTCTGGTGCAGCATACAAAATCCTCAACAGTTCTTATCCAAACTTACCTTACCTTCCAGCTATATTTACTACTCCTTTCTTCCTAAATTTCCCCAATGCTCAAGCTTCCCTCAATCCATGATATTCTTTGATACTTTTGTACCCTTAACACTTGCTGTTTACTTTGCTTGAAACAAGTTTCACTAAGCCCTACTTGCTTTTCCAGCTCCAGTTCTCATTTCCCTCCTGCTGTGAATCCCATTGCTAGTGTTTCCAGACAGAGTCAGCCCCGTGTCCTTAGCACACTGAATTGTGCTTTTTTTTTTTTTTTTTGAGATGGAGTTTCGCTCTTGTCGCCCAGGCTGGAGTGCAATGGCACGATCTCGGCTCACCACAACCTCCACCTCCCTGGTTCAGGCGATTCTCCTTCATCAGCCTCCTGAATAACTGAGATTACAGGCATTATCCACTACGCCCAGCTAACTTTTACATTTTGAGTAGAGACGGTGTTTCACCATGTTTGTCAGGCTGGTCTCTAACTCCTGACCTCAGGTGATCCTCCTGCCTCGGCCTCCCAAAGTGCCCAGACAGACTGTGGGAACTGTGCTTTTCTTGCTTGCTAGATTCTTATTCTAGATGAAGGGTTTTTAAGGCCAAGACCTTGTCTTGTCTTTTTAATTTTCTTTTTGTGCTCAATACAAGGCCTAATAATGCCGTGCATCATGATTTTTGAAATGAAAATAACTAAGGTTTTTAAAAGCTCAGATGACCAAGTAGATGGTGATAGTATTAGCTGAAACACAGAGGAATAGATTTGGTTTTTGGGCACGTTGAGTTTGAGATATTTTGCATTTAGAAAATGTTCAGGACATAGTTGAGAATAGGAGGAGACAAGAAAAACAGATAGAAGCGTTACTAGTATGTAGGTAATATTTCCAAATCATGGAAGTTGTTGAGACTACGTGCAGAATGGCAGAAGACAGAGAAGAGAAGCTGCACTAGTGACTAGTGGGCAGGAAGCAAGAAAAAAAGGAAATGGGTAGCAGATAATTTTCTTCCTCTTTTGTAGGATAAAATGGCCTGGAAAAAAATGTAGACCAGAGATTGTTTTTTTGAAGGATCATTTTGTGTGTGTGTGTGTGTGTGTGTGTGTGTGTGAGTGTATGGATTAAAAAAATAAGATTAATATATATTGAGTGAATACAATAATACATTTTTATATATCATTGATTCCTGACCTTTACCACCCCAAAAATGTTTTTTGTACTCTGTGTAATAGAAAATTTTAAATGTAAAAACTAGCTGCAATATCAAATTATTGCGATTTATGTACTGAGATCAAACAATTTATTTCCTTCAAGGGCAGGAACATAACATTTTTGCCTCTGGGGGAGGGGGGATGATCCTTTTTGTAAGAGAAGGAAGGATTCAGTGCTTTCTTTGCTTGTGGGTTTCCTCTTGTTCACTTTTGATCTAGATATTGGTGGTTATGTTCCAGTCCTCCTGCGTATGCCCACGAGGATTGGGAGTGGAATGGACACCAGCAGAAGCACCACAGTTATTCCTGTAGAGATTAGAAACAAGGAGCTTATTGCCCTGCTTGTCAAGGCTCAGGACAGACAGGAGGAAGAAACAAGTATAAAGGTTTTGGTTTTGGAAAGAAGTTGGAATCTCCAGACCCTGGGACCTTAAGATCCACAAAATTGCTGAAAGAAAAAGTACTACCTTATTGAAAGGTAAGATATTAAACTGTTTTAAGGTTTAAGCTATGTTAGCCACAGTAGCATATTTTCATAAGCTATGAATTTAAGCAATCATTTCTGCCAAACTGAAGTTTTTGTGACATCGCCACCCATCCAGCCTTGCTGGTGAGATGGAGATCTGTGGAGTGGAGAGCATATTGCAAGGGAAAACCTTCACAAAAGTTCACTCGTTTTTGAAATAATGTTTACTGAATGCCAGGCACTGTGCTAGGCCTTGGAGATACAGATATGAATGAGTTACCCTACCTACTTTCTAGAAATTCTCATTCTAAGAAAAGAAAAAAACTGATGATTACAATGTGATAAGTGCTATAATAAATAGGTACCAAGTGTAATAAGAACGACCTAATGTCTGAGGCAGTAACACTTACATTCTAAAGGATTAACAGGACTCATGAGGTTTAAATTAGAGAGAAATATATGTTCAAAGGCATAGGTATGAAAAGAAACATTGTGTTGGAATAACACACCAAATTCCAGAAATTGCTGTCTGAATGTTTGCTATGAGTAAAAGAAGGGAACTGATAAGGGATGTTTCTAGCTAGGTAAGTCTGGACCAGTTGTGAAGGCCTGGTGGCATGCAAAGGAAATTTTAACTTTGGCCATGGGAAAGCATTGGAGATTAAAAAAAAAAAAAAATTGTGTGGCTACCTTAGTTCAAGATGAGTAGGAAAAAAAAATATGGTATTAAAATTAGAATGTACCTTAGCTCTCTACTTAAGTCCCATAAAAAAAGATGGTCCTTCTTATTCTGTCTTTTCTTTGCTAATATTCTTGGTATCCTCTTGTTCTTACTAGGTTGATTCTAAACGTTTACTAAAGAACAGGATTTTGACTTAGGCTATTGAGAACTCCCAAGTTTTACCAATTTGTGCTGCCCTTTTTAATACCTTCTAAAGTGTCTGCATGCCTCACTGATCATTATCAATATGCATGAAAGCTGATCATTTTCTTCACTTTGGAGAGAAAGCTTTAAGCTCTAGAATGGAGATAAAATAAATGGAACAAATGCTCTAACAAGGAAGTGGCCAACTTTTTAGTCTAATCCTGGCCAAAACAGGGTCATAAATTTGTGGTGACTCAAAAGAAAACCATCCAAAGAGGAGTTGGACTTGACCCTGAGATGTCTTGCAGGCATTTGGTAGTTTGAGGACACCATTTAGGCACCCTGAACAGACTCCACAGGCTCTGCTTGCAGTAGAGAGGCCAGACACAAGGTATACATTTGGAGTTGCCTGTGTTGGAGCATTAGTTGACCATTGTGTTAAAGGAGTTCAGGACTTGGTGAAGTCAGTAATCTAGAAACCAGTGAGAAAATGGTGACCCTGGTGAAAGGTCTGAGTGAAATGCTTGAAGAGAAATGATGTCTGCATTCTGTGGAATAGAGATAAGAGAACAAAAAGAGAAGAGAAGGTAGTCATTGGACACATGAGGTCCACATGCCGGATTTCATTGACACTCAAAGACCTTACTCCATGTACTTCAACCAGGAGGAGTACAGACAGCAAGGCAAAGGGTTGCACAGAGACGATGTGGGAGTCTCATAGGAATCTGATCTCAGCATGGCATTTAGTTTAAAAGCTACGTGTAATCTAGTTGTAGCAAAAAGAATTGTATCTGAAGAAACACATTTCAAAAGGCATCTGTCATGATTGGGACACTGAGTTAAAGTCAAGGATTTTCGGCTCCAAAACAGGGCATTTTTATAAAATTAGCCCAAAAGCAGAGGAGAATGGAACAATTCTCAGATGATTTCTTGAAGTACTCAAAATGAGACACATGAAGAGACACTGGCTTTAGTCTTCAGGGCTGTCTGTGTGACCCTTATATAGGTTCACCCTTTCTAGGTTAGAAGTTCTGGAATAGGATGACGACTTAAGGAAGGAGTCATGGAGCCAGTTGAGTCATATGGCAGCTGCCACAAGAAAATCCTTTTTGACTGAAGAGAACATACAAGGAGTGAATCTGAAAATAATACTGTCTTGAGCTCATGCCTCCTTGTATAACTGACAGTTTTCATATTGGCCTTCCATATAAATATACTCATATCTAATTAAGCTAGATACTAGTTTACATAGTTTCATATACTGGTGAGAGGTAAGAAATTTTTTGAATGTAGTGAATATAGGAGAACTTACTAAGAATGATCTCACACAAATTGAAATTTGTTTTTTTGTTTGTTTGTTTGAGACAGAGTTTCACTCTGTCGCCCAGGCTGGAGTATAGTGGTGCAATCTCAGCTCACTGCAACCTCTGTCTCCCAGGTTCAAGTGATTCTTTTCCTCAGCCTCCTGAGTAGCTGGGATTACAGGTGCAAGCCACCACGCCTGGCCAATTTTTATATTTTCAGTAGAAACAGGGTTTTGCCATGTTGGCCAGGCTGGTCTTGAACTCCTGACCTCAAGTGATCCGCCTGCCTTGGCCTCCCAAAATGCTGGGATTATAGGCATGAGCCTCTGTGCCTGGCCCAAAATTCTTAATAGAAAATACATAATGATTTTAATGGATACAAGGAAGATTTTGTCATTAGCAAATTTCTTACATTAAATCTAAGAAACTACATATTGGAGGACTCGGAAAGTAGTCCTGAACAGACCCCAGATAATCTGTCTGCAGTTGCGAGGCACTAAGTTTAGATTTGAAATACCTTTAGCTAGGAATCTACAACTTAATAAATGTTGAATAATTTATTCCTCTAATTTTAAAAAGCCCTTTGTTTTTTTGGCGGGGGGAGGCAGGGTCTTGCTCTGTTGCCCAGACTGGAGTGTGATGGCATGATCACAGCTCACTGCAGACTACTTGACCTCCCAGGCTTAAGTGACTTCCCATCTGGGGAACCTTCTGGGAAGCTGGGATTACAGGCACATGCCACCACACCCTGCTAATTTTTAAAATTTTTTTGTAAAAATAAGGTCTCACTATGCTGCCCAGGCTGATCTCAAACTCCTGGGCTCAAGCAATCCTTCCGCCTTGGCCTCCCAAAATCCTGGATTATAGACATGAGTCACCATGCCTGGCAAAACAGACTTGTTTTTGTGATGGTTTTTATCATACTCATGTATAGAGATTAAAGAATTTGTTTTGATTTTATACTAGTGTTTATCCTTAATGTTTCTTTGAAATGGGGCAAATTGAAAAATATAATAGGTTTCCCATGGGATAAAGAACAAATCGTAACCTGGTTTAATAGTTCTGCAACCTATGTAGCTCAGTACAATGTTGGCATTTATCCCTATTAGAAATTGATTAGCATCAGAGAATTTTTTTTTAATGTTTTATCTGTGAACATACAGAGCAGCATTTTGAAAACTGTAAGTCTTTCAAGGAGTTTGTATAGGTAAGAAGGATCTGTATGTTACCTCATTTTGACCTGGGTTGTCACAACATATTATAGTAATGAAGTACTGCATGTTTGTAACATGTTTTTGTATAATGTATGTTATTTTGATATTCACAACAACTATGTAAAAATAGTATGGCAGGGATTGTTAGCTCTTTTTGTAAATGCAGAAGAAGGAGGCTCAGAGAGGCTAAATATTTTACCTAAGGTCACAAAGCTGGACTTGACCACTGTGCTGCATGGGTGTCTCCGTGTTCCTTTGAGATGGACATAATTCAGTTTTGTAGGCACAGGCTGGCTTCACCTGCTTTTTGCTGTCTTAATCATTGCTTTTAGCAGAAAACTATCTTTACAAGGCTGGGACATGATTGTGAATATATACAAGAAATAAGCATTTAAAAAAAAAAATCAACAGTTGTTAAGAGTAGTTGTGAACAGGCTTTTATTAGCACCAAGCATTAGCTAAAAAGGTTGAATGGTTAATTGTTATTAAATTGTTTTTCTTTTTCCAGGAGGATTAACAATACTCAAGAACTTAGAGAAATTTTGTTATGCTTTTATATCTAATATTGAAGTTCTAGAAATTTACATGGCTTTGAAGAGTAATGGGAAATTTTTTGATTTTGACAATTTCAGTATTTTTCCTCAGATTAACCTTACATAATCATAAAATTCTAGATTTGATTTAACAGATGATAAACTAAGGCCATTTAATGGACTGTCCTATGAAGTTGGATATTTTGTCATTTGACAGGATGAAGAAACACGAAAAGATTATGACTACATGCTGGACCATCCAGAAGAGTACTACAGCCATTACTACCACTACTACAGCAGGCGCCTGGCCCCTAAGGTGGATGTGAGGGTTGTGATTCTGCTCAGCGTGTGTGCTATTTCGGTGTTTCAGGTACGTATCCACATTTATGTGCACTGAGTGCATATTACCTACTGCTCGTCATAAAAACCTAACTGCGAGTATCTTTTTGTAAAATTTTACTTCCAGTTGAGATCTGTTTTATTCATCGGCATTATTGGAATCTTTGTCAGTGGCAAATCTGAGAAATTGATGAAAAGTGTCATTATTACTACAAAGCAACCCCTTTTTCATTGCTCCCTCTAGAGTATTTTCAACATAATAGCCAGAGTGAACATCAGCTAATTCCTAGCATTTACCTTTGTAGGACTTTTCAGTGATTTCCCATTAAACTTGGGAGAAATCTGAATTCCTTACTCTGGCCTAACAAGTCCTGGCTCTGGTCACCCAATGACAGTAGTGCTGCCGTCATTGTTGTAGCAACCAAAAATGTCCCACGCATTTCTGTGTGCCCCTTTAAGGGTGTTTCTGCTCAGGTTGAAAACCACTGAAATAGATTAAAAAGGCATAGGAACTTTTTATGTTGTAAAGTATCACAAAAATTTAACTTCTGCCTAAAATAAATGTTCCTTGTTATTAAACTAGCCACATCTATCATATGCTCCTTTAGAGGAAATGAACAAGTGAAATGACTAGAATGAAGCAATTTGCTTGTTTGAAAATTACTTCTCCAGTTTCATTCCCAGTAATGACATTTGACATTCAGTGGTTTTTCTTTTCTTTTTTTTTTTTTTTTTTTAGACAGGTTCTGACTCTGTCGCCCAGACTGGAGTGCAGTGGAGTGATCATGGCTCACTGCAGCCTTGACTTCCTGGGCTTAGGTGGCCCTCCCACCTAACCTGGCTAATTTTTGTATTTTTTTGGTAGAGACACAGTTTTGCCATGTTACCCAGGCTGGTCTCCAACTCCTGGGCTCAAGCAGTCCACTCACCTCAGCCTCTCGAAGTGCTGAGATTACAAGCGTGAGCCCCTACACTTGGCCGACATTCAACTTTTATGATAAAAAGTATTTATTGGGAACTAAGGTGGTATATTTAAAATGTGTCAGCATTTGTAGAAATATTTGCCCTTTTAAAGGGGAGAGTAGGGATAATTTTACTTTTTTGTTTTAAACAATGTAATACTGTAGGCACTTAAAAAAATATTCTAATAGATTGCTACTATTGTAGGATATTTGTATATCTGCTATATTCATTCAGTTAAACAGGAGCTGAAATTTTTGGAGGTACTATGTGAGGAGCAGGGCATTTTCCGACAAACCCTTTGTGGTTTAATACATTTATGGAGTAGGTTAGTGTCATTTTGTCCAAACCATATATGAGTCTCTCATCAGAATAGGATGAGTGCCACTGTGATACATGCAGATGGTCTAGGAAAAGAGATGGGAATAAATAGAGTTGCCTGAGTCTATACTCTATGAATTTTTAAAACAAATTCCTCACCAGCTGGCAGCTGGACTTTGCTATTTAACTCTTTCTCTAGTAAGTATGTTGCTGTTTTAAAAAAAAAGTTTCTTAATAGTGATCTAGGGAAGAGCCAAATGGTGAAGCTCTGAAACCACAGGCGTGATATGATACATTGATCATCCTTTGATCTTGGGTAGCTCCCGACTAAATCAGTGATTTTTGGCTCAGCTCAGAGTTTACCTTACTTATCCAGCCTTGAGATCCTATGTACACATGGACTTTGTTCAGTTTTATCTTTTACTTACAAAGTAAGATCTTCGAGATCCCTATTTTTCATTGTAATGGTTTCTTGGGAGATGGGTATTCACCAAGACTCTATCATTGCTTTAATTTAGATGACTTTGGGTAATGAAAATGACTCATTGTTCTCTGTTAACTATTCTAGTTTTTCAGCTGGTGGAATAGCTACAATAAGGCAATCAGCTACCTAGCCACGGTGCCCAAGTACCGTATCCAAGCTACAGAGATTGCCAAGCAGCAGGGACTGCTCAAAAAAGCCAAAGAAAAAGGCAAAAACAAAAAGTCCAAAGAGGAAATTCGTGATGAGGAGGAGAATATCATCAAGAACATTATAAAAAGTAAAATAGACATAAAGGGGGGCTATCAGAAACCCCAAATCTGTGATCTCTCCTGTTTCAAATTATCTTAGCTCCTTTTCACCTGTGCTCATATATCGTTTGGTATTGCCGGTGGATCTATAATTTTAACATCAAAGGCAAAGAGTATGGAGAGGAAGAGAGATTATACATTATACGTAAATCTATGAAGATGTCAAAGTCTCAATTTGATAGTCTAGAAGATCATCAGAAAGAAACTTTTCTTAAACGAGAGCTCTGGATAAAGGAGAATTATGAGGTGAGTAGTCACCCTGCTGTGATTTTAGTGTCATCCATCTGACCAAGTTAAAATCAGGTGTGTTATAATGAGGGCTCACAAAAGTATGCTCAAATTTCTGAAATCCAAGAGTTAAACAATGAGTAAAGATCTTACTTTTATTGAAAGTAGGACTATATTTGGTAGTGGGACAGTGGGGTTTTAACCTGTAATTTCTCTTTTTAGAGGATGAACTTCAAATACATTAATTGATTAATTCTGAAAAAGTTTTAAGAATGTTAAACCGCCTTGGAATGATATGCATGTTTGCAAGGGTGTTAATGACAATTTTTGGGTAATTGCGCTAACTAAAATTTGGCCCTCCTCAAGTTTTCTTCCAATCCTGTAAACCTAGCAACAGAGACTAAAAGAAAAAAAAAAGAGAGAGAAATACAAAAAAATTAACAGGCGTGGTGGCGCCTGTGGTCCAAGCTACTCAGGAGGTTGCAGTGAGCCAAGATTATGCCACTGTACTCCAGGCTAAGTGACAAAGCGAGACCCCATCTCAAAAAAAGAAAAAAAAAAAACACACAAACTACAGAAATGCAGCTGTTCTCACAAATTTTAACTCTGTGGTTTATTTAACCTTCTTTGGAAACTTTAAAAAAAATGAAAAAGTCATAATTATCTTTGCAGATGAAAGTAGATGTAAGTTCAGTTTGGAGATAAACATGTATGTAAGGTCATTTTGTTCCTTGGTTAAGGTCAACAAATCTGAAAGTCATCAGTTAAATTTAGAAAAGACTGTATTAAAAAATAGTTTTGATTCTTTAATATTAGACATTAGTTGTAGAGAGGAAATGTTAAGCCCTTTAAATTCAGCCAGTTTTCATTGAGAAAAGAATGTATTCCTAGGTTAGAGAAATCAGTGACAAAAAATTACTAGTTCTAGGCTGGGCATAGTGGCTCACGCCTGTAATCTCAGCAGTTTGGGAGGCCAAGGTGGGTGGATCACTTGAGGCCAGGAGTTCGAGACCAGGCTGGCCAACATGGTGAAACTCCATCTCTCCTTAAAAAAAAAAAAAAAATTAGCCAGGCATGGTGACATGCTCCTGTAGTCTCAGCTGGGAGACTGAGACAGGAGAATCACTTCAACACAGGAGGCAGAGGTTGCAGTGAGCTGAGATCATGCCACTGTACTCCAGCCTGAGCAACCAAGAGAGACCCTGTCACACACACACAAAAATTACTGGTTTTTTTTTTTTTTTTTGAGACAGAGTTTTACTCTTGGTGCCCAGGCTGGAGTACAAATGGCGTGATCTCAGCTCACTGCAACCTCTGCCTCCCAGGTTCAAGCAGTTCTCCTGCCTCAGCCTCCCAAGTAGCTGGGATTACAGGCATATAGCCTGTATTTTTATTGGAGATGGGGTTTCACCATGTTGGCCAGGCTGGTCTCGAACTCTTGATCTCAGGTGATCCACCCGCCTTGGCCTCCCAAAGTGCTGGGATTACAGGTGTGAGCCACCACGCCTAGCCACAAAATTACTAGTTCTTATACAGGTTCTTTTTTCATGTTTAACACTGAAAGTTAAAATGGTTAATTGCAAATAAATACATTAGATACAATGCTTAATTGCTTAGTATTTTTAGGTGAATGGTTTTCAGAAGATGTACCAATATATTCACTGGAAACTTTTTATCTAAAGTTATATTTGAAAAATGTAAATATGCCATAAAACTAATGGCAAGTGTTTCTCTTTGGATTGTGAAGTCATCTAGTTATTTATACTTACAGGTCTATAAGCAAGAACAAGAGGAAGAATTAAAGAAAAAGTTGGCAAATGACCCCAGATGGAAGAGATACAGGAGATGGATGAAGAATGAAGGGCCTGGACGGTTAACATTTGTGGATGACTGAAGATTGATGGAATGCTATTGTGCCAAACCTTAATTGTTATATTATTTTCATAACTGAATTATTTTAGAAATGTATCAATTGACTGCTCCTCAGCAGTAACTAAAATTTCTCAACCATTTGATTAAACAGAGTAATGTTGAAATTTAAACCTTCCCTTAAAACTTTATACATAAGACATTTATGATTGTTCAATTTTTATAATCTATTTGTGGATTTTGTTAAAAGATTTCACGTGAAGATTATTAGTTGCCATTTAAAAATTTTTATATGTTTAGTTAAAAGATTTGACATGAAAATTTATTAGATGCCATTTAAAAATTTTATATGTTAGTGTTAATTCTTCAAGAGTGTTTCCTTACTCTTTGTCATCGTGCTACAGTTTCTGCTTTCATGTCCTCTATATTTTCACAAAACACACAAAAAACAGCATTTAATTATATTATCGTGAGTGTTTTTCTAGACACAAACTTCTTCAGCAGAATGACCTATCATGTCATTTTCATTACAGTCATTATAGGAGTGAAATACATTCAAAATAACCTGTTAGGAAAGTCTTCTGTTAGAATCTCGCCCCTCTATTCATTTTAATATTCTTTGTTTTTAAACCAGTCAAATATAATAGTCACAGTAAGGTCAGAAACTCCAGGAGAGTGAGTCTACCCTCATGTCCTTGTAGGATGATCTTGATTATAGTCTCATTATAGGACTACAACTGTATTCTCAACATTTCTTCAGAAAGGACCTTGTAAAAAGGTCTTTTGTACCACAGTATTGGTTTTCTCCTCCCATCCACTTGAAAAAAAATAGCAAGGCAGAAATAGTGTCTTGAAAAGTTGTTCATCTATTATGAAGTCCTTGGTTGGTGAAAAATCCATTGTACATGAGAACATTTATATGGATTTAAACCAGAAACAGCGTACATGGCTGTGTGCTCTTTTATCAACCAATGAAATATAAGTGTTTTTATATGTGTGGTGGTGCAAGTAAATAACATTATTTGAATCAGGCATGATACTGCACAAAGTATCGGTACACGTTCATGGTAGTAAATCAGCCCTGTTAAAGGATTTATCCCATTGCTTTATATTAATAGAATGGTTACAATATAAGTTTGTTGGTATGATATTTTAACTGAAAAAATAACATTGCTTTTATATAATTTTTAAAGATTAGGATAGCATAGTGGATATGTAGAATCTGTTTCTGGCTAAAGTAAGCTAGCCCTTTTAACAACTTAGCCCCAGTCAGTGTGAGGCAAAGCAGTTGGGCCCAGTTCCGTCCTTGCTAATGTCATCAAGGGCCTGAGGCGAGTTAGTTAATCTGCAAGGAAGTCAGTTGGCTCAATTATAAACCCGAGTCTGACCAGATTATCACTAGGGCCCTTTTGCGCTCTAAAATTATGAAATATTTATATTTTTGTAAACTTTAGATGAAAGTGTTTTATGCCTCCATTCTTTGGAGGAGTGTAGTGAAGGTACAGAGCTGAATTATAGGTAGCCATGTTTTACTTCAAATGCCCACCTCTTAAGCTACAGACAAAATGCCTTTCAAAGATGCTGTGGTTGCCTGTAGAGTCAGCACTCCCTGTCTTGGTGAATGTATTATAGTTAACACACAATGGTGTTTACCACCTAAAAACATAAGTACATGGCGTATATTATGAGGACCAAAAAGAAATGTCAGTACTTGGCTCTCAAAATTTCTGAAGAAATTTTTGAATGCCTTTATTTTTAATCTAGCAATAGAGCGTAAGGACTGGACATGTTAGCATTCGTAAAGGTTGGCTGATGAAAACAGTTTATGTTCTGGTATTCTTTTGCGTATCTGCTAGATTACTGTATTCCTGTCTTTCTAGAAATGTTTCTGAAATTGTCCCCAGTAGCCTGCCCACTTGCTAACGTTCAGTCAGTCTTTTGGAATCACGGTCATTGCATGAGTCTAGATGAGTTGTCCCATCTTAACAGAAGAACTGATTCTTCTCCACTTCCCTCAACAGACGGACCTTATGCTTCAAAATCCTAGGGTGAAGGAAGAGCCGTGAGTTGTCACAAGTGTCATTCACATCCTCTGGGTGTCCTTACTATCTGTACCTTGCCCATCCCTCACCAAAAACCCAAAAGCCTCTCCATTTTAGAAACATCTGGAGAAGAATCCTGCGTAAACTTCACAACTCCCACTAGTTAGAAGATTTTTCTTCAGCTTCATTTTAGGGCTATCCCCATTTCCTTTTCGATCGGTATTCAAGGGTTTATAAAGCATAGTGGACCTTATAAAATTACAAAAGTTTATATTTTATAATTTTAGCAGACCTCGACTATATGACATGATGAATAGTCGAGGTCTGCTAAAATTACCCTTCAGGTTATCTGCATAACAGATTCCATGACTAACTTCATTGCCTTATTTATGAATTCTAAGTTCTACAAATCATAGGTTACAGTTTCATAACATATATAAGGTACCACACCTAGGATCTTAAATAGAACTATTGAGATGCAGGATTTTTCAAATGTTACATGAAAGAATGGTTCAGTTTAGAGAATTAACAACTGTTTGTATTATTTACGTTTAGAAAATCATAATTTATTTCTTTGAGGGGTTTTTCTTTTTTTGAGACGGAGTCTTGCTCTGTTGCCCAGATGGAGTGCAATGGCGTGATCTCAGCTCACTGCAACCTCCGCCTCCTGGGTTCGAGCAATTCCCTGCCTCAGCCTCCCAAGTAGCTGGGATTACAGGCACCTGCCACCATGCCCGGCTAATTTTTTGTATTTTTAGTAGAGACAGGGTTTCACCATGTTAGCCAGGCTGGTCTCAAACTCCTGACCTCAGGTGATCTGCCTGCCTCAGCCTCTCAAATTGCTGGGATTACAGGTGTGAGCCACCTTGCCCGGCCCAGCAGTAAACTTAATACCCAAATCTTGGAGATACTTTGCTTGAAAGGAGGTCAGTTGCTAGGCTATCAGTATTGTGAACCAGACTACCAGACTGCTGGCCACAAACTGAAAATAATGTGGAAATTAGAAATGGCTTTTAGTAGATGATTTTAAATAGGATCTACCTACTTTAAGGCATTAAATCAAACCTGGTCTCTTTTGACTAAAATTATACATTTGAAGCAAATAGATAAATGTTGGTATTGATACAAGCCAGTTGTGTATGGGTGAATTATAATTAAATATTACTTATAAAATGTGATGTGGTTCACATTTAAATATGGGCAAAGGCGAAATCTAGAACCTAATAACTAAATTAAATTTACTTCATAAATTATTTCAGTAAAAACCTACGTAATTGTAAGCTTTAGCCTCTTAATTCTTTTTTTATTGGTATATGATAGTTGTACATATTTCAGCTTCTTTTTTGGAGATAGCATCTCTGTTGCCCAGTGCAGGGGGGCTTGATCATGGTTCACTGCAGCCTTGACCTGGGCTCACATGATCCTCCCACCTCAGCCTCCTGAGTAGCTGTCTACAGGCTCATTCCACTGTGGCTAGCTAACTTTTTGATTTTTTTCTTTTGTAATTTTTTATAGATGGGGGTCTTACTATGTTGCCTAAGCTGCTCTCGAACTCCTGAGCACAATGGATCGTCATGCCTCAGCCTTCCAAAGTGCTAGGATTACAGGTGTGAGCCACAGGGCCTGGCCTTAGCTTCTTAATTCTTAAAGGATTTAGGGTATCTTTGACAATTGTGTATGGAATGGATCATGTGGTCTCAGATCAGTGTCACAGATTTCTCCTTCCTGGTTTGATTTGGGGTTGGAGAAACTTACTGTCATTTGACAGTCTCTCCTTAATAACTTCAAGAAGCAGGACATAGTGGAATGACTGGCTTTATAACCAAATAGACCAAAGTTGACTGGGCAGGTTACTTTAACATCTGAGCCTTGTTTTCTTTTGCGTAAAGATACTATTTCAGGTCCTTCCCAGCACCGTCACCCTCAGGGCTGGGAAGGGCCGCTAAAAATGGAAAAAAAAAAAAAAAGATACTATTTCAGAGAGTTCTTAGAAGATAACAAGGGTAAAGTGCCTGGCATATATTGAGTGGTCAGGAAATGTGAGTTCTTTTGCCTTCAGAGGGAACGGCAAAGAGTCCCTTTGTTAAAAAAAAAAAAAATCCATGGTAACAGATGTGATGATTACAAACCCATTGTTTATTCTTTTAATACATAGTTGAATTTCGTCCCTTGTGCAAGGTACAGCACTAGAGTGAAAAAGTGATGCTCCTTAGGGTTGGAATTGTGTGTTTTAAAAAGCAGCTGCCTGCCCTGTGCCACCAGTGTGCAAGGTAGAGCAGCCGAGGTGACGATTCAGGAAAGAAAGATAAACTTTCAGAGATGACGGAATGATCAGCAACTTGCTAGTCTCGGCCTACATTTAGTGAGGGAACATTTTCAATGTAGCAAACAGATATGCTTAGAATGGCTGCTCAGAAAGATATCTAATAGCCCTAAGTTCTGCCACCTCCCAAAGTCTCAAAAGTGCCTGTGAAAACCTCTCCAGAAAAGCCATTCTGAATCTACAAACCTGCTGGTGATTCTTTCAGCTCCTGATTGATTATTTCTAGGTTCTTAAAATAATAGACAAAAGGAAGTAAAATAATTTTTATGGTACATGATACTGAGTCACATTAAATATAGTTGTTAATGTGTTTTCCTACTCAATCATTTTGCAAACTATAGATGGTATATATTATTGTCATTTTAATATAATGTTGACAGAAATATCTTCCCATTATATCATTTTTATGGAAAAGAGTGACTCACAGCCCTTTTCCTGGAAGAATAGCCCACTGTTAGTAGGAAGGTGATAAAATGCAAGTCAGAGGAGTGAAGAACTGTAGATCCTAACAGGGGAAACAAATGAAACCTTTGTCATTAAAAGGATATTGACATTTCTAGAAAATTTCTTGGAAATGAGATTTACAAGTTTGTGCTTAACCAAGGAAAAAAATGTGTAACATAAATTTAAAAATATACTGGTGACCCATGCATGTCAGCTGTGGCGAGAAGGAAAGAAGGGTACTGTCGCTGTCCCTCAACTTTCAGAGCCCTGGAAATCACGGCACATGTGGGAAAGAAAGGCCGCTGGTCCTCTAGTTTTTTCTTTTTTTTTTTTTTTTTTTGAGATGGAGTCTTGCTCTGTCGGCTCAGACTGGAATGCAGTGGCACAGTCTCAGCTCACTGCAATCTCCACCTCCTGGGTTTAGGCGTTTCTTGTGCCTCAGCCTCCCAAGTAGCTAGGACTACAGACAACTGCCACTACGCCTGGCTACTACTTTTCGTATTTTGAGTAGAGACGGGTTTTCACTATGTTGGCCAGACTGGTCTTGAACTCCTGAACTCAAGTGATCCACCCGCGTCGGCCTCCAAAAGTGCTGGAAATACAGGCGTGAGCCACCGCGTCTGGCCTGAGTTCTCTTGAAAGCTAAAATGAAAATTCTTTTCCCCTGCTCCCACTTCCTGTGATACTAGGCAAGTCACTTCACTTTCCTTAGCGGGTCTGTTTCTTCATCTCTAAAATTGTAGATGGGGCACACAATCTGAGGGTTCCCTTCAACTCTGAAATTCCATGATGCAAAAATAATGGATGAGAAAAGTCTTCTGGGGGAAGTCTGGAGCATCACACAGATGGTCAGCCTTCCTCAAGTACAAGTGGCACCCGGCCTGCTTATCCATGCGAAATAACACTGAGGTGGGCGGGGCAGTGGGTGTGTCCAGCATGAAGGAGGCAGGCAGGGCACACCCCTAGACTTTTCCTGCTACCTTGTGGCTGAGGTACACAGTATGACATGGCTGACGTGTGTCCCTGCATTGAGGGGGAACTCCAAAACCTTCGTTTCTTTCTCTCTCTCTCTTTTTTTTTTTTTTTTGAGATGGAGTCTTGCTCTGTCGCACAGGCTGGAGTACAGTGGCGCGATCTCAGCTCACTGCAACCTCCGCCCCCTGGGTGCAGGTGATTCTCCTGCCTCAGCCTCCTGAGTAGCTGGAATTACAGACGTGCATCACCACGCCCAGTTAAATTTTGTATTTTTAGTAGAGACGAGGTTTCGCCATGTTGGCCAGGCTGGTCTCGAACTTCCGACCTCAAGTAATCTGCCTGCCTCGGCCTCCCAAAGTGTTGGGATTACAGGCTTGAACCACTGCGCCAGCCAAAGCCTTCGTTTCTAATGATTTTGAGGTAATATCATTACTCAGCTGTCATTGCTGTGGAAACATCTCTCACAATAACATCTTGGCTAGTAAACCTTTTCAGCAGCCTAGAGGCATGTAGCAGTGCCATGGAAGACAGTTACTCCCAAACCAAACCCCACATTATTTTTTACTCATCTCAAGCCAAGTCTTGTTTCCTTATTTCTGTTGTGGCATTAGTTCTGGTCTACTCTCCGCTTCAGAACCCTTTGTCCTCTTTTCTTTGCATTTCATAACCGCCATGGAGTACCACTGATTTAGTCTTCTAAATTTGTTCCCCCTCATTCTTACTCTAACAGTCCTACCCAGGGCCTCATTCCAGCTACTCCTCCACCAACAGCTATCTTGTCTTCTCACCTCAGTTCATTTTGCACATTCATCTCAGATTAATACTCCCCAAATGTCTTACCCTGTGGCTATCCCCTGTTTACCACAAACTTTTGTGTGCGTGTGAGAGGTTTTCTATGACTTCTGGCCCTAGCAGGTTTGTATCTGCTATTATTCACTAGCGCCTCCTCTATTTTTAAATTTATTCACTCTATATGTGAGCATTGCCTCCAGCTCTCTTCCATACTGCAATGTTCTTCCTTTTCTTCTGAGCCATCTGCAAGACACATCTCCAAGGTCCAGCTCTCACAATCTATGATGAGCCTTTCCTAATCCAGTATGTATATCTTTGTATAGAGTTCTTTGCCATATCTTTAAAATATCTAAATAAATATGAAATCATTCTATTTTGTCTTATTAATCAATCTAAGAATTGATGATTGAATGTTCCCAAAGTGTACTTTTAATCTCTTTACTAAAATATATATTAAGTTCTTTGTGGTGAGGAAACTGGCCACTAGAGAGGGCTTTCAAATGTGCAAATCTCTTGCCATGAGCTAAGAAAAACTCTTTAATGTTCTCCCAAGTCATGGGCACATAGATCACAGAATGAATAGAGGAAATGTTCAGCCTCAATAGTTAAGACATTTAGAAGACTTAAGATACCATTCTTCATCTATTAAAGAACCACAATAGGGGTTGTGAGGGTACACAGAAATAGGCAGTCTCAGCCTTCCAGAAGGAAAATCAGTTGCTACCACCTTCTGGAGGATATAGTAGGAAAAAGCTTTAAAAAGTTAATATTCAGCCGGGCGTGGTGGCTCACGCCTGTAATCCAAGCACTTTGGAGGCCAAGGTGGGTGGATCACCTGAGGTTGGGAGTTCAAGACCAGCCTGACCAACACAGGGAAACCCAGTCTTTAAAAAAATAATAAAAATTTTTTAAAAAAGTTAATATGCTTTGACCCATGAATTCCACTTTCAGGGATGCATCCTAAGGAAATACAACACACACGTAAACACTGTTTAAGGTGTTCATCAAGGTGTTAAAGAATAGGAGAGTAGGTGATATGGTTTGGCTCTGTGTCCTCACCCAAATCTCATCTCAAACTGTAATTACCATGTGTCAAGGGAGGGACCTGGTGGGAGGTGATTGGATCATAAGGGTGGTTTCCCCCATGCTGTTCTTGTGATAGTGAGGGAGTTCTCACAAGATCTGATGGTTTTATAAGTGGTGGTTTCCGCTTCTCTCTCTCTCTCTCTCTCTCTCTCAACACTTGTCGGGGAGTCCAGGAAGTGGGGATTGGGCAGAGGGGAGGAGCTGACCTGTGATGAACTGCCATAAAGACCTCAGATTATTCTAGCAAGAGCTCTGGAGCTAGAATAATCCTTCATTGTTGTCCCAACTTAAAGCTAGAGGTTGGGATTCAACCCTTATATAAACACCCCACATCAGTCACTGGATGAGGGCTGACACTGGGAAGGGTATGACCTTGGTATGGGTGGCTCTCTGGATAAGGGCAGTTCACAGAGAGGACTCAGCTGAGAGCATCAGTGCCACCACTCCCAGCATTTGAGGGTATGCAGTCTTGAATGGAGAATTTGGGTGGTGCCTTTCAGCACCCACTAGATGTGGAGCTGATCCAGCCCCTCACCCTGCTGTTGGCCCAGGCACAGCTAATTTGAGCATTTCAATGCCACACATCCTTGCCTTCAAATAGTAACTGGGCCAGGGGGGGGGTCATGGCCTTTTTCGCCAGTGAGGTTCATTATGGGGATTTCTGCTGGAACAATTAGAAAAGAGATAGTCTTGTTCCTGGGTTTGCTGGATGGGGACAGTGAAAGTGTGGTGCCCTCCTTCATACTACTACAGAGTCATTTACCACCAAGGAAAATGAGGCCAATCTCAGAAAAAGCAGAGTCAAAAGATGGAGGATGCGAGCCCTAAAATTATTATTTGGGTATTTTAATTCACTAGTTTAAAGTCCCGGGACTTTTCAGTCACACAAGCCAATACATTACCTTTTGCATTGTTCAGTTTAAGTGAGTTCTGACAAATATAATGGCGTGCAAGAATAATGACATATTCACGATACATGGAAAAAGCAACACAAAAAATTTACATATAATAATGATCCCAGTTTTGTAAAACATTTATTAAAAAAATGCAGCAGGCTTATAATGTCAGCACTTTAGGAGGCTGAGGCAGGAGTATCACCTGAGCCTAGGAGTTCAACACCAACCTGGCTAACATGGTGAAACCCCGTCTCTACTAAAAATACAAAAATTAGTAGGGCATGGTGCTGCGTGTCTGTAGTCTCAGCTACTCAGGAGGTTGAGGCAGGAGGATCACCCGAGCCCAGAAGGTGGAGGCTGCAGGGAGCCGTGATCACGCCACTGCACTCCACCCCGGGTGACAGAGCAAGACCCTCAAAAAAAAAAAAAAAAAAAAAAAAAGAAGAGAGCAGTAGAATAGAAACAACGGTGATAGTTAAATGGTGAGATGAGAATGAGAGACGCTGAATGTAATTTTGTTCTGTATGTTTCACGAAGATGTCAGGGTCTGGAATTTTACCCAATTTACCATACTCACTCCACCCAATCAACTGGTAGGATCTCCGTGAAACAGTAACAGGCTCACTTAGACATCGATTGCTGCCCCATGAAAATCCTATGAACTGTCGTTGGTTCCCCCGAGTATACCGTCTGGCAAAGGCCTCTTATTTCTCCAGCTCCCGTCATACCTTGGCTCCGGTTCTGATTTCTCAGGGGTGCGTGTTTGCAGCCGCCCACTCCATCCTCGCGTCCCACGCCCTCGCGATTCCTGCTCATGCTAGGAGCGCCAGCTTGGCTGGAGGACGCCCCGCTCTGCGGGTCCCCAACTCGGTTCTAGGTCCGGCTGCAGATGCCACCCAGGTTTCGAGTGCTGAGGAGCAGAGAGAAAGGCCAGCCCGCTCCGGCCCGGCTGTCTCTGGCCTGCGACTCCCCGCCGGGTGTGCTGGGGCGGCTGGGCGGGCGCAGAGGCTTCCCCGCCCCGGGGCGGTGCCCTCCCTCGAAGCTGGTGGCTCCTCCCTTCCCGACCGGACCCAGCCGCCCTTGGAGCTCAGCGCCGCCGCCATGTCCTCCGGTGCTAGCGCGAACGCCCTGCAGCGCCTTGTGGAGCAGCTCAAGCTGGAGGCCGCCGTGGAGAGGATCAAGGTGCAGGCTCCGGGGACCCACGCTCCGGTGCCTCTGCCCGCGGGGCGTGAGATGGGGGAGGCCGGGGGTCGGGCCGGGAGCCAGCTGGGGGACGCGGGGGCGGCGGCGAGGCCTCGGCGGGGGCCGGGGGGCGGCGAGGGCCGCGGGGAGGGGGTGCGCGGGGCGAGCAGGGGCTGGGCCCTACGGGAGAAGGCCGCGCCTGGGGAGGCCCTGTGGTCGTGGTCCGGGCTGGGTCCCCGGGGGCGCGTCCACGCCCACTCCAGAAGGCGGCCGCGGTCAGTTCCTCTGAGGGCGCCCGGGCGGTCGGCGACTCGCGGGCCGGGAGGAGGGACCCAGGGCTGGGGAGGCCACCGCAGGGCCGCGACTTGGTGATGGATTGGTAGGATGAGAGCGAGAGGGAGGAGAGCCAGGATGCTCGGGTTGCTGTGGTCGTGACAAGGTGGACGGCGCTGCCACCCGCCGAGGTAGAGAGGAGGGGGGAGCGGGTTCGGGGACAGGATGAGTTCGGCTGCGGACCTTGGGACTCCGGGGAACCACCGGGAGGTATTTGTCCTCATGGCCTGAAACTCAGCGCCCAGGCCTGAAAGAGATCATTCAAGTGCAGGGAGGCGAAGAAACCTTTTCTATGAAGAGCAGAGCTCAGAGCCTGGGACCCAGGGACCAGCCACACCGATGGCCGAGAGAAGAGGAAGTAAGAGACAGCAAGGTTTCTGAGCAAGGAAGGGGGGATTTCCAAAAACTGTGGGCTCAGTCAACATGTCCAGGGTTAGTTAGTGGGCCAAAAGGCGTCTGTTGCAGAACTGTGTTTAGCAACGAGTGCAGCATAATTTGTAGAAGGTCTGTAGGAAGGAACACACACGGGGTAGTCCCTGTGCCTCAGCGGCGCCTTTGCTGTGTGCCTGGCACTGCTACAGGGAATAGGGTGGTTCTGGAGGGGGAAGGTAAACAGCAAATTAACGGATACAGCATCGCTTCACATACTAAGTGGAGTGAAGATTATAAACAGGGTAAGTGAGAGAGGGCGTAGAACGCAGAGGTTTGGTGGCTTATGTGTTAGTAAAAGCAGAATCTGGACTGTCATAGGGCAGGCGGACTTTTTTCTTCTTCTTTTTAAAGAAATCTAGTTTTAAAGAGGAAATAATGTGTCTTTTAAACTTAGAAAATGAAAAGCCATGTTTTGGGGTTGAGAGGAAGGAACAAATTATATTTTTAGGTTCCAGGGAGGAAACAAATGGAAGCCAATTGCTGGTAGAGGAGACAGGGCTACAGGGGGGGGGGGATTGGTGGCACAGCTTCTGAGACATGAAGAAAGAAAGTAAAGATGTGCGTAAAGATATGTTTCTGGATATGGGCTTAAAGACTTGTGGCAATTTTCTTTGTGAAATAGAGGCCACGTTTTCTTCTAAGGCAGAGGAAATGGGACTAAGGGAGTGGCCCTAAGCAGGCAGGTAGATGCCCCGTGACTCTGAAGACCCAGCTGCTGTGAGAAGGGAGACTGCTGGTCATATTTGCTGGTCACATTTCTCAAAAGAGACTCCAGCAGCCTTTGGCCATCCTGGAATGTGAGTGCTGAAGCTGAATGATAGTTGATGGAGAAGTGAGTTAGCAGGAGAGGTATGTCAGAAAGGTGAAGGTGGGGCCGGAGGGCAAGGCATGTCAAGGTCTGGCCAGAAAGAGGCTGAGCTTAGATGGATAGAGAAGGAACGGAGCCAGCCTCCTGGTGATGGGTGAAACAGAAGGGGAGGAGGTGACGTCTGGTGACCCTGGTGAGGTCAGAGTAGAATAAAGGAAGAATAAAGGAGGCAGCACCCTGGATGGGAAGGAGAGATTGTGGTCAGAGAGTAGGCGACGGGTGTAAAATTTCAGAAGTGGAGCAGTTACAGGTGTTGTAACTGTATCTGCTGGCACTGAGGAGAAGGCTGTTTGAGGAGAGGAAGTCAAGGAACTGAAACCAGGGGTTGTTGGAAATTCACAAAGACCATGTGGGGACCTGAGGTGGAAAGGAAAACTCTGAGCCAGTCAAATGCCTGCCTACCTGCCAAGTAGCTAGGAAAAACATTCTTTTTTTTTTTTTTTTTTTTTTGAGATGGAGTTTTGCTTTTATTGCCCGGATTGGAGTACAATGGTGCAATCTCAGCCCACTGCTACCTCTCCCTCCCGGGTTCAAGTGATTCTCCTGCCTCAGCCTCCTGAGTAACTGTGATTATAGGCACCTGCCACCATGCCTGGCTAACTTTTTTTTTTTTTTTGTATTTTTAGTAGAGATGGGTTTTCACCATGTTGGCCAGGCTGGTCTTGAACTCCTGACCTCAGGTGATCCTCCCGTCTTGGCCTCCCAAAGTGCTGGGATTACAGGTGTGAGCCATGGCACCTGGCCAGAAAGATATTATCTACATTTGAAAAATCATGATAAAACTGAGAGCCACATAATTCAAGTGAATTGCCCAAGCTCACAGTAAGCTTATTAACTAATAGGATAGTAAGCTTATTTAAGAGGTGCAGTCATGGAAGTGTGATCTGGAATACTTGGTAGGGGTTCTCTCAGGCAATACCTTAGAGAATCACAGCATTCTAGGATCTTGTCTATCTCATTTCAGGACTCAGTGTTGGATGTGCTTAGCATACCCAGAGGTAACTTCTCTTTGATAGACTTGCTATCTGAAAAATAAACCAGGACACCAATTTTCTAGCATATAATAGAGGACATCCCTTCCCAGCTATTGGAATGCTTGGTATCTATCCTTCCAAGGACTTCTCCTTTAGAGAAGCCTCCCAGAAGTTGCTGGGTAAACATAGACTCAAACCAAGGAAAGTCAGGTAACGTGGGTGGAGGTTATCCCACCTCCAGAGGCAGGGGATAGCTTGCAAGTGTTTGGACTTCTATTCTCCTAGCCCAGAGCCTCTCTCCCTTGCTAGTGTTAGAGAGATGCTGACCACATTTACTCTTATATTCTCTGCATATCCCCTTACCTTAACTTTTTGCTGTTTTTGTTTGTTTGTTTGTTTTTTTGAGATGGAGTCTCATTCTGTCACCCAGGCTGGAGTGCAGTGGCATAATCTTGGCTCACTGCAACCTCTGCCTCCCAGGTTCAAGCAATTCTCCTGAGTATCTGGGACTACAGGTGCACGCCACCATGCCCAGCTAATTTTTGTATTTTTAATAGAAACGGGTTTTACTATGTTTGCCAGGATGGTCTCAAACTCCTGACCTCAGCTAATCCACCTGCCTTGGCCTCCCAAAATGCTGAGATTACAGGCATGAGCCACCGCGCCTGGTGGACCATGTTCTTTAGACTAGAGTTCAGTTAGTCTCATTTCTCCAAGGGTCCTGGAAGATAGTGTCCTTCTACCTACCATGTGTGAGTTTACCTGTTGCCCCAATGCAAAGATAGCAAGCCTGAACATAATTGATTCTCAATTTCTTTTGAATTAGTAACTGTTATATATAACAATTCCAATTATTATTATTATTTTTCCTCCACCTCCCCTAATTCCAATTATTATTAACATGAAAATGTGAGAGCTTCTATTGAGAGAAAAGTAACCTTCAGCATTAGTCTGGCAATATTATATTTTGTGTTTATATAATATGGAGTAAACTGTCATTACATTAATGCAACCAAAATTCCTAGAGCTGTCCAGAAACTTGGTAGCAATTGTAACATAAACAGTTCATTTTCTAGTTATTTGGAGGCTTGGAAAATTAACACAAACTAGAAGTAATACCTGGACATCAACTGGAACCGTTTTTGTACAATATGAGTGAATTTTATTCAAAACACCTTTTTTTTTTTGAGACTGAGTCTTGCTCTGTCACCCATGTTGGAGTGCAGTGGCACGATGTCAGCTCACTGCAACTCCGCGCCTCCTGGGTTCAAGCAATTCTCCTGCCTCAGCCTCCAGCTGGGATTACAGGCATGTACCACCACACTCTGCTAAAAACACCTTTTAATGCACACACACAAAAAGTACAATGAGAAAAGCCTCCAAGTAGAAATAGGCATCAAATGCAAGATAAGATTAGGCATAATAATATTGTATCAGTTAGTTTTTGCTGCCTAACAAATCACCCCAAAATTTAATGGCTTAAAATATTTATACTCAGTTCTTAGATGGACAATTTGAACTAGGTTGAACTGTACAGTTCTGCTGATCTTCTGGGCTCTCCCATGCATCTGCATTTAGATAGAGTGTTGGCTGGTATCTGGGTGTTTCAGAATGGCCTCACTCACATGTCTGCAAGTTGATAGACAGGTGGCTGGTTCTGGCTTACCAGTTCTCTACCACAAGACCTCCAGGAGGCTCGCTGAGGCTCATTCAGATGATTGTCTTACATTCCACCTGTACCAAGAGAGGTAGGTGCAGAGATTCTTGAGGACTAGCTTGGAACTTGCCCTTTATTTCTGCAATATTCTCCTGGTCAAAGTCAGCCCAGATTCAGGGGGTGGGTCCATAGACTCTACCTCTTGGTGGAAGGAGCTGAAAACTATTGTGATCATATTTGCAGTCTACCACAAAGGTATTGACATATGTCTGTGCTATTTTAAGGGCTTTACATGTGTGAATTCAATTGTTACAGCAACCCAGTGTGGTGAGTTTCTATTTCTAAATATTTCATAGATGACAAAACAGCTACTGAGATGTTGAGTAACTTGCCGAAGGTTATATAGGTAGTGACAGAGCTGAATTTGAGTCCAGGCATTCTAGTTCCAGCTTCCTAAACAGTAAGCTGCACTGCCTCAAAAGCAGAGTGGAAGAACTTTATCACTTGTTTGGAGCAGACTGAATAAGGCTTCAGACTTGTAAACATTACGACAATTCGCTCATTTGGCAAACTTGGATATATCAATGCATGCTTTATATAAGTGAAAATTTGTCAAGGGAATGCTAGAATGAGCTATTTCTTTACCCATTCAGTCTCAAAACTACATTTCTAAATGAATCAAAGACACAGCTTTTTCTTGGCTTTGTTGAATAAGCAACTAAACCCAAAAATATCTAAATTTAAGTTCATAGAAATTGTAACCTTTCCTCTGTGTAGTTCAAGTATTAGAACTTTCAGCAGAAAGAGACTTTTGGAGGTCACAAAAAGTTGATATTTACCAGGTTGGATGATCATTTTCAGAACATCCTTGGCTGCCGGATGGCTCAGCTGTGAGCAGCGTGCCATGTTTCTGTCCCTTTGTTTCAGGTCTCTCAGGCCGCTGCAGAGCTTCAGCAGTACTGTATGCAGAACGCCTGTAAGGATGCCCTGCTGGTGCGTGTTCCAGCTGGAAGTAACCCCTTCCGGGAGCACAGATCCTGTGCTTTGCTCTGAAGACTCGTGAGTAATGATATACCATGACGTCTTGGAGGCATAGCATGATCACAGGGCTTCCCAAAAGATTTGAGCAACTGAGTTTTGAATGTCTACTATTCTTGGGGGAATTAAACTAAAAGCCAGCAAAATGCACAACTTTCCCTGAAGGGTGATTCTTGTGAATAGTTACGTTGCCTGTAGAATACATCCATTTAGGTGAGTCTGAAGTTTCTTTGGCACTAACTCATGAGATGCCAATATCCTTTTGTACTTGAGCTCTTTAATTGAGTTGGCTGGTAGTAAATTCTCTCTCTTTTTTTTTTTTTGGAGATGGAATGTCTCGCTCCGTCACCCAGGCTGGAGTGCAGTGGCATGATCTTGGCTCACTGCAACCTCCACCTCCCAGGTTCAAGCAATTCTCCTGTCTCAGCCTCCTAGGTAGCTGGGACTATAGGCGCATGCCACCACGCCTGGCTAATTTTTGTATTTTTAGTAGAGATGGGGTTTCACCACATTGGTCGGACTGGTCTCGAACTCCTGACATCAGATGATCTACCTGCCTTAGCCTCCCAAAGTGCTGGGATTACAGGCATGAGCCACTGCACCCGGCCAGTAATTTCTTGACCTTAAGCCCACACTCTGCTCTTCCAGCATGCCAGGGTTGTGATTTGCTGCTTGGTCCTATCAACTGACCTTGGGACTAAGGACTCCCCAGAGTGGGAGATGTGTGCCTACCACCCGCTGTGATTTCTTTCCTAATGGTTTTCAGAATATATCTCTGTGTTTTAATGGAGGAAGAAATGTAGCTACTGAGAAAAAGTGTGAGAGGGGTTAAAAGAGCTTTAAAAATTGATAAAGGAAAACACCTCTCTGGTGGCATTTTAGAAATTTCATGGGTTCTAATGCTTTGTATTGAGGTCATTTTCACGATTTCCTCCCTCATCCCTGAGACGGAGTCTTGCTCTGTCACCCAGGCTGGAGTGCAGTGGCATGATCTCGGCTCACTGCAACCTCTGCCTCCCGGGTTCAAGCAATTCTCCTGCCTCAGCCTCCCTAGTAGCTGGGATTACAGGTGCACACCTCCACACCCATCTAATTGTTTTGTATTTTTATTAGAGATGGGATTTCGCCATATTGGCCAGGCTGGTCTCAAACTAGCTGGTCTCAAACTCCTGACCTCCTGTTCCGCCTGCCTCAGTCTCCCAAAGTGCTGGGATTACAGGTGTGACACAATATTTTTTTAAGAGGACAAGGGCATGAATTATTAGAGTCGTTTGGGACCAACATATTTCAAATGATGTGTTCTAAGGGATGTTTATACAGTAAGTAATTATCTTAGGTCCTTCTTTACAAGTAGCAAAAGGAGATTGTTCACATTTAAAAGAAGGAAGCAATCTATCAAATCCTATTATACTTTTTAATGGAAAATATTCATATTTATGGTGTTAATAATTTTATGTTGGCATAACATTTTTCATTTTACAAAACTCCCTCCTTCCCTCCCTCCCTCCCTCCTTCCCTTTCTTCCTTTCTTTCTTCTTTTTCTTTCTTTCTTTTGACAGAGTCTCCCTCTGTCACCCAGGCTAGAGTACAGTGGCACGATCTTGGCTCACTGCAACCTCCGCCTCCTGAGTTCAAGCAATTCTCCTGCCTCAGCCTCCTGAGTAGCTGGGACTGCAGATGCGTGCCACCATGACTGGCTAATTTGTATTTTTAGCAGAGATAAGATTTCACCATGTTGCTCAGGATGGTCTCAAACTCCTGACCTCAGGTAATCTGCCTGCCTTGGCCTCCCAGAGTGCTGGGATTACAGGCATGAGCCACTGTGACTGACCTTACATATAAAGCACTTTCGTGGGTGCTGCTCATTCAGTGGTGTGGTTTAGATGTTTTTTGTATTCAACTGTTACTTTCTTTTTTTCTTCTTTTTTTGAGACAGAGTTTTGTACTTGTTGCCTGGGCTATAGTGCAATGGCGCAATCTCGGCTCACCACCACCTCCACCTCCTGGGTTCAAGCAATTCTCCTGCCTTAGCCTCCAGAGTAGCTGGGATTACAGGTGCCCGCCATCATGCCTGGCTAATTTTTTTGTATTTTTAGTGGAGACGGGGCTTCTCTATGTTGGTCAGACTGGTTTGAACTCCCATCCTCAGGTGACCCACCAGCCTTGGCCTCCCAAAGTGCTGGGATTACAGGCATGAACCACCGCACCCGGCTCACCTGTTACTTTCTGTTTTGTGAATGTTGAAGTGCCCTATGAAATGATGATGAGCTAATTTTATAAATAAATCTTACTAAAGTAAAAACCAAACAAACTCTTTTTCCAGTAGGAGAGAAGTTCGCTGAGGAATGCCTTCAAGCACAAAGTGATGAATGACTGACTGCCTTCAAGTCTCAAGAAAACACTTTTCCCTAGCCAAGTGACTTTGAGAGATATTTCAGCCCTTTCTTGGGGCCTGGTCCTATAGCCGAAATCACAGAAATTCATGAGTTTCTACTCGAGTAAGGAAACTGGGTGAAAGAATAGAGTTTTAAATAGTGATAGCCTGGTTTTTTGTGAAATACTTTTATACATGAGACAAAAACCTTACCACCAAATATACCAAAACGCACCTCTTTCATCAGTGAGTTGCTAATGTTTCTATACCTGGAATATCATGTATGTTTTATTTACTGGATGTTTACATTTTAGGAAGGAAAATATTTTTGTTTATTTAAAAAATTGAATACTTGTAATTTGTTCCTGGTAGATTTTTATACCATAAAAAAATTGTTCTCTTCTCATGAATTTACAATTCCTAAACGAAGACAAAGTATAAATTGCTGCGGGGGAAGAATAGGTTTTACTAATCGACTGATGTCTTGATTTTTCTAAATGGGAAGATTGTTTTATTTTTAACACTAAATATGGCAGCAGTTTCTTAACAGACTTGTTTGGAAAAGTTAATGTTGTGATGTGCATTAGGCTGCCCCATGTGTATATAAATGAAGCAGATTTGATCTTTGTATTCTCAAGTTCCTCTGCTTTGTAGTTGTGGCTGTACTTAAAGAAATACAGGATTTCATATATTTAAAAACGTTTAAAGTGTGACCCACAGAACATTGTAAATGGTTAAAAACTAACATGAAAATATTACAACCTAAAAGAATTCTTAATGTCACAAGGGTTTTACTTTGATGATGTGCCTTTAATTTGGGACACTTGTTTTTTTTTAAAAAGGATACATTATTTGTGTTTGTAAGTCTTTGAAGAGCTTGGAAATAAAATTTCTGCTTAATTAATTATTTTTTCTATGACAGCAATATTTTTTGTCTGATTTTTGTATTAAGGACTCACGGATTTCTGTTTGCCTGTGAGGCTAAATGCTGGAAATGAGAGAGTGAAATTTTTGTTTGTAAGTCTTTGTAGAATTTTGTAAATGTCCTGAAAAATAGGTAACTGTATAACATGAAGAAATGTCTCAATTAATGGCAACATTTGTTCTCTGAAAATAGCTTTATATAAACTCATAAATAAACAAAAATATTGGTGAGTATAAGTAGTATTACAATAGAGAAAATAGAAGTCATTAGATGGGAACTCCCTGAACTTTTAGCTACTAAACTTCTAGATCTAGTGATTGGAATCCCTTCTATTCAGTCATAATTCAGGCATCCCTTTTATAACCTATTTGTTCTCTGGATCTGTTTCACCTTCTCTGAAATTTCACATTACCATTGATCCTTTCTCCTTCATCTTCAAGTTCTCCACTGGACGCTTTCTTTTTTTTTTCCTTTTTTTTTTTTTTTTGAGACTAGGCCTCACTTTGTCACCCAGGCTGGAGTGCAGTGGTACAATCTTGGCTCACTGCATCCTCAACCTCCCAGGTTCCCTCCCACCTTGGCCCCTCGTAGCTGAGACTACAGACATGAACCATCACGCCTGCCTAATTTTTGTATTTTTTGTAGAGATGGGGTTTCGCCATGTTGCCAAGCTGGTCTTGAAATCCTGAGCTCAAGTGATTCACCCGCTTCAGCCTCCTAAAGTGCTAGGATTGCAAGCATGAGCCACTGCACCTGGCCTCCAGTGGCTTCTTTCTATCAGCATTTAGCATGTTCTATTCTGTCTTTTAACAATAGCATTTTAAAAAATTATCTTTTGATTCCACTTTCCCCTTTCAGCAAATGTTTAATAAGATAGCACACTAAAACTATAGGCATTTCACTTACAGATGAATATAGATGCAAATATCCTAGATATAAACTGATAAAATTCAGTAGTCATAGTAAGAGAAAATACAGCCTGATAAAACTACTTTAACATAAGGGAACCTGTCAATGTAATTCACTACTTCAATCACTTAAAGAAGGGAATCTATGCCAAAAAGTCATTTGATAAAAATCAATAGCTGTTCTGAATAAAAATTAAGTGGATTAGTGAAATGAGAGTAGAGAGATATTACTAAGTTAATAAAGACAATTTTTCAAAACCAACAGCCAATATCATGCTACATGGTGAAAGGCTGACACATTTAGCATATCAGGAACAACACAAGACTACCTTTTATCACCACTGTTAATCAGCATTGCTTTGGAAGTGTTAGCTAATGCAGTAAGTTGAAAAAATGAAATGATATAAACATTTTAGAAGAATTATCTGTATGGATTATATAATTGTACACCTTGAAAACTCATGAGATTCTCATATAAGAAATACTTGAATCTAATACAATTTGGGAGGCTAGCTGGATAAAAAAGACAGAAAAATAACATTTTCTATACTGACAATAGCTAGTTTAAAATGGGAATGGAAATCATATCCCCTTTCTACTTTAATTATACAACGAAAAAAATACTTGGCAATAAACTTAAAAATGCAAGGGTCATAGAAAAGATTTTATTAATGTTATAAAACAGTGTAAATAAATGGAAGGACATGGCAATTAGGATATGAAGGCAATTTTGGCTAGATGCAGTGGCTCACAACTGTAATCCCAGCATTTTGGGGGGGCAAGGTGGGTGAATTGCTTGAGATCAGGAGTTCGAGACCAGCCTGGGCAAGATGGTGAAACCCTGTCTCTACAAAAGATACAAAAATTAGCTGGATGTGGTGGCATGCGCCTGTAGTCCCAGCTACTTGAGGGGCTGAGACAGGAAAATCGCATGAGCCCAGGGGGTTGAGGCTGCAGTGAGCTGTATGCAGGAAACTATACTCTATCCTGGGCAACAAAGTGAAAATCTGTCTCAAAAAAAACCAAACCAAACCAAAAAAAAAAAAAAAAAACCCAATTACAAAAGATAATTTCATTAAAATATCAATCTTATTAAATTTTATATAGAAATGTAGTGGAATTCCTTTTTTTAAAGGAAAACTAGCTAAAATAGCTAAAAGTTTATATGGAAAAATCAAGTATCCAAGAATAGTTTTTAAAACTCTCTGCTGTGTGTGTGTGTGTGTGTGTGTGTGTGTATAAAACGAGGATGGGATGGGCATTAGGTTGGGGGGTGTCTCATGCCTATAATCCCAGCCTCGGCAACATAGTGAGACCATGTCTCTATTTTTTTTTTAATAAAAAAAAAACCCAAAAAACTCTTGTAAAAATTATTACAGACCAAAAAACAAAACAAAACAAACAGAACCGGGCATGATGTAATCCCAGCTACCTGGGGGGGGCTGAGGCAGGAGAATCACTTGAACCTGGGAGGCAGAGGTTGCAGTGAGACAAGATTGCACCATTGTACTACAGAGAAAACATCTGCTGTGTGTAGGAGAGATAATGGGCTAATATCCCTAAACATACAGAATATTCTGATTGCATGATGAGAAAAAAATGAGTAAAAGGTATGAAAAAGCAATTCACAGAAGAGAGAATCCAAATGAAAGAACACATAACTCCATTAGTAAGCAGGGAAAATGTAAATACAGTGATATTGAGGTATCATTTTTCAATCCCTCAGAAAACAAAAAAGCGCATATTCAGTAAGAACTTACATGCCATGTTCTAAGTATTTATGTGTATTAGGTCATTTACTCCTTATTGGTGTAACCTTGAAAAAATCAAATTCTCTGGGTCTCAGTTTCATCACCCATAATTCTTTTTAACATTTCAATAAGAATATCTTATCTCCTTTGTACAAATGTGGAAAGTGAGGCCCAGGTAAATTGAACATTGTTCATAATCCAACAGTTAATGGATGATAGAATTAGTATTTGATGTCGAGCAGTCTGGCTCTAGAGCCCACGCTCTAAACCACTGTGCTGTGTACCATTGCTGGTGAGGATGAAGGAGACTGGACAGTTTTATACCTTGTTAGGGTGTGATGTGCTACAACACTTTGGGAGAGGAATTTGGCAAAATCTCTGTAAATCCCAATCAGAAGGAAACAAGATTGAAGAGGTTGAGATCAGATTAATCCTCATGGCTTCAACTTAACTGTCATAGGTCAGGTGTGGTGGTTCACACCTGTAAACCCAGCATTTTGGGAGTCTGAAGCAGGTGGATCATGGGGTCAGGAGGTCAAGACCATCCTAGCCAACATGGTGAAACTCCCGTCTCTACTAAAAATACAAAAATCAGCTGGGCATGGTGGCTGGTGCCTGTAATCCCAGCTACTCAGGAGGCTGAGGCAGATAATTGCTTGAACCTGGGAGGCAGAGGTTGCAGTGAGCCGAGTTCCCGCCACTGCACTCCAGCCTGGGCGACAGAGCAAGACTCCGTCTAAAAACAAAACAAAACAAAGTAAAACAAAACAAAAAACTGTCATTAAGGTTTAAAGAGGCATGGTACAAGGAAGCAAAAATAAATACATAAATTAAGCATGAGGATTATGTCTATACAAGAACATTGGATGGTGCTCGCTTCGGCAGCACATATACTAAAATTGGAATAATACAGAGAAGATTAGCATGGCCCCTGTGCAAGGATGACATGCAAATTCATGAAGCGTTCCATTTTTTTTTTTGAAAAAAAAAAAAAACACTGGATGTAGTTACTGGTACATGGAGCTAACTGGAAACAAATAGATCAGAACCCATCACATTTTTGAGGGGACTGGAGAAAATGGCCCTGTAACTTACATTTAAGTTAAGTTTATTTTAAGTCGAATAAACTTAACTTTAGGCCCTTAAACTTAAATTTCAGAAAGCAAGTGGAGAAAGTTTTGTAGTCTCTAAGAAAGACACTCTCTTAAGGGGGTCCAAGGAGAATAGATAAGGGAAGACTTCCAGAGGGATGAGCTGAGGATGGGGTGAGGATGGAAAACCATGGATGAGGGTTTCTCCCAGAGAGTAAAATGAGGATCTGCCAGAGGAGGGCCTTCACATCTGCACGGCTGGATTTCAGAATGCTGACCACTGACTTCTGTGTGTCTGTTATTCGTTCCCCTTCTACCTGGGAAGTTCATTGAGTCTCTGCTCCACTATTGTGTTTTTAATATTGGTATGTGAGAGTGGGGGGAAGTGACAACAGATAACCAAAAAATTCCTAGGTCACTAGACTGAGGAGCCATTTCTAGCCCCGATGGAGAAAAATGAGCATGACCTCATAATCCTGGCCTTTGAGCTGCCTACAGTGACTAGCTGAAACTTTGGTTTTCCTCTCTTGAGGTGGGACTCATTGTGTTCTATGTGTGAGAGGATGAATAAAATGGATATTTGGGGGACCAGAATGGTAGAGTGCAGTAGAGAAGAGACTTTCTAGGTCTTCACCAGATCCCATTTCTCCCCAAAACACATAACCCAAATCTAATCATGAGGAAAACATCAGACAAATCCAAATTGAGCAATATTCTATAAAATACACAAGTATTCCTTAAAATTTCAAGGTCATTAAAAAAAGGCAAGTTTGAGAAACTGTCACAGCTAAGAGGAGGTCAAGGAGACATGATGGCTAAATCTAACAATATATCCTCCACGAGGGTATATATATCCTATATAAGGATATATCTTACATGAGATCCTATAACATAAATAGGACATTAAAGAAAAACTAATGAGTTCTGAATAAAATGTAGAGTTTAGTTAATAATAATGTCTCAACATTGGTTCATTAGTTGTGACCAATGTACCACAGTAATAGTAATATAAGAGATTAGTAATAGGAGAAATTTGGTGTTTTATATTTAGGAACTCTTTATACTATTTTTGTAACTTTTCTGTTAATCTATTCTAAAATTGAAAGCTTATTTAGATTTTAAAAAGTAAAGGTAATGGTCTTAGTGAGATGAATGGGATGTTATGATGCTTTAATTAAAGGAGGTTTTGCTGATACCAATATTTCAAATTGTTTCTTTATTTAGTGCTTCAGTGGTGTTTACAACTTAGGTCTTGGACCTTAGTAAGATTCAGGATGGGCGAGAGATACACATTTATTTTACAAAGTGGAAGGACAATTGTAAGGATGGAAAGGAGAACCATTGTGATATGTAGGTCTCAGGTGTGTTCTCTGGCTTGGGAAAGAGTGCCTGTGGAAATTGAAGCACTGGAAATTTACTGTTTTAAAACTGTTGGTGCCCATGTACTTGCTCCTTGAAATGTCTTTGTAATATGCCCTAGTGGTAGGTGTACCTCAGTCTAAAGACTTCTGATATATACACATCTTGAGAAGTTCAGCTGTGAAAGCGCTGTGAAAAAGAACAGAGCAGGAGTAGTTGGAGGGGATATGAAGTCTAGAAAAGGTTCTTTCAGGAGCTTAAGTACATTTAAATGTCAAGGGGAAGGTCATTGTTGAGGGTAGGAAGGAAGGGAGACCCCATGTGGACTTCAGGTTTAGCCTCAGAATTTTGAACATGGTTTAGAGAAAGCTCTATATAGGGGTTGTATGCACAGCTCAATTTATAATAAAATGTACTTTATGTCCCATTTATAATGATAACATTATAACATTATCATGATTATGGTCACTGCCTTGCATACTCTGTCAACTCCCTTGTCCCACTCTCACTTTTGTTTCTTTGCACAATCTTGGCTAAGCTGCAGCCCTTTAAATGCAATTGTCTGTCTTTGTTTTTCTCCTTTCTACTGGGCACCCCTCCTCCATTTGTGACCTACTTAATGCTCTCACTTTAGAGTCATGATTACTCATTTAAGAGGATCTTTAATATTGTCTGGCAAACATACACTATAGTTCCCCATTTCCTTCACTCTCTCACTCTCCTAGGTGACTGTGTCATAATTTCTTTCTCCTCAAATCTCCAATACCTTCTCCTTCATTCTCAGCTTCCTCGCTTTCATATCATTGAGGTTGAAAGTGGCTCTAGTTCATCCTGGCAAGTTCCAGTTTATCTTCCCCATTTTGCTTCCAACTCTCCTGACAATGAGCTTGGCTGACCTGAAGTGACTTCAGGCCAAACATCAGATGCAAAAGCAACTGTCTTACATAACTTTTAAACCAGTTTCTGCATTTGTACAAGGCCTAATCCTTATCATGAATCCTTTATTCTATAACACGCAGTGCTTCTGCTTTTCTGATCAAAGAAAACAGAAAAGCTAAGAGGAAAAAAATAGAAACAAGAGAATGGCCATAATCTCCCACAACATCTGCCTGTATCTATGCCCATAATCTCAGTGGTTCTTCTTATGTCTGTGGATGATCTCTTTATGGTTCTAGCCAAGACCAACTCCCTTCTTGTCTGCACTATATCCCATCTCTTTTCACCTTCCCAGGGACTTCTGTTCAGCAAATCTCTGTCTCTGTCTCCACTAGCATTTGCTCCTGTACTGGATTTTTCCCATCCATTTACAAACACTATGAGATTTTTCTATGTTAAGACTACCCTCTCTTGACTTCTTCCTCTAGCCAATACCCCATCTCTCATCTATACAGCAAAAGTTTCAGAAAGAGTTATCTAAACTCCCCATCTTCTGTTTTCCTTTCCTGTACTTTCTGGAATCTATTATAATCAGGCTTTTGGCCCTACCACTGCTCCAAACACTGCTCCTATCAAGATCACCAAAGAGCTCCACATTGGTAAATCCAATGGTTCTCTTTCTTCCTCTCCCTTCATTTGTCAATAGTAGTTAACACAACCGATTACACTCTCCTTCTAGAAACATCTTCTTTATTTGGCTTCCAGGAAATCTGGTTTTTCTCCTACATCACTGATTGCTTCTTCTCAGTCTCCTTTCCATTTTCCTCTATTTCTCTCTAATATTGTACCATGGCTTGGTGTTTGAAATCTATTTTCTATCGATATTCACTATGTTAGTAATCTTATCCACTTTTATAGCTTTACATATCATTTATACTTTGATGACTCCCAAATCTATACTTCCCAGATTTATATATTCTATTGAACTTGAGGCTTACATAGTACAAATACCTACTTAAAATCTCCACTTGGAAGTCAAGTAGATATTTCAAATTTAACTCGCCCAAAAATTGAGCTCCCAAGCTCTGTAAATTATACCTTTCTCATAATCTTCCCCATAGCAATAAATGGCAACGTCATTCTTCTTAGGCCACAAACCTTGGTGCTATCCCTGATTCTTCAGCTGTACCTTTAAAATACATCCAAATGTATAAAGAATGACAACCTTTGTATTTATTACTCTACCTCCCACTGTTAAAAGTTTGAGAATGTGTCTGTCTATATATTTTTCATGTCAAAATTGAAGTCAATCTAAATGTTCATTAGTGAGAGAATAATTAAATATATCATGGCAGATTATATTAAGCAGCTGCTAAGAAGAATATATATCCAGTCAGTGCTGCTATAACATGACACAGGCATTCTTAAAAATCATCAAGCTATGTAAAATCACACAATAACCACCACAGGGCTTATGGGAAAATGGAGCTGTGGCTTAATACTAAAAAATTTTGCCAGTGACAATAAAAAAGACAGAAATCCAATGAAAATGATAGCACAGTTTTAAACATGCTAAATGGTTAAGGGATACACAAATACTATAATACATATGGCTCCTTACCTTGAAAAATACTCAAAGTTTGCTTGTGAACCTGTAGGCCCCACTGTCCCACTGGCCAGCCCTGCCTAATGACTATGGCCGGTACCCTTTCTGCTCAAGGAAAAGAACAAAAGAGAGATTAAAAAAGAGTGAGAGAATAAACAGAGAAAAATGGCAGAGACCTGAGAGGAAAGTGGGGGAACAATTAAAGAAAGGGGAAGGTAGGAAGCTGCTTAGCCAAGCTACAACTGGCAAGTTATTGTGAGGTAGTAACAGGTGGGTTACCTAGCCAGAAGTTGAGACACCAGATGTGGCATTGGCTACATTGCATGGCTCAATGACCTTGTGAAATGTGGTGTGTGTGTGTGTGTGTTATGTGTATTCCTATCCAGTTTATTTCAGTTGGGTGTCATTTTTGAGTTCCCCTAGAGTTTCTGGTAAACAAAATTGCATATCAGAATGTAAAATTCATCTTATGCCCACATTATTCCCTGATATAGTGATCATTTTGGAAAAATTTAGAATTTTCAAAGGTCTATTTTTCAAAAACAAAAATGAAGTTGTGCAACATATAGTATTTTGTGTATTGTTTCCCCCCTCCCTTTTTTTTTACTCTTTATGTTATGGACATCCTGCCTTGTCAGAGCACCCAGACTTACATTCTTCTAATAGTTTCATGATATTCTATAGTCTAAGTTGTTTATCTATCCCCCCTACTGATAGCATCTTTATTGTCCATAACTTTTGCCTATTTTACATTATATATTTCATTGTGTAATTGAATATTTCTTTAAGACAGATTCCTGCAAATGTGATTGTTGAGTCAAAAGAAAGGAGCACTTTTCATCTTAGTAGGTTTACACAAACAGTGCTCTAATGAAGCTGTACAAACAATATAGGAAAATGGTCTTTTCTTCAATATGTAGACATTGGATAGTATTAATTTTCAAAAATTTTGGCAACTGATAGATGAAAAAACAGTAACATTGTTTTAATTTGCATTTGCCTAATAAGTAATGAAGTTTCATATTGTATCAAATGTTTATTGACTATTTTTGGTTTTTTTCTGAGGAAATATCTATTCATATATTTTGCCCATTGTTCTATCAGGTTGTCTTCTTCCTATCAATTTGTAGGAATTCTTTGTATATGAGGAATGTAAACTTTTTTTCCTGTGATCTGGATTGCAAATATTTCCTCTTAGTCATTTGTTCTTAAATTGTGTTTACAGAAAACAATACTTTAAAATGGAAGTTTTCTAACTTCAATTTCATCCTAGGTTTTAACTTTCTTGGATGTGGGAGGGTTAACTGGTGATCTTCACTTCCTGACTCAAAGGGTCAGACTGTGATGGAGACTCATTTAAATGGTTTGTATGTATAGGTATCTGAAAGACAATTTGGGTCTTATGATAATTGCTAATTGATATGTTAGAATATTTAATTACAAATCTACAAACCATAGGGCATAATACATATTATGAATATTTAATACAGAAACACTGAGACATGTATGAAGAACTGCATTTTCTTTAATGTATGAGCAAATCTAAATAATTTTGCTAGTGGATTATCACCAAAAGCAGTGGGATATAGTATTAGCACTGCTCTTCTCCTTCAAAAAAACCTCAGCCGAGTCTGCCCATCAACTCTACCAGGGACTTTTTCATATGCTAGACGTCGTTTTTTGAATTGTGGTACTTGTGAGTACATAAAACCTGTTTAAAAAAAGAAAAAGGAAAACCATTTTATTGCTTACAATAGTTAAGTACAGATATTTTTTCCTTACTATTCAAATGTATTCTGTGTCTTCATCATCTATCTACAAAGTGTCAAAATTTCTAAACTAGGATAAAATGAGAACTATTAAAAAGTATGTTTTAAACATAAATGCCTCTGTACCTAATGGCCTAGTATTAAAAATTAGTAATAAGTGTATATATTTTTATGCTTATGCCTGGTAGAAGTAGTTAAATCACCCTGGATTTCAATTTTCTCTTCTGTGAAATGAAAAGTTATGTAATCTCTAAGGTCTGTTCTAGTTGTAACATTTTTAAGTAAAAACAATCCAAATGGTTTGGGAAGCAACTCAGCCAGGGCTTCCTAATTCCTGAAAGTTTCTAATAAGTCCTCATTAATTAGGACATAAGTTAGAGGCTCGCTGTGACTGACTTTTAACCTAAAACAAAGACATATGCCTGGTCTCTGTGTACCTGGTATCCATCTTTGTGGTGAGAGTGTATACAATTCTTTCAGGGTTTTTTTTCTTCTTCTTTTTTTTTCAGTTTGCCCTTCCTATTCCTGACTGCAGCTTTTTTCACTTGGGCTAATTTTCTTCTCAGGAACATATACCCTCTATGAGGCATCATTTTCACTAAGGACAATTTCTTTTCAGGGAGATGTTATGTATTTAGGAAATCTATCTGTAAATTCATATCTTTAAAGGCATGTCTGGAAAACAAGTCTTTAACTCCAATTAAGGAGTTAAAGAATCCTTAAATGAACAATTAGATGAAACACAGGGAATATTAATGATGACAGGACCTTGGTCCTTCACCGTAAAGCTCTGAGAGAGCCTGGACTACCAGTAGCATGCTGGCAAATGTTTATCAACCAGCTCTTGGGGTGGTGTGGGGAAAACAGGGAAAGGCCTCATTTACAGCATTTGCCAATTTTTGTGGTATGAAGATATCCACCATGGTTGATTTTAAGCTGCCAATGTGATAGAAACAATGTTTTTTTCCTGCATGTCAATCTCTCACAGCCAATTCTAAAATTTCTAAAAATACTCAAATTTCTTTTTCTAAAGCTGCCAGGAAGCTTTCCCATGAAATGAATGTATATTTTACACCTATTTAATAACTCCAATTTATTATCTGTATATTATTTATGTATGGATATCCACATATTATTTATATATGGATATCTACATATAGTTATCCCTATATTAGTATCCACATGTTCAATTGTAAAACACACACAAATTTCCAGCTAACCAATACAAAGTGTCCCAAGTAAATTCACAGATGAAAACAGTTTTGAAGAGATTACCAGCATTTTGGATATTACAAGCAAAATTTACTACATCCTTGCCAAGTTAGGTAAAGAATCATCATTAATAAATGGAAGGAGTAAATAATAAACTGACAGCAATGCAGTTGTCAGAAATAACAAAAGTTCAAAAAAAAAAAAAACCAACAACATGAAAAAAAATCCCACTCGGCTCAAAATTATAATAGATCAATAAGAAAAAAATAAAAATTAGAATACCATATTTAAAAATGGTATTAGTAGCTCATATTCAGCTTCCATTCCAGTCTTTAATATGCCATTTTTAATACTCTTGCTTTTAAATTTTCCCTCATTAGCTTGCTGCTTGACCCATAGCTATAATGTGAAATTTATCCTAAGCCCTGACGAATGATAAGTGGTGATCATGTAAGAACTCACCTTATATGGCTTTTTTATATATGATACATTAACATAAAATATCCTAGATTTTGATACTTATAGAGGCCAGTTATTAAATCAGTAAAATGGAAAACTAAAAAATTTAAAACAGTTGTAATAATTATCCCTGGGGATATAATCTTATAATTGTAAGAGTTGTGATACCATTATTTAAAAGTTTAAAAGGCAGGGCCAGATGCAGTAGTTTCCACCTGTAAACCCAGCACTTTGGAAGCCTAAGCCAAGCAGATTGCTTGAGCCCAAGAGTTTGAGACCAGACTGGGCAACATGGCAAGACCTTTTCTCTACAAAAAATACAAAAATTAGCTGGGTGTGGTGGCGCGTGCCTTACGATCCAGCTACTCAAGAGGTTGAAGAGGGATGATTCAGCCTGGGTGACAGAGCAAGACTCTGTCAGTAAGAGCAATAAGTTTAAAAAGCAATGTATTTTGTTAAACAGCCATGCCAACAAATAAAAGTAAAGCAATGTAGTAAGTAATTATATCATAGAGAGCACATATGTAACCTTCGGGACAAATGGAAAATTATCTTGAGGTTATGGGTTACACTAATGGCATTGGATAAAATTTCCAAGGCTGTGCCAATATTAATTCAAAAAGTGTGTACCTTAAAATGTAAACAATGTATTTGGAGGTAATGATGTACTATGAAAAATCAGTTAAATAAAATTTGCCATAGTGAATGAAGATACGAGTATCAAAGATTCATGTGAACTGTTTGAATAAAATTATTTCATGGAAATAACTCGGAAAGTGGAAGAAATTAATATTTCTAAACTGACATTATTTTATAGAGTATTCGATTTAAAAATATATAACTAAATTAGTGAATTAAAATGTAGGTAGATGTTTGACTATTCTACTCATATACTTAAAGCTTAAATATTAGAATTTATTTAAAAATGACTTCTAGATCTTCTTATTGAAAAATGCGAGGTTATATGTTGGAGTGCCCTGTGCTCAAGAACATATAGTAATTCACATGTGTATTTTGTTTCAGAGTAGAAAAAGATGAAATTTTCATCTAGTTTATTAAGTTAGCATAACCTTTATGTCAAAATGTGATGTGGCACAAATAAAGAACACAATCTAATTTAATGAATGTAGACATGAAAATCATAAATAAATATTAGCTACCACATTTGACAGCATATTAAAAGAATCTCTTAGGCTGGGCCCAGTGGCTCACGCCTGTAATTCCAGCACTTTGGGAGGCCAAGGCGGGTGAATTGCTAGAGCCCAGGAGTTCAAGACCAGCCTGGACAACATAACAAAACCCTGTCTCTACTAAAAATAGAAACAAATTAGCCAGGTGTAGTGGTGTGAGCCTATAATCTCAGCTACTTGGGAGCCTAAGATGGGAGGATCGCTTGAGCTGGAAAGGTGGAAGTGGCAGTGAGCCAATCATACCACTGTACTCCAGCCTGAGCCACAGAGGGAGATACTGACTTTAAAAAAAGAAAAAAAAATCTCTTAGACAAGGTAACATGAAATAGTAAATACAATAAAAATATAAAAATTAAAAGAATCATCCCTCAAAAATCAGTCATGTTAATCACAGAAATGGTAAAGATAATTTGATATTAGTAAACCTGTAAGTATTATCTTTGACATGAAGAGGTCAATAGAGAAAACACATTTGATTTTTCCCAATAAGTACTAAAAAGAGTTTGGATAAAATTCAGCATCTGTTTTTCACAGAAGTTCATATAAAACTAGACACAGAATACTTCCCAATAAAGTGAGGAACAAAACAAGTTGTGACTATTAAATGCGAGCAAATTCAAGTATTATAAGTCCCGGAGCTTACACAATTTGGGAGGCCTTTAAAAACAAAACAAAGAATACAAGATTTTCTTGGTCCCTCTCAGGCCTAACAGAAGGACCTGTGAAAAACAGAAGTTTGAAACTTAAGCTTCCCCCTGCCCTTCCCTTTTTCTCCTATCCTGGGGAAGGCCACCTTTGTATGGCCGTTAGATTTAATATTTTGTTTTAGATGCTTGGGTAAATACAATAAGAAATGACAGTGAAAGAAAAGCTAGAATCACTAGAAATAATAACATTAAATTGTTCTTTTAAAAATTTGATATGCTTAAATGTTCAGACAACTCAGAAGCATCCACCAGAATGGAGCTAATGATAGTACCTATTTAATGGAATTTTAGAATTAAATAATCCAAAAAAGGACTTAGAATAGAGACTAGCACCTAATTAGGCTCTTTTAATAAATGTTAGTCAATTAAATATACCTATATCAGTGAATTTTCTAATTCACTGATTCCTCTGTTTAATCTTTGTTGATTTTAGTTTTCTGCTTTACTTAGAGTTGTACTGCTTTTATTTTTAACTTCTTAAGGTGACTGCTTAGTTCACTTAAAGCTGTAAGAATTTAACATAATATATTTTCTTTGCATTTATTTTAGAGTTTAAATTTTCTCTTTTACCTAACAGTTATTAGAGAAGTTTTTTAAGTGTAGTCATTAAAACAAAAAAAAATTTAAATTTGGAGATGGTTTTATCTTTTTAAATTAAATTTGAGAATAGTTTTGTCGTCTATTGGATAGAATTACCTGTTAACAATTCCTTGTCTCCTGAGTTAAATGAAGATTCAGGGTGCCTTTTCTCTCCTAAACTTTTTCTAGATCTTTGGTAGAAATAAAGGCTGTCGAATTCTTTTTGACTTGCATTAGAATCAGAAGCACGAAATAAATCCAAACTGGGGACAGATGGTAATTCTCTCCAGAAAGTCTCATCATTTGAACTTTCACATGTGAGGTCTTCAGACTCATTTGATTGACATTTTTGCTGATCAGTGAATAAATTATCTTTCTGAGAGTAAAATTTGTTACTTGTAGTCTGCTCTGTATCATACTGTAAGTTGAATGAGTGATTCTCTTGTTCCCATATATTTTTCTTAAAGTTCCAACGAAGAGGAGATTGAGAGCCCTCTAGTGAAAAGACAGGGTCAGCTACTTCTTTATTTACAAAACTGTTTGCTTCGTGTGTTCTTCTTTTCTGAGAGTTTATAAAACTGGGGACACTGACACTCTCTTCTGAGTGTCAATTGGTGATTTTATAGTTTCACAGTTCATTTGTGTAGGACCCAAAGAAAAGACATCTGACTCTGACTCACTGTGGTTTAGAAAGGAGTTATAAGCCGGTCTCCTTGATTCTACATTAATTAGGAAAGGAGTATTCTGCACATTATCAGGGTTACAACTGGAGTCTTTCCAGTAACTAGTCTGATTGTATGAAGTCACAGGTGGTAAAAATCCTGCCATTTCTTTTAGTTCCATAATGGAAGAGTTGTAATTCGAAGTGGTGGTTGTGTCTTCCTGCACTGTCTCTCCTAATCCTAAATACTGATAACATTCATTATGTTCTTGAATGATGGAGTCTAAATCCAAAGTTGAACTCTGAGAAGACAAGGCACTAATCTGATTCCTATTTTCCTGAGGTGGTGAAATTTGCGGCGATTTTGTTATGGAAGAAGAACTAATCTTGAATAGGGAAGTGATACTACAAAAATGCTAAAAAATTAATATAATACAAACATCAGTTTAGTAAATAGAAATAATGATGCTTATCTATACAGAAAGAAGGCAAAATATAAATAAGTAATCGATTCATAGATGTTACATTGATCCAGGTATTAAGAACATGAAATCATTAGGCTCTATTAAAAGAAAAAGTCATTGTAAGTCATACATATTTTTAAATCACTTGTAATAGAATTTTTAATAGTCTATTTTTTCAGAACAATTTTAGGCTCACAGCAAATATAACAGAATTTTTAGTTATACAATTCATACATGAATACTATTTCCTTGATAAGAATTTTAAAACATTGCCAATAAGGTTAAAGTTCTCTTTACAGCTAGAATGAAGGATGTGTTAGGACTGCTTGGAAGAGGTAATGTAAATACATGTGAATAGGGTGCATAATTGAATTTTCTGTGAGAATAATAATATTCCAAAATGATTTGAAGTGTGATAAGCTGACTATATTGAATTTATCTGTATAAAATAGCTTTAGAATGTATAATATAGGCGGGGGTTTATGGCTCATGCCTGTAATTCCAGCACTTTGGGAAGCTGAGGCAGTTAGATCACTTGAGGTCAGGAGTTTGAGACCAGTTCTACTAAAAATACACAATTTAGCAGGTATGGTAGTACATACCTGTAGTCCCAGCTGCTCAGGAGGCTGAGGCACGAGAATCTCTTGAACCCAGGAGGTGGAGATTGCAGTGAGCTGAGATCACACCACTACACTCAAGCCTGGGTGACAGAGGGAGACTCCATCTCAAAAAAACAAAAAAATACTGTAATCCCAGCACTTTGGAAGGCCAAGGTGGGTGAATCACCTGAGGTCAGGAGTTTGAGACCAAACTGACCAACTTGGTGAAACCTTGTCCCTACTAAAAAAAAAAATACAAAATTAGCCGGGTGTGGTGGTGCATGCTTGTAATCCTAGCTACTTGGAAGGCTGAGGCAAGAAAATTGCTTGAACCTGGGAGGTGGAGGTTGCAGTGGGCTGGGATTGTACCATTGTACTGCAGCCTGAGCAACAAGAGTGAAACTCTGTCTCAAAAAAAAAAAAATCATAATAATAAAAATAAAATAAAATAAAATGTATAATATAATTGATAGCTAATGAAAAGTCTATATGAAATTTCATTCAAGTAAATTATTTATTTGCTATGTGGAGTCCAAAACAATTAAACTTGGATAACTTCATTTTTAAAATCCTATTGTAAAAAATAGATACTCAAATCGAAAGGAAATAATAATATGTATTCATATCAGAATATAGATCTCAAATAACTAACCTTTAACACTTTTCTGGAACTTCAGGTAGGAGTTCCTGAAGTTGACACAGAGTTGCTAATAATATCCAGTGCAGTGAAGGTCCTTTATTTAGCATGAGCTGAGCCACCAATGGGTTAATACATGGAAAATCAAGTAAGTACATTTCTTCCTAGAAAAGAATTTAAGGAGTAATCAGTCAGTAGTCTTTTGAAAGTGATCCATTTTATTCTACTCATTGCAGCAGATTAAAAATTTTGTCCTTGCACCTACCACTCAATTGAGACATTTGGGGGGAAAAAATGTTACCAGAAAGTAAATTCAAATACAGGATTTTATACTTGCTTTGCTAATATCTAATTTATACATTTAGAAAATATACCTCAGACGGTGAAACTTCAAGCCAGGATTTATCCAACCATTCATGAGGATCTCTCTTTGAGGTCATTAAATTGTGGTCAGCAATCTGTCGAATTATCAAGGCAGTTGCTTCTACTCCTGGGGCAATTATAAGCTAAAAAATATTTTTAATGTTAGATTATAGGAAGTATTAGGAAGCAAAATGTAAGATAAAAAAAAATACTTTGTAATTAGAAGATAAAATTAAACAACAGCAGATTCTGATCTCTAACACTTTGTTAGATAGAAACTATTGGTTTATTTATGCCCAGGACATTTTATTTATGAGGATAACCAATTTTCTTTCCTTCTTTAAATATGACATCCTTGTGTTTTTAATTTTTGAAACTAAATCATTTTCATTTTCATTTGGCATTTGTTAGTAGAGTCATTAAAATATAGTGTTATATTTCAACTATATTAGAAAAATCAGCAAGTTGAATATCACTAGGTAATATTACTATTTTGCTGTTTCCAAAGGTTGAACCTAATCGTTGTCAATTAAAAATAAGAATTTTAAAAAATATAGTGCAAAATTTTTCAGAGACAAAGTTAAAAAAATAAGTATACTTATAAAGGAATTTGATGTATTCAAAAAAGAAAAAATAAGGTTTTGATTTAGAGCAGTCATTCCCAGCATTTTGGTAATTGCTCATCTAATATTGGCCTACTGATTCTAAGGTACCCCTGCCAAAGATATGGTGTTTGTACATATTAAACTTAATTCTAAAAAAAATTTTTCCCCATTAGTACAATGGTAAGAAAAAAAAGTAAAGAAAAAATAATTTTGTAATATCTTCTGTTTCCTGTCTGACACTGTTTTCCTCCATGCCCTTCTCTCTTCCGAAATGTCAACCTTCTTCATCTGCTTTCATTTCTTTCTTTTCTTCTTCATCTTTTAGATTTGGTTGAAGAAAAGATAGTTCATGAGTTAGCAGTTTAATGTGAACAAAGAAATACTGCCCCAAATAATCATATCTTAGAAATACAAATATCCTATACTATAGTGGAAATTTAGTAAATTGTAGAAATCTCACAAAATAATTATGGCATTTTTTCATTTATAAGAATAACAAATACAAAACTGTTAGTACACACCTGGGGAATCCATGCATTTTAAAGGATTTTCTTTAAATTACTTTATATAGGGAGAGTACATAGAAATACATTGTTCAATTCCAAATGTACTTTATTGCTAGTTTTGGGTGTTTTGAGAAGATATGACACTTTCATTTAAATATAAACTTTATTTTAACCCTTTTCCCATTTAGAAAAAAGTGCAGCACTCATTTAATTTTACATAAACACACTCTTTGAGGCTGAAGCAAATCTGACTGATTTTCGATGTGAAAATAAAATCTAAAAACTGTGCTTGGAGTTATTTCTGAATAGAACTAACATCAGAATTGTCTGAATCATCAGAATTTTCTATTTCAGAAAAATCAGATTCATCAATTGTATCTTCAGCCAACAACTGTTTGAGAATGATGTTAACATCACGAGTAGGAATGCTTTGTTTTCTAAGATTTGACATTTTCAGGGATTGGGAATTACTATATTTTGTAATGGAAGTGCCACTACTAAAAACAGAATGCTATAAATAGAAAGATGTCTTTTGTTTCCAAAGTTGATATACTAGAGCGATGCAAAAATAATAATAAAAATGAGATATTTAGTGGCAAAGTTATCTCTGGGTAAACACTATAGCAACAAGCCTGGCTGGCAAAGATTCTCAAGGCAAATGGGAAAAGGGTTAAAAGACATAATTTTATGATGGTGGTAATGATGACTTATTTATTAGGACAGGAATTCTGGGGTTCATGGCTGGATTTTGGGAATTCAGGAACCTCCTTAATTTGTTTGCCAATTTTGCATGTGTGTATTTATGCATTTTCCTGCAAAGAGGGTTCATAGAAAATTACAGAACTTTTAAAAAATTAGAATAACACTTAGCATAACACTACTAGCAGTATTTTCTTTTCTTAAACTTCCTAATACTTCCTTGATTTTTAGGTTCTTCAGATGCCTGAAAATAAATAGATGCTAATGGTCCTGATGCTCTAAGAGACCAAAAGTGATTTTACTAGAGTAAGGTAAAGCAACAATACATTCTAAAATAATATGAGCCCAGAGGACCTCCTTTAATGCAACAATGTCATCAAGTTAGGAAAACAGGAGGCTTATGAGTACTGAGGACATACTGATAATAGAGTCAGAGCAAATTGGCCATAGTTGCCTCTCAATGTCCATTGAGAAAATGACCTGCTTTCTAGATTATTATGTAAAACCTGAAAAGCTTTTAGAATAGTTTGATCCAGGTGGAAACAGACTCGTTTGGAACGGACTGCTCCTAGGAAATATGCCTATTTCATCCCCAGATGCCTTCCTTGGATGATGCCTTCCCTGGGCCATGTTGCTGTACTTGAATATAGTATCACTCACTGGTATCATATGCCCCACGTATAGAAGAAAAAACTTTCTAAAACATATTTGCCTGTAATGGTTTACCCTGAGCTTGGAAGAGAACAGGCTAAATAAGTGGTAAGACCTCACCAGAAAGGATGAGACAAATTTACATTTGTCATTCACTTATTTAGGTAACTTTCCTAAGAATTTTATTTCTGTTTAGTATGCAGCACAGAAATAAAATTATCTGGAATTCCAGTTCAAACAGATTATTTGTTGATTTTCTTAGCAAGTGGTACTTTGACTGAATTCCACTCAGTGTTTTCGCTTGGTGCAAAGCACTATGCCAGCTGCTAGGTTTTACAAATAAAAAGAACCTCATTCTTACCCTTCAGGGTGGAGGACATACGAATAAATATCCCCATGCTATAATAAAGATATGAAGTATTAGTGGGAGAATGGGAGGAGAGATGATGTATCCTGAGAGAGTACGATTGGGGCAAATTTCTTAAAGGAAGTGGTGTTTGAACTGGGCAGTGAAAGACAGGTAGAACTTTGAGAACTAGTGGTAAAGGAATGGGAAATAGTATTCCTGGGGGAAGGCAGACCAGAATGACATGTTTGTGCAAAGGCTGAGAGGTGACAGTAATGAGGCATATTCAGTAAATGGTGAATAAAATGATGTTAAAGAAGGAATCACTAAAGGCCACATTGTGGAAGAGTTTGAATCCAGCAGAGTTTGAACTTTATGTTGACTTAAGTAGGAAGCTATGGAAAGTCTTTGAGCAAGAAATTCAAATCAACAGCAAATTTTTATCAAGAGACTACTATGTATCTGGCATTGTGCTAGGTTCTAGGAATAAAAAAAAATGAATAAACATGTTTCCTTGCCAAAGAGCTTACAGTCTAGGGAGTGAAATATTCACAGCTGTATTTTGGAAATGTAATTGGTGTCTATATATGATGGATTGAAGTGGGGAAAGAGTAGAAAAAGGGAGGTTAGGTAGGAAGCTACTTTAAAAATTCAAGTGTGAGGTGATGAAGGCCTTAATTTAGGGAAATAGCAGGAGAAGTGGAAAGAGACACTGCACAGTTAAAAAGAAGATTTAGAGGCAGGGTGTAGTGGCTCACGCCTGTAATGCCAGCACTTTGGGAAGCTGAGGTGGGTGAATCACCCAAGGTCAGGAGTTCGAGACCAGCCTGACCAACATGGAGAAACCCTGTCTCTACTAAAACTTCAGAAAAATTAGCCAGGCGCGGTGGTGCATGCCTGTAATCCCAGCCATTTGGGAGGCTGATGCAGGAGAATTGCTCGAACCTGGGGGGCGGAGGTTGTAGTGAGCCGAGATCGTCCCACTGCACTCCAGCCTGGGCAAGAGCGAAACTTCATGTCAAAAAAAAAAAAAAGAGGATTTAGCTACTAATTAAATTAGAATAGTGATACCATGAACTAAGAGTGGGAGGATGAAAAGTTGTGTTTTGAACATGTAGAGTTTGAGGTACTTGTTGGATATTCATGTGGAGATTCCCAGTAGTCTGCTAGAATACAGGTGCAGACCTTAAGAAATGTCAGAAAAAATTTCAGAATTATACTCAGAAATGAAAGCAAAATCTGTGGGAATCTCTAAGTTCATAAAGAAAAGAATGTAATGTGATAATGGAACAGTGCCGAGCCCTGAACATGGACAAATGTCTAAATTTCAGAGGACACTAAAAAAGGGGGCCAAGTAAAGATACTGATTAGAAATCACCAGTATATTACTGTATACTAATATATTAATAATATATTACATTACTAGTATATGTCATAAGAGTTCCATTTACAGCAGATAAAGCTTAGTACATCTTTCATAAGGAATATTTTTAAATCAAGGGATATTTATTTTTATTCATATCCTGTGATGTTTAGAAAACATCTGAGTAGTAATAAAGATATGAAACATGATTTTAAATTCATTAAACTAACGCCTTTTGGAATAGAACAATGGTAAGATGTTTATTAAATTGAAAACTACTCTTTATTTAACTTTTAAACAGTTTTTAATTCATTTGCTTAACATTTTTTCTCATTGGGCTCTTGAGTTTGAGTATAATTTTGGTTTATAAAAAATACTTATGAACAAACACATAGGAAAAGAATACCTTTACATCCAGTTCTTCAGAGTTTAGCCTAAATGACACCAAAGCTGCATAAATCAGTGCCAGGTGATGAAGTGTCTTTTCTGTAAGCGGATACCTATAAATAATTATATTACTATATTTCTATTCTTTGATATCAGATTATTAAAAATTCATTTTATTTTCCACATTTCATAATATTTTTAGAATAACCTAGCTAAGACAATACTAGTGTGGCAAATTTGTGGGTTTTTTTGCCCACTCTGTATTCTTGAAAAAACATCTCTATCTCTGTTCTTTAATAATACTGTAAAACCTAGGGGATACTAAGGATATGTGTGTTGTGGGAGGTGTGGGTTGTGGGAAGAACTTAATCCATCCCTTTACTGACTTCAGAGATGGCTTTATGACTAAAGCCTAGCCAACTAAAATACTCTATACTCCTGGTCAAAGTAACAGGTTCTGACATGGACACATGACCAGAACCAGGATACATAGAATCCTTCCCAGAGTTTTCCCTGAACTGTTAGAAAAGCATCCTTTTCTTTTCCTTCTGTGGTTACAATGCAGGTCAGATGTAAGTGCTGAACTGTGGGTAGATGTGGGTAGATATTTCTACCTTTACCTTTTATGTACCCATAAGCAACAAAGAGGAAATCACTTGCTTATATTACAAAGAAGTCAAGGGGAAAGCATTGTTGGATCCTGGGACTCAAATAATGCCATCAAGATAATGGCTCTCTTTATTTCTTGGCTCTTCTTTTCTCTGTTTTGGATTCTTTCTCAGATTAGCTCTTTCTATATGAAAGGCTGATGGGAACACTGTGCCTAAACTGTTGACAATGCAGTTTCTGTTGAACACCTGCTTTGATTCTCAGAGTCTAGAATTTTGATTAAGTGCCAGGCACCTACTTGACCAGTCCTTAAAAAATCCCTGGGCAATGTGTCTCTAGTGAGCTGGTCTGGTAGACAAAATTTTACAAGTGTTATAACAGCTTGTTGCTGAGAAAGTTAAGCACATCCTGTATGCCTCTTAGAAGCTTCCTCCTAGTTCCCTCTGGACTTTGCCCCATGAGCTTTTTTCCTTTGCTGACTTTACATTATAAGCTTTGTAACCTTGCACCATAATAAATCATAGCCATGAATACAGCTATATACTGAGTTCTGTGAGTCCTCCTGGCAAACCATCAAACCTCGGTGTGGTCTCAGGGACCTCTGACACTCTTACTCCAACAAGAATTAATGGCATGAACACTATCGTAATTCAAACAATTTCTTCTGTATTTTCAGTTTTCCTCATTTGGTCAGTTGATTAAGACACTTTCTAAATGTTATAATTCTCTAAAAATATGAATCTGAGATACCTAGAGGTCTGAAAATAGTTATATTTTATATTATTGTGAATAAACGATCACTCTACATCTTGAATATAAAACTATCTCAGAGTATTAGATAATTCATTATTTTCATGAAAATCTGGGTAAAAATAAGTTTGAATCTCCTTTTATTCTCCTTTGTACCTCAACTGTACTACTAGAGCTATAGGTAGGCAGTAATCTAAAACAACTTCAAAAAATGTCCAAATCAGTTATTTATCCAGAACACTTCCAAGTTCCAGATGAAGCTTAAAATACAAGAACGTTCAAAGCTTAAAATGCTTTACACCCTTTATTATTCTTCAAAATTAAGGTTTTAGATCGAAATTATTATTTTTCAGTTTTGGCAGAAGGGAAAAACCAGGCCAAATCACTTGCTAGAGGTTATTTGTTAATAGAAGGAAGAATAAAAACTAAGGTATTTAGACTCTTATATTCTAACTTATACATATCCCAACCTGGTAACAAGTGTATACAAAAAATTTAGTACAGTAGTTAAACAGAAATCAGACAAGTCCAGAATTACAAAATAATAAAATACTTAAAGCAGCAATTCTTAGTGAGATGGCAGGGGGCGGGGCAGGGGGAGGGTGGATTGCATAGAATGTCCATGGAAACATGTATCATTTGCAAAATTCGAATTTGTTTTCCTACGATCATACCTCCAGCTTGAGGATTCTTGACTTAAAGCAAACTAGATGAGCAAGAAGAAAATTGCATAGCTATTTTCATTCAAAGAAGAGGACTTATGCTTAAGAAATATGAACATAACTTTGAATGAAGAAATGTTTACCCACTCTGAATTTAATATTTCTTTGGTATATAAAATTATCCAACAATATCTGTACTGGAATGATAATGCCATCAGCCTCATAATAATATTGTCTGATGCCTTCTCACAATTTAATTCTTCTATATCCTATCAGAAAATAAAGAACATGTAAAAATTCATTAGGTTGAACAGTTATTATAAAATTATTTCATCATATTTCAAGACTCTATGACATATAAGTAAGTTGGAAAGAGGAATGAGTATGGGCTCCCATTTCATGGTAAATTAAAATCACACAGGAAATAGTAGGGGAAAAGCTACAGTAGACATAAAACACCTAGTGATAGCTTCAGCAAGGAAGGCTCATGATCTCCCACGGTCCTAGATAGGAAGAAAGTAGCCTATGGAGTGCCCCTGTTTTGGCACTCCATAGACTAGTCCAATTTTTTATTGCCTTAGGAATAACCAAATCCTGGTTCTTTGTTGATGCAAGTCTTTTGTGGACTAGGATCTGGTCATTCCAAAGGCAAGAGAAAATATGTTTAAAACCTATGAAATCATGTGCACTGCATGCTTATTCAGAGAAGATGAGAAAGCAGCAGTTAATGGACTTTCTGGGAATCTCTACCTAATGGTATAGAATCTCCTTTTCCTTTAACATAAGTAATTTTTGATAGATTAAGGAATTCAAAAAATGACCTTCCTGTAACAACAGGTTATATAACTGGATTACAACAGTTTTGCCAGCCAGGCACAGTAGCTCATGCCTGTAACACCAGCACTCTAGGAGGCTGAAGTGAGAGGATCCCTTGAAGCCAAGAGTTCAAGACCACCTTGGGCAACACAGCACAACACTGTCCCTACAAAAAATTAAAAAATTAGCTGGGTATAGTGGAGCATGCCTGTAGTCCCAGCTACTTGGGAGGCTGAGATAGGAGGATCACTTGAGCCCAGGAGTTCGAGGCTGCAGTGAGCTATGATTGTGTCACTGCACTCCAGGCTAGGCAATGGTGTGAGACACTATCTCTAAAAACAAACAAACAAACAAACAAACAGTTTTGCCAAACAGAAAAATATTGTTTAAGAACTTTAAATATACAAGACACAGTATCTCTTAAAAATCTCTAATAGAGTTGTGTTTTTCCATCATATAATTCTTACATTGTAACATTTGCTTATCAAAACACATATTGGCTATTAATATATTGCAATATTTATATTGTATACCATCAAACCTGGTTTCTGCTCCCACTCCACCCTAATAAATTAATTTCTTTGCAATTGGTTCTCCAATCAAGCAAACATATCAGGGAGATTCAGCCAAGAATTTACACATCAAAAATTCCAAACTATATGAACTTTTGAAGAGAAATTCTCTCTCTAAAAACTAGCTTACTTTGAGACAACCCCTATTTACACTGAAAATGCAATGGATTATTAGAAATTCCATATTACCAATCATCAATTAATATACTATCTCGTTGTAATAAATAAAGTAACTGGAAATTGCTTTTTTAGAGCTTTCAATACTATAATTGTTCTATAAATACACTTAAAATGGGTTAATATATAATATTAAAGATTCTTTATTTGCCCTATCTTCTTAAAGTATGTTAAAAAAAACTATAAAGCATCAGAGAAATTTGATAATAGTCATTTTCCACAGTGATGATTTCCACTTGTGGACCATTTGCAAAATTTAGAAGAAATCACTAATAGATTATAGTTAAGCTTCCTACAGAAAAGATAAGAATGAATTACATAGCTATATATTTTAATCTATTTTAGTTTATATTTTTCTACCAAATTTTACCTGCAAAATTATGGCAGTGTATTCATCAATTGTCACCACTATGTAACGCTCTGAACTTCCAAAGAGTTTCAATGACTCACTGCAGCCTCTCTCTACCAGTGTGATATTATAGCTGTAAAATACAATATTCTTGAGTTAAAAAATGAAATGCTAATAAAAACTATTTAAGAAAAGTTGTAGTGTCCTCCTGCATGTTATTTGGATTTCTGTGCTTCTTCTTTTATATGTCAATTTGTTCTGCTTTATAAAATTTGAGGAATGAAGTTATGATTCATTCAGTATATAAAACAAATCAGCTGAGATGTGTGTTGCCTTAGGCATTGTGCTAAATGTTACTGCACATAACACTATTACAAATGTTTTAGCCAATTTATTCCAGCTCTTTAATAATTCATGAAATCAAAACATTATGGGACTAAAATATTCTGCATTTATCAGAATTTCCTTTTTTTATTTCTTAAAAATGGCTTACATTTTAACCACTTTTTATTTTATTGCTGTATATTGTTATTATTTTCAGAGACAGCTCTGTTGCCCAGGCTGGAATGCAGTGGTACTATCATTGCTCACTGCAGCCTTGAATTCCTGGGCTCAACTGAACCTCCCACCTTGGCTTCCCAAGTGGCTGGTATTACAGGCACATACCATTATGCCTTTAACTACCTTTTATAAGCTCATAGTTTTCTATGAATGCTCCACAGCCTTACTATATAAAACTAAAAGCATGGAACATACATCTGCATTTTAACTAAGGTAACAGCACAATTGTGCTTCCTTGATATGCAGCCCAAGGTCCAACATTCCTGTGAAAATTTGTGCGTTATGATAAAGTATTTTATGATATTATAAGGTCCAATGTTAGTATGACCTTAGATCTAAAGACCTAAAACCTTGAGAATTCATTTAGAACTTCACAGTCCTGTTTTCCAGGCAGTAAATTTCCCAAAACAAGAATACTCATTCTCAATATTATCAATGACCCAAAGATATGAATACATAATTCACAGAAAAAAGCATATAAAATGTTCCTATTTGCTGGTAACAAAAGAAATGCAAGTAAAACATGAATTTAAATAATAATTAAATATTATTTTTGTCTGTAAAATTGGTAAATATTACCAAAAAAGATAATATTCAATAATTATGAGGGTGTGGCATAGGGAAAGAAGTATAAATTGATATAAACTCTCTGGAAAACTATACTTTTGTGATATAATTCCAGGCTTGAATCACAGAGACATGTAGTCACATATACAGCATAATATTTAGCCTATCAGAATATATATATACTTCTGTTAAAGTTGTGAAATCAGTAACTTACTTGGATTCTAGCAGCTGAAGTATGTCTGGAGTATTAAGAAGTCCTTCAGATGCAAAAAACACATATGGAATCTGAATTTCCACAAGAAAACCTCCAAATCTATCCAGCAATGTGCTTCCTAAATAAGAGAAAATTTATAAATATTTCTCTTTTTATTCTCATTTCCCAGCTCTTTCTTTTTTACAAAACATGAGGATAGTAGGAGTAGTATAAAAATAATATTCAGTGTAAAAAATCAGAAACAGAATAAAGACAGGCTTGAAGAAGAAGAAAGTAAAAACCATGATATCCTACTTAGAAATAAGTTAATAGAGTTTACTAATCCCACCATACACTAAAAATAGAGTTTTATATATATTTCCAGACTTTTTTCAATACTTTTTTTGCTTATACTCACACATGTACACTCACTTAAAAAAGGAAAAGAAAAAATAGTGTCACTCTCTACCCGAAATGTTGAAACTTGCTTTATTCACTTAAGTATATATTGGACATGTACTATATAAACATATTGATTTACATAAAGATTTTAAATTATGTGCAGTAATCCATAGGGAAAACATTTTACAGATCAATAAGAAAAGAATAAATACCTCAATAGATAAATAGTCAAAAGACATAAACAGGTAATTTATAATTCCAATTCCAAAGAAATCATTATGGTGACCATATTTTTAGAATTGAGTTGAAATGTCTCAGAATCTATTTAGACTTCCCACTCATATTTGAGGTGAATAGAAAATAATTGATGGCAAGCACTGAGAGAGATGCACTCTCACATTGAGTCCATCTTATACTCAAAATGTATCAGATTTACGGATCTGAGAATTCACAACCTTAGTCATGTGAAGTGTTACTGACAAATACAAAGAAATAAAATAATATATGAAGTGGTTTAGACTTTCTTCTAAGTATTCATAGATAACTTGTGTTGCATATTAAAATGTTCTGAATCAGTTAGCATACTATTACACAATTGTCCCCTAAAAATCAATAAAAAATACTATTGTATAAGAGCCATCAGATTAAGATTGGGTATAAATGTAATAAAATTGTGCTATTATAAGTAAAATTTAGACGTAAGATAAAGAAATGAAAACATATAATTAGTAAAGCTTACTTTACAAATGAGGACTATGAGGTAAGAGACAGTTTAAGGACTGCCACAGATAGTGGTGGGGTTAGAGGTTGAACTCAAGGCTTCTAATGTCACAGCTTATTTTTATCCATAGATCATAAACAGAAAATAGAAAATTTCCATTCTTATAAAGCAAAACAAAAGGATTTTGGTTTATATTCTTACTTTCTAAAACTGTGTCTGGAAGAATCACTTTAAAGGCCGTGTAAGGAATATTCAACTCTTTGCAGTGTTTAGTCCAACAAGAGTCTTCCACATAATTGTATTCTACCACAAATGAGAAATTCCTCCAAGGGAAATCTGCTCCAATATATTGATTATGTACAACTACACAGGAACTTGTACTAAAGACAAAAGAAAGCCAAGAAAATGGCATTATACTTGTGTTATTATTTGCTTGGACTATTAAAAGATGACTGTTTCGGTTGTTCTATCCTTCTCTAATCTATGCCTCATCTTGGAAAGGCACTGGTGCATTTTCTGTTGATTTGCTCTGCAATTGTGTTAATTTCTTTATATTTTTCTTATTGATGATCATATATTTTTAAACCAGGATATAAAAACCTGCAGATTATTTCATATCCTCAAGTGGGAGACAGCCTGATTTTACTACCTGAGTACTATCAATAACAGAAAGAAATGAAAAATCAGTCTCATTTTCTCACAAATATAAGGTCTTAATCTTAGATAATCTACATAATAGGATATTATCTGACAACTTTGAAATGGGATTTGTTTTTCTTAATGGGCTTCATAAATGATTTAACAACAACAAAAAACATGGACACTTAAATATCATAAATTTAGCTTTCCCATCTCATAAAGTCACATAAACATTTTCAAATCTCATAAAACATACCACCTACTATAATTAAAATTCTCTATTGCTGCTTTCTATCTAGGGCAGTCTAGAAGTTAAGAAGTAACTGTGTCTAGTTTTTATGAGCTTCTATTTGACTTACATCTTTTTTTAATTTGTATCCCAATATTTGAAAAAAATAATTTCTATGTAAAATAAAGCAAAATAAAGAGTTTTACACAATTCAATAATCAATTTATTATTAGCAGGTCCTCACTGAAAGAACTTCTAAAGGATATAGTTTAGGAAGAAGGAGAATCCCAAAGAAAGAAGATGTAAAAAATAATGCTGAGCAAAGAAACTGGTAAAACTATACTCTAAATAGGCACTTTTGTATTAACAATAACAGTATTCTTATTATTATTTGGGGATATTAAAATAAGATTGAATTAAATTTCTGGACACTAATAACATATAATACACAGGACAATGACCAGAACTAAAGTGCCCTATATAAAGCATTTTTCAGGAAGAGGGTAGAGGCACTGATTAATTTCAGATTCTGTTAAATTTTTAAAGTCAAATTCTAGAAAGATTTTGCTTTCCCTGTGAAACTGGTATGTTTGTTCTTCATAGATAAAGGAATGAATTTTTACCCCTTTAAAACACCTTCAGATTCCAGAAAATCTTTTCTTTCATTTGAATGAAGGACAGTCAGTGTTAAACCTGTTGGAAAAAAGAATAATTTTTTCAGTGTGTTGTTCAGATATATATTTTTGGCATGTCATATATTTCACTACCATAAAAATGAATTAAAAATCTGTGAATAAGGAAACTGCTTAAAATACAATTTGCTAGATTATTTTTCTAAGTTTAGCATATCAGAAAGTTTGAACCATAAGCAATATTTCTCTTGTGTGTATATGTAGAGGACAGAAATTCTAAATTTATTATATAAAATAATAAAATAGATTAAAAACTTGTATTTTTAATTTTTTTTTTTTTTTGAAACGGAGCTCACTCTGTTGCCTACGCTGGAGTGCAATGGTGCAATCTTGGCTCACGGCAACCTCCGCCTTCCGGGATGAAGGAATTCTCCCGCCTTAGTAGGATTACTAAATAGCTGGGATTACATGTGCCTGTCACCACACCCATCTAAGTTTTGTATTTTTATTAGAGACAGGGTTTTACCATGTTGGTTAGGCTGGTCTTGAACTCCTGACCTCAAGTAATACCCCCCAAACTTAGCCTCCCAATGTGCTGCGATTACAGGCGTGAGCCACTGCACCCCACCAAAAACTTAATTTTAAAGTAAGCAAATTAAACACTCACCAATCCTGTGCACTTAATTTTATTTTGCTAAATATCATGGTAGATTTTATCTTTGTTCTCTAGCCAAAAATTTAAGTACATAACTAAATAAGAGACTGTATTTCAGTGTAACAGGCATGCCTTTATTCTCTTTCTACTGAGTATTTAGAAGCAGAAGACTTATTGGGAACCGTTTCTTAGATTCATTCTTGCTTCTTATACTTTAAATTTCTTATTTTACTAATATTTAAACAAAATATAATACATTTCAAAATATTCTGTACCCATCCACACAATTTATTTTTGGTAGACATAATTGATTCAAGAATAGCTAAATTCTAGTTCAAATTATATATTCTATTAGTGTATTTTTTCAACCATAAAGTTCACAAAGATGTGATATAGTAATAATGAGAGTAATGGTTAATAATTTCATATAACTTTACTTGACAATAGTTCTGGTAATGATAAGAAGTGAGTACTATTTATTTTTTATAATTCATAAGGTGATTCTTCTTTTTAAAACCTAATCTGGCCGGGCACAGTAGCTCATGCCTAGAATCCCAGTACTTTGGGTGGCTGAGGTGGGTGGATCACCTGAGGTCAGTAGTTTGAGACCAGCCTGGCCAACATGGCAAAACCCCATCTCTACTAAAAAAAAAACAAAATTAGCTGGACATAGTGGTGCAGGCCTCTAATCCGAGCTACTCAGGAGGCTGAGGCAGGAGAATTGCTTGAATCTGGGAGGTGGAGGTTGCCATGAGCTGAGATTGTGTCACTGCACTCCAGCCTGGGCAACAAGAGCAAAACTCTGTCTCAAAAAACAAAACAAACAAACAAAAAACCTAATCTGCTCAAATGATTGTATTAGTTATGATCCCACAGCAGATTAATTATTTGGTGAGTGCATTACTAGATCTTACAAACATATAGAAAACAGAACTACATTTTTACTTTCTAATACTAGGCCAAAAAAAAAAAAAAACACTGAGGATAATTGCCATCCTGAAAAAGAGTAAAAACATCTTCCAGTTTATAGATTCAAATTTTTGTGTCAGTAGACCTTGTTGAAATGAAGATAACAGGATCAGTGATTACATAATCCTGATGCCAAAAGAGACAGGGGTATTCAGCATGAAACCTAGATAAGTGATACAGAGTAATAATCTGTCAATAAGGGTGACTATAGTCGATGATAACTTAATTGTACATTTTAAAATAACTTAAAGAGTGCAACTGAGTTGTTTGTAACTCAAAGGATAAATGCTTGAGAGGATGGATACCCCAGTCTCCATAATGTGCTTATTTCACATTGCATGTCTGTATCAAAACATCTCATATACTCCATAAATTTACACACCTACTATGTACCCACAAAATCGAAAAATAAAAAATAAAAAATCTGTCAATATATCTTCAGTAACATCAAAGGAGAAGGTGTCCCACTAAGTAGGTTTAAATATTCTTCTCTGTGGAGCAGGCATATTTCCTCAGGTTCTTCACAAAAACACTCCTTTGGTTACCCAAGGCCCTTTCTTTTATAGTGCAAACATTGCTCAGCACTTTCCTGATTTAAAAAAAAAATGTTTCCAATTACCCTGATAACAGACAACTGTGGTAGTCTCAGCCCCGTAATTGTTAACTATTGCACTAACATTTTAGCACTATTAAGGATCTTATGAATTTGGTGGATACAAACTCATCTTCCCAGGACTGGAAAACTAAATGAAATAAGATCCAAATTTACAAATCTGGACTCTGTATATACAATAACTTCATCAAGAAATAGCACCTTGTAAGGCTCTGCTTGAAAGACTTTTCCATTCTGACATTACTATAATTTAAAATATTAGCTAACTTTACTTCCTGTACCTATGAGCAGATATATGTTGCTATATTTGTATATTTCAGTTCAATCTTTTTCACTAGTTTCAGTATGTACTAGGTATATAGAGGGGTACTCATTGGCACATTCATTTGTTCAATAAATTTTTATTGAGTGCCTTCTATGTTGTAGGAATTTTCCTGAGTGCCAGGAATACAAATTAGGGTATGATCTGAATCCCCCCAAAAGCAGACATTTTAGTGAGGAAGATAAGAGGATCATTTATAAGGGTGATAACACCCTTATAGCCTGGGGTGGTAAGTGGTGCCTCAGAAGTATGCACATAATGCCCTGAGAGCACAGAGGAAAAGCATTTAAATCAAGACTTTCTGAACAAATGTTCTAATTAATATTTAAGGAACGTGTAGGAGTTATCTTCCTAAAGAAGGAGGAAGAGTATTCTCATAGCTGGAACAGGAAGTGTAAAAGCATAGAATATGAAACAGCATGATAAACAGTTTGGTAAGGTAAGAGTAAAGAACTATTTTACAAGATGAAGATGACAAAAGATGCAGCTTATAGAGGGAAGAGAAATGGTAACCAAAGGGTGATATAGGTTGACGGTGGTATTTTATTTTATTTTTAAGACTGAAGGGCTTAAACATTAAGGACAAGAGTCATTAGAGAGAAAGGTTGGGCTAGGAAGTAACTGATGGAGCAAAGTGCTTGAGACTGCAGGAGGAGATGGTATCCAAAGCTACATTATCACAAGTTCCATGGCATAGCCAAGGAACTGAAGATAAATATAATTTTTGTTGTGGAGGCCACTGAAACTATAAAGCCAGGGTACGGAATGAATAATTCATGTTAGAAACATTAAAGATACCTAGAATAATGACAGGACTAGAAATGTAAAGAATACCATCAGCTAGGTACACAACTGTCCGTGGATGATGGGAAATGACCAGGTAGTTGGTAGATAATGAGTGGTAGAGAATGGTATGGCAATATGGCACAGCCTCAAAAGGTGGAGGAATAATGGTTTGAAAATGATAATGGAAAGCAAGAAATGGCTTTCTAATCTCTATGAGGTATATATATGCAGAGAAAATGATAAGCTTTTATATGAGAGGAAGCAGTATCATGTGGGGAAAGTTGGGTTTCAGTTAGACAAAGGAGATGAAGAATGAGAAGAGTTTGCATAGCATGCAATGGACTCTACAACATAAAATGGAAAAGGTTGACAGAGGGAGCAGTAGTGGGTAGAAAAGTGTAGTGAGTGAGGAAAACAGACTAGAGAACTGAAGAATTGGGAGTTGATGAATGATACTAAAAGAAGAGAATCCTAAGTTCAAATACTGATTCCCTAAATACCTGTGAAGTTTAGCATGCTACACCACCTTTAGCATGAACTTTAGTTTCTTTATTTGTAAAACTGAGTTAATAAAACCTATTCATAGAGTTATAAGTAGCTAATATTATTTAGTAACCAGTAGGTAATCAATAAAGGTGTCAGTTATTAGTTATAACAAATACATATAAACACATTGTAGTATATATATACTGCAAACTTATAGTTCAGACTGATTTAAAAGCTGGTTAGATCCCAATGAGTTACCCACTTTCAAAGGGTGAATTTTATGGTATGTTAATTTTATAATTAATTTTAAAAGCTGGTTAGATCAATACATTTTTATAATTTCAAGCATTTGTTATCAAATGAAGCATAATTTAAAACTGCCTACCTTCTATTTTGTTAAGAACTTTAATGAGTAAATGTTTTTCACCATCTGAGTCCATTCTTATTATAATCAGTACCTAGTCAAAAATAAAAATTTTATATATATGTGAATGATTATTCTTTTTCACAGTTTTGATCAATGACAAAATAACAAACTTTAACTGGTCCTATGAAACTAATGACAATAAGATTACAAGGCAAATATTTCTGTTGTAAAAGATGTCACTACTTGAACACGAATATATATATATATTCTGGTAAAATCAAGTATCAGTGAAGAAAATATTTTGGGGTAGGGCATTCTTAGCATTCTTCAAGTATCCCCACATATGTGACTATCAATACATAGGTTGTCTCTGTTAGTGTTAAATTCAACCCACACAAGTTTAAATTTGTTGGAGAAAACCAGTGATCTGCTGCTATATTTTACTACTTACCATTACAGTTTTGTGGGGGGACAGGTGGGGAGAACAAATCAGTTTCAATTTCAAATTTCTCACTTAGATAAAATTATTTTAATGACTTAAGAAAGTTATTACCCAAGAAACTATAAAATTGAGGTTAAAGATATAGGAGGCACAGAGTGAAAAATGAGACAAAGGCCACATAAATTTATGTCCAGATTTTTAGTGTAAACCATGTAAAATGCTTTTCCTCTTGATAAGATTTTTTAAAGCATTTTCTGTTAGAACTTCATTAATGCGACCTTGATATAGGGTGGGCAAATAATTGTGAATATAATCCAAGGCATAAATTAAATGTTTGTTTTGGTGGAATCATATGAGATTCTGGCTCAGTATTTGAAATAAAATAACATAAAATAAATAAATAAAAAAAAAATAAAATCAATAAATCATTGTAGTTCTATTATATGTTCATGGACTTACATAAGTATTTAAAATAAATACTGGCTCAGTATTTTAAATAACATAAATAAATCATTGTAGTTTTATTATTATGTATACGTTCATGGACTTATATAAGTACGAGACAATTGGAGAATTGGAGAACTAATCCATAGGAAAACTATGCATAATAAAAGTTAATTAATTTATTTTTTTAGAGACAGGGTCTTGCTCCTTTGCCCAGGCTGGAATGCAGTGGAACGATCATGGCTCACTGTAGCTTCAACCTCCTGGGCTCAAGAGATCCTCCCATCTCAGCCTCTCTAGTAGGTGGAACTACAGGTGCACACCCATGTCTGGCTAATTAAAAAAAATTTTTTTTTTATAGAGACAAGGTCTCACTACGTTGCCCAACTGGTAAAGTATTTTTAAATTTAAGACATGAATAATGATGCAAATCATCCTTTCTATGGGTCTGATTCTGTTATCTTATTCAAGAACTAAACCATCAAGGGGCTAAGCAGTACAAACCACTTCATTATTTCAAAGTTAAATGCAAAAAATGTATCTTACATCCAATTCTTACTTTAACTGATTATTTTACCTGCTTTATCCCAATACTTAACCTTAACTTGCTGTTGACATTGCATCCAACTTAGTATCTGACATTGCAATTCTTGTATCTTGTAGTTGGTTTCAGGCTTTTTCCCCCTAATAAACTGTACAATCTCCAGCTGTCTCCAAATGTCTCCCAAATAGGGGCCTAAAATGCTGTTGTAGATATCTTTTGCCTTTGACAAATATCCTATTAAAGCAAAATTAGAAAAAAATTGCCTAAGTCTTTGTTGTTTTAAGAAACTCCACGGTAAAAAGACTGAAAGAAAATAAGTCAAAGCAGAGACAGTTAAAATTTCCTTTGTTTTCTGATTTTGATCAAAAATATTCACTAATAAAAACTAATAAAAACTTTAAAACTGAGTGAAGTTTAAAAACATGTACCACATAGCTCTTTTTAAGCTGCATATATATACGTTAATATATACTATATACTCGCTGAATATATATTCTATTCTTTCCTGCCTCCTAGCTTGTTGAATGCTATTACACTCTTCCTTTTTTTTTTTTTTTTTGAGACGGAGTTTCGCTCTTGTTACCCAGGCTGGAGTGCAGTGGTGCGATCTCGGCTCACCGCAACCTCCGCCTCCTGGGTTCAAGCAATTCTCCTGCCTCAACCTTCCGAGTAGCTGGGACTACAGGCGCGCGCCACCATGCCCAGGTAATTTTTGTATTTTTAGTAGAGACGGGGTTTCACCATGTTGACCAGGATGGTCTCCATCTCCTGACCTTGTGATCCACCTGCCCCGGCCTCCCAAAGTGCTGGGATTACAGGCGTGAGCCACCGCGCCCAGCCTACACTCTTACTTAATCCCAGTATCTATATTTACATGCAAGTCTTGTTGAAATGCTACTTAAGTGGAATTTTCTTGGTATTTTATCTGTATAACTTTTGTACTTGATATCTACTTATTTATGTATATCACTTAGCCTATAAGCTCTTTGGGGGTAGAATGTGGTATTTATATTTATACATACTTAATTCATATAGCTGCTAAAACAGCAGTGCCTAATTCACGCTCACTAAGAGCAGTTTTAAATATAAATTCATCCTTGAAGGTTCATATTCAGTACATCTAGATTGTGTCCTAATGACTTCTATGTCTTAAAAGCTATCCATGTGATTATGCTGCACAGAATTTTGTATTACTGCACTGGAGGACCTGGCATGGTAACTTATATAGATCAGGTGTTTAATGAATATTTGGGTAACAAATTTAAAAAATTTAATGTTTATGTTCAAGTTTTATATATGTGTGCATATTAATTCTATTTTTATATTAAAATTGCTAGACTGATGGGCAACTTAGAGACTTACTTATGTTCTTTCTGCTTCCTCATCTTCAGACCTCCCACTGACTCTCTATATTGCCATCAGAATTAACCTTTTGAAAAATAAATGTAATCCAGTAGCATCCCTGAAATTCTTTTGTGTGGCTTAAAGGGCTCTCCATGAGTTGGCTTTTTCTTGTTTCTCCAGGCTTTAGCTCCTGTTACCTTCTACTTGTCCTCTTCAATCTAGCCGTATGGAACTGTTGGCAACATATCCACTGGTCTATTCCTCTGGGCTCTTAATGCTGCCTAGAATACTCTTTTATATTGTATCTACTTGGCAAACTTTTACTTATTTTTTAAAAAACATATTCATCTTAAGGATAATAGTCTCCATCCTTTGCGCCACTACCATATATCTCTGTTGTAATACCTGCCACATTCCATAATAAATACTGAATTTATTTCCAGGTTAAAGCCCAGAAGAGAAACTCTATTATTTGAACCTAAAACTCACTACCTTGCCAAAATGTATGTAATGCTTAGTATAACAGAAAAGAAGGCTACATAGTTTCTTATAAGGTGTATCTTTTTTAGAAAAATAAGTTATTTCAGATGAAATATTTAATAGAAAGAAAAGGGGAAATAAAATATTCCCAACCCAATGCTGTGTCCAAGCTGCATGTTAAAAGGACATCTCTAATTGTTACCAGAAGATGTAAGAGAGCGGCATGCTTGAATGTCATTTCTCTTTCATCATTTGTACCTAAATAAGCAAAAACATATTTTAAAACATAGACAATATATTACAGTTTCAGGATATGTACCAGAATCTGCCTACTAATGGGAGCTACCATTTATTATTGAGTGCTTACTATATGCCAGGCTGCACATAAGCTGGCTGTTTCATTGAATCCATAACAGTAATCCTATCAGACAAGTTTATTATGATCCAAATTTTATGAATGAGGAAATAGTATTAATGAGGTTAAGTAACCGTCTAAGGTCAGTTAGTGAGTAAATGGTAGAGCTGTCATTCAAACTCAGACAGCTAACCTTAGAATTCATGTCCTTGTTGCTTCCAAAGAATATTCACTTATTTCTACTCCTATTGGGAAAAAATGTCAATGATTCCCAGTTATGAAATAAGATAAAAATAAATTCATAACTTACCAACTGATTAAAAGTAGAGGATTATAACATGAAGATATACCCTGAAATGGAGGTAGACACCTAGGAATATTTATTCAAAGGTATAACTCAAACAAGGGATAAACTCACAGGGACAGGCTAATTGCCTAACTGTGTTCCACTTAGTTCCAGAGCTTTTTTGGATGATAGGTTGGATTTTTCTGCATATAAAAGTGAGACCAAGAAGATGGTATTCTAGACCCCCTACCCCCAACTTAACCAGAGAAGCTCTACTTTTTTCTTTTTCATATATTGGGATCTCATGAAATATTTATTTGAACAAAGAATTCTGCTAAAAAGTTTGCAAATTGATGATATATTCAATGAAGATCAAGGCAAATATGTAGTAAGGAATTAAGAGGCAATAGGAAAGCCAATTATGGGTAATATATTCAGCCCCTAAAAGGACTTGCGGGAATAAGTCAATGATAACCTGCAAGAGATGAGAATGGGGCAGAAAAAAACATATGTTGGGAACTGGAAATGTAAAAATGCTTGGAAAATGGAGTACAGACTAGGAAACTAGTTGTGGGAAATGGTCTGACTTCTTTTAATCTAGGTTTACTTAATCGTTACTCATAGGCTTAGTTTATCTCAATTCTGGGGCCAAAAAAAGAATATTAAGCATAACAACTATTGACTTACTCGGGATTAACGCAATATTGTTCCAATTGGATACCCAAAACCATGTCCCTTTTTAATCCTCCATTATACTTCATAAATACTTATGCCTGTATATTTTATAATAATCATCATTGTTCTCAATGATGTTAGCAAAGCCTTTAGAAGCTCAGCCCATATTCAACCAATTTAAAACCTAGAATCACAGGACTAAAACTATATCCAGAAGACATAAGTTTTTATTTTATGGAAGTCTTGTCTTCTTTCATAAAGGCCAGTTTGCTGACAATTGTTCTTTTCTATCCAGTATAATCATTACCAGAATGCCAGCTCCCCAAAGTGTTGATCTTGATGCTCTTTCTGTGGCTCAGGTATTTCAAGTAGTAAACTATGGATTAACACCTTCCTCTCAGGTCAACTATTCTATCTCAATAATACTACAGTAACCTCCAGGTTTTGGTGACTAAAATGTTGCTCCCCCGCAAAGACTGGGCACTCTATTTGGAAGAAGATTAAATTCAACTTTCTTTTCATTTGTAAAAGAGAGTTAACCTTTAAAAAATATATAGGACATCTAAGTTTAATGATTTAGAAAACAGACTTTAAAAATAAATTAAGTAGGTTCCAGGTAAGATGGAGTAAGCACACTTCACCCTGTCTCTTCCATTGAATACAACGATAAACACAAAATAGAATACATGAAAACTCTAAAAGGTAAATGGTAGCAAGTGGACTGGAGAAGATCAGATTTCAAAATGCCACCAAACAAGTGGTGAGTTTCCTTTTTTTTTCCGCTTCTGGTATTTACTAGCCTAGACTAAAGCAGACCAAGGCCCAGAAGTACATACCACCATGTGGACAGAAAGAGCTCGAAAAGAAGTCCTCCTTTTGTCTAGTATAGAAAACTAGGTTGATGTTTTTTGCTTTCAGAATTTTCAAAAGGTTACTCATTGTCTTTTCATTTGTATTATTTATGTCAAGAAATCTCATGTCACCCTTATCTTTGTTTCCTGTTATGTAGCATGTCTTTTTGTTCCTCTGGCTCCTCCTACAGTTCTTTTTTATCGCTGGTTTTGAGTAATTTGATTATGTGGACCTTGTTTTAGCATTCTTCGTGTCTCTTGTACTTAGTGTTCATTGAGATTTTTTGCATCTGTGGGTTTGTAGTTTTCATTAAGTTTAGAAAGATTTCAGTCATTATTTCTTCAATATTTTTTTCCATTTACTCTCTTTCTCCTGTATTTTGAGAACGCTAATTACCAGAATGTTAGGCTACTTTAAGTTGTTCCACAGCCTACTGATGCTCTTTTGTTTCCTTATTTTTCATTTTTTCATGCTTTACAGTTTTTGTAGAGTAATAGTTTCTATTGCTATGCTTTCAAGTTAACTAATTTTTTTCTTCTGCAATATTTAATCTGCTGTTAATCCCATCCACTATACCTTTCATCTCATGCATTGTAGTGTAGTCTCTAGAAGTTTGATCTTGGTCTTTTTAAATGTCTCTAACTTTTCAAACATACAGAAAATAGTTATAAGAAGTTTCAGTGTCCTTTTCTGGTCATTGTAATGTCTTTGTTGATTCTGGGTTTGTTGTGATTGATTATTCTCATTATGGGTTGTATTTTCCTGCCTCTTTGTATACTTCATGATCTTATTGGATGCCAGACATTGTGACTGTTACCTTGTTGGGCATTCTTGTATTCGTATAAATCCTCTTGTACTTTATGATGGGATGTAGCTATGTTCCTTGGGGGGTTGCTTTGTGATTTGTTAGGGAGGTTCAGAGCAGCGCTAAGTCTAGGGATAATTATCCCCCACTACCGAGGCAAGATTTTTCTGAGTACTCTCTTTAATCCTCTATTAATTATGAGTTGTTCTAGTCTAGCTGGTGGGAACAGCTATTATTCCTGCCCTGTGTGAATGCAGCATACTAGGCCCTCTAGTCCTTTCAGATGGTTTGTTTCTCCAACTACACGTAGTTTCCTCACATATATTCTTTGTTTGTTTGTTTTTGAGATGGAGTCTCGCTCTGTCGGCCAGGTTGGCATGCAGTGGCATGATCTCAGCTCACTGCAACCTCCGCCTCCCGGGTTCAAGCAATTCTCCTGCCTCAGCCTCCCAAGTAGCTCGGATTACAGGTGCATGCCACCACACCAGGCTAATTATTGTATTTTTAGTAGAGATGGGGTTTCACCATGTTGGCCAGGCTGGTCTTGAATTCCTGACCTCAGGTGATCCACCTACATCGGCTTCCCAAAGTGCTAGGATTACAGGCATGAGTCACCATGCCTGGCCACTTCACATATATTCTTTGATCAATCATCTGCTGAACACTCGAGGGACATCCTCTGCACAATTCTATACTTTCTGTGTGAAGCTCTCTGCTCTCTAACATTCTGTTTTGAGACTCTCACCTGTTTCCTCAACTCAGATTGTTCACCAGGCTCTGCCTCAGGTAACTTTCCCTACACCATGGCCTGATAATTCTTTCAAGGCAGTTAGCTAGGGTAATGGTAGGGCTCATTTCACTCATTTCTCTTCTCTCAGAACCACTGTTTTTCATTGCCTGATGTCCAGGGTCTTTAAAAACTGGTTTCATGTATTTCGTCTTTGTCTTTTTGTTGTTTTTTTTTTGGTAGGAGGGTAAATCTAGTCCCTGTTACTCCATCTTGGCAGAAAGAAAGTCTAGGATTGACTTTAATTAATCTAGTTTTTGACCTCCTTTTTTGGGAGGAGACTGAGTGGTTCAGATGTGGACAACAATAAAGTTAATTTAGTTTCTGCAATAGGAATCTGTCAAGTGATACATGTCAATTAGGAGCTTCACTGAGAAGCAATGCCAGGTGACATTTCTTACCTTTTTCTCTACTTAGCTGATCCTTCAGTATTGGTTTGGCTGGGTATCCTAAGCTGAATTATAGTCATGATATAATCTATGACTAATTTCTTAATCTTCTATATTTAATTTTTACTAATTTGATACAATAATTTCTAAACATATCTTTTTAAATAATGTGACTTTTATTTGCGCTTACCTTGGTAAACAGCATCACTTACTACTTTTTCTTGTTCCTTTAAGAGAAACCTTGTTTGGTCAAAAATAACAGTGGCAAATTTCCAATTAGCAGTAGGGAGAGTACAGAAGGATACAAGGTTTTTTAAGATAGGAGAAGCTGCTGCTTCGAGGAGGCAAAATGCTTGGCACTGGCTATCTGCAAAAATAAAAGCAGTAATGGCAGTGTTTTAATAAAGATAGTATGCTCTTTTTGATAAACCAATTAAATATGTTATTTTGTGGAAATCTGAACTTCTATCTGAATTATTTTCTGAGTTAAAAATCATGAGATTATATAAAAACATTTTAAGATATTTATTCTACATAGACTAAAAAACTCATGGAATTATATAATTTTATGGCTATATTATTTGAGAAGGTTTATTCCATAAATAACTTGGCATGGCAAATATAAAGACCCATATAAAGAGAACTGCATTTTTTTCTTTGCCATTCTCCACTATTAGCATACAATCTTAAGCCAAACAATGAAAAACTGTTTCCAGTTTTCTCAAGAATAACATTAACAATTTGCATAATCATCTAGAGACCAAAAGAATGAAAAGATGAGAACCTGGGTCATATTTCCTTATTGATTTTAATAATGAACCTGATGTTCTTAAGCAGGCTGTTCTTTAGGAGTTGAAGAATATTCTTCTTTATAGCATAACAAAAAAATCAATATAGGAATCAATAGTAACTTATTTACATCCCTCTGATAGTGGGTAAGAGAACACAGAGAGCATGATTAGCAGTTCATTTTCCAGACTGGGCGGAAGAGTCCAAGGAGGTACAGTTGTTCTCAGATTGATATAGGGAAGCAGCAGTAGTTTAAATTAAAGAAGAAATAACACAGAGTGCTTTGGGTAGTGCAATGGGAGAGGCAGGGGCAGTGGACAGGGCATTCCAGGTTGGAATATAACTTGAAAATAGGAGTGGAATGAAGAAATATCTGAAACAAGTGAAGAAAATGACATGGAAAATAAAGTATGTCCTAGCTATCTAGGAAAGGGCTTTCAAACTAAGCAAATCTGAATGCATTTTAAAAGCATATACCATACCTGATGCTTGAATTTCAATGACATTATCTGTTCTCCTTTCCTGATTTATTTCCTCTAGGGTTTTATTAATATGAATGACAGGACTTTCTTCTTGAAGAGTCAAAGAACGTTCTTCTTTATCTTGAAATTCCAATAAAAAATATAAATTTGTGTTGTTCAAGAGAAACTTAATGTTGTTTTACGTTAATTTTTTTTCTAAAATTTGATCACAGTTGTTAAATTTCTTCATTGAAACACATCAGTATTAAAGTGAACAACTATTCAGATCAATGGACCTAACACTGCTAGGTAGGAAGTTGAATGGTAAAAATGGAAAAACCTTTGGTATCAGATCAGTATTTCAAGCTCAGCTCTGACTCAGTTTCCTCATATGTAAAATATGGATACATACATCTGCTTTAAACACCAAGTATAGCTTCTGACACAGAAGGCATGTACCATTCCCCTTAATTTCTCTGTGACTTTCCACATACTCTTCCTTCTACTACTAATCCTCTCCTCTGCCCCAAACTTTCCCTATTTCCATCTTTTTTTCTTTAACTAGGCCAATTCTTTTTCTTTTCTTTTCTTTTCAAGACAGGTTCTCTCTTTGTCACCCAGGGTGGAGTGCCATTGGTATGATCAGGGCTCACTGCAGCCTCAACCTCTTGGGTTCAAGCAATCCTCTACCTCAGCCTCCCAAGTAGCTGGGAACACAGGCATGTACCACCATCCTGGGCTAATTTATTTTTTAAATTTATTATTGCCGGGCGCGGTGTCTCACGCCTGTAATCCCAGCACTTTGGGAGGCTGAGGTGGGCGGATCACCTGAGGTGAGGAGTTCAAGACCAGCCTGATCAATATGGTGAAACCCCATCTTTAAAAAAAAAAAAGAAAAGAAAAAAAAATTTATTATTATTAGTTTTGGTAGAGATAGGGTCCCCTGTGTTGTCTAGGCTGGTCTCAAAATCCTGGGCTAAAGGGATCTGCTACCCGAAGTGCTGGGATTACAGGCATGAGATACTATGCCTGACCTAGGCCTGTTCTTACTACTGCATCCTGCAGGTCTCAGGTATCTTCTATAAAAAGTCATATGTAACTGCCCACCTGACTTCCAGGCCAGCAAAGGCCTCCCCCTTTTGTTTCTTTAGCACTCTGAAGATTTCTTTCCTGGTACTTGCCACATTATATTGAAATGATCTATCTGCATATCTGACATACTCTATCACACTGTGAGCTTCTCAAGGTCAGCAACAGCATCACATTTATCTTTAATACATAATTTAGTGCCAGGCACAAAGTGTCTAATAAAATGTTAGTTTTCTTTCTTTCCTAGGTATTATAGAGGATTTCTTCTTTCCTAGGTATTATAGAGGATTTCCACACAAACACAGATACACATAGAAGTCTAGTTATTTTAACTATACAGTAGTAACATTTATCAGTAATATGATTACAAAATAATTCCAGAAACACATTACCATCTTTAAATACATGGTTAAAAATATAGTGATGGACTATATTCTAAACTAGATTAATAATGCTATTTTCAAGTAATACTTTCAATTAACCGTAATTAGAATAGATCTGATCAAATAATATTAATTATTAAAATTTTTGAGGGGGCCTAAGAATTTATATTACTTGCCCCTGAATTAACTGTAAAATAAGACAAAAAGTAAAATATACACCAAAATATTACCTCTATTACTATTAAAGGCTAAGTTGGGAAATAGAACTTAGTCTGAGAGTCAAATGAGCTTGCTAACTAAACACCAGAATTAGACAGAGTTACCCACCCAGTCCTAGGGTATGCTGGACTGAGACAGGATACCCTACTGGGTCCAGGGAGGGTAGGGGAGGTCAGGGATACTGCCCAGGAAAGAGTCATGACATAGAAAAACCAAGGAGAATTCCTGTTCTTCCTGGGAAACTCATTCCCACAGCTTATATCCAATTTATTATTTTGACTTTACAATTCAGATGATTCTTTCCGTCCCCTCTGGAGAGATGCATAAAAGGGCAAAGAAGCCAGGAATATAACACTTAATTGAGGAAACATCAGGAGTACAGAAGCATTCTCCCATAACATTAATGTTATTTAATTGTTTAGTTAATGAATGGCTAATTTTTCAAATAAGAAAACATAAAAACATTCTTTTTTATATTTTCCTCCTTTCTTGCTGCTTTCTCTCATTTTCTGTTGATAATATACCCTATTGTATGTCATTATCACCACTATGGCCACCAGAAAGATGTCAGTGTTAATTTTGGGGTAGATTTCTTTTTTGCACCAAATATAAATAGAATCAGAAAACATGAACAAATCTGAGAATAACAAATCTTTGAAAAGTTCCTATTTTTGTATCACATTTATAAAATAATTATTTATATTTTCCTCATTTATATGGAGAAGTGATGCTTTAATTTTGGTGCAAATATTGATTAGAAAAAGCTCAGTTACATACAGAATTGTCATCTGGCCAGGTAAGTTATAAGGTGGCCAAAATATTACATAAAAAGAAACTTTAAGGTGAATATGTAGAAATATAAAAGATAACAAAATTCTGAAATCTTTAAATACTATTCTGCATTTTTACCATGAAAAATGCACTGATTGACACAGTAATATTACTTTTTTTTTTAGATGACAGCTCACCTTAACCTCAACTCCCAGGCTCAAGACATCTGCCCACCTCAGCCTCTTGATCTGGGATGACATGTGTGTGCCACCACACTGGGCTAATTTTAGAGATGGGTGTCATTATGTTGCTCAGGCTGGTCTCAAACTCTTGGCCTCAAACAATCCTCCTACTCAGCATCCCAAAGTTCTGGGATTAGACATGTGAGCCACCATGCCCAGGCCCAGTAATATTACTTTAAGCAGATTTATAAAAGGCTGTCACATCTTTTAGAAAAATAAGTATAACCATCATGACATTAAGAACTGAAGATCTTGTGTCTATTAATAGTATATGAAACAGTAAGATCTAACTATCTCTAAGTTACATAAATATTTTTGTATTCTTTAACTGTGAAATGGGGTAATACTACTTACTTTGATTCCTTGACAATGTTTCTAAACAGATCAAATATGACAGGAGACGTGAAAGTGCTTTATAAAGCATAAATGTACCTGTATTTATGATAATATTATTATCCTCATGAAGAAAGAATAGGATTTATCAAACAAATTGATCATTAGAAAATATTTCTGAATGTAACAATGTATAAATATTGAAAGTTTCCAATGTCCCTGGCCTTTAGGTTGAACTAGTGTGTACTGAATTTTAGGAATAAACAATAGTAGTCAATGAATAAATAAATATTGTTGTGTTTATTTCATCAGGGTAACCTATGTCAAACTTATTCTGAAATGCCTATTTTCTTTTTTATGAGAGGTAAAATGATATGACACATTATATTTCCTTTGATGTGGCTATAAGCAGTAAATGTAAGACAATTAGAACTCAAACAAAAACTGTTAGATGATGTTAGAAAGAGTAATACACAATTAAGTGGGCAGAGAAAGTTTTCTTTCAAGTAGACATTAAAATTTAAGTTAAAATACTGAAATATGACTTACAGCTAAAAGAGAAAAAAGAATGACAGAATTGACCAACAAAAGTTAGAAATACTAAGAATTTGTAATGCCTTGTTGTAGAAAGCAAGTTTTACAAATAGTGGCTTTTGTTACAAATTCAAATGCACTTTTAGATTTTTTGAAAAATACATATCTATATCTAAATTATGCCTATATATCCATAAACCATTTGTATACAAGAAGTCTCAAGAATCAATGACATTTTCCTTAACTATGAAAAATAATGTAATTTTATCTAGAAGAGTTTTATTTTCTTTTCTTCTATAATAAGTTATGTGTTTAGTCCTGAGACTACCATATCTATGGCAAAATATTATTAAATTACCTACCATGTTTTTCATCACTGTTTGTGACTTCAGTCTTTGAGGTGCAAGTCTTATATTTATTTCGCAGCATAATAAAGTCGTTCAAAAGGTCTAAATCATTCTCTTGTTCTTTACCATGTTCAAAAGATGCTTTTTTAATTATTGAAGAGGAAGATGATTTAATAGATGGTCCTATGCAGTCAAGTTCAAAGTGATCTTTATTTTCTTTCTTTTGGATTATTCTATTTACTGCTTCTTGGTCATTTGTTGGTTTTTCCGCTTTTGCTGGTCTTTTATCAGAGAAATATTCATCAGAAAAACATAGATCTAGTACTTCTTTTGCCAGAGGTAGACTCTTTTGTGGAAGTGATAAATGATCATTTGTAGATTTTTCATCAATAAGTGCAATAGGTGAAGAATGACTTTTATGTTCTAGACATGCTGAAAATAGAAAATAAAAGACACACAAATAACCTCCACACCTAAACAAGTGTTCTATTAGGTATTAAAATAACTTAGTTGTGGTTTCTTATTAATGTAATTTGATCTTTAGGAGTACCTTGTTTACTTCTTTGAGAATCAATTTTTGGTCTAAATGAAATAAATTTTTAAAAAGGATCAAAATTTAGCACCCTTTTTCTTATTACAGGAGCTAGTTTACCAAGCAAAGAAATTCCAGTGAAGCCCTTTTGCTGATAGGCTTATGAGTCATAGCCTTTGAGGTAACAGTTACTCTATGGGTCAAATACTTACTTACCAGGCAAGCCACAACAGAAAAAAATGCTTGCAATACATATAACTGACAGAGGACTGTTTCCAAAATATATAAAGAACTCTTAAAACTCTATATTTAAAAAGGAACCCAATTAAAAATTTGGCAAAAGACTTGAACAACAGTTCACATAAGATATGCATATTCCACAAAATAGATGAATCTTGAAAACATGCTAAGTGAAAGAAGTGTCGCAAAAGGCCACATATTGTATGATTGCATTTACATAAAATGTCCAGAAAAGGCAAATCTACATAGAGAGAACAGTGGTTCCAGAGCTGAGTAAAATGGCGAGTGACAACTAATAAGTACAGGATTTCTTTTTGGAGTGGTAAAAGTTTTCTAAAATGGTTTGTGGTAATGATTGCACAACTCTGAGATTATACTAAAAGCCATGGAACGGTGTACTTTAAATGAGTCAATTGTATAGTATGTGAAATATATCTTGACAAAGCTGTTTCAGGAATACCTCAGAGATATTATGAGTTCAGTTTTTCCTCTGCATTCACAGCTTGGCTGTTTGATGCAAGAGACCTAGCTTTTCACCTAGGTCGGCTCTCAACATGCCTTTCTCACCTAATCATTTCTAGCCTTTGATTTAAAGTGAGAGTTGTGCAACTCTTCCTTTCACTTGAAGACTTACAGGCCACTGCAGGGTTATTAATTGGCCTAATTTTAGTGTCACTGTGTCTCAGTAGACATAGAGTGGCCCGAGAGTGGTCCGAAGAAAGGGAGAGAGATGAGGGAACAGCCGGTAGTGGAGCAGTCAGAACACACACATTTATAAATTCAATTCACTTTTTTATATGGGCAGGATCTATAGTACTCCAAAACAATTACAAAATTAAAATCAAGGTAACTGATCACAGATAACTATACCAGATCTGAAATATTGTGAGAATTACCAAAATGTGACAAAGAGACACAAAGTGAGCACATGTTCTTCAAACATCCATATAATGTATTGAATTTATAAAACTACATGAAGTCTTTATTGTGACATGTAACTAATTTGAAATTAAAATAAAACATATTCATATTTTATATTTTTGATATCTAATAAGTTATGATGGTAATTCTAGAGTTGGAAATGCTGTTGGAAAATGACTGCCAAAGAATTGCTTGATGCAAGATTGCCACTAAGCTTCAATTTGTAAAAAAGACAATTATCTGTGAAGCACAATAAAATGAAGTATAAAAAAATGAAATGTGACGGTATTTTTTTAAATGATGTACAAATGGCCAATGAACATGTAATTAGATGCCCAATATCATCAGTCAGGAGGGAAACAGGATTAAAACCACAATGAAATACCACAACACACCCATTAGAATGATTAAAACTTAAAACACTGCCAATACCAAGTGTTAGCAAAGATATAGAGTAACTGGATCTTTCACACATTGCTGGTGAAAATGTGCAATGGCAAAATTACTTTGGGTAGCAATTTAGTAGTTTCTTACATAAGTAAACATACACATAAGACTCAGCAATTCAACTCCTAGATATTCACTCAAGAGAAATGATAAGGCGTTGGCCTGGCACAGTGGTTCACACCTGTAATCCCAGTACTTTGGGTGGCCCAGATGGGAGGATTGCTTGAGGCCAAGAGATTGAGACCAGCCTGGTCAACGTGGCAAGACCCCATCTCTAATTAACTTTAAAAAAATAAAATAAAAACTTACAGAGAGAAATGATAACATTATCCACAAAAAGACTTGTACAAGAATATTCATAACTTTTATTCACAATAATAAAAAACTGGGGAAAAAATCCAGGGGAATTGATAAACAAACTGTGGCATAGCCATACAATGCAAAATTCCTTACCAATAAAAAGAAATGAACTAGTGATACACACAATATCATGAATGTATCTCAGAAATGTTATACTGAGTGGAAGAGGGCAGACACAAAAGAACTTACACTATTTGATTCCATAGGTGAAATCCTAGGACAGGGCAAACATATAATATATAGCGATAGAAAGTAGACCCGTGGTTGTCAAGGACCAGGGGGTAGGTTAGTGAGGAGGAGAGGTGGGATAGAGGGAGAATGTCTGCAAAGGGGCATAAAGAAATGTTTTTATGATAGAAATACTCTGTATCTTAATTGTAGTGGTAGTTTCACAGGCATATATGCTTATCAAAATTCATCAAACTGTACAGTTAAAACAGGTGCAATCTTCCTGGACTGGCAACATTTGTGTATATTGTGATGTATCAATGGCAAAAGAGTAATGTATCCTGGGGACAATGAAATCTTCACATTTGGAGCCCTCCTAGGTTCCATCAAAAGCATCTCTTTCTTTGGCTAATATGTGTCCTTTCCCTTAATAAACCATATGTGTGAGTACAATACAAACAAAACAGGTACAGTTTTATTTTATGTAAATTATACCTCATAAAATTGATTTGGGAAAAAAATGCCTATAGGCCCAACTAAATAATGTAAATTAGTAAAATGTATGGCTATTGCTTAAATTACAATCTTTGTTTGTATAGAAGAACTTTGTATTATTTTCTTCCAAAATGTAGTTTATAATTTTATTTTTGTTTTTGCTTTTATTAGAGATATTGGTATAAGAAACATTTTATTTTCCTCTTATACCTAAATATAAGACAAAAGTGTCAAATGTCAACTAACAGGCTTTGGTTTGTAAGTCCTGGAAACTGTGGTGGGCTGGAGAGTGCATGGTCTGTTTAAAGTGGTAAGCTGCTAATGGCTCTAGCCAATTGTTGCCATATCAGAATCTGAGTCCAGTTTTTGGAATTTTAAAGATAAACTTAAAATACAGATTATATATGTAAAATCTCCCAAATTTTAAATGTTGGTAATTGGCCAGGCACGATGGCTCACGCCTGTAATCCTAGCACTTCAGGAGGCCAAGGTGGGTGGATCACCTGAGGTTAGGAGTTCAAGACCAGCCTGGCCAACATGGTGAAATCCCATCTCTACTAAAAATACAAAAATTAGCCGGGCATGGTAGTGCATACCTGTAGTCCCAACTACTCAAGAAGCTGAGACAGGAGAATTGCTTGAACCCAGGAGGCAGAGTTTGCAGTGAGCCAAGATAGTGCCAGCCTGGGTGACAGAGAGACTCTGTCTCAAAAAAAAAAAGCTGTTAACTAATTATAATACCATATGAGTCAATAATATGTGGGCTGAATAGGATCCAAGTGCCACTTTTCAGATATTCTCTAGTGGTAATCTAGCATGTCTGGCAGGTGAATAGAAACTGTTTATTATGTCAGTTTTTTCATTATTTCCCTTTATTATTCTCTCTTTAACTGCCCCTACCTGACCATTTGGCATGGGTTCCAGATATAGTTATTGCTTCTTAAACTTCAGAATTATATTGCTATACATTTAACTATACTGTTAAACATTCATTTTTTTTACAAATTGAAGTTCTGTGGCAATCTTGCATCAAGCAAGTCTATTGCTGCCATTTTCCAACAGTATTTCCAACTTCAGAATTATCATAACCCATTGGATATCAAGAATATCAAACATGAATGATATGTTTTACTTTAATCTCAAATTATTTACATATTACAGTAAAGACTTTACATAGTTTCATATATTTAATACATTATATGGATATTTGAAGACCTCATAAAATCTTCTCCCTTTTCTTTGTCTACCAACCTGGCCTAATCTTATTTAACATTCTTCTTCCACCATGGGTACCATCTAGGCCTGAGATGGACTGGTGTGCATTTGCTTGATATAGTCTGTTTATCTGTTCTCTTTCCTATCCAAACGTCTCTGCCTTCTGTCTTTTTAAAAAATTTATTTTATATTGCTTCTTGTTCTTTTTATAAGGAATATTCAAGAAGTAAGAAAGCAGATTTTCCTAGGTTACCTTTGAACCTGGAATTTGTGCTACCACTTCTGTTACATTACTAGTAAGCCACAGGAGTACACTACAGAAATGAGTGGAAACAGAGACAGGGATATAATGACAGTTAATTGTTTATCATGTATTCATCCCAAGGAGCACTTACACATCTGTTACATATTTCGATATTTGCTACTTGTAGTTTTTTTGTGATTAAAAATATAATTTGAACTTTTATTTTAGATTTGGGAGTACATGGGCAGGTTTGTTACCTGGGTATATAGGGTGATGCTGAGGTTTGGGCTATGATTGATCCCATCACCCAGGTACTCAACACAGCACTTAATAGTTTTCAACCCTTTCCCCCACTTCCCTCCTCTAGTAGCCCCCAGTTTCTATTGTTACCATCTTTATGTCTATGGGTACCCAATGTTTAGCTCCCTCTAGAACATGAAGTATTTGGTTTTCCATTCCTGCATTAATTAACTTAAGATCATCGCCTCCAGCCACATTCATGTCACTCCAAAGGACATGATTTCATTCTTTTTTATGACTGTGTACTATTCCATGGTGTGTATGTACCACATTTTCTTATCCAATCCAGCGTTAATGAGTACCTAGGTTGATTTCATGTCTTTGCTATTGTGAATAATACTGCGATGAACATATGGGTGCATATATGAGGTGAAAGACCTCTACGAGGAGAACTACAAAACACTGCTGAGAGAAATCACAGATGACACAAATAAATGGAAAAACATTACATGCTCATGGATTGGAAGAATCAATATAGTTAAAATGGCTATACTGCTCAAAGCAATGTACAGATTCAACACTATTCCTATTAAACAACCAACATGATTTTCCACAGACCTAGGAAAAACTATTTTAAAGTTCATAGGGAACCAAATAATAACCTGAGTAGCCAAGACAATCCTAAGCAAAAAGAACAAAGCCAGAGGCATCACATTATCTGGTTCCAACTATACTATAGGGCTACGGCAAACAAAATGGCATGGTACTGATACGAAAACAGACACAGGACTAATGGGACAGAATAGAGAACCTAGAAATAAAGTCACACACCTATAGCCATCAGATCTTCAACAAAGTTGACAAAAATAAGCAAGGAGGAAAGAACTCCCTATTCAATAAATGGTGCTGGGATAGCTTGCTAGCCATATACAGAAAAATAAAACTGGATCCCTACCTTTCACCATATATAAAAATTAACTCAAGAAGGATTAAAGATTTAAATGTGAAAACTTAAACTATAAGAATTCTAGAGGAAACACATATAAGAATTCTAGAGGAAAGAATTTATGACTAAGTCCTCAAAAGCAATTGCAACAAAAACAAAAATTGCCAGGTGGGATCTAATTAAACTAAAGAGCTTCTGCACAGCAAAAGAAACTATCAACAGAGTAATCAGACAATCTACAGAATGGGAGAGATTAATTGCAAACTATGCATCTGACTAAGATCTAATATCCAGAATCTACAAGGAATTTAAACAATTGAACAAGCCAAAAACAACCCCATTAAAAAATGGGCAAAAGACATGAACTGACACTTCTCAAAAGAATACTTACAAGTGGCCAACAAACATATGAAAAAAGTGAGTGCTCAACGTCACTAATTATCAGAGAAATGCAAATCAAAACCACAATGAGTTACCATTTCATACCATTCAGAATGGCTACTATTAAAAATTCAAAAAACAATAGATGCTTGTAAGGCTGTGAAGAAAAGAGAACACTTATACACTGCTGGTGGGGGATGTAAATTAGTTGAGCCACTGTGGAAACAGTTTGGAGATTTATCAAATAACTTAGAACTATGTTTGATCTAGCAATCCCATTACTGTGTATATGTTTTAAAAAATATTGTTCTGTCTTCTGTCTTTGAAACATGCCTTGCTGATAACATTTCTTATTCACATTCCTAATCTCCTTAGACCAGTCTCCCAACATAGATAGTAATTTCTAAAATTTATTTTTAAATATGTTCATTATTCTATAATAAACTATAAATGCTCCCAAATCTGGCCGGGCACAGTAGCTTATGCCTGTAATCCCAGCATTTTGGGAGGCCTAGGCAAGCAGATCACTTGAGGTCAGGAGTTCGAGACCAGCTTGGCCAACATGGTGAAACCCCGTCTCAACTAAAAATACAAAAATTAGCCGGGCGCAGTGGTGGACACTTGTAATTCCAGCTACTCGGGAGGCTGAGGCAAGAGAATCACTTGAACCTGGGAGGCAGAGTTTGCAGTGAGACGAGATCATGCCACTGTGCTCCAGCCTGGGCAACAGAGTGAGACTGTGTCTCAGAAACACACACACACACACACACACACACACACACACACAAATTCATGCTAAATATGTTTAATTTACTATTAATATAATACCATATATAGCAACCAAAATAGCTCAAGACATAAACATTCAAAAGTCATTTTTGCCTTTTTAAGTTGTACAGTAAAAAATGAATTAGTAAACTTTTAAGTAACAAAGGAAGATTCTCTATTGTTGAAGAGAGACATTACTGAATGCCAATGTTCAGCTGTTAGGTCAAAAAACAATTACGTCAAAATGCTGGTCTGTGTCTAGGCTGAGTGAACAGAAATTGCTAGTAATTTAATCAGTTATAAAAGGAAACAAAATCACTTTAAATGAGAATTGCTAGAAATTTTAAAACTGTGACTATAGAATTTTAGGACATAATGAGTTTGTAGGACTAGCTAGTCAAACTTCATCATTTTTTTTTCAAGAAAATGGGACCTAGAGAAATCCATAGTCATAAATTCTGGCAGAGCCAGGGCCTATATGGAATGCTAAAACCTAGTGATTTTCCCAATTACCTAGAGGAAATCCAGAATCTAATATTTTCACATTCTGAAAATGTTTACATGACTAATATTTACTATTATGTACTTACATTCCAATTGAAATACTTTTGTAGGCAAAAATATCTCAATTTTAGTGTCATTAGAAGATAGATCATCAAGACATAAATCCGTATTCAGATGTTCCAAAGTTTGCGTCATTTTCAGATTTAGTCCTACTTGTTTCCACCACTCTGTGTTTTCAGGATTAATAATAAGGCTTTCTTCTTTAACAGATAATATCTTTTTCAAATCGGTAACTGAATATTGGCTGTGGGGCTCTTGAATTCTTGGCACTTACAAAAAAATAGAAACAATCAGTTAGACACAGTCTACAAAGCAAAAGAAACAAAACACAATAAAAAGAACCACACTGGAATTTCTTTATGAATTGCATTTTTATGCATTAGGAAAAAAGTAAAACTTAAAGTTATATCTGGTATTTTTGTTTTCAAGATGCTGATATTTGTAAAAGTTCAAGCTATTATAGCAGTAAAAGTCACATAAAGGATTTATTCCACTCTTTGAAAATATCAAGAAGTTAAAATTATTCTAATATTTGATATGAGAAGGAACTCTTATTTTGTTTGACCATTTTTAATTACTAAATTAATATATTTGATTTACATTTTGAAGTAATATAAGCTTTATTAGAAATTCTAACTTATTATAATAAGCCTAAACAAGAAGATATATTTTTTCAGCTTTTATGATGACTATATCATCTAAGATATTGTGGTACAGAGCTTACTGCCTCGTTACTTTTTAGCCTAAATAGGTAGAAATCATAACATATGAAAGAACTGAAGTAGCACAACTACCTAATATTATTTCTCTGCATTATAAACATCAACCTGAAAATAGGATTATAAAGTTTGAAACCCTAATTTTGGAATGGTGCTTTTATAATGACAGTAATATTAAGAAGAAATCAAAACTTAAAATAAAAATACTAATATTAATAAGAGTAATTACAAGTTACTAAAAAACATCTGGGACTATGCTAAGTGCTTTCTTGATATGGATTATTCTTTTTTTTTTTTTTGAGATGGAGTTTCACTCGTTTCCCAGGCTGGAGTGCAGTGGCACGAGCTCAGCTCATTGCAACCTCTGTCTCCCAGGTTCAGGTATTTCTCCTGTCTCAGCCTCCTGAGTAGCTGGGATTACAGGCGCCCACCACCTTGCCCAGCTAATTTTTTGCATTTTTAGTAGAGACGGGGTTTTACCACGTTGGGTAGGTTGGTCTCCAACTCCTGACCTCAGGCAATCCGCATGCCTCCACCTCCCAAAGTGCTGGGATTACAGGCGTGAGCCACCATGCCTGGCCTATATGCATTATTCTTAATTAATCCCTAAATAATTCTATAAGATAGATATAATTTTAAATAGCTTTATTAAAGTATAACTGACATGCAATAAACTACACGTAGAGTGAAAAGTTTGATAAGTTTTGACATATTTATACATTCATGAATCCATTACTACAATCAAGGTAATGAATATATCCATTCCCTTCAAAGTTTGCTCCTGACTCTTTACACCTCTCTTCTAATCTTCCTCATCCCCCAGCCCCTGTCCCACTGTTCTGCTTCCTGCCACTATAGATTAAACTGCATTTTCTAGAATTTTCTATAAATGGAATTATACCGTATGAATTCTTTTTTTGTGGTTTCTTTCATTCTGCATAATTATTTTGAGATCATCTATGTTGTATACATCAACAGTCCATTCCTTTTATTCAGATAGAAATAATTGTAGATTCACATGTAGTTGTAAGAAATAATACAAAATGTCTTGTTCCCTCCTTTTTTGTTTTAAAAGTATATTATATTATGTAACTGATAATTCCAATATATACTCTGATTTTGATGTCTAATGTTTCTGCTATATCTCACTGGTGATCCCAATATATTTTGTGATTTTTATCTATTAGCATGTGTTTTTTCAATTTTATGGAAGGTCTTTGAAGCCTGAGTTGAAGTACATTCCTCTGGAAAAAATTTCCTCTAGAAAGGATTTACCTTTGTTTATGTGTTTGGGAGGCCTGTCTACCTGGGACCACTTTAAATTAAATCACCACTATTTGTTTCAAATTATATAGGTGGCTTGAATTAAGACAGCAACCAGGTATGATGGCTGCCTTCTGGTTAGAAGTACTTAAGGGAAAGTTTTTTTCTTTCCTTTCTTCCAGCTCCAAGGTAGAAATAGGCAAATTTATTTGGATTCCCGTCTATATGGTGGTTTATTTTTGTATGCTCTTATTTTAATGGTAGTTTGCTGAACTCCAAGTTTTATGTAGGGGTTCCCTATTAGACTCAACACGAAGGATATTTCTTGACTCTACACTACATGTAGATCTGAAAACAGAAGTTCAAAGTCTCCTAGGTTTAATAGAGAGCTTGGAGGGGAAAGCTAGCTTTGGTGCTTACTTACTCTCCAGGATTCCTGTTTTCACTTTGTTTTTGGCCTCCAAATGCAACTCAGTGATTCATTTAAAAATTTTTTAGAAGAATACCTTATCCAAAGTTTCATTCCCATAATGTAATACTTCAGACACAGACAAGAGTTTAACTTACTCAGATAAGTTTTGAATATACATGTGAAATGTTATTCACTTCAAAATTATTTTGTTAAACTATAAACAAGTTTTGCTAAAATGCTTTTATTTATTTATTTTTGAGACAGAGTCTCGCCGTATTGCCCAGGCTGGAGTGCAGTGGCGATCTCAACTCCTGCAACTTCCACCTCTCAAGCGATTCTCCTGTCTCAGCCTCCAGAGTAGCTGGGACTACAGGTGCATACCACCACGCCCAGATAATTTTTGTATTTTTAGTTTAGTGGGGGTTTCAACATGTTGGGCAGGCTGGTCTCAAACTCTTGGCCTCAACTGATCCACCCGCGTCGGCCTCCCAAAGTGCTGGGATTACAGGCGTGAGCCACAGTGCCTGGCCGTTTTTTTGTTTGTTTATCTGTGTGTGTGTGTGTGTGTGTGTGTGTGTGTGTGTGTGTGTGTGTTTGTTTGTTGTTGTTGTTGTTTTTGTTTGGTTGGTTGGTTTCTTTTTCTTTTCTTTTTTTTTTTTTTTTGAGACGGAGACTCGCTACGTTGCCCAGGCTGGATTGCAATGGCGTGACCTCAGCTCACTGCAACCTCCGCCTCCCAGGTTCAAGAGATTCTCCTGCCTCAGCCTCTCAAGTAGCTGGGACTACAGGCACGCCCTGCCATGCCCGGCTAATTTCCAGCTGTTTTTAAAATGTTTTTAAATGTCCTTTTTGGAAAGCTTGGGAAATGAAACATTTTAACTTTGGATGTGATTTTTTTTTTAAACAAACAACTCACAACCTTGGAAATACAAATTACGTGTATGGGACTGTTTTGTGTACTACTTATATTTCATTTCTTTTCTTTTCCTTCTCCCATGTGTAGGAATTATCCAGAAAATCAGCAGGATCCAGATCTTGTCATATACTTCTGTACCTAGCATAATGAACCTTATGGAAGATATCTTGATATTTTACCTTTAGGCTAAGTTACATATTCTGTGTTAAGAAATGGCCAAAGAGAAAGGATACCCCACATTTCTACTGGTTGTACCTTTTAACCTATACTTTCTATTTATCATTTAAAAGCAATTAATCTTTACCTGTAAGCAAAAATGAGTTCAAAGGGTTTCTACAGCTTTCTAATTGCCACATCATGTAGTATTTATTAGCTGATTCTTCAGCAGTAAGCAAATTACTGAAAAAAGGAGTTAAAGTTTAACACATTAATAATATTGAGTCTCTGGTATAATAAAATTTTGTTTTTAAAAAGTATTTTTAAAGTACTTTTTTACACTCAAAATCAAGTGAAAAATTAACTTTATAAATGTGTACACTGCAGTAGAGTTCCATAGACCAAATATCAAATACAGTACTCATTTTCTCCATCCCTGGGAAGGTTTGGTAACTTGTAAACTCAATTGTTCCTAATTGACTATAAATTACTCCCATCTTTACCTCCCTCAGTGGCATCTGGAGCCAGAGAGGGTTTTAGCACTTCCCTCCATAAACTATGCTAGCACCAATCTTATATGCCACCAAAAATAAAAATACAATCTCAGTAAAATTATCATGCTTACCATGAAATTAGCAACTTCATTTATTAAACAGGGAATCTGAACCTGGAAACCATCATTCTCAGCAAACTGACACAAGAACAGAAAATTAAACACCAAATGGTCTCACTCATAGGCGAGTGTTGAACAATGAGAACACATGGACACAGGGAGGGGAGCATCATACACTGGGGTCTGTGGGGGGGGGGGAATGGGGAGGGACTGTGGGGGGGTGGGGAGTTGGGGAGGGGATAACATGGGGAGAAATGCCGGATATAGGTGATAGGGAGGAAGGCAGCAAACCACACTGCCATGTGTGTACCTATGCAACAATCTTACATGTTCTTCACATGTACCCCAAAACCTAAAATGCAATAAAAAAAAATTTCTAAATAAAAGATTGAAGGAAAAAAAAAAAGAAAATAGCAACTTCAACAAAACTTTTTACATAATTGCTGTCCCCAAGTCCCTTCCATATAGAAATTCTGGATCCTCTACTGGCTGAGGATCAGTACTATGAAAAAGTCCTTCTCTGGAGATGGCAGAGTCCTAAAGTTTAGTTCAAGACCTTCAGTCTTGGTGGGTTTGTGAGTAAGTGATGTGTGTTTGTGTGTGTTTAGGGGTACTGGGGGCAGAAGGGAGGAAATATGCATGACAGTTAGTGTAAATTACAGCTCATCTGTAGCTATGAAGCTACTAGCCTTGGTAGGGGAAAGATTATTAATTCATAAACCCCTTAATCTGTGCCCTAAACCTCCTGCTAGCCTGAGTGAGAATTGATTGTATTCGGTTTCTTTGTTCATATGGAACATACAAGAGCATGCTTATAATTAATAAGTATTGCGAGTTAAATTGACAGTCTAGGGCAGTGGAAAGCTAGGTTTTATGTCTAAGGCATCCAGTTTACCTACATAATCCAAAAATCTCATCATGTGGTAGAAAATTTGAGAATCTAGACAATTCTTGAATCTTACCAAGGTTTCTTTGACAACACCTCAGATTGTAAGCAACTATTTTAAAGTGAAAGGAAGGGGTAATACTTAGCAAGCCATGTCCAATATAGACATATATTTTCACTCTTAATGATGCTTTCTGAAGACATGTGTGAATTTGATACATTGTTTGTTCATAAAAATATATTCACAAGTCAGCAGTCAGTAGGTTAATAAAGTCTCACGCCATACAGACTTCTTTTTTAGCGCATAAAATCTAGCATAGAATCTCACATGTGGTAGGCACTAAAAATATTGTTAACTGGGTATTATTTTCAGCCAAAGTGTTGTGTTCTGAAATAAAAATAATTGATACCTTAAAAATAAGTTAAAGCTATAATAACATTCCTCATTATTTTCCCTTTCTTTTTAAAAAAATTTTAACACTTTTTCTCCTTGTTTTTAGTTTTGCAGTTGAGATATACAGTAGTTCCCCCTTATCCATGATTTCACTATACTCCGTTTCAGTTATCTGTGGTCAATCACAGTCCAAAATATTAAATAGAATATTCCATAAACAATTCATAAGTTTTAAATTGCACTGTTGCAAGCAGTGTGATGAAATTTCATGCCACCCTACACCATTTCGCCCAGGATGTGAATCATCCCTTCGCCCAGCATATTCACACTATATATACTCATTACCTGCCCATTTGTCACTTAGTAGCATTCTCAGTTATCAGATCGGCTGTTGCAGAATCACAGTGCTTGTGTTCAAGTAACCCTTACTGAATTTAATAATGACTCCAAAGCACAAGTGTAATGATGCTTGTATTTGTTATGGTTGTTCTATTTTATTATTAGTTATTGCTGTTAATGTCTTACTATGTCTAATTTATAAATTAAATTTTATCATAGGTATGTATATATGAGAAAAAAACAGTATATATAGGGTTTGATAACATCTGTAGTTTCAGCATCCATTTAGGGTCTTGGAAATTATTTCCCCTGGATAAGGGGGAACTACTGTAAACTCATTTTTAAAATGTGGATTTTTAAGCTTTTACAGTCACCAAACCAATGGAAGTGATTTATCTCTTGCTCGTAAATGTAGTAGTAAAGGGACAACTTCTTTCAGTTGTTTCAAATAACTCTAAAACCATTAGCAATTTGAAAGCCTTTTTTGTTCTAACTTTGCCAAATCATTAGTTAAGATTTGTTTCATAAATTCTTATTAGATATTTTAGTTACAACAATAGACATATAATGTGTGATTAAAAAGAGCTTATTACAGTTTATATACTTTTAATATCAGATTGAAATTAAAGATTACAGTAATTTCTGCTAGTTTCTATTTCTAAATATGCCAATCTGCCATAACAGATGGATTATGGTATATGGAGTAAATAAAAGAGTAAAAGGGCACTAATAAAGACAGCATATGTCCTACAAATAAACATCTTGCACCTTAGCAAGGGAACTAAAAGTATTCAAACAAATTATATGCAGTTTCCATACTTGTCCTATGCAATTTGTAGGGTTCATATCTAATATGGACAAGTCTTAGTTCATGTATAGCACACTCTGTATAACACAAATTTGCTCCAGAAATGTAAATAATTCTTAGCTAGAAGATAAAGATATATTTAGGGCCCTCAGTCTCATGCTTTGGCACTTTCCTGAGACCATTAATAGAAGCCTAAGCAGCCAGTGATAAATTATAGAGCCTTGACTTCAGTTGCTCCCAGTAATCCAAATAGCCCTCTCCTCTGGCAGATCAGCTAATCATAACAAGAACTCAAAACCTCATACACAGCTCCCACAGTTTCCAGTCCTGGAATAATTCATTAGAGACTTGTAGCCTTTACTGTCGTTTTCCTGAAAATACATTATTTTAGGACACATTAAGTTCTAAGTTTACTTAGAACTGTACTGATTATGTTCCCAATTTTGTAATTGGCATAAGAAGCAGAGGAATGGAGTGGCTTTATTCCAGGATAGCAGACCAATCAATCTTAGAGAACATTTAGTTACATGTATGCTACACAGTTTAAGATAGCAACAAAAACTATCTCAGACTCTGTCAAAGGGCAAGATGCTGGGCAACTAAGCTATGCAATTTTGGCTCAAACTAGAATATAATGACATAGCCTTGCAATATCAATTCTACAATTTCAGACTATTCTGTGCAACAACGATGGGGTATTGAACAAGTTTATGAATCAACCTTGGTTCTGCATGTTTGGTTCACCCAATACTGAGACCACATTGACAGAGGTGAACAAGGTCAGTGGATGTCTTCTGTTAAAGACAGGACATGACCCCAGGTACTCTTAGTGGGAATAAACTGATAGCCAAATCTATTGATCCACATTGTCCACACTGCTCTGTGATCTTTGGCTATTTCTGGCCACAGACCTATGACAAATCTTTAGTAGACCTCTTAACAACCTTATGAGGTAGATACTATTATTATCCCAGTATTGTAGATTAAAAAAAACTAAGGCACAGAACAATTAAGGTTGCAGTTAGAAAGCGATAGAGACAGGCAATCTGGCTGTAGTTCAGACCTTCTAACCACTTATTATCGGCTGAATTGTGTCCCCCACAAAATTCTTATGTTGAAGTCCTAATCCTCAGTACCTCAGAATGTGACTGTGTTTGGAGACAGGGTCTTTAAAGAGGTAATTAAGTTAAATAGGGTCACTAATACAACATGACTGGTATTCTTATACAAAGAGGAGACTGGGGTATAGACAATGATGGAGGAAAGAATGTATGAAGACAAAGGGAGAAGATGGACGTGTATAAGCCAAGGAGGGAGGCCTTAGAATGAATCCAACCCAGGTGACACTTTGTTCTTTCACTTCTTGCCTCCAGAACTGTGAGGAAATAAATATCTGTTGTTTAAGTCACCTAATCTGTGGTATTTGTTATGGCAGCCCTAGCAATCTAATATACCACCACAATGCCTAATTTATAAAATAAACTTTATCATAGGTATCTATATATGAGAAGAAAACAGTATATATAGGTTGTGATAATACCCACAGTTTCAGGCATCCATTTAGGGTCTTGGAACTTATTCTCCCTGGATAAGGGGGACTAGTAAACTTGGTTTTTAAACCAAGTGACTGCCAGTAGAAACAGTGCCATTAGCAAGTGCCCAGTGGCAATGTCCTAAGCATACTATTCCAATGTCAGGATTTTAAAATTTTTTTATTTATTTTTAATGATAATATATTCACATTAAAAATACTGAAATGTGTAAAAGGCCATATTGTGAAAAATTTCCTACCCACATTGCTAGGTTACCTAGTTCCTTTCTGGATACAACCAATGTTACTTGTTTCTTGTGTGCCCTTCTAAAGATACTCTTTGCATATAAAACCAAAGATATTCATATATTTATATATTCCTTCTAGTTACTTATTATAGACACTATACTAGCTCTTAAATTTTTTCATAGAGGTATCTTGGAAACTGCTCTTATATGGAGAGATTTAAATAAAGACTGCTTGTTCTGAATTGCAACTTGGGTTCTAGATATAACTTTACTTACATTTTGCAAACTGGAGATAATGGAAATGTCTGAAGTTCTGCACATAATGAATTCACTGAAGAATGTTGCCATGTTAGGTCTAGAGGAGTTAGTGGCATTTCTAACTCTCCTGGAATATATGAAAATGAAAGTTATGTAAACATGGAATAATATTAAGTAGGCCAGGCATGGTGGCTCACACCTGTAATTCTAACACTTTGGGAGGCTGAGGTGGGAGGATCAGTTGAGTCCAGGAGTTTAAGACCCAGGCAACGTGGCAAGATCCAGTCTCCAAAAAAAGTACAAAATTAGAAAGGAATGGTGGCACATGCTTATAGTCCTGGCTACCTGGGAGCCGAGCTGGAAGGACTGCTTGAGCCCAGGAATCTGAGGTTGTAGTGAGCTGTGATTATGCCACTGTACTCTAGCCTGGGCAACAGAGCAAGACTTTGTCTCTAAAAAAATAAATAAATAAAACTTAAGTATAATTTAGAACTTTTTGTAAGCAACTATTACGTTTGATCATTGTTACAACAAAAATATTTCAATAAAAAGAAATTTGAGTTGAGATACAAAATATCTTAAATGTCCATCTACATAAGGAATTACATATATATCACATTGTGTCTCAACTACAATTGCGGTGATTTTTAAAAAATACATTGATAGCTAAACTTTACTGAGTCTACTGTGTTTCAGATAAATTCTGAGAGCTTTATATATTAAGGCTTTTGATTCTGACAGCTTGTGTTGTCAGTACTTAGGTGATAGAATTATTTTTATTTCCAAAGAAAGAAAAAAATAATTATTTTTATTTTCATACTATTAGCGATGTTAAACAAACTGTATTATAAAGAGTAATTATTCATCTTAATGACTCTGAACTCTAGATGGCCTAGCATGGAATTATATATTTATATGGTAGACTTAAAAAACTAATTTTCATGTATTGATAACTAGTGGGTGTGGTTTCATTACTTTCATAAAGCACTAAACTTTCAAATAGATAATTCAGATGATCCAATTATCAATGTAATTAAGTAACAGTGCCATTAATATAGTTAAGAAGCAACACAATTTGGCATTGTACTGGAACAAAAGATGATTCTGAGATTCCAAATTTGGTAGAATAATGACATTAACAATAACGATGACACAGAGCATGATAAGATTGCTTTGGGAGATTAAAAATTCAAAATTTTTAAAAATGTCACAGTGATCAGCAAGATTGTTAATACTGAGATAAAATAGGAAATTTTATTTACTGAGCTACACTATTTTAAGGTTTCTATTTTTAATATTAATGCTGTTTCCTCCATTCCTCTTCCACAATATTCACAACTCCCAACTATGTATTATTCAGTTTGTTTGTTTATTTGTTTGTTTGTTTTGACACAGAGTCTAGCTCTGTCACCCAGGCTGGAGTGCAGTGGTGCAATCTCCGCTCATTGCAACCTCCACCTCACCAGTTTGAGCCATTCTCGTGCCTCAGCCTCCTGAGTATCTGGGATTACAGGCATGTGCCACCACACCAGCCTCGCTAATTTTTGTAATTTTAGTAAAGATGTGGTTTTGCCATATTGGCTGGTCTTGAATTCCTCATCTCAAGTGATCTGCCCACCTCAGCCTCCCAAAGTGCTGAGATTATAGGCGTGAGCCACCATGCCCAGCCTATTATTCAGTTTTGATGCCAGTAGGATTCTGAGTTAATGATAGTAATAAAGGGGCAAATAAGAAAAAATGACATAGGATTATAACAATCAAATTTTAAACATGGAAACTGACTCACAGTACACTGTATATGCAAATGTACTGTACTTTTACAACAAAAATAGGTAATCCCTGATAAGCCCAATGATTTATCAAAATTTCTACCTGGTTTACTGCACTTTTCTGGTTCACTCTGGCTTTGAATGGTCAAAATCTCTGTGGAGCTGAATTTTATATCCCCAAGATCCTCAATTCCATGCTTGTTAGTAAGATCTAAAAAGGAAGAAACTCTACTATTAGCAAGTGTACAATTAAACTAATTTTTTGTAACCTTGTTCAGTGGTATTTTCCTTTTAAAGTATCTTCATTGTTTTATTTCACGTCAATTTTTCCTTTTAGAGAGAAGTAGAGATTTATACTTCTGAAGAAAATGCTAACTTAGGTGACTAACTATTCCCCCATCCACACCCCTTGTTACCCCTCAGATGTCAATCAAAATTACCAAAGGGAAATAAAAATGGAAAAATCTACATAATCACTGGAAGGTAAGATAGGGTGGGTAATCCATAAGCCACAAACTTCAAAGAATGAGGTCACTTTGAAGGGTTTCATCTCTATCGATATATGATGGCTTTCTATGCCTTGCTTAGCTGGAACTCTACTTCTCTATATTAATATTGTCACTTTGGCTTTCTTTTTTTATTGCATTTTAGGTTTGGGGGTACATGTGAAGAACATGCAAGATTGTTGCATAGGTACACACATGGCAGTGTGATTTGCTGCCTTCCTCCCCATCACCTATATCTGGCATTTCTCCCCATGCTATCTCTCCCCAACTCCCCACTCCCCGCTGTCCCTCCCCATCCTCCCCCTGCCCGCGACAGACCCCAGTGTGTGATGCTCCCCTCCCTGTGTCCATGTGTTCTCATTGTTCAACACCCACCTATAAGTGAGAACATGCAGTGTTTGATTTTCTGTTCTGGCTTTCTTTTTCTTTCATCTTCCTTCTTTCCTCCCTCTCTTCTTTTTTCCTCACTTCTTCCATCCTTTCCAGCTGTCTGACACATTTTACCTTTTATCTCCTTCCTTTCTTCCTTCCTTCTTCCCTCCCTTCCTCCCTTCCTTCCCTCCTTCCTTCCCTCTTCCTTTTCCCTCCCTCCTTTCCTTCCTTTCTTTCTTCTTTCTTCTTTATCTTTCTCTCTTCTCTTCCTTCCTTTTTTCTCTTTCTTTCTCTCTTTCGTTTCTCCCTTCCTCATTCCTTTCTAGCTGTCTGACACATTTTGCCTATCCCTTTTTTATCTTTTGGATTTCTTTCTTCCTCCCTCCCTTTCCTTCCTGCTTTCCTTCTCCTCCCTGGATGTCTGACACATTTTGCCTATCCTTTTATTTTCGTCTCCCTCCCTCCCTCCCTTCCTTCCTTCTTTTCCTTCCTCTCCCTCTCCAGCTGTCTGACACATTTTGCCTATCCCTTTACTTTTTTCCTTTTTGCCGGCCTTCTTTCCTTCCTTCCTTCCTGGCTCAACTCTTGTAAACAACATACATGGTGGTTCTTTATTGTAAGACATCTTTTTTTTTTTTTTTTGTATTTTGCTGTTTGTGAAATTGTGATGCATCTTACAATCTGTATGTACATTTAGAATGTTTCTTTCTTCCCTAAAATTCTTAAGTTGATAATACATCTTGCAGTTGATAGGATCTTTGAATCAGACATATGGTCATTGTATTTCCTTTTTAAATTTAATCTAAGAATCAATCTCTCTTTTAATAGAGAAGCTTAACCCATTTACATTTATTTAAACAAAGGCAATACTTTTATAATCTTATTTTATGCTTCCAATGCCTTTTGCTTGCTTTGCTCTCCTTTATTTCCGTAGAATTAAATCTATTGCTCAGAGTTTTTCTTTTTTTTTTTCCCCCTCTGTTAGTTTGGAAATTATACATCTTACTTTTTTCTTCAACTTTTATTTTAAGTTGAAGGTACATGTGCAGGATGCGCAAGTTTGTTACATAGGTAAGCATGTGCCATGGTAGTTTGCTGCACAGATCATCACATCACTTAGGTAGTAAGCCCAGCATCCATTAGCTATTCTTTCTGATGCTTTTCCTCCTCATACGCCACCCTCTGATAGGCCCTAGTGTGTGTTGTCTCCCCTACCATGTGTCCATGTGTTCTCATCATTCAGTTCCCACTTATAAGTGAGAACATGCAATTAACTTTCTGTTCCTATGTTACTTTGCTGAAGACAATGACTTTCAACTCTATCCATGTCCCTGCAAAGGACATAATCTCATTCATTTTTATGGCTGTACAGCATTTCATGGTATATATGTACCATATTTTCTTTATCCAGTCTATCATTGATGGGCATTTAGATTGGTTCCATGTCTTTGCTATTGTGAATAGTGCTACAATGAACATACACAAGCATGTATCTTTATAATAGAATAATTTATATTCCTTTGGGTATATAGCCAGTAATGGGATTGCTGGGTCAAATGGTATTTCTGCTTTTAGGTCTTTGAGGAATCACCACACTGTCTTCCACAATGGTTGTACTAATTTACACTCCCACCAACAGTGTTAAAGCATTCCTTTTTCTCCACAACCTTGCCAACATCTGTTGTATTTTGACTTTTTAATAATAGCCATTCTGACTGGCATGAGATGGTATTTCATTGTGGCTTTGATTTGCATTTCTCTAATGATCAGTGATGTTGAGGTTTTGTTCATGTTTCTTGGCCACCTGTATGTCTTCTTTTTCTTCTTCTTCTTCTTTTTTTTTTTTTTTTTTTTTTGAGAGAGCCTTGCTCTGACGCCCAGGCTGGATGGAGTGCAATGGTGGGATCTTGGCTCACTGCAATCTCTACCTCCCAGGTTCAAGTGATTCTCCTGCCTCGGCCTCCCGAGTAGCTGGAACTACAGGCACATGCCACCACACCTGGCTAATTTTTGTATTTTTTAGTAGAGATGGGGTTTTACCTTGTTGCCTAGGCTGGTCTCAAACTCCTGACTTGAAGTGATCCACCCATCTCGGCCTCCCAAAGTGCTGGTATTACAGGTGTGAGCGTCTGTGCCTGGCCATATATCTTCTTTTGAGAAGTGTCTTTTCATGTCCTTTGCCCACTTTCTAATGGGGTTGTTTTTTTCTTGTACATTTGTTTAAGTTCTTTGTAGACTCTGGATATTAGTTAGACCTTTGTCAAATGGATAGAGTAGAAAAATTTTCTCCCATTTTGTAGTTTGTCTCTTCACTCTGATGATAGTTTCTTTTGCTGTGCAGAAGCTCTTTAATTAGATCCCATTTGTCAATTTTTGCTTTTATTGCAATTGCTTTTGGCGTTTTCATCATGCAATCTTTGCCCATGCCTATGTCCTGAATGGTATTGCCTAGATTTTTTTCTAGAGTTTTTATAGTTTGGGGTTTTACATTTAAGTCTTTAATCCATCTTGAGTTAATTCTTTATATGGTGTAAGAAAGGGATCCAGTTTTAATTTTCTGCATATAGCTAGCTAGCTAGCTCTCCCAGCACCATTTATTGAATGGGGAGTCCTTTCCCCATTGCTTATTTTTGTCAGGTTGTTGAAGATCAGATGGTTGTACATGTGTGGTCATATTTGAGTTCTCTATTCTGTTCCATTGGTCTATGTGTCTGTTCTTGTACCAGTAACATGCTGTTTTGGTTACTGGTGCCTTATAGCATAGTTTGAAGTTGGGTAACATGATGCCTCCAGCTTTGTTCTTTTTGCTTAGGATTGTTTTGGCTATTTGGGCTGTTTTTTGGTTCCAAACGAACTGCTTGCCTGTTGTTGGTGTATAGGAATGCTAGCAATTTTTACACATTGATTTTATATCCTGAGATGTTGCTAAAGTTGCTTATCAGTTTAAGAAGATTTTGAGCTGAGAACATCTTATTTTAAATCAATGCATTATCATTAATTTTATAATATATGCATTTCAATCTTTATTTTTTCTATCTATTAAAAAAGGCTGCATCTCAGTTCTCCTATTTTTTAAATGAGAAACTTAGCATATTTTTTCACCAAAACTTTCTCCTTTTGAAACAGATTAATCTAATAAAAGCTGAGATCTCTGAGATTAACTGATGTTTCAAATGAGATTATAATTGATTTCTTTCAAAATTATCTGGCTTTTGGTTCAAGATTAACCACTGTTTCAAATGAGATTATAATTGATTTCTTTCAAAATTTTCTGGCTTTTGGTTTAAGAAAGCAGGAAGCGTATATATTAGTTCTCCCCTTCTAAAGCCTATAGAATGACAGTAACCATCTATAAAATGTATAAAGTGAGGAAAATGGGAAGGAAAATTCATCTGCAGCCCAGAGTTATTAATAGAATCCCAGGAGATAGAAAGAAAATTAAAAAACTAATATATAAAACAATGGAATTTTACTTTTAGCAATAGCTCCTTTGGAGAAATCATCCTGTAGATAATATTTATAACATTTATAACTCTGAATAAAATATGTAAAATGACTGTCTGAAGGTACTATGGTCTAAAGCAGGCAGAAATGGGAAGGGGACTGATACTGAGTGAATTTCCTATTTTTATAGCTTTTCATCTGAAAGGATGACCTATTTGGTACTACCTTGGTCAACTAGAACTTCGATAAAAATCTGTAGTCTTATTTTCTGGAAGAATTAGAGGACATTTCTACCTGAATTAGAGTTCAGGGTTACCACAGCAGCTGGAAGATAAAGGAGGAAATCCAGGAAGGGAGAGAGCAACAGAAGAGGAGCCCCAAACTCTATGTATATACTCTGCCTAATAAATCCCTAGATGATCCCTGAACTACACATGTATGGGGCAGATTGAAAGCATATCAGCTAAGGCTATATTAAGATTTCAGCTCTTTCCCACCACAGCAGAGACAAAATTTATAGTTTGAGTTAAGCCAGATTAAGAGCCTACTAAAACAAACAGAGAAAGTAACTCTCTTCAAAGGAACATAGCAAACCACAGTTTCTATAATGTATCAGGTGCAATGCCAGGACACAATCCAAATACATTTAGTAAAATGAAAAAACAGGAACATGTGACTCATTCTCTACAAAAAAAATATGTCCCTGGACACTAACTGTGAGATGACTCAGATTTTGAAATTAGTATCCAAAGATTTCAAAGCAGTAATAACATAACATAGTAATTACCATGCTAAAGGATGTAGAGAAAAATATGGTTGTAATTAATGAGCAAATAGGAATTATCAGCAGTGAAAGAGAAACTATAAAAAAGAACAAATGGAAATTTTAAAACAATATCTGAAATAAAACATTCACTGGATGGGATTAACAGAAAATTAGAGCTGACATAAGAGTCAGTGAAATTGAAGACAGAACAACAGAAATTACCCAATCTGAAAACAATAAGAAAAAAATTGAATAAAAATGAACAGATGTCAGGTGCAGTGGTTCATGTCTGTAATCCTAGCACTTTGGGAGGCCAAGGTGGGAGGATCACTTGCGCCCAGGAGTTCAAGACTAGCCTGAGCAACATAGTGAGACCCTGTCTCAACAATAAAAAAAGAAAGAAAGAAAAAATGAACAGAGCTTCAGTGACTGTAGGACAATTTATCTATCTAGTTTTTAAAACTATGTATCTTTGTATTTTCGTCATAAAATATAATGCTGTGGTAATCAAGAACTATTCACAAAGCAATACCCTTGCTCAGTTGCCTTCAATGATGAATTCCGTCAGACATTTTTAAAAAATCAACATCAATTATTTAGTCACTCCTAAAAATAGAAGTGAATGATCCTTAAGTCATTCTATGAGGCCCATATTATTCTGATACCAAAACCAGACAAAGGTATCACAGGAAAATAAAACTACAGACCAATATTTCTTAAGAATATTGACAAAAATTAACAATATAGTTTTAAAAAGTGGGATTTATTGCAGTAATGCAAAGTTGATTGAAAATCCCAAACTCACATATACCATATCAAAAGGATAAAAAAATTTTAAACTATGATTATTCAATAAAAAATAATTCTAAAAAAAAAACCCCCCTCAACAAAATACTAGTAAACTGTATTTGACAGCAGATTACAAGGATTATATTCTATGATCAAGTGAGATTTCTTTCCCCTAAGATACAAGGATAGTTCAACATATGCAAATCAATAAACGTGATACACTACATTAATAGTATGAGGGACAAGAACCATATGACCATCTCTATAGATGCAAAAAAGGCATTTGACAAAATTCAATATGCTTTCATGATAAAAACTCCCAAAAAATTAGGTATTGACAAATAATGCCTAATCTCACCACTTCTATGTGGAATCTAAAAAGCTGAACTTAGAGAATAGACGAGTGGTTACCAGAGGCTAGGGTGTAGGGGAAATGAGGAGAAGTTGGTTAAAGGATATAAACTTTCATTTACAAGATGAACAGGTTCTAGAGAACTAACATACAGCATGGTAACTATAGTTAATAATAATGCATTGTACACTCGAAATTTACTGAGAAAGTAGATTTTAAATATTCTCATCACATACAAAAAAGTAACTATGAAACAATATATGTTAATTAGCTTTTTTCATGGTAAACATTTCACAATGTATATGTATATCAAAATGTTATACACCTTAAGTATGTACAATTTTGCCACAAAAACACTTCCTTAAAAATTCAAGTAATCCCAAAGAAGGCAGAAAAGGAGGAATTGAGAAACAAAAACAAATGAGACAAGCTTATAATCCAATTAAAAAAAATAAACCAACTAAAATGGGCAAAGGGTCTGAGTAGACATTTCTCCAGAGAATACATACAAATATGACCAACAGTATGTGAAAAGATGTTCGACATCCTTATCCATCTGGAAAACGCAAATCAAAACTGCAATGAGATATCACTTCACACCTAGTAGGATGGGTATAAAAAAGTTATATAACAGCAAGTTTCAGAGAGGATGTAGGTAATTGGAACCCTCACACATTGTTGGAGGGAGTGAAATAGTGCAGTTATTTTGGAAAACAGTCTGGTAGTTCCTCAAAAAGTTAAACAGAGTTACCATTTAATCTAGCAATTCCACTCCTAGGTATATATCCAAGATGAAAACATATGTGTGCATAAAAACTTGTACCTAAATGTTCATAGCAGTATTACTTTTAAGCTAAAAGGACAGCCCAAATATCTATCAACAGATATATGGATAGACAAAATGTGATATAGCCATACAATGGAATATTGTTTAGCCATAAAAATGAATGAAATACTGATATTATTGGATAATGTCAATAAACTTGAAAACATTATGCTAAGTGAAATAAGTCACAGATCACATATTATATGATTCAATTTTTATTAAATGTTCGGAATAGGCAAATCTATAGTTTTACTTCGAGCATGGGAAATAGGAAGGGAGCTATGGCTTCAGGAATCCCTGTAGCAGGCAACTTTATTGCTATACTAAGCAGTTTTATTGTTATTGTTGTCACAATCCAAAGGTACCTGGAACACTGCCTACCTCTGACCTTTCAATAGTGTGTATAACTTTCCTTGTTAGAAGTCCTCTGTGGCAATGACTTCATTTTACTTAGTACAGCATCTGAGTCAAGTGAAGGCAGGAAGTTTAACAGTATAATCACTCATTAAAGTCATTTGTTGTCCTTTACATTAGCATTTATGGAGCTAAGATTTGTGTCCTGCCAATAAGCTCATGACCCACCCTGCATTTTGAGATCTATTATATTTACAAGTTCTGGTATGGATTTGATCTACTTTCCCAGGTTGGCTTTTCATTCTCTTGCTTTGATTTGTAGGGTGATCAGTAATTCCCTGATTTAGTCTTATCTATAAGAATTCCTTAAAGTCTGTGGTCTGTTCATGGCAAACATCCCTGTTCTCAATGGATATCACAGATCCCTCTTCCATTCCTCCATGATATTATATATATTTTATCATTTTAAATGGAATTTATGAGAGGGCAGTTAAATATTTGGGCTCATACTGTCATTAAAAATAACTCAATAATATATACTAAGACTAAATGGGATGAAACCATGTAAGTTATGACTCTCCTAGTCATCTGACTCCACAAATCCTCACTCTGAGCTCTTTATTGTGAGCCTCTCCATAGTTAACTAATGTCAGTATAGAAGTTGATAATGTTTTTATTGTTTATAAGAAAACAACTCTTTAAAAAACTTGTATAGTCATAGATGTTTTAGTTTTATTTATACAATTATCTTGAAATGATTAAATTTCAGAGAAGTTTTAAACCTGAAATTCATATAAAGAGAATGACAATGAGAAAAGAGTCTCATCAAAAATAATACTTAGATTTCAACATGTAACTTGCAGAACATTTTTACAAAATCTGGAGGTTCAGAAAAATTTTAATAAACAAGAACCTATGTAACAAACATTCTTAAGTGGTTTTTACAATTAATACATTTTAAAATTAATTCTCACCTCTTTTGAAAAGCTTTTCATTTTCATCGACATAGGTTATTATTTCTGGCACTAGGTTTAATGACTCCTTCAGTTCTGAGAGTGATGGAATATCAATTTCTTGTTTGTGGCTTGGAGGTATTAAGAAGTCATACTCAATAAGAAAACGTGATGGCTGAAAAAAACATACAGTTTTAAAAAGTTTTTAGGGAGGCTTTCCAAATAAATATTTTTGAAATTGTAAGTGGACAAAATTTGCTTAAATTATGTATCAAATTTTAAACTAAATCTGCATTCAGAATTGTTAAAGCTATATATACTTTTAAAAAACAGAAATGTAGCAACTAAAAATATATTCTGTTAGAAGCACTGTTCTCTCTGACTATTGTATTTTATGGTCACTGATTACATTAGTGATGTACAATACCCCTAGATGCAGAATTAGCTTCTTTTTGGCTAATAGCAAATTGTAAGCATTTTAAATTAAAAATAGTCACTGTAGTAGATGAGAGATAATAAATGGAGAGAAGTGAAATGAGATCATGGAATAGAACAGATCTTTACTATGCTCCACAGAGTATGTTTCTCTTCATTCCAATAGAACTTGACTCCTCAACAAGAGAGACTAAGTCCACAACTCTCAGAGTTAACAGGGGAGGCAAGAGATACTGGAGGAATGGGACCTATAGGTGAATTAATATTTTTACCATCATGTTCAAATTTTTACTGTAAGGAAACCCCTTAAATGCTTTAAGTCCATTAAAACTGCCAAATATAAAACATTTTAAGTTGTTCTAAAAAAATATTTTTGAAGTAATTTTATGAATACATCTAATCTACATGGGCCTAGATTTCTGATCTTGTTCAACTGCAAAACGTTATTGCACTCTCGACTGCTATAATTCTTTACATACTAATATTATAATCATTTTGTGTTATTGAAACTAAATGCATCTTTAGAAGTTTGGTCTTTAATATACAAAAGATGTTATCATCCTTATTAAACACTGGCAGAAAACTGAAATTCAGTCTTGGACCATCTATATTCTTACTCTGGCAATATTCTCATTAGCTCAAGTACTATTTTTTGTGTATCATTCACAAATCAATATTTCTAGTTGCAGTGTCCAATTTATTTTTTATTTATTTATTTTTTTGAGACAGAGTCTCGCTCTATCGCCAAGCTGGAGTGCAGTGGCGCGATCCCGGCTAACTGCAACTTTCGTTTTCCGGTTTCAAGCAATTCTCCTGCCTCAGCCTCCCGAGTACCTGGGACAACAGGCACGCACGACCACGCCTGGCAAATTTTTTGTACTTTTAGTAGAGATGGGGTTTCACCATGTTGGTCAGGATGGTCTCGATCTCTTGACCTCGTGATCCGCCCACCTTGGCCTCCCAAAGTGCTGGGATTACAGGCGTGAGCCACCGCGCCCGACCAGTGTCCAATTTTTAGACTACTTAATTTTCTATACCCAGGTATATTAATTAGAATTATTGGAAGAGATTTTAAAGTTCCCTATGCCTGGGCTGCACACCAGACCAATTAATCAGAATATGTCTGTCTAGAACTCAGTCTTCAACTTTGTTTAAACTATTCAGATAATCCCAATATACAGCCAAGGCCGAGAACCACTATTTAGAAGTAATTTTGACTCCTTAATTGATACATGTTCATTACATTATCAAATCTGTTAATCTGACAATTGTAGACAGTCAATGTATATTATAAAAATTTACAAAAGTATGCCTCACTACTTTTATTAAAATATTATTGAAAGCAAATATTATAACCTTTTTTGAACGTATCGTATCTTCTAGTTTCTCCTGACAAAAGTTCTCTTTGTCCATACAAAAATCTTCTTTCCCAAAAACTTCCAAATCTTCTTGAAGAGAAAAACATCCCCTTAAAAAAAAATTAATTAGTGTTTACTAAAAGCAAGTCACACACTAAATGTAGTTAACCAAAACATGTAATCATTAAAATTAAAGTTGAGGTAAAATAATGACAAAAATTATTGATAATATTAGTTTGTATTGATCACATAAGTTTGTGATCATACAAAAACATTTCACCTCTTAAAAATATTTATAGCATTGGTCAGTTAAGTACCTGAAAAAATTAGCTGCTGTGAAGATCTGTCCTTTGAAATCTAAAAGAGGATCCTTTACCGAAAATAGTTTTAGTCTACTCAAGAGAGTATGCAAAGTTGGTAGTTGATTTCTATTATTTACAAAAAGTATTTCTTTATCATCAATAAATAAATCTGAAAAGAAATAACAAACATAAAGGAATAAGAAAAAAACTAAAAGTTATCCAAAGGGATCTAGATAGTTAATGTAATCAGTCATTAGATACAGTTGGGTTTTTCAATCACATTTAAACTCTAGTTCTTCATCGTACTCTCATATAAAGCATGTAGCATAGCACTGGAACAGAGGTAAAAGCACAATAAATTTTAATACTATCTACTACACTGAGGAGTAGCCAAATATCCCAAAAGAGCTGTAATGGCTAATACTTTATCAATAAAGATAAATCAATGGAGGACAGTATCTTATGAACTTACGCTTCAAAATAGCCAGGAGTAGCCTAAGCAAAATTTTTAAGAAATAAAAGTATTTGACTTCTGCTGGCCCTGGTCTTCTCTGCATCATTTTGCCTCTTCATATCTCCAATTCATCCCCCAGAGTCTCTGACATGGAGGGAATGGAGATGGTCTGCAGTGCCTACAAATGAGACTAACTGATTCTATTATTCTTAAGTTATTCAAACATGGTTGCTATAAAATTATTTACAGTGAAAGTTATATAGCAAAGAATCTACTCGAGGAGTATGACATATCTTATATATTAAGAAACACTACTGTTAACAGTTAATTTCTGGAATCAATTTCTCCTCTCTGTCTCCACCCTGCCATGTTTGGGTTTCTTTAGAATCTTGGCTGTCTAACGGCTTTAACAGTTTCTAAGTCACAGGAAGGAACAAAAACTTTGCCCCCAATTCTTCAACAAGTTTCTGAGTGGAAAGAGAAAAAGGAAAATATAAACTCAGATGAAGAAGTACTCAAAAACTCAAGCTCCCAAAAAAGAAAGCCATACTGAAGGGAGAGTAATGGTTTCTTGTTCTGGGTACTGACTTTTCAGTTAAGTGATGCAGAATGGCATGAGAAAAGAACAGTAACGAGTTTTCAGGTACTAACGTCTCCCATGGTCAACTACATAATTGGTATGCAGGCAGCTAGGGAACATCCCTTTGCTTGGTGCTAACTTGATATGCCATAAGAAAACTTGTGGTATGAACTAGCCTCCTAAGAGATATTATTTATCTGACTTAAGTTCCCAACAATCTCACTGCCGAAAGCTTCCCATGACACATCAAAGGAAGTTAATCAAATCCATATCTAAGGAGGGTTTATCTGAGACAGTTAAATATGGTTTGTTTACTTGTATAATTCATTCTGTAAGTATTAGGGAAATCACATTAATAGTAAAAACCCAAACAGCATGTTTACATCCCATATCCACCTTCTGCTCCTATACACAGATCCTCCAGCCATCTTCCCTATCTAGAGCCTCTTTCTGATATTTCCGGGACTAAATGGCTGACATCTAAAGTCAATTACGTGGTCTTGTTTTCCATCCACACTTTTTGATGGAACCACTTGAGGGCAGCATCATACCACAAGCAATGTTCTTTGTCATTCTACTAAGATTGTTTATAGCTAGAGTGCCACTTCCTTACATTCTTCAGGTTATATAGCATGCCCTGAAGTTCTTATTTCATTACAGCTAATATATGTACTATACAGATATAAGGAGACTGTTTTCCTCGATTGTAGAGGAATATTAAATTTGTCACCAGAAAACAAAATTCTGGCTAGTTTACTATGAAAAGAAGTAGAAAAAGGTCTACTAATATGAAAGAAGAGAAGTTTATTCTTTACAAAGGACAATTCTGTTTTCCTAGAAAATTCAAGATAATGAAATGAAAACAAAGGAGTTCACTAAGTTGTCTGATAAAAATTATACAATCAATGTTTTTTTAAATATATATAAACTTGGTCATAAAAATTAATGAAAAAAACATAATGGTCACCAATTTGTGAAATATCAAGGACTTAACGTAAATATATTCAGAAAGCATATGCAGGAAATGATAGAACTTTATTGAAGATCTTTTTTTTTACATTTGAAGAAAAGGCAAGATAAAATACTTTCCTAGCTAGAAAGACTAACTATGGGTAAAATTTTAAAGGATCCCATTACCATTTCAAGAGGTCTGTTTTAGAACTTGGAGAAGTGATTACAAAGTAAATCTGGAATAATGTAGCTATGAGAGTAGAAAAAAAGTTTTAAAAAGGAGATTATTAATATATGTTATAATTATATATTAAATAGTTAAAATTATATGATACTAACCCAGTAATAGACAAAATAGATCATAATAGAAAATCTAGAAATAAATTCTAATGTGGTTAAGGATTTAATATATAATGTAAGTGGCATTTTTAATCTGTGGGAAAGAAAGGACCATTTCATAAATGATATTGGGGCAATTGCTAAAATACTTGCAAAAAATTTTTTTATTTCTACTTTTAAACATATGTCAAAATCTAAACTAAAACCACACACCTTCAGCTGGGTGTGGTGGCTCACGCCTGTAATTCCAGTACTTTGGGAGGCAGGTGGATCACTTGAGGTCAGGAGTTCGAGACCAGCCTGGCCTAAATGGCAAAACCCCTCTCTACTGAAAATAAAAAATTTAGCTGGGCATGGTGGTGGGCGCCTATAATCCCAGCTACTTGGCAGGCTGAGGTAGGAGAATCACTTGAACCCAGGAGGTGGAGGTTCCAGTGAGCCAAGATCACACCACTGCACTCCAGCCTGGGCCACAGAGCAAGACTCTATCTCAAAAACCAAAAAAATAAAAAAACCCATGCACCTTCAAGAAAATACAAATAAATATTTATCTAATTAAGAAAGAATTTTCTAAGTATAAAAGGAATGAAAGAAACCATAAAAGAAAACAATTGGCAGAATTGGTTAGGTCCAAGTTAAATATATTTGGAGTTAATACTTTTATAAATAAAGACAAAATATATGTCAAAATATAGACAAAAGAGAAAATCATTTCACAAAAGAAAAAGATGCAGATGGCCAATAAATACCAGTAAGTTTATTAATTTATTTTTATGCCCAGTTTGTCAACAACAAACCTGTAATTTTTAAGATGCAAATAAAAATATAATTCTTTTGCCGATCACATTGGTTTAAATGTATTAATACAACATCAGCAGTAATATATCCAATGATGATAATGCTGGCATAAACAGGGCATTCTCATACCATACTAGTGGACGTATAGCTTAAAAAGCACTTATACTAAATAAATCAATTTCTAGGAATTCATGCTAAGGAAATAATTGGAAATAAGAATACATATTTATATTCATATTTGAAATTAAAAACATTAGTGCTCTCAAATTTGAATATGTGTGATACATATATAAGATTAAAAACTGCAATCATTAAAAGCCACGCTTTTGTCCAGCACGGTGGCTCACATCTGTAATCCCAGCACTTTGGGAGGCTGAGGTGGGAGGATTGCTTGAGGCTAGGAATTTGAGACCAGCCTGGGCAACACAGGGAGATCCTGTCTCTACAAAAAAATTAAAAATTAGTCAGGCATGGTGGCACAGCTGTGGTCTCAGCTACTAGGAGGCTAACACAGGAGGATCACTTGAGCCTGAGGGTTTCAAGGCTGCAGTGAGCTGTGATTGCAACACTATACTCCAGCCTGAGCAACAGAGTAAGACCCTGTCTCAATTAAAAAAAAAAAAAAAAAAAAGAGAGACAAAGCCATGCTTTTGAAGAAAACTCAAGCATAGAATAAAATATTCCCAAGACTATGTTAATATTTAAAAATAATATAATGCATATGCAGTATGGTCACAATAGTAAAACAATTTATCTTTGGATTATAGAATTATGAGTTTTTATTAAAGGGACATTCTATATATTTAAGATGTAGATATCTTAATATGTGGAAAAACATAACATTCAATCCTCATTCATGATTAAAAGCTGTTATCAAACTAGGAACAGAAGGAATTTTCCTCAACCCACTAAAGGAAATGTTTCTAATATTTCACCATTGAAAATGACATAAGCGTGAAATGTTAGAAGCATTTCCTTTACCATCAGAAATAAACAAGGATAGCAACTATCACGGCTTCTACTGAACAAAGTTCTAGAGGTTTTAGTCAGCATATTCAGAACAACAACAAAAAAAGATGTAAATATTGAAAAGGAAGAAATAGCCATTATTCACAGACAATATGAATATATATATTAGAATTAGTTATTGGAATTACTATGAGAGTTTAGGAGGTAGATAAATATAAGAACATTATTGCAGATGCAGTTGCTTGATAAAAAAAGAACATTATAAAAATCAACTACCTTTTGTTACATACAAGCAATACATTTAGAAATATAAATGATAATGGCAGCTAAAATAGAGTACTTATGGATAAATCTTAGATATGTAACATATTTCTGATGAAAATAAAAAATATGTAAAAAATAAGTGATACATAAAATCTTTATGAAGAAAAATTTTAAACTTCATTGAAAGATATTAAAGACCTCAATAAGTGAACAATAGGAGATTCAAGAAGAAAGAACAAGAGAAAATAATCATCAAAGAAATAATTCAAGAGAATGTCTTAAAACTGAAGTGCATAAGTATCTACATGGAAAGATACACAATATATCCAGCCTAATATATAACAATAGACCCACCAGACACACACCATTGTGAAATTTCACAACACTGGAAGAAAAATATCATTAAAATTTTCAGGATGAAAAAATCTTATTAAAAATTTTAGGAATCAGAATGGCATTGAACTTCTCAGCAGCAATACTGGAAGCTAGAATTGAATGGAACAATGCCTTTGAAATTCTGAGAAAAAAATATTTGCAACCTGGAATCTATAACTAATCAAACTATCAGTGAAATGTGAGGATAGAATTAAGAATTTTTGGATACGGAAGTTTTTTAAAAATTTACTTCCTACATTCCTATTCTCAGGAAACTGTGAGAGGAAGCATTCTACTAAAAGGAGGGAATAAACTGACTAAACTGGCAGCTATAAGGTTGAAGAAACAGGAGGCTCAATACAAGAAAGAAGTGAACAGAATCCTCAGGGATGATGGTGATAATGACTTGTTCTAAAACTAAAATTCCCAAAGATGAAACTATTGGTACACTTGATGCTTGAATGTGTTAAGAGGAGATTTAGACAAACAGGGGAGAGTTTCAGGATCAAGTTCTATGTACTAAACACATAAAAACAAAACAAAACAAAAAAACAGGGAAACAAGCATTAACTTTATGAAGTACAGTAATCTCCTTTTATCTGAGATTTCAGTTCCCCACAGTCAACTGCAGTCCAAAAATACTATATTGAATGGAAAATTCCAGAAATAAACAATTCATGTCTTAAATTACACGGTGCTCTGAGTGGTATGATGAAATCTAGTGCTATCCTGCTCTGTCCCATCCAAATGGGAATGAGCCACTGTTTCCACACTGATATGCCACTATTAATTTGTCACTTAATAGCTGTCTCAATTCTCAGAACGATTGTCCCTGTATTGCAGTGCTTATATTCAAATAACCTTTGTTTTACTTAATTCTCCAATTTTATTGTTAGCTATTTATTGCTATTAATCTCTTACTGTGCTTAATTTACAAATTAAAATTTATCATTGGTATGTATGTATAAGAAAAAACAATATATATACTGTATAGTATTTAGTACTATTGGTGATTTCATGCATCCACTGGGCATCTTGCAATGTATCCCCTGTGGATAAAGGGGGACTATTGTACAAGAAAGACATAAATGAACAACACAATACTATTTTCAGCTATAAACAGCATTTATGCACTCACAATTCTGTAAATACAGAATACTGATCTAACCAAAGTTATAACTACATTGGGAGAGTAGACCATAGGAAGTGTGGGGGTATGTGGTAGCAAGGGTGTAAAAGAGTGAGGACAGCTCCATCTTTATTCTTGTGGTGAGAGATCAATATATAAGGTCTAAAACTAAAAACATTAGGAAATAGCAGTATAAGCATACCGTACAGATAAATAAATGGCAAAAGAAATATAGTTTCTTTTAAAACTGTTTTAAAGAGTTGAAAGTGGTTGCCTCTAGAAAGTGAAAAAATAAGGGGTGGTTGATGAAGTCAGGAAATTACTGCTTTTAAAAAAGTGTTATACAATCATTTTAATTGATAGTGTAGAAAACACAAAATGACACAGAAAAGTGTTTATAAAATCTAAGTCAAAAAAACATTAAAAAGCATATAAATATTACCTTTGGCTGAATATAACAAAGAATTAAACCAAAGATTAATTCAAAACTCTGGGTTTTGGCCAGGCACAGTGGCTCACACCTGTAATCCCAACACTTTGGGAGGTCAAGGTGGAAAGATCACTTGAACCAGGAGTTTGAGACCAGCCTGGCCAACATGGTGAAACCCTGTCTCTACTAAAAATACAAAACTTAGCTGGGTGTGGTGGCATGCGCCTGTCATTCCAGCTACTGAAGAGGCTGAGGCAGAAGAATCACTTGGACCTGGGAGGCGGAGGTTGCAGTGAGCTGAGATTGCCATTGCACTCCAGCCTGGGTGAGAGAGCAAGACTCTGACTCAAAAAAAAAAAAAAAAAAAAACATTGACAATATTTTCAGGGACCCAAGTTCTTTCCATCTTTCTTTTTGTACTTTTATTTTTTTAGGCAAAATATGATTATTAAAATTTACCATCTTTACTATTTTTTTTTTTTTTTTGAGACAGTTTTATCTCTGTCACCCAGGCTGGAGTGCAGTGGTGCAATCTTGGCTCATTGCAAACTCTCCTCCTGGGTTGAAGCAATTCTCCTACTTCAGCCTCCCAAGGAGCTGGGATTACAGGAATGCACCACCATGCCTGGCTAATTTTTCAATTTTTAGTAGAGGCAGGGTTTCACCATGTTGGCCAGGCTGGTCTCGAACTCCTGACCTCGTGATCCACCTGCCACGGCCTCCCAAAGTGCTGGGATTATTGGAGTAAGCCACTGCACCCGGCCCATCTTTACTATTTTTAAGTGTACAGTTCAGTGGTAATAAATACATTATTTTTTTCCCCCCCTCATCCCCCTTCTCTGCTACCCTTCCCGGCCTCTGGTAATCACCATTCTACTCTCTAACTTCATGAGATCCACTTTTTTAGCTCCCACATGAGTGAGAACATGCAATACTTGTCTTTCTGTGCTTGGCTTATTTCACGTAACATAAGGGCCTCCAGTTCCATCCATGTTGTTGCAAATGACAGAATTTCCTTCTTTTTTTGTGGATGAATAATATACCACATTTTGTTTATCCATTCATTCACTACTGGGCATTTATGTTGATTACATATCTTGGCTTTTTTTTTTTTTTTTTTTTTTTTAAAGATGGGGTTTCACCATGTTGGTCAGGCTGGTCTTGAACTCCCAACCTCAGGTGATTCGCCTGCCTTGGCCTCCAAAGTGCCTGGGATCACAGATGTGAGCCACCACACCTGGCCTATCTTGGCTATTGTTAATAGAGCTGCAATAAACATGTGAGTGCAGATGTCTTTTTGATATAATTTCCTTTCTTTTCCAGAAGTGGAATTGCTGGATCATATGGCAGTTCTACTTTTAGTTTAGCTGAGAAGCCTTCATATTGTTCTCCATAGTGGCTCTTCTAATTTACATTTCCACAAATGGTGTACAAGAGTTCCCCTTTCTCCATATCCTTGCTGGGATCTGTTATTACCTTTTTGATACAAGCCATTTTAACTTGGGTGATACTTCATTGTATGTTTTTTTGAGATGCAGTTTTGCTCCTGTTACCCAGGCTGGAGTGCAATGGTGTGATCTTGGCTCACTGCAACCTCCGCCTCCTGGGTTCACGCGATTCTCCTGTCTCAGTCTCCCAAGTAGCTGGGATTACAGGTGCCCGAAACCACGCCTGATTAATTTTTGTATTTTTAGTAGAGATGAGGTTTTGTCATGTTGGCCAGGCTAGTCTCGAACTCCTGACCTCAGGTGATCTGCCTGGCTTGGCCTCCCAAAGTGCTGGGATTACAGACATGAGCCACCATGCCTCGCCAGCTCATTGTGGTTTTGATTTGCATTTCTCTGATGATTAGTGATGTTGAGCATTTTTTTCATATATCTGTTGGCCATTTCTTCTTTTGAGAAGTGTCTGTTCATATCTTTGCCCATTTTTAATTGGATTATTTGGCTTTTGCTTTTGAGTTGTTTGAGTTCCTTTTATATTATGGTTATTAATCTGTTGTCAGATGGATAGTTTGCAAATATTTTCTCCCATTCTGTGGGTTGTCTCTTCAATTTACGATTGTTTCCTTTGTTGTGCAGAAGCTTTTTAGCTTGATGTAATCCTATTTGTCTATTTTTGCTTTGGTAGCCTCTGCTTTTGAGACCATACACAAAAAATCTTAGCCCAGACCAATGTCCTAGAGCATTTCCCCAATGTTTTCTTCTAGTAGTTTCATAGTTTCAAGTTTTAGATTTAAGCCTTTGATCCATTTTTATTTTATTTTTCTGCATGGTGAGAGATAGGGATATAGTTTGATTCTTCTGCATATAGTCATCTAGTTTTCCCAGCATCATTTATTGAGGACTATCTTGTCCTCATTGTATGTTCTTGGTGCCTTTGTCGAAGATGAGTTAGCTGTAAATGAGTGGATTTATATTGGGGTTTTCTATTCTGTTCCATTGGTCTATATGTCTGTTTTTATGCCAGTACCATGCTGTTTTGGTTTGGAGTATATTTTAAAATCAGGTATTGTGATGCTTCTAGCTTTCTTCTTTTTGCTCAGGATTGCTTTGGCTTTTGGGGGTGTTTCGTGGTTCCATATAAATTTTAGCGTTTTATTTTTCTATTTCTGTGGAGAATGTCATTGGCATTTTGATAGGGATTGCATTAAATATGTAAATTGCTTTGGATAGTATTGTTATTTTGGCAATATTAATTTAGTAATATTCTTTCAATTCATGAGTATGAAATATTATTATCTTTCCTTTTTTGTGTGTTTGCCTCAATTCTTTCATTAGAGTTTTATAGCTTTTCTTGTATAGATCTTTTACTTCTTTGATTAGACTGATTCCTAGGTATTTTATATTTTTTGTAGCTATTGTAAATGGCATTGATTTCCTGATTTCTTTTTCAGATTGTTCACTGTTGGTGTATATAAATGCTACTGATTTTTGTATGTTGATTTTTTTTTTTATTTTGAGATGGAGTCTTGCTGTGTCACCCAGGCTGGAGTGCAGGGGTGTGATCTCGACACACTGCAACCTTCACCTCCTGGGTTCAAGTGATTCTCCTGCCTCAGCCTCCTGAGTAGCTGTGATTACAGGTGCATGCAGCCACACCCAGCTAATTTTTGTATTTTTAGTAGAGATGGGGTTTCACCATGTCAGGCTGGTCTTGAACCCCTCACCTCAGGTGATCCACCTGCCTCAGCCTCCCAAAGCGTTGAGATTACAGGCATGAGCCACCGCACCCAGCCGTATGTTGATTTTGAATTTTGCAACTTTACTGAATTAATTTATCAACTCAGTTTTTTGGTGGAGTCTTTGGGTTTTTTAAATTTTTCTTTCCAACTATTATTTTAGGTTCAAGGGGTACATGTGCAGGTTTGTTATATGGGTAAATTGCATAAATGTTTAGATTTTTCTAGCTATAACATCATGTCATTTACAAACAAGGCTAATTTGATTTTTTCCTTTCCAATTTGAATGCCCTTTATTTCTTTCTCTTACCTAATTGCTCTGGCCAGGTCTTCCAGTTTTATGTTGAATGAAAGTGGTGAAAATGGGCATCCTTGTCTTATTTCAGCCTTTAGAAGAAAGGCCTTCAATTTTTTGCCATTCAGTATGAAGTTAGTTGTCATATACAACCTTTAGTATTTTGAGGTATGTTCCTTCTATACCTATTTTGATGACAGTTTTTATCATAAAGAGATGTTGAATTTTATCAAATGCTTTTTTCAGCATCTATTGAAATAATCATATGGTTTTCTTTCTTGATTCTTTGAATGTGATGTGTCACATTTAATGATTTGCATATGTTGAAATATCCTTGCATCCCTAGGATGAATCCCACTTTATCATGGTGCATGATCTTTTTAATGTGTTGTTGAATACAGTTTACTAGTATTTTGTTGAGGATTTTTGCATCTATGTTCATTGTTGATATTGGTTGGTATTTTCTTTTTGTTGTTGTTGTGTCCTTGTCTGGTTTTGCTATCAGGGTAATGCTGGCCTTGTAGAATGTGTTTGGAAATACTCCCTCCTCTTCAATTGTTTTGAAGCATTTAAGTAGGATTAGTATTAGTTTTTTAAATGTTTGGTAGAGTTCATCAGTGAAGTCATCAGGTCCTGGGCTTTTCTTTGATGGGAGACTTTTTATTATGGCTTCAATCTCATTACTCATCATTGATTTGTTGAAGTTTTCTATTTCTTCATGGTTCAAATTTATTTTCCTTTTTTTGACATAGGGTCTGACTGTGTTGCCCAGGCTGGAGTGCAGTGGCATGATCACAGCTCACTGTAGCCTTAACCTCCCAGGTTCAATCAATCCTCCCACCTCAGTCTCTCAAGTAGCTGGGATTACAGTCACATGCCACCACACTTGGCTAATATTTTTTTTAGAGATGAGGTTTCACCATTTTTTCCAGGCTGGTTTTGAACTCCTGACCTCAAGTCATCCACCCACCTCAGCCTCTCAGAGTGCTGAGGCAAAGGCATAAGCCACCATGTCTGGTCCATGGTTCAATCTTGATGGGTTGTATGTGTCCAGGAATGTATCCACTTCTAAGTTTTCCAATTTGTTGGCATATAGTTGTTCATAAGTCTCCAATGATTCTTTGTATTTCTGAGTTCTCAGTTATTATGTCTCCTTTTTCATTTTGACTTTATTTGGGTTTTCTCGCTTTCTACTTAGTCTAGCTAAAGGTTTTATCTTTTCAAGAAACCAACTTTTCATTTTCTTAATCTTCTGTATTTTTTTTTTTAGGTCTCAGTTTCATGTATTTCTGCTCTGATCTTTATTGTTTCTTTCCTTCTACCAATTTGGGGTTTAGTTTGTTCTTTCTTTTCCAGTGCCTTGAGGTACATCATTAAGTTATTTTATTTGAAGCCTTTCTACTTTTTTGATACAGAAATTTATTGATAAACTTCCCTCTAGTATTGCTCTTGCTATATCCCATATATTTTGGTATGTTTTATTTCCATTTTCATTTATTTCAAGAAATTTTAAAAGTTCCTTCTTAATTTTTTCATTGGCCATTTAAGAGCATGTTGTATAATTTCCATGTGTTTGTGTATTTTCCAAAGTTCCTCTTGTTACTAATTTCTAGTTTTATTTCACTGTGGTCAGAAAAGCTACTTGATATGATTTCTATTTTTAAAATTTGTTCAGGTATATTTTGTGGCCTAAGATATGGTCTATTCTGGAGAATATTCCATGTGCTGATGAAAAGAATGTGTATTCTGCAGCACAGAATACACAGTATGAAGTTAGCTGTCATATGGATGAAAATGTTCTGTAAATGTTAATTAGGGCTATTCTAGTGTGTAGTTTATGCTCTTTGTTGATTTTCTGTCTGGATAATCTGTCCATTACTGAGAGTGGGGTGTTAAAGTCGACTACTATTATAGTCTATCCTTTTAGATCTATTAATGTTTGCTTTATATACTTGGGGGTTCTGGTGTTGTGTGCATAGATATTTATAATTGTTATATCCTCTTGCTTAATTGACCCCTTTCATGATCATCTTTGTTTCTTTTTACAATCTTAGATTTATAGTCTATTTTATGTAAGTATAGCACTCCTGCTATTTTTGGTTTACAGTTGCATGAAATATCATTTTCCACCACTTCACTTTCAGTCTATGTGTATCTTTATAAGGGAAGAGAGTTTCTTGAAGGCAGCATATAGTTTCATCTTGTTTTTTTAATTCATTCAGTCACCCTATGCCTTTTATTTGGAAAATTGAGACCATTTACATTCAGTATTATTAAGTAAAGACTTGCCACTGCCATTTTGTTGCCTATTTTCTGATTGTTTTAAGACTCCTTCTTCCTTTCCTACTGTCTTCCTTTGTGGTTATTCCCTCTGGTAGTATGTTTTAATTTGTTGTTTTTTATTTTTAGTGAACCTATTACAGGTTTTTGAGCTGTGGTTACCAGGAGGTTTACAAAAAAACATCATATAGATATAAAAAGTTATTTTAAAGAGATAATATTTTAGATTACAAAGAGAGGAATAGAAACAAAGGCAACACTCATACACACAAAATTCCAAATTTTGACTTAGTTGTCTCAATTTACGTATTTTTATATTACCTATCTCTTAATAGGTTGCTATAGCTATTGTTTTTGATTGAGCTTCATACTAGAGTTATGAGTGCTTACACACCACAATTATTGTAACAGAGTATTCTGAGTATTCTAGAATTTTTTTTTTTTTTTTTTTTTTTGAGATGGAGTCTCACTCTGCTGCCAGGCTAGAGTGCAGTGGCACGATCTTGGTTCACTGCAACCTCCACCTCTCGGGTTCAAGTGATTCTCCTGCCTCAGCCTACCGAGTAGCTGGGACTACAGGTATGCACCACCACACCTGGCTAATTTTTATATTTTAGTAGAGATGGGGTTTCACCATGCTGGCCAGGATGGTGTCCATCTCCTGACCTCGTAATCTGCCCACCTCAACCTCCCAAAGTGCTGGGATTACAGGTGTGAGCCACCAGCTTGGTCAAAATCTTAAAATTAAGTATTCATGTACTTAATTTTACCAGTGGGTTTCCTGCCTTGAAAAGTTTTCTTTTTGTATGTTAATGGTTTTTTGGTTTTTTGTTTTGTTTTTTTTTCCTCTCAGATTGAAGAACTCCCTTTAGCATTTACTGTAAGATGGGTCTGGTAGGGGTGAATTCTCTGAACTTTTGTTTGTTTGGGAAAAACTATTTCTCTTTCATATTCAAAGGGTAATTTTGCTGGATACAATTTTGCTGGATGGCTTTTTTTTCCTTTGAGCACTTTGAGTATGTTGTTCCACTCCCACCTGTCTGGGAAGTCTGTTACCAGAAGAATTGGAGGTTCTTTATATGTTATTTGCTTCTTTTCTCTTGCTGCTTTTGAGATCCTCTTTGTACTTGACCTTTGAGAGTTTGGTTATTACATACCTTGGGTTAGTCTTATTTGGGTTGAATCTCTTTGGTATTTTCAGACCTTCCTATACTGGAGATTTATATCTTTCTCAAGCTTTGGATATTTTTGTATTATTTCTTTCTACCCCCTGCTCTTTCTCAGCTCCCTTTTAAACATCAAGAATTCTTAGATTTGGTCTTTTCAGGTAATTCTCTATATCTTGTAGGCAGTCTTTGTTCTTTTTCTTTCTTTTTTCTCCTCTGACTGTATTTTCAAATAGCTGGTCTTTGAGCTCACTGATTCTTCCTCTGGTTGTTCCATTCTGACGTTGAGAGCCTCTAATGAGTTGTTCAGCTCAGCAGATGTATTTCTTGGTTCCAAAAGTTGTTTGTTTGATTAAAAAAAAATTTTTATGTTAACTTTAAAAATTTAACAAATTCTCTTCGTTAAATTTCTCCAACAAATTTCACAACTGCTTTTCTATATTATTTTAGAGATCACTGAATTTCCTTAAAACTGCTCTTTTGAATTCTTGGTCAGAGAGTTCACAAATGACTCTCTTGTTAAGGTCAGTCACTGAGTTTTTGCTTTGTCCTTTTGCAGAGGTCACATTTCCCTGTTAGGTGTTGTTTTTCTGTCTTTGCATTGAAAGATTGGTTATTTATTCCAGCTCTCTCTGTTCAACTTGTTTTGGTTTTTTTATTGGATATATTTCCTTAGCAAATCTTTACTACTAAGTTGTTGCCTCTTTCTTGGCTATGAGTGGTATCTTAAGCCCAGGTTTACCTCGGCTCTAGCAAATGATCAGGGCACTGTCTGCTCCAAAGGGGAGAGTCTGAAAAAGATTATCCCAACAGCAAGAGAAGTCTGGCTAGAGGTTCGTGCCCAAGGGACCTGTGACACAATTCAGCTACTCTGGTTTGGCTCCTTTGCCTGAGTTACAGAGCAGTTTCCAGGGCTGAGGTTAGTAGTTCCTTCTCCCATCTTTGTCTCTCCTTTCAGGCAGTCACCATGCTTTCCATGGGTTAAAGAAAGAACAGTCTCCTGCCAGGGAATCCAAGATGGTGGGAAAGCTAGCTAACTATTCCAATCTCACTTTTTCCAGCACAGAAACCGTGAATTGGGAAAAGATTTTCCATGCGGTTCTTGTCAGGCAGAATGGGCAGGGTGGATGTGGAAGTTGGATTCTCTGCTTGAGGTTTCTCACATCTGTGTCCTTAGGATCTGTCTCATCCTCATATTTGAGATGTGGGTTTTTCCTACTGAAAATCTTGGCACTGTATATTTGTTTTTGGTTTCCTGTATGAGTAGTGAAGCCAGCTTGTTTCTGTGCCACCATTTAAAACCACAAGTCAGGTTACTGCTTTTCATTGTAAACTTTAACAAATTATTTGACTCACTAAACTATATGCATGTGCAACTTTATTTGTTTTATTTTTTATTTATTCTTATTTTTTTGAGATGGAGTTTTGCTCTTGTTGCCCAGGCTGGAGTGTAATGGTGTGATCTTGGCTCACTGCAACCCCCACCTCCCAGGCTCAAGCGATACTCTCACCTCAGCCTCCCACGTAGCTGGGATTATAGGTGCCCACCACCACGCCCAGCTAATTTTGTACGTTTTGTAGAGACAGGGTTACACCATGTTGGCCAGGCTGGTTTCAAACTTCTGACCTCAGGTGATCCACCTGCCTCAGCCTCCCAAATCACTAGGATTACGGGCATGAGCTACTGTGCCTGGCCTAACTTTATTTTTAAAAAGAAAAATAAAAGCTACATTTATATTTGCTTATGTGTTCCCAGGATATCTAGAGGGATGCTTAAGAGTTTCATGTATTAACAAATAATATGTGAACATTATAGAAAATTTAGCAAATATCAATAAACCAACAACCATAAAAGAAAACCAGACACTGTTTTATGTTTTAAAGATATATATGCTTTGAAATTGTAATTTAGTAATTATTTATAATTCTTATAAGACAGCATATTTACAAATTCCAAAACTTAATGTTTCTTTTGAAAGACCAAAGTATCTACAAATCTGGCAGCAATCAATATAACTGCAAAGAAAATAAATGAAATTGAAAATCTGAATTTATAAAGTGATGTCTGGTGACACAGGACACCTAAGAAAATATAGGATATGAACAATTCACATGTATTTTGGAAATTCAAGCATATTCTCTCAGTCAATATTTGATTCTAGCCAATAGTAGCTTCTAGTTTGCCACATTTATAATAGCTATGTTTGTGTAGCCCATCAGTTTTTACAAATTAACATAAGTTTATATAAGCATATATAACTAAAAGGTATATATTACTAATATAACTAATATAAGTATATATTAATAATTATAAGTATATATTACTAATATATTAGTATTATATATAATATATAACATTATATAATTATATATTACATAATGTATTATATAATTATATATTACATAATATATGATATAATACATGATATATTATATTTTATATATAATATATAATATATAATATTTATTATATAATATAATATATATTAGCATTGTATTATATAGTATTATATATTATATAATGCTAATATACATAATATATCATATAATATATATTATAAAACATATAATTATATAATACTATATATTTATATACTAATATATTAGTATACTAATACTAATACTAATATTAGTATTATATATATTATATATCATATATAATATACTATATATAATACTATATATATCATATATATAATATATACTATATATAATACTAATACATCAGTATTAGTATTATATATCATATATATTAGTATTATATATATTATATATATACTGATTAGTGTATATCAGTATTAGTATATCAGTATATCAGTATTAGTATTATATATTATATATATTAGTATTATATATATACTAATTAGTACATAATTAGTATATATATTATATATAATACTAATATATATTATATATATACTAATTAGTACATAATTAGTATATATATTATATATAATACTAATATATATAATATATGATACTAATAGTGATATATTAGTAATATATATAGCTTAGTATTAGTATTGTTACTAATACTGATATATTAGTATTATATACAGTATACGATATATATGATATATAATATAATATTAATATTAGTATTAGAATACTAATATATTAGTATATATACTATACTAATTAGTATATATAATTTAATATAATACTAATTATATATATTTAATATTATATATTATATTAAATTAGTATTATATATACTAATTAGTATATAATTAGTACTATATATATTACTAATCTGATATATTAGTATTATATATATACTAATTAGCTGATAATTAGTATTATATATTACTAATACTGATATATTAGTATTATATATAGTATATGATATACATGATATATAATAATACTAATATTAGTATTAATATACAAATATATTAGTATATATAATGTACTAATTAGTATATATAATTTAATACTGATTATATATATTTAATATATAATTTAATATATTAGCTAACAATATATAATTTAATATAATTAACTAATATAATTTATATAATATAAAATTAGTATTATAATAAATTATATATAATATATATAATAAATTAGTATAATTACTATTATATTAAATTATGTATGATCATAATGTTATATATTATATAAATATAAATTTAATATAATACTAATTATATATATTATGTATAATATATATAATTATATAATATGTTATACTAATATATTAGTATTAGTATATATAGTATATTATATATAATATATATTCTATACATATAGAATATGTATTCTATTTATAATACTAATACATTAGTATTATATAATATATAATATATAATATATAATACTGGTCTTGAACTCCTGTGTTCAGGTGATCCACCTGCCTTGGCCTCCCAAAGTGCTGGGATTATAGGCATAATAAGCCACCATGCCTGGCTTACATTTATTTTTGACAGTAAGTTTGTAAAACTGAGTAAATTTTCTAGCTTAATACTGCAACTATTCCATCTCCACTTTGAACTTTGATTTCACATAAATTAGATGAGATTGAAAATATTTATTATGTTTTAAAAACTAAAATATAATAATCACTTCATAATATATTAATTTAATGTTACACTGGATTGCTGTATCATGGGAGCTGTAAAAAGATACCAATATCATTACAGCAGTATGTTGAAAGCATACTATGATCAAATCTCTGCTGGTTACTTTGAGGCCCAGCAAACTTAAACTCCAAAAATAACCCAACTTACAAAGAGGATTAATATGAATGAGGAAATACTGCCCTAATGTGGTAAAGCTTGGATTTATAATTATGCAGTTGGATCTTTAATAAAAAATTTTTTCAATCAAATCAAACAAAAAACTCACTGAAATGAATATAAAATAACAAATGTTTACCTTGGTTCTGTTTTTGAAGTGCTGAACATTTCTCTAAACAGCTGACAGGAGTAAAGACTTCATGATAGTCCATATGAGTGTATAAACTGGCCTCCTCTACTTCAATTTGGGAGTCTGGATTTGAACTTGGAACAACTTCGTCAAATTCACAGTTAATCTGGGTCACCATTCTTGTAATTGTTTTTCTGTGACAGTATAAAATTACTTATGTTATGTTTATGGCCTATTTTACAACACTTTTATTAGTAAATAGTATATTTCACTGTGGAAAGAAATTATCAAATTCCAACAGATACAGAGAAAACACATCCATAATCCCATCACTCAAGATGAATATAAAAATTATGTAAATTTCTCAATTTTTAAAAATATCTTTAAACAATAGTAGATTAATGACAATAGCATTCTATAGCCTGTTCTTTTCTGTAAAACAATGAAGAATGAACACGTTTATGTGTCAATCAATGTACATCCAACTAATATTTGAATGGGTAAACAGGTATCGGTAAATCATAATTTATTCAACCAATTCCCAATTACTGGAAATTTAAGTTTGTTTTAATTGTTCAGTATTGTGAGCAACAATGCAAAGAACATCTATATTCAGTAATAATCTCAAAATATATTTCTTAAAAACAGAAATGATAAAGTTAAAGGTATACAGACTTTTAGGTTTTGCCACACATTGCCAAACTGCCCTTGTGCCGGATATTGAATATCTGTTCCTCAATAAAATTACCCAAACTTTTATGTTCTTTTCTGTAACCTGGGAAGCTAATCTCTATGTACTAACCAAACTTCCTTGTCCTCTGGCTTCCGGATGGGTTCAGCCATGGAAAGCACTGGCAGAAGAGCGAAGGTGAGAGAGAGAGACAGGTTGGAATATTATTCTTCCCAAATCCTTCTTTGTTGGGCCACAGTTTGGAAGTGGCTGCACTCTCCACCAAAAGTTACATCTCTTGTCAGACAGCCCGGCTCCTGTAGTTCTTACTAGCTTGGTAACTGCATAGGCACCTTGTTCCTTCAACCTTAGGGTAGTAACAACTTTGTAACCACCCAATGGGTTCACTTTGCCCACTGCCCAGACAGCCGATTTATCAAGACAGGGGAATTGCAATGGATAGAGATTAATTCATGCAGAGCCAGCTGTGCAGGAGTCCGGTGTTTTATTATTACTCAAATCAGTCTCCCTGAGCATTTGAGGATCAGAGTTTTTAAAGATAATTTGGCAGGTAAGGGCTTGGAAAGTGGGTAGTGCTGACTGGTCAGGATGGAGATGAAATTATAAGGGATGGAAGTGAGGTTTTCTTGCTGTCTTCTGCTCCTGGATGGGATCGCAGACCTGATTGAGCCAGATTACTGGCTAGGTGGTGTCAGCTGATCCATTAAGTGCAGGGTCTGCAAAATATCTCAAGCACTGATCTTGGATTTTATAATAGAGATGTTACTCTCAGGAGCTATTTGGAGAGGTTCAGATTCCTGCAGACAGAGGCTGCATGATCCCTAAACCAAACTTTCTAATCTTATAGATAATTTGTTAGTCCTACAAAGGCAGTCTGGTCCCCCAGGCAAGAAGTGGGTCTTTTCAGGAAAGGGCTATAATCAATTTTATTTCAAAGTCAAACCATACACTAAATTCCTACCCAAGATTAGTTCAGCCTACACCCAGGAATGAACAAAAGCAGTTTAAAGGTTAGAAGCAGGATGGAATCAGTTAGGTTTGATCTCTTTCACTGTCATAATTTCCTCAGTTATAATTTTTGGGAAGGCAGTTTTAACTTCCTACTGTTGCTAGTCCTGACGACATCTTTTTGGCCCTTTTAGCCTTGCCCTTACCTGTTTTCTGATTGATACAGGTGTATCTGCCATTGTCTATACCATTACAATGGTTGGCATTACAAGAGATCGTCCAATAGATAAATATATTATTGGCAACTTAGTTATACATCCTAATATACTTTTTCCCTGATATTCTGGAACATTTCAGCCCTAATTATTCCTTTGTGCAGACTGAAAGAACCAAAATCAATATAACTCTCCATATGGGAGAAAAGACCAATTATGTCATATCTGTAGGATATAGTAAATTCCTCTTCAAAGAACCAATATGTCAGTATGTTCAGCTTCCCTGTTCTTTGCTCTCTATTTTAAGGTTCAACTTCCTCATTCTTTATGTCCCCTTCCCCCAGGTTTCAGTAAACAACCCCCTCCTAGCCTCTATCACTAGTGGCTCTGTCCTTAGTCACTTGCTCTGTCCTTAGTCATCCTTATTCACCTACTCTGTAACATATCCTTCCCACCGAAACTACTCACTCTGCCACTCTGGATCGTACCCCTGCTCTCTTTAAAATAGCCAATCAGAATTAGCTTAGACTGTGCAGTCCAACACTAGCCAATAAGGGAAAGACACAGCAGTAGGAACTAGTTGCATCAGGGATAAGACCCCCTTCCCCTCCCTTCTCTGATGTGCTCTTGCCATTCCTCCATCCCCCGAGATGCACCCTTCTATAGAAGTAAATTTGCCTTGCTGAGTAAATTTATTTTTGAGTGCTATTTCTTTTGCAGCACTGAAAATTTGTTTTTAACATATCTTAAAATCATAGATGGAGAAAGCTTTGGAATTTATCCTTTAAGAAAATACAAAGTAGAAGAAAAAATATTTTAACTCTTCAATGTCCATATTACTAATTAAGATCCTTGATTCCTATGTGGATCGTATATACTGAACTCAGTGCTTACATAGTTGCTGTTGTTTTAAAATAAATGTTGCTTATAGGGTCAGCACTCTATAACAATTCTTGGTACTACAGTTTTGAGAAGACCCAGTCAATTTTATTTCCTTAGACACAAAAGATCTATGAAGATCAGTGTTTTCCTGGCTCTCCTCATCTACCTCCCTGTCAATATATTTATACTCTTTTCACTGGTGCCTCCTCCTTTGCATAATGTGTAGATGCCGGTCTTTACCAGGTTTCTACTCCAGATCATCTTTGCTTTCCTTCTACATCATTCCTTTTAAGTAAGTTAATCTACTCCCATTCATTAATTTGTAAACTTAACAAAACTATTTATTAAGTGTCTATAAAGTGCTAACACCATTCTAGATACTGGGAATGAGGTGGTAAACAAAACAAAGTTCTTTCCTTCATAGAGCTTATCTGCAAAAAGGAAGATAGAAAAATAAGTATGTAACATAATTTCAGGTGGTAAAAAATGTTTTGACTAGGTCAGGTTCAGTGGCTCATGCCTGTAATCCCAGCACTTTGGGAGGCCGAGGCAGGTGGATCACCTGAGGTCAGGAGTTTGAGACCATCCTGATCAACATGGTGAAACCCCATCTCTACTAAAAATACAAAAAAAAAATAGCTGGGCATGGTGGCAGATGCCTATAATCTCAGCTACTCGGGAGGCTGAGGCAGGAGAATCACTTGAATCTGGGAGGCAGAGGTTGCAGTAAACCAAGATCGTGCCACGGTACTCCAGCCTAGGTGACTCTGTTTCTTAAAAAAAAAAAAAAAAGATCGAGCGAGAGAGGAGAGAGAGAGAGAGAGAGAGAGAGAAAGTATTGGTGGGGAGTGGTGGCTCACACCTGTAATTCCAGCACTTTGGAAGGCCAAGGTGGGTGGATCACTCGAGGCTAGGAGTTTGAGACCAGCCTGGCCAACATGGTGAAACCCCGTTTCTACTAAAAATACAAAAATTAGCCAGGTGTGGTGGCACATGCCTGTAATTGCAGCTACTCAGGAGGCTGATGTACAAGAATCACTTGAACCCAGGAGGCAGAGGTTGCAGTGAGCTGAGATTGCACCACTGCACTCCAGCCTAGGTGACAGAGTAAGACTCTGTCTCAAAAAAAAGAGAGAGAGAGAGAGATAAAGCATTAATACATATGACAACATGGATAAACCCTGAAAACATTATATTAAGTAAAAGAAATCAATCACAATGAAAGCACATATTGTATGATTCCACTTATGTGAAATATCCAGAATAGGCAAATCAATAGACAGAAAGTAGATTCTGATTCAGTTAGTCTGTTTTGGAGCCTGAGATTGTGCATTTCTGATATATTTCTAGGTGTTATTGATGCTGCCAGTCCAAAGACCTACTTTGAGTAACAAGATGCAAGATGATCTCTAAGATCTCTTTTCACCTTATGAAACAATAATTTAGTTTTCACCAAACTAGCCTAATTATTGCCTTTGCTGAATACTGATTGCATATTCCTGCATCTATGCCTGGAAACATGTTGTTTCCTCTGCTCAAAATCCTTTCTCTTGAGTTAATTTCTCTTTCATTGCCCAGCCCAAGCTCAGTTCCTACTTCTGTGAAGCTGACCTCTCCTACTTACAAATGCACAGCTCTACTAATCTAACTCATAAGGTGAAAAGAGATCTTAGAGATCATCTCGCATCTTGTTACTCAAGGTAGGTCTTTGGACTGGTAGCATCAATACCACCTAGAAATAGATTAGAAATGCAGAATCTCAGGCTCCAAAACAGACTAACTGAATCAGAATCTGCATTTTAATAAGATCCTCAGGGGGATTCGTATGTCCACTAAAGTTTGAGAAGCCCTGATCCATCATCATCATTCTGATAAAATGAGGGTCATAGGTAAAATGACCAGCAAAGGAGTTAGCACTTGATTTTTCCAGTCAAGGCTTAAAATCTACATATTTTAATTAATAGTGCAGAGCTTTTTTCACTACACCTTTCTGTTTCCTCACTGCTTAAGAGTTTACTCACGTGATACATACTTCTAATTGACCATATGCCTTGTTACAGACTTTATGTTGGTCATTCTACATTATCATTTAATTCTTACATTGTTAATTTTTTCTGTGCTTATCTATTATCTTCCTAACCTGACTTTAAATTTCTAGGTGACAAAGATGGCATGTTGGGCTTCACTGTATCCGGTCTAGACACTTTTCAATGGTTTTTGTTTCTTTGAAGCACAACTAAGGAAAATTTAAATTACAGAAACTCAAAAATATGAATAATAATGGAATCTTTCCTGGGTCTGATCAGCATTCTGTGCATGAAGTGAAGCAACAGAGTAAATTATTAAATTTGCACGAAAATATCTACTTTATGTCTACATTTACAATGTAGAACAGGTTAGATGTTCTTCCTCATATTATGCTCTGGGTGCCTATCTCTGTCAGTACTTTGCGCATTGCATTGTAATCATTTCTTTATGAAACTGTATTCCTTGTTTTCATGTGTTCTTTTGAAGATTGACTACGTCTTATTCATTTTTATATCTTGTATCTAATACATAGCATGATAATAAATATTTGATGAATGCTTAAACTAATAATAAATAATGTTTTGACCAAATATATTACAAAATAGCCTTAAATCTGCATGTTTACTAAAGGAAAAAAGATTTTAATATGAAGAACTTCTTACAGATATTTTTTACAGAAATTTACTAATTGATAAACTAATCAAAAGTTTACTAATTAAAAAAGAGGATAAAAGTCACTCCTATTAACTACTCCTTTGTGGTTCAAATTAGGACCTTTTCTTCAGATAAAAGAAGAAAATCCATGAAGAAATAAAGGAAGAAATTTCCCTCTTTAGGTATCTGGAGAACTTACTGTTTATCTCTTCTAGATGTAAAAGAGAAATTTGAGATTAAGGATACATACTTCTCAAGGAAGTCGTCCACAAAGAGACTTGCTTTCCATTGATCCAAGACTGAGGTATCTGTCATTCCCGGAACTGAAACAGCTGAGACTAGAAAGGATAATGGTAAACATTACCTTCTAGAATTTTCTTTTACACTTAATTCAAGGAAGCCAAACATTCATCTTTTGCATTATATTATCTTTATTTGTTCACAAATGTAATTTTTTCCAAAGTGATACATGATTCCAAATATTTAGTCATCCTCATTATCATCAAGCTACCCCTGCTCCTCAATCAACTACAGTTAGAAGAATATCACCTGAACATATCGCCCTCATTTTATAGCCTCTCTTTTGCTCATACAGCACTACCATCCCAGATAGTCCTTTTCAACTGCTCATGCTATACCTCATGAAGCTTCTATTAACCATTCCAGCTCAATCTGATACATTCTTCTTGAAGGGCCATAATACTGTCAGTAGCACTTGAATGCTCAACCATATACAGTCCTATATTTAAAATTGTAGGTGGTGCACAGTGGCTCACACCTGTAATCCCAGCTCTTTGTGAGGCTGAGGCGGGTGGATCACTTGAAGCCAGGAGCTCGAGACCAGCCTAGCCAACATAGCAAAACTCCTTCTCTACTAAAAATACAAAAATTTAACCGGGTGTGGTAGTGCGTTCCTCTAGTCCCAGCTACTTGGAAGGCTGAAGCAGGAGAATAGCTTGAACATGAGAAACAGAGGCTGCAGTGAGCAGAGATCACGTCACTGCACTCCAGCCTGGGCACTTGAGTGACAGAGTGAGATTCTGTCTCAATCATTCAATCAATCAGTTAATCAAATTGTATGCATATACAGCTTATCTTCCAAATTAGACCCTTGGTTCCTTATGGAGAAAGACCATGTCATATACTACTGTCAGAATATGCAACTGAGTATTCTACCTACCACCAGTGTTATTTCTTTTTTTTTTTTTTTTTGTGACAGAGTCTTGCTCTGTCACTAGGCGCCAGGCTAGAGTGTAGTGGTGTGATCTCGGCTCACTGCAACCTCCGCCTCCCAGGTTCAAGCAATTCTCCTGCCTCACCCTCCCTAGTAGCTGGGACTACAGGCACTCACCACCATGCCCAGCTAATTTTTGTATTTTAGTAGAGACGGGGTTTCACCATATTGGCCAGGATGGTCTTGATCTTTTGACCTTGTGATCCACCCACCTCCGCCTCCCAAAGTGCTGGGATTAGAGGCGTGAGCCACCATGCCCAGCCCACCAGTGTTATTTCTTACTAGTTTTGTTACCTTGAACAAATCATTTAACATCTAACCCTGTGCCTCATTGAAAAATATGAAAAAAAAAAAAAAGAAAGAATACCAAAGTTTAGTAGTTAAGAGTACAGGTTCTGGAATCACTCTGCCTGGATTTTAATCCTTGTACTGCTACTTATTAACTATGTAATTTTGGGTAAATAGCTTAACCTTTTTGCACCTCGGTTTTTTTAATGTGTAAACTAGGAAGAATAGCCTTTTCAGAGTGTTGCGGTAAAGATTAAATGTGAAGTGGCATGCGAATTGCTTAGAACAGTTTAGGTTCCATAGCCAGTCCCATAACCATTGCTTTCAAAGACTCCTGATTCCCTTGCCTCTCTTTCTCTTACACTAACTTAGGACAACTCCTACTCTACACTTTCTGTGTATGTAAACTAAAACAGTTGACAATTACTGGAAAAAAAATCACCCAGCCATGCTAAAGGAACTCATTCCAAATAACGATCATAAGTTTCAAATGGCCACCCAACATTGACAGATGATAATAGTATACCCCCTAATAAAACTGGCTTTCTTGACCACAGAGGAGGTCTAAAAAAAACAAAAACAAGAAACAAAAACAAAACTGGCTTTCCTGCTCTTTAAGACAGCAAACTCACTCATTACCCCCTTAAATATTCAGAGTTCGTTTCATTATCCACTTTCAGTACATGACCTTACCTTTACATAGAAAACTGATACAGAGAACTACCTCATTTTCCAGCACCCATTCTACCAACCTACTGGCATAAGTACCTGCAAACCCTATCTTTGTATCCATACAGGGGAAGAATTATTTTATTTCCTACTGAATACTAACTTCTCTAACTGTTCTCTTGATCCTATCCCCTTTTACTCTTGTTATCCTTTTTCTTTCCTGCATCATCCTATTCTCTTTTTACCAAAATTATTTCCATTGGCAAACATTTTACAGTCTCTCTCATCACGTATTTTTAAAAAATCACACATCAAAAACAAAAACAGAAAAGAATAACTCTTTACTTCTCCCGTAAGTTGGTGCCTCATTTAAAAATTTTCCTTCATAGCAAAATTCCCCAAAATAGTCAAATTCACTCTCACTTTCCCACTTTCCATTATCTTCTCAACATACTCCAGTCATATTCCAGTACATTCCTATCACACTCCAGTTATATTCCAATCATATTAATGACCAATATTCCAGGGAAACCACTCTTATCAAAGTTATCAATGACCTACATTTAGTCAAGCTAATGGTCAACTCATTATCCTAAAATAACTTGACCTTTTAACAGGAGCCCAATGCATTGGACTACTACTTCCTTCTTGAAGCACTTTCTTCTTTAGAATTCTACAACACCAGAATCATTTGATTTTCCTATCTTGCTTCTTAGGTAACTCCTTTTACATCAGAGTTTTATTGGAGTGTTCCAGGGCTCTGTCCTAGGCCTTCTAATCTGGTTATACTCATGCTCTCAGTGACTTCATCTGGTTTCACATCTTTATGTGTAATTTACATATTGGAAACTCCAGCTTGTGAAGCAGGTTAGCTATGTACTGATTACCAACTTGTCTGAGTATGGTGAGACAGAACACCCAAACATAGGAAGTTACATAAAGTGGATTTATTACTTACAGATAGATAACAAGGAACAACAGAAGCCTAGGATTCATTGTGAACTGGTCCCCTAAGGCTTAGGAAAGCTGCCTGGGGCAAGATGGAGTCTTCACGTGTCACACTTGCACAGCAGCTGAAGAACCCCAGAAAGCAGTCCACCTGGGTTTGATATTCTGAGGTCAAAGGACACGCTGTGCTAAAGCACTGAAGGACATTCTGTTTCAGTAGTAGGGGAAGACTGGCAAGAGCCTAGGCTGTTCTGGTCAGTTCTCTCTTTATCTCAGAATGTTGCATTCCTAGCATATTTTATAGCTATTCTTAAGAACTTCAAGTGAGAAAAGGAGGCCAAGTCTACCCAGAGAACTGTCCTGAGCGGCTGTGCTCAAGATTAATTTAACCAATTGTTTTCTTAATGATTCCATTTAGATGCCGAATAATCTGGCCAAAGCAGAGCTATTGACTCTGACCACAAATTGGCTTCTCTATAAGCCTTTCCCTATTTTAGGAAATGGCATTGCCATCTACTCAGTTTCTCAAGTCAAAAAACCAGAAGAATTTCTTTATTCTTCTATTTTGTAAACCCCCTCACTGTTGACAATTTCTAAAATAAGTTCAATTTTAAGCACATCTCACATCTCCATTACTATAAGCCTTGTCCAAGACACTATAATCTTTTATCCAGAGCTGAGATTCTGGGCTACTACAATAGTTCCCTGATAGATTTCCCTGTCTCTACTCTTGACTCCTAATCCCCACCCCCCCGCTTTCTATCCTCCAGACAATTATAACTATCTTTCTACAGCATAAATCAGGTTATATCATTCTCTTTCTTAAAATTGTCCAGTGACTTCCCATATCCACAATTGTGTTAATCAGTCTAGGCTGCTATAACAAAAATACCATAGACTGGGTGGCTCATACAACAGATATTCATTTCTCATAGCTTTGGAGGCTGGGAAGTCCAAGATTAAGGCACCAGAAGATTCAATGTCTAGTGAGGGCCCACTTCCTGGTTCAGAGGTAGCTGTCTTCTTGCTAGACTCACATGGCAGAAAGGTCAAGGGAGCTTCTTGGGGTCTCATTTATAAGGGTAGTAATCCCTTTCATGAGGACTCCATCCTCATGTCCTAATCACCTCCCAAAGGCCCCACCTACAAATATAAATTTTGGGGGGGACACAAACATTCAGTTTATTGTAGCCATAATAAAAATAAATAAATAAATAAATAAATAAATAAATTCCCTGTTATGACCTGCAAATCCTTATTCAGAAATTGCCTACTTCTCAGTCCCTTTTTCACTACCCAGTCCCAATAGCTTAATTTTCTGGTCCTTACACACATCAAGGTCATTCTTGAGTCAGGAACTTTGCATTTGCTTGAAAGGCTTTTCCCCATATTTTTCATGGTTGTCGCTTTCTTGTCATTCAGGTCTCAACTCAAATGCCCTCCTCTTCAGAGAGACATTTCCCTAACCATTTTAGGAAGTAGCACTCCCTACTCCTGAAATTTCATATCACTTAACATTACTGTCTCTTCTCTATACATTTATCAATATCAGATACTGGTTTATATATTTAATGGTTTTACTGCTGTATCCTCCTTACCAGTCTAAAACCACTGAGGGCAGAGACTATTTCTATGTCTTTTAAGTAACTGTGTCCTTAGTACTTGTAACAGTGTTTGGTACATGATATATACCAAATAAATGTTGTTAACTCACTTGACTTCTCAAGGAGGCTACTTCTTTTCTTGTCTTGATATAAACAAAAAACTATTTTATACATATATACTTACAAATAATTTTACATTCAGTGTGCGATTACAACTTAAGGTAGGCCTCAGATAGTCAAGAAAAATTCTATTATAATACAACAGATGTTTAAAATGTTAGACTATTTTAAGTCTTCATCATCTACATATCTTTTATTTGGTTTATTCATATCAAATACAGGCTTTCCAATTCCTTATTTAGTTATCTAAATTCTATAACAAAAATAATGATGTTAACTTCTTGGAATCCTGACATGAACAGATACAATGAGTTTTTAATTAGTAAAGCATTGCATATTCTTAATAATTTACTGTGCTGAACTCTGAAATGGCTTTTTAAACACATTTTTAAGAAATGAAAACAAACATACCTCTTGTCCATGGCCTCCTAAATTTATTATCAGTAACTGCTATATGGTAACTTTCATCTTGATATAAACAAGAAGGGATTCGAAGCAATAAAGCATCTCTATAAAACTTCTTTCTAACTACATTCTGTGGAAGAAAGATTAGAAAATGTTTTAACATTTACTATGTATCTGTCAATTTCAGAATATATTAAAATTCTCTATACTTTGAAACTTATATGATTTTTCTTTAAAAGCAATACATGCTCCTTATAAAAAACAGGTACACCTTTACTTTATTGTGCTTTATTCTATTGTGCTCTGCAGATATTTTTGTTTTATAAATGGAAGCTTTTGTGCAATCCTGTATCGAGCAAATCTATCTGTGCCATTTTTCCAAAAGCATGTGCTCACTTCCTGTGTCACATTTTGGTAACTGTCCCAACATTTGAAACTTTTCCAATATTATTCTATCTGTTATGATGATCTGTGATCAGTGGTCTTTGATGTTAGTTACCATTGTAATTGTTTGTGGGTGGCATAAACTGCACCATATAAGACAGCAAATTAACTGATAAATGTTGTATGTGTTCTGAAAAAACAGACTTCTGTTAGAAGAAGATGCCAACAAGGACTTTCATAGCTAGAGAGAAGTCAATGCCTGGCTTCAAAGTTTCAAAGGACAAGCTGACTCTTGCTAGAAGCTAATGTAGTTGGTGATTTTAAGTTGAAGCTAATGCTTATTTACCATACTGAAAATCCCAGGGCCCTTAAGAATACTAAGACTACCTGGTCTATGCTCTATAAATGGAACAAAGCCTGGATGGTGGCATATGTATTTACAGCACGGTTTACTGAATATTTTAAGCCCATTGTTGAGACCTACTGCTCAGAAAGAAAAAAAAGGATTACTTTCAAAATATTACTGCTTGGTGACAATGTACCTGGCCACCCAAGAGCTTTGATGGAGATATACAAGGAGATTAATGTTTTTACACCTGCTAATGCAATATCTATTCTGCAGCCTATGGATCAAGGAGTCATTTCAACTTTAAGGTCTTATGGAAATAAATATATTTTGTAAGGATATAGCTACCACAGATGGTGATTCTGCTGATAGATCTAGGCAAAGTCCTTTGAGAAAAGAGAATGATTCTGGATGCCATTAAGAATATTTGTGATCATCAGAGGAGGTCAAAATATCAGCATGAACAGAAGTTTGAAAGAAGTTGATTCCAACCTACATGGATGAGTTTCAGGAATTCAAGACTTCAGTGGAGGAAGTACATAACTATAGATGCGATAGAAATAGCAAGAGAATTTGAATTAAAAATGGATGCTGAAGGTGTGGTTGAATTACTGCAATCTCATGATAAAACTTGAACAGATAAGGAGTTGCTTCTTATGGATGAGCAAAGCAAAGGGTTTCTTGAAATGGAACCTACTCCTGGTGAAGATACTGTAAACATTGTTAAAATGACAACAAAGGATTCAGAATATTCCATAAACTTAGTTGATAAAGCAACAGCAGAGTTTTAGAGGATTGAGTCTAATTTTCAAAGAAGTTCTGTGAGTAAAATGCCATCAAACAGCATTGCATGCTACAGAAATCTTTGGTGAATCAAAGACTCAATCGATGTAGCAAACTTCATTGTTGCCTTAAGAAATTGCCACAGCCACCACTCTGATCAGTCAGCAGCCGTCAACATCAAGGCAAGACACTCCACCAGCAAAAAGATTATGACTCACTAAAGACTCAGGTAGTTCTAATCATTTTTTAGCAATAAAGTATTTTTTAATTAAGGTATATCCATGGTAATTTTTTAATTAAGGTATATCTTTTTAAAGACATGTTGCTATTGTACTTAATGGACTATAGTATAGTATAAACATAACTGCTTTTTTTGAGACAGAGTCTCTCTCTTGTCACCCAGGCTAGAGTGCAATGATGCAATCTTGGCTCACTGCAACCTCCGCTTCCTGGGTTCAAGCTATTCTCCTGCCTCAGTCTCCTGAGCAGCTGGGATTACAGATGCCCACCACCATGCCCAGCGGATTTTAGTATTTTAGTAGAGACAGGGTTTCACCATGTTGACCAGACTGGTCTCGAACTCCTGACCTGTGATTTGCCCACTTCGGCCTTCCAAGTATAAACATAACTTTTATATGCACTGGGAAATCAAAAAATTCATGTGAATGACTTTATTGTGATATTTGCTGTTGCTGAGATATGCCTGTATCAGTTACACAGAACCACATAACTGAGAAAGTCAAGGCCCCTTGTAATATCAGTAGTAGTTTGTTGTATTCTCCTGAAGATATTTTTTCTAGCTTAAGTTAAAATGCACGTGTAAGTATTTGACAAAATATAGAATCACATCATTCACATATCACTTAGCAATGTGCTTTTTTCACTAAACAGTACAATGTGGGTCTTAACTTTCGTTTTATCTTTGCATTATTTCTTTTGTTACAACCAGCAAATTCATTTCTAATTTTTAAAAATATACCTAATAGGCCAGATGCAGTGGCTCATGCCTATAATTCCAGCACTTTGGGAGGCTGAGGTGGGCAGATCATGAGGTCAGGAGTTTGAGACCATCCTGGTGGTGAAACCCTGTCTCTACTAAAAATACAAAAATTAGCTGGGCGTGGTGACACGTGCCTGTAATCCCAGTCACTCGGGAGGCTGAGGCAGGAGAATCGCTTGAACCCAGGAGATGGAGATTCCAGTGAACCAAGATCTTACCACTGCACTCTAGTCTGGCAACAGAGCATCTATCTATCTATATATAAGAAAACTGTTTATTTAAAGGAATGTTAAATCAGTTAATAAGTCCATAAATGAGTCAGTGTTCTCTTTAAATTAGGCTCTGCCTTTACTTTCCAACTTTATCTTCCATTACTCTAACTATTCTCTCTAAATAGACTAGTCTCTTCACTACCTCCCTTAACATTCAGTGGTCACTTCCTGGTTAACACCATGGTCTTCACTGTACCTCTAAAAATGCCCTGCTATTCTTCTCTATAGAGATCCTATTCATCTTTCAAGGCCCATCTTAAGCCATATCTCTTCTATGAAGCCTTTCCTTAGTGACTCTAATTTACCACAGAATTCGTTATTTTATGTATTTGGACAAATGTTAGTTTCTTGCATTATTTCACAAGACTTTTTGATGTTTGCCGAAGGTGTTACAACATATTAAATAAGAAGTCATTATCCAAGAATAAATGGTAAAGAGAAAAAGATCACTTAAGGTAATTTTATATCAACTAAAAGATTCACAGTAAATAGGAAAAAAAATTTGATTAGTATTTTATCTAAAATATGAAAGTTATAAAAAGTTTTATAACAAAATTTCATTTATAATTAGCTTGTAAATTATTACTTTTTGACATAATTTTCCCACAAACTGTATTATATGATGATATGCATGATACTACTCACTACTTCACCTTTGATCATGAAAAAGATGTTTTTAGAAAATATTTGAAGATTTTCCCAAGGCATCTCTGACTCCTTTGATATTCAAACCATTCTCTTTCTCTTGTCTGTCAACTGATCTAATTTTGCATGATCTTCATAATATCTTTACTTGTTATTTGAGCGGTTCCTCAACACTGTTTTCATGAACTTAACAAAGTCTTGCATCTTTTGCAAGATTTGTCACTGATTCATATCATATTTGTATTATATCACAGAGTGTCATATACCAGTAGAAACTAAAATACTATGGGCAAAAAAAAGTTTGAGGATGTTTGAATACAGACTAATTTTGCAAGTGGCCAATATATTCATAAATGTATTTTGTTACGATGACTTTTGATTCCTATCATGTATCTCTTTTAACTACACATTTGCTTCTAATTATAAAAGCTATTTAACTTCTCTGGAAACTAGTTTTCTAACCTGAAAAATAATAGTGTCTGTCTCACGAAGTACTTATGATAATAAAATGATAGCAGAATAGTGTAAAACTAATTGCAGTTTTTCCCATTACTTTTAATTAACTAATGGCAAATTAATGGCAATTATTTTTGCACCACTCTAATATAATACCAAAGGGCAAAGTATCTGTCCCACAGAAAGTGGTCAATGTATGCTATTAGCATTATCTAATAATTGGGATTCTTTTTCTCTGCTCCTTTCAAGAAAGATCACCCCAGATTGTTAGCAAAATCACCCCAAACTTGCCAAGAGTTTCCATTTTTCTCTCCTGACAGCATCAGATTCATTTTAATTGTTTGATGTTAATTTTTTGATTATTTTAATTTAATAATTTACTTCCAAAAGTGGCATTTTAAAGATATATTAAATGTGGAAAATAATTTTAAATAAATCTAAAAGTAATTAGACTAATAAACAATCTAAGGATTACTGCAAAATTATCATACATAAGTTGAGCATCTCTAATCCAAAAATTTGAAATCCGAAATCCAAAACTTTTTGAGTACCAATATGAAGCCACCCGGGTGGCGAAGATACCAGCACTTTTGCTTTTTGATGGTTGGTTCTATGTGAACAAATTTTGTTTCATGCACAAAATATTGTATAAAATTACCTTCAATCTATGTGGATAAGGTGTATATAAAATATAAATAAATTTTGTGTTTAGACCTGGGTCCCATCTCCAAGGTATCTCATTATATATATAAGAATATTCCAAAATCTGAAAAAAAAAATCAGAAATCTGAAACACTTCTGGTCCTAAGCATTTCAGATGAGGGATACTCAACCTATATTGAATGTAGTTAACACTTTTCCCATCATAATTCTTAGTAAATAAGCAGTAAACCACTAACACCCTACCTCATATAAATAGTCTATTGCATGATATTTGAATGCTGAAAACATATCTTCTTTCTTTTAAAGCAGTGTAAATTTCAACATCTGGAAATATAAAAATTAAAATTAGCATTGGTAAAATAGCAAGTCAAGTGCAGAAAATCTCTCTTAATCACAAAACTTTGGTTTACTCACTTTTAAAAAGACTCTGAATGGTAATCATTGGTAAAATAATATACTTTACTATAATTTTAAATCTAATATGAAAATAATGTATATTGATATAAAATTGAATATTTTTCATATTGTTTAAACCATATAGCTGTTAGTTGGTTGGTGGAAATATATTTAATGTGATCATTTTGTTGCAAAAGAGGTTGAAACAAGATTGCCACAGTAGTGTTCCCAGACTAACCATATTTTGCAAGTGGTCTTGAAATTGGGTAACCAACGGCAGAATTCTGTGCTGAAACAGTGGGGATTTGGGAAATTGGGAAACAATTTGCAAAACTGTTTCCATTCTCTTACTTAGAAAACAAGAAGCCTAAAGTTAGAATTTTCTAGTAGCTAACTCATTTGGAAGAAAATAACAATGGCATATTGGCAAATCAACAAATCCATCTAAGGAAGCAATAAGTAAAATTTAGAATGCTGAAACAGTCCAGGATGGTTCTCATTTACTTGAGAACTCAAGGAAACAACAGCTTTGAAGTTACTCTAGGACAGAGTAACTTCTGTGTAAAACTTTCAGTAAAACTTTTAAAAACTTTCAGAAAAAAACTAAAAACAAACTTAAAACAATCCAGGTCAGCCACGTTGGCTCACGCCTGTAATCCCAGTACTTTGGGAGACCAATGTGGAAGTTCACTTGAGGCCAAGAGTTTGAGACCAGCTTGGTCAACATGACAAAACCCCATCTCTACTAAAAATATAAAAATTATCTGGGCATGGTGGTGTGTACCCGTAGTCTCTGCTACCCGAGAGGCTGAGGCACAAGAATCACTTGAGCCTGGAAGGTGGAGGTTGCAGTGATTCGAGATCGTGCCTGGGCACTCCAGCCTGGGCAACAGAGCCAGACTCTATCTCAAAAACAAAACCAAAAATGAAACAAAACAAAAACAATCCAGAGCACAATTATTTAATGACTCAGAAGGATTTTGGATATTACAATATTTTCCAATTAAAATGAGCCAAATATGTTCTCTGAATTGTCTTTAATATTCTTAGATTCTGTGGTGTGGAGAATATATACTGTAGCCACCCTCTTTCATTCTTAAACGAGACCAACATGGCATTATTTTGCTGATGGTTACTTCTCTGAGAATATTTCCAGTCATTGAACCTCTATGTCTTTTCCATCCAGTGTATCACTGATCTTTCAAGCAAATACTGATTCCAGGATTCCATTTCTTGATGTTGCGCTTTCAGAAAAAACTGATTATCTCATTCTAAAAGCCATTTCAAAAAGATAACAACAAACTCAACTCTACCGACTTTACCCATTCAGCTTATTGTCAGCATTTACATTAACTTTTCTTGTGAAGCCTAGTATTTCTATCGGCTTCATATTTATCACTCTCACCAATTACCTTAAGAAATAATTACCTTTGTATTGAAGTCAACCACTGAAATTCATGCTAAATATGTACTACTTAAATAAGATGCCATATATTATATACATTCTTAGAATTTCATTTATCAAGTTTATTTCATTGCAATACAGATATCGAATCAATCTAATAGTGGTGGGCGGATACAAGAAAGATAGATTGCTCTTATTTCTAAAACCAAAGATATGGGGGAAATGAACAAAATCATGGATAGAGAGAAGGTAATTTAAAATTATCAGCTTTTGAATTGCAACAATCCTCGAATATTTTTCCTTACCTATTTCTAAAGATTTTATTTCTCTGGTGCTACTTCCTGACTGACATCTACTGGGCCAAAATGGAAATGCACACCATAATGAGGTCAGGCACAAGGCCAGGAAGTCAGCTTTCCCAAGATATGATGATGATGATGATGATTTATTTATTTATTTATTTATTTATTTTTTGAGACAGAGTCTCCCTCTGTTGCCCAGGATGGAGTGCAGTGGTGCGATCTCTGCTCACTGCAACCTCCTGCTCCCGGGTTAAAGCTATTCTCCTGTCTCAGCTTCCCAAGCAGCTGGGATTACAGGCGGGTGCCACTGTGCCCGGCTAATTTTTGTATTTTTAATAGAGACGGGTTTCACCATGTTGGCCAGGTTGATTTAGAACTCCTGAGCTCAGGCAATCCTCCTGCCTCAGCCTCCCAAAGTGCTGGGATTACAGGCACAAGCCACTGTGCCATGCCGGGCCCCAGGATTATTTAAAAGCACTCGCAGGTGAGTGTGAATCTTCAGTCTGCCTTCCCACTTCTCCCCAACAGCCTAAGGCATCAGGAGCTTTCTGCCTTCTTCACTCCCTAGCATAAAAACCACACTTAAAAAAACATAAAATCACCCAGCGTGGTAGCTCACCCCTGTAATCCCAGCACTTTGGGAGGCTGAGGCGGACGGATCACCTGAGGCTAGGAGTTTGAGACCATCCTGAGCAACATAGCAAAACCCTGTCTGTACAAAAATTACAAAAATTAGCCAGGGCCAGGCACGGTAGCTCACCCCTGTAATCCCAGCACTTTGGGAGGCTGAGGCGGGCGAACCACCTGAAGTGAGGAGTTTGGGAGCAGCCTGGCCAACATGGTGAAACCCCCTCTCTACTAAAAATATAAAAATTAGCCTGGTGTGGTAAAGCGGGCCTGTAATACCAGCTCCTCGGGAGGCTGAGGCAGGAGAATCACTTGCACCTGGGAGGCAGAGGTAGCAGTGAGCCGAGATCGTAACACTGCAAGCTAGCCTGAGCGACAAGGAAAGACTCTGTCTCAAAAAAAAAAAAAAAAAAAAAAGCCGGGCGTGGTGGCGGGCGCCTGTAATCCCAGCTACTCAGAGGCTGCGGCAGGAGAATCCCTTGAACCCAGGAGGCAGAGGTTGCAGTGAGCCGAGATCGCGCCACTGCACTCCAGCCTGGGCGACAGAAAGAGACTATCTTAAAACAAAGAAACGTAACATCGCAGAGGAGGCGAGGTGCATCTATTTTCCCTTATTGTTTAGCCCATACAACTTCTAGTTGATGGGCTGAAATCCCACCAGTATCTCTGAGCCCTTCACATCTTCTATTCTCACCTAATTAGGTTAAGTGGACGGTGGGTCTGGGATTTTGTCCCTACACAGTACATCGGCCGGGCCTCACCGATGTGTTTGGAACCAGAGATTCCCGAGCTGCCATATTTCTTTAGTCCCATACGATCTTTTCTTTCCCCTAAGCCCTCAAAAACACTCTCCCTCCTTGCCTCCAGCCTCTCACGGACTTACCTGAGGTAAAATTGCCTCCTGCGGGTCTTTCCGGGGTTAGATTCCCGCCCGCTGGGCACGTGACCGCTGAGCCTGGATTCTGTGCTTCCATTGGCCAGACCAGGCTCCGCCCCTGGCCCGTCCTTTGGGCTCCGGGCACTTCCGTCCGCGAGTGGGCGCAGCCTAGGGAGCTGAGGCTTGTGAGAGTATCTGAGGCCACAGCCTGGTCAGCGCTGAGGTCCTCTGGAGTGAGTAGAATCCTGGTAGCACTGGGTGGAGTGCGACGGTGGAGAAGTCGGCGGAAGGCCAGAAAGATCTGGGTGTGAAGGGTTGGGAAGACCCGGCAACCCAGTCTGGGCTTCTTTGGCAGTGGAGACTCGCATATTGGCAGCGAGGCCGGGCAAAACGCTGCAAGGTTAGCGGGAGGGCGAGGGCAGAAGCCTTCCAGAGCCAAGAGTGGGAGGATTTAGCATTCACGGAAAGAGGAAGGCAAGAGGGAGGAGGCAAACGTACTTCAGGGGTCTGGCTAGGTGTTGCTCATGTCTTGGTAGCGTAAGAACATTTGAAGGAGGGGCAGGAAGATCCTGAGTTTCAATTGGCCCATGTGGATTTTATACCTTAATTAATAGCCACCTCCTTACATACACACATTTAAGTATCGCTAGACTCGCCTGATGAGGAATAATTATTCTTTTCTCCGTATTTCTTAACCCCTGTTTTTTCTATGAAATGGCTTGGTATTAAACTCCTTCCCAGAAGATTACAAGAAGTAACATGCATTTATTTATTTTACTAGCACATGTGTGTCTTTTGAGTTGATTGTTCAAATATTAATTGTTAAATTTCAGTGGATAAGTTACTTTATTTTCTTACTTCCTTTATTTTGTACAGGTGTTGCAGTTTGCTTCAGTTATATGGATTTAATGTTTGGCAATAACCAGTTTTAAAGATAGTCACTTAACACTGAGGTGCATTAATCATCCTGTGTTCTTGAATGTCTACCTTTTATTAAAATCAATTTTAAATTAAATATCATTGTAAAAGTTACAAAAATTGGCTGGACACAGTGGCTCATGCCTGTAATCCCAGCACTTTGGGATGCCAAGGTGAGCGGGTCACCTTAGGTCAGGAGTTCAAGACCAGCCTAGTCAACATGGTGAAACCCCATCTTTACTTAAAAAAAAAAAAAAAAAAAAAATGAGCCGGATGTGGTGGTGTGTGCCTGTAATCCCAGCTACTTGGGAGGCTGAGGCAGGAGAAGCGCTTGAACCTGGAGAGTGGAGGTTGCAGTGAGCCAAGATTGTGCCACTGTACTCCAGCTTGGGCAACAGAGGGAGACTCCGTCTCAAAAACAAACAACAACAAAAGACAAAAATAACACGTGCTTATCCTCACTATAACCAGGAAAACCATCCAAAGATGTTTACAGAAAAAGTAACTTCCATTCCCATCCCAACTCCCAGGCAAAAAATATTAACAATCTGGGTTGATTCTTTTCACACTCTGTTGTATGTTCATATAAATTTATTCAGATACGCATATGCAAAGTTGATTGGCTAATTATATGTAAAAATTAGTACCCTTTTTTTTTTTTTTGAGACGGAGTCTCACTCTGCTGCCCAGGCTGGACGCAGTGGCATCATCTAGGGTCACTGCAACCTCTGCCTCCCAGGTTCAAGCGATTCTGTTGCCTCAGCCTCTGGAGTAGCTGGGACTACAGGCCCATGCCACCATGCCCTGCTAATTTTTTGTATTTTTTGTATTTTTTTTTTTTTTTTGTGGTAGAGACGGGGTTTCACCATATTAGCCAGGATGGTCTCGATCTCCTGACGTTGTGATCCGCCAGCCTCAGCCTCCCAAAGTGATGGGATTACAGGCATAAGCCACCGCGCACGGCCAAAATGAGTACTTTTTAAAATAGCTGCATAATATTTTATAGTAACTACGTGCCATAATTTATCTAAACATTCCACTGCTGATGGATTAACACAGATTGTTTCCAGATTTTTACCTGACAAATAATGTTGCAATAAGAATTCTTGACATATGCTCTTGAATACTTTCTGTGGCATAGATGCTTGAAATCATCAGCCTGGCCAAAATTTCTGAAAAGCAATATATTTTTTAATTTGCATTTCTCTAACTACTGCTGAGATTAAACATGCTTTAGATGTTTATGAACGCTTTGGATTTCTTCTTCCATGAATTGCCTAATTATTCATGTGCCTGTGTATGTGTGTATTATGTATATGTGTATGTATCTATGTTTGTGTGTGTATGAGAGCAAGTGATTTTTCTATTGGGCAGGTTGTCTTTTTGAAAATCTAGTGTAAAGGTGTATTAATTAAAATCAGGCCTGTATAAATAACAGAAAATTCCAAAATAATATTAAATATATTTCTCTATCATGTAAATGAAGTCAAGAGGTACAAAGGTTAAGAACTGATATGGTAACTCTGCCTCACTAAGTCCTCTGGGACTTACCTTCCTACCAGCTCATTTTTCTGATATTTCTATGTAGTGGTCCTTATTTTCATGGTCTCCAGTGGCAGTATCTGTTTCAGGAAGCAGGACGGAGGAAGGACTGAAAAGGAGCAAAGGCCAAAGGCACAATGTCTCTTTATATATATATACTTTATATATATGTAATTTAAATTGTAAAATATAATGTTCACATAGAAATATAATGTTTACGTAGAAACTATACCACAATGTATAGTTATAAAAATTATTTTAAGGGAACATCAATGGAGTCTCCCCCTCAAGTGAAGTAACAGCATTGGAATTTCAGAAGCCCGCTTTTCCTTTGTAATCACAACTCTCCCTAGAGGAAGTCTCCTTCTAGACCTAGAGATTACTATAATTCTGACTTTGTGGTAATCATTGCCTTGCTTTTCTTTAAAGTGTTTCACCCAAGTATGCCTTTCTAGATGACATAGTTTGCCTATTTTTGAATCTTGGTGTTTGTGTTACTTTGGTTCTTGCTTCTTCTATTCAATGGATGTTGTATAGTATATGATGATTCAGTTTCATCAGTTTCATTCTATGTATTATATATGATGATTTCAATTATATATGATAATTAAATAGGATACAATAGTATCCTATTGTATTAACATACTTCAGTTTATTCATTCAACTGTTGATGGACCTTTGAGTTATTATAATTTTTGTCTATTGCAAAGAATGCTGCTACAATATCCTTGTATATGTATTCTAGTACACATATATGCTTCTCTAGAATATAGATTTAGGAAAAATTTCTGGATTATTGAGTATACATATCTTCACATTTATTGACTAACACCAAACTGTTTTCCAAAGTGATTACACCAATTCACACATCCATCAGTAATGTCTGACACTCTCTACTGCTCTATGTCTCAACAACCCTTAGCAATTTCATACTTGAACATTTTGAGCTCTAGCAGATGTCTAGTTGTCTATTAAGAAAGTTTTCTGTAAGCTGCCACTTGACTCTTCTGCTTACATCTCATTTGCCAGGCCCCAGTCACATGGTCACATTTAGCTGCAGTAAAGGCTGGAAGATGCAGTGTTCATTCTGGACAGTTATTTGCATAGTTATAATTTGGAGATTTTATTAATATGAGCAAAAAGCAGATATTGGGAAATACACAGCAATCTCTGTCGCATTCAGAATACTAACTTAAAAATAGCTGCCAGGCTGGGCACTGTGGCTCACGCCTGTAATCTCAACACTTTGGGAAGCCAAAGTGGGATGATCGCCTGAGGTCAGGAGTTCAAGACCAGCCTGGCCAACAGGGCGAAACCCTGTCTCTACTAAAAATGCAAAAATTAGCCGGATGTGGTGGTGGGCACCTGTAATCCCAGCTACTCGGGAGGCCAAGGCAGGAGAATAGCTTGAACCTGGGAGGCAGAGGTTACAGTAAGCCGAGATCACGCCATTGCACTCCAGCCTGGGTGACAGAGTGAGACTCCATCTCGAAAAAAAAAAAAATTAGCCAGGTGTGGTGGCACGCACCTGTAACCCCAGCTACTTAGGAGGCTGAGGCAAGAGAACTGCTTGAATTTGGGAGGTGGAGGTTTCAGTGAGCAAGATCACGCCACTGCACTCCAGCCTGAGCGACAGAGTAAGACTCTGTCTCAAACAAAGAAAAGAAGAGAACATCTAAATTTTATTTAGTACTTATTATATGCCAAGCACTGTTCTAAACACTTTGCAACAACTCATAAACTAGATAAGTTTACAAATATTATAAACTCCAGTTTACAGAAGAGAAAACTGGGACATTGACCACTTAAGTCTCTTACCCAAGATGAGCTTAGAAGTATAAGACAGAGTTGCAGGCAGTCTGGCTGCAGAGCCCAAACTCTGAATGAGAGCATACAGTCTCTAAAAGGAATATTTGCTTTTGAGTCATCCATGTTTTGTAAGAGTTTTTCCCCTGCTTATCTTGGTGAATTTCTAAAGAAGTTTTCTTTCTATATTTACAGAGAATTTTATCACATCCAAATCATGTTTTTTTCTTCATAGATAATTTTTCTGCATCATTTCTAAAATTTTACATATGATGAGAATCTTAGAACAATTGCTTTTCCCTATAAATTTTAATTCATTATTTGCACCATTGTTATTTTGAACCTAAATGGAAATACAACAAGTTTAGACACACACTTGAATATAAACTAAGCTGAGGATGAGAAGGAAGAAAAAAATCCCTCTGCTGTCCAGACCAATTCCACACATTTACAGAAATTTCTTGTAATAATATCAAACTTCATTATTGTACTCACATGCTGTGCTGTTAAGGCTATAGTAATAACATTTAATGTTTATTGTGATCATACTTTGCGCCAGGCACAATACTAGGCACTGATGATGCGAAAAATAAGGAAAACAAATCTTTGCCTCCAAGAAGCTCATAAATCCTTGTCTGAGTTGATCTTATTTTTCTTCTCTTTAGGTGATTCTAAACACTGCTGCCAGGATGATATTTCTAAAACAGTTAACTGAGAATACCACTTCCCTGCTTAAATTCGTTCAACTGTCACCTACAGTACAAAATCTGAAATCCTTAGTATGGAACAACTCGCAGTCAACCCCATTTATTGTGGAATCCTGAACCACTGGCCATTCTCTGAATATCTCTCATATTGTGTCTGTAATTCCAACACTTTGGGAGGCTGGAGCAGGTGGATCACCTGAGGTCAGGAGTTTGAGATCAGCCTGGCCAACATGGTGAAACCCCTTCTCTAGTAAAAATACAAAAACTCTCAGGAGTGTCTCAAGAACAAAGACACTCCTAAGTCTTTGTTCCTGCTAATTTATTTTGTACTCTGATCACATGTTGAAATCCTACTTATTCTATAAATTTTAGTTTAATATATTTCCTCCTCCCACTGGCACTCTTAGTGAGAATTAGTGGTTACCTTTTGTTATTCCTACAATTTTTGTTAGTATCCTTTTCATGTTTTGCATTATAATTGTTTTGTTCATGTCTGCCTTCCCCACCAGACTTCAGTCTTCTTGGTATCATGGCCATGGATCATGTCTTAATTATCTTATGTAACTAGCACAATGCCTTATCCAGAGTAAATACTGTGATGAATATTTAATTGAATTCACTTCTTAACATCTGGCACTAGGTCATTTTGAAATAATGACTATCAATTTTCTTGTACTTCCTACTAAATGCAGGCTTTCAGTGTTTTTGCAGGAGCAATCGTGTATGAAATACTACACACACACACATATACATGCCTGTGCAAAAGTAAACATGGCATGAATATAGCAGATAATCAGCATGAGACAGAATTACAGATTAGCTCAAACCAGATCATGCAGAAAATCTGGATATGGAATAAAAAGTATTGCATAAATATGTTGCATAAGTAATTTATTGTCTTTTGGCTGCTAATTTATAGGTGTAACCTCACATACTATCTTTTGATCACCATTAAGGGACTGTTTTGCATCAATAGACTGAGAGCAAACATTTTAATACAACATATTCATTCTAATTAAGCTGGATAATTACTGCTGAAAAAGAGCTATGGTAGCAACAGCATGTAAAGAAATTTTTGCAAGTATGGAAGGGAAACCTAACATTTCATATTTATGTAGATTACCTCTTTTCAAATACAAGAAGACAAATATTATTCTAGCCTATTTTGGCAGTATTTGTCTCTGTAAACACTGTTGCTTTTCTCTGTCCCATATGTTCAACCCCTCAACATTTTTCTGATTATGAACAATTTCACATATCATATGTTTATTGGATCTTTTACACACATTGAAAAATTCAGGTAAGCCAAGATTCTTGCCATAAACTTTATCCATGCTTAGACTTCACTTTGTAACCCAGAAGAAAAAGTGGTAATTGGGTGACCATTTCCATGGGAAAAGTAGAAGTACTAATCCCATACTTTCACATTTCCCTAGGTAATATTTACCCTAAAACCTTGCACATTATATGGTCCAGTGAAGTTAAGCAGTTTGCCCAGAATTACATAGGCAGATCTAGAACTCAGGTCTTCTGACTTCTACCCTGTGAGGTATAACTGTTTACTTATTGATTTATCCATCAGTTATTTTTAAGCGTATATTATGAGCAAGTAAATATGCTAGTTGGAGAGAGCAAACTGATTCTACTCTTTAAATGTAATAGGGAAAAGAAACCATTTACACAAATATTATTCCTTGAGAAAATTAATGTCATAAGAGTATGGAAGTTTAAAAAAGGAAATAGGGCTTTATTGTCAACAAATAAGTTATAGAGATGCAAAAAAATTGATTAGATAATTTATTTAGATATTTCACCAGATTAACCACACCAATGGGAAGTCTAGCTGTTTAGACCACAAAAGTCACAATATAGCAGACTGTGTACTTAATGGAAGATGTAACTTGCAAAACAAATAACAGCCAAAGGTCTAAACTTGCAAATTCGAACTTTAATAAGTTATAATAGATGTCTCAAATATCCAGGGTAACAAACATCATCCTTATAAAATGTGGAAAAACTATTATTTCTTTCTCTCACCAAAATAAAGCTTAGTTGTTTGAGATATCTTTGATTGCTTTTATGTCTTATGGTGGATCATGAGGTCAGGAGATTGAGGCCATCTTGGCCAATATGGTGAAACCCCAGCTCTACTGAAATACAAAAAAAAAAGAAAAAAATTAGTCAGGGGTGGTGGTGCACGCCTATAGTCCCAGCTACTCAGGAGGCTGAGGCAGGGGAATCGCTTGAATCTGGGAGGCAGAGATTGCAATGGCCGAGATCTCACCACTGCACTCCAGCCTGGTGACAGAGTGAGACTCCATCTCAAAAACAACAAACAAACAAAATGAAGAGATGGGGCATTGGGCTAAACTTGGGGAGTAGAATGTTACATTAATAATAATTTCATAGGCAAGAAAAATCATTTTATGAAAAGCTACAAGTAGACCTTTCCCATAAATAAAAATATTTTGTGAACAGCAATTCTCATTTAATTTAGACTTAATCATGTATCTCAGAATATAAGCTAATTTAACAAATGATTTTTCAGTACCTACTATGTGTGCTCAGTATGTACAACTTCAGGAGAAAGATAACTTGTGTTGTCTCTTACAGGAAAGAAGAATAGCTAGAAACAGTAATGTTAATGACCATCTACTGACCATCTACTTATCATTTAATAGACTATTGACTATCTTCTTTAAGTACCCTTCTTCTTTGGTTTCTGGCTTCCTGGATTATTTCACTTGTTCTCTGCCTGGGCTCTTTGTCATTTTGGAAGAAAATAGCAAAACCACAAAATCAGGCTCATTAGTTACACTACAAATATATGCTGTGCAACTTCAGCTAGACTTTCAATGCCAGTTGTCAATCATTATTTCCATTCATTTGGTATAGAGAGAGTGTGTTGATGTATGCCAGCAATATTCTAGGTGTGAGGAATAGAGTCTCAAACAAGACATTATCTATATATTTATTTATTTATATAAAGACAAGAGTCTCGCTCTGTCGCACAGGCTGAATTGCAGCGGTGTGATCTTGGCTCACTGCAACCTGTCTCCCAGGTTCAAGAGATTCTCCTGCCTCAGCCTCCTGACTAGCTGGGATTACAGGCATGTGCCACCACACCCAGCTAATTTTTGTATTTTTAGTAGAGATGGGTGTCACTATATCGGCCAGGCTGGTCTCAAACTCCTGACCTGGTGATCCGCCTGCCTCAGCCTCCCGAAGGGCTGGGATTACAGGCACGTGCCAACATGCCTGGCTAATTTTGTATTTTTACTAGAGAAGGGGTTTCACCATGTTGGCCAGGCTGATCTCAAACTCCTGACCTCAGGTGATCCACCTGCTCCAGCCTCCCAAAGTGTTGGAATTACAGGCATGAGCCACTGCATCCAGCCCTATCTGTTTATTTTTAAATGGCCCTTTATCATATTCTAACAACATCTAGACCAGTGGTTCTCATTTGGAGGTGACTTTGTCCCTCACGGGGACATTTGGGCATGTCTGAAGAAGTTTTTGTTGGTCAAAACTGGGGGAAAGCCAGTCTGGCTATGTGGCCCCCACCTGCTCCTGCTACTCAGGTGTGGCCTTCACCTGCCAGGCCATTCCCCACTAGCTTGGGGCGAGCAGAGCTGCATCCAGTGGAACTAAAGCCAGTCCAGGATTATCGAAAACTGAGTAGCAACCTTGGGGGCCCTGGGTCATCATGTACTCCCCCAACTGGAAGATATTTCTGTGGCCTCAATTCCCATCTCAAGACCCCACCTTCCACCTGTGGTGGTGGAGTGTTCTACACCCAGCGTGTTGACCTTCACCAGCCCGCCCCCACACCAGATGTCCTGCGATGGATGCCTAAGCTTTTGGAGCAACAAGGCTCACACCTGTAATCCCAGCACTTTGGGAGGCTGAGGTGGGCAGATCACGAGGTCAGGAGTTTAAGACCAGCCTGGCCAACATGATAAAACCCCATCTGTACTAAAAACACAAAAATTAGCTGGACTTGGTGGTGGGTGCCTGTAATCCCAGCTACTTGGGGAGACGGAGGCAGGAGAATCACTTGAACCTGGGAGGCGAAGGTTGCAGTGAGCCAAGACTGCGCCATTGCACTCCATCCTGAGCGACTGGGCAAGACTCCATCTCAAAAAACAAACAAACAAAAAACAAAACAAAAAACAAGGGGAAAGCGTCCTGGTGTCTAATAGGTTAGGTCAAGGATGTTGCTAAATGTTCCGCAATGAACAGGACAGACTCCATGCTCCCCAAAAGAATGATCTGTTAAATGAAATTTAAGAAATCTTGATCTAGACATCTATTCCCACATTCTCCATACTCTTCTAGTCATATATATGAAACCTATCTCATTTCCTGCAGGTGACCTCACATTCTGCTTGAGTGGGAAGTTGTGTTTTTTCCACTTTTCTCTTTGTATCTCAAAATGTCCTGTTAGCCTCATTTGGCATTTTCTTATTCTCTTCTTTCTGTGAATAAGTATTTCTCTTTCTTTCTAATATATTATCTTTTAATCTTTATGTCTTATCTTATCCTCCAAATTATTTATACCTACAAAAATGCATTCTGTATCACAGTATACAAACAGATAAGAAAAGCAGAGTACTGTTTCCCTTGAATTCAGTATCTCATCCCCACTCACCTCCTCCAGAATTTAGTTTGTAGGTGTTTTCCTCTCATGTACATCTTCATTCTGTCTCCTATAATGGCTTTTCTGTATCTAAAAAGTGCTTCATTGTATTCTATCCTAAAATATTTTCTAACACTCTTATTTTGAACCTTCTACTCTGAAAATTTTTTGTATTCCTATGACTCCACTACCTCTTTCCTAGACTACTGTAATTTTCTCATAGCTGTTCTCCCAGCCTCTAATCTAGTCTACATAGTGCTGTCAAATAAGATTATACTCACTACTCTAATTAAAGTCCTTCGGTAGTTAACCAATAATAACTTTGATATGTCAAGCATCTCCTGTTTTCAAGGTACTAAGCTTGGTACGTAAGTATTAGTCTCTCTATTAGATAAAAGAGCAAACTGAGGTTTAAAGAGGTCAAGTGACTTGCTCAAAACTACATAGCTAGGAAGTGAGGGGCCAAGACAAGTCTAATGCCAAAGTTTGCACATTTCACACAACTCTTCATTTCCTAAGGAATGAATTCTAAACTCCTTAGCGTGGCCTTCAGGACTCTTTGTGATCTGGTTCCATGCTTTTTCCAGCTACTGCTGACCTTCATCCACCCCACACTACTGTTAAATTACTGTTGTTTTCCCCATACTATCTTTGCTTTCATTTCTTCTGTTTGCTCCCTCTCATACTGTACTGTCTTAGTCCATTTTCTGTTGCTTACAACCAAATACCTGAAAATTGTTATTTATAAGAAAAGGAGTTTGTTTTTTACCGTTATGAAGGCTGAGAAGTCCAAGGTCAAGGGGTTGCATTTGGTGAGAGTCTTTTTGCTGGTGGGAACTCTGCAAAGCCCCCGAGTGGTACAGGGTATCACATGGCCAGGGGGGATAAGCATGGTAGATCAGGTCTCTCTTCTTCTTAAAAAGCCAGCAATGCCACTCCCATAATAACCCATTAATTCATTAATTCATGAATGGGTTAATCCATTCATGAAGGCAGAGCCCTCATGACCCAATCACCTCTTAAAGGCCCCTTCTCTCAATACTGCTACATTGGGGATTAAATTTCAACATCAGTTTTGGATTGAACAAATATTCAAATATTCAAACCATAGCATATGCCCTCTGTCTACATGATCTTTCTCACACATCCCCATAGGTCCAAGTACTTATTCATTTGTCAAAGCCCAATTCAAGCTTCCCAGCTAAATTTCCTGATCTTCTCTGATCTGCTCTTTTCTTTTTTACTGGTAGAGCTTTTCTTACTTTCAAATTTTGTTATCATTAATTGTATGTATGCTCTTTGTCCTTCTTCTACTCAGACTCCTTTAGAGCAAGGAATTTGTTATGTGATAGTAACCTTTTCGTGTAGCATTTTACAAACACTCTTTTTTTTTTTTTTTTTTTTTTAGACAGAGTCTTGCTCTGTTGTCAGGCTGGAGTGCAGTGGCATGATCTCGGCCCACTGCAACCTCCACCTCCCAGGTTCAAGCAATTCTTCTGCCTCAGCCTCCCCAGTGGCTGAGGCTCCAGACATGTGCCACCACATTCAGCGAATTTTTGTATTTTTGGTAGAGACAGGGTTTCACCAAGTTGGCCAGGATGGTCTTGATCTCTTGACCTTGTGATCTGCCTGCCTCAGCCTTCCAAAGTGCTGGGTTTATAGGCATGAGACACCACACCCAGCCAAGCACTGTTTCATGTATGTTAAAAACCTGGCAAAGAGTAGGAGCTCAGTAAATGTTTGCTTGGTTCTCATCTTCATAGCAACTCTCCAAGGTATTATTATACTTTACTATTAGTAAGAAAACTAAAGCTCCAAGATGTTAGGTGACCTGCCCAAGGGCATAAATGTTCCAGGGTGACCCAAGCTCCAAATGGAAAATTCTGTCTCAGTTGAAAGTTATTTCTACTAGCCTACCTATGGCATCAGAGTTTTGTTTTCCCATATATATCCTATCTCAATACCTTGGTCTCAGTAGTTATTGAATAAGAGGTAAATGAATGAGTAAATGTCTGTTAAGATTCTTTCATGAGAATCATGAGAGATTTGTTGGTCGCTGAAAATAAGAGTATTTGAGGATATGACTCATTCTCACACATAGTATTTATTGTTCACTTACGCAGAAGGAAAACTACGCTCCCATTCTGATAAAATGTCTTAAGCAACATTATGGTGAGGTCTGTATTCTCCACGTAAGAACACCAGTGTTACACACCTTTAACAAACAAGGTTTTATATTTCACTTAAAATCGGAAGCTAGTAAGAAAATTGAGGAAATAATTTTTCATCTTTTAGTTTTCATTTTTACATAGCCAAATTTATTATTCTCTTTCTTATAGTTTCTGCCTTTAGGGCCATATTTGGAAAAACCAACTCCATCCCAAAGATTGCATAAATTTTCAAATATATTTTCTTCTGTTTTTATCATGTCATCTTTTACATTTAGAACCTCTAGGATGATATATGTATATATGGGTGTATAAGGCATAAAATGTGTTCTCAATTTAATATTTTTCTTACAAAGTTTAATGAATTACCTCAACACTGTTTTTTGACTTTTCCCTTTTATTTTAAATTACATCTTTATCATTTACTCCCATGTGCTAAATTCTAGATATTTAATTTGTTCTGTTGATGGTTTACTCCTGAGCTAATACCACTGTTTTGATTATTAAAATTTTAAGTTTTGGGGTGTATAATCCTTTTTATTTTTTTAATTTTAATTTTAACTTTTAGTTCTGGGGTACATGTGTAGGATGTGCAGGTTTGTTACATAGGTAAATGTGTGCCATGGTGGTTTGCTGCACCGGTCAACTCATCACCTAGGTATTAAACCCAGCATCCATTAGCTGTTTATCCTAATACTCTCCCTCCCCCATCTCACCCCCACTGGTAAAATTTTAATCTCTGGTGTGGCAATTTCATTCATTACTCTTCTTTTAAAATAATTCCTGGCTACTGTGAAAGATTTATTCTTAAAAATAAACATAAGAAATATGTTTGTCAAGATTTTACATTTTTTAAAACTGGGATTCTGATTGAGATGTAATAAAATTTATAAATTAATTTGGAAAATTGACATTTTAATATATAGAGTTTTCAAAATCAGAAAACCTGATACAGTTCTCATTTACTCATGTTTTTGTCTTATTTCTCTCAGCAGTTTTACAGTTTCTGTGTATGTGTGTGTATGTATTCACACTATGGCAGAGCATAATGCACATATGCCAAAATTGGACCCGGTTCCAAACCCAGCTTTACCATTTACTAGCTGTGTAACTTAGTTTCTTTACCGTTGTGGCTTCATTTTTTCCTCCTGCAATATGAGAGGTGAATAGAATTTTTAAAATACTTAAAATCATCTCTGACATGTAGTATCATACCAGTACTATATTATACAATATGCATTTTATGTTGCATATGAAATTTGTATTCTGTTACTACAAATAAGATATTTGTTTTCCTGTTTTTTTCTTTTTCTTTTCTCTTCTTTAAGAGACAGGGTCTCACTTTGTTGCCCAGGATGGAGTGCAGTGGCATGATCATAGTTCACTGTAGCCTTGAACTACTGGGCTCAAGTGATCAAGTCATCCTCCTGCCTCACCCTCCTGAGTAGCTGAGACCACAGGTGCACAACACCGTGCCCAGTTAATTTTCGTATTTATTGTAGAGATGGGATCTCCCTATGTTGCCCAGGCTGGTCTCGAACTCTTGGGCACAAGCAATGTTCCTTCCTAAGCCTCCCAAAGTGCTGGGATTACAGGTGAGCCACTGCACCCAGCCTCTTTCCGATTCTTTTTCTTAATTATTTTTATTTTTGAGATGGGGTATTGCTCTGTTGCCCAGGCTGGAGTGCAGTGGCGTGATCTCAGCTCACCACAACCTCTGCCTCCTGGGTTCAAAAGATTCTTCTGCCTCAGCCTCCCGAGTAGCTGGGACTACAGGTGCATGCCACCATGCCCAGCTAATTTTTGTATTTTTAGTAGAGTGTATTTTAGGTTTCATTATGTTGACCAGGCTGGTCTTGAACTCATGATCTTGTGATCCGCCCACCTCAGCCTCCCAAAGTGCTGGGATTACAGGTGTGAGCCACTGCGCAGGGCCTTTTGATTCTTATTGGTTGTCATTGTATTAATTTTGGTTATGGAGTACAATCTCAATAAACACTAAACTTTGAAATTTCAGTCTGAAGAGGCTTCCCATTTTCTGTGAATTACTATCACATCCTATAGATTATTTTTAAAGAAGTTTGTATCATTTATAGCCAAATGATAAAACAAAATGAATGCTTGATGTTGTCGAAAGTTTAAGGAAGATAAATAACACCAGCAAATAGTCCGTTAAAAGTACCAAAATGGCCAGGCGCAGTGACTCACACCTGTAATTCCAGCACTTTAGGAGGCTGAGGTGGGCAGATCACCTGAGGTCAGGAGTTCAAGACCAGCCTGGCCAACATAGTGAAACCTTGTCTCTATTAAAAATACAAAAATTAGCTGGGAGTGGTGGCAGGTGCGTGTAATCCCCAACTTCTCAAGAGGCTGAGGCAGGAGAATTGCTTGTACCCAGGAGTCAGAGGTTGCAGTGTGCTGGGATTATGCCACTGCACTCCAGCCTGGGCAACAGAGGGAGACTCCTTCTCAAAAAAAAATAAATAAACCTACAAAAACAAACAATCCTCTTGCAAAACTGATGAAAGAGAAATCAGGTGAAAACTAAACAGAAAATTGGAATTAAGTAGAAGAAAATAAATATCTAAGTAGAAGTTTGAAAATTATAAGAATGCTCGTAGTTTAACCTGTCAATATAGTGAACATTTTGACAAAATACAATATTATCTTAAAATATAAATTATGAAAATTGATACAAGAGGCAGAAATTTTCTTGTATCATCAATTCTATGAGAACTTTTAGAGGTAGGGTTAATTATAGAACATTGGAGAGAGATGAGAAACTGTAACTTGTTCTATAAGGGTAACATAACTATAAAACCAAATTAGTGAGAAGTAGAAGAAAGAGAAAAAAAACTATATACCAATCTTGTTTTATTTTCTTTCTTTCTTTTTTTTTTTTTTTTTGAGACAGAGTCTCAGTCAGTTGCCCAGGTTGGACTCACTGCAGCCTTGACTTCCTGGACTCAAGCAATCCTCCTGCGTCAGCCTCCTGAACAGCTGGAACTACAGGTTCGTGATCATCATTCTCAGCAAAATTTTTGTAGAAATGGGGTTTTGCCGTGTTGCCCAGACTGGTCTTGAACTCTTGAGCTCAAGCAATCCACTTGCCTCGACCTCCCAAAGTGTAGGGATTATAGGAGTGAGTTATTGCACCTGGTCACCAATCTTAATAATGAAAATAAATGCAAAGATCCTAAATAAAACATTAGCAAACTGAATACAATAGTATTTTAAAAGTTGAATTCATCACTTCCAAATAGTTTTTATTCTAGGAATGCAAAGATAGTTCAGTATAATAAGACATGTGCCTCTTATGGTTGGTTTATAGCTAATATAACTAAATCTTTAAGAATTCTATATTATTTTTCCTTCTGTTGTTAGCCTACTTTGCTGCTTCAATCACCTCTGCCTAGAATGTCTTCTTAGTTTTCTTGTCCACCCAGCTATAAAAAGAAAATAAACCTTGGGGCCCCCAAATCACTAAGCTGAAAGGAAAAGTTAACGTGGGAACTTCTTGGGGCAAACCTGCCTCCCCTTTTTATTCAAAGTCACCCCTGTGCTCACTGAGATAAATGCATATCTGATTGCCTCCTTTGGAAAGGCTAATCAGAAACTCAAAAGAATGCCACCGTTTGGTCTTTCATCTATCTATGACCTGTAAGCCTACTCCCCCGCTTCAAGTTGTTCTGCTTTGCTTGGAGTTGTCCCACCTTTCCCATCTGAACCTCTGTTCATTGTGCATATGTTGATTGATATCTCATGTCTCCCTAAAATGTGTAAAACCATCCTGAGAATACTTTGTAGAAAAAAAATGTGTAAAACCAAGCCGTGCTCTGGCCACCTTGGGCACATGTCGTCAGGGCCTCCTGAGGCTGTGTCATGAGCAGGCATCCTCAACCTTAGCAAAATAAACTTTCTAAATTAACTGAAACCTGTCTCAAATTTTGGAGGTTCACAACTCCAACTTAGAAAGAGGTTCTACTCTGGGTAAAATGCTGTCAAACAGCATCACGTGCTACAGAGAAATCTTTCATGAAAGAGAGTCAAGGGATATGACAAACTTCATTGCCACAGCCACCCCAGTCTTTAGCAACCACTGCTATCGGAAAAGTGTCCGGATCCAGACCCCAAGAGAGGGTTCATGCAAAAAAGAATTTGAGGGGGAATCCATAAAGTGAAAGCAAGTTTACTAAGAAAGCAAATAAAGAATGGCTACTCCATAGGCAGAGCAGCCCCAAAGGCTCGCCACTTTTATGCTCATTTCCTGATTATGCTAAACAAGGGGTGGATTATTCGTAAGTTTTCCATGAAAAGCGTGGGCAATACCCAGAACTGAGGGTTCCTCCCCCTTTTTAGATCATATGGAGTAACTTCCTGACTGTTGCCATGGCATTTGTAAACTGTCAAAGCACTGGTGGGAGTGTCTTTTAGCATGCCAATGGATTATAATTAGCTTATAATGAGCAGTGAGGACGACCAAAGGTTACTTTCATCACTATTTTGGTTTTGGTGGGTCTTGTCCAACTTCTTTACTGCATGCTGTTTTATCAGCGAGGTCTTCGTGGTCTGCATCTTGTGCTGATCTCCTATATCATCCTGTGACTTAGAATGCCTAACATCCTGGGAATGCAGTCCAGTAGGTCTCAACCTCATTTTACCCAGCCCCTATTCAAGATGGGGTCGCTCTGGTTCAAATGCCTCTGACACCACCACCTTGATCAATCAGCAGCTGTCAAAGCAAGACCTTTCATTAGCAAAAAGATTATGCCTTGCAAAAGGCTCAGATGATTATTAGCATTTTTAATTAAGGTATGTACATTGTTTTTTAAACATAATGCTATTGTACACTTCATATACTACAGTGTAAATATAACTTTTATATGCACTGAGAAACCAAAAAATTTGTGCGGCTCACTCTATTGTGATATTCACTTTATTGTAGTGGTCTGAAACTGAACCCACGCTATCTCAAGATATGCCTGTATGTATCAGTCATAAAGTCATCTGCATAGTCAAGATGATTAATAACTCCCTCACCATCAAATGTTTCTCCTGCCTCTTGACAATTCATTCATTCTTCCACTGCCCACCCCCCATTCCTCAGGCAATCATCAACTTGTTTTATCATATATATTAATCTGTATGTTCTAAAAATATATAAATACACTTATAAAGTAGAACCCTTTTTTGCTTGGCTTCTTTTACTCAGCATAGTGATTTTCTGATTCATCCATGTTGTTAAATATACATATTATTTATTTATTTTTGAGACAGGGTCTCACTCTGTCACGCAGGCTAAAGTGCAATGGCATGATTACAGGCTCATTGCAGCCTTAACCCCCCCAGGCTCAAGCTATCCTCCCACCTCAGCCTCCTGGGTAGCTGGGACCACAGGCACATGCCACCATACCTGGCTAATTTTTTTTTTGTAGAGACAGGGTCTCTCTATATGGCCCAGACTAGTTTTGAACTCCTGGGCTGAAGCAGTCCTCCTGCCTCAGCCTCTCAAAGTGCTGAGATTAGGCCAGGCGCAGTGATTTACACCTGTAATCCAAGCACTTTGGGAGGCTGAGGCAAGTGGATTGCTTGAGTCTAGGAGTTCAAGACCAGCCTGGGCAACAAGGTAAAACCCTGTCTCTATAAAAAGTACAAAAATTAGCTGGGGGCACACCTATGGTACCAGCTGTTCAGGAGGCTGAGACAGGAGGATCACCTGAGCCTGAGGAAGTTGAGGATACAGTGAGCTGTGATTGTGTCACTGCACTCTAGCCTGTGGACAGAGAGAGAGACCCTGTCTCAAAAAAAAAAAAAAAAAAAAAAAAAAGTGCTGAGATTACAGGTGTGAACCACCTCATGTGACCTCTAACAATAAATTTTTAAAATTGCTGAATAGTATTCCATTATGAAGATATATCATTATTTCTTTTCACTTGTTGATGGACATTTATTTCCAGTTTCTGAGTATTCCAAATAAAGTTACTATAAACATTTGGGTATAAGTCTTTGGGTGGATGTGTTTTCATTTGTCTTGGGTAAATATTTAAGAGTTGAATGTCTGGGTCTTATGGTTTGTGTATACGTAATTTTTTTTAAAAAAGAAACTACCTAATTGTTTTCTAAAGTGGTTATATTATTTATATTCCTAAGAATTCCTGTTGTCCCACATCCTCACCAACACTTGATATGGTCAGTCTTTTTAATTCTAGCTAGTCTAATGGATGTGCAATGATATCTCATTGTGGTTTTAAGTTGCATTTCCTTCCCAACTACGGATGTGATTATATTTTTCATGTGCTTATTGGAAATTCATATCTCTTCTTTTGTAAAATCCTGTTTGAACCTTTGCCTACTTAAAAAAAAATCAGATTGTTCGTCACCTTATTATTGAGTTGTACAAGTTCTTAATCATATTCTGGAAGCAAATCTTTTGTCTGATATATACATTGTAAATATTTTGCCAAGTCTGTGGCTTCCCTTTTCTTTTTTTTTGAGATGGAGTCTTACTCTGTCACCCAGGCTGGAGTGCAATGGCACGACCCCAGCTCACTGAAGCCTTTGCCACCCACACTCAAGTAATCCTCCCATCTCAACTTCTCCAGTAGCTGGAACTACAGGTATCCACCACCATGCCCAGCTAATCGTTTGTATTTTTGGTACAGATGGGGTTTCACCATGTTGCCCAGGCTGGTCTTGAGCTCCTGAGCTCAAGTGATATACCCACCTCGGCCTCCCAAAGTACTGAGATTACAGGTGTGAGCCACCATGCCCAGCCACTTTTGCATTTTTATAACTGTCTTTGAGAAACAAAATTTGAAAATTTGTATTAAGTTTGCATTTTTTTAATGTTTTTATTTGTGTGTATGTTTGTGTGTGTGTGTTTGCATGTATGTGTGTGTGTTCTAAGATGTCCTTGCCTACCCTAAGGCTGAAAATATTTTATCCTCTATTTGATTATAGACCTTCTATTGCTCTCAGTTTTATGTTTAGGTCCTTGATCTGTTTTGCGTTAAGATTTGTTCTGTAAGAGTCAATTTTCATCTTTCCCCCTCTAGATATTAAGTTGATTGATCCAGCACTATTTGTTGAAAAGAGTTACTTTTACTCATTGAACTGCCTTGGCACCTTTATTGAGAATCAGTTTATCACACATGTGAAGGTCTATTTTGGTGCTCTCTATTCTGTTCCATTGATCTATATGTTTATCATTTGCCAATGAAATATTGTTTAGGTTAGTAAAGCTTTATAATAAGTCTTGAGATCAGGTAGACTAATTCCTTCAACTTTGTTTTTCTTTTTTAAAACTAGTTCAGCTATTTTAGATTCTTCACACTTCCATATAAATATTAATATAAACATGTTAATTTCTACCAAAAGAAAAAGGGCAGTAGAATCTTAATTGAGATTGTATCAAATCTGTAGATCAATTTGGGAAGACTTTCCATTTAAACAATTTTGAATCTTCTGATCCACAAATGTTCTGATAATACTCTTTAGCTTAAAATCTATTTTGTCTGATATTAAAATAGCCATTCCAGCTTTCTGATGCTTACTGTGTGTATGGTATATCTTTTCTTGTCCATTTATTTTCAGCCTGTGTTATTATACTTAAGATGCATCTCTTATAAGTAGTATATAGTAGATTTTGCTTTGTTTTCTTTTTAATTTGCTTTGCCAATCTCTACCTTTAATGAAAAAGATTGGGACATTAATATTAGTGTAACTATTGATATGATTGAATTTAGGGCTACTATTTTATTATTTCCTGTTTTTCCCCTTTGTTTTTTGTTGCTTTATTCCCACTTTCCTGCCTTCTTTGAATTATTTGAATATTTGTAATTGTTAATTGGCTTTTAGTTTATCTTTTTGTAATATTTTTTAGTTTTTAATGGATGCTTTAGGGATTCTAACATATACAACTAACATTTATTGTTAATGTAATATCTTTTTTTTTTTTTTTTTTGAGGCAGAGTCTCTCTCTGTTGCCCAGGCTGGAGTGCAGTGGCACAATCTTGGCTCACTACAGCCTCCACTTCCCAGGTTTAAGCAATTCTCCTGCCCCAGCCTCTGGAGTATGTATTCCACATTGGTCATGATGTAAGTGGAAGCTCAGTACTTTTGCAATGAGGTACGCAGTTTTCCTAACTTAGGTCATCGAGACTGGGCTTTGAAATGAAAGGTGTGTCATGGTGGACCAGCTGCAGCAGAGATAACAAAAGAGGGGATGATGCACATTGGGATAGTTGAAGTCATAAAACCACAAAATTAAAAAACCCTTTGGCTAGGTGTGGTGGCTCACGCCTGTAATCCCAGCAGTTTGGGAGACCAAGGTGGGTGGATCATGAGGCCAAGAATTTGAGACCAGCCTGGTCAATATGGTGAAATCCTATCTCTACTAAAAATACAAAAATTAGCTGGGTGTAGTAGCACATGCCTGAAGTCTCAGCTATTGGGGAGGCTGAGCCAGAAGAATCGCTTGAACCCAGGAGGCAGAGGTTGCAGTAAGCTGAGATCATGCCACTACTCTTCAGCCTGGGTGAAAGAGTGAGATTCTGTCTCAAAAACAAAACAAAACAAAAAAACCCCCTTCTACTTTGTAAATTCTTAGATAGTGTCCTTCAGTTTGGGGCTTTTGAAGGTATTAGATGTTTATGCCCTGATGAAGACATCTATTTGTCTCAAGCCATGAATATAGGTTTACAGAATTCTAGAAATTCATGCAGAATGGGAAAATCAGTCACTCTGGCCAGTATTGTGATCCCTGAGGCTTTCTGACTTATTCTACATGGGCTATTAAGTGAGAACGCAGGCCAGATCAAGACATCTGTCTTTGATGAAGATGAAAACCACAACTCTGGCAGGTGAGATGATGAAACATATTCTGCAGGAGTTCAGCGACCTGAGGGAGGGTCTTCCTTAATATAACATGGTAACAAATCATCATTGTTTCACAGGTAGAATATGATAAATATTACTTCCTTGGGCTTATATTTGAATTGAAATGCTCAGACCCTCAAATATTTCTATATCTTCTTTGTTTAAAAAAATTTTATATGTATATATATACAATTATATGTATAATTGTACACACACACACACACACACACACACACACACAGAGAGAGAGAGAGAGAGAGAGAGAGGCATGGGTTCTCACTTTGTTGCCCAGGCTGGTCTCAAAGTCCTGTGCTCAAGCAATCCTCCTGGCTTAGCCTCCCAAAATGCTGGGATTATAGGTGTGAGACATCTCTATATCTTCCACGGGAAAGTGGGTATTCTTGAGGAGTTCTAGCAGTAGTGTGAGTTGCTAGCAACTCAATCACTTTGCAAGTGTATAGCTGCCTCCTTATCTCTGGTAATAGAACCTTTAACTGTATAGACAACTCTATGATGAGCAGAGGGCATCTAACAATCTCTAGTCCTAGCTGTATTGTATAAAATCCTTGTCCTTGGAGAGGGCTGAGGGCATAATCTGGCTAGTGAGCATTCTGTAGGTCCATGCCAATGGGAAGAACCTCTTACCAAGGATTTAGAATAATGTGGAAATCAAGGAAGCATAAACAGCCAACAGTAAAGAGAAAAAGTAGGTAAGTCTGAGGAGTTTAAAATGTCATCAGATCCAAAAGGCAGGCTAGAAATAGATTTCCAAACACTGGATATGCAGACCTAGTGATCACCAAAATAGGATTATTTAAAACTATGCCCTTGCCAGGTGCAGTGGCTTATGCCTGTAATCCCAATCCAAAACCCTTGAAAAAAACTCTAGCCCCACACTCCTTGGGGGAGACAGATTTGTTTCTTTCCATCTCCTCGTTCAGTGGTGCTATGATTAAATCTCTTTCTCTGCAACACACAATCTGTTGTCTCAGTGTTACTGATTTGCTGTGTACATCAGGCAATGAATCTATTATGGTTACAAAAATATTATATAGTTGCTAGCTTGGGTGTAACCCAGATCATGAATACAAACTATGTTATTTATTATTAGTGGGAGTATGAGACCAGTCAGCCAGAAAAGGGACTTAAGTAGTTTCTTATAATCACAGTGTAGTCTTAAGGTATGAAAGAACTCAAGGAACTGAGCTCAAAGTACAGGATCTTTATGCAGGTGGGAGGAGGATCACAGGCAAATGTCAAGATCCTAGTCAAGTACCAGTATTAAGAACTGGTACTTGGCCAGGTGTGATGGCTTACTCAGCCTGTAATCCCAACACTTTGGGAGGCCGAGGTGGGTGGACTGCTTGAGGTTGGGAGTTCAAGACCAGCCTGGCTAACATGGTGAAACCCCTCCTCTACTAAAAATACAAAACGCGTGCCTGTAGTCCCAGCTACTTGGGAGGCTGAGGCAGGAGCATTGCTTGAACCCAGGAGGCGGAGGTTGCAGTGAGCCAAGCTCGCGCCACTGCACTCCAGCCTGGCACCTGGTGACAGAGAAAAAAAAAACACAACAACAACAAAAAATAGCCAGGTATGGTGGTGCACACCTGTAATCCCAGCTACTAGGGAGGCTGAGGAATGAGAATTGCTTGAACCTGTGAGGCGGCGGTTGCAGTGAGCTAAGATTGTGTCATGGCTGGTGACACAAGAGCCTGGGTGACAGTGAGACTCTGTCTCAAAAAAAAAAAAAAAAAAGCTGACTTTAATATGATTTCTGTGGACCGGCTAAATTGAAAGAGCCAGGAATAGCATCACATAGCATGAAAGTGAACCACTGTACATTTAAGGTGTTCTGGCACCCCTTCATACAGCATCTAAGCCTGCAAGTCCTCTCTGCAACCCAGACGCACTTATCTTTTTTTTTCCTTAAAAGTACTTATTAGTAGGCCACTGTTTAAGAAGGAATTTTCTCAATAGATCTTTACATATGTGTGCATGTGTATGTATAAAAATGTGTTTCTTTTTCAATATAATTTGCTTTGCTTTTGTTTATTATGCCAAGGAACAACAGTAACAAAATCCAGTTTTGAATCCCACAGTACAACCAGAGAAAAGCACCCTAAAATTGCTGAAGTTTGACAAAAGCTGATGAACAAGGCATTGTAATTTAAGATTCAGGATTCATTGATTCTAGTTTTTATCCTTGTCTTTTACTAGCTGTGGCTTTGGCTAGGTCCCATAGTCTTTTTCTGTGTTCTTGTTCTTCCTTCACTTACAAAATGAGGTTAATTACAAGGACCAGCCTCATTCGCAAAGCAGTTTTGTGGTTGTTGACTATTTAATTAGCAAGTCTTTTAGTACTAAGAATTATTAGCAACATAAACCATCTACTCTCTTTATTGATCATGGGTGGAGCTGCAAATATTGTGTATCTGAAGTTTTTGACAAAAGGAAACTATGTAAGGAGTACTCTTTTTATTGATTTATTTACTTATTTATTTGGAGACAGAGTCTCTCTCTGTTGTCCAGGATGGAGTGCAGTGGCACGATCTCGGCTCACTGCAACCTCCGCCTCCTGAGTTCAAATGATTCTCCTGCCTCAGCCTTTTGAGTAGCTGAGATTGAGCATGCCTGTCACACTCAGCAAATTTTTGTAGTATTAGTAGAGATGAGGTTTCACCATGTGGGCCAGGCTGGTCTTGCACTCCTGTCCTCAAGTGATCTGTTCACCTCAGCCTCCCAAAGTGTTGGGATTACAAGCCTGAGACACCACACCTGGCCAGGGGCACTCTATTTTAATGAGCACCAGTTGACAAGAAATAAACATTTCTGGCTCACACTTGCAAACTTAGCACTTTGAGAGGCCAAGCGGGGGGTGGGACAGATCACTTGAGGCCAGGAGTTCGAGACCAACCTGGCCCACATGGTGAAACTCTGTCTGTACTAAAACTACAAAAATTAGCCAGGCAGGTGATGGCAGGTGCCTGTAATCCCAACTACTCGGGTGGCTGAGGCAGGAGAATTGCTTGAAACCAAGAGGTGGAGGTTGCAGTGAGCTGAGATGGTGCCACTGCACTCCAGCCTGGAGGACAGAGGGAGACTCCATCTCAAAAGAAATAGGCTGGGCGCGGTGGCTCACACCTGTAATCCCAGCACTTTGGGAGTCTAAGACAGGCGGATCATGAGGTCAGGACAGCCTGACCAACATGAGGAAACCCTGTCTCTACTAAAAATACAAAAATTAGCTGGGTGTGGTGGTGCACACCTGTAATCTCAGCTACTCAGGAGGCTGAGGCAGGAGAATTGCTGGAACCCAGGAGGTGCAGGTTATAGTGAGCTGAGATTGCGCCACTGCACTCCAGCCTGGCGAAAGAGCAAGACTCCATCTCAAACAAACAAACAAAACAACAACAAATACCACACAGCTGTAAAGTGACAGAACCAGGACTCAGACTCAGGCCTGTATGACTCTAAGCCCAGATTTTCCTTAGATAATACAGAAAAAGTACTCCAGACAGTCCCTGATTCATAGTAAGTTCCACGTAAGTATTGGCTATTCTTTATCATAATTTATAGTTATTTATTTATAATTCTTTCATTATTATTACATTGCAACATCTGTCCAAAGGGTGGCTCCCCTCTTTCTTCTGATGATGATTCCCATGTGCCTGGGACAAATGTGGAGCCACGTTGAAGATGACTTCATTAATAGACCCAATTCACATAGAAACTTGAGAACTGGTATTTGTCTAAGTTGTAAGTAAAGATACATTGTTTTCCCACTTTAAAAGCCAGTTTTCGAAAGTTTTTTGAGAGCACATCTTCTTCCCATAGTTGCCCTCCCTCTGACTTTTCCATTGCTGACATTTTCTTGAAGTCCCCAGGGGTCACTGGGCCAGCCATCATAGGTTTACCTCTTACTCTAACCTTGTGAAGACATGATTGCCTTGTGACATGCGTGGTGTGTACATCTCAGGCATTCAGCATGGATACACAGATATGTGAATAAGGCAGATTGTTCTCCTTTTGCTTGGGGGAGATATGAGAAGCCATGTGAGTGCCATATAGATAGGATAGAATCAGGTCAAGTTTGTTGGTCTACAAGTAGTCTGCATAAAACTTCATTCAACTTCTAATTAACCTTCTAATACTGTTGCTTTTTTACATGCCAGAAAGGGGGTATGAAGTTTCTTCTCTAAAGAAAAATAGGATATATGGATATATCTTTTACATTACTGCCGTACCGTCTGCAGCCATACTGGTAGCCATTCTTGAGTTTCCTAAAAATTACACCTGTTTTGCTGCAAAAAATAGCCACTGAAGTTCAAGTATATGTGAAACTAGGTTTTTGTTTTTTTTTGAGATGGAGTTTTGCTCTGTCGTCCAGGCTGGAGTGTAGTGGCATGATCTCGGCTCACTGCAACCTCCCCCCTCCAAGGTTCAAGCGATTCTCCTGCCTCAGCCTCCTGAGTAGCTGGGACTACAGGTGCAGGCCACCATGCCTGGCTAATTTTTGTATTTTTACTAGAGACGGGGTTTCACCATATTGGCCAGTCTGATCTTGAACTCCCAACTCAGGTGATCTGCCTGCTTCTACTTCCCAAAGTGCTGTGCCTGGCTGTTAAACTAGTTTTAATGCTTCATTTTTATGTTGAATTCAGCTCACATTCTAGTGAATAAAAATGAGAAAAAGTAGCTGAAGATGTTGAAGGAGACATTAGGGAACCCTAGGGAAATGAGGAAGGGAAGTGAGAAAGTAGATGCAGAGAAAAAAACTCTCCAGCATCCCTTCTCCTACCACTTGGGAAATTCTGAATACATTCTCACAAAATGTGGCTTATAATTAGAGTGACTGAACTTCCTGACTTGACTGCGATAGCCTGAGTTTTTTCCCATTGCCCTGGCATGATTATTAATTTGCTCTTTTCATTCTCAAAAGTGTGAGATTTAAACAATAAGTTTAAGAAGTCACCTTATTCATAATCTAATCCCCCAAAGTCTGGCTTCATGTTAATGTTGATGTAAAAAAATCAATGAATTTTTTTTAATCATCAAAGATTACATTTTAGCAAATCAAAATTCTGATTTCTGCCTAAACTTTCTCATATGCAAGTGAGTATAGAAATGTTGACACCACTCTAAGAAGGTTCTGACAATCATTCCCAAATTAGCTGAATTAGAGAAATTAGCTTCAGTAGAATTTTTTAGATTACATATAATTTAATCATATAAAATGCTAATTTCTTAGTAGAAATCCAAAATCAGATTGTGTAGAGGTTATTTAAACTTTCTTCTGCTTTTGTTTTTTTTTCTTTTGGTCACATGTTCTGCCTTCACAACTTGAGGTAGGATGGTCTGAGTTGAGAATAGTCCTGTTATGTAAGACGGATACATTTGTTGGAATAGAGTAGGCACTGGATAGAAGCCCAATCAGACAGCAGAGTTCAGCAGCAAAAAAGTGGGTAGTAGCGTTATAGCCCAATGGGTTCACCTTGCCCACTGCCTAGACAGAGCTGATTTATCAAGACAGGGGAATTGCAATAAAGAGTAATTTACACAGAGTCGGTTGTGCTAGAGACCGGAGTTTTATTATTACTCAAATCAGTCTCTCTGAGCATGGAAGGGGGAGGTCGGAGTTTTTAAAGATAATTTGGCAGGTAGTGGCTTAGGAAATGTGGAGTGCTGGTTGGTCAGGTTGAAGATGGAATCATAGGGGGCCAAGTGAGGTTTTCTTGCCGTCTTCTGTTACTGGGTGGGATCATAGAACTCGTTGAGCCAGATTACCAGTCTGGGTGGTATCAGCTGATCCATCAAGTACAGGGTCTGCAAAATATCTCAAGCACTAATTTTAGGTTTTGCAATAGTGATGTTATCCCTAGAAGCAATTGGGGAGGTTCACACTCTTGTAGCCAGAGGCTTCATGACCCCTAAACCATAATTTCTAATCTTCTAACTAATTTGTTAGTCCTTTAAAGGCAGACTGGCCCTCAGGCAAGAAACAGGTCTTTTCAGGGAAAGGGCTATTACCAATTTTGTTTCAGAGTCAAACCGTAAATTGAATTCCTTCCCAAGGCTAGTTTGGCCTACACCTAGGAATGAACAAGAACAGCTTAAAGGTTAGAAGCAGGATGGAGTTGGTTAGGGCTGATCTCTTTCACTGTCATAATTTCTTCGTTTATAATTTTTACAAAGGAGGTTTCAGTAGCAAGCAGGCTGCTTCAACAATTCTTACAGGACAAAGCCTACCTGCTTGGCATCAGCTTCTTCTTAATGTTAGGTAGTTCTCACAAGGCACTTAAATCTTCCAGCTTCCAGACTTGAACCATTTACCAAATAGCCAAGCCAAATTACTTTCAGCTAAGAGGGACCTTGGCATGTATGAAAAAGCATGGGGAGATTATACTATTAATACAATGTCCCTTAAATTTCCTCAGTTTTGGATTTAGTGAAAGTCTTTGTAGTCATAGGAATTCAGCAGGCCATTTGAAGCCAGTAGAAGCAATATTTTCTTAGTTTTTCCTAAGGAGAGTTTTTGACTATGTACTTGGAAATTATTCAAAGGGTGAGTTTGCTGCATTTCCTTTGGGATATTTTGTATATATTTTCTTTGGGAAGAGCTATACTCTTCTCAACTTCCTCTCATCTCAGCCATCCTGATATGTATTGGCAAATCAATGTTTTTTTCATCACATTTTTCAGTACTTTCCCTAGACTTTTAGATGTCTGTACTTTGTTACTGCAGATCATTTCCCTTTGCCCAAACTCTCACCTGCTACTTCCATTAGAAGCAACCCATCATTTGTGTTAAGTAAATACAGAAAGGAAGAAATGGCATGAATATAAGGAGGAAGAGTCAAAGCAAGGAAGACCAGGAATAGAAGTAGAAAGAAAAAAAGTTTTACAGAAGATAGTAAGATAAGAAAACATAGGGGGAAAAGATAAAAGAAGAAAAGGAGAATACGAAATAAGAACCTGTCTTCAGTAAGATTTGAGGGCTTTCTGCTCTCAGAGGACTTTAAGGATGCCTGAATTTAGCAGAAACAATTAGGGACAGTAAGCACAGACTACTTAGCAACTTAGTGCGCATGCCCACCCACCCCACCCTTATACCTATGCCAGCACACTGTCATATAGCAAATATAGTCATCCATAAGTCACAGGGTACTGACAGAGCTTTAGATTCAGTCTCTGTGACTGTGATCACGGTGTCTCAGGTGTAGTGCTTGGCCCTGTGTTTCTTGCCAATACACCTGGTTGGATGTAAGAGGCAAATGTGTTGGGGTCCACATCTCTTCTGTGTGATTGTTGCTTTCCTATGTCCTTGTCTTGCAATGAATTCATGAGGTCTTTTACTTTAGATAAGTGGTGTGAACCCTGAAAATTTGACACAGGTCTCAGCTTATTTAGAAAGTTTATTTGCTAAGGTTGAGGACGTGACCTGTGAGACAGCCTCAGTAGGTCCTGATGACATGTGTCCAGGGTGGTCAGAGCACAGTCTGGTTATAATCACAGTGTAGTCTGAGGGTGTCAAAGAACTCAAGGAACTGAGCACAAAGTATAGGATCTTTATGCAGTTGGGAGGAGGATCACAGGCAAATGTCAAGATCCTAGTCAAATACCAGCATTAAGAACTGGTACTTGGCCAGGTGTGATGGCTCACTCACACCTGTAATCCCAACACTCTGGGAGGCCAAGATGGGTGGACCACTTGAGGCTGGAAGTTCAAGGGAGACATGAGACATCAGTCAACATATGCAAGATGAACATGGGGGTTTGGTTTGGAAAGGCAGGACAACTCAAAGCAAAGGCTGGAAGACTTGAAGCAGGGAGGGGGCTTCCAGGTCATAGGTAGCTAGAAGACAAATGGTTGCATTCTTTTGGGTTTCTGGTTAGCCTCTCCTTTGGAGGCTAACCAGAAACCCAAAATTCCAAAATATATATTCCTGGCCTCAAGCAGTCCTCCTGACTAAAAGTGCTGGGATTTCAGGGGTGAGCCACTACTCCCAGCCAAAACTTTTTCTGTAAAGGACAATATAGCAAATATTTTAGGTTTTGCAGCTCAAAGAGACAGATCAAGGATATTATGAAGGTACTTATGTAATCATTTAAAATGTAACAATTTTAATTTAATTTAACTTAATTTTAAGTAAAAGTCCCCACAAAAATCCTATCCAAAGGTCAGCAGTCTTAAAAATTGAAGGTCTATAAACTCAGAAAGATAAGAAAGAAGCACTGAAAAAAAGCCGAAGCCTCTAAAAGCCAAAGTGCCTCTTCTCCTCCAAATGATCACAACAATTTCAAAATGTAGGAATCATTCCTAACTAGTATGCTATACAAAGAGCAGGCAGCAGGCTGGATTTAACCTACAGGCCATAGTTTGCCAACCTCTGGACCAGACTGATATGAAAGGAAAGGAACCAATCCAGAGACATTGCGTTAGTCATTGAGGAACCTCCCTACATGGAGCAAAATGACCAAACTGGAATAATCTAAAAACCCTTTTGCTCACATGTCTGACACTTTGGCTAGAATGACTTGAAGATGAGGGCTAAGACCCAGAGCCCCATGTAACTTGGCTTCTTACAGCTTGTTAGTTTCAGGCTAGTTGGGCTTCTTGTATGGCTCAAGACTCTGAAGAGTGAGTGAATGAGACAGAAACTGCATTGACCCAGTCTTGAACATCCACAGCCTCGTTTCCCACCATACACTATTGGTTAATGCATTAATAAGCCTATGCCAGAGAAAGGGACACAGACCCACCCTTAAATCAAAGGAATGTCAAAGAATTTGAGGGTATAATTTTATTTTATTTTTGAGGTAGGATCTTGCTCTGTTACTCAGGCTGGAGTGCAGTGATATAATCTTGACTCATTGCAATCTCTGCTGCCTGGGCTCGAGTGAGTCTTCCATCTCAGTCCTCTGACTAGCTGGGGCAATAGGTATGCACCACCATGCCCCACTAACTTTTGTATTTTTTCTAGAGATGGGGTTTCACCATGTTGGCCAGGCTGGTCTTGAACTTCCAGCCTCAAGCGGTCCACCCAGAGTGTTGGGATTACAGGTGTGAGTGAGCCATCACACCTGGCCAAGTACCAGTTCTTAATGCTGGTACTTGACTAGGATCTTGACATTTGCCTGTGATCCTCCTCCCACCTGCATAAAGATCCTGTACTGAGAGAGATCCAAGATGGCCGATTAGCAGCAGCTCAGCATTGTAGCTCCCACTGAAAGCGCAGAGAGTGAGTGGACGCCACACTTTCAGACGAATTTTCATTGCCTATGGACCAAGAGATTCTTGGTGGAGGAGCCCCACGGGTCGCCAGTGCGACTCTTTTGGCCGGCGCGGCTGTTTGCAGGCGCCCCAGCGCGGCGGTTCTCAGTCCGGCATATACGGGACTGAGTGCCCTTTTGGTTGGCGTTGGAGCTCCGGGAAGACAATCTCCCATTCAGCTGATTGAAAAACGGACTGAAGTGGGGGAAGCAGACCCGGAGATTCCCGGGCAGAAAAGCGCCACGAATCTTAACGCCGCTGTTTCAGCCGGCGTAGTGGGTCGCCGCAGGGGAAGGCTGGTCCCCCCCCCTGCACACACACAAAAAAAACAGCAGTTGGCACTGCTGAGGATTGAGAGTTTCACAGCAAGTACAGCTGAACCCGGGAAGGTCCAGCTCTGTGGGGGGAGGGGCGTCCACCGAAGGAAAACTAAGAAACAGAAAAAACTTTACCACCAACAAGCTGGACGTCCACTCAGAGACCTAATCTGAAAGCCAGCAATTACACAGACGACAGGTGGATAAATCCACAAAGATGGGAAGAAACCAGCGCAAAAAGGCTGAAAACACCCCGAAATCAGAATGCCTTTCCTCCTACAGAGGATTGCAGTGCCTCATCACCAATTGAAAAAGGCCTGATTGAGAATGAATGTGAGGAATCAATAGAATCAGGCTTCAGAAGGTGGATAATGAGAAACTTCTGTGAGTTAAAAGAACATGTTCTAGCCCAATGCAAGGAAACTAAGAACCTTGAAAAAAGGTTTGACGAAATGTTAACGAGAATGGACAATTTAGAAAGGAATATAAGTGAACTAATGGAGCTGAAAAACACAATACGAGAACTTCGCGAAGTATGCACAAGTTTTAACAGTCGAATTGATCAAGCAGAAGAAAGGATTTCAGAGGTCGAAGACCAACTTAACGAAATAAAACAAGAAGACAAGATTAGAGAAAAAAGGGTAAAAAGGAATGAGCAAAGTCTCCAAGAAATATGGGACTATGTGAAAAGACCTAATCTACGTTTGATAGGTGTACCTGAATGTGACGAAGAGAATGAATCCAAGTTGGAAAATATTTTTCAGGATATTATCCAGGAAAACTTTCCTAACCTAGCAAGGCAAGACAATACACAACTCCAGGTAATACAGAGAACACCACAAAGATATTCCTCAAAAAGAGCAACCCCAAGGCACATAATCATTAGATTCATCAGGGTTGAAACAAAGGAGAAAATACTAAGGGCAGCCAGAGAGAAAGGTCAGGTTATCCACAAGGGGAAGCCTATCAGACTCACAGCAGATCTCTCAGCAGAAACCCTACAAGCCAGAAGAGAGTGGGGGCCAATATTCAACATTCTTAAAGAAAAGAACTTTCAACCCAGAATTTCATATCCAGCCAAACTAAGTTTCATAAGTGAAGGAAAAATACAATTTTTTATGAACAAGCAAGTACTCAGAGATTTCACTACCACCAGGCCTGCTTTACAAGAGCTTCTGAAAGAGGCACTATATACAGAAAGGAACAACCAGTATCAGCCATTCCAAAAAACCCATCGGTAAGCTGCATCCAGACCCATCTCACATGCAAGGATATACAGAGACTCAAAACAAAGGGATAGAGGAAGATTTGCCAACCAAATGGAGAGCAAAATAAAAAGCAGGAGTTGCAATTCTCATCTCTGATAAAATAGACTTTAAAGTAATAGAAACCAAAAGAGATAAGAAGGACATTGTATAATGGTAGAGGGATCAATGTAACAGGAAGAGCTAACGATCCTAAGTCTATGTGCACCCAATATAGGAGCACCCAGATACATAGGGCAATTTCTTGGTGACTTACAAAGAGACTTGGACTCCCACACAATAATAGTGGGAGACTTTAACATTACATTGTCAATATTGGACAGATTAATAAGACAGAAGGTTAACAAGGACACCCCGGGACTTGAACTTAGACCTTGAACAAGTAAACTTAATAAATATTTACAGAACTCCCTACTCCATATCCACAAAAGATATATTTTTTTTCAGTAACACATCACATTTATTCTAAAAGTGACCACATGGTTGGGAGTAAATCACTCTCCAGCAATTGCATAGCATTTATAGGTTTAAATGAAATATTGGTTGGCTGTTTGTTTGTTATTTTCCTCCCTTATTCCTTCCTGTCTCCATTGTGTAACACAATTATTAGCATAAAAGAGCTTTTTAATATCCATTTCTAGACTGCATTCTAGCCTGGGCAATAGAGCAAGATTCCTGTTCTCTCTCCCTCTTTTTCTTCTTCTTTTTTCTCTTTCTTTCATTCTCTTTTTATTTCTTCTCTCTTTCTCTCTTAAAAAAAAAAAAAAAAAAGATCCTGTACTTTGAGCTCAGTTCCTTGAGTTCTTTCATACCTTCAGACTACACTGTGATTATAAGAAACTACTTAAGTCCCTTCTCTGGCTGACTGGTCTCATACTCCCACTAATAATAAATAACATAGTTTGTATTCATGATCTGGGTTACACCCAAGCTAGCAACTATATAATATTTTTGTAACCATAATAGATTCATTGCCTTATGTACACAGCAAGTCAGTACACCAAGACAATATGTCGTGTGCTGCAGAGAAAGAGGTTTAATCATAGTGCCACTGAACGAGGAGATGGAAAGAAACAAATCTGTCTCCCCAAGGAGTGTGGGGCTAGAGTTTTTTTAAGGGTTTTGGAACGGGTCAAAGAGTAGAGATTGACTGGTTGAAGAGTGCAAGGTGAAGTCATGGGACAAGGAGATGAAGAAGCTGTATTCTTATACTGATCCCGTTCTTCTGTGGGGGGGTCTTCAAACTGGTCTCTAGAATTCGGAGTCTGAGAAACATCATAATTAATCCTTAAACAAAAGCCGTATCATTCTAATGTCAGAGATCTATCTATAGGAACAGTGGGGGATGCCAATGAGTCTTAAACAGTCTTATACCCTAATGCCAGGGGACCTATCTATAAGAACAATGGGAATGCAAATTGAGTCTCAACCGTCTTACAATCCTAATGTCAGAAACCCGATGTATAGGAACAATGGGGGCACAAATGGTCAGTATCTAGTGCTGCATGACTTTTAGCAACAAGGAAGTGGACCAAAGTGCAGCCTGATTAATGCTTAATTCTAACTATATTTCTGTCCTGAACCTGGCATGCAATTCTTGTCAACCCTGTGGGGGTGGTTTCATTCTGAGACATAGAGAGCTTTTTTCCTGTTGTGCTTTCTGGAACAATCTACCCTCTCCAGATCAGTGGGGTGGCAGCAATGGTTTCTAAAGGTACTCTCTATACAGCCAAGAACAAAAAGTCATATTCTTCTTCTTTTTTTTTTTTTTTTTTTTCTTGAGAGGGTGTCTCACTCTGTCGCCCAGGCTGGAGTGCAGTGGCACCATCTTGGCTCACTGCAACCTCCGCCTTCTGGGTTCAAGCCATTCTCCTGCCTGAGCCTCCTAAGTAGCTGGGATTATAGGCATGCACTACCATGCCTGGCTAATTTTTGTATTTTAGTAGAAACAGGGTTTCCCCATGTTGGCCAGGCTGGTCTGGAATTCCTGACCTCAAGTGATCTGCCTGCCTCGGCCTCCCAAAGTGCTGGGATTACAGGCTTCAGCCACTGTGCCTGGCCTCCAAAAGTCTAATTCTTGGCTTTGAGTTCTAAAGTAGACTCTTGAAATTCATAGCAGAGACAATAGGCTGGAAAACAGAGATTTCTAAATTACAAGAGCTGGGCTGTTTGAAAGAGAAAGTATTTTTAAGTTCAGAAGCTTGGCTTTGAAAATCAAGAGTCAAAATCCAAATATAAACTTTAGACCATGATTATCAGACTCAAGAAGAATGTAAGATGATGCAAGAGCAGTTAGCCAAAAGGAAGTAAAATTTCTACCACTTGGCAGGAGAAAGAATTGGAGAGGACATAAAGGAACTTGGCCTCATGGATGTAGTTTCTCTCCTTTACACACTTCAAGCTGAATCCTAAGAGGGAGATGGGGGAAACACATTAGCTATTCTGCTGAGGATTAGGGGGGCTCTCAGAGCAGGAAAATCATCATCAAGCTCCCCAGGGTGTTGCTTGGTAGGATGGCAGACTTGGTGGTGAAGCCTGTCTCTAGCAGACCCTCTGACCCGAGGAGGAGCAATGGCTACATGTGCTGTCTAGGTAGATGGGCCTCAGGGAAGCTTCTAAGAGGCCTATGCACCCCTGAATGATGTGGGAACCTAACTGCCCAAGGGATCCTCCTTGCCCACTGCCTAGACAAAGCTGACTTATTGAGGAATTTCAATGGAGGAAAAGTATAATTAACACAGAGCCAACTGTATGGGAGACTAGAGTTTTATTATTTCTCAAACAAATCAGTCTCCCTGAAAACCCACACATCAGGATTTTTCAGGATAATTTGGTGTTGGGTGGTTGGAAAGTAGGGAGCACTGATTGGTTGAGTCAGAGATGAAGTCATAAGGAGTCAAAGCTGTTCTCTTGCACTGAGTTGGTTCCTGGGTAGGGGCCACAAGACCAGATGAGCCAATTTATCGATCTGGTTGGTGCCAGCTGATCCACTGAGTGCTAGGTCTGAAAAATATCTCAAGCACTGATCTTAGGTTTTATACTAGTGATGTTATTCCCAGGAGCTTCTTAAGAGATTCAGAATCTTGCAGCCTCCAGTTACAGGACTCCTAAACCATGATTTATAATCTTGTGGCTAATTTGTTAGTCCTACAAAACCAGTCTAGTGTCCAGGGAGAAAGGGGGTTTGTTTTGGGAAAGGGCTGTTATCTTCTTTGTTTCAAAGTTAAACTACAAACTAAGTTCCTCTCAAAGTTAGTTTGGCCTCTGCCCTGGAATGAACAAGGACAGCTTGGAGGTTAGAAGCAAGAGGGAGTCAGTTAGGTCAGATTTTTTTTACTGTAATAATTTTCTCAGTTATACTTTTTGCAAAGGCAGTTTCAGGAAAACCTGCAAAAGTTCCCAGTATGGTGGCTCCTCATAAGATGAAAACAGAATTATCATATGATCCAACAATTTCACCTCTAGGTATTTACCCAAAATAATTGAAAGCAGGGACTCAGATATTTGTACATCCATGTTCATGGCAGTATTATTCACAATTGCCAAAAGCTGGAAACAATCCAAATGCCTATCAACAGATAAATGGATAAATAAAATGTGATGTAGCCATACAGTGGAATATTATTCAGCCTTCAAAAGGAGTGAAATTCTGAAACATGCTAGACATGGATGAACCTATAAAACATAATGCTAAGTGAAATAAGCCAGATGCAAAAGGACAAATACTGTAGGATTCCACTTATGTGAAATATTTAGAACAGTCAAATTCATACAGACAGAAAGTAGAATAATGGTGGCTGGAGGGAAGGGAGAATACAGAGCTATTCTTTAATAGATACTGAGCTTCAGTTTGGGATGACGAAAGTATTGTGGAGATGGATAGTGGCAATGGTGGCTCAACAGTATAAAGATGAATAAGAATGCCACTGAAATAGACACTTTAAAATGATTAAAAACAATTTTTTTTTGAGTCAGAGCCTTGCACTGCTGGAGTGCAATGGCATAATCTTGGCTCACTGCAACCTCTGCCTCCCAGGTTCAAGCAAATCTCCTGCCTCAGCCTCCCAAGTAGCTGGGATTACAGGTGCCCGCCACCATGCCTGGCTAATTTTTTGTGGTTTTAGTAGAGATGGGGTTTCACTATGTTTGCCAAGCTGGTCTTAAACTCCTGACCTTGTAATTTGCCCTCCTTGCTCTCCCAAAGTTCTGGGATTATAGGCATGAGCCACCACGCCTGGCTGAAAATTTTTATGTTATATATATTTTACCACAGTTAAAAAAAATCAAGTTAAAAAAACTGTCATGCCCCCTAAAGAAGGACAAAAATGACTGAAACTAAGGCCAGTGGACCTGGAGAGGTCAGGATGAGGAAGACTCAGAGTGATTTGTTAGGTCCTGATGACTGATAAGCCAAGGGACACAGACATTTCAGCACAGTTATGGGGGGGGATAGGCAACCAATACAAGGGAAACACAGATTGTTCATCTCAGAAGAAGCCAACTAGGTGGTTTGCTGAAGCCCATGAACCATGTTCCTCTTTCCCAAAGTCAGGATGATAGACCACCCAGGACTTGGATCATTCAGAACCTAGATGTTACTCCTAAAAAGGGATAGAAGGAAGTAAAAGGAGAAAATCCTAATTTGACTATCCAAAAAAGATTGATTGTAAACTGCAAGTAACTGAGATTACTTTGGATCACAGAGAGGTTTTCCATCATCAGTGAAATAAGAACCCATGAGCTAAAGTGTGTTATAAGGAAATCATTTCCATTTTGCACATATGAATGTTACTGTAAAATGTATTCCCATTACATTCTTAGATGCCTTTTCTAAACCTAAAACTAAGGTGTTTCTCAGTTCTGTGGCAATAATGGGGCACTTTGGTGCAGAACAGGCAGTTCTTGGTTCAAGATTATTACATCTTGTTTGCACTCACCATCTGATGCAACCATGTTGTCATATTGATGGTCATCTTCTAGACCAACCCCAGAACATGGGTATTTATGAACCTGGATCTTTGGGGTACCTACAATTAAAACAATGATCAAACATGGCTCTTCAGGTCCCATGTTATACCTATGCCTTTGAGGACATTTTTATGCTGTCTGGATAACCCTCCTACTAGCATCTTCCAATGGTTAATGATAAGGATCAAGAAGGGTCTCCTGAGGTAGTAGCTATTAATCATTGTTAACATATATTACGTACTTACTCAATGCTGACACTGTGTTGAGTACTTTACATGATCATCTCATTTAGTCCTCACAACAAATCTTTGAGGTAAGTATTACTATTATTTGCATTTGGCAGAAAAGCAAACTGAAGGTTAGTGAAGGCAAATAGCTTGCTCAAGGTGACACTGCTAATAAGTAGCAGAGCTAGGAGGAACCTAGAAACCTGACTTCCCAGCTCAAGTGCTAATGATGGCATTACATTGCGTATTGTTACTGGAACATCCTCCTGATCTACTCTAAAAATCTAGATCACTGACATGAATATTCCTGGATACAGTATAGTTAAGAACTGGCTTAACCACTAGATCTGTGTTTGAGGACTCACAGATTCATTACTGGTCCACATATATAAGCAGGGCTTCTGCATGATACCCAATAGAACTTTCTTAAAATTGTGGAAAGCAACCAGGCACAGTGGCTCACACCTGTAATCCCAGCACTTTGGGAGGCCGAGGGGGGCAGATCACAAGGTCAAGAGATCCAGACCATACTGGCCAACATGGTGAAACCCCATCTCTACTAAAAATATAAAAATTAGCTGGGTACGGTGGCACACACGTGTAGTCCCAGCTACTCAGGAGGCTGAGGCAGGAGAATTGCTTGAAGTCAGGAGGCAGAGGTTGCAGTGAGTTGAGATCTCGCCACTGCACGCCAGCCTTGCCAGAGCAAGGCTTCGTCTCAAAAAAAAAAAAGTTACGGAAAACGTTGGGATATACTAGTCTTATAGATGACTCATCTCTCCAATTCTATCCGAACCACCTCATAAAGGAGAATATATTATGCATTGCCAGGCTGCATCATCAAGCTATGAAAAATAGCATGCCTCCCAAGCCTTCCCTACTTACCCATATCATTGGAAGCTTTACTTCTATCCCTCTGATATTAGGGAATATCTTACTCCTAGAGGAGCCAGATAACAGTGACTTCCACAATAACCTCATGTGGGAGTGAGAATTAATAGCTTAAAAGACTGCCCAAGAAGGGTGAAGGCTAAACCTCAGGGGTGATCTTGAAGAAACTGAGACAGACCTAGAACCTTGCCTCATATGATACAGGAAGACCCAGCTTCTTTGTCTCCACCATGTAGGCACTGGGCAGGCAGGTAGGTGATATTTTATTTCACAAACAAGGGAACTAAAGGTATGAACATTTCTCTGCTCCTCATTCTTTCTGCCCTAAAATATCTCAGCAATCTAGCCCCAGGTAGAGCAGACTGGCACTGTCTGGTACAGGAGGCATGCAGCAGACACTCTGCATCTGAGCTGCATAATGACTGTCTCCCCCACATATCACCCCCCAGCCAGCCCAAGGGAATGCAGGATTCAGAGAGGAACTGTTCTAACCAAGAGCAGCCAATTAAATCCAGGCCAGAGAAACCCACATCCAGGCACTTTATCTCTGTCCTAAAATGAACCTAGCTAACCTCTTCAGACTATCCAAAACCCTGACCACTCCACATAGGGAGACATTTGCTAGCCTTACGTGTCACTTTCCACTGTGCACATACCAATGACTCCTGAGCCAGATATAAAGACAAACCCACAAAGGTTCTGCTGAGCGTAACGATCTGCTCATCTATTTCTGATCCTGAATGCCCGTGGGACATCTTCCAGAATGTGTGCCTTCACATAAAGTCTGGAAAATTAGAGGACAATTTAAATGCAAATGAATCAAGAAGAAATAAAAGCCATTAGAAATTCCGGGAAAATAATTAAGAAATATAGAAGAAAGTTACGGGGCCAGGTGCGGTGGCTCATGCCTGTAATCCTAGCACTTTGGGAGGCCGAGGTGGGTGCATCATCTCAGGTCAGGAGTTCGAGACCAGCCTGACCAACATGGAGAAATGCCATCTCTACTAAAAATACAAAATTAGCTGGTCATAGTGGTGCATACCTGTAATCCCAGCTACTGGAGAGGCTGAGGCAGGAGAATTGCTTGAACCAGGGAGGCAGAGGTTGCCGTGAGCTGAGATCATGCCATTGCACTCCAGCCTGGGCAGCAAGAGCAAAACTCCATCTCCAAAAAAAAAAAGTCACAACCAAATATGAACCAAACAGGCTTTCAGATCATGATGGTACAACCCACTTTGCTCCACACACATAGCTATTGTAAAAATAAACAAAACAGCCAGGCAGAGTGGCCCACACCTGTTATCCCAGCACTTTGGAAGGCCAAGGCAGGCGGATTACCTGAGGTGAGGATTTTGAGACCAGTCTGGCCAACATGGTGAAACCCCATCTCTACTAAAAATACAAAAAAAAAAAAAAATAGCTGGGTGTGGTGGCTGGTGCCTGTAATGGAGCAGCTACTTGAGAGGCTGAGGCAGGAGAACTGCTTGAACCCAGGAGGCAGAAGTTTCAGTGAGCCAAGATAGCGCCATTGCACTCTATCCTGGGCAACAAGAGTGAAACTCTGTCTCAAAAAAATAAAAAATAAAAGTAAAACAAAAAGGGTTGGGCACAGTGGCTCATGCCCATAATCCTAGCATTTTGGGAGGCCGAGGCAGGAGGATTGCTTGAGTCCAGGAGTTTAAGACCAGCTTGGACAACATAGCAAGACCCTATCTGCACAAAAAAATTAAACAATTAGCTGGGCATGGTGGCATGTGCCTGTAGTCTCAGTCAGAAGGCTGAGGTGGAAGGATCACTTGAGCCCAAGAGATTGAGGCAGCAGTGGGCTATGATTATGCCACTACACTCCAGCCTGGGTGACAGAACAAGAGTCTGTCCCAAAAAAATAATAAAGGAAAAGAAAAAGAAAACCAAAAGATATAGTTAGGCTCAAATACTAGATAAACCTATCCAAAATCCAGAGAGCAATGGAAACTGTAAACAGTGAAAAGGACTGAAGCTGGGTAGCTGGTAGTTTGGCTTTTGCAGGGCAAAAGGGATTGAAAATGCTCCATAGGAGAGAGGAGACTGGAGTCAGACACACAGCTCAAAGACCTGGACAGTTGTGGGGCACCCTCAATATTATGAAAAGGGATTGTGAATGAGCTGCTCCTAACTGCTGCTGCTTGGGATAGTAATAAGTTCTGGTGAGCTGTAGGCCTAAGTTCAAGGTCAGAGCCTTGCAACCAAGAAATGAATCAGGACACCCAGTGGTTATGACTAGATCTGCCCTGCTCTTAATACCATCTTTAATTCGCTGCTATGAGACTTTGTTCTGAATTAGAGACTTAGAGTGCTGAATAGAGGCAATCAAAAAACTGATAGGCAGGGAACGGTAAGAAGAGGGGATGAGAAAGAGAAAAAGAGGCTGGGCAGAGTAAGATACTTTCAGAAAGAAGGAAAGAAGAAAGAAAGGAAGAAAGGAAAGAGAGAGAGGAAGGAAGGAAGAAAGGAGAAAAGGAAGGAAAAGAAAGAGAAAACAATAAATTCTCGCTAAAAATAAATCCATACACCAAAATCCCAAAACAAATGTATTGCAAAAAAAGCCAATAAAATCAACAATTGGAATAGTAGTCCAATCCAGCTGAATGCTTTATGCAATGGTCTGACAAAGCCTTAAACATAAGTATGCTGAGGATGTAAAATAATGTAAATTAGGATATATCTTCCCTAAAACAAAATAAGAAGAAATGAAACTCTTTTAGATGGGTATCTAAAAGAACCAATTCAAAATATGGAAATCAAAGATACAATCATTTTAAAAAGGAATGAACCACTCTTAAATACAACACAGATCAACCTCAAAAACATTATGCTAAATGAAAGAAGCCAGTTGCAAAAGACGGGCCGGGCTCACACCTGTAATCTCAGCACTTTGGGAGGCCAAGGCGGGCGGATCACCTGAGGTCAGGAGTTTGAGACCAGCTTGGTCAACATGGTGAAACCTCGTCTCTACTAACAATACAAAAATTAGCTAGGTGTGGTGGTGTGCACATGTAGTTCTAGCTACTTGGGAGGCTGAGGCAGGAGAATGGCTTGAACCTGGGAGGAAGAGGTTGCAGTGAGCTGAGATCTCGCCATTGCACTCCACCTGGGTGACAGTGCAAGACTCTGTCTCAAAAAAAAAAAAGGGGAAAAAGTGTTACAGTTAAGGATATGCTCTAAACTGGACACAGCTGAAAATTAGGAATTGAAGACATCACTGGGGAAGTCAGTATGCCATGCAGAGAGACAATGAGATTAAACATGACAGAGCATTAAAAGACACAGAGGCTCTAACAATTATCTAATGAAAGTTCCAGGAAAAGAGAATAAAAGTTGGTTAGAGAAGCAACATTTGAAGTGGAGATTGCTAAGGATTTCTAAAAAGCAGAAGAAAGACTAATTTATTTATGAAATATCAATCAGGTGTCTGTTTTGTGCCAGGCACTGGGAACTGAACTTAGATATGCATTTTCAGTGCCAAGCAGGATAAATAAAAATACCAAGCTACATCATAATAAAACTGCAAAGCATTAAGGATAAAGACATAATCTTAAAATCTCCCAGAGAAAAATGAATGATTATCTGCAGAGTAATGACAGATCAACAGCAAACTGAATATCAGCAACAGTGAATGTCAGAAAACAGTAATGATGATGATGAGAAATAACCATGTGCACAGAATTTTTTTTTTACCCAGATATACTATGATTCATTAATGGGGGTGGGGGAAAATATGTCCAGATATGCAAAAAAAAAAATCCAAAGAACTTACCATCCATAGAACTTCATTAGAGACCAGGCACGGTGGCTCATGCCTGTAATCATAGCACTTTGGGAGGCTGAGGTGGAAAGATTGCCTGAGTCCAGCAGTTCAAGACCAACTTGGGCAACATGGTAAAACCCCATCTCTACAAAAAATTAGCAAATTAGCTGGGCATGGTGGCACAGGCCTATAGTGCCAGCTGCTTGGGAGGCTGAGAATTGCTTGAGCCTGTTACAGTGAGCAGTGATTGCGCTCCTGCACTCTAACCTGGTGACAGAGCAATACCCTGTCTCAAAAAAAACCAAACAAAAAACAGCTATTAAAGATGTCCTTTAGCAAGAAAAAAAAAAATGAACAGAAAGAAGACATGGAATACAAAAAACAACGAATAAAATGTCAGTAAGTTCTGTTTTAAAAATACTAATTTCTGGCCAGGTGCAGTGGCTCACGCCTGTAATCCCAGCACTTTGGGAGGCTGAGGCTGGTGGATCACACCAGGTCAGGAGGTTAAGACCAGCCCAACCAACATGGAGAAACCCCATCTCTACTAAAAATACAAAATTAGCCAGGCATGGTGGTGCATGCTTGTAATCCCAGCTACTAGGGAGGCTGAGGTAGGAGAATTGCTTGAAGGTGAAAGTTGTGGTGAGCCAAGATCACACCATTGCACTCCAGCCTGGGCAATAAGAGCAAAACTCCATCTCCAAAAAACCCTAATTTATTTGTCTTTTCAAATAGACTGAAGTTCAGTAATTTTAGGGGAAAAAAAGAAAGAAAAGAAAAAATAAAATTAAAGCTATACCTCTAAATTACAGTAAGAAGACAGAGCTAGTATTTAATGGGTTGTTAAGTATCCTAAGACCTGTTTTTGGATTAAGAGCATAATAGAAATACTGAATTATTATAAACTTTATTAGAAAAATGTATAATTCATGATGTATATACAAGCTTAATTTAAAAATAGAAATACCTATAATAATGATTTAATTAGGGAAAAAAACAAATATCAGAAATTTTATCAAGTATCAAGTAGGAACAAAAACAAGAAAAATTATAGTAAACAGAAAACAAGTGGTAGAATTAGGTTAAAATATTTCAATCACAAAATATATAAATGAATTAAACTCTGAGGTGAGAGGATGGTTTGAGCCCGGGAGGCAGAGGTTGCAGTGAGCCAAGATGTTACCACTGCACTCCAGCCTAGGTGACAGAGCCTGGTCCTGTGTCAAAAGATTAAAAACAAACAAACAAACAAAAACCCATGCAGCCTGAACAAATTACTGGGGATGTAAACCAGAGCCACTGAGTGTATGTGTGTGTGTAGCTTGAGAGGAGCTATAGCTCCGTGGGATTTCTGTGCCTTTTTTGGCATTAGCTTTGACACTGGAATTTTGGTTCTACCATTGCCAATTAACAGCAAGAAATTCTCACATCCACTAACATCCAGGTCAATGGTATTGTACTCCTTCCTGTCTTGAATAGCATCTCTGAATTTCCAGTTTCTGCCAGGGGGCAGCAATCAACAATTATTAGTATTTCTTCCTGAGCATAAAGAAGCCTGGCTGGAAAAGTGTGGGTAGACTTGCAAAGGTTTTGACTGAGGTTCTCATTATTCAGCTAGAACCCGTCTCTTCCCTTCAGATACAATTTTTCATAACAAGTAAATACCTTTTGGAAGGGAGTTGGAAGGCTAGGTGACAGCGTAAGAGGGAGACTTACTTATCTCAATATACACTTTGGTACCTTTCAAATTTGAGGCATGAGTGTTTTTTTGTTTTTGTTTTTGTTTTTTTAATTCAAAAGGTATATAAACACCTGCTTTAATCTCTAAATGCTAAATTGACATATTATTAAGTTTTTAAGGCTTTCTCTGCAAGGATTTTTAGAAGTGCTGGCCTTTTGGAGCCTAAGCCCAGAGATCCTATTGACAGTTTTACAGGGAAGACACCCAACAAATATTTAATGACGTTGGCGGTATTATTGCAAATAATGATTATGAGAGTACCAATGATGAACAGCAACCCATTGCATCACCCCACAACCCAAAGCACGGGAGCTTTGTGAAGAGTGAACACCCTGATTGCCTCAGAATGGCATGTCAATAATGCCACTGCCAACTTCCCTGAAGGCTAACCCCTATCCTTGACATAGCTCCCACTTGCTCTAAAGAGTTTCTTCTCTCTACTCTCTCAGCATGTTATTCTGTCCTTTATCACTGGATTTGGTAGCCCTGACTCTAGGAATTCTCTTCACTCATTGGCGGATACTGTGGTTGAGAATAACACATGTATTTGGGAGGAACCTACCTTTCAGTGAACTATAAATGCTCACTAGTCAAGCATCGTGCATGGAAAGCATACTATTAAATGATGTGTTTGTATCTCTCAGGTGCCAAACATGTCCACCAAAGCATTGTCTGACAATTGCAGACCTGCAGACAGGGATTGTGCGGAGAGACATATGAAAATCATTGCCACATAGACATACCATTTAGCCCAATTAATCACGCATCAGCTGTCTGAATGCTGCCTGGCCCAGGGCAGATGCTGAAGTTCCATATACCTCATCACATAGACTTTATCTTTATCACAGAGGATTCCCTATCCCTGCTCCTCCCTCCTTCTTTCTTTCCCCTCCCTCTCTTCCTCCCTTCTTTTCTTCCCTTCACTCACTAGACATCCTTGAGCTATGTGTGCCAGACACTCCTCCAATAAGAAGGTGTCATGAATGCTATGCCAACTTTAAATTTAGGAAAGTCTGAAAGATGCCAACATCAGGAGATGAGGTGGGCCTTTTTCAGACTCTATCCTAGAAACAAGTGGAAAAACTCCAATTGAAACTGAGTGATTCAGCTGGGTATGGTGGCTCATGCCTGTAATCCCAGCACTTTGGGAGACTGAGGTGGGCATATCACTTGAGGCCAGGAGTTCAAGACCAGCCTGGCCAACATGGTGAAACTTGATCTCTACTAAAAATACAAGAAATTAGCTGGACATGGTAGCACACACCTGTAATCCCAGCTCTTTGGGAGGCTGAGGCAGGAGAATCTCTTGAACCTGGGAGGCAGAGGTTGCCATGAGCAGAGATCGCACCATTGCACTCCAGCCTGGGCAACAGAGTAAGACTCCGTCTCAAAACAAAAACAAAAACAAAACTAAGCAATTCTTATCAGAGTTGCATCTGCCTGAGTAACTCCTTCTGTAGCCATATCTGATTTGGTTGGTAGGATTCTGTGGGCAACCATAGGTATGACAAAAAGATTCCACTGCTTCCTCTGGGCTCTTGGAAGGAGGAATAGAAAGGCTTGATGTCCTGTGTGGTTGTGCAAGTTGGGCCATGCAAAGAGATGCCTGGAGGAGGTAAGTCAGGACAGATTCCTACCACCTACTCTGCTCACTGAGCCATGAGGCTAGGGACCCAGAGCACAGGGCATCTTTTTTCTCATTTCCACAGATGTATTGTATGTTCTTGGAAGCAGATCTGTGTTCTCTGTAATTATCTGGTGGGAAGGTCAGGAGTCTACAAATCAGAGTGGAAACCCACTGCGGAGAGACCCAAGCTTTACAGGGCAAGGTACAGGGTGGACATCACCATCCACATCAGTTCCCTGCTCTGAAGCAGCCTAGGGCCAGGATTTTTCTGGATATACATTTGAAAGTCCTGACACGTTTCTAACTTGGGATCCAGATTTCACAATGGTTATTCTGTTTTCTACCCAATCACTCTTTACGTTAGTCCTATTTTTTTGTTTAGACATTTTCACTTTTGTTGCCTAGGCTAGAGTGCAATGGCACAATCTCTGCTCACTGCAACCTCCGCCTCCTCAGTTCAAGCGATTCTCCTGCCTCAGCCTCCCAAGTAGCTGGGATTACAGGCACGCGCCACCATGCTGGTTAATTTTTTGTATTTTTAGTAGAGACGGAGTTTCACCATGTTGGTCAGGCTGGTCTCGAACTTCTGACCTCAGGTGATCCACCTGCTCTGGCCTCCCAAAGTGCTGGGATTACAGGCGTGAGCTACCACACCCGGCCAGTCCTATTGATTTTTGTTTCCCAAATAAACATATCTCCTAAATGTCAACATATACTCTTCATCCTCACTAACTCTGGAAACTTCTAGAACATTCCCCAGAAAGAGGCAACTGGACTTAAACTCTAGGAATTTAAGGAGATGAGGTATAAATGCTGATTTCCCAAGGCCAGCCTCGTTGTCTCCTAAAAAACCTGCCTGGAAAAAAGATTCAGGTCCCACTTGTGTTTGTGATCCTAATTCTGTGCCTGCTCTTGAGTAAGTCTTTATGTTTCTGTGGGCTCCACTGTCTTGATCGGTAAGATAAGAGGACTGGGCTTTTCTTGTTCTGGGAGGTCATGGTTATATCTTTTGGCTGCCAGAGGTTGGAAACATAAAATTGAGTTGGCAGCAAGCCCTGCTTATAGCCCCCTGGACCCTGCATCTAGGATAAGAAGGAAGGTGTGGTTGAGCTACCAAGGCACAGGAGCCCTGTTCCTCTTTCCCTATGCAGTTCATGCCAAGAGGATCAAGGATATAATTAGCCTTGGCATACTAAACATGACCATTCTTACTTCACCTGCAGCTTCTCCTTTTGTTCCTTAAGCCCGTGTGGAGGTTGCCATCCCTCCCACCTGTACGTGGGTATGCAGGATGCTATAGTAAAACACTAGGTGTTTTGAAGTCCTGGTTCCACCCCTTATTAGTTAGGTGACTGATTCCCAGTTTCCTAATCTGTAAAGTACAGATAATAATGCTTATGTCATGGAGTTACTGTGAGGGTGAAATGAGATTCTGCATAAAAACCACGCCGAACAGGACCTGGCCGATACACGTTAACTTCCTTTCTTCTCCTCCCACTCCCCACCTCTGCTGTTCCCTCATCCAGTGAATACTCACCCATGTCAGTAAAAACTATTACAAGTTTGCACCCTAGAGGAGTGGATTGACTGGCTAATGACACAAGCTCGGGCATGAAATAGATATGCACTTGGCTGTTTGTGGCTTGAAAATCCCACCTCTGACGTTTTTTCATTACAAGTTTCATCTAAGAGAGATCTCACTAGAATGACAAAAATATGCTTTTCCCCTCTTAAGTGGTGGGTACCTCTAGTTACGTTGGATATAATTGTTCTATGTGTGTCCTTGGAAGAGCTTAGCATCCAATAGGTCTGCTCAAATGGCATGGAGAAGTTCCCTTAGGTTTTCAACCTCAGGCTTTCTGATAAATTGATTGTTTCCCACTATTCATTCATGATTTGAAGCCCAACTAAGCTGTCCCATCTGTCTCTTTTAGTGAAATGTACAACCTACAGTAATCATATACTGTCCCTATATGGTGAGTGAGTATAATATATTGGTTATTGGGTAAGTCCTATATTGGTTAGGCAATATAACATATTAGTTAAGTCCATATTTAGAGTGGTTCAGCATTTACTAGCTTCGTGACCTTGAGTAAACTAGTTACCTTCTGTTTCCTCATCTAAAAAAACGAGGTCAACCTGATAAATTTGTTGTGAAGATTAAATGACTCAATATATATAAAGTGTCTGGTACATAATAAGTTCTCATAAATAATAATTATTAATAATGGTGATGATCTCTTCTCCACATGATAAGTGGTCATAGAACAAAGCCAAGAATGATCCAGTTAACTACAATAGAACAGGGTCAGTAGAGAGGAGCCAGTACCTAGAACTTGAGCAAGCAATTTCAGAGATATACCCAACTACTGGTCCTAGAAACCTTACCGTGAGACACACCATTGTAACTGGAAGGAGACCGTTGATAGCAGTTGGAAGATATGACTATTCAACATGAAGGGCAGCGTTCCATCTGTTAATCTTATTTATTTATGTTTCTTTCTTTCTTTTTTTAAGGCAGAATCTTGCTCTGTCACCCAGGCTGGAGTGCAGTGGCGCAATCTCAGCTCACTGCAGCCTCCACCTCTCTGGTTCAAGTGATTCTCATGCCTCAGCCTCCCCAAGTAGCTGGGACCACAGGTATATGCCACCACACCTGGCTAATTTCTGTATTTTTAGTGGGGCCAGGGTTTTACCATGTCAGCCAGGATGGTCTCAAACTCCTGAACTCAAGTGATCCACCAACCTCAGCCTTCCAAAGTGCTGGGATTATAGGCATGAGCCACGGTGCCCAGCCTATTTTTCTTTTTCTTTTCTTTTCTTTTTTTTTTCGAGATGGAGTCTCATTCACTCTGTCGCCCTGGCTGAAGTGCAGTGGCACAGTCTCAGCTCTCTGCAACCTCCGCCTCCCAGGTTCAAGTGATTCTTCTGCCTCAGCCTCCTGAGTAGCTGGGATTACAGGCATGTACACTAAACCTGGCTATTTTTGGTGTTTTTAGTAGAGACAGTATTTCGCCATGTTGACCAGTCTGGTCTCAAACTCCCGACCTCAAGTGACCCACCCCCCCATTGGCCTCCCAAAGTGCTGGGATTACAGGTGTGAGCCGCCACACGTATGCTATTTATTTATTTTTCTTAAAAATAAATAGAGATGAGGTCTTACTATGTTGGCCCTGCTGGTCTCGAACCCCTGAGCTCACGTAATCCTCCTGCCTTGGCCTCCCAAAGTGCTAGGATTATAGGTGTGAGCCACTGTGCCCAGCCTAATCTCTTGCTTCATGATATAAGGGAGCCCACGTCCCTCTTATTGCCAAGTGGGACACCTGAGCATAGTAAGGTCAGAATGGGTGGAATGATGGAATTCATGACTATCTTTGCATCATTGGCTTGATGACCACGACCCAGCCATCCCCCTGGAACTGCTGCATCACAGCCTTTAGCTCAGTCTGCTGTTGTGAACAGTTTATGAAACTTGTATCCATGCCCAATTGGCTCTTCCAGGACTTGGGGTACCTGATGGAGAGGATTTCTTGGAAGAAAAGGCCAAAGAGATGCCCTGGCTCTGACCTTGTATCTAAATCATAAGAATATACTTGCTTCTGGTTGCCAAAGGCCTGAATGCTCAGAAAGGGTACAGCACAGAACCTGTTGGTAAAGATTCCTCTGGCTTTGGTTTACTCTGCCATGCCAAAAAACAAAAAACAAAAACAAAAAAGCAAGAATCAGGTTATTTAGCATTACAAAAGTTTCTAAGCAGTCAGAGCATGCAGTCACTGCCTACTCCTGTTTAGCTTCAACTTGTTGGACCAGCTGAGGAAAGCTGGGGTATTCACAAGGTCTGAAGTTGGGGAGTTTCATAACCTCATCAGAATCTAGGAGGATGCGTGGAAGGCTGCATTCTCCAGTGACTCAAGCAATCTGAATACTGAGGGATGCCGTTGGCTTCTGCATTTAAAGATACTAATTTTCACCAGTGTAACGGTTAAGGGATAAATAAAGACGGGATTGGTTGGGGAAAAGTTCCCTAGAAAAAGTGGTCCACATACTCTCTGTCCAGTTCTAAGAGCAGCTTCACACTTTTTTTTGTGAGACAGTCTCTCACTCTGTCACCCAGGCTGGAGTTCAGTGGCGCGATCTCGGCTCATTGCAGCCCCCACCTGCTGGGTTCCAGCGATTCTCCTGCCTCAGCCTCCTGGGTAGCTGAAATTACAGGCACGTCCCACCACGCCCAGCTAATTTTAGTATTTTTAGTTGAGGTGGGGTTTTGCCATGTTGGCCAGGCTGGTCTTGAACTCCTGTCCTCAGGTGATCTGTTGGCCTCAGCCTCCTAAAGTGCTCGGATTACAGGTGTGAGCCACTGCACCTGGCCAGCTTCCTACTTTTGAACCATTCATTCTGTGATACCTGAAGTCCTCTGTATCTTCAGCATCTTTTTCCTTACATAACTGATGCAGGTTCTCCCCCTGAAGACATGATTTCCCCCACTGCCCTTTCTATACTCCATCTATCACAGGACCAGAAATAAGATGAGCGTTCATCTTACATTCCAATGCCTTCTACAGACCCTTGCTCCTATGCCTGCAAGTAAAAACCTTTCCTCTGTTGAATTTCAGGCTGCCACATTAAACCACAGCCCTCTTTTTTGACCTGCTACCATTGTACTCCCCCTGATCAGCCTCTGGACCCACACTCGCCATGAGTGACCACGATGTCCATGTACATGACCCAGCCAACAGCTCCTTGACCTTCTCAACCCTGTGACCTCCATGTAACTTTAGTCACCCCCATTCTTGAGCGAATCTTGGATCTCATTGATTGCCTCAAACTACTCCACCTCCAGAAGCTTAAATCGTAGTATCCTATCCTCATGCTTCAACTTTCCATTTCTCTCACTCCTTTCTCCTTCTAGACCTGCTCTTGATCTTAACAAGACCTTCCTTTGATTTCTCCATTTTCTTCCAGCCTATTTGTCTTTCCCCTATCCAAACTAAATTCTTGGCTCTTTAGATCAATTACTGTGTTGACAAAACTGTCTATTCTTTTGTCCCCTCAATCCTTTATCTAACCCAACTGGAAAAACAGCTGTGCCTTCCATGAAGCATATCCCTGGTCATTTCTCTCTCCCATTCCCCCATAGCAGTTATTTCAAACTCCTTCATGCTCTTTCAACTCCCTAGTTCCTCTGTGTCCCACGCTACCTCCTTTTAAAAGATGGCCTCACTTAATACCTTACAGAAAAAATAAAAAGTATTGAAGAGGAATTACCTTAAGTCTCTGTTCCTCAACTCCAGTATGCAAAGTTACCTTCATCTGTTCATATCTTTTTCTCTTTCCTCTCATCTAAAGCTAATCCTCTTATCTAAAGCGAATCTAAAACTAGAGCCACCTGTACTCTGAATTTTACCCCGGTCTACCTCATCATGGGGCTAATTCCGTCACTTAACTCTCTGGTGTCATTAACATCTCTGTCTCTACTTGCATCTCGGAGTTTCTGCCCCAAGTAAACCCCTGTTCACTGGGCCTTCCCCAGACCTGGGAAATACCCTCTTTGACCATTTCTTCAGGAGCACCATTGACAGAAGTAAGAAAGCCAGAAAAGGGGGAATGATTTTTAGAAATGAGAATTTGGAATTGGGAGTTCACTTTTTTTTTTTTTTTTGAGACAGGGTCTCACTTTGTTACTCAGGCTGGAGTGTGGTGGTACAATCACAACTCACTGCAGCCTCAATCTTCTGGGCTCAGGTGATCTTCCCACTTCAGCCCCCTGGACACCTAGGACTGCAGGCGTGCAACACCACACCAAGCTATTTTTTTTTTTTGTAGACACAGGGTTTTGCCATATTGCCCAGGCTGGTCTCGAACTCCTGGGCTCAAGCAGTTCTCCTGCCTTGGCCTCCCAAAGTGCTGGGATTATAGGTGTGAGCCAATGTGCCTGGTCTTGGAACTTTACTTTTTTAAATACAAGGTTTGATGGACCATTCCAGCAGAAATGTCAGATGGGAAGTTTGGAGATGCACACATGTATCTTTAGGAGAGAGATTAATCCCGGACATACACTGTCTTCCTTACTCTGAGACATCAAAGGCATGTACTTAGCTATTAACTAGGATGGGGAAGTGTCCCTGGGTGTTTTTTTTCCTAGAGTTTTTCCCAAAGGGCCTTTAAGTTTTCAGCATATAAACACATTTATTTTAAAGGCATTTCCATGACGTTGAAGGCACACGTTACAACTGAATTTTATCCCAACCTCCACATGTGGAATCCAGAAAAAATTCTCTGGTCTTATGACTGAACAGGAAATGAAAGAAGTAGCACTCTGGATTCCTATTAGGTATTCCTATATTTTTACACCACTGGAGAGCCATTTAGGGAAAATACGCAGCCATGTTTTTAAAAAGGTTCCCAAAACTCCTGTCAAATAGCAAATAACTTTGCTATTTCTCTGGGAGTCACAGCAAACTATTCTAAAGATGCTTCCACCTCCCCTTTTGAGTACCACCTTCTAACACAGTGCATGCTACAATGAGAGTAGGGAGTGGGAGGGGCTGAGAAATGCTGAATTCTTGGGTAGCATGCCTTTGGCCTTTGGTTGAAACTACTCCTTGGAAGGCTACTATATTCCAAATTTTCTCTAATGGATAATTGATTTGTCAATCTCAATTTCTTCATTGTATATTTTTAAAATTATCTTACGTTGTTTTGAACTACCAAAATCAGCACACTCATTTTTCATGATAACACACTTTGGTTACAAATATCATTGCAAAGCACACTTGAACATTCATCAGAAACTTGAAGATGTTGTTAAACTCTGAGGATGGCATTCATCTGGATGACATTCATCAGATTTCATTAAATTATCAGGATGGCATTCATTGAACACCTGCAATGCAGCTCTGCCAAATGGTCATCTGTCTTCTCTTTGAATCATGGGTCATTATACAGGTAAATGAAAGCCTGTGAATAAAAAGATAGATTAGAAATATGACTAGAAGAGTCTTTTAAAGATTGCCTACTCTTTTTCAGACACTAAACTATAAAAGCTATTTTGAAGGATGATATTTTGTAATCTATTTCTGTCTCTTTTCCTTTCGTCTTTCCTCTCTTCTCTTCTTCCTTTTCCGTCTCTTTACACAAAACATTTCCTGAACACCTGTAACATGCCAGATGCTATTAAGTATGAATGGTATAGTGATAAACTATAATCAGTTTCTGCCTTTCTTTCTTTATTTTTGTTTTGGTTTGGTTTGGTTTGGTTTGGTTTGGTTTGGTTTTGAGACAGAGTCTCACTCTGTCTCCCAGGCTGGAGTGCAGTGGAGTGATCTCAGCTCACTGCAACCTCTGCCTCCAGGGTTCAAGCGATTCTCCTGCCTCAGCCTCCTGAGTAGCTGAGACTACAGGCACCCGCCACCATGTCTGGCTGATTTTTTTTTTTTTTTTTTTTTTAGTAGGGATAGGGTTTCACCATCTCTTGATGGTGAAAAGAGATCAGGAGTTGGCCAAGCTGGTCTTGAATTCCTGACCTCAGGTGATCTGCCCACCTCAGTCTCCCAAAGTGCTGGGATTACAGGTGTGTGCCACCACGCCCAGCTGAGTTTCTGCCTTTAATACTCTGTTTAGAGGAAACAGAGACTGTTAATACATCCAGAAACCGAGGTGGGACATCTATGTTCCTTAACTGGATGATTAGGTGATACTTTTATGGAGGCGATGCTTGAATTCATTCATTAAAGGACAAGTAGAGTTGGGGGAAGCAGGCAAGAGAAAAAGGGCATTCCAAGCAGAAGACATATTACAAATAACCTCATGGAAAACCAGAGTACATGGTGAAATTGTATAGGTGGCATGGCTTGAGCAAATTGTGTGAATGTGGATACAGGAGAGTCCTTGTCCCCCCCTACTAATGATGACATTTAAGTAAAATAAAATTGGCTCTTATTTTTAATGCTCTTCTTTGGTAGAATTCTTAAAAGGCTGAGAAGAATAAAATCTTATTCTGTCATTTAATCAGAACCAACTATAAGGCGAGGAAACTGAAAGGAAAATTTTCATCCATTTAATATTTTCTTAGTAGTTAGTATTTGCTAAGGGCAATGGTTATTAATAGGAATAGTCAAGGAATAATTTCTCAATTATTCTCAGCTGATTTTCCTGGCCGTACTTAACTTAAATCAGAAGGATGTTAATTCCATTTCTCATAAGATAGGGGATCATGACCATCTGTGTCAAGAAGAAACAAAACCTCAAAGAGTTCCAAGTTAGTTTGGATCAGTCTCAGGAAATCCTGACTTTTATTTGATGTGGCCCATAAGTCCAATTACTATACTCACAAGAAAGGCTCTTCAAAGACTGGCTATTAGCCTCATTTTACATTCAGGGACAGGAAATGATAAATCTTAAAACAAGGACACAGGACTTTTAGAACTGATGTCAATGAGAGTCTCCCTCTCTCTCTTATCTTTCTATCCCTCCTTTTGATCTGCTTCCTTCCTCTTTGCCCATTCTTTTTCTCCCTCCCTATTTTTTCCCTTAATTTGTATCTTATGCCTACCACTATTTCCTTAGGTAGTTTAATATTTTTAATGGTGATACTTGTATTTATAATATTTGCCCTAAAAAAATATTTCAAATAACCTTCAGATCATTCACTTCCCTGGGATTGTCAAATAAGTTCCTTTTATGACTTCTTACATACACACTCCTACGTTTGACAGAGCCACACCTGAAATGGTAGGATTACTGTCTTTGCGTCACTCCGATGCAAGTCTTGTGGAGGATTCAGTCTCTCCCTAGCCCTGCCCTGTGAGGCAGTTTTCACAGAAATGTGTATGAAGACATGCATGGCAGAATTACCAAATCAGCTGGTGACTCAAAGCAAAGATCATAAACTACAGACTCTATATCTAAAATGATCTCAACTGGCTGGAATGCTGGTATGAAATCAATAAGACAAAATTTAAATCAGATGTAAAGGCTAGGTGTGGTGGCTCACACCTGTAATCCCAGCACTTTGGGAGGCCAAGGCTGATGAATCACTTGAGGTCAGGAGTTCAAGACCAGCCTGGCCAACATGGTGAAACCCCGTCTTTATTAAAAATACAAAAATTAGCTGGGTGTCATAGCACATGCTTATAATCCCAGCTACTTGGAAGGCTGAGGGAGGAGAATTGCTTGAACCCAGGATGCTGAAGTTGCAGTGAGCCGAGATTGTGCCACTACACGCCAGCTTGAGTGACAGAGCAAGACTCTCAAAAAATAAAAATAAAAAAAGTAGGAAGAGACCTGTTAGATCTCAGAATTATAGCAATAGTTTCAGTTGACCTCATCTCTCTCCTACCTGTGTTCCCGTCTCTGCCCATGTCCTTCTGTCCTTGCGAGTTCTGAAAGAGTCCAAACTTCTCCCATCACAGTCCCTCTAAGTATACAGATTTATCTCTCTATCATGATTAAGGTATGGACAGAGTTGGCTTTATAAGTGTATGATCTGTGTTACTGCACAGAGTCCTGCACTTAAAACCCCATGCTCAGTTTTATTCTCCTTCTTGAAATTATTTTATTTTATTTTATTTGTGCTCACTTTGGCAGCATATATACTAAAATTGGAACAATACAGAGAAGATTAGCATAGTCTCTGAGCAAGCATGACACACGAATTCATGAAGCATTTCATATTTTTATTTATAAAAAATTTTTTCAAATTTAAAAGTAATTTTATTTAATTGGCAAATAAAAATTATATATATTTATCATGTACAAAATGTTGCTTTGATATATGTGTACATTATAGAATGGCTAAATCAAGCTAATTAACATATTTATTACTTCATGTGCTAATACTTTTTTGTAATGAGGACACTACAAATCTACTCTCTTAGCCATTTTTCAAGTATGCAGTATGCTATTGCTAACTATAGTCATCATGTTGTGCAGTATATCTCTTGAACCTTTTTAAAATTCTTAACAATTTCTTAATTTTTTTTTAGAGACAGAGAGTCTTACTATGTTGCCCAGGCTGGTCTTAAACTCCTGGACTCAAGTGATCCTCCTGCCTCAGCTTCTCAAATAGCTGGGATTACAGATGTAAGCCACCATGCCTGACTTTAACAACTCTTTGATTAAAAGTCTGGCATTTTCATTTTGCACGGAGCCCCACAAATTATGTAGCCAGTCCTCAGTATAGGAAACATCCTTTTCTTCTCTAAGCAGTTAAAGTTTTCCAAAAGTAAGTTTTACTATGAAAATGAGGTAGCAAACAAACAAGTTGGCTACACCAATAGTTAGCAAAAATAAAATTTCGGATTACAAGTGAATCCAAAAGTGAACTATCACCAAGCCAAAAATGCAATTAGCACAGTAGAGACAGTCCATAGCTTCTGACTCCTTGCCACTTAATTTCTAGCTGCCCAAAATGTTACATTAAGATACGCATCTGATCTGAGATGGATTTTGTTTAGCAACAAAACCAAATCCTATAGTATCTGTAGGATTCTGGCTATGCTAGGAATAGACCCTAGGTCATTGGCCCTAGCTCCATTACCACTTGCCAGTTCCATTTCTGACCCTCTCCTTCTGTTCTTTCTATCTATTTCAGGTCTTCAGGACTCTGGCTTCTTCTGGTTTGGCTCCATTTACTTCATATCTGTTTTCTAGCCAATTGAAAAGGTCAGTTCATTATGCAAACTGGAGAACCCTAGCTTTCTTATTATCAGCATAATATAAGCTTGTCAGATTTAGCTAATTAAAATGCAGGATCCACAGTTACATTTGAATTTTAGACAAACAATGGATACATTTTTAGTATATGTTTCATATATTGCATAGCATGTACTTATAATAAAAAATTATTTATCTTCTGAGTGAGTCACTGCATAAGAATAAAAAATAATAAATAAATAAAAGAAAAAAATTATTTATCTAGCTTAAATTCAAACGTAATTGAATGTTTGGCCAGGCGCGGGGGCTCATGCCTGTAAACCTAGCACTTTTGGAGACCAAAGCAGGTGGATTACCTGAGGTCAGGAGTTCAAGACCAGCCTAGTTAACATGGTGAAACCTGTTTCTACTAAAAATACAAAAAATTAGCTGGGCATAGTGGCGGACACCTGTAATCCCAGCTACCCAGGAGGCTGAGTCAGGAGAATCGCTTGAACCTGGAAGGCAGAGGTTGCAGTGAGCTGAGATCTCACCATTGCCCTCCAGCTTGGGCAACAAGAGCAAAACTCTGTCTCAGAAAAAAAAAAAAAAAAGAAACCATTAAATTTTCTGCATTTTATCTTCAAACCCTGTCATCATGGGCACCCATGGATCATGGGCTGTCCTGAACAACATGAGAGAGGCCTACCATCTGAACTCCTTGGAGTCCATTGGCATTTCTTTAGTTTTCTTGGGACCAAAACCCTCTCAGCCTCATCTGATGTCAAATCCTCTGCTCCTGCAGTTTCTGCCCCTCTCAAGTTCCCATTTCAACAGGAAAGCAGAAATTACTAACAAATCCTGGGTCTATTGAATAATCATGTCTCTTCTCAATTTACCTGAACAATTCTTCCCATTTAGTCAAGTTCTCTTTCATAATTCTATTTCCAAGTACCCCCAGAAAAGTAACTGTTACCAGATTTTGCAATAGAGATGTTGACTGGTTTTCTCATCCATATATCTACAGTAGCCACAGTATTGCATGGCATACAGTGGCATTCAATAAATGTCTGCTGGGTGATTGAATTAGTTAATTAAAGAGCATATTCCCTATAGGTTTTTTGTTGGAACAAGCAGAACAGAGCATTCTATTTTATTCCAGAGGGAAGGACCAGGGCCAATAGCATGAACACTTAGGGAAATCATTCTGACTTCAACATCTGGAAACTTTTCTTAGCACCAGAGATCAAAGTGGTGGTGTTGAGAAGTCAAGACCTTCCTACCCTTGGCAATGTTCAGGAGGAGGTCTAATTTCCACCACTATGGCACTGCTGTCACAGACAGAATTTCTGGACTAGGGGCAGTGAAAATTAATTGTTAAACTACTTCTGAATCTAAGATTCAAGAATGCTAATGCACCCTCTCCACACACACACTTTTATTTTTTCAGCTTAAAAGTTGCACATGTTACTGAAGTTGCACATGTTGCTGAGTTCTGCTCTTCTGAGAACAAGGATGTATGAGAGATGTATACACACATTAATGATGTGCCAACTCCCTTTTGTTTCAGGCCTCCTAGAGCATAAAGACAAAAGAGGTGGTTTCTAGTAATGGAGAGTAAAAAGCCTTTAATTTTTCAGTTTATCTTTGATTTATGTTTCTGTGTCTGTGTGTGGCCAGGCTCTCCTTGGCCTTTTCAAAAGGAACATGCTATAACCATTGAAAATGTTTGGTAACTGACTACATGTCTATGCGGGAAATCTTATGTCACTCAAAATAGTTGCTAACGAACACCCTGCATTAGTCCTTCGACATGAGAGCAAAAACAATTTGTATGTGTGAAGGTAAGCACAAACATTCCCCGAAATAAAACTGGAATTCTTATATATCTCACTATTCTTTTGGTTCTTTTTTTTTTTTTTTTTTTTGAGACAGAGTCTTGATCTGTCACCCAGGCTGGAGTGCAGTGGCACTATCTCAGCTCACTGCAACCTCCACCTCTCGGGTTCAAGTGATTCTCCTGCCTCAGTCTCCCGAATAGCTGGGATTACGGGTACCCACAACCATGCCCAGCTAATTTTTGTATTTTTCATAAAGATGGGGTTTCATTGTGTTGGCCAGGCTGGTCTCGAACCCCTGACCTCAAGAGATCCACCTGCTTCGGCCTCCCAAAGTACTGGGATTACAGATGTGAGCCACCATGCCCGACCTCACCATTCTTTTAATGTTGTAATAATATGTAAGGGAAAGGGAGAGATATTTGGGGTGGAGTAATTGTGCATATTTGAGCAGCATATGCCATGTATGAGGTGGGAATAGGGAGATAGAAAGGGTTAGTGGGGGAGAGGACAAGATGTGTGATGTCCATAGGGCTATGGTGGGGAGTTTATGATAGCTCAGTATGTTGTGTGCCTGTGAAGGCTGAGTGGGGGCAGCCATCATGGGCTGTGTGTGTGGGCATGTGTGTGCACACATGCATGAGTGTATGCATGTATGTGTATGTAAGAATAAAGATGGTTGATGGAAACCAAGTGTGTGTTGTGGATAGGATGGTGGGGGCAGAGTGTACATATGTGTAAGTGATCAGGGTTTATACGAGAGTGAAGGTGAGAAGTGAAGGGTGTAATATAGAAGAGAAATAAGTCTATGTGAAAGAACTGAGCACAAGTGCGTTTGTGTTTTTGTGTATGAAAGAAACTTGCTGGCAGCTAAATGTGAGATATGGATAAAGTGGGGACAAAGTCTGTAAACGTATATAACAGGGTATTGTGGGAGGGAGGATTGGCTGTAGTGTGTGTATGGGTGTGTACAGAAGTGAACAAAGCATGTGTGTGTGACAGAGAGAGAGCAAGAGACAGAGACAGAGAGAATGAGAGGGAGGGAGGGAGAGATATAGCTTTGGGACATTTGTGCTTATTTATGGATAGAGTATGTTTTTGAAGAGTTATTTGTGTATGGACAGGTTATATGTTTATGTTTGAACAAAGTGTGAAGGAGAAAGTGTGTACATGAATGCACACGTGTGCATGAGGTGTTAGGTCTGAGGATCCAAGTAGTAGGTGGAGCCCTAGTGTGTTGACCAGTGGTAGACCAATGCATACATGTTTGTGGCAAGTGTGCGCGTTTGGCAAATGTGTGTGTGGTGCAGGCCCCATGGTGACAGTGAGACCCAGAAGAAGGAAAGCCAAGTCACTGTTGTGCAGTTTTTCTGTCTGACCTGCTTATCCTGTTTCCATTGTCTCCAGAGACCAGGAAGGTATACTAAGCACAGGTTCAGAGCAAGTTGATTGCGAACAAAAGATTTTAGTCTCCTCCCTACGGATGAGTCATACTTAAAAGACAAGCAGGCAGTGAGATGCCAACATGTGCTTCCTCAGCTATGCCCTGGGCATGGCCTTCCGTGTGCCCTCTGAGAGCCCAGGAAAAAAGGGTACACCCAGGATGTATCCACCTTCAGGGCTTTGTGCCGCCATCCTCTCAGCATCCCCCGAGTCCCAGCCATGTGACACACAGGCCTCTTTGCTTATATACAATGTTAATAATATTTCATTCACTTCTGTCCTGGAAATCTGAAGACCAATAGAATGTTAGATCTGGAAAGACCCTCAGAGGTGCTCTAGCTAGTGGTTCTCATTTGGGGATAATGGGGGAAAGGAGAGTGACTATAACAGAATCTGAGAGTTTGATTGAAAGTGGGGGGTGACAGGGTGGTTTAAGTTCCAGGGAGCTTTAAAACTGCTCCTTGGGTAGCCTGGATGTTCCTCTTCCCTTTCACTGAAAAACACTGCTCTGATCCAGCCCTTTCTTATTTTAGAGAATAGGCAACTAAGATCCAGAAACGGTAAGAATCCTGTTATAGTTGAAATGGCATCATGATCGGCAGGCATTTTGATGTCTTGAGGTTCTCTAAGCCACCCATTTAAGACAGTGCCCTTTTGTGAGTGGATCTATATTTGTTTAGCTTTGTCTGTATGACCCCAAACATAGCATTTGAAGTAAATAAGCATTCTTTATATAGCTTATTAGACAAGACAACCACCTACTATACAACATAACAGGGAAATCATAAATATGCCACCTGTGTTTCAATGAAAACTGAAAGATGAGCAATCATGACCTTTACAAAGCACTGTGAAATGCACATTTATAATAGAAAAATTTTGTAATAGGTAATGGACTAAAAACATTAAGTGGTATAGAAAAATGTTTTAATGCATCAATGTGTGTCTTAAGAAGAGACTCTGGTCTTCTCAAACTATAAAGCTGTATGCTTAAGAAACAGGAAATCTGCTGGGCATGGTGGCTCATGCCTGTAATCCCAGCACTTTGGGAGGCTGAGACAGGTGGATAACTTGAGGTCAGGAGTTCAAGACTAGCCTGACCAACATGTTGAAACCCCATCTCTACTAAAAATACAAAAAATTAGCTGGGCATGGTGGCAGGCACCTGTAATCCCAGCTACTTGGGAGGCTGAGGCAGGAGAATTGCCTGAACCCAGGAGGTGGAGGTTGCAGTGAGGCGAGATCGCGCTGTTGTACTCCAGCTTGGGTGACAAGAGAGAAAATCTGTCTCAAAAAAAAAAAAGATAGAAAATCTTCCACCCTTTTTGCCTCCTCAATTTGCCTTCATTCCTTACACTGGTGTTCAGATTTAATTAGAGAACTTAGAGAAAATAACTTCCTGAGCCTTTTAACTAATCTGTCATTTTCTTTTCCCTTTGATCCCAAGGTTGTTCCTCTTACTGCTTAAAAAGTAGAGCAATGAAAAAGAACTCATAATTTATATTTTATTGATTTAAATTTTTTTAAATTTTTAATTTTTGTGTGTACATAGTAGGTGTATATATTTATAAGGTACATGAGATGTTTTGATACAGGCATACAATGTGAAATAAGCACATCGTGAAGAATTGGGTGTCCAGCCCCTCAATCATTTATCCATTGAGTTGCAAACAATCCAATTATATTCTTCTAGTTATTTAAAAATATACAGTTAAGTTATTATCGGCTATAGTCACCCTGTTGTGCTATCAAATAGTAGGTCTTATTTATTCTTTCTGAATTTTTTTAGTGCCCATTAACCATCCCCCACCTTCCCTGCACCTCCCCTGCACCACCCTTCCCAGCCTCAGGTAACCATCCTTTTACTCTTTATGTCCCTGAGTTCAATTATTTTGATTTTTAGATCCCACAAATGAGTGAGCACATGTGATGTTTGTCTAAGAACTCATAATTTAGAATCAAAGAGATCTCTCTTTAAATCTTGGTTCCATCTCTTACTGTATGATCCTGGAAAAATTACTTAATCTCTGAGTCTCAGCTTTCCCATCTATAAAACATCATAATACTGACTACTATATATAAAAATTAAATAGCATGCATATACTAAATATATGGCCCAGAGCAGGCCATAGGCAAATATGTGTCCCATTTCCTTCTTCAGCAGATGCTTTTACCTCTATCTGTTGTGCTGACAAGTACCATTTGTCCAGTAGAGTCAATGAAGGCAGAAAACACCCCAAACTTCATCTGCCAGGGACCACGAATAGGTTGAGATGAGTGAGGTGCTTTCCTGGAGCAGAGAATTTAAGGAGCTCTCCAAGAAATTACTAATCAAGAGAAATATTTAATGTAATATTTTTTAAAATAAAAATTAATGCTTTGGGTGATGAACATGTTCTAAAATTAGGTAGTGGAAATGGTTGCACAACTATATGAATATACTGAAAACCACTGAAGTGTGCACTTTAAAAAGATGAATTTCGTGATGTGTGAATTATATCTCAATGAAGCTGTCATTTAAAAGCTAATATTTAAAAATCATGATAAATTAAATATCAAAATTTTAATGAAAGTAATCATCAAGCCAGAATCTACCCCAACCCAAGACACCAGATACCAGATCTCAGGACCACAAATACTGCTTGAGAAAAGTGTGAGAAGGAAAAAGAAAGGACCACATACAGTGAGAAAAAAGCAAACACATACTGTTTCCTTCTAGTAGTTTTGTTGTGTTTTTTGAGATGGAGTTTTGCTCTGTCGCCTAGGCTGGAGTGCAGTGGCGCGATCTTGGCTCACTGCAACCTCCACCTCCCAGGTTCAAGTGATTCTTCCACTTCAGCTTCCAGAGTAGCTGGGATTAAAGTTGCCCATTACCACGCCCAGCTAATTTTGTATTTTTAGTAGAGACGGCGGGCGGCAGGTGGGGGGTTTCACTATGTTGACCAGGCTGGTCTCACTTGACCTGACCTCAAGTGATCCTCCCGCCTTGGCCTCCTAAAGTGCTGGGATTACAGATATGAGCCGCTACGCCCGACCCACAAAGACATTTTAAAGCAGGAATATCTGAGGTGGCTTTTAAATCTCGTTTAATGTGTCCTGTGCAATGTAATCTATTCCAATAAATCCCTGCTCTTTAAATAAAGACTACGTGTACAGGTGGCGGTTTGTGTGGAAGCCAAAGGAGGGGCTGAGTTTCTTGTGTAGATTGGCCTGCTCAGGATAGGAAATGGGATGGAGGAAGCAGAAGCCCAGGATGCAGAAGAGGCTCTGAGCACCCCCGCCACCATCCAGAAACCTAACAGAAGGCTCTGGACTCCTGCCAGTCATGGAGTTAGGACAGTTGAGGCTGTTTTATCTCTAGCTCTCAAATATCAAAGAGGCCTGTATCTGAGATTCAGGTTGTGATTAGATATAATTCCTGTTTGGAAGCTTTTTCTGGGCCCCATGGAGGACAGGTAGAGAATCCTGCCAGTACATTCCATTTATATCTGAAAGGGGAGTTGGAGGAAGGAACAATAGATTGGATTGATACCAACCATGGCTTCAACAGACTCTGTCCAAATGCCTGGGAGTCCAATTCTCTGAGGTCCATATCTAACTTTGTTACTTGACATATTTCAAATATGTCGCAATCAAGAAATTACAACTTATATCAAGTTGAATATCTTAGCTAGATAAGCTTCTTACTTTGATAACAGATGTTCCAATTTAAGAGCAGATGTTTGCCATTTTACCTTGTGTATGTGAGTCTCTTCTTTCCACCTGATCCCACATTAGAGATTTCCCATTGGGAAATGATGGTTTAATGTGAATCACAGCAGATTTTGTAGTTTCATAGGATGCCATGTAACTGTTTACTGTTTTTTCAATCCTTATTTCATGTCAATAATCACTTTTATTCCCAAAACTTTCTGGTCATACCTTATATTCATTTTACTTTGAGCAACCCTCAAAAAGACCCATTCCAGCCCAAATCAGAAACTCCAAGGGAGGTCTTGGCATACTTTTCTTTTTCTTTCTTTCTTTCTTTTTTTTTTTTTTTTTTTTGAGACAGAGTTTCACTCCTTCACCCCCCAGTCTGGAGTACAGAGGTGCGATCTCGACTCACTGCAATCTCCGCTCCCGGGTTCAAGCAATTCTCCTGCCTCAGCCTCCTTAGTAGCTGGGACTACAGGTGTGTACCACCACACCCAGATAATTTTTGTATTTTTAGTAGAGATGGGGGATTCACCATCTTGGCCAGGCTGCTCTCGAACTCCTGACCTCAGGTGATCCACCTGCCTTGGCCTCCCAAAGTGATGGGATTACAGGCGTGAGCCACTGCGCCTGGCTGGCATAAGTATTTTTTAAAAGCACCCATGTTATTCTAATGTTCTAATTCAGTTGAGAATTGCAGGAACTGAATCATCAGAGGCCTGCGTGTTTTGGAAAATCCTTATCCCCTCCTACCATTTCAGATTGTTTACTAAAGTAAGAGTTAAGATAGTCTAATTCTATCGATTAAATAATTCGTTATTTTTTATTTTAAAAGTTTTTTCCACAGGTAAAAATCATACTTTTATTTGAGTCATCAGGAGATTCACTTGTGGTTAGAGTCAAATGTTCAGAATCACGAGCACAAGCCCATGAAGGAAAGGATCGAAACAGACCAAAATAAGAGACAACAACCCCATATATAAAGATGAATGGGTTAGCTCAGTAACTTCACGGAGGAAAAAAAAAAAAAAGATGAATGGGGCCGGGCGCGGTGGCTCACGCCTTTAGTCCTAGCACTTTGGGAGGCCGAGGCGGATGGATCACGAGGTCAGGAGTTTGAGACCAGTCTGGACAAGATAGTGAAACCCCGTCTCTACTAAAAATACAAAAAAAAAAAAAAAAAAAAATTAGGTGTAGTGGCACATGCTTGTAATCCCAGCTACTCGGGAAGCTGAGGCAGGAGAATCGCTTGAACCCAGGAGTCGGAGGCTGCAGTGAGCCAAGATTATGCCATTGCATTCCAGCCCGGAGCCAGTGAGAGACTCCGTCTCAAAAAAAAAAAAAAAAAAAAAGAATGGGTTGCTTCACACACACACAGAGAACACACACACACACACACACACACACACAGATGAAATGTTTGGACAGAAGCAAATTTCACATGATCACTTTTGTTTCTTTTTGAATATAGGTTTCTGGGGTAGTATTTTCTTTCCTTTCTTTCCAGCTATTAAAAAAGCTTCAAAGTGCATATATGGGAGGAAAAGGCAGAAATTAAGCAAGAAAGTAGTTTTCCCTGGAGGGGAATGATGTAGAAAAAACAGGAAGCAGTGTTGGGAGAATTTACTTTGCTTATTATTGGGCTTCTTGCATTTTATTATTTGTATTTATTCCTTTTTCCCTTTCTTTCAAAGCACAGCCTGAGGAATGCAAATTTAGAAATTAACATATTAATCCCGAAGTATCCTGATAACTTAGTTCCTAAAAATAAAATAATAATAATTTAAAGCACTCCACTGAGACTCAGTAATTTCATTTATTTGTTTGTTTATTAAATCAACATATGATTAAGTCCCTATTGTATGCCCATACAGTTCTAAGCACTGGGGATGCAAAAATGGGCAAGATAGTCCCTGACCTCAGGAAAATTTGACAAGGCAACAAATACAATACACTGTGCTGCAAGTTAAGGAAGAAGTAAGCAAGCCTCTGAATGCACACTGAAGGGCATTTAACTGAATCTTGGCAGTTATGAAAGTGTTAGAAAGTGTCTGAGCTGAGACTCAGTGGATGAGAAGGACTTATCCAAATAAAGATAAGACACCAGAAAATTCTAAGTGCAAAGGCCGAGAGAAAACAACAGAACCAAACCAAATAACAAAAAAAAAGATGAATGGGGCCAGGCGCGGTGGCTCACGCCTTTAGTCCCAGCACTTTGGGAGGCCGAGGATCATACTCAAGGATCTGTATGTGCTCTCATGTATCTATAGCTTAAAATTCAAGGTGGGTAGTGATTAGATATGAGTCTGGATGGGTAAGTGCAAGTTTGATTTTGAAGGGCCCTGTATATGCAATTTACACTTTATCCAAGTAGAGTATCATGGAAAGATTTTAGAAGTCGCCAGAATGGTTAAAATTAAGAAGACTGACAATACCAAGAGTTGATGAGGATATGGAGTAAACTGGAATTCTGATATACAATACCTACAAATGCTGTATGACCCAGCAATTCTTCTTTAAGCTTCTATATCGAACAGAATGAACACTTGTGTCAACCAAAATATGTGCACAAAAATGTTTATGACAGATTTGTTCATAATATGTAAAAATCTGGAAATGACTCAAAATAGCCACCAATGGTGAAAAGCATTAAAAAACTGAGATGTAGTCATAGAATGAAATACCACATAACAATTTGTAAAAATGAGCTATTTCTACATGCCACATACTGAATGAATGTTACAAATTATTATTGTTGTTGTCAAGACAAGGTCTCACTCTGTTGCCCATGCTAGAGTGCAATGGCATGATCTTGGCTCACTGAAACCTCTGCCTCCCGGGCTCAGGTGATCCTCCACCTCAGCCTCCTGAGTAGCTGGGACTATAGACATGTGCCACCACACCCGGCTAATTTTTCATTTTGTTTGTTTGTTGTTTGTTTGTTTTTGAGATGGAGTCTCACCCAGGCTGGAGGCAACCTCCGCCTCCTGGGTTCAAGTGATTCTCCTGCCTCAGCCTCCCTAGTAGCTGGGATTATAGGCACATGCCACCACGCCTGGCTAATTGTATTTTTAGTAGAGGTGGAGTTTTACCATGTTGGTCAGGCTGGTCTCAAACTCCTGACCTTGTGTTCCACCAGCCTCAGCTTCCCAAAGTGCTGGGATTACAGGCGTGAGCCACCACACCCAGTGATTTTTCGTATTTTTAATAGAGACAGGGTTTCACCATGTTGTCTAGGCTGGTCTTGAACTCTTGGACTCAAACAATCTGCCTACTTTGGCCTCCCAAAGTGCTGAGATTACAGGTGTATCTGGCCTACAGGCAAAATGTAGAGTGAAAAGGTCATACACAAAAGAATATACTGTATGATTCCACTTATATAAATTTTTAAAGTCATAGATCTTTATTCTGTAGTGACAGAAGTCAGAACTGTAGTTACCTTGAGGGTGAATATTACTCAGATGGGGGCACAAGGAAGCTTTCTGGAGTGCCAGAAATGTTCTATATCTGGATCTGATGTATACATCTAAAAATGCATCAAACCATATATTTAAGATTTAAAGACTTTACTATGTGTAAGTTATACCTCAATACAAGTTCAAATAAAAGGGGGAGTATTACATTTTAGTGTGATCACTCTAGTTGTAGAATATACTGGAAGTGATGAGAAAAATTAGCATTTATCTCACTCAGTAACAGACGGTGGTAGCCTAAAATAAGGGGGTGGGCAAATTTTGCACATAAAGGGTAAGTAAAAAGGAAACTTGGTATTTCCTATGTGTGGTAGATGAGGGAGAGGGAAGAGTTAAGAGTGACTGGGAGTCCGGCTTAGGCAACAGGAGAGATGGTGAGGACATTCACCGAGAAGGGGAACACAGGAGGTGGAGCAAGCTTGAGGTCATATTCAGTAACTGAGAAACTCCGGGAAGGGGGAAGAACTGGGTGTGGCCATGTGGACCATCCACTCTCTCCTGCTGAGCTAATGAGCTGTTCATCATTCTCAATTTGAGTCACCCGCATTTTATTGGCACTGGGAGGACAGGCTCCAGCCAGTCAGAGTGGCTGGGAGAAGTATCAAGGAACCACTGTGATCTTGTGAATGAGAATCTATGGTTTGAAACAAAGTCTGTGAAAAATAAACACGTATTTAAAGCAGTGGTCCTCAAGTATCCCAAATGCCAGGAAATGGAAAAGTAAGGGCAGATGATGCCAGAGGAAATAAGTATGGTGACCGTCTTTAGCCATGTGATGAGAACACAGATCTTGGGCCTTGGAGAATGCATTTATGTGGTTGTGTGGAATGAGGGGTATTGGGGAAAAGCAAGAGTTCTGGGGTCTCACAGACACAGGTTCAAATCCTGTCCCACTACTTATTTACATTACGAATGAGAGCAAGTCAGTCAAATGTCTGTAGTCACCATTTCCTTATTTGTAAAATGTAGCAAATAATACCCACCTGAAAATTCATTATGGGTATTTAATATATGGGTTTCCGTTCCCACAAAGTGTGCCTCCCCCTGTGAAACTCATAAAATCAGTCATTAAAGGGTAAAATGGCCTCCTCAGAAGACTTCACCAAATAACACCGCACCTCCTGTTAATTGGTTTTCAAAGTGCTATTTTGCAAACTTTCCTGACTAATTGCATCAAATAATCATTATCTTCCTGTAATGCAAGGTACAAAAGAAGCAATCCTTAACAGCTATGGGAAATCTCTTTATTTTGTCTATTCCATCTCTGATCGCGTGCCTTTCTCTCACTAAAACACAGTTAAAAATTGCTACACAGGGTCATGCAGTATACCCAGGTAACAAATCTGCACGTGGCCCCTTGCATATAAAATAGAAGTTAAAAAAAAAGAAACAAAAAGAGGAAAAATATAGCTTTTTTTTTTTTAAAGCTTGCTGTATGGAACCCGGAGGTTGAATAAAGGACTTTATTGCTAGTAGTTTAACATCATCCAGTGACAAATGTATTAGTTAGGATTAGTTTGGCAGCATTTACTCAAAAGCCCTAAAACAACAGTGGCTCAAAAATACAGAAATGTTTATCTCTGTCAAGTAAAATAAATCAAGAAGTAGGTATTCCTGGCTTGACTTAGCAGCTCTGTGGTAGCAGAAGGGACTTAAGCTACCCTGTTTTGTTTTTGGGAAAAGGAGTCTCGCTCTGTCGCTCAGGCTAGAGTGCAGTGGCATGATCTCGGCTCACTGCAACTTCCACCTCCCGGGTTCAATCTATTCTCCTGCCTCAGCCTCCAGAGTAGCTGGGACTACAGGCGCACACCACCGTGTCCAGCTAATTTTTTTGTATTTTTAGTAGAGACAGAGTTTCACCATATTGGCCAGGATGGTCTCTATCTCTTGATCTTGTGATCCGCCCGCCTCAGCTTTCAAAGTGCTGGGATTACAGGCATGAGCCTAAGCTATTCTATGTCCATTCACCACCTAAGCACATGGTTTCCAACCTCGTGGTTCAAGATGGCAGCTGCAGCTTTACCCATCTCATCTTAATTGCAGCCAGAAGGAAGAGAAAAGACAGAAGAGTAATAAGGGTACTTCCAGATAAGGCAGTTTTCTTTGCATGGTCTTTATGAAAGTTCTACAAAACATTTCATTGACCACATTACATTTCATTGACCGAAACTGGCGGCAAGGAAAGCTGGAAAACATAATTCCAGATGGTAGATGCCTAGACAAAAATCAGATTCTGTTACTAAGGAGGGAGTGAAGAATCTGTGTTGAGGTAGGCAACTAGTACTCTTTTCTCCAGGGTTTTATTCATCCAACAAGTGTGTATTATGTAACTTTTATTTAGCACCAGGCCCTATTCCAGATATTGAGGTTTCATCAAAAGACAACTTCTTATCTTTAAAGAGCTTACATTCTACTGGAATAGTAATAGATAACATTTATTAAGTGATTATCCTATGCTAGATGCTAGGCAAGGTTTTAAGGATTTTATTTCTGGCATGACGCAGTGGCTCATGTTTGTAGTCACAGTACTTTGGGAGGCTGAGGCAGGAGGATCACTTGAGGCCAGGAGTTTGATACCAGCCTGGGTAACATACTAAGACTTCATCTCTACAAAAATTTAAAAAATTAGCTGAGGATGGTAGCATACACCTGAGGTCCTAGTTGTTTAGGAGGCTGAAGTGGGAGGATTGCTTGAGCCTGGGAGTTCAAGCCTGCAGTAAGCTATGATTGTGCCACTGCACTTTAATCTGGGTGACAGAGGGAGATCCTGTCTCAAAAAAAAGAAAAGGGCTGGGCATGGTTGCTCACGCCTGTAATCCCAGCACTTTGGGAGGCCAAGGTGGGTGGATCACTTGAGGTCAGGAGTTTGAGAGCAGCCTGGCCAACATGGTGAAACCCCATCTCTACTAAAATACAAAAATTAGCTGGGTGTGGTGGCAGGTGCCTTTACTCCCAGCTGTTCAAGAGGCTGAGGCAGGAGAATCATGTGAACCCGGGAGATGGAGGTTACAATGATCCAAGATTGCACCACTACACTCCAGCCTGGGTGACAAAGTGAGATCCCATCTAAAAAAAAAAAAAAAAGAAAGAAGAATTTTACTTGTATTAATTTATCTGATATTTGTGATAATCCTTTGGGATAGGTACCATCATTACCCATATTTTGCAGATAAGAAAAACTAAGGCACAGATAAATTAATTTGCCCAAATTGATATATGTTATAACTAGTAGAACTAGAATTTGAATTCAGATAGTCGAACTCCAGAGTGCATGCTTTTAACCTCTACACCATATTGCTTCTCCACGAGTTTCCCATATGTTTCATTTGCTTTCTCTTCTGGGCATAAATAATTGTATGTATGCTTTGGAGGCTTAAACAGTTGGACCCAGTTCTCCCACTTTTCTCTGGTGGTAGAACTGGGGCAGTAGACAGCTGATGCTTGGCTACACATCTTATCGGGAGTGAGTGGAAGAAAGTTGTCATATATAGAACCCAGGAAACTATTAGGATCCCTACCAACTTACAGTACTGCTTAGATGCTATAGCAAATAGGAAGGGTCCTCCTTCTGTTGAAGAGCCGTGACTTGAACTGAGACCAATTATGGCATCACTAGTTGCTCAGTCCAGAAACCTGGACATCATCTCTGGTCCTTCCTACTCCTTCACTCCCACATATAATCAATTAGTTCTTTTGATGGAACCTCCTAAATATTTCTAGAATTTTTCAGCATATCTCCATCTCCATTGTCACATCTCCAAATTCATGACATGACTGCCTTCTATTGAGTAAGTCCGTTGTTACACATGTGGTGTTCCTGCCTCCAATCTAGTCTTTTTGAATCCATTCTTTACACTGTAACTGGGGGATCTAATACCCAAAGCTGATCTCATCCCATCCTACTTAAAACCCTCCAATGACTCCATATTGCCCTCAGGATAAAGTCCAAATTCTTACATTTATAAAGTCTGATTTACAAAGTCTTGCATTCCCAAAGCAGGCTGAAAGACTGTTGCAGGTTGGGTTTCCCAGGAAGCAGAGGCAGATGGTGATTAGCATGGAGGAGGTTTCTTAGGGAGTCTCTTGGTGTCACACTGTCAATGGAGACTTCAGCTGCCATCATATCCCCATCTGAAACTGGGATGACCCATTAGAGTCATCTCAAGTTGGGGTGAGAGAACTAGGTCTTTATAGCCCCATATTGATCAGCCATTGGATATGGGTTGTCCTTGGAAGGGAGCAAGACCCTGGATGAGACCATTCACTTATTCTGCAGTCTCTTATGCTAACTCCAAGCCCTTTTTAGAACAATGACCCAAATTTAACACTTCCAGGTGCCAAACCCTTGAATATTCAGGATTTCTCACTTAATTTTCCCAGCACACCGGGGGAGGGTAGGATTCTGAGGCTGACGCCCTCAGGCCCATCCTCCCATTCAACTGCCTCTTACATCCCATACTGGATGCTTGGCTTTCTTATGAGGCTTGCACCTTCCAGGTTCCTGGGTCTGGTTGTCAGAGGTTTCTTTCCCTGGGCCTCCTCTTACCCCATCACAAGCAGGTATCATTTTAGGAAACTTCCCCAGGGACTCAGGTAGTAGCTGAGTCCCCTTCTTCCTTCTATGCTAGTCAGTCAAATTCTTATTCTCTTTGGGTAGCAAAATAGCTCTTACATTCACCTTCACTGATCTCAGATTGATCCAAAAGTTTGTGGGATTTTTAAATTTTATTTTGTTTTGGGACAAGGATCTTGCTCTGTCACCCAGACTGTAGTGCAGTGGTGTAGTCATGGCTCACTGCAACCTCAACCTCCTGGACCCAAGAGATCCCCGACCTCAACCTCCCAAATAGTTGAGATTATAGGCCACATGCCACCACTCCCAGCTAATTTTTGTATTTTTCGCAGAGACAAGGTTTTGGTTTTGCCATGTTGCCCAAACTGGTCTTGAACTCGTGGGCTCAAGCAATCTTCCCTCCTTGGCCTCCCAAAGTGCCGGGATTACAGGCGTGAGTCACTGCGCCTGGCTGATCCAAAAGTTTTATGATAAAATTCTATGCTCCGAGTCCCTGAACTTTGCCCTTATTTTTTAAAACCCAGTATTTATTCTTTTTTTTCTCTCTTTTTTTTTTAATTAAAAGTTTAACCTTTTAAAATAAAGATGGGGTTTCACCATGATGGCCAGGCTGGTCTTGAACTCCTGACCTCAGGTGATCCACCCACCTCGGCCTCCCAAAGTGCTAGGATTACAGGCATGAGCCACCGCGCGCGGCCTCTTTTTTCTTAAGCACCGTGCTTGTGAAGATGAAATCCATGACTTTCAAGATTATTGTGCCTTACAAAAGTCTACTTGAAAGCTCAAAATGTAAAAATTCAATTCGTGTGTGTGTGTGCATAAAAATCTTTTCCTGCTCTTGGATAGTGGGGAGAATGATCTGAGCAAAAGAAAGAAAAAAACCAGCCAGGCACGGTGGCTGATTGATTGAGGTCAGTAGTTCAAGACCAGCCTGGCCAACATGGTGAAACCCCGTCTCTACTAAAAATACAAAAATTATCCAGGCATGGTGACATGTGCCTGTAGTCTTAGCTACTCAGGAGGCTGAGGCAGGAGAATTGCTTGAACCCAGGAGGTGGAGGTTGCAGTGAGCCGAGATCGTGCCATTACCATCCAGCCTAGGTGACATAGTGAGACTCTGTCTCAAAAACAAAAGAAAAGAAAACACATAGTTTCAAATCAAATTTTACTCTGCTATACACAGGAATCTGCTCTGTGTCACTCTGCCTTCCCCCTACCTCTTGCTCCCTGCGATCATCTCCCAAATAAATTACCTGTATCCATTTCTGTCTTAAGTTCTGCTTTCAGGGACACTCAGTGAAGGGAAGTACACTCCTCATTAATTCCTGAGCATTATCCAGGGTATTGCTTCATGTGTGTTCAGGTATAGGATCTTCATGATCTTCTATACAGTCATCCCATGAACTTCCCACCCTGTAGACTCTGCTACCTACAACGCTCATTAGATTCTGGCTGAGCCACTGACCACAGGGTTCTTGGAGATTACACACCTGCTGCCATCAGTAGACCTTCAAGGTAAGGGACAGTCTTCTAAAGTGGAAACACATTTTAGAAATTGTGTAATTTACCATGGCTCAGAGGAGATCTAGCTATAAATTTTAATGGAATATGACTAATGGTTTGAGGATCATGGCAATGTCACACAATAATGATTATAACCATCACACAAGTCCAAATCTGTCCTGGGGTTTCTTCCTGACAAGGCCAATTCTTGGCTCCTCATGTACTGCCTCCACGGTAGGAGGGTCAGTTCAAACCCTCTCTCTGGGATCACTGCTGGTACCTCCACAACCAAGAGTTCATGGCCAAACTGGCCCTCTGCTTTCAAAAAAGGAGGGTTGTTTTTTTCCTCCTACTTTATTCTAAAATCCTCATAAATCCTCCACGTTCTCTATTTTTTTTTTATTCAAAAATATATCTTTTCCCCAAGATAATTGTTGGTGGGGTGTATATTAGCAGAAGAAAAATTAACCCATAGGCATGTGATCTGGTTCTATGGAACCAGCAAGGCGCAAGCACACAATACCTATAATCAGTACATTCTGTAAATCTTTTTTAAAATGTCATATTTAGGCAATCAATGTCCAGTTTAGGTTAAGTCTGATAGTCCAATAGTTTCAACATCTAGGTCATCTCTGGGTCTATGTAAAACTTAGCTTGGTTCCTTTTCAGTTTCTTTTTATTGAATACTCAAAATGTTAGAGTCCAGTCTCAGTCTTTGTTACAACTGAATATGAAAGAAGGTGGAAAGTTGAACAGATAAAAGTGACAGATATCTGATTTATGCTAGCCTAAGAAGAAAAGGAGAATTTGTAAGCTCATGTAATAAAATCATGGTAAAGAGAGGGATGATGTTTGTCTTAAGGGTTCCTGGAACACAGCAGTTGAGTGCTGTTAGTTCTAGCCCATCTCTCATCTCACTCCTTTACTCTTTATTGACTATTTTTTCAAGCTTCTCTAGCGAAGCTGAACAGCAGTTGTGGTTTTATGACTTTTTGGCTTCTTTCATTAAAAATACTTTTAGGCTGGGCACAGTGGCTCATGCCTGTAATCCCAGTACTTTGGGAGGCTGAGGTGGGAGGATTGCTGGAGCTCAGGAGCTCAAGATCAGCCTGGGCAATATAGTGAGACCCCATCTCAAAAAAAAAAAAAAAAAAGTTAAAAATATATATATATATGTCTTTTTTATTTACAATCATTTTTCTCATTTTGGTTATTCATTTCTTTATATAGCTCCAGATTTCCATCTGATATCATACTCCTTCTGCCTGAAGAAGTTCCTTTAGCAATTTTTAATGTGTAGGACTTCTGGCAATAAATTATTTCAGCTTTTGCTTATCTGAAAAAATCTTTAGTTTGCTTTGTTTTTGAAAATATTTTGGATGGGTATAAAATTCTGGGTGTACAAGTTTTTTTTTTTTTTTTTGAGCTGAAGTCTTGCTCTGTTGCCCAGGCTGGAGTCCAATGGCGTGATCATGGCTCGCTGCAACCTCCGCCTCCTGGGTTCCAGCAATTCTCCTGCCTCAGCCTCCTGAATAGCTGGGATTACAGGCGCCCACCACCACGCCTGGCTAATTTTTTGTATTTTTATTAGAGACGGGGTTTCACTATGTTGGCCAGGCTGGTGTTGAACTCCTGACCTCGTGATCCGCCCACCTCGGCCTCCCAAACTGGATTACAGGCGTGACCCACCACGTCTGGCCCCAGCTTTTAAAATTATTCTTTCATTTTTTTTTTTTTTTTTTTGAGATGGAGTTTCACTCTTGTCACCCAGGCTGGAGTGCAATGGTGCGATCTCAGCTCACTGCAACCTCCACTTCTGGGGTTCAAGCAATTCTGCCTCAGCCTCTGGAGTAGCTGGGGTTATAGGCATGCACCACCATGCTTGGCTAATTTTTGTATTATTAGTAGAGACAAGGTTTCATCATGTTGGTCAGGCTGGTCTCAAATTCCTGACCTCAGGTGATCCATCCGCGTCGGCCTCCCAAAGTGCTGGGATTACAGGTGTAAGCTACCGAGCCCAGTCTTTTTATTTTTATTTGACTTCCTTAAAGATGCCACTCTGTTGTCTTCTGGCTTGCACAGTTTCTAATGAAACATATATTGTGATTATTTTTCATTTTTATTTTATTTTTAAAATTGATTTTATTGTGTATATTTAAGGTATATAATATGATGTAATGTAATACATATAGATAATGAAATAGTTAGTATAATGAAACAAATTAACATATCCATCATCTCACATTGTTACTTTTTTTTTGTTTTGTTTCTGTGGCAAGAACACCTAAAAATTACTCATTTAACAGAAATCCCAAATACAGTACAATTTTATGTTGTACATTAATTAGGTCTCTCGACTTGTTCTTCCCACATATTTGCAACTTTGAATCTTCTGAACTACATATTTTCATTTCCTCTCCTCACTCCCCCTCTCCCTGACCCTAGTACCCACTGTTAATTCTCCATCTCTGTATATTTGACTTTCTTTTTTTAGATTGCACATATAAGTGAGACCATGCAATATATTTCTTTCCATATCTGGTTTATTTCAATTAGCATAATGTCCTCCGGATTCATCCATGATGTGGCAGATGGCAGGATCTCCTTCTCTTTTAAGGCTGAGTAGTATTTCTCTGTGTGTATAACATATTTAGCCATTCATCCATCAATGAACACTTAGGTTGTTTCTTTATCTTGGCTTTTAATGGGATATACTTCCAAACATATTCCATTAAAAATTGAAAATAACACAATAACACTGCAATAAATATGAGAGTGCAGATATCTTTTTTTTTTTTTTTTTTTTTTTGAGACAGAGTCTGCTCCCTTGCCAGGCGCCAGGCTGGAGTGCAGTGGCACAATCTCGGCTCACTGCAACCTTCGCCTCCCGGTTTCAAGCAATTCTCCTGCCTCAGCCTCCCGAGTAGCTGGGACTACAGGCACGTGCCACCACGCCCAGCTAATTTTTGTATTTTTAGTAGAGACAGGGTTTCACCATGTTGGCCAGGATGGTCTCGATCTCTTGACCTTGTGATCCACCCGCCTCGGCCTCCCAAAGTGCTGGGATTACAGGCATGAGCCACCGCGCCCGGCTGAGTGCAGATATCTTTATGAGGTGATGATTTCATTTCCTTTGGGTATGTGCCCAGAAGAGGGATTGTTGCAGTTCTATTTTTAATCTCTTTAGAAACTGCCACACTGGTTTTCATAATGGCTGCACCAATCAACATTTCTACCAACGGGGTCCAAGAGTTCCCTTTTCTCCATACCACTTTTTCCAGCATTAGTTGTCTTCTCACTTTTTGGTAATAGCCATCCTAATGGGTATGGAGGTGGTATCTCACAGTGGTTTGATTTACATTTCCCCAATGATTATGAATGTTGATCATCTTTTCATATAACTGTTGGCCATTTTTATGTCATCTTTGGAGAAATGTCTACTCAAGTCCTTTGCCAATTTTTAAATCAAATCATTTGTTTCTCTGCTATTAAGTTGTATGAGTTCTTTGGACCATAAATCCTTACCAGATACATGATTTACAATTTTTTTCCTTAATCTACAGGCTACTATTTTATATTGTTGATTATTTCCTTTGTAATCCAGGAGCTTTTTCATTTGATGTAGTCCAGGTCATTGATTTTTGCTTTTGTAGCCTGAACTTTTGATGTGACATACAAAAACATCATGCCAAGGCCAAGTCTAGGACATTTTTTCCTATGTTCTATTCTTAGAGTTTCACAGTTTCAGGTTTTACAGGTAGGTATTGTATCTATTTTGAGTTGATTTTTTTTTTTGTATGGTGTAAAATAATATTATTTTTGATTTTCCAAGTAGAATGAAGACTTAAACAATTTTAAAGTAATCTCAGCATAAACTTCTTGATTCTTCAGTTTTTCCCCAAGTAATTTGTAGTTGTTTCTCCCACAGCTAATTCCATATACTTTTTGAAAGAACTTACTTTTAGCAAGTCTTTCCAACACATTTTGTACAAACAATGGTTTATTTTGCACGGGTTTTCATCAGTTTATATAATATTTCCTTGAATTACTTAAATATCATAATAACCACAATTGGCATAAATAGGCTTAGAATAAACACACTGACTTTAGGCATGTTTAGCATGGAGGCTCCATCTTCCCTTTTCTTTGTCACCACATGTACAGCAAAAAAGCAGACAACTGGTGCCAGCCAGGTAGAGAAGCCCTCTGCATAATAAAAGGCTAGTGTGGGGGAGGCCAGCTTCTTCAAGTGCTATGCAAATGGCACACCTAATCCTAACCAGTTTTTCATGCGCTATGTAAATAACACACCTGGTCTGACCAATCTTTCATGCCCTATGTAAATCAGACACCGACTCCTTAAGGTTATCTATAAAACCTCCTGCACTTCACCACAGACCAGAAGACCTGTTTAGCACCCCCTCTCTGCAGGAGAGAGCTTTTCTCTTCTTTTGCCTGTTAAACTTCCACTCTTAACCTTACTCTGGTGTGTCTGCATCCTAGTTTTCCATAGCCATGAGACAACGAATCTCGGTATTTGTCCCAGACAGGGATGCCACTTAAATCTCAATGTACCTGGACAAAGTTGAAATGTGGAGGGGTAGAGAAAATGGAGGAAATATAGAAAGTAGAACTAGGGTTAGAAGGAAGAATCTACAAAATATTTTTTCTAAGAGAAGGAAAAGCGGAAAGACATTCACTTTTAATTTTCTGTGCTTCTGCCCCATTTTAAAAAATTGTGAATCATATTCCTGTGTTACTTTAATAATTATTAAAGAAATAAAAGTAAAGAAAAATAGTGAAACCCTAAAGAAACCCCACTTTGTCATGGTGGGTAACTCTTATTAGTTTGTGGTTGTATTTGTTATTCTAGCATTTTATTTAGAATTATCACATCTTTTTCTTTCTCTTTCTTTCTTTTATTTTCTTTGTTTTTTTTGAGACAGTCTTGCTCTGTTTCCCAGGCTGGAGTGCAGTGGTGCCATCTTGGTTCACTGCAACCTCCGCCTCCCGGGTTCAAGCAAATCTCGTGCTTCAGCCTCCCAAGTAGCTGGCATTACAGGCTCGTACTACCACGTGCAGCTAATTTTTGTATTTCTAGTAGAAACGGGATTTCACCATGTTGGCCAGGCTGGTCTTAAATTCCTGATTTCCAGTGATCCACACGCCTCAGCCTCCCAAAGCATGAGCCATGTGCCCCACCTAGAATTTTCATATCTGTTTTCATCATTGGCTAGTATTCTTTTTGTGTGTGCTAACTCTGGTTTGGGTCTGAGGACGATGTTAGGTTTATTTAACAAAATGAGAAGTACCAATTTTTTTCAATATTCATTAATTCATGTATTTACTTAGTCAATAATTTTTTATGTCATGTTGGGTATAATTTTAGGTTTGGGGGCTGCTATGATCTGAGTGTTTGTGTTTCTCCAAAAAGTAATCCCCAATGTGATGTTTTTCGAGGTGGGGCTTTTGGTAGGTGATAAGGTCATGAGGGTGGAGCCCTCACGAACTGGATTAGTGCCTGTGATACTGTGAAATATGTATTCGGTCTTCAACCCATTTTCTACCGTACAACTCCTAAAATCCTTCAAATCTCCAAAGTGTTGTCTTTTTGTATGCTAATGATTAACTGATGGCTGGCAGCCCCCAGGCAGTTTCAGGATGGAGGCTAGTCACCAGAAAGACCGAGGCAAGATTAGAGGTTTGGGACTTTCAGTCCCATCCCTCAATCTCTAAGGGGTGGCTGAAGGTTAAATTGATCACCTATGTCCAGTGATTTAATCAACTATGCCTACATAATGAAGCCTCCATTAAAAAACCCAAAAGGATAGGATTTGGAGAGCTTCCCAATAGCTGAACACATAGAGGCTTACAGAAAGGTGAATAAGAACTCATTCAAGTGCCAGGAGGATAGTGCCTCTCAACTCTGCGAGGACAAAAGGTCCTGGGCTCCGGATCTTCCAGACCTTGCCCTGTGTATCTCTTCATTTGGCTGTTTGTTTGTATCCTTTAATCTACCCTTTGTAATAAACCAGTAAACATAAGTGTTTCCCTGAGCCCTTAATCAACTCAAAGAGGAGGTTGTGGGAACCTCAAACTGAAACCAGTTGGTCAGATGTTCTGGAGGCCTAGACTTGAGACTGGTGGGAAGGAGGGGGTGGTCTTGTGGGATTGAGCCCTGAACCTGTGGTTTCGGAGGCTCTCTTCATCTAGATAAGGTCAGAATTGAATTGACTTGGAGGACATCAAGCTGATGTTTGCTGCAGAACTGATTGCTTGAGTGGTGCTGGGGTCACGGAAGTCTGTGTTGATTGTTGTTGTAGAGTGAGAGGATAGAACTCTTTGATTCTTTTTTTCTGCCTCTCACAGTGCCCTTATAAAACAGGCTCAAAGGAACTTATTCATTCCTTCCACTATGTGAGGACACAGCAAGATGCCCTCTATGGAGCAGGGCATGGGGTCTCACCAGACACCAAATCTATAGTTGTCTTGATTTTAGACTACCCAGCCCCTAGAACTGTGAGAAATACATTTCTGTTTTTATAAGCCACCCAGTCCATGGTATTTTGTTACAGCAGCCTGAGTGGACTGAGACAGGCTACAGCAGTGATAAGAAAGACAAGGTGCCTATATCCATGGAGTACAGCTTTCTTTCTGTGGAGTCCTAACTAGGGAACAGGAGTCAGGCTGGCGGGACCAGGGGAAAGCAAAAGAAAAAGCAGATAAGCTATAAGACTGCCTTTCTTCATGGTCCAGGAGACACAGCCCTCCTGCACAGATAACTCACAATCTTCCTGTGCCCAGCTATCACCAGACCCTTGGCTGATAGGGAGATGCAGGTTAGCTCAATGCAACATTGGCGCTATCAGTACTGCGTGTAGCCCTCTCCAGCACAAGCAGCATCCTATGAAATCCCCAGCAAGCCCTTGTCTCCTTGCAGTCAGCTCCTCTTTTGCTGACTTGTCCATTGCTCTCTTGTGACGTGTTTTCTCTAACAAATCTGCCTTTCTTTATTTACAACTGTCTTGGTAAATTCTTTTACTGCCTGTACCACCAACCCCAGATAGTGACTGTCTGCAACAATTCTGAATTGGGAGAGTCAGTAAATAAAGAGATAAAGTAATATGTTTTTAAAAAATCAGGTTCCTGGCATGGTAGCTCACACCTATAATCCCAGCACTTTGGGAGGCCGAGGCGGGCAGATTATGAGATCAGGAGTTCGAGACCAGCCTGGCCATCATAGTGAAACCTCATCTGTACTAAAAATACAAAAATTAGCTGGGCATGGTGGCATGCGCCTGTAGTCCCAGCTACTCAGGAGGCTGAGGCAAGAGAATCACTTGAACTTGGGAGGTGGAGGTTGTGGTGAGCCGTGATCATGCCACTGCACTCCAGCCTGGGCAACAGAGCGAGACTCTGTCTCTGTCTCAAAAAAAATCAAGCATAATAAATACTTGCCAGAAAATGAAAACTGAGTGATAACTGATGGTCTGAGGAGGTGATATTTAGGCTGAGACCAAAACAATAAAAAGGAGGTTAAAAAAAAGAAAGTTGTAATTGTATATGTTGTACCACTACTATAATCAGAAAAATAATTTCACTGAATTAAAGATCATGTATTCTGTATATGAGCACATAATGGAATTCTTTTCTCACATAGAAAGTGACACCCTTATACACATACAAACAGTCGCTCTTTGGATGGGAGTATGAAATCTGTTGTTCGTAAACCTAGTCAGTGTCTAGCAAGCAATACACCTTATATTTCTTTCTTTTAAAATTTTCCTGAAAATCAAATGACATAAGTAAAAAAAAATCTATGGAGATAAAGTGTCTACATCATGAGAGTTTACCATGTGTGACCTAGAGGGTCACTGTCATTCTGTTCTGCTCTTAGAGTGACACAGTGACCCCTCTTACTTTTAGGAAGCTTCTCTTCCATTTTCCCTATGCCTATACCTGTCACTACAAGTATACTAGATAGACTTGCTCTAGTGAGAAGTAACTTAATTTCAAATCACTTACAGTTGTGGAACATCCGCCTTTGTTGCTTAAACAACATCACAATGAAACAAAGTTTACTGGAAACTTTGAAAGTAAAGTTCAGGGAATGAGTGATATCCTAGAAATAAATACTGAATTACCTTTATTGCACTCCTTAGTCCCAGGGCTTGATTAAGATATTTGGAAGCCCTAAACATTAGAAGCATGGTTCCTCTGTCCTTACAAAATGTAACTCAAAATAAAAAAAAATACCAACCATGAATTATATCTAAAGAAGTCTAATAAATTTCAGATGTTCCTCCATGATGACTACATTGAGATTTTAAAGAAATATTAAAAATAAAATAGTTTAAATTTTCTTTTTTGTGGGGGGTGTTCCCATTTTGCTTGAGCTCTAAGCATTGATTAAGGTTATTTCTGCTATTTGTCAACTGGATCTCATTCATTCACTTCTGCTTTAGTACTTTCCTTCTATAATCACCTGCACGCCTCTCTACTGAATCATTTGTGTTAGTCAGAAAACTTATTTTGTATTTGATATGGTAGGGCTCTGTGTCCCAACCCAAATCTCATCTCAACCTGTTATCCCCATGTGTCAACGGAGAAAGGTGATTGGATCACGTGGGAGGTTTCCCCATGCTGGTCTCGTAATAGTGAGTTCTCACAAGATCTGATGGTTTTATAAGGGGCTCTTCTTCCTTCACACTCTCTCTCTGCCACCTTGTGAACAAGGTGCCTGCTTCCCCTTCCATCATGATTGTAAATTACCTGAGGCCTCCCCAGCCATGTGAAACTGTGAGTCAAATAAACCTCCTTTGTTTATAAATTACCCAGTCTTGGGTCATATCTTTCCAACAGTGTGAAAACGGACTAATATAGTGTCTCATTTCTTAAAAGAAAACAAAAATCTTCCTGGACTCTATGTCCTTTTTATATAGCTCCTTATTTATCTGTTCCCCATCGGAGCACTCAAAAATGTCATCTATATCCACTCCACAAAAGGTGAAACCACTTGATCAAGGTTGCTAATGGCCTCCTTGTTGCCAAATCTAATGGTCAATTCTCAGGACTTATTTTATTGCACCTCTCACCAAAATTTGATATAATTAATCATGTCCTTCCCTTTTATTCCTTTTTTCACTTGGCTTCCATGATTCTGAAGTCTTCTGGTTTTCCTCCCATGTCACTGGTTATTCTGTCTCAATTTCCTATGTTAATGTATTTTGTTAGCTTCTAAACAGCTGCATTTAAGTGCCTCAGAGTTCAGTGTGAGACCTCTTCTTTATTAACATTGACGGCTTTAACAATCTGTTTTTTATCCACACTTTATTGACGCTGATGGCTTTTTAAACTTTTGGGTCTGTGGATAGAATGGTATTTCAATATAATTGACTTCCTTTTTGTACTAGTCTGTTCTTGCACTGCTATGAAGAAATACCTAATCTGGGTAATTTATAAAGAAAAGAGGTTTAATTGGCTCAAGGTTCTGCAGGCTATACAGGAAGCGTGATTGGGAAGACTTCAGGAAATCTTTTCTCCTCCCTTCCCCTCCCCTCCCCTCCCCTATCTATCTTTTCTCCTCCCCTCCCTCTTCTCCCCTCCCCTATCTTTTTTCCTCTCCTCTCTCTCCTCCCTTCCTTCCTGTTTTTTTTTTTTTTAAACAGGGTCTCATTCTGTCACCCAGGTTGGAGTGCAGTGGTGTAATCTCAGTTCACTGCAGCCTCAACCTCCCTGTCTCAAGCAATCCTCTCACCTCAGCCTCCAAAGTAGCTGGGATTACAGGTGCATGTCACCATGCCTGGCTAAATTATGTATGTTTTGTAGAAAAGGGGTTTTGCCATGTTGTCCAGGCTGGTCTCGAACTCCTGAGCTCCAGTGATCCACCTGCCTCGGCCTCCCAAAGTGCTAGGATTACAGGTATGAGCCACTGTGCCTGGCCAGGAAACTTTCACCCATGGAAGAGGGTAAAAGGGAAGCTGGCACACCTTATGTGGCCAGAGCAGGAGGAAGACACAGTAAGGGGGAGGTGCTACACACTTTTAAACAACAGATCTCAGACAACTCACTCATTATTGTGAGAACAGCAAGGAGGAAGTTCACACCCATGATCCAGTCACCTCCTACCAGGCCCCTCCTCCAACATTGGAGATTACAATTTGACATGAGATTTGGGCGGGGACACAAGTCCAAACCATGTCACTTTGTAATCCTATCTGTTTTATATTTTGCACCTAAAAACTTTTTTTTTTTTTGAGTCAGAGTCTCACTCTGTCACCCAGACTAGAGTGCAGTGGCACAGTCATTGTTTATTACATTCTTGACCTCTCAGGCTCAAGCAATCCTCCCACCTCAGCTTCCCAATTAGCTGGACCCACAGGTGTGCACCACCACGTCTGGGTAATTTTTTAATTTTTGTAGAGATGGGATCTCACTATGTTGCCCAGGCTGGTCTTAAACTCTTGGGCTCAAGTGATTCTCCCACCTCAGCCTCCCAAAGTGCTGTGATTACAGGCATGAGCCACTGCATGTGACCTTAAAAATGTTGGGTTTTTTTTTTTTTTTTTTTTTTGAGAAGGAGTCCATAAGAATCTCTAGATTACCAAAGGGTTCTGTGGCATAAGAGATGTTAAGAACACCTGCATAATTTCATTCATGGCTTGAAATTCAATTTATGTGCGATGATCCACAGATTTCTATTTCCCACATTTAGATTTTTAACCCAGTTATTTACTGCTATGTTACAGTTGCCATAAAAACTAGTGACATAAAATAACAACTGTTTTATTATATCTCCCCAGTTTGTAGGTGAGGAATTTGACAGAAATCACTCATTGACATTCAACTGGCAGATGGTGGGGCCTGGAGAATCTAAGACAGTTTCCCTCACATGTCTGGCACCTTGGCAGTGATGGCTGGAAAGCTGGGTTTATCTGGGACAATTGACTGAAATACCTATGGATTCTCTCCAGCATGGTGATCTCAAAGAGGTAGATTTCTTATGTGGGAGCTCAGGGCACCCAGAAGGTTCCAAGAGCCCTGGGTAGAAACTGCAAGGCTTCTCATGGCCTAACCTTAGGTGTCCCAGATTGTCATTTTTACCACTGTTTGTAGGTCAAGCAAGTCATTAAATCAACCCAGATTCAAGAGGAGGGGAATTGGACACCACCTCTCAAAGGGAAGGGAAACAAAGCTCTATAGCCATCTATAATCTTCCACAGATGCCTAATAGGCATCTCATTTGTAACATGTCCAAACAAAAGTCTTAATTTCCTCTCTATACCTGCTCTTTTCTGGTGATCACCCTCCCAGTAAATTGGACCAATTGCTCAGGCCCCAGTTCTTGGAGTCATCCACGACTGTCCTCTTTGTTCCATACTCTACATTTTATTCATTAGCAAATCCTGTTGACACCACCTTGAAAATACATTCTCAATGTGACTGCTCACTTTCTCCACCTCTATTGCTATCACCCTAGTACAATCCACTATCCTTTTTTTCCTGTACTACTTTCATAGTTTCCCAACCGGATTATCAGCTACCACTCTTATCCTCATGGCTCCTCCACACAGCAGCCTCAGAGATCCATTTATCTATTTATTTATTTATTTATTTTTGAGAAAGAGTCTTGCTCTGTCGCCCAGGCTGGAGTGCAGTGGTGTGCTCACAGCTCATTGCAGCCTCAGTCTCCCCAGGCTCAGGCAATCCTCCCATATCAGCCTCCTGAGTAGTTGGGACCACAGGCAAATGCCACCAAACTTGGTTTATTTTTGTATTTTTTGTAGAGACAGGGTTTGTAGGTCTCTGGCCTAGAGCGGCAGTATTGAGGATTGAAGAGCCAAAGTGAATTCCAAAGCTATCCCAGTGGTAGGGAAAATTATTGAAATAAGACCCTCCTTTCTACTATCACTTTCCAAATTCCCAAAATGCAAGAGTTTAGGTACATTTACTAGCTGCCCTGTTGTCACATTGCCCACACTGGTCTCAAAATTCTTGGGCTCAAGCGAGCCGCTCACCTTGATCTTCCAAGAGATCCTTTTAAATGTAAGTCAAGTCATGTCATCAGTGTGCTTATAATGTTCCAATGGCTTCATATCTCAAAGTAGAATCCAAAATTCTTAGGATGACTTTCATAACTTCATAATATCTAAATCCTGGCCACTACTCTGACCCCATTTCCTACCTTTCTTCCCTTCACTCACTCTAGTCCAGGCCCACTGGCTTATCTGTTCTTCTTCAAAGAAGCCAAATGTGCTCTTCCACAGGGCATTGCATTTGTACTTCTCATTACATGGAATGCCCCCTCCTTAAATATTTGCATGGCTTACTCCCTCATTTCATTGATGTCTTTGCTCAAATGTCATTTATTTAGAGAAGCCCTGTTTATCACTGCAGCACCCATATTTACTCTTTTTTTTTTTTGAGACAAGGTCTCCCTCTGTCTCCCAGGCTGGAGTGCATGGCACAATTATGGCTCACTGCAGCCTCGACCTGCTGGGCTTAAGCAAGCCTCCCACCTCAGCTTTCCAAGTAGTTGGGACTTCAGGCACACGCCACCACATCCAGCTAATTTAAAAAATTTGTAGTGCTCGCTTCGGCAGCACATATACTAAAATTGGAACGATACAGAGAAGATTAGCATGGCCCCTGCGCAAGGATGACACGCAAATTTGTGAAGCGTTCCATATTAAAAAAAAAAAAAAAAAAAAATTTGTATACAGACAGAGTCTCACCATGTTGCCCAGGCTGGTCTTGAAATCCTGAGCTCAAGTGATCCTCCCAACTTGGCCTCCCAAAGTGTTAGGATTACAGGTATGAGCCACCACACCCAGGCCACATTTACTCTTTATCCCTCTATCACACTATCCTATGTGTTTATTTTTTTATCACTGACTGCTCCATTAGAATGTAAGTTCTATGAAAGCAGAAACTTAGTATTGTTCACTACTATTTCCCTATCACTCAAAACAGTGATTATCACATAATAGGTGTTCAATAAATTTTTGTTGAATAAATGAATAAATGTGCTTAGTCTATCTATTGGGTGCTCCAACACTAGGAGCCAAAAGAGGATGTTCACTAAAACCTTGGGGGTAATTTGGTTCAGCATAGAACAGCACCTTCACCAGTATTAATCATGACGTGGCTCAACTGCAAACCAAAGAAATGCAGAAGGTTTTTGAATCTGCCTCTCATTCATTCTCTCTGAAGGATCTAATAATAGTCCCTCTTGGAATAGCTGTGACTTGCTGAACGATGCAAGTACTTTATTTTTGTTCCTTCTTTAGAATATTAGGTTATTTCCTATCTCTTGCATATACATTTTATAGCCGTCTGACAGAAATCAGTTCTACTGATAAATGTGTGTACCTAGCAAAGGCTAGTTAATGATATAAATCATAGAGTAAATCAAGACCCATTGACCAGATAAGTTGGTCAAGGTGATGGGAGGGCATAAAAATGAGAAGATATTAGGAAAGTCACTGTAAGATAGGAGCTTATAAATGCTAGTGAAAATTTCCCTTTTTAAATTAATTTTAAGTTAGGACATAGCCTGCTTCCAATTGCACCATGTATGCTAAGTGGTCAGTAAAACATATTGAGTTAACATAAAAATACTAAATACTAAATTCTACCATTTTTTTTTTTGAGACAGAGTCTTACTCTGTCACCCAAGCTGGAGTGCAGTGGCAAGATCTAGGCTCATTGTAACTGCTGCCTCCTTGGGTTCAAGTGATTCTCCTGCCTCAGCCTCCCGAGTAGCTGGGATTACAGGCATGTGCCATCATGCCCCGCTAAAGTTTATATTCTTGGTAGAGAAGGGAGTTTCACTATGTTGGCCAGGCTGGTCTTGAACTCCTGACCTCAAGTGATCCGCCCACCTCAGCCTCCCAAAGTGCTGGGATTATAGGGGTGAACCACCACACCCAGCCTAAATTCTGTATTTTAGAAATGCTAAGTTCCCATAGCTACAGGAGGAATGAAGGATGGAGGAATAAAGGATATATACTAATGTAGGAGTAAGTGGAGTGCTGGTAACAACTTTGAGAAAGTAAAAATACAAACAGAGAACATTCTTGCAAAATTCTCCTACCCGCCTGGAGGACAGCAGGAACATTTAGAAAGATATTGCTGATAATGCAGATATGAATGCTGTCATGGCCAGAGCCTTGGCACTCAAAGTGAGATCTGTACACGAGCATGGGCACTGGCTGGGTGCTTAGTAAAATGTGGAATGCCAGGCTCCACCCCAGACCCACTGAATTGGAATCTATATTTTGACGAGATTCCCAACTGATTCACATACACAATAAAGTTTGAAAGTCTCTGGCCTAGAGCAGTGGTAATGAGGATTGAGGAGCCAAAGTGAATTCCAGAGCTATCTCAGTGGTAGGGCGAACTGTTGAAATAAGACTCTCCTTTCTACTCTCACTTTCTAAATTCCAAAAAGGAAGAGTTTAGGTCTGTTTACTAGTTGTTTGACCTTGGATAAATTATTTAACTCCCCTATTCCTCATTAATATTTCTCTGCTGTCACTAAGGTATCCAAAAAACTCTAACTGCTGACTCTATGACTTGTAATCTTCCTCCTCTTGCACTGCCCCGTCAAGTGGTCATACAGTTCTTTTTAATTTTTATGTATTTGATCTACCCTATTGTAAAGTTAACAAATTATTGGGGAGTAAATACTAAGACTAATGATGGTTTCAACAGGGCCGGCCCTACTTCTAGTTGTGAGGAATGAGAAGATCACCTCCCTTGGAACAAAGCTCTATAAATAGGTAATCTAACTGGAAAGTGGCCCAACTAATTTATTAATTAATGGTTAATGCTTGCTTGCACATAGAATGAATTTGGTGGAAGTAACTTATCTATGTACCAAAGGAGTAGCATCCTAGGTTACATAAGAACTAGTTCCTCTTCCCTTAGCATAGTGGCTTTGAACAAGTAGAAAATCATTATCACCATTATTTTTAACCCTTAGGATAACTTTCCAAAGGCCTATTCACTGCAGGGTGGAAATGGTGAGACTAAAGGGCTGAGAAAAGTAAAATAAACAGAGCAGATGTTAAACTTAATTGATGATGGCTTCCAGGACTTTAAAAACTAGGTGTCTCAAGGAAAAAGTGTGTCCTCATTTCTTATCAATGGATGACTAATTATTTTTAACCATTTTTATTTTAACTATTTTCAACTCTCTTTATCTACAGTTAGTCCCCACCTTTTGCTTAGTTTAACAGAACTGCCAGTGAATTCCAGAGAGGATAAAAATGCTTTACGGCAAACAAAAGATGGAAGGTAGCACTTGAGAATGGCAGACAAAGAAATTCTGAAAATCCTTTCCTTCATATGAACAATATGAACACTTTGCAAAAATTGTCAACATTAACTTTACTCAGAACTCTGGAAATTAACAAAAGACCTACAACTATCTGAGATTTTTTTCAAGAAAAGTGGTTGAGGCTGGGTGAGATGGCTCACACCTGTAATATCCCAGCACTTTGGGAGGCTGAGGCGGGTGGATCACCTGAGGTTAGGAGTTTGAGACCAGCCTGACCAATATGGTGAAACCCCATCTCTACTAAAAATACAAAAATTAGCTGGATATGGTGGTGGGCACCTGTAATCCCAGCCACATGGGAGGGTGAGGCAGGAGAATCTATTGAACCTGGGAGGCGGAAGTTGCAGTGAGCCGAGGTCATGCCATTGCACTCTAGTGAGACTCCATCTCAAAAAAAAAAAAAAAAAGAAGAAGAAAGAAAAAGAAAAATGGTTGAGCCTAGTTTAAAAAGTGAGCTTTGTGGAATTTCAACTTGCCCTATTTCCATACTTTGAAGTAGATGGAAACAAAACTAAAATTTACCAGAACTCATGGTATATAGTTAAATCAGTGCAGAAAGAAATTTATAGCTATAACTGCCTATATTTTAAAAATAAAAAAAATGCTAAATTAATAAATTAAACTTCTACCTTAAAAAACTGGAACAAAATAGCAAGCTGAACTCAACAGAAGCAGCAGTAGGAAAATAATACAAATTAAAGTATAAATAAATAAAATAGCAAAGAGAAAAACAATACAGAAAATCAATGTAACCAAAAGTTTATTCTTTGAAAACATCAACAAGATTGACAAATATTTAGCTAGACTGACCAAAAGAAAAAAAGAGAAGAATAAAATTACTAAAATCAGCCATGAAAGAGGAAACATTATGACCAAATGGAAATAAAAGGGATTACAAAGGGATACTATGATAACTGTTTGTTCACAAATTAGATAACTTCCATGAAATGGATCACTTTCTAGAAATACACAAACTACTGAAACTGATTCAAGCAGAAACAGAATATCTGAATAGACCTATAACAAGTCAAGACATTGAAATAGTATTTAAAAAAAAAAACAAAACTTACCCAAAAGAAAAGCCCAAGCCCAGATGTCTTCCCTATTGCATTCTACTAAGCATTTAAAGAATAAAAGAATTCTTCTATTCTTCTATTAATATAAGAATTTGTAATTCTTCTATTCTTTAAATTCTTCAAAAACTTTCCAAACATTAGAAGAAAAGAAAACATTTCTCAACTATTCTGTGAAGCTAGTATTACTCTGATACCAAAAATAAAATTAAATTAAAAAAAGACATTGTAAGAAAATAAAACTATAGACCAACATCTTTTATACATATAGGTGCAAAAATCTTCAATGAATGCTAGCAAACTGAATCCAGCAACATATAAAAAGAATTATACAATATGACCAGGTGAGATTTATTCTAAAAGTTAAACATAAAGTTACCATACAACTCAGCACTCTTAGGTATATACCCAAGAGAAATAAAAAATATGTGCCTATACAAAAACCTGTACATGATTGGTCATAACATGATTGGCTATTATTCATAATAGCCAAAGAATGGAAACAACCCAAATCCAACTCAGTTGATGAACGGAAAATAAATGTGGAATATACATAAAATGGAATATTATTTGGCTATACAAAGGAATGGAATACTGATATGTACTATGACATGGATAAAACTTGAAAATATCATGCTGTAAAAAAAGGTAGTCATAAAAGGCTGCATAATATGTTAATTCCATTTTTATGAAATAGTAAAGATAGGAAAATCTATATTAAAAAATTAAATTAGTGGTTTCCAGGAGCTGGGGGAGGGGAAATGGGGAATAACTGCTCATGGGTATGGGGTTTTTTTTTTGCAGTGAGAAAATGTTCTAAAGTTGGGGTAGTGATGGTTACACAACTCTGTGAAGATACTGAAAGTCACTGAATTGTATGCTTTAAAGGAATGAATGTTTTGGTGTGTGACTTTATCTCAATAAAGCTATTATTTAGAAAAATAACAAGCTGGAAGAGCTAACCTGTAATCTTAAGACTTCCTAGAAATTTTCTATTGTTTTGGAAAAACTCAGTATGGTGGCTAATGCGGTTATCTTTCCAATTCTATTCCTCCCCCATTCATTACATAGTTGCCAAGTAGTTTGGATGGGATTATCCTTACTACCAGCTTCAATAGATTCTAATTTGACCATTCTAGTCTGCCTTGCCATATCCTAAGCCAATTAACAAATGGTATTCAAGGGTAACCATTAGAAAAATAAAAAGCCTTAAGACTTTTGTTAGGTCATAACTAACACATGCTCTCTCTTCCTGGTTGTGAAGTACTCATAATTGTCAGCAGCCATCTTAGAACCATGAGAGAAGTCAACTTAAAGACAAAACTGGCGGGTGCAGTGGCTCACGCCTGTAATCCCAGCACTTTGAGGGGCCGAGGCAGGCAGATCACTTGAGGTAAGGAGTTTGAGACTACCCTGGCCGACACATTGAAACCCTATCTCTACTAAAAATACAACAATTAGCTACGTGTGGTGGCGCATGCCTATAATCTCAGCTACTCAAGGGGGTTGAGGCATGAGAATTGCTGAACCCAGGAGGCGGAAGTTGCAGTGAGCCAAGATCTCGCCACTGCACTCCAGCTTGGACGACAGAGTGAGTCTCTATCTCAATAAATAAAATAAAATAAAAAGGACAAAACTGACACATAGGAGTGGGGCAAGCCAAGACTATCACAGAAAAATGGAGCAAGAACTCCATTTTTAATTGTGCCTGACTCTTGTTTCCTTTCCATAAGGTGTGACCCTTTGACAGCCTCAGTTTCTCCTAGCCTGATTGTTAGTAGTGTCTCCTTTCTCAGAAGAGTCCTGCTTTTGATGGTCATTCATATGGTCATACTCCCTACAACTGGATTTTCAGTTACAGATCAATGAATTTATTAGTTAACCTAGGTCAATTGTTTCTCAAGGCCATCCAGGTTTCGTTTGTTTGTTTGAGATGGAGTCTAGCTCTGTCACTCAGGCTGGAGTGCAATGGCGCAATCTCGGCTTACTGCAACCTCCGCCTCCCGGGTTCAAGCGATTCTCCTGATTCAGCTTTCTGAATAGCTGGGATTATAGGCACCTGCCACTATGCCCAGTTAATTTTTGTATTTTTAATAGAGATGGGTTTTTGCCATGTTGGTCAGGCTGGTCTTGAACTCTAGGCCTCAAACTCCTGGCCTCAAGTGATCTGCCCACCTCAGCCTTCCAAAATGCTGGGGTTATAGGCACCCACCTGCACTTTCCTCACTCTTGGCAATATCTTAGTCTTTCTTCAGGACTCAGATGACCTTCTCCATGAAGTCTTTCTGAAATAAAAGTAATCACTCCCAACTCCCCCCCCAGGTTTTTCTCATACCTCTATATCAACACTCATCGCATTATAATGATACATATTTGCATTTCTCTTCCACAGCTGACCATGAACTTCTCCAGGGGGAAAAAAAAGATTATTATTTTTAACTTTGTATCCAAAGCATAGAACACTGTGTACTTGGAACATCACATATTTTATTTTGCTATTTTTTTTTAAGATGGGGTTTCACCATGTTGGCCAGGATGGTCTCGATCTCCTGACGTCATGATCCGCCCTCCTTGGCCTCCCAAAGTGGTGGGATTATAGGCGTAAGCCACCGTGCCCAGCCCACTATTATTTAATTATTTTGAGACAGAGTCTCACTCTGTTGCCCAGGCTGGAGTGCACTGGTGTGATCTTGGTTTACTGCAATCTCCACCTCAGCCTCCTGAGTATCTGGGACTACAGGTGCAGGCTAATTTTTGCATTTTTTGTAGAGGTGGAGTTACACTATGTTGCCCAGTCTGTCTCTAATTCTTGGGCTCATGCAATCTGCCAGACTCAGCTTCCCAAAGTGCTGGGATTATAGGCATGAACCATTGTGCCCAGCCTTATATTTATATATAGGTATACATGTATGTGTGTGTATATATATGTATAGATATATATGTATATGTGTATGTGTAGATATATATGTATGTGTGTGTGTATATATATATATATATATATACTAAACAACAACAAAAAAAAGAGAGACAGGATCTCACTATGTTACCCAGGGTGGTCTTAAACTCCTGTATTCAAGTGATCCTCCCACCTCGGCCCCCAAAATGCTAAAATTACCACATGAGCCACCACGCCTGGCTGCCTGGTATATTTCACTATTTGTTGAGAAATAAAGGAAAGTAAATAACTAAATAGAAAATCCATTAATTTGTTTACTTTATCATAATAATTTTGCTCAGTGTTCTCCATTATAGAGTAAATGACTGTTAATGATGGCTCCCAAGTCCAACGGACCCCAGAATAGTTAAGGTGGGTGGGCAACTCAATTTAGCCATGGGATTATGTTACAGGGAAGGTCCAAATTATTGTTTCTGTTTCCTTGTATTGCAAAATGTGTTGTTTCGTGCTTTTTCATGTTTTCCACTTTATACCTACAATGATACAAAAGGCTAAAAACAATCAGATATGATTTCCAAACTGTAAAATTAGTAGACTAGGGGAGGATGCATCTTTTTCACAAAGTGGTTCTTAGTTTGGTACCAATTTGTGCAAATGTTATAACATTTTTTGCCAGTTCTGAGTTTTAAAAAATAATATTTTTATGTAAACTGGACTCTGAAAACTTTGCCTCGTGTTAATCCTGATGCATTTTATTCTATTTTATGAGGTATTTATTGCCAAAAATAGTTTAAAGACTATTTGACATCATTGTTTCTTAACATCAGAAGGCCAGTTTATGTACCTTTCTAATATTATGCTGGCTTGTAGGGAATATTTTCTTTCAAGGCCTGAAATTTATTTTTCTCATGGAGTAAAAGTATATTTGTTTGCTCTTTACTATTTAATTATATTTCTCCTATTTCCTACAATTGTCATCTAATTGCATTTGTTTCTGATTGACTACAGCAGATATATTAGCAAGAAGATGAGATCTACAATATATTCTGGTTTGTGTAATAATTAGAAATTATTAAGTATTGTATGCTTCTGTCACAGGGACTAATTTGCCAAAGATAAACCCTTCTAATAGCTAATTTTATTTTTTTTATGGGTTGAAACAGTACACAGAGAAATAGAGAAAGCAAAAATTAGTAATCTAGATGAAATGAGACAGGAGGAATGTACTTTCTCTATTAAGGAATAATTTTTAAAAACCTTTATATCCATGTTCCTGGAATTGTTATAAATATTTGACATATGTTAACTTGTTTAGTCCTCACAACAACCCATTTATAGACAAAGAAAGTGAGGCAGGAAGCTGGGCACAGTGGCTTACACTTGTAATCCTAGCTCTTTGGGAAGCCAGGACAGGTGGATTGCTTCAGGTCAGGAGTTCAAGAGCAGCCTGGGCAACATAGCAAGACCCTTTCTCTACAAAAAATAAAAAATAAAAAAACTAAGGTAAGAGAGGTTAAGTGACTTGCTTAGGTTACACAATTATTAAATGGTGGAACTAGAATTCAAACTCAGCCAGTCTGCCTTTCACAGTATTCAGGCTTAGCTGATGGTCTACACTGCACCTTAAGGTAAAGCATTCTTAAGATAGAAAAGGTATTTTTGTAGCGATTCTAAAGTCAGGAGGTCTAGTTTATCTTAACAGCCTTGGTTTCTTAGTAAATGTTAAATTCATGTTTTAATTATATTGTTGGTAATTCTGTAAAATGATACAATAAGAAACAGATTTTGTTGGAATTTTCCTGAATTATTTTGTGAGAAAAAAAGCACTTATGAAAAAGATAGTTCTTTTAAAGTCTTGTTGTTGTTTTAAATTCCACTTGTTGTTTGTGCTGTTAATGAATTGGTCTGCAATGACATTCTGTTTCATAAAATTCCTCTTAACTGAAGCAAATGATATGGTGGAAGGAAAGAGCAAGATGTTTAAATTCCCAGCACACCTTAACAGAAAAACATGATATACCTTCCTAAGCCTCAGATGGTGAAATTGATGTTCCTAAATTTCAGATGTCGAAGTATACATTACAGTGGTTATCAAACTAAATAATGCTAGACCGAAATCTACTTTGCAAACTGAATTTTGAGAGTTGAACATCTACTATATGTTGTTAAATTAACTCAGTACTGTACTTGCTTACTTAAATAGCATTGACTTTGGAGTCTGACAGAGCCAAGTCCAAACTCCATCGCTCTCACTTAATTGAATGTCATCGGGGTATTTAACTTAATCTTTTTGGCATCTAGCTGTACATTTTATGACTGTTATGAAAATCAAGTTAATAATTAAATACTTTCCCAAGCATTCCCAAATATATGTTTCCATGTTCAGTAAATACTACTCAATCTCTCTCCACAGTAAACTTACCAAGTTTGTTTACAGACACACACAAGCTGCATACATAGTCTAGGTGAAGATTTTAGCATTATGAACTTAAATGAACTAGAGCAAGTCATAAGTATCTAAAAGAAAGAAATTTCAAAAAATATTTTTAAAAAGATAATAGTTGAGGCCGGGTACAGTGGCTCAAGCTTGGAATCCCATCACTTTGGGAGGCCAAGATGGGCAAATCTCTTGAGTCCAGGAGTTTGAGACCAGCCTGGGCAACATGGCAAAACTCCAACTCTACAAATAATGAAAAAATTATGCAGTGAGCTTAGATCATGCCACTGCACTCCAGCCTAGGTGACAGAGTAAGACTCCATCTCAAGAAAGAAAGAAGGAAGGAAGGAGGGAGGGAGGAAGGAAGGAAGGGAGGGAGGGAGGGAGGAAGGAAGGAAGGAAGGAGAAAAAAAATTAGCCTGGTGTGGTGGCAAGTGCCTGAAGTCCCAGCAACTTGGGAGGCTGAGGTGGGAGGATCACCTGAGCCAGGACGTCAAGTCTGCGGTGAGCCATTATTGTGCCACTGCACTCCAGCCTGGGTGACAGAAGGTGCTAAACCCTGGGATCTGATAGCAAACTAGTAATTTTTTTTTTTCTTTTTAAGACAGAGTCTTGCTCTGTCACCCAAGCTGGAGTGCAGTGGCATGATCTCGGCTCACTGCAACCTATCTCAAAAACAAAACAAAACAAAACAAATGAAAAAAACAGTTGATATTTACACGGGGCATATTTGAACATCTTTTGAATTTAGCTTCCTTTAAAAATGAATATTAGGTCAGGCATGGTGTCTCACGTCTGTAATCCCAGCACTTTGAGAGGCCAAGGTGGGCAGATCACAAGGTCAGGAGATGGAAACCATCCTGTCTAACACGATAAAACCTCATCTCTACTAAAACTGCAAAAAATTAGCTGGGCATGGTGGTGCACACCTTTAGTCCTAGCTACGTGGGAGGCTGAGGCAGGAGCATCTCTTGAACCTGGGAGGTGGAGGTTGCAGTGAGCCAAGATCATGCCATTGAACTCCAGCCTGGGCAACAAGAGTTTTTTGTTCTTCAAAAAAAAGAATGGACATTAATCAGCCAGGTGCAGTGGCTCACGCCTGTAATCCCAGCACTTTGGGAGGCCGAGATAGGCGGATCACCTGAGGTCAGGAGTTTGAGACCAGCTTGGCCAACATGGTGAAACCCCGTCTCTACTAAAAATAAAAAAAAATTAGCCAGACATGATGGCGCACGCCTGTAATCCCAGCTACTCCAGAGGCTGAGGCTGAAAATTTCTTGAACCTTAGAGGAGGAGGTTGTAGTCATTGCACACCATCCTGGGTGGCTGAGCAAGACTCCATCTCAAAAAAAAAAAAAAAAAAGAATGAACATTAGGGGTTTATCCTAGGAGACCATGGACTAAACAAGATTAAACATGAAATTTTAAAAGAAAAATGAGTATGTGATTTTATTTATTTGAGACAGAGTCTCACTCGGTTGCCCAGGTTGGCATGCAGTGGCATGTGAGCTCGGCGCACTGCATGCAACCTTTGCTTCCCAGGTTCAACCAATTGTCCTGTGTCAGCCTCCCGAGTAGCTAGGATTATAGGTGGGCACCACCATGCCTAGCTAATTTTTGTATTTTTAGCAGAAATGGGGTTTCACCATGTTGGCCAGGCTGGTCTTGAACTCCTGACCTCGTGATCTGCCCACCTCAGCCTCCCAAAGTGCTGGGATTACAGGCATGTCCAGCTGAGTATGTGATTTAAATATAAACTCGAGTAAACTCTAGTCACTCCCTTGGACCACACCCATATATATAAACACAGGATACCAGTGGTTTATCCAGATCAGGTTCTGAACTGATAATTTGCCTAGAACCTTTGTTCTAACCTTTGCCTTTAACCTCATTTAAAGGCAATTTACAGTAACACAGTATCTTAGGATCTGAAGGCTTTTACAAAGTTACCATTTCATGCATAACAAACCAATGTTAAGTTAATCACCTCAGCTGATAAACAGTTAAGGTATTTTTCTACTTAATTCCAAACATGCTTGGCATTAGCACCACAAATTTCATGTCAATTGATTCTGACTTTGTTTATGAAACTTCAAATTTACTCAATTTTTTGGAGGATCACCTTGTTTTCACCTTACTTTTTATGTTTTTATAGGGCTGAGAATTTGTGGTATACCTATCTTTTAAAAATAACACATTAACCATAGAAAATTGAATTGTGATTTTTGGCCGGGCGTGGTGGCTCACACCTATAATCCCAGCATTTTGGGAGGCTTAGGCAGGTGGATCACGAGGTCAAGAGATTGAGACCATCCTGGTCAACATGGGAAACCCTGTCTCTACTGAAAATACAAAAATTAGCTGGGCATGGTGGCGCACGCCTGTAGTCCCAGCTACTCGGGACGCTGAGGCAGGAGAATTGCTTGAACCCAGGAGGCGGAGGTTGCTGTGAGCCGAGATCACGCCATTGCACTCCAGCCTGGGTTACAAGAGTGAAACTCTGCCTCAAAAACAAATTTAAAAAAAAAAAAAAAGAAATTTGAATTGTGATTTTAAAAATGTTTATATGAAAAATTCTTTATAATAATTACAAAGATGGAAAATATGTCTGATGTTGAGATGAAAATTATGCTGTTGACTGTCAAGTAGAGCATGGGCTTTGGAGTAGATCTTTGGGGTGTGATTAGTTGAACTAATATGTAATTACTCTAACTCTTTGGCTTAATTTTATAAGATAAAGGAGGAGGTATGGGAGTTAATGTGTATTCTTTCTTACAAAGAAAAAAGATTTAAAAATATTTACAGACAAAGGAGAAAGCTGAGGATTTTTTTCCAGAAAATTTCAGAAGTCACTGAAATTTTTCCGGTGACTTTTGTCAATAGATAAACATTTTATTTAGCCATTCAGTCAACAAATATTTACATGCCCACAAGGTGCTAAACCCTGGGATCTGATGGCAAACTGGTATTTTTTTTTTTTAAAGACAGTCTGACTCTGTCACCCAAGCTGGAGTGCAGTGGCATGATCTTGGGCTCACTGCAACTTCTGCCTCTCAGGTTCAAGAGACTCTCCTGCCTCAGCTTCCTGAGTAGCTGGGATTGCAGATACCCACCACCATGCCCGGCTAATTTTTATTTTTTGTAGAAATGGAGTTTTGCCATGTTGCCCAGGCTGCTCTCAAACTCCTGGGCTCAAGTGATCCTCCCAGCTTGGCCTCCCAAAGTGCTGGGATTACAGGCCTGAGCCACTTCGCCCAGCCGCAAACTGGTATATCTTATTCAGACATTTATAGCATTTCCAATTTTATACACGTATTTGTATAAATATGTATGTAGAACACCTTTAGTAGTACACCCATTAATTTTTTTAAGATTTTACATTTCAGAGTAGTTTTAGGTTCACAGCAAAACTGGGCAAAGTACAGAGGGTTCCCATATACCTCCTGCATTCCCTCCACCAGCCTCCTCCACTATCAACATCCTGCACCAGAGCGCCATATTTATTACAACTGATGGACATACATTAAACCATCATTATCACCTAAAGTCCATAGCTGACATTAGGATTCACTCTTGGTGGTGTATTTTCTATGGGGTTTGACAAATATGTGACATGTATACACTGTTATAGGATCATATAACAGAATAGTTTCACTCACGGCCCTAAAAATCCTGTCATCTATTTGTCTCTCTTTCCTCTGCTCCACAGCAACCATGGATCTTTATACTGTCTTCATACTCTTCCCTTTTCTCAAACTGTTGTTTTAAAACGAGGTTTGGGTAAACATAGTTTAACCAGGGTCATGTATAATATAACTGATCTTTAATCTACTGATTATATTCAATTTAGCAAATTTGTTAACTCTTAAGAATATCTACTTTCACATTTTTTGGCCTCATTTTCTGTGTTATTATCGATCATACTGTATAAAATCCTTTGTTGTAAGTTTCCAGAAAACATTTTTGAAAAAAATGCAGAATATAACAAAATGCTTAAATTAAGCAATTGGTGTAGTTCCTCAAATCTAAGAGGGCATTTAATTATAAGATGTAGCATTATTTTATATATCACTAAGATGCACTATTATTTTATATTTGAGTAAGAAAAAACACACGCCATTGGCTGGGCGCAGTGGCTCTCGCCTGTAATCCCAGTACTTTGAGAGGCACAGGTAGGCAGATCACCTGAGGTCGGGAGTTCGAGACCAGCCTGACAAACATGGAGAAAACCCGTCTCTACCAAAAATACAAAATTAGCCTGGTGTGGTGGCACATGTCTGTAATCCCAGCTACTCGGGAGGCTGAGGCAGGAGAATTGCTTGAACCTGGGAGGTGGAGGTTGCGGTGAGCCAAGATGCGACATTGCACTCCAGCCTGGGCAACAAGAGCGATTCTTCGCCTTAAAAAAGAGAGAAAGAAAGAAAGAAAGAAAAAGCATAATGTAAACTCATCTAGGCTGAAGAAACAGTCCTAGCATCTTCTCAGAATGACATAAAATGAGGACAAGTAGTTACCTTACTACCCAAAGTGACATTTCTTTCCATTTTAGAGCTGTGCTGTCCACACGTGCAATTAAAAATTTCTAGTAGCTAGCCACAGTTAAAGTATTTAAAAAGAAAGGCCAAGAGTGGTGGCTCACACCTGTAATCCCAGCACTTTGGGAGGCGGAGGTTGCGGTGAGCCCAGATAGCACCATTGCACTCCAGCCTGGGCAACAAGAGCTAAACTCCGCCTCAAAAAAAAAAATTAGCCTGGTGCTGTGGCAGGCACCAGTAATACCAGCTACTCGGAAGGCTGAGGCAGGAGAATCACTTGATCCCGGGAGGCGGAGTTTGCAGTGAGCCGAGATCGCTCCCCTGCGCTCCAGCCTGAGTGACAGAGTGAGACTCCGTGACAAAAAAAAAAAAAAAAAAGGAGAAATTAACTTAATGATTTATCTAATTTAATGTAATATGTCCAAAATATTATCTATTCAACATGCAATCAATATAAAATTTACTAAGGAGATGGTCTTCCACATCTGGTGTACTGTTTACACTCAACTCCAAAGAGTGGCCAGCTGCATTTTCAACCCTCACTTAGCCACACGTGGCTACCGTATTGGACAGCAGTCTTAGGGAATTCCAATATCAACGGATTCTTTAATTCTGAGTTTGAGAATTCCTTTTTTTAATACACACGGTTGGTAAGGCGCTTAGAGATCTGTGAGGCGCATGGAGATTATTTTACTCTCGGGTCCGTTTTGATCCAAGATACCAATGCATTAAAAGCAGTTAAGAGGGAAGGCAATGGGCAACCCTCGCGCCCAGGAACGTGGCCTGGAGGAGGGCCTGGCTGCTCCGATCAGTGCTCGGCGGGGGAAGCTGCAGATACGGCGTTGGAAGTTGGATTTCGAGACGAGCTCCGGCAGTTGCCCGGAGCCCGTGTCTTTTTCTGGGTACCCGGGAGCAGCAGGGCCGGAGGCAGGGAGAGCAGCCTCCGGGCCAGACACAGGGTCCCGAGCCGCCACTGCCGCCGAGGCAGCCGGGCCCAGGGCTGCAGCGCTTCCCGCCTAGGTGGGCGACAGCGGGAGGCGGGAGCAGAAGGAAGCCCGGCCAGTGTCCCGCGGGCAGCAGGACACTCTCCCGGGCGGGCTCGCGCCGGCGCCGCAGCAGGCGCGCGGGCGGCAGGGTGGGCGTGGAGCGGCGGGGGCACCGCCCCTGGGAGAGGCGGGCGCCGCGGTTCCGGGGGCGGGGCGCGCCGGGGAGTGGGGCGTGAGCCGCTGGTTTTGATTAGTGCGCGGAGCTGCGGCGGCGGAGCCAGGCGGCGGAGCTGCTCGGCCGGGATCCCGGCGGCGAGGCGGGGAGGCGGCGGAGGTGCGGGCGCGCAGGGTCCGCCCGGCGGCCGCCAGGGTCGAAAGAGGCGAGCCAGAGCGCGGGGCCGCGGTCGTCCGGACCGGAGCCGGGAGACCGCAGCTCCCGCAACTGCCCGCGAGCGCGCCGCGGACAGCGCGCGGGCGAGAGCGCGCGGGCGGGGGCGCGCAGGCCCTGCCCGCCCCTTCCGTCCCCACCCCCCTCCTCCCCTTCCTCTCCCCACCTTCCTCTCGCCTCCCGCGCCCCCACACCGGGCGCCCACCTTGTCCTCCTCCTGCGCGAGCCCTGTCCGTGTTGGCGGCCGGAGCGGGCCGGGCCGGGCCGGCGGGCCGGGGGGATGGCGCTGCTGGACCTGGCCCTGGAGGGAATGGCCGTCTTCGGGTTCGTCCTCTTCTTGGTGCTGTGGCTGATGCATTTCATGGCCATCATCTACACGTGAGTGAGGGACAGTAGAAGGGGCGCGGGGCAGGGGTCTGGGCCTCGGGGACAGGCGAGAATGGGAAACGTTTGTGCTTTGGAGGGGACCGAGCTCGGGTGGCGGTGGAGAAAGCTGATCCTCAGGCTGTTGTCCCCGTTCCTTCACCCCTTGGACCGGCGGTGGCGGTGGGCTTCGCGAGGGAAAAGTATCGGGCGAGGGAAGGGTTTGCTGGGTTGCAGGCGACTGCACAGCCTGGCGAAAGGAGACTGCTCTTACGTGTCAGGCGGAAGGTGGTGGCTCGGTTTGATTGTGCTGGGGATTCGTGTGATTTTCATCTGGGCCGAGATGTATGGTGTATTGTTTTTTTCTCCCGACCTGGGCCACGTTTCTGTTAGGGTGTTGATTGTGTCCACTCTTCTGGGAGCTGCTCACAGCTATCTGGACACCTCCCTGTGGATTTTCTTCTTCCTGGAAAGGCTCTATGCGCTTAGATAGGTGTGAAGCATCTGTCCACCCTGAAAAATGTCCACAAAACCTCCGAGCTGGTATGATAGCTTTGAGTCCTGTCAGTTCGGACATCTCAGAGTGGTTTTCTTTCCTTTTTCCAATTCCTCGTTTTATTGTTTTATGTGGATTTGTGCTCTCCTCTCCGCCCGCCACATCTTTTCATTTTTGTTTGACAAATATTTCTTGAGGCCTACTAGATAATTCACTGTTCTTGGGCGGGGGGACACGGTGGTGAGCAGGACAGAATTCCTGTCCTCATGGAGCTTACATTCTAGAATGAAGAAGCCAATAAAATCCAAATAAGGTTATGAGATTTTGATGACACGGTGTAAGTAAAATAGAACTGGGTGATGGGATGGATGGAGACATGGGGTATGTGGCTAGTTTGGTATATCCACTGTTGAAGGTGAAATCTGCCTATGTAAAGAAATGAAAGAATTATATAGAGCACATTGCTCTTATCGATTCACTTGGATTTTGAGTCTGGGAAAAGAGGAACAATTGTATATAGTAATCGTTACTGTGAACTAGAATAGAATATATGTTAGTGGAAGAGACTTTAAGAAATTAGTTACTTTTAGGTTTTTTTTTCTTTATTTTTTTATTTTGTTTCTCATCTGGTAGACAAAGATTTTTTTTTCCTTTTTACTGTGGTGAATGTGTGCCTTTGGTTTTGGAAACACTGTATTTTATTAGTATAGTGTGGCATTTCCTGGTACTGAGAAAGATGCTGCTAGGTACAAGATACACTGATATTTCTTTGAAAGTGAAAGAAAACGTGCCAGTTGGATATTGTTGACTTTAGTTTTTGGAGTTTGTGACCTTAGTCACTGAGCACATTCCAGAGTTCATTTAAAATATATGAGTTCTTTAAAAAATTGTTACTTTTTACAGTCATAAATTCCTACTATGTAAGGAAATTATGCAATAGAGAGGGATAAAGAAGAAAATTAAAACGTGTACACACCAAAACTACATTATCATGTTAACCTTTTGTGACTATCCTTCCAATTACATTTCTTTGTGTGTGTGTGTGTGAGAGAGAGAGAGAGAGAGAGAGAGAGAAGGAGAGAGGGGGAGGGGGAGAGAGAAAAGGACTGTATTATGATTATCATTCTGTAACCTGCTTTAAAGTTCATCTATTTAATAAATGTTTCTAGAGAAGCTGTTTTGTGCAAGGCACTGTTGTAGTTGCTGGAAGTAAGAGTGAAGAACAAACATCCAAGGCCCCTATTCATATGGAACTGTCCTGTAAAATGTCATGACCAGTTTTTTCATGTCAATAACTGTATGGTCTCTGCATCATTTGTAATAGATGCATGATATTTTAGTTTACCGGGTACTAAGATTTCTTTATTATTAATGATGGATGTTTAGGTTGTTTCCAATTTATCTGGATTGCAAGCAACACTGAGATGAATTTATATGCATGCATCTTTGAGAAATGATCTCCTTAGTTTAATTTCTGAAAGGGGAATGATTGGGCCAGAAGTGGTGCACATTTTAAACTTTGATATATATTGGCCCCATAGAAATGTTATATATATTCACAGTCCTGGTAACATTGTATGATGGTCCCATTTTTGCCTTACAAACACTAAGTAGCAGGTATTTCGTTGTTTTTTGTTTTTCATTCCTTTAATTACTAGTTATATTGAGCACTTTTTAAATATGTTTATATACTAATTACATTTAGATATAAATTACATACTCATAAGCCTTTACCTGTGCTGTCGTCTGTTGCTAAATTCATCTTTGTGATATAAAGGTTGTTTTTCTGTTATCTGTCATATATAGCATTCTTTTCCCCAGTCTGTTTTTTGTCTTTCAACTTTGTACATATATTTAACATGGAGAAAAGTGTGTGTGCATGTGTGTTTTAGATAGGTCTTTCTGTTTCTTTTACATTTTATAGCTCTGTTATAATTTTTGTATCTTCCTTATTCCTCCAAATTATTATATATGTTAGTCTCTGTTTCCTCTTAGTATTTTTATTTTTTTCTTAATTTTTTCACGTATTATTATTTTTTGTTACACGTATTACTCTTAATTCACCCAGTATTTTACTTTGTTATATGAGAGCCAGAGCCCTAATTATAGTTTCGTCTAAATATTTAGGTACTTGTCCAAAATTACTTATCAAATGATTATTTGATTAATCCACTATTTTGAAATATTTTTATTACAGAATAAATTTTTCTTTATACTTGGGTATGTTTCAGAGCTTCCATTGCCATTTCATAGATGTACTAGTTTTTATACCAGCATCCATTGTTTTTGTTTTGTTTTGTTTTTGAGACAAAGTCTCACTCTGTCACCCAGGCTAGAGTGCAGTGGCACAATTTTGTTTTCCCAGGCTCAAGCCATCCTCCTACCTCAGCCTCCCAAGTAACTGGGACTGCCACCACGCCCAGCTCATTTTTGTATTTTTTTTTTATTTTTATTTTTTGAGACTCGAGTCTCGCTCTGTCACCCAGGCTGGTGTGACCATGTGCAGTGGTGAGTGCAGTGGTGCAATATCAGCTCACTGCAACCTCCGCCTCCCAAGTTTAAGCAATTCTGCCTCAGCCTCTTGAATAGCTGGGATTACAGGTGAGTGCAACCACACCTGACTCATTTTTGTATTTTTAGTAGAGACAGGGTTTCACCATGTTAGCTAGGCTGATCTCAAACTCCTGTGATCCACCTGCCTTGGCCTCCCAAAGTGCTGGGATGACAGGCGTGAGCCACCGTACCTGGCCCATTTTTGTGTTTTTTGTAGAGATGGGGTTTTGCTATGTTGCCCAGGCTGGTCTCCAACTCCTGAGCTCAAGTGATCCACCCACCTCGGCCTCCTAAAGTGCTAGGGTTACAGGCATGAGCCACTGTGCCTGGATTTGGTATCTTTCTTATTGAAGTAAAAATAATTCCCAGTTTAATACTGAGTTGTTTTCAAGCAGGGACAAAGCATTTTTCCCTCTTCTTCTCTCTACCATACTTGATAAAATTGCAAATTTGACATTTCAGCATTTTGAAAAGGAAGGTTTTTTTTTTTCCCTTGAAAAAGAAAGGTTAAAGAACTTTGGTAACAATATTTTGGTTAAAGAGTATTTTATTAAAGAATATATTTTCTGAATACATGTTCTATGTCTTGTCACATCTTTTCTTGAAATTAAGTGAAGTATAAATATATTAAAATTAGCTGATATTAATACTCTCCTAAAAACTTATGCTGGCAGTTAGTGGAAATGGAGCCTATTTTCAAAAATTTATATAGCTCTATATCTGGTTGTCAGAGTAAGGAGTAATCTGGCCAGGCGCAGTGGTTCAGTGGCACAACCTATAATGCCAGTGTTTTGGGATGCCAGGGGTGGGTGGATCACCTGAGGTCAGGAGTTCTAGACTAGGCCGGCCAACAAAGTGAAACCCTGTCCCTACTAATAATACAAAAAAATTAGCTGCACATGGTTGCACATGCCTGTAATCTCAGCTACTCGGGAGGCTGAGGCAGGAGAATCACTTGAACCTGGGAGGCAAAGATTACAGTGAGCTGAGATCACGCCATTACACTCCAGGCTGGGTGACAAGAGTGAAACTCCATCTCAAAAAAAGAAAAAGAGTGTAATCTGTGGGCTCCTAGTTTTTAAAAATGTCTGTATAAATACTGTAATACAATTGCTAAGAAAAAGTGTAGAATATTTTAAAAACCAATTTGTTATTTAAAAAAATTAAATACAGCGTCTAATGGTATCTCATTGATTCAGGTTTTTAATTGTATTTTCTTAAAATGAGATAAAGAGAGAAGTGTTGACCAGTGTTTTTAAATGGAGCCGAATTTTATTAATACAGTGAACAACTCTTGTTCAGTGAGATGATTTGTTCTGATTTCACAAGTGTCTTACAATTCCTGTAAGCCTACAATTTAAACAATTTTTTGGTAACTTATTAACTAGAAAACCATTATTTCCAGGGTTTTGAAACCATCTCTGCTCACTGGTGTCTCCACGTACAGCTTTGCTTCTTTCCAGTTTTGGTATTGAACCAATCCTTAGTCATTTCTTAACGTATTTGAGATGGCAGATGTTTGTAGGATTTCTGCCTACAATGTTAAAGGTAACATTCAGATTAGAATCATTCCAAATTCAAGAGTCTTATTCTTGAGATTGAAAATTTCCTTAAAATAACTAAAGATTATAGCCTTGGCAAGTTAAATAGTCTTTATGGGCTAAATTTGTGTGTGTGTGAGCCCTAGTGTGGTTTGATAGCTTGGGGCCTGAGGTGAAATTGCATAAAGTCTAGAACTGGTGGTAGTCTTTCCCTTTTAGCCCCTGGGAGCCATGTAGCTGCGTGATGGGTAAGTGATCTAAGCAGAAACCTTGCCTCATGCTCTCTCCCCATCCCACCCACCTCAGATCATTATGATTTCCCTGTGTACATGAGGTCTTAATGTTTAGCCCCAGGCTTTATCTTTTGACTGGAGGTGCCAGGCTAGTGTGTAAATAATTCGTGTGTCCTTAAATATTATTTACCCTTAAGTAAAACAGAGGTCCTTTTACCTGGAGGGTTGTGTGTGTGTGTGTGGTGTGTGTGTGTGTGTGTGTGTGTTTTTCTTCTTCTTCTTCTTTGAGACAGGGTCTTGTTCTGTTGCCCAGGTTGGAGTGCAATGGCACAGTCTCGGCTCATTGCAACCACCCCATCCCAGGCTCAAGTGATTCTCCTGCCTCAGCCTCCTAAGCAACTCCCAAGTAGTTGGAACTACAGGCATGTCTGGCTAATTTTTGTGCTTTTTGTAGAGACGGTGTTCCACCATGTTGCCCAAGCTGATCTTGAACTCCTGTACTTAGGCAATCCACCTGTCTCAGCTCCCAAAGTGCTGGGATTACAGGCGTGAGCCATCGTACCTGGCCCCCTGGAGACTTTTTAAGACTTTTAAAAGTTTTTTTAAAAGATTTTTAAAGTTAATTCTGCTTTCTACAAACATATTTCCTTTATTTATTATTATTTTTTTTTTGAGACAGAGTCTTCTCTGTTGCTCAGGCTGGAGTGCAGTGGCTCACTCACGGATCACTGCAGCCTCCACATCCCAGGCTCAAGCAATCCTCCCACCTCAGCCTCCCAGGTAGCTGGGACTACAGGTGTATGCCATCATGTCCAGCTAATTTTTGTTACCCAGGCCGGTCTCAAATTCTGAGTTCAAGTGATCCCCCCGACCTCGGCCTCCTGAAGTTCTGGGATTAGAGGCATGAGCCACTGCTCCCACCCCAAATATGCTCTTTCTAATGTATAGCAACTTCAATACCTGATGCATAGTTTTTGAGTGGAATTTGCATCCTCATTGTATCAGGATAACTGCGATAAACTACCTCTCAAAAACTGATTGTGTTTTTAATGTAAGTTTTAGCATTTTGGAATATTATTTTTAGTTAGTATGATCTTTGCCTTGAATTCATGAATGCACTGGTGTTCTCAGCCTTAGTGGGATGTAAATGGAGAACGTCTTTTCTGGGTTTAGCCCTGAGGATGCCCTTGGACTGTGGTCAAACGTTGTGATCAGTCAGGATCATTGCTGCAGGGCTACTTTCGGGGAAAATGATTGAGGCAATTCAGCCATTAAGCCCCTTTAACCTGAGCCTGGGAAGATACAGAATTAGACTATAGTGTGATAGCTTTAAAGAGCAAAGTGAGGAGCACTGGGAGGGGGAGGGGACAGCATCAGGAAGAATAGCTAATGGATGCAGGCTTAATACCTAGGTGATGGGATATGATCTGTGCAGCAAACCACCATGGCACATGTTTGCCTGTGTAACAAACCCACACATCCTGCACATGTACCCCTGAACTTAAAAGTTGAAGAAAAGAAAAAGAGCAAAGTGGAAATTGCAAGATTTTAATATTCAGTGATGGTTGTATTGATTCATTATCCTTCCCTTTCTCTCTGACATCAGTGCAGTACACCTTCATATCTACCCTAGATATTGAAATTATGTCTACTCACTGGTATCTCTAGCTGCAGCCTGCGCCCCTTCGATTTTGTATTTCTTATTGTAGCTTTTATGCTTCTGGATTACTAATGTTGGATCACAGTAGCTTAAAATCTTACCATGAGAGACACTCACAGCTCTGTAGGAGCTGGGCCATCCCTGTGTTCCTGTTTCTTCAGCAATGTTGTATTCCTGGCATTTCCCTGAATGTGCAGTGTGCTTTCTCTGGAATTGTCTTTCCTTCCTTTCTTTTTTATCTTCCTTCTTTCCTTCCTTTTTTCTTGTTCAACTCCTATTCATTCAAGTCATTTTAGACTTTAATTCCTTATTGGGTTAGGTGGCCCTTCTTATGTCTCTCCACGGTACCTTAGATTTGCCATCTAAATTGCAAATCTGTGTTCAGTTGTCTTTTTTCCCAGTTAGATTGTAAGCTTTTGTGGGTAAGGGTTAATGTCTTCTTTATTACTGTATGTCAGGTGTCTACTGGGCATTCAGTTATTACTTGTTGAGTGAATGATCTTTGAGTTTCTTCAGTAGTACTAGTAGATTTTTTGCTCATTCATTAATTCAGTCTCAGTTTGAGGCCATTGTGATTTGAGGCAGATGGTCAGAATTTGATTTTCAGTAGCCATAGACAAATTAATTGGACCAAATGGACTCTTTATCTCACTATACCTAAACAATTAAAGTAGAAACAGACCTATATCCATAACTTAAGTTTATCCATAGATTTGTTGTTACATCTGACCCCCTCCCTCCCTTCCCTAAGATTTCTGAAGGCCTGCCTTGCCATATGTACCTTTACATTTAGATCTGTCTGTTTGGAAAATGCAGAGCCCACGGCTGTCCTGAATGGGCTGACAGAGACAAATCAGGAATATCCCCTACTTTTCCTCCCTCCACAGAGTTTTTTTTTTTTTTTTTAGATGGAGTTTTGCTCTTGTTTCCCAGGCTGGAGTGTAGTGGTGCAATCTCGGCTCGCTGCAACTTCTACCTCCCAGGTTCAAGCAATTCTCCTGCCTCAGCCTCCCAAGTAGCTGGGACTACAGGCATCCACCACCACGCCTGGCTAATTTTTTGTATTTTTTATAGAGACAGAGTTTCACCGTGTTGGCCAGACTGGTCTTAAGCTCCTGACCTTATGTAATCTACCCGCCTGGGCCTCCCAAAGTGCTGGGATTACAGATGTGAGCCACTGCACCCCTGCCAGAATTTTCTTTTATACACAAAATAGTTTAAGCATTGAGTTCAGGTTGAAAAGGGTAGCTTTAGGGAATTATGTAGAAGGGGATAGAGATGGTCTCATTAGTTTCCCTTTGGTGGGAAAAGAGTGGACTTTGAGTTGATGGTATGTTTGAGGATGTTCTGTATTTTTGAGCACTTTCTGGTAGGTTCATATCTTCTGCTTGGTGCCTTTCTTAGTTTTTAGCAGCAAAATATCACGCTCTACCCATTTCCTATACACTAGAACTAACCCTGTCATCACCAAAAGGTTAATGAGTTGGGTTTTTGTTGTTGTTTGGTTTAGGAAATTAATAAAGATCTTCTATTTGTTGTCTTTTTTTTTTTTTTTTTTTGAGACGGAGTCTCGTTTTGTTGCCCAGGCTTGAGTTCAATGGCTCTCTGCAACCTTCACTTCCTGGGTTCAAGCGATTCTCCTGCCTCAGCCTCCCAAAGTGCTAGGATTACAGGCACGAGCCACTGCACCTGGCCATCTTTTGTTTTCTGTGGCGGTGGCATCTTTTATATTCTATAGTGTGTAAGTCCATTGTCTAGTGGATAGAGTTTGTGTTTTCCTATAGAACTAACTCACTATTGGTTATTTTGCCTTCTGTAGAAGATTTTATGTTAGCACAGTTAAGCTTGCACCAGAGGGTGTGCTTTGCATAGCTGATGAAGCCCATTTTGAAGCAATATTTTTTTGAAATGAGAAGTGCTATATGTAGTAAATTGGTCATGACACATACTGATGATAAACAGTAATACAAAGGTCATTAGTCACTAGAAGTTGCTGGCATGGACTATGTGAAGTAAGGGACCTGCTAATATAGCAATCAACCTAATTTTACGTGAAATATTTACAAGCTTTGTGACTTGGAGCAGGGAAGATGAATTCCTAGAGTCAGATAAATTGGTTTAGCAGAACCACACAGCAGAATTATAAAAACAACACATTCTGGGGCTTAAACAAGGTGAACTTTGCCCTTGTGGAATTCATATTCTTCCTTAGAAACAAGTGAAATTCTCTTTTTTGTTTTTTGAGACAGAATCTCACTTTGTCACCCAGGCTGGAGTGCAGTGGTGCGATCTCGGCTCATTGCAACTTCTGCCTCCTGGGTTTGGGCGATTCTCATGCCTCAGCCTCCCAGGCAGCTGGAACTACAAGCATGCACCATCACGCCCCGCTAATTTTTGTATTTTCAATAGAGACGGGGTTTCATTATGTTGGCCAGTCTGGTCTTGAACTCCTGGCCTCAAGTGATCCGCCTGTCTAGCCCTGCAAAGTGCTGTGATTACAGGCGTGAGCCACTGTACCCAGCCAAGTGAAATTCTTTTTTATTTTTATTTATTTATTTATTTATTTATTCTTTTATGGTAACTGGTATGTAGCTACCGAGTGAAATTCTTGTGCCTCACCTGTGAAGAGCTAGCTGTATTAAGGTTGCTGCAGAGGCTGCTTCTCACCATCTAAAGGGGAAGGAGCCCACCCTCTTTACTAAAGCCAAATTTGAACACAAAACTGTAAAAAAAGTTATTTAAAAATCATACAAACCATTAAATCAAAAATTGTTGAGCAAGAAGGAGCAGGGGTTGAGACTACAAGGAAGGATAAAACAAATAAGCCAAAATGATGAAGAAGAAAGTAACAATTGTAGACACTAGGATGTTAGGAAACCAAAATCAGCTAAGCTCAAATAAGGCCATCCCGTCAGTTCAGAGCTTGAAAACCCTTGTGCAGGCTGCTGGGTGCGGTGGCTCATGCCTGTAATCCCAACACTTTGGAAAGCCAAGGCAAAAGGGTCACCTGAGGTGAGGTGTTCGAGACCAGCCTGGCCAACATAGTGAAACCCTGTCTTTACTAAAAATATCAAAAATTAGCCAGGCGTGGTGGCACATGCCTGTAATCCAGCACTTTGGGAGGCCAAGGCGGGAAGATCGCCTGAGGTCAGGAGTTTGAGACCAGCCTGGCGAACGTGGCGAAATCCCATCTATACAAAAATGTGAAAAATTAGCCAGGTGTGGTGGCGTGTGCCTGTAATCCCAACTGCTCTGGAGACCTACGCATGAGAATCACTTGAACCCTGGAGGCAGAGACTGTAGTGAGGCAAGATTGCACCACTGCACTCCAGCCTGGGCAACAGAGCGAGACTGTCTCCAAAAAAAAAAAAAAGATTCATCAGGCTAAAGCAGCTGTAAAGGCCAGCAGAACCCCTGAATATTTCTTCCTATCCCTTGGAGTTCTTTGAAGTGTTCCCCCAGATAGATGTCCTTGTAATTCACAGTGGAAAGCAGGACCCTGAAGGCCTCTCTTTTGCCCATGATTCATCTCTCACAACCTTTTGGACTTTAGGCAGGTCTAAGTTACTCTGAGAAAACACCCCAGATAGTACCTATGTTCTCTGTCCCAGCTGCTAACAGGTATGGCCCTGTAGTAACCTGCTTTGACCACCTCCGCTCCCTGGCCTTGATGGTGGCGCTGCCTTAATTACATTAATTTTTTTTTTTTTTTGAGTATAGAGAGTGATTCTATCTCTTGATTTTAAATTGACTTTAGAAATAATTCCTCAGGAAAGTGATGCATATATTGAAAAATTATGGCCGCATGCGGTGGCTCACGCCTGTAATCTCAGCACTTTGGGAGGCCTAGACGGGCAGGTCACTTGAGGTCAGGAGTTTAATACCAGTCTGGCCAACATGGTGAAACCCTGTCTATTGAAAATACAAAAATTAGTTGGGCGTGGTGGCACACACCTGTAACCCCAGCTACTTGGGAGGCTGAGGCACGACAATCACTTGAATCTGGGAGACAGAGGTTGCAGTGAGCTGAGGTCGCATCACTGCAGACTCCATCTCCAAAATCAAGAGAAGCCAGGACTATGCAGCATCTTTGCCCAATCGAGAACTCAGCTAATAGTTTAAAAGGAGAGCTCAGCTAAAAAAAACAAAACAAAAGAAAAAAAACCCCAAACAAACAGTAATAGCCATTTTTGATGGATAATGTTTAATGATATTTTATGTTCCTTACTGTCATACTTAACATTGCTTTACTCTTTTGGATGATGTCTATAGAACATTAAATTTGTTCTTAAATATGTATAATTTTCAATGTAATGTTAACCTAAATATCGGACATAATTTAAACTGTGCATTGGATGTGTTCATTCCATTTCTCCTTTTTAATTTTTCTTAATACACAAGAGTTGGTTTTATTTATTTGTTTATTATTTTAAAGCCCACCGTAATGACCTAATAGAAATATATAGGAAAGAGTCTTTCAAAATTTTCCAGTCCTTTCTTTTTGGTACATGAATCTCATCAATGTTTGATATCTCTCAATCTCTTATCAGAATTATGGTAATTCAGAGAAGTTCCATTTGATGGAAACTATCCTTGAAATTAGCAGGTTTTTTTTTTTTCTTTTAATTGTGGATAATAATAACTATCATTGCACATTTACCTTGTGGCTTGATCTCATATATTCCTCACAACTACCAATGAGGGTAGGTACTATTATCCACACTTAAAAAAAAAATTAAGGTAAAGAAGTAACTTGTCCACAGACACACAGCAGCAAGCTGGAATAGAAACCCAGGCAATCTGCCTGCAACCCCAGGTTCTATATATTATATACTGCCAGTATATATACTGCCAGAGGTAACCTAAAATGACCCTGGAAGTAATCCATAGAGATAGGGTATCTGTACAGGAATTTCTCCAGTTGCTATGAATCTTAGTTTCTGATAATTGGCAACATTTAGGTCACTGTGGAGAGAGCGCCTATCCATTCTCTTCTACTCTTTCACATTCTTACACCACTTGTACTGTTCCTTCACAAGCCCCACAGTTTGAGTCATCTCATAACAGATGATCTTTCTAAAAGTTCCCACCTTGGCTTTTTTCCTTTTTTTTTTTTTGAGATAGGGTCTCGCTCTGTCACCCAGGCTGGAGTGCATTAGTGCTATCATGGCTCACTACAGTCTTAACCTCCCAGGCTCAAGCAGTCCTCCCACCTCAGCCTCCCCGGTAGCTGGACTACAGGCACGCACCATCACTCCTGGCTAATTTTTGTATTTTTTGTTGAGATGGGGTTTCGCCCTGGTGGCCAGGCTGGTTTTGAACTCCTGAGCTCAAGCAATCCGCCTGCCTTGGCCTCCACAAGTGCTGGGATTATAGGCCTTTTCCATTCTTCAGTCATCTAGTCTTTCTAGACCTGTGGTTGTCAACTTTTACTGCACTATGGAGTCACATCAAGGGCTTAAAAAAAAGAAACAACTGCTGCCTAGATCTCACCCCTATAGACGTGGTTAAATTGGTTCAGGCATCAATATTTTTAAAACTCCCCCAGGAGACACGGATGTGCAGCCTAGGCCGAGAACGACTGCCCCAGGCTGTCTGTCCACAGTTGTGTCCAGCACCTGCCACCTCTTGGCTTCATTTAATTCTCCACATAGCCCAGAGCCCACAGTTCATCACTTCGTTATCTTGCCTCTTGCCTCACCTCATGTCTATCTGCCCTGTTATCCTGAATCCATCCAGTAATTATAGCTGCTCAACTTTGAAAATCCTGCAGAGAGTGATCACACAGCCATGTGGACTAATACTACTTACTACGCATTGGGAGTCTCGGGGCTCAGCTAAGCCCGCATGCGGTGGTGCCTGGCAATGCTTTTTTTTTCTGTATTGAGCTCTGACACCCATCACTTACAAAACCTCCTCTAAATCTTCTCCATTCTACCGCATTCTTGGTAGATGACCTTAGCTCCTTGTTTTTGTTTTTTTGAGACAAGGGTCTTGCTCTGTAGCCCAGGCTGGAGTGCAGTGGCACGATCTTGGCTCACTGCAACCTCTGCCTCCCAGGTTCAAGCGATTCTCCTGCCTCAGCCACCTGAGTAGCTGGGATTACAGGTGCGCCCCACCACGCCTGGCTAATTTTTGTATTTTTAGTAGAGGCAGGATTTCACTATGTTGGCCAGGCTGGTCTTGAACTCCCAACCTCAGATGATCCACCCACCTCGGCCTCCCAAAATGGCTGGGATTACAGGCTTGAGCCACCACGTCTGGCCTTTCACTTGTTTCTGATGCCTTTCTGGTTTGCGTGCCTCTCTTTCTTTTGGACCTTTATAATATTTTTCCCTTGCCTTCCATATCCCCTGCCTGTACTTTATGCTCTTAACTTCTATAAATACGAAAATGATCCTGGTTGCTTCCTTTAGCCTTTCATGGTTATTTCTTGTCTAAGGGATGAGCTCCAGGCCTTTTCAGCCTTGTCTGTGAAGTCACAAAGAATTTATAGCAGAGATGAGTCTTAAAGCAGTGCTGCTCAAGCTTGAGTGTGCCTGTGAATCACCTAGAGAGCTTGTTAAACTAAAGATTCAGGTTCAGTACTTCTGGGGGGCGAGGCCTGAAATTCTGAAGTTCTGAAAAACTCCCAGGTGATGCCAGTGCTCCTGGTCCATGGACCACACTTGGAGTATGAAAGTCTGGAAAGACTGCCTCCTAGGAATGGTTAGATGCTTCCATCTGTCTTCTCTCAAAGTGTTCTAAACATACTTTGTTGATAGTCTGTATCACACTGCATTTGCAGAGTCTTGTACAGACTTTATTCTGAATGAGAGGTGGCCTGTGCACATGTGAGAACCACCTGTCCTATTAACACATGAAAATCTGTCATGATCAGACACTTATACACCCAGAGCCTGAAGATATGAAAGGAAAATCTCCACATTCCAGAAACCAAGAGGGAATGTAAGGCAGTGGTTTGGTCTTGTTTGCTAATTTGAATCCCAGTAAGGGTTTTATTTATTGATATTTCTTCTCATTATTGGCCATATTTTCCTGATTCATTGCATGCCTGGCAATTTTTTAATAGATGCCAGATATTTTGAATTTCACTGTGTTGGGTGCTGGATTTTTTTGTTTTTCTGGACTCTTGACTCCAGCTCTTCAATTCGTTTTCTCTACCTCCCTACCTCCCTCCCTTCCCTCCCTCCCCTCCTTCCTCTCCGTCCCTCTCTCCCCTCCCTCCCTCTCCCCCCTCCCTCTCTCCCCTCTCCTCCTCCCCTCTCCCTCCCCCTCCCTCTTTCCCTCCCTCCATCCCTCCCTTCTTTCCTGTCTCCCTCTATTGCCCAGGCTGGAGTGTAGTGGCACAGTCTCAGCTCACTGCTGCCTCCGCTTCCAGGGTTCAAGTGATTCTCCTGCCTCAGCCTCCCAAGTAGCTGGAACTACAGGCATGTGCCACCACACCTGGGTAGTTTTTGTATTATTAGTAGAGACGGCATTTTACCATATTGGTGAGGCTGGTCTTGAATTCCTGATCTGTGATCCACCCACCTTGGTCTCCCAAAGTGCTAGGATTACAGGTGTGAGCCACCGCACCTGGCCTTTTTTTTTTTGAGATGGAATCTTGCTCTGTTGCCCAGGCTGGAGTGGAGTGGTGCGATGTTGGCTCACTGCAACCTCACCTCCCGGGTTCAAGTGATTCTCCTGCCTCAGCCTACCCTCAGCCTATCGAGTAGCTAGGATTACAGGCACATACCACCATGCCTGGCTAATGAGTTTTTATATTTTTAGTAGAGATGGGGTTTCACCATGTTGGCCAGGCTGGTCTTGAACTCCTGACCTCAAGTTATCCTGTCTTGGCCTCCCAAAGTGCTGGGATTACAGGCATAAGCCACCATGCCCAGCCTACCTTATTTGTTTTCTGTGTCATAGGAGTCACTGTCCTCCTTTGCTTGATGTCCAATACCTTCAAAACTGTTGTTTCCTGTATTTTTTTTTACTGATTTTTTCGTTGTTTCAGGCGGGAGAAGATAAATCCAGTTTTTGTTTCTTCATCTTGTCCAAAAGTTGAAAGCCTGGGGGGGTGGTGGGAAGCGTAGGGTTTTTAATACTAGTGTGAGGACAGAGACAGTGCGGCACACTAATTGTAATAATCCCAAACTGTAAACAACCGAAACAGCCATCAACAGAAAGTAGATAAAGTGTGGTATATTAGCAAAAGGAATACTATCCTGTAACGAGAGTGAATCAACGATAACTAAATGTAACAGCATGGATGAATCTCACAAACATAACGCAAACCAAAGAGGTCAGACATGAAAGATACATCCTATGGGATTCCATTTATATAAAAATTTAAAGCCAGCAAAATTGATCTGCAGTGTTAGAAGTCAGGATGATGAGTACCCTTGAGAGGAGGGTAGTATGTGGAAGGAGACATGAGGGGGACTTCTGAGGTTCCGCTAATACTGTTTTTTGATCTGGGAACTGGTTACATGAGAGTTTCACTTTGAGAAAATTCTTTTTTTTTTTTTTCTAATTTTTTCTTTTTTTTTTTTTTTGAGATGGGGTTTCAGCATGTTGGTCAGACTGGTCTCGAACTCCTGACCTCAGGTAATCCACCCACCTCTGCCTCCCAAAGTGCTGGGATTACAGGCGTAAGCTACCGCACTCAGCCCACTTTGAGAATATTCTTCAAGCTGTATGCGTGATTTTATAATATGTACTTTATGCATCAGTAAAAAGTACCCCCCACCACCACCACTTCCCCAACAAAAAGGTCAAGGCTGCAAGCCAGATGCATTATAGGAAGGTAAGAACTGGATTCCCAGTATAGAACCTGGAAAGCAAGTCATCTGCCCTAGACTGAGGGTGCAAATGGACGCCCATGAGAAAGCCTGTGCAACGTGTAGGAATCATAGACTGAAGTTCATATTGTCTAGGAAATGCAGAAACCCTGATCTGAGACACTAAAAGAAAAACTGGTTGGAAACCAGTAAAACCTGTAAGACTCTGTCCGAGCCACTTATAATACTGGCCCACTTTAAGGACTCTACCATTGAGGCCACTTTTGAGACATTAGGCAATTGATCACAATGCCTATTCTTCTATCCTTCCCCTCCGTCCCTCCCTCCCTCCCTTCCTTCCCCTCCCTTTTCCCCTTCCTCTTCCTTCCCCTCCCTTCCTCCCTTCCTCCCTTCTTCCCTTCTTCCCTTCCTTCCTCCCTTCCTCTTCCTTCCTCTCCCTTCCCCTCCCTTCCCCTCCCCTTCTCCCTTCCTCCCTCTCTCCTTCCCTCCTTCTCTACCACCCAGGCTGGAGTACAGTGTTGTCATCTTGGCTCACTGCAACCTCTGCCTCCTGGGTTCAAGTCATTCTCATGCCTCAGCCTCCCGAGTAGCTGGAATTACAGGCATGTGCCACCACACCCAGCTAATTTTTCTATTTTTAGTAGAGATGGGGTTTTGCCATGTTGGCCAGGCTGGTCTTGAACTCCGGACCTCAAGTGATCACCCGCCTCATCTTCCTAAAGTGCTGGGATTACAGGCATGAGCCACTGCACTGGCTCAGAAGGCTACTTCTGACCTTGGAAACTTTCCTTTATTTTGAAAAAAAATCACTGGGATTTAAAAAATTTTGAAAAAAAATTAGTGAGATTAAAAATTTTTTTTGAAATAAATCACTGGGATTTTTTTTAAAAATTTTGAGAAAAATTGCTGGGATTTTAGAGCTTTTTATTCTGTCATCCACATCTCAAACTCTTTCATGATTTCTGTGTAGAAATCTGTAGACTGGTTTCCAACACAATGGTCATGGCCAGAGGCATTGTTTCTGCCTGTGGAACGATGTCCAGAGCAAAGCTTTATTGACATCTTTAAGAGTTTTGTAAGAGAACAGCTTCTGGGCATGTGCAGCTGAACTTCCCCATTAAGCCACCGCTCCTTGACGCTAGGGAATTCACCTGTTGCTTGTTGGTTCTCCAATGCATATGATAATGACTAGTGTCCATTTGGGGCTCTAAATATGTTGTTCAGTAAGTGACTGCAAAGTAGTCATGGAGTACCACTGTGTGCTGAGCCAAGTGCTAGAGGTGTTTTGTTTATTTGGTGACTTAATGGATATTCTTTTATTGTTTTGGCAAACATTTCAAGTAATTTGTACTAAGTGGCTTTGTTGGTTGCATTACGTAAGTCAAAACGGTATTCTGCAAGGTAGGATCTTGTTCCCTGGGGGTATACTACACACTGCCTGCTGGGTTTTGGAAACAAAATATTAGAGAGAGACAGGGACAGAGGGGGAGGCACAATTTTTTTTTAAAGGTGCTGTGATATCGTCAGGCTTATTTTGAGTAGAAATTTCAGATACAGTACTTGACAATTCTCTTCATCCATAAACCTAGAGAGGGCTTTGTGGCTGTTGGGGAGAGTCAGAATGAGTCTGTGATAAAATACCTCATTCTCAATACAACAAGTTCTTCAAAGGAAAGGAGGTGTGTCTAAGAGTATTCAAAGTAAAACATCCTGGGAGAAGGGGAAAATAGGATCAACTAAACTTTACCCAAATGTAATCGCCACTAGATTATTCAGTACAGTTTAGATGATCTTCGTTGCTGCTGTGTTTAATCTAAAGCCTTGCCACAGGCACTGAGATTATTAGTGGGCGAGATTTCTCTGTTGTTTGGTCAGTATTTCACTTACATGTTTCGTAACAGTTTAATAGCACTTAAAGATCACACAGTGGGACCAACAGATAAAAATCACTGGCATTTTAGAGCTTCTTATTGTGTCATCCACAGCTCAAACTTTTTCATGATTTCTGTGTCTTTGCCTGTCCCTCTCTCTGGGCTGCATTCTGGGTAGTTTCTTCTAATTTAGATTCTAGTTCTTTCATAAACTGTGAGTATGCAAGATTCTGTGTTACTTGTCTTTTGAGTTTCTGATGTCAGTGATCATAACTGTCATTTCTAGAACTTGTGTGGTTCTTTTCATATTATTTGTGGTCAAATATGATGATTCTCCTCATTTCCTTCTCTTCTCCTGGGTTTGTTCAGGTACACAGGGGAGGTTGCATTCTCAGCCCAAACCCATATGGCAAGGTGTTCTCCAAGAGAGTTTTTTTTTTTTTTCTTTTTGTTTTTGTTTGAGACCGAGTCTTGCTCTGTCGCCCATGCTGAAGTTCGGTGGCGTGATCTCAGTTCACTGCAGACTCTGCCTCCCAGATTCGAGCGATTCTCGGGTGTTAGCCTCCCGAGTAGCTGGGACCACAGGTGCATACCACTGTGCCTGCTCACATTTTGTAATTTTTAGTAGAGACGGAGTTTCACCATGTTGACCAGGCTGGTCTCAAACTCCTAACCTTAAGTGATCTGCCTTTGAAAGCGCTGGGATTGCAGACATGAGCCACTGTGCCCGGCCTGAGCCACTGTGCCCGGCCTGACTTTTTTCTTTTATTCTGTTTCACTGAGGATTGAATCCTACATTAAATAGCATCCACATCTTCCCTCTGTGGACCCGGATTTTTCTGCTTGCCTTTTGGGGAGTCCAGATTTACACAAAGCTCAGAACAGTTGTCCTGTCATTCTTATCTCAGGCTTCTCTCCATCTCCAGGTCACCAGGGACCAATAGATGGTCAGGAGGCAAGCATGGACTCCAGAACTCACTGAGAGATTTTTTTTCTCATTTCTGACCTTAGAGACTCTTCTTTATTTTCCTAATGATTAAGTTATGTATTTAAAAACATGCTTTTACTACACTTGTATTAAAAAGGAAGAGAGAAAAGTATCTGTTAATATGTACATATATAATACATACCATAACTATGTATATATATTTATATTTTGACTTATACATGCATTTTTAAAACCTCTGGAAGGACAATAAACTAGTAATGCTGGGGACGCAGTAATGAAAACAGGAAGATGCGGGGGCAGTGGTGACAGATTTATGAGACCCTCTTAATATTTTCGGTGATTTGAACAATGTGAATATATTACCGGTTCAGGGGCTGGACATGGTGGCTCATGCCTATAATCCCAGCGCTTTGGGAAGCCAAGGCAGGAGGATTCCTTGAGCCCAGGAGTTCAAGACCAGCCTGGGCAATATAGTGAGACACCATCTCCATAACAGAATAAAAAATTAGCCTGGTGTGGTGGCGTGTACCTGTCATCCCAGCTACTGGGGAGGCTGAGGTGGCAGGATTGCTTGAGCTCGGGAGATGCAGATAATCATGTCACTGCACTCCAGCTTGAGCAACAGAGCAAGACCCTGTCACACATATATTTTTTTTTTTTATATATATATATATATATGTTTGGTTCAGTCAACTGATTGTGTAATATAAACTTTTTTCCCCAACAGTCTAGATGTTCTTTACTGGGTGAGTTTCAGGCATCTAGTCTGGTATTTTGTTGGAAATAGAATAGTGATTACTTTTGTGGTTTACATGCATTTTAGATCATGGTTTTGCCTGTGTCTAGTCCTCTAGATGAACTCTGTAGGTCAATATTTTCCAAACTATCTGTGGCAATACAGTTGTTCTTTAAAATTTTCCAATCTGGCCGGGTGCATTGGCTCACGCCTGTAATCCTAGCACTTTGGGAGGACAAGGTGGGGCCGATCACTTAAGATTAGGAGTTTCAGACCAGCCTGGCCAACATGGTGAAACCCTGTCTCTACTAAAAATACAAAAAGTTAGCTGGGCATGGTGGTACACACCTGTAATCCCAGCTACTCGGGAGGCTGAGGCAGGAGAATCACTTGAACCTGGGAGACGAATGTTGCAGTGGCCGAGATCACGCCACTGCACTCCAGCTTGGGTGGCGGAGCAAAACTCTGTCTTAAAAAAAAAAATCCAATCTGCCATGAGCTGATATTTTGGTACACGGTGCTAAAAATAAATTGCCAATCACATGCTTGATGTCATGGCAATGTTAAATTGCTATACAAGTTTCTAAAAGGTTTCACTTGTTTCTCATTTGCAAACCAGTAAAAAGCAACTGCTGGACCAGACCTCACTTTGAGTAACGCTGCGATATAGTGCTCCAGTATTGGTGTATCGGAAGTTGATGTCACCCTGTTCTTTAAATTTCTTGTTGATTTTGAAGTTTTTCCATTGTAAACCTGGTGTGTGTGTGCGTGTGTGTTGCTTGTGTGTATGTGTGTAAAACTGTTTGTATAGCTTTATCTAAAACATTAGATGTTTGCTGCAGCAAACACACCCGCCTTAGTTAGAGACCAAGCCTGTGGCTCACTGATCTGGGTTGTGGCACTGGTGTCCCTCCAGAAGTCGTTCCGAGTTTAATAGTGGATTTTATCAAATCAAGATGCATTGATGCAAGTATTTTTGATCATCTAGAAGTTCTCATTAGTTGATTTTCACAGTAAGTCAGAGCTGCTGTCTGGCTGGCAGCGATTGTAAGGTACCGTTGATATCAGAGGTGTTAAAAATGTGGAAGAACATGTGTCTTAGAATATCTTGCAGATGGACCCATGATCGTTCTAGTGTCTAATTACTGTCAAATGCTTGGAGACTTGCTTATGAGAAGTACTTGCCGTGTCCTTAGGAGAAGTAGGAGGAAGCCTTCAGTGGCTTCCTTTAGAAACGTCACCACTGTACTGAGTGGCATCTTGTTGTGACAGCCTGGTGTTAACTGGGGCATGTTCTCTCTTCTCTGGCATTGCTTCTTTTTTTTTTTTGAGATGGAGTCTCACTCTGTCATCCAGGTTGGAGTGCAGCAGCACAAGGCTCACTGCAACTTCGACCTGCTGGGTTCAAGCAATTCTTCTGCCTCAGTCCCGAGTAGCTGGGATTACAGGCACCTGCCACCACACCTGGCTAATTTTTTTTTTTTTTTTGGTGGAGACAGGGTTTCATCATGTTGACCAGGCTGATCTCGAACTCCTGACCTCAAGTGATCTACCTGCCTTGGCCCCCCCAGAGTGCTGGTATTACAGGTGTGAGCCACTGTGCCCAGCTGGCATTGCTTCTTTAATTAGGAGCCCTGCTGTGCTACAGCATCCTTGCAATGGACCAGCAGTGAGAACGTTGGCCATTTGGCCACTTAGCTGTTAACTGGTGGCACTGGTATATCTTCCAGTGTCGTTAATAGACATTATTCTCATCATTGAGTTTTTTCCTTACTTTCAGTTTCCTTCTGTTCTACGCCTGCCGTCTGACCTTCTTAATATGGGGAGTTCCAGTTATCACATTACTTGCTTGCCATGCAGTCTGCTTGACACTTCTTTGCATTGTGTATTATCTCACTGCAAAGAAATTTCTCAGAAAGTTCTGGTTATTTTTCCATAATTTTCTGCTGCAGACAGGGTTATATTTTACCTGCTTTTGTAGTTCTGTGGCCACTTCAGTGGCAATTTAAGATGAAGAGCAATTAATCTTTGGGCTAACACTGCCATTCATTTCTTCACTATGTATTTTATTGAATGCCTGCGCTATGCCTGCCTGGCATAGTTCTGTGAACACAGCAATAGTCAGAGAGTAAGTACATCAGGGGTATTCAATCTTTTGGCTTCCCTGGGCCACACTGGAAAAAGAATAATTGTCTTGGGTCACACAAAATACACTAACACTAACAATAGCTGATGAGCTAAAACAAAAAAAAAATCGCAAAAAAATCTCATAATGTTTTAAGAAGCTTACAAATTTGTGTTGGACCGCATTCAAACCCATGCTTACCTGTTTCTGCTTCCCTTCATGTTCAGATCTTCTTGTAGAAAGATGTCAGCTTTCAAAAATCTTAACTTAGAATTTAGTGATTTATTGATAGCTTGTAAGTGCTTTGATTTGATACATTTGATACTAATGTGTTCTATAGAAATAATTTATTTATCATTTGCCTTTTAGTCGATTACACCTCAACAAGAAGGCAACTGACAAACAGCCTTATAGCAAGCTCCCAGGCGTCTCTCTTCTGAAACCACTGAAAGGGGTGGATCCGAACTTAATCAACAACCTGGAAACATTCTTTGAATTGGATTATCCCAAAGTAAGTACAGTGTTGAATTCATTAGGAGTGGGCTAGACCGTGGTTTTTTGTTTTCTTTTGTTCCCTTCACGATAAACATTTAAGGATTTCAACACTATATAAGGTGAAGGTACTGAAAATTCATGATGATGTTGGCCTCATCAAATAGAAGCTTTAGTAGTAGACATCACAGAACAGAAATTGGGTTGAGGAAGGGGTCTAACCACCTGTATGTCCGCGTGAAGTAGAGATCCCTGAGTATACCTTCTGAAACTCAGACATTGTCAACTGCCTGGTAGTCTGAAAATAAAAATGTTCTTCCATAAGAGTTGGATGTGAGCAACAGGAAGAGGGGACGAGGAGACAAGGAGAGGGAGAAAGTAGTGTTACTGGTCTGAATAGGCTGCAGAACATGACTTCCCTGGAGACATTGGCTTTGAGCCCAAAATAGATTACAGTTAGTGGTAAGGTAGGGTTTCATCTCACCTCATTTTTAATTTCCTTACTGTTCTGATTTTAATAGCTAATTGTATTGCTTATACCATTTATCTATGTAATCTGTGTATCTATAAACTCGGTATACTCCCTTAATTAGGGAACTTACAGTTTTCCTGAGATGGAAGTATTCTTTTATCACTTTCCTTTAGTCCACCTGTAATTTCTTAGGAGAACTTATTCTTTGATTTTGCACTTAGCTTTCCAGCAGCTTTTTATTAAATTGCGTATTTGAGACACTGCCTTTGAAAGGGCATTTGGGTGGTAACAGATCACTTGGGAGAGAACGGGTCTTTAAGCTTCTACCCACTTGACTCTCAGTACAGTTTAATTTCCCTTTGTGGTCTCTGTTCACTTGCCTTAGTTTTTACCCTGTTGCCTCAGTTTTTCCATAGCTATTTTTGCTGCTGGGAGAGTCAGCCCTCTTAATTTTTTTAGACGGGGTAGCTCAAACAGAAGGAAGATGATATGCACACTATACGTCTCATGGTGACTGGTTTTCATGTTCTTATTTCTTTTCTTTTAGCCTTTATTTTTCTCGGTAGCACCAATGAAAAGAATAGAGAAGACACAGATGTGATAGCCTTAATGCAGCCCTTATTAAGTAGGTAGACATGAGTATCATTCAGTTATTTTTTTTTTTAGTGTTTTTATATTATTGCTTTGGAGTTTTGAAGTTTAGAAGCCAGTTTTGGAGTATTAGAAGCTATTTTGAAGCAAAAAATGATGTATTCTAGTTTGTGTGTTTTATATGTTTAATAATTTTAGAGATTTGAATTAAATACATATGTTAACCATTCAATCAATTAAATATGTAATTTTTTTAAAAAAAGAAGATATATAAAAAAGAAGTTAAAAAACAAAAAAGATGTAATTGTATATACTTGTTTTTTCAAACTAAAAAATGTAAAAACATCGTTTTTTTGTAATTCAGAAAGAATGATATAAATAAAATTAATTGTAAAATAAGCTTTGCAGTAAGAAAAATGGAAGATTTTCAAGCTCCATAAAAGTAAATGCAAAGGAGAATTAATGTTTATGAATGAAAGAAGTTTTTCACTGGTTATGAGTAAATCTTAGAGCATAGCTTAGAATCATATGCATTATCATTGTGAAACTGAATCTCACATTTCAGTTTTTTAATCATCATCTTTCACTTTCCCCCATTCAGCCACTCTTAAAATTAGTTATGGAATTTTTATGTTGTAGCACTTTTGAGATGATAGTTATGGGATTTAAATGTTTGAGGAAGTTAGTGAGGAGTTTAGTTGTAGAAAGAATTTGTTTGTTTTAAGACAGTGTCTTGCTGTGTCACCTAAGCTGGAGCATAGTGGCACAGTCATGGCTCCCTGCAGCCTCGGCTTCTCGGGCTCAAGCAGTCCTCCCACCTCACCCTCCCTAGCAGCTGGGACTATGGGCATGTGCTACCACACCTGGCTGATTTTTGTATTTTTTGTAGAAAGAGGGTGTTGCCATGTTGCCCGGGCTGGTCTTGAACTCCTAGGTTCAAGCAATCCTCCCACCTTGGCTTCCCAAAGTGCTGGGATTACAAGCCTGAGCCACCATGCCCCACCGAAGAATTTTTAAAAGTAACCCCTGGAATATATGTATCCATTGATTATGAACATTTCTAATGACCCCATAATTGATTTCTTCTGAATGAAGATTTTGGCTGGGCATGGTGGCTTGTGGCTGTAATCCCAGCATTTTGGGAGGCTGAGGTGGAAGGATTGCTTGAGGCCAAGTGTTCAAGACCAGCCTGGGCAACACAGTGAGACCCCCACCTTCAAAAAAATAAAAATTAAAAAATTTTGGAAATTACAGTTTAGAATGATCTCAAGAGCTCTTGTTTTCACTTAGAGTAGTAGTTCCTTTTCCATTTAGTTATATCATTTAAGTTGGTTGAGGAGAAAGCTATTTTGACATTCATTGTAAAATGAGTAACAGCATCTACAGGAGCTTATTTTATTCTTTGTTAGTACAGAATTTTATTTTCTAATTATACAAGTATATTTAACTGTATAAATAGAAAGTTTGGAAAGCAGGGGAAAAGTGCAAAGTACCTACAATCTAAGGGAAATGTTTGATCTCACAACGTTTTATTTACTTGGTAAAAAACAAATACAATGGCAAATGTTCTACAGCAGGCTAAAGTTAAATCACTGAAATCACACATATCTGAGTGTGAACAGACAAGGCATTTGTATCACCAAGGAGTCAAGGAGACAAAAAATAAACATTTGTGTGACTGCCAGGCGCAGTGCCCTTTCTTATTTGCATTTTGCCTGGTGTGAATGTTGTTTTTTAACAGAGTATGGAAATGTGTCATTTTGGACATAACTTTCTCCTCTAGTATTCGATGGGGACCATCAGAGGCCATTTGGGGGAAAATAATAGAACATATGTTAAAGTTTTAAAATTTTATTTAATTTTGGACATGTGTAAGAAAATTTGCTACTACTGGTACTTGCTCTGAATTTCTAGGTTTCAATTTTGGTGAGACTATATTAGTTGCCCTGAAAGATCTCTGTGCTGTATATATCTTATGAATCTACTTCTATACTGGTACTCATTCCTTGGGAAGACATAGAATGAGAAGGTGATGCAGTTCATTTTCTACAGCATTGAACATTCATTTGGCACCAGCATAGAAGGGATTTGGGGAGAAATTAAGCAGTAGCAGGAAGATTTAGTAATCTGCATCTAAAGTGGCTTGCTGGCTTTACTTCAGTAAATTCTGGCCATGTGAAGAATACCTAAATTAACTATCAGTTATTAACAGAGTGAAGCTATCATAACTATGATTTTTTTTTCTTTTTTGCAATTACAGAATTGATTGTTATTTGTTTGTTTGTTTGTTTTTGAGACAGAGTCTTGCTCTGTCACCCAGCCTGGAGTGCAGTGCCACAATCTCGGTTCACTGCAACCTCCACCTCCCAGGTTCAAGTGACTGTCCTGCCTCAGCCTTCTGAGTAGCTGGGATTACAGGCATGCGCCACCATGTCTGGCTAATTTTTGCATTTTTAGTAGAGATGGGATTTCACCGTGTTGGTCAGGCTGGTCTCAAACTCCTGACCTCAGGCGATCATCAACCCACCCCAGCCTCCCAAAGTCTGGGATTACAGGCATGAGCCACTGCTGCTGTCCCACAAATTTTTTTATTGGCAATTTTTGCCTGGCCAGCATGGTGAAACCCCATCTCTACTAAAAATATGAAAATTAGCTGGGTGTGGTGGTGGGTGCCTATAATCCCAGCTACTTGGGAGGCTGAGACAGGAGGATCACTTAAACCCAGGAGGCAGAGGTCACAGTGAGTCGAGAGCACCATTGCATTCCAGCCTGGTGACAAGAAACTGTCTCAAAAGAGAGAGGAAAAAAAGCCTTTCTTAGTTTACTGTTAAAGTCTAAACAGCACTGCCAAAAATAAAATTGTGGGTATTTTGGGTATTTTCATAGGTACAAAGTTAAGCATACATTTATTTATTTTTATTTTTTTTATTTTTTTTATTTTTTTAAAGATGGGGTTTCACCATGTTGGTCAGGCTGGTCTTGAACTCCCGACCTCAGGTAATCTGCCCGCCTTGGCCTCCAAAGTGCTTGGATTACAGGCGTGAGCCACCACGCCCGGCCAAGCATACATTTAAAGATAGTAAATGTGTCCATTCAAATCAAATTCTGTTTTGTTTCAAAAAGGTACGAAACAAAAAGTATAATCTTACTTTGTCCTTTTCATCTGAAGAATTTGGAAGGGCCCTTTAAATTTATTATAATGGGATTTTATATGGAATTTGTTGTACCTTCATGAAATAATATTAAGTGTAGAGAAAGGGTGTGTTTATTTGACTTCCTTTTGATGGCACTTTTTACTCTGCTAAGCACACTGTGAACAGTTAGTGAATCTTCAGTAATCATGGTTATGGACAAGCTTGAGATCCAGTTAATTCTTAGGACAGTCCTATCTGGGAATGGCAAGACTGCAGTTATGGGCACTGCCAGTCTCTTCCTTATTTCTTCTGCTTGCAAATAGGCTCCTAATCAGGAGAAGCTTCACTCCATTAAAGCAACACTTGTTATCATAAGTGTTTGCATCCATTGTGAATGCCCTCTTTTAAAACTTTGGATAATACAATTGCTTGTTTCTTTCTGTGCTTTTTTGTTCAATCAATAAATGCTAGTAAGTGCTTATTTTTTTTAAGAATTTAATTTGCATGCAATGCTCTTTGACTAGTATGAAGTGCTCCTTTGTGTACAAGATCATGATGATCCAGCCATTGATGTATGTAAGAAGCTTCTTGGAAAATATCCAAATGTTGATGCTAGATTGTTTATAGGTAAGTAACAAATTCTTCAGTAACCATTTTGCATTGATAGTATTAATTATCAGTAACCTCTGCATTGACTAAAGATTAAAGTGTTAGCCATGTTTGTTAGAATACTGAAAGGTGTTTACATCCTTTTGAGAAAAGTTATAAAAACAAAGATTTTTTTCATAGATGAACAAAATCACACACAAAAATAATATTTTTTCTGTTAATCAGACATGAAGGGTCTGTTATTTTTGTTTCTTCAATATTTTAAATATGTGGCCTTTTCTGTATCTTACTGACTATAATTGGAGTGAATGATAGAATTCACTTTTATTATACTACAAGAAGGATATTTTTCCAAAAGCCTATAGGCTTACTTTAAAGACTTCTTAGAGGTGTGTTTGCCATTATTATTATTTTTTTTAACATGGAGCTGATGTGATCGCTCTAAAAAACAAATAAGTCATATACAATGATATCAGATCTTTGCTATTTGAAGATAGGACAATGATTTAAATTTTTTATTACCTTAAAATGCAAATTTGAAAATTAACATAAGTTTAGCACACCTACAAATTAATCAGGACCATAACAAATCTATCAACTCCTGGTGAGAGATGCTCATTCTTCACATGTGCTATCTTAAATTATTTACTATCAATATTTATGTTTTTCTGTGTGTAATTTTTTTTTTTTTTTTGAGACAGTTTTATGCTTTTGTCACCCAGGCTGGAGTGCAGTGCCACCATTTCGGCTCACTGTAATCCTGATCCTGGTTTCAAGCGATTCTCCTGCCTCTGCTTCCTGAGCAGCTGGGATCACAGGCGTGTGCCACCACAACCAGCTAAATTTTTGTAGTAAAAACAGAGATGGGGTTTCACCATGTCAGTCAGGCTGGTCTCGAACTCCTGACCTGTGGTGATTTACCCGCCTTGGCCTCCCAAAGTGCTGGGATTACAGATGTGAGCCACGGCTCCCAGCCATTTGTATTTATATTTAATAAACCTTTATTAAATTTTTGTAGTCTTTACTTACATAGCTAACACCTTAAATCTTTACTAAAGATTTAACAAATCTATACCAAATATATTCTCACTGTGTTTATGAATTTATACTGTTTTAATTATAGCTTTAAAATGACGCCTATAGGCCGGGCGTGGTGGCTCACACCTGTAATTCCAAGCACTTTGGGAGGCCGAGGCAGGTGGATCACGAGGTCAGGAGATTGAGACCATCCTGGCCAACATGGTGAAACCCTGTCTCTATTTAAAAAAAAAAAAAATACAAAAGGACACCTATAGCTTTTTTTCCCATAGGATTGTTTTTTACATTGACAAATAAAATTTGTGTATCTTTTTGGTGTACAGCATGATGTTTTGAAATATATATACACACACACACATACACAGACACATTGTGGAATAGCTAAATTAATGTATGTATTACTATACATATTTATTCATGGTGGGGAAATCTCTCAGCAGTTTTCAAATATACAGCACATTGTTGTATACTTTCTCATGTACTTATAATTTATTTGTGGTGAGAAATCTGCTCTCAGTCATTTTGAAGTATACCATACATTGTTGTTAGCTATAGTTGCCATGTTGTACAATTGCCGTTAAATATTGACTTATACTTAACTACTAAGGCAAGGACTTAGAATTTAAAAAAGTGAAACAGTAACTTTTTAAAGATAAAATGATAGTTTTCCTTTTGAGCATGGAGTTTTTTCTTAAATATATTAATTATGAAAAATAGAGAATGTTAAATATGAAAATATTTTCATTTTAATTATTAAATATGCAAGTACTTTTCATTATACTAGAAAGTATTTTTAATGTTCTATAAATCTTTTACTACTGTACCTTTACATTTGTAGGTGGCAAAAAGGTTGGCATTAATCCTAAAATTAATAATTTAATGCCAGGATATGAAGTTGCAAAGTACGATCTTATATGGATTTGTGATAGTGGAATAAGAGGTGAGGTTTTTTTCTTATTTATGTTATAAAACTATTAATTTGAAGATAAAATGCTAAAAGCAATCTGCAGATTCATTCATGAGTCCTTTTTATTTGCCTAAAGAGTAATTTATTTCATCATTATTTCATGGTAGTATGTCCAAGTATGCTTACTAAGATTTTGATTTTTTTTAATCCTAAACTAGAATGTTACATGTATTAAAATGTTTTCATTTTGAAAAGAAAATTTCAACCATTACATTAGTCGTGGTTCATTATACAATCTGCAAGCTTTCTCATGGGTGTAACTTTTCCCTCGTTTGCCTGACACTTATCTTTAATGTGTTTTGGCTTGCATAATACACTGTCTCACAAAGGGACAGAAATTAATAGGTGCATATCTTACTAAACACATATACTTATTAGACTATACAGATGGCTTTTTACTTAAATGATTTTAGCAAGAAGCCTTTTATATACAGAAATTATAACTTGCATTTTTAAACACTTATAGTTTCAGTGTGCTATAACATTTTGTTATATTCTAATTACCTTAAGTTTCTCAACCCCAAAGCTATTCACATTTTGGGTTTTGTTGTGGGAGCTATCAATGTAGGATGTTTAACAGCATCCCTGGTATCTACCCATGAGATGCCAGTAGTACCCCCTTCTCAGTAGTTAAAAGCAAAGATATCTTCAGATGTTGCCAGATGTCCCCGTGGGGCAGAATTGCCCCCAATTGAGAAGCACTGACCTAGAATGAGTATTTAAGGTGTACATATGGCTGGGTGCAGTGGCTCATGCCTATAATCCCAGCACTTTGGAAGGCTGAGGCGAGTGGGTCACGAGGTCAGGAGTTTGAGGCCAGCCTGGCCAACGTGGTGAAATTCCGTCTCTACTAAAAAAAAAATACAAAAATGAGCCAGGTGTGGTCGCACACATCTGTAGTCCCAGCGACTCGGGAGGCTGAGGCAGGAGAATCGCTTGAACCCAGGAGGCAGAGGTTGCAGTGAGCTGAAATTGCACCACTGCAGTCCAGCCTGGGCAACGACCGAGACTCCATCTCAAAAAAAAAAAAGTCCACGTACAACTTTTTGTTATACAGTAGATTTAGTTCTTAAAGACTTGGAGGAAATGAAAAATAAGGTCATGTAAAATGGTATGTTTGCTATTTAAAGATTGGCCAATAATTAAAATTTTTCATTAGCTTAAAATGCAAATTAGAAAATGAACATAAATGTCGCATTCCTATGAATTAATCAGGACCATTACCAATCTGTCAACTCCTGGTCAGAGATTATGTTCATTCTTCATATTTGCTATCTTAAATTATTTACTATCATGTTTTTCAGCGTATAGATCTCTGTTCAGTATAATCACATTCCATTCCCATTAGTGCTATGAAATCTGTTACAGCGAAAGTAGTCTCATTTCCTGTGGTTGGAGAGTAGAGAAGCCAGCACAAGAACTGAGGTCCTTTTATTTATTTTATTTTATTTTTTGAGATGGAGTCTCACACTGTCACCCAGGCTGTAGTGCAGTGGTGTGATCTCAGCTCACTGCACTCTCTGCCTCCTGGGTTCAGGCAATTCTCCTGCCTCAGCATCCAGAGTAGCTGGGACTACAGGGGTGAGCCACCATGCCCAGCTAATTTTTTTGTATTTTTAGTAGAGATAGAGTTTCACCATGTTGGCCAGGATGGTCTCGATCTCCTGACCTCGTGATCCACCTGCCTTGGCCTCCCAAAGTGCTGAGATTACAGGCGTGAGTCACTGCGCCCAGCCAAGAACTGAGGTCTTTTATCCTCTGCTCCTGAACTTTTTCCACTAGGACACATTGCCCTTATTCTAATTTAGAAGTTCTGACAGGGGGTTACCTTTTCAAAGTATATCTTATCTCTGGTACATAGTAGGTATATACTGGACTAAAAAAATGTGTAAATTAGGCCTTTTTGAAATTTTTGTATTCTCAGAAAGGTGGTTGAGATTCATTTTATTTGATCCACATGTTTAAAAGAATGTATTTTTATTAAGAATTTAATAACAGTTCACAAATATATTTTATGTTAGTGGGCATTCTACTAAAAAAGAAATTTTTTTTCTTTCCCCCCTCTGCCGTTTTTTTTTAATTGTAGTAATTCCAGATACACTTACTGACATGGTGAATCAAATGACAGAAAAAGTAGGCTTGGTTCACGGGCTCCCTTACGTAGCTGACAGACAGGGCTTTGCTGCCACCTTAGAGCAGGTGAGTATGGTGGTTATAAATCATGTTCGTGGTATCAGACCCCTAATCTCCTAGAAGCTTGAGACTATGAGAGCTGGAATTAGGTATCTCAAGTTAACTGTAGTAAGTCCATTTGGGAACCTGCTGTGTTGTAGAATCCCTGAGTTGAGAGCAGCTGTTTTCCTTAGTGAGGAAATTCTTGGGCCCCTACCGTACCCTGGCAGTGAACAGCTGTGCACAGGAAATGCCTGTGGTCTTATTGCCAGCTGGACACAGCCTAACCTCCTGGCTTGTAGTAGTCACTTCCAGTTTTGGAGTTCAAGTCTTTATATTGTTCTTTCAAACATTCGATCTGAAAAAGACCCCCCCGTTTTTTTTTTGTAAACAGTCTTGCTCTGTGGCCCACATTAGAGTGGAGTGGCGCAATCTCTGCTCCCTGCAACCTCCACTTCCCAGGTTCAAATGATTCTTCTGCCTCAGCCTCCCAAGTAGCTGGGATTGTAGGTGTGCTACCACACCTGGCTAACTTTTGTATATTTAGTAGAAATGGGGTTTGACCATGTTGGCAATGCCAGTCTCAAACTCCTGACATCAAGTGATCCGCCCGCCTCACTCTCCCATAGTGTTAGGATTACAGGCGTGAGCCGCTGTGCCCAGCCCTGAAAAGAACCTTTTAAAAATATCACAAAGTATTTCAAATGTACGGAAAAGAAAATTTATTCGTATAAGTCCTTATAAAATCCATTTGATGTTCTTTTAAAACGTATTTCTAATAATTTTCTGAGAAACTTATGTTTTCATTTTTTTTCTCCAACTTAAAAATAGTAACATGCATAGGAAACTATAAATAATGCAAAAGTATAAGCTGTAAAACAAAAAAACCAACAACTGCCAGGCTCAGTGGCTCACACCTGTAATCCCAGCACTTTTCGGGGCCAAGGCGGGTGGATCACCTGAGGTCAGGAGCTCGAGACCAGCCTGACCAATGTGGAGAAACCGCATCTCTGCTAAAAATACAGAAATAGACAGGCATGGTGGCGCATGCCTGTAATCCCAGCTACTTGGGAGGTTGATCTGGGAGAATTGCTTGAACCGGAGAGGTGGGGGTTGCAGTGAGCCGAGATCGCGCCATTGCACTCTAACCTGGGTAAGAAGAGCGAAACTCCGTCTCAAAAAAAAAAACAAAAAACCTAGAACCCCAACAATATGAAGAAGTTTCTGTTTTTAAAAATAAAGATTTCTTATTATAATATTTGGGCACTTTGGAGTCTATTTTTTTCTCTTTTTTTCCCCTCCGGGCCCTTTAGAAAACGTTGAGATATTACTCGAAAAGTAATTTATATCTTATTTTCGTGACTTTATAAGCTTTTCCCATATCATTAATAGCTTTTCTAAAAGTAATTTTTACTGCCAGGTGTGGTGGCTCACACCTGTAATCCCAACACTTTGGGAGGCCGAGGTGGGTGGATCACCTGAGGTCAGGAGTTCGAGACCAGCCTGAAGACATGAAGAAACCCTGCCTTTACTAAAAGTACAAAATTAGCCAGACGTGGTGGCAAGTGCCTGTAATCCCAGCTACTTGGGAGGTTAAGACAGAAGAATCGCTTGAACCTGGGAGGCGGAGGTTGCAGTGAGCCAAGATCTGGCCATTGCACTCCAGCCTGGGCAACAGGAGTGAAATTCCATCTCAGAAAAAAAAAAAAAAAGTAATTTTTATTGACTGTATCTCATATGTGTGTCCCATGCTTGAGTTAATCATTCCTGTACTGTTAAACATTTGGGAGGAATAATTTGTTATAATGTTATAAGGACGGATACCTGATATCAGTCTTTAAATATGTCAACTTGCTCTTAAGCATATCTGCATTTATATTCTTTTGAATTGCAGTCTTATGATTGCCACATATCTGAAGAGGTAAAGGTACATTGTAGGAACTTGCATCTGACCTTTGGCAGTTTGAACCATGAGCTCTTTCTTAATATTGCCTATAAATATATTTGTCCTACTGCAAGAAATTGTTAGTTTTAAATATCAGTATTTTTGTTTAGAGAAAGAAACGGAGTAGCTGCTTTAAAATAAAATTCAATATATTCTAATATACCAAATTGTATTTTTCTCTTAGAAATAGCTAAGTTGATATAGATGTCAATAAACGTCTCCCACAATAACGTCTCATTCCCTTAGTGTAGGTTTAATCTCTGGAAGTCACTCTGCCATACTTAGTTGGCATTGAATGTATCATTCTCAGCTGTAAAGAAATCCTGGGAGCATTCAGCTCAGTGACTAACATCTCCTTCCTAAGACCTCATTTAATAACTGCTAAGGAATTAAGATGTGTGCCTCTGTTCTTAGAAGTCAGGTTCGATTCAGTCCCACAGACACTAGGGCTTCACTGGAGTCTGGGTTCAGGGTAGGTAGCAAGAATCATAATCTTAATTGCCTCTTAGAATTCTCTTGCTCTGTACTGTGTGTGTAACTCCTGACACCGAGAAAGACCACTACTCTTTATTTCAAGCTAATTAGAAAAGGCAACATATCTGAGGTGTAAATAATAAATAGGGTTTTATGTCTGCGAAGTAGGGTGATGACAGTCCTTTTCTATGTTGATTTATAAGCTTATATATCTTATGACTTCAGAGTATATGTAGAAAAAAACAGTAGAGGATGAGAGAGAATTTTAGTGTCCCTGTTATGAAAAATACATTGAAAAAAAATGAAGAAATTGGGAGGAATCTTAGTGACTAAGAGAGAGGCTGGTTACGAGAGGATGCAAGAAAAGGAATTAAGAAATAGGATTGTCCTGCCTGCCCCCCCCCCAACAAAAAGAATAAAAAGAAATAAAGAAATAGGATTGTCCTGCCTGCCCCCCCCCCCAACAAAAAGAATAAAAAGAAATAAAGAAATAGGATTGTCCTGAAGGTTGATATACTTATTGGTGGTGTGTGTATGCATGCATGTATATACACACACATACATAACATACAAATATATTTGTATATTAATCCAAGTAAACTAAGTAGATGTGTGTGTATATTTACAGGGATACCCTAAAAACAAGATACATTAAATATTTGTTAATATTTTATATGTCAATGAGTGATATTTTTATCTTATTTTGTATCTAAGTTAATTTTTATTTGGATGCAATTTTAGATTACTAACTGTGCTTGCTCTATGAAAGCAATGTTGTGTACCATTTTTTTTTCAGGTAGTTTACCTAAGAATAATAGGATATTCACTCAGTCATACTTTTAAAAAATCATTGGGAAAAACAGTTCATACACAACATGCTTGTAACGTGAAATTCTAATCGTATACATTTGTGGTTTTTTTGGGCAGGTATATTTTGGAACTTCACATCCAAGATACTATATCTCTGCCAATGTAACTGGTTTCAAATGTGTGACAGGAATGTCTTGTTTAATGAGAAAAGATGTGTTAGATCAAGCAGGAGGACTTATAGCTTTTGCTCAGTACATTGCTGAAGATTACTTTATGGCCAAAGCGATAGCTGACCGGTAAGACAACTAAATGAAGCCATAGTATTTTTATTACCTGACTTCTGTTGGTTTATTCTTTTTGTTCAACCTATAGATTAGGGCTTTTTAATTTAATTTTATTTTTTTGCTAGTAAGTACAGAATAGGCCAGTAATATTATTATTTTGTTTGTTTTTAAGACAGAATCTTGCTCTGTCACCCAGGCTGGAGTGCAGTCACACGATCTTGGCTCACTGCAACCTTTGCCTCCCGGGTTCAAGCAATTCTTGTGCCTCAGCCACCAGAGCAGCTGGGACTACAGGCATGCACCACCACACCCGGCTAGTTTTTGTCTTTTTGGTAGAGATGGGGTTTCATCATGTTGGCCAGGCTGGTCTTGAACTCCTGACCTCAAGTGATCTGCCCACCCCAGCCTCCCAAAGTGCTGGGATTACAGGCATGAGCCACTGCACCCAGTAGATCAGTTTTAGAGAGTAATTCATATTCTAATTATAGAATTGTACCTGTTTACTAATGAAGCAAGTGAATGTTCTGATTCCTCTACATATTTCAAATTAATGTGTTTTAAAGTGATTAAAAGGAAACTTCTCTGTGATTAGAATTTTTACTATATAGATATAAATTTCTATGTGTTTTAGAGGAATTAAAACTATTAGTGCAGTCATAAACCAGGAGGTGAAAATTTGAAGACTGTCATTTCAAAATTTGAAATTTCTCAGTGATACTTTGCTAAGAAGCCTCTGAAAGATTCATAGACTGACTTAGCATTTCTCTATCACAAAATATTTGTTTGTTTTTAAAGGGGATCATTGCCTTGTGTGATAATTTTTTTAAAAACTGAAGTGTGTTTTAAGTAAAAATTTTGTCCTGGCTGTGTTCATGCGGTTCACGGTTTCCTAGTGTCTCCCATGAGATCCATAATGCCACTTTCTGTGTGCATTTCTTGTTGAATATTCACACAACTTTGTTGTTGTTGTTCGGTTAGTAGTCATCAGAGACTAATCTGTTAAATACAGAACCCTCTCCATTTTTTTCTGAATGACTGCATTTTAAGTTTCTTAAACCATAAAGTAAGGAGGGTACAGTTTCTTCTAGTTCTTAGATGGTGCCATCATGGGCCAATGTAATTGCTGAAACATCCCTATGTATGGTAGACCTTAAATAGTGTGCCAATCCTGAAAACTGGGCTCACCTTGAGTACTGGCAGTTGCCTGCTCTTGATAAATGCATAACCAGTTACGCTTGCATGTGTTCATCATCATAATTTATTTTCTAATTATCTTAATTTTCAGAGGTTGGAGGTTTGCAATGTCCACTCAAGTTGCAATGCAAAACTCTGGCTCATATTCAATTTCTCAGTTTCAATCCAGAATGATCAGGTAAATCAACTGTTTTCTTTTTATACTTAGTTAAAAGGAAAGGTTGGGGTGGTAATTTTTGCAGGGTTTAATGTAGTTAAATTAATATACCTAAAGTTTAGATTTTTGTTTAGTTCCAGAGAATAGAGTTTAGCTTCTGTGTTTAAGGTAAGTTTAATGTTGAAATATATGTTCTTTGCTTTATAACACTGAAAGCACTCAATAGAGAGATGCTGAGGCTGAATTTTTTAACATGCTGATCTCTGTTTTCTAACTTTCTATACTGATTAAATTTTATAATCTGCATTCATCAGCATGTAGGCCATACAAATGAATGTATATACATTTTTTCTTTGACATCCTATACAAAAATAGAAAAGAGAGTCATTAAAAAAAAAAAATTTAGGTTGGGTGTGGTGGTTCACACCTGTAATCCCAGCACTTTGGGAGACTGAGGGGAGAGGATCTTGTTTGAGCCCAGGAGTTCGAGACCAGCCTGGACAACATGGTGAAACCCTGTCTCTACAAAAAATGCAAAAATTAGCCAGTGTGTATGGTGGCGTGTGCACCTGCGGTCCCAGCTACTTGGCGGGATGAGGTGGGAGGATCACTTGAGCCTGGGAATTGAAGCTGCAGTGAGCGCCACTGCACTCCAGCCTGGGTGACAGAGTAGAACCCCATCTCAAGTAAAAAAAAAAAAAAAAAAAAAAAAAAAAGGTTTAAAGAGAATGGCCTTTCTATCACCAGGTAAAAAACTTGATTATTTTTTTGGGAAAAAACGAATTAGTCTTATAACCGGGCTTTGTTTTAAAAAAAATCCTTTTTGGTTTTCTAGGTGGACCAAACTGCGAATTAACATGCTTCCTGCTACAATAATTTGTGAGCCAATTTCAGAATGCTTTGTTGCCAGTTTAATTATTGGATGGGCAGCCCACCACGTATTCAGATGGGATATTATGGTATTTTTCATGTGTCATTGCCTGGCATGGTTTATATTTGACTACATTCAACTCAGGGGTGTCCAGGTACGTGGCTAGGCATGAAACGGTTGGCAGTCACTTGGTGGAACTAGAACTGTTTTAATTTAGAAAAAGTTGAAGAAAATCTCTCTGAGCCATTCTTCTGCTTTGCATTATAGGTTAGTCTCAGGTTTGAACATTACTTTCTCTAGTGGAATGTTGACAAAAAACTTAAGTTGATTTGCAACTTTCTATTGGTTATATAATCACTTTTAAGGTTCCAAAAGCATGAAGTTAATCAAATCAGCGAGTATTCAAACTAATAATATATTAAGATAGCAGTTATTTTATTGCTTCTTCTATGAACAATTAGCGTTTTCTTGAGTAGTATAATATGGCAGTTAAATTACATAAGGAAGCAGACTTGATTTTACATAGTATACTTAGAAAAGTGAACTCTAGGCTGGGTGTGGTGGCTCACGCCTGTAATCCCAGCACTTTGGGAGGCCGAGGCGAGTGGATCACCTGAGGTCAGGAGTTCAAGACCAGCCTGGCCAACATGGTAAAACCTCATCTCTAAAGAAAATAAAAAATAGAAAGGGAAATCTAAGAATGTAATGTTTTAACTCTGTCTTTAGTTTTGACAGTGAGTGAATTAAAAAAATTTTTTTTCCCATTCCTAGGGTGGCACACTGTGTTTTTCAAAACTTGATTATGCAGTCGCTTGGTTCATCCGCGAATCCATGACAATATACATTTTTTTGTCGGCATTATGGGACCCAACTATAAGCTGGAGAACTGGTCGCTACAGATTGCGCTGTGGAGGTACAGCAGAGGAAATCCTAGATGTATAACTACAGCCTTGTGACTGTATATAAAGGAAGAAAGAGAAGTATTATAAATTATGTTTATATAAATGCTTTTAAAGATCTGCCTTCTGTAGTTTTATCACATGTATGTTTTGGTATCTGTTCTTTAATTTATTTTTGCATGGCACTGCATCTGTAAGAAAAAAAACACATCTGTAGTCTTGGCCAAATGATACAGTTTATTTTGTGGAAGTAGAAAATCAAGAGGATTGGTTCTAGGAACCTGGGTTTGTTCTTCATTGTTGTTTATTTTTTTAAAATAAATAAATATAGAGATGCTCTGCAACAAACACTATGACAGTATCCTTCAGTAGAGAAAGTTTCTTATTTGTGAGTACACTCTTTTAGAATATTTACTGGCGGGATGGCAGCGGCTTTGCTTTAGAGTTTAGAAGAGACAAGAAGGAATGACGATTCACATCCAAAGCGAATGGTGTTATGCAGTGAGCAACTCACGTCGAGGTACTAACTGAGAAACTTTTTCATGCTTTATGCCTACCTCTTGTAGTTGTTGCAGAGCAAATATAAATTGTAATAAGGTAGCTAGGCCTTGCAGAAACAAGCAGAAAAACTTAAAATAATAATAATAAAAGAGCTGAAGTCTAGTATTTATATGAATCTGTGAGAGATTTTTTTCATCTCACTGCAATGAACCAAAAGTGGCTGAGTTTGGTTTTTAATTGTAGCCATGTATTGAAGGCATCTTTTGACCAACTCTTGTTGGTTCTGTCTTGAACCATTGTTAATCACTGTGCTGTAATTAGTATAGCTAAATCTTTTCCTTCCCCTGCTCCTCCCCCAGCCCACCCCATCTTTCCTTAACATTTTTTCAGGGGGGGGTTGGGAGTGGTTTTGTTTTAATGTGAGTGGACGTTTTGATAGTTGTAAGGAAAAAAATGCATTTCAGACACATTTCACACATGAGCTATTTTCTTACACAGTATGTCTTATTGTTAATAAGAATGTAATTTCATGATACAGGTATTTAATATCTTTTTTAAGTCAGTCAATATTCTAGCCATCAAGAAATAAATTGCAGTAGAGTATTAAGAGGGGACAAGATGAGTTTACTCTTAAAATTAATCAGTATCAAACTAAGTCTACTGTGTGTGTTTTTTTTTTTAACTATTATAGTTAGTCTAGTCTTATTTAAATTGGGTTTTTGTATTCCAGTTTATATGACAAAGTAGACTAGATCAGCGCTGGTTGTAAATGCATGCTGTACCTCCCTCTTTCTCCCCGTCATGCCGCTAAACTTGCTCGTCAGGTTGTGCTTAACTTGTGGTGAACTGGACTTGTTTTTCTTTTGTTTTGTTTTAAAAAACAACAACAACAAAAATGTAAGGGACAGTGCATAAGCCTTTCCTTTGTTTTTGTAGTGGTTTTGCTTTTTCTTCAAGATTGGATGGCATGTTGTCCATAGGAATGCCTACTGCAGGGCTAACACTGGCAATATGGCAGCTTTAAATTCTAAGTTACAACAGTCTCCATGTCAAAGCATAATGTGTAGCATATTAGCAATAACTACATATTTATCAAAAACACTTTTTCACTTTACTGAGCCAATTCATTTAATTGTCTAATGTCTATATCCATGGTTTAAATGGCAACATATATATAAGTATGTGTACACATTATGTTTAAGCTTTTCTCTGGGCCAAACTGCTTCATCCTTTTTCTTTTCTTTCTTTCTTTCTTTTTAGCCTTATGATGAATTTGTTTGAAGGGCATTTTCTTTATGAACAAAGGCTTGGATGCATATTCCTTTCTTTCTGTGAATGGGTATTGTTCCCTGAGGAAAGTTGCAGTGAAAACCCGTCTGGTTGTGACCCACTACATGTTTTATTGTTCTTAATCACTATTACCTGAGTTGACCTTTGCTCACCGTGTTTGTACTTGTCGGTGTGTTTAATGAAGTTTGGTTGATGCCATCCTTTGCACTGCCAAAGTGTAATCTTGTGTATTACTTAGCTTTCTGCTGATCTCAGTATGGACAGTGTAACAGCAAAACCAAAATGGCTGGACAGACTTCTTGTGTTTTGTAAATATAAAATAGGACTGTTCTGTAGGTGTGTTCAGTGTGGTAGTGGAGTATTTTCTTAATGTAAACCTTCACTTAAACAGAGTGATTATTTGTTTAGCAAGCTTGGGGTGATGATAAAATGGTAAGAAATAAATGTTGAAGACAGCATCACAACAGAACTATAGGAGTCTAAATTTAATAAATAATCTTGGAAAAAAAAATCCAGTGTCTAGAATATACCATGTTTTATTATTTAAAATCATTGTCTTAAATTTTTTGTTCAAAAAATAAAAATTTGAATACAATCAAAACATTAGCAATAGCGTATTTTTTTTGCTCTTTTCTTTTATATATTTATAAATAACATGCTCCACCATTCACATCAGAATTATTAGAAGAGTTCTGTCAAGTATTTCTTTTGAAATCTTCCTTTTACCTGAGCTACAAGCAGTCCTATGACTTAAAGTATGGCTTTTCTACATTGGTTGCTTGTTAAAATCACCTGGAGAACTTGTTAAAATCACACACACACACACACACACACACACACACACACACACACCCTGGGCCCTACCTATGGTTCTACTGTGAGAATACTGGCTCATAATGACATTCAGAAAAGAGCCAGTGGGCCGGACACGGTGGCTCACGCCTGTAATCCCAGGACTTTGGGAGGCTGAGGCAGGTGGATCACCTGAGGTCAGGATTTCAAGACCAGCCTGACCAACATAGCGAAACCCCATCTTTACTAAAAATACAAAAGTTAGCCAGGCATGGTGGCACGTGCCTGTAATCTCAGCTACTTGGGAGGCTGAGGCAGGAGAATTACTTGAACCCAGGAGACAGAGGTTGCAGTGAGCAGAGATCATGCCCCTGCACTCCAGCCTGGATGACAGAGTGAGACTTGGTCTCAAAAAAAAAAAAAAAAGAAAAAAGTCAGTGGTCCTTTTGCCCTCCCCATCCCGCCAGGCTCACAACTTGAACTCACCCTTTTAGATCTTACCACTGTAATGGCTAGGAAAGGTAAATCCAAAGGAAGAAATGGAATGGTATTTACTTGAGACCCAGGTGGGAGATGGACCTTATGTACCTTCCAGGGCCAGGTTTCTCCCAAGCTGGAGTCCTTCACAGGCTTGTTTTACCACCATCCCATGAGAAAAGAATGTTCTTAACTGGAGAACAAATCCCAGGGTAGGAAGAATCTGCTATCAGCTGAATATTTTTGTCTCTCCATAGTTCATATGTTGAAACCTAATCCCCAATATGAGGGTCTTTCAAGGTGAGGCCTTTGGTAAGTGTTCAGAGCCTTCATGATGGGATTGCTGCTCATAAAGGAAACCCCAGAGAGCTTTCTTGCGTCTTCCGCCATGTGAGGATATGGCAAAAAGGTGACCAGCTATGAACCAGGAAGTCAGCTTTTACTAGCCACGGAATCTGCCAGTGGCTTGATCTTAACCTTTCCAGCCTCCAAAACTGAGAAAGTTCTGTTGTTTATAACCCACCCAGTCTGTGGTATTCTGCTATAGGAGCCATAAGAGACTGAGAATCTAAAAGGGATCTGGCCCAGTAAACAAACTCATTCCTTCTTATTTGTGTACATCTAACGCTGCAGTTTAAAAAACGATCAACACAAAATTGAATATGTCTTAGAATTTCATAGCTAGGTGGAGCTTGAAGATCCCTCACCCTTATTTTCGAGTGAAGAAGCTGAGACACCCACGGTGAGAGCTGTGATCACAGGGTTAGGTAGGTATGGCCCTGGTGGCAGAGCTGGGGAGAGCTCCTCTATCTGGTTCCAGTGTGGTATTATTTCTCCACTGGATCACATTGTTTAAATTTATACACTCGCTTTAACATTTGCCTAGCCTTCAAGGAGGAAAAAAAATCAGTTTTAATAGCCATATGTATTCTAACTCAAAAATTGTTCTAGAGAACCAGATTCAAATCTGCAGAACAAGAATGTAAATTAAAGCTCATTTAAAGTGAAATGCTTTACGTACATGATTGATAGAGAAGATTAATACATACCACAAGACTGTGTTCATGAGAATGAAAATAGTTCAGACCTTTTCTTCTGAAGTTTATCAGGATCTAGTGCTTATTTATTATTTATTCATTTCAAGTTATAGTTTATGACCGTATCAACTTCATCTCATTGAAAAGAAAGCAAACATCACAAAATGGTAAGCACCTCTGCAGAGCTGCAAGGATATGTGTTTAATTGAATAATTTGCTTTAAAAATATTGATACCTAGAAGAAAGTTTAAAATTGCTGTCTTAGTATTTTCTAAAAACAAAAATGCATACCTTTAAGAGATCCCTGAACAGCTACTTGCCTTAGAACCAGAATGTGCTAAACCTTTCATGCAGCCCCTCCTCAGTTCCGGGAGAAATTGACAGAGACTGGGGTGTCTGTGGAATGCTTTCATGTGGTTGTGCTGTTTAGACTAATCGTCATTAAGACATCCATGTTAATAGCATGGACTTATAATTATCTAATTTAAGCAATGTAGGGATATCATTCATTTCTCTACAGGACTAAGAGTATCTGCGCCCCTCCCCTGCTGCCTGCACACCTCCCAAAGGGTCATGCCACCTTTGTTTCCCGACCCTTGTCACCAGCTGTGAAGCCTCTGTCATTTCCCCTCATGACTGACCGACACCAGGCCAACCTAAGGAACATGCTGGAGAAATCCAGCGGGCTATTATTGTGCATCCCTGGAGCAGGGGAAGGGGAGTGGGGTTAGAAGTGGTGACTTGGGGGTCATTTCCCTAGAGGTCATGGCTGAGACAGTGAATATAACCAGTCAGTCAGTGGGGGACACCTAAAGACAGAATCTTGGGGGACCTATTTAGGGAGATAATGGACGAAAACATCTAGGAAAAGAGTCTGCCAAACCTAGGGTCCAAATAGGCACTTTGGTAGCTACGGGACTTTAGGTAGCTTCCTTCATCTTTCTGAGCTGAGCTTTCTGACCACGTAGAAGGGGAGATACATTAATGCACCTTCTGAGGTGGTACAAATGACTCAACGAGGTCATGTACATAGCATAGGGACATTTAGTGCCTTTTTCCTCCCAAAGAAAAACAGTAAAAGGAGTGCCACAGTTACCTTGGAAAGAGATTTCAAGAAGGAAGTGGTTACGGGAGGGGGACTTGTTGACCATAAAGGATGAGAAAAGGCTGGTGAATTCTGGGGCAGGAAACTCCCTGCAGTTGCCCGTGTGGGTCTCCACCATACTCATTGTCTCAGATGTTGAGAGATGAAGTGTCTGCATGGGAGTAATACAGCTTCTTTATGAATGATTTTTCTTGTTTTACGCAATACTGTTTTTTTTTTTTCTTTTTTTTTTAGAGACGGGGTCTCGCTATGTTGCCCAGGCTGGAGTGCAGTGGCTATTCACAGGCACGATCCCACTACTGATTGGCACGGGAGTTTTGATCTGCTCCATTTCCGATCTGGGCCAGTTCACCCCTCTTAGGCAACCTCGTGGTCCACCGCTCCCAGGAGGTCACCATACTGATGCTGAACTTAGTGTGGACACCCAATCGGCATAGCGCACTACAGCCCAGAACTCCTGGGCTCAAGTGATCCTCCCACCTCAGCCTCCCGAGTAGCTGGGACTACAGGCACACACCACCGCACCCCACAATGATACATTTTCTATAGTGAGAGACAAAGGGGTGGGACTTTAAAAGCCAGAAATTGCTCCTTACCCTGAGAGCACCCATATGTCTCTGATGCCAAGGAAACATTTTAAGAAAGGCAGCTCCCAGGAAGCCAGTTCAACAGAGTGGAAGAAGGAGAAGTCAGATGCCTTAGATTTGGCTGCATGTGAAAAAGACATGAAAGCTATGGGTACAGATACTTGGAAACTCCAACAGTGAGGCATTTCCACCCAAGGTCCCAGTAATACTAAGCCAAAAAAACTCAGTCGGACTTGAATTTGTGAGAAATGTCCTAAGAAGTTGGGTCAGTAAGAGATGATGCCGGGGAATTGCCCATCCCCATCTTCCAGTCTCCTGACTTTATTCTAGACCATCTCCCCACAGCATAATCAGCATCCCGGAAGCAGGTGTGGGCACCCCAGCCCTGCCCACAGTCCGCCCCTTTTCATTTTGTTCTGATTCACTTATTTTTGCTCATATTGCTTGTTTTGCTTCATGCTTTGTCTCTACATTGACTTAGAGCTTGACTTCTGACTTCAGCTGCTTTCTCTGACCCCATGTTCCTCAGCCTTACTCAAAGCCCAGGAAAAGGTGGTCCTTAATTTTCTATCCTCCTTTCACATCACCATCTCCAGCCTGAGCTCTCCACCCCCAACCTAGTGCCTCACTTCAACCAGCCCACTCTCTTTTCCACGTGGAACCAGAGCTTCCTTGCTGTTTGCTTACCCTGAAAGTTTCTCTCCCTTCATCGTCACTTTCTCTGTCTGTGGTGATACTCTCTTCCTTTAATGTTGGTTTTGTCTTTTTTTTTTTTTTTTTTTTTTTGAGACAGAGTGATCTCACTTTGATGCAATCTCGTCTCACTGCAACCTCCACCTCCTGCATTCAAGTGATTCTCGTGCCTCAACCTCCTGAGTAGCTGGGATTTCAGGTGTGTGCCACTACATCCAGCTATTTTTTGTATTTTTATTAGGAATGGGGTTTCACCATGTGGCCAGGCTGGTCTCAAACTCCTGGCCTCAAGTGATTTGCCTGCCTCGGCCTCCCACAGTGCTGGGATTACAGGCGTGAGCCACCTCGCCAGGTCAAGATACTCTCCTTTAAATCTCAGCTCACATTCAATTCAGGACCTTTCCAGGGTTCTGTGTGCCCACATTTTATCCCTTTCATTTTGTCAGGCATTTCACTTAGGTGTCTGCAGGTCATTTCCAGTTTTCAAGGGCCTGGACTTGGCATATCTTAGCAGTCCTTTTTGTGCTTTTTTTCTCTTTGTACCCTTCCCTCCCCCAACGGTGCATTCACATAATAGTCACTCGGGAAAGATCTGTTGTTGACAGTCAAGCCAGAATCAAAACATTAATTCTGGCTCAAATGTCACTTAATACCTTTGACCCTCTCATTGTGTTAGTAAAGCTTTTGCTATTTCAGTGCCCCCAAACCTCCACTCTCACCCTACTTAACTAAAAGATTTCTCTGCACATGAGTAAAATACTAAAATTTTGTTTTCCCCTTCTGGAATCTTCTAGTTGAGGTTTGGGGATTTTGTTGTTGTTGTTGTTTTTTAACTTTGAGAAGCCAGCAGTTTTTGGAAGGAATCAAGAGGTGACCTGTCAAATCTCTTATCGACATCTTACAAGCCCATTGATTCCTGCTGTTTTATTTTTTTAAGTCACACATTGGTTTTGGATCATAAAAATATTACGTATTTACTATAAACCTGAAACATAAATGAACAAAAGCACTTCTAGGTAGATACTCAAGAGAACTGGAAACAAAACATGTCCACATAAAAACTTGAACGTTCCTCACAGCATTATTCATTATAGCCAAAAGGTGGAAACAACCCCAGATGCCCATCAACTGATGAATGGATAAACAAAACTTGATCATATACAGGCAATAGGATATTATTCATTCCTAAAAAAGAAATGAAGGGCCAGGCGCGGTGGCTCACACACGTAATCCCAACATTTTGGGAGGCTGAGGAGGGCAGATCATTTGAGGTCAGGGGTTTGAGACCAGCCTGGCCAACATTGTGAAACCCTGCCTCTACTGAAAATGCAAAAATTAGATGCACGTGGTGGCACGCACCTGTGATCCCAGCTACTCAGGAGGCTGAGGCACAAGAATCGCTTGAAACCAGGAGGTGGAAATTGCAGTGAGCCAAGATCGCACCACTGCACTCCAGCCTGGGCAACAGAGTGGGACTCCATCTCAAAAAAAAAAAAAAAAGATATGAAGTATTGATGTGTGCTATGACGTGGATGAACCTTGGAAGTGTTATGCTAAGTGAAAGACGCCGGATACAAAAGGCCTCATAGTGTATGATGGTGTTTGTATGAAGTGTCTAGACCAGGCAAATCCATAGAGACCGGAAGTAGATTAGTGGTTGCTGTGGGCTGGTGGTTGGGAAGAATGAGGTGTGGCTACTAACAGTAGTCATTACTAACAGGGTTTCTTTTGGGGAGATAAGAATGTTTGCAAAGGAAAAATAAATATCACTCTCAATGTATTATTTCCTTCTCACATCCTGGCACATACTGCTGAAGTTCTTTCCAGAGAAGGTGTGTGTGTTTCTCATTACTTGTCAACCGTGCTAGGAGTCAGAATTGCTATTTTCTAAATCTTTTTAAATTTGACAGATGAAAATGTTGGACATCATTCTTTAAATATGTGGCTTTTTAATGACTCTCAAGATTGAGTATTTTTTTAATGTATGATTTTTAGCCGTTGGAATTTCTTCCACTTCTTAATCTTATTTATTTATTTACTTTGAGGCCGAGTCTTGCTCTCTCGCCCAGTGTGGAGTGCAGTGGCATGATCTCGGTTCACTACAACCTCCACCTCCCAGGTTCAGGCAATTCTCCTGCCTCTGTCTCCCAAGTAGCTGGGATTACAGGCGCCCACCACCACGCCCATCTAATTTTTGTGTTTTTAGTAGAGATGGGGTTTCACCATGTTGGCGAGGCTGTTCTTGAACTCCTGACCTCGGGTAATCTGCCCGCCTTGGCCTCCCAAAGTGCTAGGATTACAGGCTTTAATCTTATTTACATGAGGATCCAAATGTTTTCTTATTGCTTGTTCCACATCTTTTCTTTTTAGCTACATAAAATAAATGTGACATTGCCAAGCTGAGCCCTGCACTCTTCCAGAACCTTCACATTTGGGATGGTGTTTCCTCAGGGGAAGATAGAGTAGGCCTGGAAATAATTGATTAGCATTTGTACAACTAAATGGCCCATGGAAGTTGTCCAGAGTAAAGACCAGTCTTCCCAAATTTGCTTTCCCTCCCTCTTTTCAAATAAAACCATTTTCAGCTTTGAAGTAACAGTATTTTCAGAGTCTGTATACACCTGCATTTCTGAAATAAAGCTGACTCGGCCTTTGGGTACTGTTTCTCAGATACGTTTCTGAACTTCATTTCTTATTTTATAATATATTTTCTAGTCTTCAGAGTTAGAATATGCTAACTGTGCAAAGTCAGTTGGACCTTTTTGTTTTTTTTTTTTTTTTTTGTTTTTTTTTTTGAGATGGGGTTTCACCAGCCTGGCCAGGCTGGTCTTGAACTCCTGATCTCAGGTGATCCGCCCACCTCGGCCTCCCAAAGTGTTGGGATTACAGGTGTAAGCCACCACACTCAAGAATATGCTAACTGTGCAAAGTCAGTTGGGCCATTTATATTCCTATGCTCCAGTAAAAAAATATTTAGCTAGGAATTATCTGTTCCTTAAAAGTTTGAAAGAGGCCGGGCACAGTGGCTCACACCTGTAATCTCAGCACTTTGGGAGTCCAAGGCAGATGGATCATTTGAGATTAGGATTTCAGAACCAGCCTGGCCAGCATGATGAATTCCCGTCTCTACTAAAATTAGCCAGGCATGGTGGTGAGCACATGTAATCCTAGCTACTCAGGAGGCTAAGGCAGGAGAATCGCTTGAGCCCAGGAGGCAGAGGTTGCAGTGAGCAGATATCACACCACTGTACTCCAGCCTGGGCAAGAGAGCGAGACACCATCTCAAAAAAAAAAAAAAAAAAAGTTTGAAAGAATGTATCCGTAAAACTTTGTGGGCCTGGCATGTTGATAATATTTTCAGTTTATTTCATTGATAATAATCAGTTAATCAGTTCTGTGTTTCCAGAGTCAGTTTTAGTCATTTATACTTTAAAGACACATGTAGCATGTTCATAATTCTCTTCCAGTGTTTTCTTTTCCTGGTCATACATGCGGTTGAGCAGGAGGTTTGCAGCCCCCTGTGTCAGCTGAACTTGGGCCTCTGTGATCTAAGAGCAGAGCTGCAGGCAAGTTCATCCCTCCCATGTGTCCATCAGCAGCTTCCTACTGGGAAGGAAACGTGACCCTGTTCCTCCTCCTCTTAAAACACTATAATGGCTTGATGTTGCCGTCAGGATAAAGCCCCAGCTTTTCTCACAGCAGAGAGGCCATTTTAGGTTTTGCCCCGCCAACCTCTCCAGCCTTGTCCATCAACCCTTTTCCTAACCTGTTCATATAAACCCTCCTCATAGTAAGTGTCCTCCAGTTTCCTGATGCCTGGCCTTTTCCGCTCTGGACCTTGGTGCTTGTTGCTTTCACCTGGGTCCCCCAATTCCTCTAAGTAAGCCCTGCTCTGCCCTTGGGACTCACCTCAGAAGCCAACTCCCCCAGGAGGGCTTTTCTGACTGACACTCATGTGGGTCTGCACCCTGTGTCTGTGCCTCCTCAGCCTTACCCTTCTGCCCTAGCACTTACACTAATTATTTTAATTGCCCCTTTAGTTGTTTGTGTTTGTCATTAGACTGGAAATGTCAAGGGCAGGGAGGGTCCCTAACTTACTTGACTGTGTCCCAAGCACCTAATGTAGGATCTTACACAAAGTCGTTTTTATGGAATGAATTAATGAACAAATAAAGGTAAGCATGCCCGTCTCACTAGTATCAAGCCTACAGCTGATCACAGTGATGAGGTGTGCAGATTGTGCAGCCAGACTTGGGTTCACTTTCCAGCATCACCATTTGCATCCTGTGCCACATCCCTGTGCCTCAGCGGATACCAGTGAGAGAAGTCAAGGAAATGATGCATATGAAAAGCTACGTCCTCAGTAGAAGTTTTGTGTTACTATGATATGATATGGACTCTGTCACTAAGCAAAATGAAAGCTTGGCTATCCATTGGACAAAGTCACTTTTCTTTCTTTCTTTCTTTCCTTTTTTTTGAGATGGAATCTCACTCTGTTGCCCAAGCTGGAGTGCAGAGGTGGGATCTCGGATCTTGGCTCACTGCAGCCTCTGCCTCCCAGGTTCAAGTGATTCTCCTGCCTCAGCCTCCTGAGTAGCTGGGATTACAGGCACCCACAGCTGGGATTACAGGTACCCACCACCACACCCAGTTAATTTTTGTTTTTTTAATAGAGATGGGGTTTCACCATATTGCCCAGGGTGGTCTCGAAATCATGACCTCAAGTTAGGTCTTCCTCCTTGGCCTCCAAAAGTGCTGGGATTATAGGCACCCATCACCACACCCAGTTAATTTTTGTTTTTTTAGTAGAGACGGGGTTTCACCATATTGCCCAGGATGGTCTCGAAATCAGGACCTCAAGTTAGGTCTTCCTCCTTGGCCTCCAAAAGTGCTGGGATTAAAGGTGTGAGCCACCACACCTGGCCCAAAGTCACTTTTCTTTTCCTCAATACTTGAAGAATTGTTTATCCTCTTCTGGAGAGGGTTGCATGATCTTTTTGAGGAGAATTGACTTATTTATTTATTTATTTATTTTAGCTCCCACTATGTGGGAGGGGATTCCAGAAAGCTGGAAATCCCGAGAATTGACTTTTTGCCCTTGATGATTCCGAGTAAATATTCTAGTGTTTGAGGAGAAAATCTGATTTATTTGAACTATTATAAATAGCACTATTATAGCCTTTCTAACAATATATAATATTGTTCAGAATGTTAAAGCCAGTGGATTGATGTGCAAAGCTTAGGAAGCAGCTGCAAGACCTCATTGCATGGACCTGTGTTCCTGTAAGAATAGGCCACAAAATCTGAAAGCTAAAGTGTCTGCAGCAGAGCATTGCACATACAACCTGGATTCAGATGCACCCACATCGTAGGCCACATTCAAGGGGTTTTACCAGGTTGGAATGCTTCCAGCTGTTATTTATTTAGTGGACGACTGCTCTACATAATTCAAAGACAATTTCCCAGGTGTTCTCTTCTCTGGGCACTGAGAGTAGTGAGCACGTAGGTGCTTAGGTCTCTCTAGAACTGGCCGTGTGGAAGAGAGTTTTCTTTGTACAGAGTGTGGACTTTGTAGGTTGTCAAACTGTAGCATGAATCAGAATCATCTTAAATGTCAGCAGCAATGCCCCACTCCCCACGTGAGGAAAGCAAGGACTCTGCAACTTTTTTAGCTTTCCCGAGGTTCTGATGTAGGCACTTCCAGCCACTCTTCCAGGAATATCTCAGTAGAGGTTTATCCCCAGGAAGATGCATGGTCTATAAGTCCAGGATGGTGGAGTGGAGGTGGGAGCCTTGTAGGCTGCAGGGTTGAGGCTCAGACCCTAGGATGTCACTCTGTTGATCTCTAAGCAAAGCGTAATAGAATGTAATAGAAGTGTAATCACCAGAGGTTACAACACACAGGAATCTTTTTTTTTTTTTTTTTTTTTGAGATAGGATCTCACCCTGTTGCCCAGGCTGGAGTACAGGGGTGTGATCTCGACTCACTGCAACCTCTGCCTCCTGGGTTCAAGCAATTCTCCTGCCTCAGCCTCCCAAGTAGCTGGGATTACAGGCACGCACCACAACGCACGGCTAATTTTTGTATATATATGTTTTTTCAGTAGAGATGAGTTTCGCCGTGTTGTCCAGGCTGGTCTCGTGCTACTGGCCTCAAGCAATCTGCCTGCTGGCCTCCCAAAGTGCTGGGATTACAGACCAGACCACATGGAACAGCAGATGTTGATTCACAAGTAAGAGATCTAGTACCAGGCAAAGTCAGGCAGAGGAAAACTTGTTGAAAAGTTAGCAGAAGGTTTTCTCTTCATATTTTTTCTCCTAAAAACTAGGATTTTGAATTTTGTCACTAGGTTGTCTGGAACTTAAAATTTTTACTTTATTTTCATGGATTAGCCCAAGGGGCAAAAAATGTATAGAGGAGTACAATTGGGACTGAGCCAAAGCTGCTGAGCAGAGACAGGGAAGCACTGTCCGGCAGACTCCCGCTGATTCGGGCCAACAGTGCTGTGCTCGTCCATGGGAAATCCTGGGAAAGTGACAACCTGTATTGGCTGATCACTTTTGATTTTCAGTCCCTCCCAGCTAGGACGATTCAACCACCAAATGAAGATCCAGACAGAGCTCAGAGCTCATAGTTTGGTATCTAGAGATGGGCATCCAAATCTGGCTGCCTTACTCCCTTGCTGTGACCTTCTGGGTGAAACAGATAAATTCCACTGATGTCAGTGGCACTAGAAAAAAGGTTTCACTTCTTGCATCTGAGAACAGAGACTATACCCCCAGAAACCTCAACAGAAAGTCCCAGCTGTCTGCCTCATTACTGCTGGCCCATCCAGTGGCAGTCAGTTCACTATGGCTTGAAGAAATCCAACAGCTGACTTGCAAAGGAAACATGCAATTTCCTGGAGATAGACCAAATTGCATGACCAGAAAATATGGCTAACATGGAGGCAGAATTAATAAGATAAAGAGAAGTAAACTTCAGTTAAAACCTAATGAGGGGGGAGAAACATAATGAGGACGTTTAAGAAGATACAATTAGAGCATAAAAAATGAAATTATGGAACTAAAAAGTATGGTTACTAAATTTAGAAATTCAATGTAGAAATGAGAGAGAATGATTACTTCTGAAAATCAAATTAGTGTTTAGTGGAAACCCCATAACCAAGAATGAAACAAAACAAAATAAACTAAATACTAAGAGAAATACACAGACACAAGACAGAGGACCATTTAGGTGAAGACTTAATTGTCTAATAATAGGATTTTCAGAAGGAAAAAGAAAGAGATGGAAGAAAACCAAAGACTTGCTTCTTTAGATTTAAACGACTTCACTAGTCCCAGGTGGGTAAAATGAGAGACACATTTGCAGTAAAGTGTTCTAAAGAAGAAAATGGGGAAAAATTAAATAGCATTAAGTTTCTTAACCCCAAGGATAAATTTAATGGTCATCAGCCAGAAAGAACAAGTTATTGACAAAGGAAAGGGAGTTTGACCATCATTGGATTATTGGCAATACTGAAGGTTACTGGGGGGGAAATGTGATAGGAAAATCTTATATCCAGCCAAAATCTTATTATATGAGGGCAAAACTAAGGTATTTGGGGGCATGTAGGACCTCAAAAGTATACTACCCATGTGCTCAATCTCAGAAAATTAGTCAAGAAAGTACTAAAGAAAATAAGGATGCAAAATTACAGCTAGATTAGAGGAACAAGTTCTAGTGTTCTATAGGATCCGTAGTTCCTATAGGTCTAGTGTTCTGTAGGATCCCTCTAGCTAACAATAATCTATTACGCAGCTTCAAATAGCTAGAAGGAGGATATTAAATGTTCCCAACATGAAGAAATGATAAATGTTGGAGAGGATGGATATGCTAATTACCCTGATATGATCACTTTACATTATATGTATCAAAACATCACTATGTACCCCAGAATATGTACAATTATTATTTGCCAATTTAAAATAATGTGGTTTTTTTTGTTTTTTTGTTTTTTTTGAGATGGAGTCCCACTCTGTCACCGAGGCTGGAGTGCACTGGCACGATCTTGGCTCACTGAAACCTACACCTCCCAGGTTCAAGCAGTTCTCCTGCCTCGTTCTCCCAGGTAGCTGGGATTACAGGCATGCACCGCCACACCTAGCTGATCATCATACTTTTAGTAGAGATGGGTTTTCACCATGTTGATCAGGCTGGTTTTGAACTCCTGACCTCAGGTAATCAGACTGCCTCAGCCTCTTAAGGGGCTAGGATTACAGGAGTGAGCCACTGTGCCCAGCCTAAAATAGTAGTGTTTTTTTTTGTTTTTTTTGTTTGTTTTTACTCAGCAACAGGAAAAGACAAAGAATACAAGAAAACAGTGGTGAGTAATGAACTTGTAATTGTCATACTCTAAATAGATGCTAACGTGACATGGAATAATGAGAATTTTAAATAAAATGAGACTTATTATGGTTAAAATTCCAAATTATCTCAAAGCCTAGGAGTAGGGGTGTGAAAGAAAAAAGTGGGGAAGTAAAAGTGCTTTTAGGCTTTGTTGAGTTTATGAATTGTGAGGGAGGGGCTACAATGCTATTCTACAGTGCACAACAAACAACTTTACAATTGCTCCTGGATGGGGCGGTGGCTCATGCCTGTAATCCCAGCCCGTAATCCCAGCACTTTGGGAGGCCTGCAGGTGGATTGCGTGAGGCCAGCAGCTCGAGACCAGCCTGGACAACATGGCGAAACCTATCTCCACTGAAAAAAAAACAAACAAAAATTAGCTGGGCATTGTGGTGTGTGCCTATAATCCCAGCTACTTGGGAAGCTGAGGCAGGAGAATCGCTTGAACCCAGGAGGCAGAGGCTGCAGTGAGCCTAGATCACACCCCTGCACTCCAACCTGGGAAACAGAGTGAGACTCTATCTCAAAATAAATAAACAAACAAACAAACAAATAAATAAATTGCTCCTTGGACGTGGCTACTGTGAAAATCCTTGATCTGTTCTTCCATCAAGGATTTCTTATTGGCAGTAGTATCCTTTCTCTCTCTCTCTCTTGGACCTAGAAGTCTCCTTTCCCTACCTTCCAAGCCCCTCTCCCTTTTTCTGTTCCTCCCCATGTTCATCTCACTTTTTACACAGGGAAAATTAACTACAGTTTGCAAATTTAGGTTCTGTGCAGCTCCAGGGCATGTAGAGCCTTCAAAGTCCAGTTCCAGAATGTGGGCTTTGTCCTGAAGGCAGCAGGAAGTAATTGGAGATTTTAGAAGGATTTCTCTGGCTGCTACGTGGAGGATGGATTAGAGAGAATGAGCTTGAAGGCATAGACACCCAGCAGGAAGGTTGTCACTCTAATCCTAGTGAAGAATTCTCTTTCTCCCCCATTCCTATGACCTAAATGTGGCTGAAACATTTTCTTTTTAGTTTTGTACAGGTCAGTTGGGAACGTACCACTCACAAACTTCTCACTTTCTACAATGGGAACTCTTTCATGTTTCATACCAACCCTAAGCCTTCCTTAGGAGGGGCGGACTGCCCAAAGTCCCAGAAGGCTGACACCTAAGATAAGTCCGGTCTGGGTACAGTGGCTCACGCCTGTAATCTCAGCACTTTGGGAGGCTTAGGCAGGTGGATCATTTGAGGTCAGGAGTTCGAGACCAGCCTGGCCAACATGGCAAAACCTCGTCTCTACTAAATATACAAAAAATTAGCTGGGTCGGGTGGTGCATGCCTGTAATCCCAGCTACTGAGGAGGCTGAGGCAGGAGAATCACTTGAACCTGGGAGGCGGAGGTTGCAGTAAGCTGAGATCATGCCACTGCACTCCAGTCTGGGTGACAGAGCAAGACTCTGTCTCAAAAAAAAAAGTACATATCAGAATCACAGCCCACTTCATCTGACTTCCTGCCTTCACTTGACTCCTCCAGAATGTTGCTTTCCAATCTGTTCCTGCATATGACTGGCTCTCAATCCTACTGACTTTATCTCCCCCGCTCCAGTTTCCTACTCAATCAGATTTGATGACCAGCCTGGTATTCCCTGCTGCTTCCTAACACTCAAAGTTTCATTCTGTAGTATGTTGAATGAAAACATTAGTTGAGTTCATAGTCTCATCAGGCTATTGCCAAAGTTATGGCATTGATCAGAAAGAAGAAGCCAGCCTAGAATTGGTTTGGGGAAATTCATGTGACTTAGAGGATCCCAAGTCCCAGTGAGCCTCTCTTGCCACCAAATGCAGCTCTACCTCCTTTTCCTCTTCTGTCAGGGAGCCTATAAACTCTTTTAGGCTGACTGACAGCCCCATGGACTCCATCTTAACCTCTGTGACCTGCACAGACACTCCAGATAAGTTCCTGGAAAATCTGAAGTAACTGAAAGACCATGAAAAGGGGGAAGAAATGATAAATACCTGCGGGGTCTACTTAACTTTGAGACATTCTCTATTCCTTATTCCTGCCTCAATTGATAAGGCTATTGGACTTTGTAACCAACCTTGGCCAACCTTGTGACACCACACCCCACGACCCCCTCCCAGCTTCCAAACCTACAATCTCCTCCTAGCTTGCAAAAGACCACCCTAAACTGTAACTCCTGTAACTTTCCACTGCCTTCCCCCAAAACCTATAAAACCAACTCCTATCCCACCCCCCTTTGCTGACTCTCTTTCAGACTCAGCCCACCTGCACCTGTATGAATAAACAGCCATGCTGCTCACACAAAGCCTATTTGGCGGTTGCGGGGGAGGGGGGTCTCTTCATTCAGAGCGCACATTTTAACAGAGCCCACATTGACCTGGCTAGAGGGAGTTCCCTTTGCCAAATCTCTTCATACCAGGCATTCTTACCATCTGATTGCCTCCAGACAACAGCCAGCATGCCCTTGGGGATCCAGAACTAGGATGAAAGCTAAAACATCAAAAGGATGTCAAGTATTTGCTCATTTTTATTAGCAAAACCCTGGAGAACGCCTGTGGGCATAAAGACTGGACCAAGGAAAGAGGGACATAGATAAAGGTTAGGCTTTTTTTATTTTTTATTTATTTTTTTATTCTAATTTTTTGAGACGGAGTCTTGCTCTGTCACCCAGGCTGGAGTGCAGTGGCGTGATCTCGGCTCCCAGGTTCAAGCAACTCTGCTGCCTCATCCTCCCGAGTAGCTGGGATTACAGGTGTGCACCAGCATGCCTGGCTAATTTTTGTGTTTTTAGTAAAGGCGAGGTTTCACCATGTTGGTCAGGCTGGTCTCAAACTCCTGACCTCATGATCCACCTGCCTCGGCCTCCCAAAGTGCTGGGATTACAGGTGTGAGCCACTGCACCTGGCCCCTAGGCTAATTTTTAAAAATATGGTATTCTTTCCAGAGATTTTGGGTGAAAATACCAGCTCCAGCAGTGAGGAGTGATTATAATTGTTTTTCTCACTTGGCTGACAGGAAACTGTGATTCAAAGATAGACCACACCAAACGAAGCCAAGAGGCCAGAAATTTCTGCCTATAATGTAGAATAAGGAACACAAAGTCAGGAAGATGGGGACTTGGGAATGGATTTATCACATGTGATTCATCCACCTCAAAATTATGCCCCTCTAGGCTGGGCATGGTGGCTTAATCCCAGCACTTTGGGAGACTGAGGCAGGCGGGTGACCTGAGGTTGGAAGTTCAAAACCAGCCTGGTCAACATGGCAAAACCCCATCTCTACTAAAATTACAAATATTAGCCAGGCATGGTGGCAGGTGCTTGTAATCCCAGCTACTTGGGAAGCTGAGACAGGAGAATCGTTTGAACCTCGGAGGCAGAGGTTGCAGTGAGCTAAGATCACGCCACTGCACTCCAGCCTGGATGACAGAGCAAGACTCCATTAAAAAAAAAAAAAGGCGGGGTGCAGTAGCTCACGCCTGTAATCTAGACCATCCTGGCTAACACTGTGAAACCCCATCTCTACTAAAAATACAAAAACTTAGCCAGGCGTGGTGGCACGTGCCTGTAATCCCAGTTACTCAGGAGGCTGAGGCAGGAGAATCACTTGAACGTGGGAGGCGGAGGTTGCAGTGAACCGAGATCATGCCCCTGCACTCCAGCCTGGGCGACAGAGCAAGACTCCGTCTCAAAAAAAAAAAAAAAAAATGATGCCCTTCCAGTAAAGACTAACAATACGCTCATATCACCAAACCATCAAGAAATGCATTGGTGCAAGGAGAGCCAGAATCTTTGTAAAGCAATTATAGGCCATGGATGCAAATGGGAGGAACTGCACTTCCTATGAGATGACAGTCTCCCTAATTCCAATAAGGGTGATGGAACCAGGAGCAGAACACACAAGCAAGGCCAAGCATCAGCACTTCATTTCGAAGGCATAGAATCTACAGTTGTCGTAACTCACAAAGATACTTACGTGGCCATCTGAATAGTCTGACTCTTTGGTGGTACCTAATTACCTAAGCAGAAGATCCAGAATTGAAACAGATGGGCGGCCCACCACAAGGCTTTATTTGATATATGAAACCAAAAAACTCCCTGTCTGGTGGTAAGAGGCCTTACTTGAACCACCACCATAGAATCCTGCCTCCTCACTCAATTCCTAGGTCTGATTAATTTCAGAGAATCTGAGCGCCTTAAATAAAAGGAAAGGCACATACCCTCCAAAAAAAAAAAAAAAAAAAAGGCTGTGACAACATGACAAGTATATACTCCGCCTCTCCCCCTCAACTTCTCCAAATAGACAGTTATTCATAGGGGTAGATGTACACTTAGGGAGGGAAAATATCTAAACCTTTGGCTTTGAAACAATGGGAGACTAGAACGCTGTCATGGACTACGAGTCAGTGGCAGCCTCGTGATAAGATTATAAAGCTTTGATTCCAATTAGCTTCTAATAAGACCCCAAACTCATTTTACGGTTGAGTGTACAATTGGAATAAATAAGTTCAGCAGTTGCCATAATTTCTAAATTGACTTTCTAACCCAAGTCATGAGGGCTATTATGGTAAGAAAAGCAAATTAGGCCTTTAGAGCAGCACTGTCCAACAGAAATATAATGTGAGCCACGTCTACATTTTCTAGTAGCTGCATTTTTAAAAAGTAAAATGAAACAGGTGAAATTAATTTTAAAAGCACAGTTTACTGAACCCATGATATCCAAAATAGTATCATTTCAATATGTAGTCAATATAAAACTTATTAATGCACTTATTTTTATATGAAATCTTCAAAATATCAACCAGGCACGGTGACTCACACCTGGAATCCCAGCACTTTGGGAGGCCTCGGCAGGCAGATCACTTGAAGCCAGGAGTTTGAGACCGGTCTGGCCAACATGGTGAAACCCCATCTCTACTAAAAATATAAAAATTAGCCAGGCATGGTGGCACATGCCTGTAGTCCCAGTTACTAGGGAGGCTCAGGTACGAGAATTGCTTGAATCTGGGAGTCGGAGGCTGCAGTGAGCTAATATCACACCACTGCACTCTCCGGGGTGACAGAGCAAGATTCGATCTCAACAAAAAAAGCTAACAGAACTTGGAGGCCAGATATACCAGGTGTTTTGGATGGCTTGGGTAAGACACATTTGTGCCTGAAGTGAGAGTTGAGCCCGGAGTTGAGGTTGCAGTGAGCTATGATTACGCCATTGCACTCCTTTGGGCAACAGAGCAAGACCCTATTTCAAAAAAGAAAAGAAAAGAAATGAGTGTTAACATCTTTCATTATTACATCTAATAACCCACTTAGATAGTTTTCATTCTCATTTCCACAGCTATGAGCTCTGCTGGTTTAGAGGTCTTAGTAACCAATCAAAGAAATGTTTCCATCAGGAGACAGGAAAATGATGACACTGATATCTGGGCAGATTTGAATTTGATAATTCTTTCAGTCAAACCCCAGAAATTGACTGGTAGCCATTAGAGGAAAATGAGGAATGGAGACTCTTTCTGGATAGAATCATGGGCCTAGTATGCCCTTGAAGGAGGCCAATATCCCTGCAGGGTATCTTGCTTTGTTCCTCGGGTTGCTTTAGGATTCTTAAAGCAAATCACCCTATTTTGCACTTAAAGCTTGCGTGGGGTGCTTTCCCAAGCATCCAGGCCCAGGAATGGCAGTGTATTGGGAAATGAGCTAATTAACCATATGGCTCAGGCCTGTAATCCCAGCACTTTGGGAGGCTGAGGCAGGCAGACCATGAGGTCAGGATTTCAAGACCAGCCTGGCCAACACGGTGAAATCCTGTCTCTACTAAAAAAAAAAAAAAAAAAAAAATGACTGGACATGGTGGCACACGCCTGTAGTCCCAGCTACTCGGGGAGGCTGAGGCAGGAGGATTGCTTGAATCCAGGAGGTGGAGGTTACAGTGAGCCAAGATTGTGCCACTACACTCCAGCCTGGGCGACAGAGATGAAAAGACTAGCTTTCTGATTGGTAAGAAACCATGGCTTGAACTCCCCAGGGTTCCTACTGTTTATTGCCAAAATTGTAGTCCTTCTATTCTGAGGGTGAGAACGTGTTCTAGTAAGTTCTCTGCATGGAAGAGCACAGAATCTGATTTTGCTGAGAGTAGGCTGCTCCAACAGAGAACATGCCCGTCCTCACTCTTCCAGTTAGTCACGCTTCCTTCCTCTGGAGGATTGTGTGAAGAAAAATGGAGGTTAACATGTCTTACCACACTTTCTCCCTTCTCCATGACAGTATGAAGATCGGGGAACAAGCTGTCTTCCCTCTTCACCCTGCCTTTCACATTGCAACATCCTCTATCAGGGGCCGTCAGCTGATCCAACAATGCAATCCATTCTGATGAGAAAACGAGACAGAAGAGACCTTATTTCCCTTAAACATCATAGTTGACAGACAATGGTCTTTGCTGTCTTCTCTAGAATAGTAGGTCACATGGCAATCATGTAGGAGGGAAGACAAGTAGCCTGAAAGAGCAGATATGGTATTTGGGGACTGGCAGAATGAAATTAGATCAGCAGAGCCACAAGGACCCCAGGGATCATTTGAGAATTTTAAAATAGGAGACATTGGGCATTGAACAATTGGTAAGAGGAGCAAAAGGTGAAATACAAACAGAAAAGGCAGTAAGAAGATACGACCTGAAGCTATGAATGAGCAGAGACTATAGGGTCAGGTGGAGAGTAAAGAACATTTTGCAGCTGGGCGCAGTGGCTCACACCTGTAATCCCAGCAATTTGGGAGGCTGAGACGGGCAGACAGCTTGAGCTCAGGAATTTAAGATCAATGTGGGCAACATGGCGAAACCTTGTCTCTTTTTTTTTTTTTGAGACAGAGTCTCACTCTGTCCGCCAGGCGCCAGGCTGGAGTGCAGTGGCAGGATCTCAGCTCACTGCAACCTCTGCCTCCCGGGTTCAAGCAATTCTCCTGCCTCAGGCTCCCGAGTAGCTGGGACTACACGCGCGCGCCACCACGCCCAGCTAATTTTTGTATTTTTAGTAGAGACGGGGTTTCACCATGTTGGCCAGGATGGTCTCGATCTCTTGACCTCGTGATCCGCCCACCTCGGCCTCCCAAAGTGCTGGGATTATAGCCATGAGCCACCGCGCCCGGCTGAAACCTTGTCTCTACAAAAAATACAGAAAATTAGCCAGGCATGGTGGTGCGTGCCTGTGGTCCCAGCTATTCATGAGGCTGAGGTGGGAGAATCACTTGAACCAGGAAGGTGGAGGTTGCAGTGAGCCGAGATCACAGCACCGCACTCCAGCCTAGGTGACAGAGCAAGACTCTGTCTCAAAAAAAAAAAAAAAAAAAAAAAAAAAAAAAAAACACTTTGCAGGTAGAGATGTGAACAGCAGAGGAAAAGATGGAGAAGCTGAATCAAAAGGATGGTGAGGCGCTAAAGCAGCAATTGGCTCCTTTTGCTGCTGAAGGAAGGGGATGACCACCCAGTTGCTAGACCCACACTAAATCCTGTGTAACAGCCATCCTCAACCTTTTTGACACCAGGGGCCAGTTCCATGGAAGACCATTTTTCCACAGATGGGGTGGTAAGTTGGGGCATGTTTTCAGGATGATTCAAGGCATTCTGTTTATTGTTCAGTTTCTTTTTTTTGGGTGGGGGGGTTGGGGATGGAGTCTCTTCGCCCAAGCTGGAGTGCAGTGGCATGATCTCGGTTCACTGCAAACTCCAGCTCTTAGGTTCAAGTGAATCTTCTGCCTCAGCCTCCCGAGTAGTTGGGATTACAGGTGCCCACCACCACGCTCGGCTAATTTTTGTATTTTTAGTAGAGACGGGGTTTCACCATGTCGTCAGGCTGGTCTTGAACTCCTGACTTCAGGTGATCCACCCACCTTGGCCTCCCAAAGTGCTGGGATTACCGGTGTGAACCATTGTGCCTGGACTTTATTTCTATTATTATTACATTGTAATATATAATAAAATAATTATACAACTCACCGTAATGTAGACTCAGTGGGAGCCCTGAGTTTGTTTTCCTGCAGCTAGATGGTTCCATCTGGGGGTGACGGGAGACAGTGACAGATCATCAAGCATTAGATTCTCATAAGGAGCGTGCAGCCTACATCCCTCTCATGTGCAGTTCACAATAGGATTTGCACTCCCATGAGAATCTAATGCTGCCACTGACCTGACAGGAGGTGGAGCTTAGGTGGTATTGCGAGTGATGGGCCAGGGCTGTAAATACAGATGAAGCTTCGTTTGCTCACCTGCCTCTTTCTGTGCTGCCCAGTTCCTAACAGGCCACAGACTGGTACTGGTTGGGGACCCCTGCTATATAATCTTCCCATTACCAAGCTATGTTCTAGGCCCGGGGGGATGGGGAAGTGTTATGTATAAAATTTTTCTTTTTGGTGTCGAAAAGAAAAATTACTACTGGGACAAAGGATCTCTCAGCAAAGCAATTCTTTTTACTTCCCACTAGCAATCTTGCCACGAGAGTACAACAAACAAAGGAAAGCAGACATATTTACTTCTTAAGCATTTGGGGTTGTCCTTACTGCTGTGTCTGATCTCTGTTGGCTGGAGCCAGACCTCACAATCTAAACTAAAACCCGATAGGCTAATAACTTGAAACTTTTCTAAACAGGTAAAAGCAATGGGAAGCAAAAAAAGGGAAGTCCAAATAAGGAAGGGGCATAGGCTGCAAGCTTGGACATGCCTGTCAGCACATCCAGCACAGATATCTTGGTTAAAGTACAAGGACACAGAATGTACTACGTGCCTGTAAGCATAGGATAGGGCTTCTAGCAAAAAGGCAAGAAGGCTTTTGAAGAAAGTGTTTAAAATAAACTATTATTTCTAACACTTACGAATTTTTCTTAAACAAGAAAAGGAAACTTTGAAGAGGAACTTTTCTACTTCCCACAGGGAGGATAATTGTTGAGCTGCATAAATGTTCTCTAGAGACTTGGCTGTATGACCAGCACTTTGCCTTACACATGTAGCTTCATAAACCATCAATGTTCAAGGCAATCTGGTAAAGCTCTCTGTACCTTACAACCCAGAGAGCCTAACAGATGAACTTTCCCTCTGGCAATTGCACTCTGCACAAACCGTATAAATTAGTACTAAAATGTTTGATCCACTAGTTTTTATCTCCCAATTGTAAGACCTTCTGATTAGCCTAGAATTCACTGTGGTTATTTCTCCCATCCCAAATAATCAGTGATGCAGCCTTAGAAACCTCACTGTTTATCCTAACAACTCCTCTCACTTTTTTCCCCCTGGCCCTCCTAGAAAGGACTTCTTGGCCAATAGGTGTATCCATGTCTAGTGTCTGTCTTGAGGTCTGAGAATGTCATGAGCAATAAAGATGATTGACCACCTACAACACAACTCCCTGGGTGTGTTGATGGGTGGAGGTAAGTCAAATGGAGAGAAAACAAGAACACGCCTGATTAGCTGGGAACTATAACCTCTAGTTACACTCTGATTGCCCCAACCTACTGCTACTGTACTTCCTCACCCTCCTCACCCCTTTTCTGCTCTCTGCCACGCCTCTCCTCTCTCATTCTCCCTGATCTCCTTCCTCTCTTCTACTCCCATTTTTCTTTTCTTCTTTTATTTTCTTTCTTTCTTTCTTTTCTTCCTTTCTTTCTTTCTCTCTCTTCTTTCTTTCTTTTCTTTCTTTCCTTTTCTTTTCTTTCTTTTTTGAGACAGTTTCACTCTTGTTGCCCAGGCTGGAGTGCAATGGTGCGATCTTGGCTCACTGCAACCTTCGCCTCCCGAGTTCAAATGATTCTCCTGCCTCAGCCTCCCTAGTAGCTGGGATTATAGGCGCGTGCCACCACGTTCAGCTAATTTTTTGTATTTTTAGTAGAGATGGGGTTTTACCATGTTGGCTAGGCTGGTCTCGAACTCCTGACCTCAGATGATCCAGCTGCCTCGGCCTCCCAAAGTGCTGGGATTACAGGTGTGAGCCACCATGCCCTGCCTCATTTCCTTCTTTCTTTCTTTCTTTCTTTTTTTTTTTTTTGGAGACGGAGTCTTGCTCTGTCGCCCATGCTGGAGTACAGTGGAACAAAGTTGGCTCACTGCAACCTCAACCTCCCAGGTTCAAGTGATTCTCATGCCTCAGCCTCCCCAGTAGCTGGGATTACAGGTGCTTGCCACCATGCCCAACTGATTTATGTATTTTTAGTAGAGACGGGTTTTTGCCATGCTGGCCAGGTTGGTCTCGAACTCCTGACCTCAAGTGATCTGCCAGCCTCAGCCTCCCAAAGTGCTGGTATTACAGGCATGAGCCACTGTGCCCGTCCTACCCCCATGTTTCTTCAGGACCCAGGGTGGTATGAGTAAAACCTGAGGAAACATTGGCCAATCCTCTTTTTCAAAGTCTCCAGTGACAAAAAGATGAATTTTTTCACAGTTAGGTACAAATTTAATTTTATTTTTTCACGTATGAAATTGGCAAAGTTTGAAAGTCCATTTTATTTACAAAAGTGTAGGAAAACAAGCACTCTCATACATTTGCTGGTGGAAGCAGAAATTGGTACAAACACTAGATGAAAATTACAAATACACATGCCTTTTGACCTAACAGTTCTACTTCCGGGAATTCATTCTACAGATGTGCATATAGCAAACTGAATTTTAATCTTTTTCTTTCAGGGAATATCATTAAGGAGGGCTCTAATGAGGAAGTAGCATTCTTTGGAATTCTCTGCAGCCCATGATATAAGATGTCTCCTCTTGTCGTCAATGACCTACCTCGATTGAAAATCATGTAGGTAGGTGACATCTCCCCCATCAAACCTTCCCTGATTTCTCCAATAGAACAACACAGAGTAGCACCTCACTATATCCCTTATAGATTGCAGCTGAAGAACCCAAGCTGTTCATCAACTGTTCTGCTTTCTGATGAATGAATATGAGAGGATTGTGACTGAGTAATATGAGATATTGGGCAAGAAGTGATTAAAAAGCAGTATCTCAAGTTACTCTTGCCACAGAGGCATTTAACACTGTTGCCCAGGAAATGCCAGAGCATTGTGCAAATGGAGAAGTCATTTTCAGTTCCGACCTTAAGCAGGAAGGAACTCCTCCAGACAGAGAGACTTTAAACCTCCTTTTCATGGCCACAGCATATATGAATACAGTCACCAGAGGAGAAAGATCCCGGAAGATTACACACGCACAGCCCTTGGGTTAGAGACTCAGAGCATTCAGCCTCACTCAGCTATTCTCAGACTCAGCATCCAAACAATGCAGCTTCAGCTCGTGCAGAAAGATGATGCTGAGTAATAGGATCCTATAGAAAGAGGTAGACGTCCCATTGCACAGCATCCTGTGTGAGACCAGGAGACATGGCTGCCTACAAAAAATTAGACCCAAACAGCCCCACTGGTTTAGGGTCATCACTGGCATCACCTGAAGAGGAGCAGCAACTGGAGATCAGAACCCACTGTGGATTTTCTGTTTTTTGAGACAGAGTTTCACTCTTGTCACCCAAGTTGGAGTACAGTGTCACGATGTTGGCTAATTGCAACCTCTGCCTCCTCGGATCAAGCGATTCTCCTGCCTTAGTCTTCCAAGTAGCTGGGATTATAAGCACCTGCCATCGTACCCAGCTAATTTTTGTATTTTTAGTGGAGACAGGGTTTCACCATGATGGCCAGGCTGGTCTCGAACTCCTGACCTCAGGTGATCCACCTGCCTCTGCCTCCCAAAGTGCTGAGATTACAGATGTGGGCCACCATGCCCAGCCTCGCTGTCGGTTTTAAACTAGTGTGTACCACAGCCCTTTTTCAGTCACTCTCAGCATTTCACTGTGGTGTCTTCACACAGTTCTGAGGTTGGTGAATTCCAAGACAATGTTAGAATCTTCTAGAAAAATAAAGATACACACTGCCTTTTACCAATTTCTTTACCATTATTTGTTCCACACATGACAGCAGCTCTTCATTTAGGGTGGGGGGTATGATATTGAGTGGAAATCTCATGGTGCTTGCTGTTTTATGTTGTACAAGTCTTCTATGCTTTGTCTGTGGTGCCAATTTTCATGGACATGACAATAATGGTGGTGGTGGGATAGAACAGAATAATGTTGGGGTCTGGAGTGCCTGGATAGCAGGGAAATAATTCAGACAGAAAAATAGCAAGGTCAAAAATAAATTGTGCCTTGGAGAGGCTGAGAGAGAATGAGATATGAACCCCTGACTGTAATTGTAGCTGTGTTGACTGTGAGGACAGGTGTTTGCTCTCTGATAGTAAGTAGACTTTAATCCTAGGTATGAGTATAAGCTACTGTCAACAGGGGGTGGCTCCAGAGAAATCCAAAGTAATTGCCCAAGACACAACATCAGCCCACAACCAAATTCTCACACTGGAGAATTACATGATTGGTGGATACAGCTCATTAGGTAATAGTCAAGGCACTGGTTCTTCCCTGTCAACAAACATCCTCTAAATGCTTCGGGAGCCAGCCAGGCAAGCTATTCCAGCCATGGAGAGGTGTGGTTCTGGTGCAAGGTGACACACTGTGAACACCCAAGTTATGCAGTGCTGATTAGTTGGGTAATGGACGAATGAGTCAAAGATCACGCTTCCCAGTTTGTCAGCTACTTGGTAGCTCCTAGGGACTGGCTCCAGTCTGTCACTGGCTGCATGCAAGCAAGCAATCCTGGGGCTGATTGTGAGCCACAGAGTCACCGTCAAGACCTGAGTTTCAGTGGAGTAGGTGGAGAGGCAGGGCAAAGAGACATCTGACTCACAACCTTTAATCTGGAGAGGAGGACTCAGTCAGGGGCTGTGTTTCCCTGAGCATCTTCCTTTTCTTCAGGGCATTGTGAATTTGTGATGACAGCCCACAGGAAGAAGCAAAGCAAGATACTGGTCCCTCGGAGTATGCATCCTAAGGCTAGGAGAGGAGGTCTTCAGCCTCAGAGTCATCAGCTCAGACAGTGTATGAAGTCTTGCCTATAACACATGACCACCACTGGCCAGTCAATGGCACGCACAGCCATGGTTCTATGTTCTTTCTTAGCGAGCTTCCTCCCACAAGTCTCTCTGACTGTGATATTGGTATTGAGACTCGTCACACTGCCAACCAAAAGTTCTGCGTTGGGGGAGTTGGGGAGTAGTGAGCTTCCTTCCAATCCCCAGTGTTCCAGGAAGAATCAAGGAATCATATACTCTCAGCTTTAAATCTGGGCTGAATTTCTTAATAATTGAATGACTGCAGACAAAGAATTAATCTCTGAGTCTCAATTTCTTATCTGTAAATTAAGGCTAATAATATCCACATGGTAGGGTTGTTTTGAATATTACATTAAATCAGGTACATAAAGCACTCAACACAGTACCCAGTATAAGTAGAAGCTCCATAAATGACAGTTCTTATCTCTGGGATTAGTGAATATTAGAGTTAGAAAAATGTAAAAAGGCATCCAAGAAAACCCTCCTTCAATTTTCTGGGTACGGAGGCACGTGCCTGTAGTCCTAGCTACTCAGGAGCTACTCAGGAGGCTGGGGCAGGAGAATGGCTTGAACCTGGGAGGCAGGGGTTGCAGTGAGCCGAGATCGCACCACTGTACTCCAGCCTGGGTGACAGAGTGAGACTGTCTCAAAAAACAAACAAACAAAAAAACAACAACAACAACAAATCCAAACTCAAAACAAAACAAAATAAAAAACCCTCCTTCAGATTTTCTGTTGCCAGAATCCCCTATGCCACCTCTACGACATAGGCCATTCAGCCTCTGCTTTGAATCCCTCCAAGGCAAGAGAGATCCTCTTCAGCAGTTCTGAGGGTCTTGCTCAAATTGAGCTGAAATATAATTCTCAGGGGCTCCTACTATTTAAAATAGTGACGGCTTGCCTTACGCAGCACAAGTGCTTCTGGTTGTACAGACTACACGTTGCTCAGCTGTGGGCGTCTGCGGCTCTTCGCGTAGACTACCGTGTAAACAATGTCCCCATAGTTGTGGGCAGGGGATCTAGTTGATGGCCCTGTGTTTGTCATAATCATTCAAATATTTGGGGTCAATCTCACACTTATTTGAGTCTTCTCCAATGAAAACACTCAGAATTCCTTCTGCAACACCTCATCTGGCAAATTTTGTGTCTCCATCACCCTAGTGACTCTTCTCTGAATGCTCAACAGTGTCACACCTGGGTCTGGGCACAACGCGTTAGTCATCATCTGACAAGTTTGAAATAGTGAGATTCACTTTTCACTCTTCATGCTGCTATGTTCTCCTACCTCTACCCCACCTTGTATTTTATAATTTGTTTTGTTATTTTAGTTCTCATTTAATCCAAGAACAAGACTTTACATTGGCAAAGATTACTCAAGACTCACAGGATCAAGGGCAGAGTTCTTTTTGCCAGTCTTAGAAAATTCCCTTCGACGTGGCTGGGCATGGTGGCTCACGTCTCTAATCCCAGCACTTTGGGAGGCCAAGGTGGGCAGATCACCTGAGGTCAGGAGTTTGAGACCAGCCCCACCAACATGAAGAAACCCCATCTCTACTAAAAATACAAAATTATCTGGGTGTGGTGGCACTTGCCTGTAATCCCAGCTACTTGGGAGGTTGAATCAGGAGAATCACTTGAACCGGGGAGGCGGAGGTTGCGGTGAGCCGAGATCACGCCATTGCACTCCAGCCTGGGCAACAAAAGCGAAACTTGTCTCAAAAGAAAAAAGAAAATTCCCTCTAACTTGACATTAATTCTTTTTTTTTTTCTTTATTTCTTTTTGTTTGTTGGTTTTTCTTTTTTTTTTTTTTAACCTCCCTCCCAGCTCCCTGTTTGTTGGTTTTTAAAATTTTCATCGCACTAGCATGCAGCTAAGATGTCTCTATCTTGACCCCAGTTTTATTATGGGAGACTTTGTTTAGTTTTTTGGTCAAGTTATTTATTTCTTCAGCCAACATTCATTGAGCACCTGCTGTGCCTTGGCATTGTACCGACTACTTGCTATAGATGCAGTGTTGTGGCAGTGTTTTAACAGCTGACTACCCAGAAGAAAAAAAGCCCTCGTTTGTAGTGTTTGCTGATTTCCATGACATAACCACTTCCTGCCACGGCAGATTTCAAACTACCAAGGTAATGTCATTGAACATAGAGTTGGAAAGAGATGTATAAACAACTCTTGTGAGTCAGCCCCATGAGGCAACCCCAGCACACCACTGAAATGTACAGGTGAACCATATATGGTCTCCGCCTTAGAAAAGTTCCATGAGGTTCTTATAATCTGGTGATGCACAGAGTCCATCTCACCTCTAAACCTACCGTGGAAAAACCATGTCAAAGAAGGAAATAACATTTGTCTGACATGATTTGCTCTCAGGGCACCTATATTGTTTCATAATTGCAAAGGATTTTTCTAGATGCTTGGGAACCTTTCCTTTCATGGTTCATTCGAAATTATTTTCAGGCTGAGCACAGTGGCTCACGCCTGTAATGCCAGCACTTTGGGAGGCTGAGGTGAGTGGATCTCCTGAGGTCAGAAGTTCAAGGCCAGCCTGGTCAACATGGCAAAACCTGTCTCTACTGAAAATACAAAAATTAGCTGGGTGTGGTGGTGGGCACCTGTAATCCCAGCTACTTGGGAGGCTGAGGCAGGAGAATTGCTTGAACCTGGGAGGCAGAGGTTGCAGTGAGCCGAGATCGCACTACTGCACTACAGCCTGGGAGATTACAAGCAATGTCAGTCTCATTCACTTATAATTTAGAGGATCTAAGTATCTAGGTTCTTCCTTCAAAAAACTGTACACTGCCCATTTCTAGTCTTCTAACACTGTGACTGTTCTCCATACATCCTCCCAGCTCTCTATGAGCAACCTGGAAATCTCATTCCTAAATTCCTTCAGTATCTTGCAGCAAATTCTGTTCCAATACTGGAGCCCAGCACTCGCTTATGTGGAGAGTTAATGTACTTCTCTCTTCACCCATCTTGAGCTTTGAGTCTAACCAACGTATAGTCTTCTTTTTTGCATCCAAAGATCTTTCTACTTGATGAGAAAGACTGAAGGAGAATAAGGATAAGGGTTTTTTTCTTCAAGTTTCCATGGCATAAAACGTTTGTTAACTGTAACAGTCAGAATGATGGCACCCCAAAGATGTCCATGTCCTAATCTCCTGGTCAGGAGTGATATGTTATGTTACATGAGAATATGTTATGTTACATAGTGAGAAGGAATTAAGGTTGCACGTGGAATTAAGCTTGCTAAACAGCAGCCCTTAAGATAAGGAGGTCACATTGTGCTATCCAAGTAAGCCCAATTTAATCACAAAGATCCCTTGAATGTAGAAGAGAGAGGAAGAGAATATGTAAAGATGCTGCGTGGCTGACTTTGAAGATGGAAGAAGGGGGCAAGACACAAAGAATGCAGGCAGCCTCTAGAAGCCAAAAAGGCAAGAAAATGACTTCTAGAGTCTCCAGAAGGAATGCAAGGCCAGGCGCAGTGGCTCATGCCTGTAATCCAGCAATTTGGGAGGCCAAGGCGGGCGGATCACTTGAGCCCAGGAATTTGAGATCAGCCTGGACAACATGGCAAAACTCCATCTCTACAAAAAACACAAAAATTAGCCAGGCATGATGGCACGTGCTGGCAGTCCCAGCTACTCAGGAGGCTGAGGCAGGAGAATAATCTGAGCCCGGAGAGCGAGAGGCTACAGTGAGCAGTGACCGTACCATTGCACTCCAGCCTGGGGACAGGGGAGGGTAAGTGAGGTGAGCGCCAGCCCTCGGCCTGGGCGACAGAGTGAAAGTCTATCTCAAAAAACAAAACAAAATAAACAAACAAAAAACAGAAGGAAAGCAGCCCTGTTGACTCCTTGATTTTAGCCCCGTGAGACCAATTTTAGACTTCTGACCTCCTTGTAAGATCACACATTTGTGTTTTTAAGCTACCAAGCTTGTGGTGATTTGGTACAGCAGCAATAGAAAACTCATACACAAACCCATTCTGGACCTCCTTCTCCTCTGTCTTTCATTATGGAGGCTGGAGAGCCTAATGCTTGCTGTGTCTGTGCTTTCTGAGTCCACCTGATGGTCACCCAGATACCACTTTCACCAACATATGGTGTGCTGGAAATCGAGAGGACCTTGACCACAGAAGAAAGTGCTTTGGTTGTTAAGACACATCCAGTAGCAGAGGAGAAGATAATGCTTCTCTATAGTGTTATGCTCAGCTACAGCCACATCCAGTGTGGGAAATTTCTGGCCACACAGCTCTATCTGTAGGTGACACATGGACACAGCCTCTTCCCAAGGTGTCTTCGTATAGGGCTAGAGTGCTACAGGCAGACGTATTTCCAAACATAGCCATACATTTTACCTGAAACTCCCTTTCCCTACCATATCAGTGTCCTAGTCCTGAGAGCAGAAGTCCCACTGTATCCCAATTCCAAGATCCATGATGTTTTCTAGCTCAAAATTAGTGTTTCTGCTGGGTGCAGTGGCTCACGCCTGTAATCCCAGCACTTTAGGAGGCTGAGGCAGGTGGCTCACCTGAGGTCAGGAGTTCAAGACCAGCCTGACCAACATGGAGAAACCCCGTCTCTACTAAAAATACTAAATTAGCCAATTGTGATGGTGCATACCTGTAATCCCAGCTACTTGGGAGGCTGAGGCAAGAGAATCTCTTGAACCCGGGAGGCGGAGGTTGCTGGGAGCTGAGATTGCTCCATTGCACTCCAGCCTGGGCAACAAGATTGAAACTCCATCTCAAAAAAGAAAAAATAGTTTCAGAGGAAAAAGTGAGCAGTTTGCCACAGGATCTGGTTTTATGCGCATGAAAATTTCAGTAGAGTGTGGAGTGTTTATGTACTTCCCCCCCCGCCCTTTTTTTTTTTTTAGACGGAATCTCACTCTGTTGCCCAGGCTGGAGTGCAGTGGTGCAATCTTGGCTCAGCACAGCCTCTGCCTCCCGGGTTCAAGCAATTCTCCTGCCTCAGCTTCTCGAGTAGCTGGGACTACAGGTGTTCGCCAACACGCCCGGCTAATTTTGTATTTTTAGTAGAGACGGGGTTTCACTATGTTGGCCAGGCTGGTCTTAAATTCCTGGCCTCATGATCCTCCCGCCTCAGCCTCCCAAAGTGCTAGGATTACAGGCTTGAGCCACCGTGCCCGGCCCTGTGTTCCATTCTTAAGTTTCGTGCCTCAGAGTCTCAGCAACTGAGGTCACTCAGTTTATTACTCATGCTCTGAACTTAGGTACACACTGTTTGTTACTCATTAATATGTTCTAGGTGCCAGGGGGGATGCTTCATGTGACAGGAATCCTGCCTTGTGGTTCACAGTCCAGTTGAGAGATGACCATTTAACCACTAGGAGAAAAAGAAGTATTGCCTGCTCTAAGAAAGGGATTGATAAAATGCAATGGGTGGTCAGGAGGGGGACAGAGGGCACTTCCAATTTACGGACAGACCTCAAGGAGGAGGGACTTCTAAGCCAGACCCAGAGAAGTATAAACAACTTAAAGATGGTCAGGCATGGTGGATCATGCTGTGATCTCAGCACTTTGGGAGGTGGATGCAGGCGGATCACTTGAGGTCAGGAGTTTGAGACCAGCCTGGCCAACATGGAAAAACCCTGGCTCTACTAAAAATATAAAAATTAGCTGGGCGCAGTGGTTCACACCTGTAATCCTAGCACTTTGGGAGGTCGAGGCAGGCCAATCACGAGGTCAGGAGATTGAGACCATCCTAGCCAACATGGTGAAATTTTGTCTCTACTAAAAATACAAAAATTAGCTGGGTGTGGTGGCATATGCCTGTAATCCCAGTACTCAGGAGGGTGAGGCAGGAGAATAGCTTGAACCAGGGAGTCGGAGGTTGTTGTGAGCTGAGATCGCACCACTGCACTCCAGCCTGGTGACAAAGCAAGACTCCGTCTCAAAAACAAACAAACAAACAAAAAGCCAGCTTGGTGGTGAGCACCTGTAATCCCAGCTACTCAGGTGGTTGAGCCAGGAGATTGCCTGAACCCGGGAAGCAGATGTTGTAGTGAGCCAAGATTGCACCACTGCATTCCAGCCTGGGTGAAACAAACAAACCAACAAAAAAAAAAGTGAAAGATATGGAGAAAAGGGATGGGTGTCATTGCAGGCGGAGGAGATTGTCACGTGAGCGAAAAGTGCAGAGGTGTGATAAGGCTGGTGTGTCCACTTATAAGAATGAAGTTCAGCTTGGATAGGCACAGGCTGGTGTGTAGGGGTGGTGGTGGCGGGACTGCTGTGAGATAAGACTAGAACATTCCATGTGGCCAGACCCTGGAAGGTTGTCAAGTCAGCAAACAGGACTGGAGTCATTGACAGTCTTACAAGTTTGGTGAGCAAGGATAGAAGTCATGTGTTTTTAAAAATGTGTAATAACCACTAACTTTAAGAAAGCCAGTATTCAATGATTTAACCAAGAGGTGTGGGTTGTCATCTAACTTCTGATCTCTTTCTCTCTTAAAAAAAAAATTTAAACAAAATTTCCAAGTTAATAGGGACAAAGCAAAAACATGGTGACATCAGCGCTAAAAGGCCCTACATAAGCATATCCCGGGAAAACTGAGGCTGGAAACAAAAATGTTACCCAGAGCCACCAGGTCCTGACGTTTTCATAGCGGTGCAATCAGAGGAGATGAACAGGAGGAAGCAGCTCTCAAAAGCGATGAGGGCTATAGTGGAAATAGCCTTGGAATGGCATTTGGGAGCCTGGATTGTAGTGTTCCCTCTGTCATTGACTCAAAGGTCTCTTACCTTCTCTGGGTCCCAGTTTCCCATCTGAACACTGAGGGAGGCCCATCAAGGTGGCCTCTTAGGTCCTAACCACCCTAGGTGTGAGAAGTTCAGGGAACTCTGTTCTGTTTCCTTCTGAGGGACCTCAGCCCCTCTGCCGCTGTGGCCCAGCATGGGCATGAAATGAATGCGTTTCCCTCTTCTTTACTCATCTTTAGAACTTCTCTTGTCTTAAAATGCTGTACCCAGAGCTCTGGATATAGAGAATACCAACCACAGTCCCCTTAGTTCTGTTGCCCTTTCCAGGAAGATTTTGGCATGCATTGGAGAGATGTTTCAGGTGGGAGTGATCCTGGGGGTGGGAAAACCTTGAAGAAACTCAATGACAAACCCTTTCTCCAAGGAAGGCCTACCCCAGAGCACTGTTTAGAAAGTGACTTAGCCCAGGTGTGGTGGCTCACGCCTATAATCCCAGCACTTTGGGAGGCCGATGGGGGGGCGGATCACCTGAGGTCAGGAGTTCGAGACCAACATGGAGAAACCCTGTCTCTACTAAAAATACAAAATTGGCCAAGCCTGGTGGTGCATGCCCGTAGTTCCAGCTACTCTGGAGGCTGACGCAGGAGAATTGCTTGAACCCGGGAGGCGGAGGTTGCGGTGAGCCAAGATCACACCACTGCACTCCAGCCTGGGCAACAAGAGCAAAACTTAATCTGCAGAAAAAAAAAAAAAGTAACAAGAAAAAGCAAAAACAAACAAAAAAAAAGAAAAAGAAAAAAGAAAGTGACTTTTACAGAAAGCGAGGCTCCATAGAATTAACTGTGCTGTGTAAAGCTGTGAAGTGTGGAACCGGGTAGGAACGGGGTTGAGTCTTGGATGGAAGCAGCACTGAAGAATCGTCCTTGAAATTGGCATTCTGCCCCTCACAGATTCCCTGGTCACAATACCTGGAGTTGCAGGTGGGCCTGGGGCAGATCTGACTGGTTTGGAAATGCATCTCCTTGATCTTGGACTGTCAGCACCTTGATCTTGGACTGCCAGACTGGGCAACATAGTGAGACCCCATCTCCACCAAAAAATGTTAAAAACTGCCAACAGCAGCTGGGTGTGGTGGCTCAAGCCTATAATCCCAGCACTTTGGGAGGCTGAGGTGGGCAGATCACTTGAGGTCAGGAGTTTGAGACCAGCATGGCCAACATGATGAAAACTCATCTCTACTAAAAATACAAAAACTAGCTGAGTGTGGTGGTGCATGCCTGTAGTCCCAGCTACTTGGGAGGCTGAGGCAGGAGAATTGCTTGGACCTGGGGGGCAGAGGTTGCAGTGAGCAGAGATCGCACCACTGCACTCCAGCCTGGGCGACAGAGCAAGATTCCATCTCAAAAAAACAAACAAACAAAAACAAATGAAAAACTGCCAGCAGCTTGATCTTGGCATCACTTGTCACCACTGATGGGCAAGACAGAGCTGAGAAAATGGCAGCGGAGCCAAAGCAGAGGCAGGGGTAGGGCTGCGAAGGGGAAGGGGAGGTAGGGAGGTCACCAAGGTCTTGCCACACAGCCTAGCTGTGAGTCACCCTACCCCCTCCCCCAGCAGGTCCTGCAGAAAAGGCATCATATCTTTCCTGGTGACGGTGTCTATCTTGCTGGACACAGCTGCCTCTTCAAAGCTAAGGCAAATCTTGTGCTGGAACCAAGGCCCCACCTGTTGGAGTCCTCCCCCCAGACCATTTGCCAAAATGATGGAATAGGGCCAAGCCTGCCAAGAGCCCCTCAGAGGGTACCTAGGTGAAGCCCCCTCTCTACTAAAGAGGAAAGTTAGGCCTACAGATAGGGAGGGATCTGCCCAAGGTCATTTATCTAGCAAGTAGCTGCAGTAAAACTCGATGGCAGGCCTTCTTACACAAGATGCAGTGGTTAGACAGCATTAGCTTTAAGCCAAACTACATGGGTTTAAATCCTGGCTGCTTCTCTCTCGGCTGAGGGGTTTGACCAACGTCGTTAGCCTCTTTCAGATTCAGCTGCCCTTTTATTTTATTTTGTTTGTTTATTTTTCGAGACAGGGTCTTGCTCTGTCAACCAGGCTGGAGTGCAACAGCACAACCATGGCTGACTGTAGCCGTGGCCCCCTGGGCTCAAGTAATCCTCCTACCTCAGCCTCCCAAGTAGCTGGGACTACAGGCGCATGCCACCATGCCCAGCTAATTTTTAAAAAATTTTGGTAGAGATGGGGGGTCTCACTATGTTGCTCAGTCTGCTCTTGAACTCCTGGACTCAAGTGATCCTCCAGCCTCAACCTCCCAAAGAACTGTTTTCCAATTAAATGAAATAATAAATGAAAAGCACTTAACATAATGACTTGCATATAATAAGAGCTCAATACATGTTAGTAAAAAAAAAAAAAAAGTGCCTAGGTACTTTTCTCTACCCTCTGCAATAAAGACCTCCCACTCCCAGTTCTTTCCCCCCAGAGCAAACTACTAAGTAGATGTTAGTTTTCCCTAGAGCTGGTCATAGGTATCGCTCCTCAGGTTTTGCTCAAAGCAGAGAGCATTCTTGTTTGATACCATTATTAACACTAGGTGGGTATCTTTTGATAGTGGTCCGGCCATTATCTCACAGACACAGTGAACGTGATCAACAACATGTGTTTGTGTAAGTTGCATTATTGGCAACTCAGAGGCAAACCTGTGGCCACAGAGAGAGAGGCGTCAGTTATTCTGCATTTTAACTTTCTTTTATCTTATCTAATTTTTTTGTCACGTTGGTTTTTTTTTTGAGCCAAAGTCTTGCTGTCACCGGGCTGGAGTGCAGTGGTGCTATGCGGTTCATTGCAACCTCCACCTCCCAGGTTCGAGCAATTTTTCCGTCTCAGCCTCCCAAGTAGCTGGGATTACAGGCAATTGATTTTTGTATTTTTAGTAGAGACAGGCTTTTACCATCTTGGCCAGGCTGGTCTTGAACTCCTGACCTTGTGATCCACCTGCCTCAGCCTCCCAAAGTTCTGGGATTACAGGTATGAGCCACCACATCTGGTCTATCTTACCTAATTTTTAAAGATTCCTTATTTCCAAGAAGAAAGAAATTATGCTTAGTATAATATGTTCAAACAAAAATGTATAATTTAAAAGTTAAGCCAGGCGTGGTGGCTCACGCCTGTAAAATCTCAGCATTTTGGGAGGCTGAGGCAGGCAGATCACCTGAGATCAGGAGTTCGAGACCAGCCTGGCCAACATGGCAAAATCTTCTAAAAATACAAAAATTAGCCAGGCGTGGTGGTGTGTACCCGTAATCCCAGCTACTCGGGAGGCTGAGGCACGAGAATCACTTGAACCCAGGGGCAGCAGTTGTAATGAGCAAGATCCTGCCACTGCACTCCAGCCTGGGCTACAGAGTGAGACGCTGTCTCAAAAAAACAGAAACAAAAACAAAAACAAAAAATTAGCCAGGCGTAGTGGTGTACCCCTGTAATCCCAGCTACTTGGGAGGCTGAGGCAGGAGAACACTTGAACCTGGGAGGCAGAGGCTGCTGTGAGCCAAGATCGCGGTGCTGCATCTCCACCCTTGGCAACAGAGCGAGATACCATCTCAAAACAAACAAGAAAGCAAAAACAAAAAATAAAAGTAAAGCCCGGGCATGGTGGTTCATGCCTGTAATCCCAGCACTTTGGGAGGCCAAGGCAGGCAAATCACTTGAGCCCAGGAGTTTGAGACCAGCCTGGGCAACATGGCAAGATGAAAACCATAAAAATGAGTCAGGCATGGTAGCGCATGCCTGTAGTCCCTTAGAAGGCTGAGATGGGAAAATTCCCTGAGCCGGGAGGTGGAGGTTGCCGTGAGCTTTGATTGTGCCACGGCACTCCAGCCTGGGAACAGAGACAGAGAGACCCTGGCTTAAAAAAAAAAAAAAAAAAAAAAAAAGTTAAAAGTCCCTTATATAGCCACCCATTGAGAAGGAACCTCAGCTAGAGTTATGATGGATTTTCTTCCAGTTTTGACCTGGGCCAGGTGATTCACCCCTGCAGTCCCAGCTATTATGGAGGCTGAGGTGGGAGGACTGCTTGAGCCCAGGAGTTCCAGACTCATCTGAGCAATACGGTGAGACCTTCATCTCTTAAAAAAATTAAAAAATTACATATTTTCTTCAAGTTTTATTTTATTACATCCTGTTTGTTAGGGCGGCCTTAACAAAATACCCCAGACCAGTCACTCCAAAAACTAGATTTATTTTCTCACAGTTCTGGAGGCTGGCAGTCCAAGATCAAGGTGTTAGGAGGGCTGGTTTCTTCTCAGGCCTCTCCTTGGCTTTTGGGTGGCCCGTCCTCTCCCTGTGTCCTCACATGGCCTTCCCTCTGTGTGAGTCTGTGTCCTAATCCCCTTTTCTTATAAAGACACCAGTCCTGTTAGATTAGGGCCCACTTGACTGACCTCATTTAACCTTGATTACCTCTTTAAAGGCTGTTTCCAAATACAGTCACATCCTGAGATCCTGAGGATTAGGTCTTCACCATACAACTTGGTTGGGGGGTGGGAGAAGGCACAGTTCAGCCTCTCTCTCTCTCTCTCTCTCTCTCTCTCTCTCTCCCACACACACACACACACACACACACACATTTTTTCTAGCCATCTCTGCAACTTGATTTTCTTACTTAAAGTAATTTTAACATGTTTTCATGTCAGAAGAAGACATGTATCCTTCTGAGGAGGGTGAGATATTGAATCTTTAGCTTTTTATCCTCCATAGGAAATGCAGGCCTACTGGGTCATAAGCGTCAGTCAGCAGAGCATGTCAGCCTTTGATTGCTTCTTTCTTTCTTTCTTTCTTTTCTTTTTTTTTTTTTTTTTTGAGACGGAGTCTCGCTCTGTCACCCAGGAGGGCAATGGCATGATATCTTGGCTCACTGCAACCTCTGCCTCCTGAGTTCAAGCGATTCTCTTGCCTTAGTCTCCCCAGTAGCTGGGATTATAGGCATGCGCCACCATACCCAGCTAATTTTTTTGTATTTTTAGTAGAGACAGGGTTTCACCATGTTGGCCAGGCTGGTGTCAAACTCCTGGCCTCAAGTGATCCGCCCGTCTTGGCCTCCCAAAGGGTTGGCAGGAGCAGTTGCGTGGGGCCTTCATTCAGTTGATCTTTTACTACATCTTTCCTCTCTTTTATTTCTAGAGTTCACATGCTCTTTCTTTTCGTGTAAATGCAAGGCTTGTGTTATCTGGAAGCCCCTGCTATTTTCACAAATGCTTTCTCCACCAGTGGGGTGGCCATGAGCCTGGGAAAGCTGAGGTGGGGAAGATCTCCTGAGGCCAAGAGTTGGAGGAATGTTTTCTCCAAGTCTTCTCTTTGACCCTGAAGGTGAATGGCTTCTCCCTGACCGCTCTCCTCCTTGCAGTTGGTATTTGTGAATTTCACCTCTACTCTCCCTCTGGAACTCTGCCCTGGCAGGTCAAGTGTGGTCCTGCAGGCATACCCTCAGCTTTTAGATTCTTCTCATTTCCAGATGAGTCTTTGCAGGCTCATTAAGGCCCCACAGGTATTGCTTTGAAGTGGCAGTCAAATCTATTTTAGTGTCTTCAATGTCATGATTAGAGAATATTTTCTTACTTCGAGATAATATAAGTAGTTTTGTGTTGCTTAACAACAGATTCTGAGAAATGTGTACTTAGGAGATCGCGTCATTGTGTAAACACCACAGAGTGTACGTTTACAAACCCAGACGGTATAGCCTACTACACACACAGGCTGTATGGGCTAGCCTGCCGTACCGTATCCTATAGCAACTGTAATAGGATGGTATTTGTGTATCTAAACACGGGAAAGGGAGTGTGTTGTCCTATGGCATTATGATGGCTACAGCCACAACATGACTAGGTGGTAACAGTTTTTCAGCTCCGTCATACTCTATGAGACCACCATCGCATATGCATCCATTATTGACCAAAACATTGCTATGTGGCACAGGACTGTATTCACCCACATATTCTTCTAGTAAGTACAAAGTGACTCCATTTTTTTTTTTCCCAAATGACTAGCCAATTTTTCCAATGTCATTTTTCAATTATCCAAACTTTTCTCACTTATATGATGTATGGAAGAGTATTTATATGTACAGTATATATAATATAATAATGTATACATAAAGCTTTTCTAGACTTTTCTTTCAGTCTTATTGATATAGCTCTTCTAGTTGTATCTATTATCAGAATACTAATGTATATCCATAAATGTATTATATTATCATACATAATTTTTTGTTTTTGAGACAGAGTTTTGCTATTGTTGCCCAGGCTGGAGTACAATGGCCCAATCTTGGCTCACTGCAACCTCTGCCTCCTGGGTTCATGCGATTCTCCTGCTTCAGCCTCCCAGGTAGCTGGAATTACAGGAATGTGCCACATGCCTGGCTAATTTTGTATTTTTTAAGTAGAGATGGGGTTTCACCATGTTGGTCAGACTGGTCTGGAACCCTTAACCTCAGGTGATCCACCCACCTTGGCTTCCCAAAGTGTTGGGATTACAGGCGTGAGCCACCGCGCCTAGCCTCTCATATATAATATAATATATATTTACTTTTATATTACTCGTAATTCAAAAGTTGTATAAGTCATTTAAAAGTGCTCATTTCTCAGCCTGGGCAACATGGCAAAATCCCATCTCTACTAAAAACACAAAAATTAGCCAGATGTGGTGGTGGGCACCTGTAGTCCCAAGCTACTTGGGAGGCTGAGGCAGGAGGACTGCTTGAGTCCAGGAGTTCAAGGCTGCAGTGAGCTGTGATTGCACCTCTGCACTCCAGCCTGGGTGACAGAGTGAGACCCTATATAAAAAAAAAAACAGAAAAGAAAAGAAAAAGAAAAAGCCCATTTCTCTCTCCTCCTACTGAGACCTCCATGTACAGGGCCTAGTCCCAGTGCTGACTTGTCAAGCACAATGGCTGTGCCCCAAACTCGAAAACTGAGACTACCTCTCCTCTCTCAAGGTTAGGCTGCCTAGCAGGGCCCAGGAACCCACGGTGAGTTATAAATTTGTCCAAAGTTATCAAATCTTTATTTTAATGTAAGAAAGGGTCCCCCAGTCTTATGTAAATATTAAGTATTTTAAGTATTGTCTCAACAGGTGGCCCTAAAATTTATCTTTGATCTTTATGCTACCAAAATATACTTTCATAATTCATCTAAACCTATAAGGTTGGTTCTCAAGTTGTAAAACCTGGTCGTGAAGTGTAGAAGGAGAGAAAACAGAAATGAGACAGGAAGAGAGAAAAGGTAGAGACTAGTGATACAGTGAAATTCCCAATGATGAAAGAGCTAAAAGGACTTTTAAGAGGAATCTAATATTTAAAGCTGAGTTCTTAGGGCTTGTATTTTATGGATGTAAATTCCTTCATCTCTCCAAGTTTTCAGTATCATCTCCTCAAATGAAGGCTATATTGGGTTGAGGGGGGTGTGTGAGGAGAATGGGGACAGGAGCTGTGTTCGGTACCTAGGTCCGTGTAGTGTTGTGGGATGGCCCATGATCTAAACTTTCTAGCAGAAACAACCTTAGAGCAGCAGCAACTGTGAGAAGGTAAGTCCCCCAGACATTTGCAAAAATTTGGAGGGCATTGATTTCTACACCTTATAGAATGGGGACTTTATTTTTCATGTATTTATTTTTTTAAGGCAGAGTCTCACTCTGTGGCTCAGGCTGGAGTGAAGTAGCATTATCTCGGCTCAACTGCAACCTCCACCTCATGGGTTCAAGCAAGTCTCTTGCCTCAGCCTCCCAAGTAGCTGGGATTACAGAGGCCCACCACCATGCCCAGCTAATTTTTGTATTTTTAGTAGAGACGGTGTTTCACCGTGTTGGCCAGGCTGGTGTCTAACTCCTGACCTCAGGTGATCCGCCTGCCTCGGCCTCCCAAAGTGCTGGGATTATAGACGTGAGCCACCGCACCCAGCCAAGGGGACTTTCAGTTATACTAAATCTAGTGAACAGGGTGACCCCGGCTAACACCTTGCAGTTATCTAAAATGTCACTGACTCGATCTGTGTTTGTCTTTCCAAGGAGCTGGCTTCCTTCATACCTTTGAGGAAATGGATCTCCATATTGTTCAATTCACCTTTCAGAAACTGGTGGGAAGGGACAAGAAACTCCGTTTCAAAGCCTCTGCCAGTTCTTCCAGTGGTCCTTTTTTAAGCCAAGCAAATTAGATATGATTAAGGTTTTTTTAATCTGTAAAATGTGTCTAATCACAATAGCTTTTTCACAAGATTGTGGTGAAGATTAAACAATTCATATGTAGAAAGTGCTTTAGAAGTGCCTGACACAGAAGTGAATTCTATGTGCCTTGCCACACAGTAAACTCACCTGGAGAAGCTTTGATGCTGGGGTCGGGGTTGAGGGGGGCCCTGACCAGTTAAGTCTGAAGTGAGGCTCAGATGTCAGCATTTTACAAAGCCTTCAAGATGTTTCTAATATGCAGTCAGAATTAACAACCACTGCTTTACAGGCAATTATTTTACCAGAATGATATACTAAATGTTGATTTCTTAGGAACAAAACTCTTCATGTAAGTTGTTTGTTAAGAGGTTCGATATTCCCGCATTCATCCCCTTAGGGGACCAGAGCTGGCAGACACACTTTGAATTTAGGTTTTCCCTAAGGAATGTTAATCGCTTAAGCTGTCGTAAAAGAGTGGACACTTTACGTTTCCCTGGTGGGAGCCAGAGCGTGGCTAAACTCTGATCTATATGTCTCTTTGGGAGGTTCCTCAAACTCAGCAAAGCAAGCGATCCTGCTTACTTGCCGGACTTGTGTGCTGTTACAAATGCAAGACTGAGTCAGCTAACAGCAACACCAAAACGTCACCAAGCCACCGCACACACCCTGAGATCACAAGAAACCAAAAGTCTTTCTAAGGTCAAAAAATTCTGCCTGTATTTCCAGATCTTCTTCTTGGTTTCTAAGCAGGCAGCCACCTGCTCTCAGCTTTCACCAAGGACTCAACAATTTCAGGAAGGAAGTAGACTATTCTAAGTCAGAAAGATTCTGGGAAATGTTAAATAATCTTGCCTCTGGAGAATACATTTTTTTGGCCTCTTTCAGACCTTGGCAGACATGTCCATCTTCTGGGAGCCACAGAAGACAGCCCTTCATCTTTTCCTAGCCGGTGCCTCCTTCTAGACCTAAATTCCTGAGCTCATGCTGAAACCCAGATTAACAGCTTTTGGCAGGGGAGGCGTATTGTTTGAGATTAGACTAGTAAATATTAGGCTGGCAGAGGCGGGGGGATCAGTGGCTAGATTCATTCATTTATGTGTCCACAGTGCCTGCCTGGTGCCATTCTGTAAAAGGACCATGGAAATATAAGTTATTGAGGTAGAAATGTACAGAACATCTCAGATAGGGGCCAAGCACAGTGGCTTATGCCTGTAATCCCACTCAGTACTTTGGCAGGCTGAGGTAGGGGGACCTCCTGAGCCCAGGAATTCAAGATCAGCCTAGACAACACAGTGAGACCCTCTCTCTAAAAATAATAATAATAAATAATTAAAATAAAAAATAAAATTTTAAATTAAAAATTAGCCCAGCGTGGTGCCACACACCTGTAGTCCTAGCTCCTTGGGAGACTGAGGCAGGAGGACCGCTTGTGCCCAGGAGTTCAAGGCTGCAGTGAGCTATGATTGTGCCACTGCACTCCAGCCTGTACAACAGAATAAAACCAGAAAAAACAAAACCCCAAAACATCTCAAGTCTTTCTAGATATGTATGAAGGATGCCCTTCGAAGACAAGGGCAAGTTGCACATGGAGTGGTTTGATTGAGAAGTTTAAAGGAAGAATCCGTCTGCTCAATATGGACAATATCCTTGTTTACCGTGCCCATCACAGACCTCTGGGCTCCACGTGGAATTCGAACAGATGCTAGGAAGCCACACGCTATGCAGACTAAGCATTACACATAAAAGCAGAGTTAGCACAGGAAGCATGGAAGGAAAAAGTAAGAAGTCTCATTGTGATCCCAGCCAGGTCGAGGACCCTGTCTCCTATAGAGTGGACGTCCCTGGGCATTTGGGTAAGAGTGAGCCCAGGCTGACCCAGCTGGCTGTGTGGGAAGGGCAGAAGCTGCCTTGGCCTTTGGCATCAACCACGTGCACTTGGTCAGACTGCCATCTGCTGAGCACTTCTTAGCAATTCCTTCTGCTTTTATGTCACACACCTGGAGTCCCTGCCCGGTTAGAGATCTTCAGGGCCCCAAAGTGAGGTCTTTATTAGGAAGTAAAAGGAGTAGAAACGAGAAGCCCTAGAGCCTGGACTGAGTACACTATTCTTTTTTTTTTTTTTTTTTAATGAGACAGAATCTCACTCTGTCATCCAGGCTGGAGTACAGTGTCGTGATCTCAGTTAACTGCAACCTCCGCCTCTCAGGTTCAAGCGATTCTCATGCCTCAGTCTCCCGAGTAGCTGGGATTACAGGCATGCGCCACTACCCTTGGCTAATTTTTATATTTTTAGTAGAGACAGGATTTCACCATGTTGGCCAGGATGGCCTCCAACTCCTGACCTCAAGTGATCTCCATCCACCTAGGCCTCCCAAAGTGCTGGAATTACAGGCGTGAGCCCCACACTGGCAGACACTACACTTTTCTTCTCTGAACCTCATTCCTGTATTTTAAAGGAGCAGAAGTCTCTAGATTTTCTTTCCTCCCATTTATGCACATTTACAGCACCCCATACCTCCCCCATCATAGCTACTATATAGTGACTGCTTCATGTGTCTGCCTGACCAGGTCGTGAGCTCAACATGAGAGGGGTTGTGTCTATCTTGTGCATCTGGTGTCCTTAATGCTATGTACACAGGTACTCAAAAAAGTATCTGTTGAATGAGAGAGGAAAGGAGAAAGGAAGGAAGAGAGGGAGGCAGGAAGGAAGAGACGGAGAGAAGGAGGGTAAGATATCCCAGCAGGTCACTGACAGCCTATTTGCGAGAAAGCCACTAGCAGCCTTGAAAGTCCCTGCAAAAGAGGAAGGGAAAAAGCTACTTCTCCCCAATACACCCGAAGAGAAAATAAACAAGGCAAGCTGCAAATGGTGAAACAAGGTGTGGTCTAGATTTCCAACAGAAGAATTTCTACACCTGATAAAACAAAGCTACTTGTGGGGACCCAAATTTTGTGAACATACCAGGCTGGTCCTGGAGGATGGGAAATAGCACAGCGGGTATTTTATATAAAATTTTTCTTTTTGGTGCCACAAAGAAAAATTAGTACTGAGACAAAGGATCCCTCAGCAAAGCAATTCTTTTTACTTCCTGCAGAAAGGGTACTCCCATTAGCAATTTTGCCACGAGAGTACAATGAACAAAGGAAAGCAGACATATCTATTTCTTACGCATTTGGGGTCGTCCTTACTACTGTCTGATCTCCGTTGGCTGGAGCCAGACCTCACAATCTAAACTAAAACGCGATTGGCTAATAACTTGAAACTTTTCTAAACAGGTAAAAGCAATGGAGAGCAAAAAAGGAAGTCTAAATAAGGAAGGGGCACAGGCTGCGAGCTTGGATATGCCTGTTAGCACATCCAGCACAGATATCTTGGTTAAAGTACAAGGACATAGAATGTACTACGTGCCTGTAAGCATGTCTAGCAAGCTACATAGGATAGGGCTTCTAGCAAAAAAATCAAGAAGGCTTTTGAAGAAAGTGTTTAAAACAAACTATTATTTCTAACACTTATGAATTTTTCTTAAACTGGAAAGGAAACTTTGAAGAGGAACTTTTCTACTTCCCACAGGGTAGAAGGGTTTTCTTCCGGTGGCATCAGAGAGGCCTGAAGCTTTGCAAGAGCCAGAAAATGGAACTTTGGGAGAGCTTTGCAGTTTACACACATTGTCTTATTGTCAAAAGAACTGTGTAAAATACAGAGGTCACAGGCCAGGCACGGTGGCTCATGCCTATAATCCCAGCACTTTGGGAGGCCAAGGTGGGTGGATCACCTGAGGTCAGCCGTTTGAGACCAGCCTGTCCAACATGGTGAGACCCCGTCTCTACTAAAAATGCAAAAAAAAAAAAAAAAAAAAAATTAGCCAGGCATGTGGTGGTGTGCACCTGTAATCCCAGCTATGCAGGAGGCTGAGGCAGGAGAACTGCTTGAACTGGGAAGGTGGAGGCCGCAGTGAGTCAAGGTTGTGCCACTGCACTCCAGCCTGGGTGACAGACGGAGACTCTGTCTCAAAAACAAAAAAAAAAGAGATTACCTGTGGGCTAGGGAAGAACAGTGACATGAACACAGGGCTGGGCTTGGGAAGAGACCTCATAGCCCCAGAATTCTTCTCCTACCTGGAGTAATTTGGAGGAGACTGATGTGTGCCCTTAACTCATGTGGCCTCAGAGAATGAGGTGAAGGGAAAGCTGGTGGACTTGGAATCTCAGAGGGTCTAGGTCATGACAAAAAGCTCTAAGTGTAAACTGGGCTCTCGATTTTGCTAAAAAAGAAAAATTGAATACTGAGAGATAGATATTTCTCATTAGATTATTAGATTATTAGATTTCTCATTAGATTATTTTTTACAAGTAACCCTGACCTCATGCTCCAAGCATGGAATCACAGAACCACAGGCCTTGCCAGCCAGCCCATCTCAACTTCTGTAGAAAGTCTCCCTAACCCCTAACTTTCTATAACTCCAACATCAATAGCAGCTGCCATTTTATTCTTTCTGCTTCTTTCTGCCCACAAAGCCGACTAGGAGGAGGTAAGTGACACATCCCCTTGGGTGTGAAATTCACAAGGTACCAAAAACCTCAGTCATCATCATAAAGAATATTGCTAAAATTCAAAATTAATGCAGTAAAAATCCATGGTGAACAAAATATCAAAATGTTAAATAAAGACACAATCTAACTTTGCTCCAGCTCCACATTGAGAGCCAGCCCTGTCTCAGCTCTGACCAAACTCATTCTCATTTGAGGAGCTTTGTCCTTGCTGTCCTCCCTGTCTGGAATATTCCTCTCAGATCCCTGCATACCTGGCTCCTCGTTGTTCACGTTTCTGCTCTGACGTTATCATCTCAGGAAGGCCTTCTCTTTCTGACTTCACAATCTAAAATCCCCCCATTCCCCACCCTCCCTGCCCCTGTACAGGGCCTCCCTATTCTACTAAAGCTTTCTTGTCTCAGAACACTTACCACTATAAGATTCTATTATTTGTTTATGTCTCTGCTGATAGCTCTCCAGTGTTCAGCACATAGTACGTGCTCAAAAAATATTACTTGCACAAGTGAAAGGAATGAGTGAAGGACTTATCAGAGGTTGTGCTGGGCCTTTATCTGTGTTATCTCATTTAATCCTCTCAATAATCCCCTGAGATAGGTTCAGTCATCACTGTTTTACAAGTGAGTCATCCAAGGTTTAGAGAGGTTAAGCGACATCTTCAAGGTCACAGAGCTAGTAAACGAGGGAAGCTGAACTCATCCAGAATCCTGTTTCTTTCCACCACCTCTCCTACTGCCAGGCCAGTGCAAGCCTCATCAACTCCCTCTCGAATGACTGCAGGGGCCTCCTCGTCAGTGTCCTGGCTTGCATCCTTGGCCCCCAAAAGTCCTTCTGCAACACAGCAACCTGTTTAAAGGGTTTTGTTTGTTTGTTTGTTTTTTGTCTTTTTGAGACGGAGGTTCGCTCTTGTTGCCCAGGCTGCAGTGCAATGGCGTGATCTCGGCTCACTGCAACCTCTGCCCCCTGAGTTCAAGTGATTCTCCTGCCTCAGCCTCCTGAGCCCGGCATGTTTAAAGATTTTCAATTGTAAGTCAGCACACGTCTCCCCTCGGTTTAAATCTCTCCAGTGCTGTCTGGGTGTTGTGGCTCATGCCTGTAATCCCAGCACTTTGGGAGTTTGAGGTGGGCGGATCACTTGAGCTCAGGAGTTCGAGATCAGCCTGGCCTACATGGTGAAACTCTATCTGTAGTTCCTGTAATCCCAGCTTCTCAGGAGGCCAAGGGAGGAGAATGACTTGAACCTGGGAAGTGGAGGTTGCAGTGAGTCAAGTTGCACCATTGCACGCCAGCCTGGGTAACAGACCGAGAGTCTGTCTCAAAAAAAAAAAAAAGAGAGAGAGAAAGAGAGGAAGGAAGGGAAGGAGGGAGGGAAAGAAAGAAAAAGAAAGAAAGAAGGAAGGAAGGAAGGAAAGAAAGGAAAAGAAAGAAAGAAAAAGAAATCTTGCATCACACCTGTAATCCCAGCACTTTGGAAGGTCAAGGTGGGCAGATCACGGGGTCAGGAGTTCGAGACCAGCCTCACCAACATGGTGAAACGCTGTCTCAACTAAAAATACAAAAAATTAGTCAAGCATGGTGGCGCACGCCTGTGATCTCAGCTACTCAGGAGGCTGAGGCAGGAGAATGGCTTGAACCCGGGAGGTGGAGGTTGTAGTGAGCTGAGATCGTGCCACTGCACTCCAGCCTGGGTGACAGAGTAAGACCCTGTCTCGAAAATAAAGAAAAGAAAAGAAAAGAAAAGAAAGAAATCTCTCCAGTGCTGTCTCTTGCTCTCAGAACATAAGCCAGAAGCACCTCCTGGGTACTATGTGATCCTGTCCCCATGACCTGTCACCAGCTCACTCTGCTCAGCCACTCTGGCCTCTCCATTCCTTGAACACATGGGTCAAGCTTCCACCTTGCTTGTCTCCCATTCTCAGACTGCTGTCCCTCAGGCAACCACATGGCTCACTTACCTCCTTCCAGCCTTTGTTCAAAAGCTGTCATCTCCATAAAGCCTGCCCTGAACTCAACCAAGTATGGTGGCTCATGCCTATAATCCCACCACTTTGAAAGGCCATGGTTGGGGGATGGCTTGAGGCCAGGAGTTCAAGACCAGCCTGGGCAACATAGTTAGACCCTGTCTCTACAAAAAATTAAATAAATAAATAAATAAATAAAAATAGTCAGATGCAGTGGCTTAAGCCTGGGAGTTTGAGACTGTAGTGAGCTCTGATTGTGCCACTGCCCTTCAGTCTGGGTGACAGAGTAAGACCCTGTCTCTAAAGATAAATAAACAAAATAAAAACTAAACCCCACCCCCCATACTCCTGCTCCATCATACCAGCCTTTCCCCCCTATAAAGCATTTAGTTGTCCCCTTCTAAGAATCTTGTCATTTGGCTTGTTAATACTATTTGGTTTACTGACTCTTCCACCCACGCGAATGCAAGTTCCATTTGGGCAGGGATCCTGTCTGTTTTGTTTGCTGGTGTGTCCTGGCACTATACAGGTGCTCAATCAATATTTTCTGAGTGAATGAATAAGCTAATCCTTGGAGCAAGGATTTGAAACCAGATGAACATCCTCCAAATCTCATGCTCTGAACTAAATCAGGAAGTGTGTCTCTAAGGTTGAGCAAGGCAGGGCTGTGTGGCTCAGAACTGTCTCTGGACCCCTGTCTGTGCTGTCATCGCCAAATTTGAAGGCGCAGCACTGCACAGCTGGCCTTTTGCTTAGAAGTCATCTAACTCCATTGTATTTACTTCCCAGGATTCTGTCCTTTCACCCCTGGGTTTCTTATCTCTGTCACTCAAGGGTTGATTTAATTCTTTTATCCCTAATGTTACCTCTGCCTCCTTCACTGAGCCATTGTTGTGAAAACAGTAAAGTCCCAACGCTTTCCTCTATAAAAGCCCTGCTAACTGCTTGCCAAGGCAGCTCTGCTAGGATATGTGCCAGGAGGGGACCGTGCTTGCCAGGCAGCCTGAGGCTGGGGCTGCTTCTGCCCCACCTGTCCTGCCTGAGCTATGTAGAGTATAACCAAACTCATCATCGTTTCCCCATTCTTTACCCCACATCATTTGTGTAACTTTGTGGTTATGAACTGTCCGACTGTCCAATCAGGTTTCATGAGAAAGTAGCGGCTCTGGAAAACAGATTCTGCTTGTGCTTGTCATAATGTTCTCTTTGGCTTTGTATAAAAGGTGCTATGAGACCAGCTGGAATGCAGTGGCGCAATCTTGGCTCACTGCAACCTTCACCTCCTGGATTCAAGCGATTCTCCTGCCTCAGCCTCCCGAGCAATTTTTGTATTTTTAGTAGAGATGGGCTTTCACCATGTTGGTCAGGCTGGTCTCGAACTCGTGACCTCAAGTGATACACCTGCCTTGACCTCCCAAAGTGCTGGGATTATAAGCATGAGCCACCCACCAGGCCCAGCGCACCTAGTTCTTTCATCTTCTGCTCTTCCCTCCCCTTCCCTTTCTTTTCTCACCCCCACCCTCCTTTCCACTCCTTCCTAAGTCCATAAATGACTGGAATTATGAAGCTGCTTTAGAGTTTTGGTAAAAAATGACATTCACGCAATGCTTAAGGGTGTTACTATCTCAGTGGAAGGACTTAACATGTTTTAGAAATGAGTTCCAGAGACCTTGAACTTGTGTGTGTTTGATTTTTGAGACGGAGCCTCGCTCCATCACCCAGGCTGGAGGCAATGGTATAATTCTGACTCACTGCAACCTCCACCTCCTGGCTTCAAGCAATTCTCCTGCCTCAGCCTCCCAAGTAGCTGGGACTACAGGCACCTGCCACCACGTCAGGCTGATTTTTGTATTTTTAACAGAGATGGAGTTTCACCATGTTAGCCAGGCTGGTCTTGAACACCTGATCTCAAGTGATCTGCCCTCCTTGGCCTCCCAAAGTGCTGGGATTACAGGTGTGAGCCACTATGCCTGGCCTGAGCTAGGTTTTGACATTGCTGAGATGTTGCAAGACAGAGGGTAAAATGTGTTTAATTTGATTTGCATAACTGAAGTCCCAGAGAGGTACTGATTGTTGTAATTTTTGTACTTTCCGTCAATTAATTAATTTGTTCATCTTTTTGTCAATTAAAAGATTTAGAGATTTCATATTGCAATCTGTGATTTTCTGACTTCTCTTGAAAAAAAATCAGAAGATCTGGCAATTGGGTTCTATGCTTGCAAAGACAGGTATGCTTCTGATGGCCGCAGTCCACACGGGTTTTCTCTGGCTCTAAAAATTAGGGTTGGGTTTTCTTCACTCACACTCATGTACACTACCTGTCTGGCCCCCAAGACACTTGAATCCGTGTCCCGTAGAAAAGTGATACTCAAAGATGATTATTCTTGGAGGGTACAAAAGTTTAGTAAAGGGATGAGTTGCTCAGAGACAGCAAAGTGTCCACCTGGGTGAGGGGACTATTACCTGCCTTCATTCCATCTTTATTTTTATTTATTTATTTTTTGAGACAGAGTCTCACTGTGTTGCCCAGGCTGGAGTGCAGTGGTGCAATCTTGGCTCACTGCAACTTCCACCTCCCAGGCTCAAGCGATCCTCCTACCTCAGCCTCCCAAGTAGCTGGGATTATAGGTGCCCGTCACCACACCTGGCTAATTTTTGTTTTTTTTTTTTTTTTTTTTAGTAGAGACCGGATTTCACCATGTTGGACAGGCTGGTCTCGAACTCCTGACCTCAGGTGATTCGCCGGCCTCAGCCTCTCAAAGTGCTGGGATTACAGGCATGAGCCACCGCGCCCAGCCTCCATCTTTATATCACTGTAGGATGTAGATGATAAGAAGAGCTTGGGGTCAGGAGTGGGCTGGTTCATCTTGGTCTTAAGTTTCTGTTGGGATCTAGAAAGAGGAGGTTTGGCTCCTTTTTTTCTTTTTTTCTTTTTTTTTTTTTTGAGACAGTGTCTCACTCTGTCCCCAGGCTGGAGTGCAGTGGCACGATCTTAGCTCACTGCAACCACTACCTCCCAGGTTCAAGCAATTCTCCTGCCTCAGCTCCCGAGTAGCTGGGACTACAGGCACGTGCCACCATGCCCAGCTAATTTTCTTTTGTATTTTTAGTAGAGACGGGGTTTCACCATGTTGGCCAGGATGGGGTTTGGTTCCTTTCTGTGCTTTTTTTTTTTTTTTTAACGGAATCTTGCTCTGTTGCCCAGGCTGGAGTGCAATGGTGTGATCTCCACTCACCACAACCTCTGCCTCCTGGGTTCAAATGATTCTCCTGCTTCAGCCTCCAGAGTAGCTGGGATTACAGGCTTGCACCACCACACCCAGTTAATATTTTTGTATTTTTAGTGGTAGAGATGGGGTTTCACCATGTTGGTCAGGCTGGTCTCGAACTCTTGACCTCATGATCTGCCTGCCTCAGGCTCCCAAAGTGCTGGGATTATAGGTGTGAGCCACCGCAACCACCTCCTTTCTATGCTTAACAGCAGACATCCTGCCAACGCTTTACCATTTAATGTGAGACTGACCATATATGTAAAGTGCTTGCCTTGGTGGCTGGCACAGTTGCAATAAGCACTCAATACACACTTGACAAAGATGATTGTTGTTACCATCATCAATCCTTGATTTCCTGCCAGTCAACCAGCTCCCAGCAAGATAGATTGCCAAAACCCTTGCCTTTCTCTTAATCCTGACCCGTCAGTGGCCACCTCCCCTGCCCTCTGCTTCCCGACCCCTTCCTAATGCCTGACTCATTTGTCTGCAGCCCTGAGCTCATTCCTTAACACATGACACTGCCCCTTTGGCCCTGACTTCTGGCTTCCCCCTCCTCAACCAAGACTAGCACATCCAGCCCTGGCTGCACTGCTTCTGGCTATGCAGGTCAACCACTCAGACTGTCTATTCTTTCCTTGGCCTAAAATGTGGGTTCTTGGAGGCACTGTCCCCAGCTCCCACATGGGACCAGGACTTCAGAGAGCACAAGTCAACAGGCTCCCATGATTGTGTCAAGGGAGTCAGGACCCACTGGAGAGCAGGGACCATGTCTGCATATGTCTTGTTCACTGCTGCATCCTCAGGGCTCAGGACATTCCCTGGTACAAAGCAGATGCTCAGTAAGTACTCATTGGATGGACAGATGAATGGATGGACAGATGAATGAATGAATGAATGAATGAATAGGCAAATGAATGGGATCAGAGATCAGAGAGGAAAAACTGCCTACATTTTTAACACTCCTAGATGTGTTGCTTTTTTGTGATCTTTTCTACTTCTCTTTAGTGAGTAGCAATAAAATCAGTAAGGAGAAGAGGGTCTGCATGCTGGTTTTCTGGGAGGAGGAAGCTGGGAAGATTTCCCTGTGCCCTGTGGTCAGGCTCTGAGTGGGGAGAGTTGTCCCAGGACATAGAGCAAGTGGTGACAGCATGTGATGGAGGGAGAAAGGAACACCTGCAGCATAGGGAGGAAAGGCGCATGAAGTTGGTTGGAGACTGAGAAGTCATCACTTGCTCTATGTCCTGAGACGCAGAGGGGTTGAGCAGAAGAAAAGCCTGCTGGCATTTTCCACCTGCAGACACCACTGCTGAAAGGCCTCCTGCCCAGGTCCTACCTCCTACCTCAGTACTGATTGTCGGCAAGTCCCTTTCCCCATTTATGGTCAAATCAGGAGATGTGGCCTGCTCTGAGGTTATCAAAAGGCAGAAGCCTCATAAATAGAGCTGGTTATTAGCCCTGGTGGTATAAACCAACAGCACCACCAACCACACGGTGTGAGCTTCCTCCTCCACCTCTCTGTTCGGTTTCTCTTCCTGCCTGTTTTCTCTGCTAGGTGGGCAGATCAGAAGGCTTGGGTCTACCAAGCCCCAAACAGAAGAGGTTGCTTTCCTTCCCTTCTGAGCAGCCACAACAGTGTGAGCCCGAGATGTGTCTCTGTCACCTTTTCCTTACTCCCATCCCCAGCCCGTGTCCCATGAAAATGAGCCATGAACCCCACTTTAGACAGTGGGAAGCTTGATGAGAGATCCAGGTCCCCGATTTGGAAAACAAATTACTACTTCTCTTTTCTCCAGCCTTGTGTCTCTCTTTGGGCAAAAGCTAATTCTTACCAACGTCTCTCAACCTCCTCAGGTTGACTTCACTATGATTTTTCTGGAAATTGGTGCTTTCCCATTTCTTAGAGCACAGCAAACTTGGGGTGCCCTGAAGGCTGAGACAGGGGCAGGATATGGGCAGCGCTGGGCCTCTGAGGACTCTCCTCCTTTTACATTCCTGCCACATTCTGGGGACACAATCCCCACCAGCGTGATGGTGTCATAATTGGGACGAGCGAGATAAGGAAGCTCATTGCCTGTTGCAGGCATAACCGCACCATCTTGGGACTCTTCCCATTCATTTACTACTCAGGATCCAGGGTTTTCCCAGGCCAAGACACAGTGGATTGAAGGTTCTGCCATATCCTGTAGAGGTGCCAATCATAACTAAAATATATTGAGCATTGACTTTGTTTAACCAGACATTTAACTCATTTGATGCTCATAACAATCCTACAAGGCTTGTCACATTATTGGTTTTCATCTTTGAAATGGGAAAAAAAAAAAAAAAAAACAGGCACAGGAAGGTAATTTGCCCAAAGTTACCCAGCCGCTAAGTGCGCTAAGTGGTAGAGTGGGAATCTGAACCCAGGAAAAGATGTTCCAAAGCCCCACGGCCTTCCCACCATGGCCACATCCTCTTATAAAGTGGAGGGGGAGGAGGAAAGAGGGAAGTCTCTACAAGGATTTCCTCTTGGGGCCTAACCATTAGTGAGCCCTCTCTAGAGAAGGAAAACCAACATCTGTGTAGAACTGGAGGCAGCTGTCTGGTCCCTGCCAATTCCCAGCTGGTGGGGAACATGTTGATCCCAGTTAGAATCTGGCATCTGGCACTTGCAATACCAGGGCACCTGCTTGTGTCTGCAAAATCACCCCAGCTTTTGAGTCAGAAAGAAAACATTTTTCACTGGATCCTCCAGGGAGCCCAGTCTCTGGCCCATCTCCCAGGGAGCTCGTGGTCTGGTGGAGGTCTCATTCCCTCACTCCACGTCTCCCTAGCTCACACCGCCTTCCCCTGGGAAGACCCCCTTCCGGGCTTTGACTAAAAGGGTCCCTGCCCTGAAGAACAACCACTGAGCTACAGACTCAAGAAACAAGTCCTCATGATCCATCAGTCTCCTGTCCCATTGCCAGCCTTGACATCATACTACCTCAACCACTCTGCCTCCAGGGAACCCACAGGTAACCTGAGATTGATACCACCTGGCTGAACTCTGCCCTCCAGTTTATGGGCCTGTACGAGGTCTGATTTAACTGCATCAAACCTTTTGACCTAAAACTGGGAAGTATATGTGCTCAGACTGCACATACCAATTCTCAGAAGTTTTGTTTTCTTGTGGCTGTGGCTGTGGCTGAGCACGGTGGCTCACACCCTTAATCCCAGCACTTTGGGAGACTGAGGTGGGCGGATCACTTGAGGTCAGGAGTTCAAGAAAGCCCGGCCAACATGGTGAAACCCTGTCTCTACTAAAATGCAAAAATTATCTGAGAGAGGTGGCAGGCGCCTGTAATCCTAGCTACTCAGGAGGCTGAAGCAGGGGAATCGTTAAATCCAGGAGGTGGAGGTTGAAATGAGTTGAGATAGCGCCACTGCACTCCAGCCTGGGCAACAGAGCAAGACTCCATCTCAAAAAAAAAAAAAAAAGCTTTTTTTTTTATCACCCTGTTTTCAGATCCTGAGATCTAAACTTTTGTTCCTACGCAGTCAAATCTTTAATCTGCACTTCCTATGTTCTTCAGCCTTCTTCAATAGAAAAGCCGCTAGCAAACTGCCCCCATGCACGCACACACAGGTTTACTTTTTCTATGTAACATATGTCCTTGTGGTTTGAGCTGCCTCGTGAAGATGGAACTGACCGACCTCACTAATGGCCTGAATGTGGGGGAGTGAGAGAAGGGGAGGAATCAAGGAATGATGCTAAGATTTTTGGCCTGAGCTTATGGATATAAAAAGGATTAATGGAAGGGACTTTCCAGTAAGCAACTCACAATTCCACTTCCTGAAAAAGGAATACTCTAACCAAGAAATTATAAACAGGAAACTTGGGAGGGATTCCCCATCTCCCTAAAATGGAGGAGAGGCCAGGGGCCAGGGGCAGGCTGTGGGACTCTTGGGAACCTTTGTGCTTATGTCACCTGTGTCATTTTTTAATTTTTTTTATGTATTTAATTTTTTTGTAGACAAAATCTTGCTCTGTTGCAGAGGCTGGAGTGCAATGGCATGATCTCGGCCCACTGCAATCTCAACCTCCAAGTGATTTCCCTGCCTCAACTTCCCGAGTAGTTGGGACTACAGGTGCCTGCCACCATGCCCAATAGTTTTTTGTATTTTTGGTAGAGACGGGGCTTCACTGTGTTGGCCAGGCTGATCTCGAACTCCTGACCTCAGGTGATCCACCCGCCTTAGCCTCCCAAAGTGCTGAGTTTACAGGCGTGAGCCACCACACCCAGCCTTGGGTCACCTTTTGCCGCTGCGGATGGACAGTGGTCAGGAGCAACTTCCGTATTAGGAAAAGATTCTGGGGTGCCGAGGAGGCAGAGGCCCCTGGAAGGAAGCTGCGCACCACCACACCATGTGCTTCGAGGGGCAGTTAAGCCCAAACTAGCCCCTGATGTAGCCTTTTCGCCAAACACAGAAAAGAGACCACAAAAAGTGAAGTTTCCTCATTAGGACTACTCTCGGTCCAGCTCCTTGCAGTGTGCTATGCCAGTCAGGTAATGGGTGTTAAAGGTTTCCTCCTACTAAGGAAATACCTGAAGTACAGGAATAATGCTAATGAAAAGAAAATGCCAGGCACAGATGAGGTGGTAGGGGAGCTATTTGGGGGCCAGTGGGAACTTTCTATTGGGTTCTACAAGTTATACCCCAGAGCTCCCCCCTTCTCAACACCTATACGTAGGCAGTTTTCAGAAACCAGCATAACTGATGTGAATTTTACTGCGCTGTACTCAGGTTTTAAAAGTCGCATTTATTTCTACAAGTAAGAGAAATGTAGCCAGGTGCAATGGCTCATTCATGTAATCCCAGCACTTTGGGAAGCCGAGGCAGGCAGATCACTTGAGTCAGAAGTTCAAGACGAGCCTGTCTAACATGGTGAAACCCCATCTCTACTAAAATTACAAAAATTAGCAAGCAGACGCCTGTAATCCCAGTGACTTGTGAGGTTGAGGCAGGTGAATCACTTAAACCTGGGAGATGGAAGTGCGGTGAGCCAAGATCTTGCCAGTGTCCTCCAGCCTAGGCAACAGAGCAAGAGTTGGTCTCAAAAAAAAAAAAAAAGAGAGAAATATGCACAGAGCCTTCCCCCAGTTGGTGAGTGAAAAATTCCATCTCAGTCATAATTCTGATGTCCTTTCTTTTTTTTTTTTTTTTTTGAGATAGAGTTTCACTCTTTTTGCTCATGCTGGCATGCAATGGCGTGATCTAGACTCACTACAACCTCCACCTCCCACGTTCAGGTGATTCTGCCTCAGCCTGCTGAGTAGCTGGGATTACAGGCATGCACAACCACACCTGGCTCATCTTTTGTATTTTTAGTAGAGACGGGGTTTTGCCATTTTGGCCAGGCTGGTCTCGAACTCCTGACCTCAGGTGAGCGGCCTGCCTCGGCCACCCCGAAGTGCTGTGATTACAGGTGTGAGCCACCGTGCCCGGCCCTGATGTCCTTTCTCATTTCACCATCTCCCTACCAGATGCTCAGGCATACACGCAGAGGATCCTGCAAAAATTCTGGGTTTTCAGGGGCACGAGAATGCTAGGGAAAGGGCAAATCAGTCCAGGAGGTCAATCCTTTGGCCTCACAATGTCCAGCCCCGGTCCCCACTGTTTGTTCTCAGGTATTGCTCTCTCAGAGGGCTCAGGGATGCCTCTCAGCAGTACAGGACACAGAGCAGCACCCTCTGGCTGTTTTCTCCACACAGAGAGTTGTATGTACTCCCAGATAGGCTCAAAAATCTCTCTCCTCAGGCCATCCAGCTCCACCATCCTTATGAGCTTAGGCTTCAAAAGTTCTGGGGGAAGAATGTCTGCTGCACCCTCCACCTGTAGCCTCACAACACCGAAAGAAACCCAAATCTTAAATGAAGGAAACCCAAAGGCCTGACTGTCTTCTTGAGAACAAGGATGGGAAAGAAAAATAAATACATGTTCTAGGAAGAACACACATCTATTAATTTCTCAATCTATTACACCGACCCCAAAACATTCAGTGTTTGGAAGGGATGCTGAACACTTTGAAAAGAGTGTTATCCTGGGGTCTGTTGGGGGTTGGGGGGCTAGGAGAGGGATAGCAGGGGGTGGGGAGATTGGGGAGGGATAACATCAGGAGAGATACCTAATGTAGGTGACAGGAGGATGGAGGCAGCAAACCACCATGGCATGTGTATACCTATGTAACAATCCTGCATGATCTGCACATGTACCCCAGAACTTAAAGTATATAAACATATTAAAAAAGAGTGTTATCTTCTTTTTTTCTTTTCTTTTTTTTTTTTTTTTTTTGAGATAGAGTTTTGCTCTTGTTGCTTAGGCTGGAGTGCAGTGACACGATCTTGGCTCACTGTAACCTCTGCCCCCGTGTTCAGGGTTCAAGAGATTCTCCTGCTCAGCCTCCCTGAGTAGCTGGGATTACAGGCACCACCACATCTGGCCTTTTTTTCTTTTTTTTTTTTTTTTTTTTTGAGATGGAGTTTCGCTCTTGCTGTCCAGACTAGAGTGTAGTGGCATGGTCTTGGCTCACTGCAACCTCCGCCTTCTGGGTTCAAGTGATTCTCTTGCCTCAGCCTCCCAGGTAGCTGGGATTACAGGCATGTGCCACCACGCCCGGCTAATTTTTGTGTTTTTAGTAGAGATGGGGTTTCACTATGTTGGCCAGGCTGGTCTCGACCTGCTGACCTCAGGTGATCTGTCCACCTTGGCCTCCCAAAGTGCTGAGATTACAGGTGTGAGTCACCATGCCCTTCCTCTCTTGCTTATTTCTCACTTAGCAGGTAGGATGAGTGGAGAACAAACTTCTACTCTGACTGGTCAGGCCGCTGCTTCGAGGTTCCTTTGCCTGCAGAGCAGCAAGCTGCACACTCCGCGACCCTGACCAGCCTAAATAAGATAATCACCATCTTACGCTGCAGGTTCTGGCTCAAGATAGCACTGATTCTGTCTTTGCTATGAGGTCACAGCTCTTCAGCCAGGAGCAGATATGCAATGACCTTGGACTATGGACTAGCTGACTCCTAGCTATGAACCCCCATATCTACATGATGGGCAATTTAGATTCAGCATCTCCCTCTACCATGACTTGGTCCCACAGTCAGCTCCAATACGACCTGCATGTGGTCTCTGTCGTCTGTGACAGTCTCGCGGGTGTTGTTTAGCACTCGGCTTGCCTCTTGCTGATGGTGACATTATCAGAATGCTGCAAAGTCCCATTCTGCCCACTAGCCTAGTGGCTGGAGTTCTGGGAAAACACAGTCAGCATTTATGTATTGCAGACCCAGGTAGGTACAAAGTCATGCTCGAACAAGCTCAGTCCACAAGCTAAAAATTTTTTTTAAAAAGCACAATCTTGAGCTGGGCACGGTGGCTCATGCCTGTAATCCCAACACTTTGGGAGGCCGAGGAGGGTGGATCCTTAAGGTCAGGAGTTTGAGACCAGCCCGGTCAACATGGTGAAACCCCATCTCACTAAAAATACAAAAATTAGCCAGGTATGGTGGTGGGCACCTGTAATCCCAGCTACTCGGGAGGCTGAGGCAGGAGAATCACTTGAACCTGGGAGGTGGAGGTTGTGGTGAGCTGAGAGATCTCATCACTACACTCCAGCTTGGGTGACAGTGAGACTCCTTTTCAAAAAAAAAAAAAAAAAGTTTTGTTTTTTTTTGTGGCAGAGCAAGAGTAGAAAATACAGTGTATTTTAAAACTCAGCTTTTATCACCCTGTTTTCAGATCCTGAGAACTAAATTTTGTTCCTACGCAGTCAGAACTTTAACCTGCACTTCCTATGTTCTTCAGCCTTCTTCAATAGAAAAGCCGCTAGCAAACTGCCCCCATGCACGTACACACAGGTTTACTTTTTCTATGTAACATATGTCCTTGCGGTTTGAGCTGCCTCGTGAAGATGGAACTGACCGACCTCACTGATGGCCTGAATGTGGGGAGTGAGAGAAGGGGAGGATCAGGAATGATGCTGAGATTTTTGGCCTGAGCTAATGGATATAAAAAGGATTAATGGAAGGGACTTTCCAGTAAGCAACTCACAATTCCACTTCCTGAAAAAGGAATACTGTATCCAAGAAATTATAAACAGGAAACTTGGGAAGGATTCCCCATCTCCCTAAAATGGAGGAGAGGCCAGGGGCCAGGGCAGGCTGTGGGACTCCTGGGAACCCTTGTGCTTGTGTCACTTGTGTCACTTTTTTATGTTTATTTTTTATTTATTAAATTTTTTTTTAGACAAAATCTTGCTCTGTTGCAGAGGCTGGAGTGCAATGGCATGATCTCGGCCCACTGCAACCTCCACCTCCCGGGTTCAAGTGATTCTCCTGCCTCAGCCTCCCAAACAGCTGGAACTACATGCACCCGCCACCACGCCCAGCTGTTTCATTTTTACCATTGTAGTGAAACATACGTTCCATGAAATTTACCATCCTAACCAGTTGTAAGTGGAGAGTTGAGTGACATTAAGCACATTCGCAGAGTTGTGCAATCATCACCACTATGCACGTCCAGAACTCTTTTCATCTTGTAAAGCTGAAACTCTCTACTTATGAACAACTATTCCCCATTCCTTCCTCCCTCTGGCCCCTGGTAACGACCTCGTCCACTTTCTGTCTCTATGAATGTAACTACTCTAGGTGCCTCATGTAAGTAAAGTCATACATTATTAGTCCTTTTGAAACTGGCTAGTTTCGGGCCAAGTGCAGTGGCTCACTCCTGTTATCCCAGCACTTTGGGAGGCTGCGGTGGGAGCATCATTTGAGGTCAGGATTTCAAGACCAGCCTCACCAACATGATGAAACCCATCCTAATACAAAAATTAGCTGATCGGTAGTGGTGGGTGCCTGTAATCCCAGCTACCTGGGAGGCTGAGGCAGGAGAATGGCTTGAGCCTGGGAGGTGGAGGTGGTGGTGGGCCAAGATCGTGTCACTGCAGTCTGGGTGACAGAGTGAGACCCTGTCTCAAAAAAAAAAAGAAAAAAAAGAAACTAGCTAATTTCACTTAGCCTAATGTCCCTAAGTTTAACTCACGTTGTGGCATGTGTCACTACTTCATTGCTTTTTAGTGGAAAGCAGTGTTCCATTGTGTGGATATACCACTTTTAAAAATCCATTCACCAGTTGATGGATATTTGGATTGTTTCCTCTTTCTGGTTATTACACATAAGGCTACTAGACACATTCACATCTAAGTTTTTGTGTTGACATATGTTTTGATTTCTGCTAGGTAGATACCTAGGAGTGGAATTTCTGGGTATATTAGTTTTTTATTGCTGCTATAACAAATTATCACAAACCTCATGTCTTAAACAACACAAGTTTATTATCTTACAGTTCTGGCAGCCAGAAGCAGGCCAGGCACAGTGGCTCACACTTGTAATCAGATCACTTTTCGAGGCCGGGAGGGCAGATCACTTGAGGTCAGGAGTTCCAGACCAGCCTGGCCAACATGGTGAAACCCCATCTCTACTTAAAAAAAAAACAAAAATTACTTTGGGAGGCTGAGGCGGGCAGATCACCTGAGGTCAGGAGTTCGAGACCAGCCTGACCAACATGGAGAAACCCAGTCCCTACTAAAAATACAAAATTAGCCTAGTGTGGTGGCACATGCCTGTAATCCCAGCTACTCAGGAGGCTGAGGCAGGAGAATTACTTGAACCCAGGAGGCAGAGGTTGTGGTGAGCCAAGATCACGCCATTGCACTCTAGCTTGGACAACAAGAGCAAAACTCCATCTCAAAGGAAAAAAAAAACTAGCCGGGCTTGGTGGTGGGCATCTGTAATCCCAGCTACTCAGGAGGCTGAGGCAGGACAATGGCTTGAACCCGGGAGACAGAGGTTGCAGTGAGCCGAGATTTTACCCCTGCCCTCCTGTCTGGGTGACAGAGCAAGACTCTGTCAAAAAAAAAAAAAAAAAGCCAAAATGGATCTCATAGGCTAAAATCAAGGAGTGGGCAGAGCTTCATTCCTTCTGCAGGCTCTAGGGGTAATGCGTTTCTTGCGTTTTCCAGCTGCCCACATTCCTTGGCACGTGGCTGCCTCATTCTAACTTCTGCTTCTGTTATCACATCTCCTCTGACTCTCCCCTCCTGCCTCCCACTTTCTCATGTAAAGGCTCCTCTGATTACACTGGGCCCATCCAGTGACCCAAGATAATCTTGTCTCAAGATCCTTAATTCATTCACATCTGCAAAGTTCCCTTTGCCATGTCAGTTACATGATCACAGTTTCTGGGAATTAGGATGCGGACATCTTTGGAGGACCATTATCATGCCAACTACACTGGACTGTAAGGTAATTCTGTATTAAATATTTTCAGAAACTGCTAAACTGGGTTCCATTTTGTATTTCTATCAGCAGTGGATGAGGGTTAGACTTTTTCTACAGCCTCACCAGCACTTGGTATTGTCCGTTTTTTTATCCCACTATCACAATAGGAATGAAGCGGCCTCTCATTGTGGTTTTGATCTGCATTTCCTTAATGAGTGATGATGCTGAGAATCTTTGCAGGTGCCTAGGATCCACTGCACCTCTTTGGTTTGTTTTCATCAAGGACTGGGGGAACTGCAGAAATAAAACGCATCCCTAAGCTTTCTCCATGTAGTATCTCTTGCCCTTCCCACCCCTCTATCTTAATAGTACCTTGCACAATTCAGTGATGTCTGGAAGTCAGCCACAGGGCAGAGCATATAGAATCCTGCGGAACAGAGGGCCTAGGTTGCCACCCTCAGTAGCCTGCCTTATGTCTCATAACTGGACTACTCCTGCAAAGCCAAGCCCTTTCCCAAGTTCTTGGCTTGGAGAAGTTGAGAACTCAGCTACGGTGTGATGACACATCTCTAAGGGACCCCCTAGCCTAAAAACTGTCCTTACTTGGAACCCCCACATGTAAGCACTCTGTTGCCATTTCAGTTTTACAGATGGAATTACACAAACCTGGGTGGGGTCAAGGGAGTTCTCTATGCAACAGTGATCAATCATTTATTTATTTATTTATATTTTTTTGAAATGGAGTCTCACTCTGTTGCTTAGGCTGGAGTGCAATGGCATGATCTCAGCTCACTGTAACCTCTGACTCCCGGGTTCAAGTGATTCTCCTGACTCAACCTCCTGAGTAGCTGAGATTACAGTCATGCACCACCCCACCCAGCTAATTTTTATATTTTTAGTAGAGATGGGGTTTCACCATGTTGGTCAGGCGGGTCTCAAACTCCTGACTTCAGGTGATCCACCCACCTCGGCCTCCCAAAGTGCTGGGATTACAGGCGTGAGCCACGGCACCCGGCCAATGATGAATCATTTAGCTATAGAAACTCAAGGCCCTTCCCGACTGAAGGCGTGGTGGAACCTCTCACCCACACAGCAAGTGAAAGAAGCCCTGCTCAGAACTGCCTCTCCCTGCTCCTTCACAAACCTAGTGTCAACCTTCTAGCTTCTGAAGAGAAGGCCAGAAACCCTCAGGAATATTCACACAGTTCTGGCCCCAAAATGGCTTGTGCCAAACTTGAGCATGCTTGAGAGATGGTAATTCTAACCAGACTGCTCAATGCCCAGCCACAACAGAGGCGAACTCTCCACGGCCATCACCTGTCTCTCCCCTCCTTACCTCCGTCCTCTTTATACCCTGGGCCCCTACCCACCCTCAGTCCGGACCTAAGACTTCCTAAGGCTCTTCAGTAAGCCCTGGAGATCTCTCATTCAGCAAAAAGATGGACCCCAGCCTTGGGTTGACTAGGTCCCCAGTTCAGGCAGCTGAGTGACACAAATCATGAAGGAATGGCCATCTGGCTCAGGCCTGCTTTCCTGTTGCCACCAGCTGTCCCCCACATTTCACAGTTCCCATTCAGCAGCCACCAGTACCAAACAAATGTGAGAAAAAGAAGTCCCTGGTGCACACAAAACCCACAGGATCTTATTTTCAGGCTACGGCTGAGGCCTGTTAAGCCTAAGTGGCAAAACGCGCTGTGTCTCATATCTTTGTTTTTCTCTCTCCTTTTCCACTGGTACCGGACAATATGGCCTAGAAGACTTTTTACTTTGGGGAATGTATGATTATATTTTTCTGGCCAAATAATTGGTGTCATTAATACTCCATGGGCAAGGGATTCCGATTAATAAAGCAGATTGAGTGCAGAAATGTATTGCTCTTCATTTTTAAAAAAAACACTAAAATGATGTTAAAGGAAAGTTCTTCAAAAGCCATAAACCAACAAAGAAAATTGAAGAGAAAATTATAATGGATTCATATGATAGTAATATTTTTTAAATAGAAAGCAGATAGAAGAGGGGTAGCTGACCTAGGAGGTAAAAGAAAGGAAGAAGCAAATTGATTCTCATCCAAGAAAAGCTCAGCTCTTGGAGATACTAGTACATTCTACAGCAATGAAAGAAGCCAGAAAGCAGACAACAGCAGAAGAAACTTCCACAAGTAATCATTCTTCAGTTTGTCTTCCTCATCCTAAGGGAAAGAAATGCTGCCAGGCACAGTGGCTCATGCCTGTAATCCCAGCACTTTGGGAGACTGAGGCGGGGCGGATCACTTGAGGTCAGGAGTTTGAGACCAGCCTGGCCAACACAGCGAAATCCCATCTCTACTAAAAATACAAAAATTAGCTGGGCGTGGTGGCACATGGGCGGCTGAGGCTGGAGAATCGCTTGAACCCAGAAGGTTGAGGTTGCAGTGAGCTGAGATCATGCCACCACTGCACTCCAGCCTGGGCGACAGAGTGAGACTCCATCTCAAAAAAAAAAAAAAAAGCGTCACTCAATCAATCTCTGTACTCTTTTATGGGATACACGGTATCCTATAAAAGAAATAAGTTCCAGTGTTTAACAGCACTGTAGTATGACTATAATTAACAATTTATTGTAAATTTTCAAATATCTAGAAGAATGGATTTTTAATGGTCTCAACCCAAGAAAAGGATAAATGTTTGAAATGGTAGATATGTTAATTACTCTGATATGATTATTATATATTGTATACATGTATCCAAATATCACAGTGTACCCCATAAAAATGTGCAAGTATGTGTCAATTAATAATGATAAAGCAAAAAATATATACTGTATCATCTCTATTTTTCCTTCTCTTCTGCAGTCAAATTTATCTTCTTTTTTTTTTTTTTTTTGGGCAGAGTCTCACTCTTGTCCCCCTGGCTGGAGTGCAATGGCACGATCTCGGCTTACTGCAACCTCTGCCTCCTGGATTCAAGGGATTCTCCTGCCTCAGCCTCCCAAGTACCTGGGATTACAGGCGCCCACCACCACATGCCTGGCTAATTTTTACATTTTTAGTGGAGACAGGGTTTCGCCACATTGGTCAGGCTGGTTTTGAACTCCTGACCTCAGATGATCCACCCACCTCAGCCTCCCAAAGTGCTGGAATTACAGGGGTGCGCCACTGTGCCCGGCTCGTACTACCAGGTTCAAGGGTACTGTTTGATTTTTGCAGTCACTTTAGAGCTACATTTCCAGATATTGTATATACTAAGTAAGTGAGTTTCAGTGCTGCCGTGATGCTCCCATTCCTGAGTTCTTTCTCTAGCTCACCTTGGCTATTATACATCTTCCAGGGAGCTGGGTAAAGGCATTCTTTGACGGGCCTTTCAAGAGCCAGATAGCAAGGCAAAACACCTCGTTACCATGCAAAACTGACACATTCATGATTCATCACCAGCAGGAGAACCTAGCACATGAAACAAGGCTGTGGTTTAAAAATATGAAACTTCTGCAAGGTTATAGAGAGCACTGCTTAGTTTTGAAAGAGGCAGGTTTCTAAGACTAACTAGAGGGTTTTTTTAATATATAGCTCTGCAGAAAACTCTAGGGAAAATTATAGAGTGACTGAATAAGGATGATTTCCGCATTCCCAGATATAAATATTACTATTATTGACAGGTGTTATAAAAATTCCATCTGGATTTCTAATATCAATCAACTGGAACTAGAAAAGACTTCATACCTCTCCCCACCAAACTAAAATACTATTGCAAATTATTTAGAAAATACGACTTATAAATACTAATGTGATACCGTCATTGAATAATGCTTTTATTACTAAACAAGGAATAGAAAAAAGTCTAACATTTAATGACAGAAATTTAAACAAAATTCATCCCCTAAAAACCAAGAAGATTATAACGATAAAGATGAAAGTGAAAGCTTACTAATTAGGAAACAAAAATGGACAGAACAGATAAATCATCTCAAGAGCTGTTTCTTTGGGAAAACAAAAACCAATTAAAGAGATAAATCTCTGGCAAGCCTAATTATTAAATATATAAAGCAACGGAAATAACTATGTTTATCCTGAGTTTCAAAAGAATTTAATTACTGACATGAAGATTTAGAAATGTTAACAAATACCATAAACTGCTGTGTGCTAATGAATATGAAAATCTCTGATACACAATTCTCCATTTCTACCAAGATCTCTGCTAACCCAACACACTTCAAAGCTTTTCTCCTCACTATAGCAGCCCTAAAGCAAAAAATTATCTTAAAGCAAGGCCATAGGTCAGCTCTTCAGATGTGGCAGGGCTGTTTGACCCCTTTCTCTATCTAAAAATGCAAAAAGTTCAAGTTATATTGCAAACCTCGGAACACATGCCCTTTCAAGTAATGTAAGCTTGTCTCTTTTCAAGCTAAACTGTAGTCCCATGCTCAGTTGTGTAAGCAATTTAAGCAAAAAATAAGCTTAGAGAATGTGGAGACTAGAAGGCAGAGCACCCAGAGTTTGACCCCAGAATATACTAAACTAAGGACTTTGTTATAAGAGAAAGCCAATGCGGGAGTGGGTTGGGTAGGGAGGGGATGACAAATGTTTCATGTAAAAAGTTAAACAACTTTGTACCAAGCTAATCAGTTAAACTTCTGATCAAGTCCCATCACTTCTAAGTTTTGGTTGTATAACTTCTGATTTTATCTTTTCTGTAAATTGGAGATGATCACCACTTTTTTCAGAGAAATGTCAGTAGGAAATAAGGTAACATATGTGGAAATGTTTTGCAAAGAGCAAGACTTAATATGATGGTAGTGCAGGAAGAGGGGGGCTCACTGCTCATTTGGGGATGAAATAGGCCAACACCTGCCTCATATCTGTGCTAGAGCAGTCATGACATTCAGCATCCCAACGCAACAGTCAGCCCTCATCTCTCCAGATGAACCTGGGGCTATCAGTGTATTACTTAGAAAATACAACTTGTAAATACTAATGAAATACTGTCATTTAATAATGCTTTTATGACCAAACAAAGAATAACAAAAATGTTTAACATTTAATGACAGGAATTTAAACAAATTCACCCCCCCCCCCCCAAAAAAATCAAGAAGATCAGGCCAGATGCAGTGGCTCATGCCTATAATCCCAGCACTTTGGGAGGTCGAGGCAGGTGGATCACTCGAGGGCAGGAGTTTGAGACCAGCCTGGCCAACATGACAAAACCCTGTCTCTACTAAAAACACAAAAATTAGCTGAGTGTGGCGGCACACACCTGTAATCTCAGATACTCAGGAGGCTGAGGCACGAGAATCACTTGAACTTGGGAGGCAGAGTTTGCAGTGAGACGAGATCTCATCACTGCACTCCAGCCTGGGAGATAGAGTGATACTCTGTCTCTAAAAATATCTCAAAAAGCTCAAAACAATAAAAATAAAAGTGAAAGCCATGGTGTGGCTGAAGTCCAGTTGTCCCAGCCAAGGTGGAAGCATGTAATAACTCCAGAACCCAGCAATCTCTCAAAAGATGCAATAAAGACAACACAAGACCCTGTCTCCTCTTCTCAGACATCCAGATTTCTTGACAACTGAGGCCTTTGGGCAAGATAGTCTCCAAAGCTTGATTTGGGGTATAGATGGATAATTGACATTTAACTGTGAAACAAATATGTGAAAACCTCCTTAGGACTTAGACTTATATAGAGAAGCATAGACTAAAAAAAAAAAAACACTGCATTGCTAAAAAAAATGATAAGATAATCTGAGCCTCTAACAAGTCAGAATCTTTTTGCTGGTGAAGGGTCTTGCCTCAGTGTTGATGGCTGCTGACTGATCAGGGTGGTGGTTGCCAAAGGTTGGGGTGCCTATGTCAATTTCTTAAAATAAAATTATAATGAAGATTGCTGCATTGATTGACTCTTCCTTTGGGGAAAGATTTTCCTGTAGCATGCCATGCTGTCTGATAGCATTTTATCCATAGTAGAATGCCTTCAAAAATTGAAGTCAATCCTCTCAAACTCTGCCACTACTTTATCAACTAAGTTTATGAAATATTCTAAATCCGTTGTTGTTTCAACAGTGTTTCTAGCATCTTCTTCAGGAGATTTCATGTCAAGAAATCACTTTCTTTGCTCATCAGTAAGAAGCAACACCTCATTTGTTCAAATTTTATCATGAGATTGCAGTAATTCAACCATATCTTCAGGCTCCACTTCAGTTCTAGTTCCCTTGCTGTTTCCACCATATCTGCAGTGACTTCCTCCACTGAAATCTTAAACTCCTCAAAGTCATTCACAAAAGTTGGAATCAACTTCTTTCAAATTCTTGTTAATGTTGATATTTTGACCTCCTCCCATAAATCACAAATGTTCTTCCTAAAAGCATCTAGAATATTGAATCTTTCCAATATTCTAGATTGAGAGTTTCAATTTATTATACTTTACCCAGATCCATCAAAGGAATCACCGTCTATGACATATCTAACCTTATGAAATGTATTTCTTAAACAAGACGAGAAAGTAGAAATGATTCCTTGATCCATGGGCTGCAGAATGGATGTTGTGATAGCAGGCATAAAAACAACCTTAATCTCTGTGTACATCTCCATTATAGCTCTTGGGTGACCAGGTGCATTGTCAATGAGTAGTAATATTTTGAAAGGACTCTTTTCTTCTGAGCAGTAGATCTCAACAGTGGGCTTAAAATATTTAGTAAACCATACTATAAGTAGATGTGCTGTCACTCAGGCTTTGTTGTCCCCTTTATAGAGCACAGACAGACTAAATTAAGTGTAATTCTTTTTTTTTTTTTTTTTTTTTTTTGGAGACAAAGTCTCACGTGTTGCCCAAGCTGGAGTGCAGTGGCACGATATCGGCTCACTGTAATCTCCACCTCCCAGGTTTAAGCGATTCTCCTGCCTCAGCCTCCCAAGTAGCTGGGACTACAGGCACACGCCACCATGCCCGGCTAATTTTTTTGTATTTTTTAGTAGAGACAGGGTTTCGCTATGTTGGCCAGGCTGGTCTTGGACTCCTGACTTCGTGATCCACCCACTTCAGCCTCCCAAAGTGCTGGGATTACTGGCGAGAGCCACCACACCTGGCCATTGTAATTTTTTTTTTTTTTTTTTTTTTTTTTGGAGACAGAGTCTCACTCTGTTGCCCAGGCTGGAATGCAGTGGTGCAATTTTGGCTCACTGCAACCTCCGCCTTCTGGGTTCAACCAATTCTCCTGCCTCAGCCTCCTGAGTAGCTGGGACTACAGACGCATGCCACCACGCCAGGCTAATTTTTTTGTATTTAGTAGAGATGGGGTTTCACTGTGTTGCCCAGGCTGGTCTCGAACTCCTGAGCTCAGGCAATCTGCCCACCTTGAGCTCCCAAAGTGCTGGGATTACAGGTGTGAGATTTACTGTCATTCTTAGGGATCCTAGGGTTTTGGGAATGGTAAACGAGCATTGGCTTCAGCTTAAAGTCACCAGCTGCATTTGCCCCTAAAAAGACAGTCGACCTGTCCTTTGAAGCTTTGAAGGCAGACATTGACTTTTCTCTAACTATCAAAGTCCTAGATGGCATCTTCTACCGGAGCCTATTTCATCTATGTTGAAAATCTGTTGTTTACTGTAGCCACCTTCATCAATCATCTTAACTAAATCTTCTGTATAACTTGTGGCTTCTACACCAGAACTTACGACTTCATCTTGTACTTTTATGTTATAGAGATGGCTTCTTTCCTTAAACCTCATGAACCAACCTTTGCTGGCTTCAGACTTTTCTTCTGCAGCTTCCTCATTTCTTTCTTCCTTCACAGAAGTGAAGAGAGTTAGGGCCTTGCTCTGGATTAAGCTCTGGCTTCAGAGAATGTTGTGGCTGGTTTGATCTTGTATCTAGAGCACTAAAACTTTCTCCGTATCCGCAATAAAGCTGTTTTACTTTCCGATCTGTATGTTCACTGGAGTAGCACTCTTAATTTCTTTCAAGAACTCTTCCTTTACATTCATAACTTGGCTGTTTGTCATGAGAAGCCTAGCTTTCAAAGCTTATCTTGGCTTTCATCATGCCTTCCTCACTAAGCTTACTCATTTCTAGTTTTTTTATTTAAAGTGAGAAACACTTGACGCTTCCTTTCACTTGAACACTTAGAGGCCATTGTAGGGTTATTCACTGGCCTGATTTCAACATTGTTGGATCTCAGGGAACAGAGAGGTTCAAGGAGAGGGGAGCCAGATAAGGAACAGCTGGTCAGTGGAGTGGTCAGAACACACACATCATTTATCAATTAAGTTTGTTGTCTTGGAGAGGGCGGTGGCTCATGCCTGTAATCGCAGCACTCTGGGAGGCCGAGGCAGGCAGATCATTTGAGGTCAGAAGTTTGAGACTAGCCTGGCCAACGTTGCAAAACCCCATCTCTACTAAAAATTAGCCGTGTGTGGTGGTGTGCACCTATAGTCCCTGCTACCCAGGAGGCTGAGGCAGGAAAATCACCTGAACCGGGAAAGCTGAGGTTGCAGTGAGCCCATATTGTGCCACTGCACTCCAGCCTGGGTGATAGAGTGAGACCAGTCTCAAAAAAAAAAAAAAAAAGTTTGCTGCCTTATATTGGCATGATCCATAGCACCCCAAAATAATTACAATAGTAGCATCAAAGATCACTGATCACAGATCACCATGACAGATATCATAATGATGAAAAAGTTTAAAATATGACATGAGTTATCAAAATGTGACAGAGACACAAAGTGAGCACATACTATGAAGAAAATGGCACCAAGAGATTTGCTTCATGCAGGGTTGCCAACAAACCTCCAATTTGGGAAAAATGCAGCATCTGTGAAGTACAGGAAAGTGAAGTGCAATGAAACAAGGTGTGCCTGTATGTAGGTGAATATTTATATAATATTGGCATGCGATGGGAGGCTGAGGCGGGTGGATCACCTGAGGTCACGAGTTTGATATCAGCTTGACCTACATGGTGAAATTCTGCCTCTACTAAAAATGGAAAAAATCAGCCTGGCATGGTGGCCAGCATCTGTAATCCCAGCTACTCAGGAGCCTGAAGCAGGAAAGTGGCTTGAACCTGGGAGACGGAGGTTGCCATGAGCCAAGATCCCATCATGGTACTCCAGCCTGGGTGACAGAGTGAGACTCCCATCTCAAAAAAAAAAAAAAAAAAAGAAAGTAAAAGAAAAGTTTTTAGAAGCATAGCATAAAAATCAGAAACTACAAAGGAAAATATTAGTAAGACTAAAGGTGACGTAAAAGTAAATACTCCTGACCAGGCGCGGTGGCTCACACCTGTAATCCCAGCACTTTGGGAGGCCAGGATGGGTGGATCACGAGGTCAGGAGTTCAAGACCAGCCTGGCCAAGATGGTGAAACCCCATCTCTACTAAAAATACAAAAATTATCTGGGCATGGTGGCGGGTGCCTGTAATCCAGCCACTCGGGAGGCTGAGGCAGAGAATTGCTTGAACCCGGGAGGCAGAGGCTGCAGTGAGCCAAGATCACACCACTGCACAGCAGCCTGGGCGACAGAGCAAGACTCTGTCTCAAAAAACAAAACAAAACAAAAACAAAAACAAAAACACCCAGTAAACACTCCTGTAAAGCTGCAACAATAAAAACAATAACAAGAATAAATAAAAGACAAACATACAACTGGAAAAATAGTGACAGCCCAAATGTTTTTCAAATACCAAATGTAGTTTGAAAATACATACGTATTTTTATATTTCTTACAAATTAAAAATGAAAAAATTAAAATTCCAACAGAAAAGTGGACAAAGGACCAAAACAGATATTTTTTTTAAATGTTTTTTAATTTAAATTCTTATTTCAGTAGTTTTTGGGGTACAGGTGGTTTTGGGTAACATGGATAAGTTCTTTAATGTGATTTTTGAGATTTTAGCTCCCCATCACCCAAGCAGTGGACACTGTACCCAAAATGTAATATTTTGCCCTTCACTCCGCATTCAACCTTCACCCCCAGTCCCGAACGTCCATCCTGTCATTCTTATGAAAATATAGAACTCTTCATAAATTCGCATGTCATCCTTACGCAGGAGTCATGGTAATTTTCTCTGCATTATTCCAATTGTTGTATATGTGCTGCCAAAGTGAGCGCCAAAACACATATTTTATAAATGAAATTATACAAATAGCCATGGATTTGGGGTGAAAAAGGAATTGTTTCATAACTAAAGACAAATGCAAATTAAAACAAGGGGGTGTTATTTTGTTTACTAGATTGACAAAGATAGAAAATAATTACAAATTCTAATGTTGTTGATCATGTAAGGAAATTGCTCTCATTCTCCAAGAATGACAATGTAAATCGACACCCACTTTCTAAAATAATTTGATTATACAAATTAAAAGTCTTCCAAATTGCGTTTACTTTGTCCAGCAATGTGACTTTCAGGAATTTATCTATCCTAAAAAAGAAGTAGAAGCTTTTTAATAATAGAGAAAAATATTAAACCCCTAAATGACCAAAAATAAGTAGGTTAAATGAACAATAGTACATATGTACAATATTATGTTGTTAATAATACATACTATTTATTGTCTTTGAAAAATGTTCATAGTATCTTTCAAAATGGTTTATGGAGTATGACCCTATTTTTAATACATATGTTATATATTCACATATATCCACACATAGAGAAAATCTGAAAGAATTTAAGAGTCAGCCAGGCACGGTGGCTCACACCTGTAATCCCAGAACTTTGGGAGGCCAAGGCGGGTGGATCACAAGATCAGGAGTTCGAGACCAGCCTGGCCAACATGGTGAAACCCCGTCTCTACTAAAAATAAAAAAATTAGCTGGCCATGGTGGTGGGCGCCTGTAGTCCCAGCTCTTCAGGAGGCTGAGGCAGGAGAATCCCTTGAACCCAGGAGGCAGAGGTTGTAGTGAGCTGAAATTGTGCCACTGCACTCCAGCCTGGGTGACAGAGTGAAACCACCTCAAAAAAATAATAATAATAAGAGTTAAAGCTCTTTCATTTGTAAGAAACTAAGACCGATCTAGTCAACTTAAAGAAAAAAAGATGGAATAAATTTATGTGAGAAAATGTTAGAATATCTCATGAAATTGCAGGAAGTGTTATACTTTTAAGATATGATCAGATAAGGAAAAATAATGCCAGGATTCTTCTCAACAGATGGATTTGAGGAACTTCTTCCTCCACAACTTTGATGAAATGATTCCCATCTAGTCTGTGTCTTTATAGTCCAAAGGTAAAATTTTAGATAGTCCCAGTATGGCCCAGAAGTAAATGTCTGGATTAACAAACTATGCCCAGATGAGTAAGAACAAGTGTATTCACATGGCAACTGGAGGTCACTCTCTGTGACTCAGGGCCACGATCAAGATGACGGAGCCAGACAGGTGCTTTACGTGATGGTACTGGGAGAATATATACCACCGTGTGAAGACGGGTGATGTCTGAGGGTGAGACTGTGGGTGCGTGTTTGCTTTGTCTGTATCATTCAAGGATGATTTGGTTGCAGGTGACAGAAACACAACTCTAACCGTTAGGCAGAAAGTGGAAATTATTAAAAGGTTCACAGAAATGCAGCAAGAGCAGGGTACACTGGCCTGGGGACAGCTGGAAACAGCATCTTGGACACTGCTGCCAGGCTCCTCTCTGCATCTCTCATTTCTGATTTTCTCTAAATGTCAGGCTGACTTTCTGAAATTCTCCATATGACAGGAAACATGGCGGCAAGAGGCTCCCTGGTCGTGCATCTCCGTTTTGCTACCGGAAAGAGACTGATATTTCCTCTATCTGATTCCAAATTGTGCAACCCTGGCAGGGCTTGGTGGCTTATACCTGTAATCCCAGCACTTTGGGAGGCCAAGGCGGGTTGATCACTTGAGGTCAGGAGTTCAAAACCAACCTGGCCAATGTGGTGAAACCCTGTCTCTACTAAAAATACAAAAATTAGGCAGGCATGGTGGTGGGTGTCTGTAATCCCAGCTTCTCAGGAGGCTGAGGCAGGAGAATAGCTTGAACCTGAGACGCGGAGGTTGCAGTAAGCTGAGATCACGCCACTGCACTCCAGCCTGAGCGACAAAGCAAGACTCTGTCTCAATAAATAAATAAATAAAACACATTGTGTACAACCCCAGAGAAGACCCTCATTGGCTTAACTTTGGCAGGAATCTTTACTCTCTTACTTACCATTGTACCCATACTATCTGGCACGTGGTAGAACCTCAACAAACATATTAGATGGATGTGAGAGGAATGAAGAAGGCCTAGTCAAGATGACTCCTAGTTTGGGGGACCAATGGGTGGGGATATCATTAACTCAACCAGGCTTCAGAACAGTAATAGTAGGGCCGAGAACAGTGGGTCTCAGAAGCATTGCTTAGCATTAGGAGTGTAACTATCAGAATCAGACTGTTTGGATTTGAATTCCGGTTCTACCACTTACCAGCTGTGTGACTGTGGACAAGTTACCTCAACCCTCAAAGCTTCAGTTTCCTCACCCACAAAAATGGAAATGAGAGTAATACCCAATTTGTAGGACTCATCGTGAAAATTAACTAAAATACCTTGTGCAAAGTGCTCAATAATCATTAACATTTTTATATCCTTCTTTCAATGAGGCTGTATTTTGCTTTCAAATTCACTTTTACTACCTTTGCAGTTAGAACTGATTTTTTCCTTTTTTTTTTTTTTTGAGATGGAGTCTTGCACTGTTGCCCAGGCTGGAGTGCAATGGCATGATCTCGGCTCACTGCAACCTTGCAACCTCGGCCCCTAGTTTAAGAGATTCTGCTGCCTCGGCTTCTTGAGTAGCTGAGGTTACAGATGCCCACCACCAGGCTCAGCTAATTTTTTGTATTTTTAGTAGAGACAGCGTTTTGCTATGTTGGCCAGGTTGGTCTGGAACTCCTGATCTCGTGATCCACCCGCCTTGGCCTCCCAAAGTGCTGGGATTACAGGCGTGAGCCACTGCGCCCGGCAGAACTGATTTTTTTCTAATGGTATTGTAAGTTTCATGTTTCAACATTTCATGCCAGTTGATCAGTCTGTTTCTTCAGTAAGCAGAGCTAGGATATGCGCTCAATCATACTTGCCTCACTGGGAAGAAATAACTTTGTGATTGTTTCTTGCTCTGGTCCATTTCATAGCAGAGCCTGTGCTGTAAGAAGAGTTTGTAGGTTGCACAAGACGTCACCAGGAATGCTCTTGGCAGGCTTTCAGAGGACAGTAGCTGGAAGATGGTATCTGCCATGTTACCAAATATTCAGAGCACAGGTCCAGCTCAGCAGATGCTGTGAGTGTGTGGGGGACAAGTATACAGTCATGCTCCCTCATTAGTGCTATCACACCCAAAGATGGGCATATCCAAATAGGTCTGGCCTCTCTTTTTCTTTTTTTTTTTGAGATGCAGTCTTGCTCTGTCGCCCAGACTGGAGTGCAGTGGCGCGATCTCGGCTCACTGCAACTTCTGCCTTTGGGTTCAAGAAGTTTTCCTATCTCAGCCTCCCGAGTAGCTGGGATTACAGGCTAGTGCCACAACACCTGGCTAATTTTTTGGTATTTTTAGTAGAGACGAGTTTTCACCATATTGGCCAGGCTGGTCTCTAACTCCTGACCTTGTGATCTGCCTGCCTTGGCCTCCCAAAGTGCTGGGATTACAGGCGTGAGCCACCGTGCCTGGCAGTTTAGCCTCTCTTTCTGCATCTTAAAGTTGAAGCTAATTTTCCCCTTCTCTAAGTTTTTAAGTATTGTATAAAGGGTTGAAATACATTTTTTTAACGTAGAAAGTATGTAAGTTTGAAAGAAGAAACTATTTATATGGTATTTTTTTATTTCTCTGTATACAAAAACCAAGACTTTGGAGCCACCTGCTCAAGACAGGTGATGCTTGGAAGATATAAGTGGAACCCAGATAAGAAGGAAATTTTGTGAGTAAATTTTACTTTCTTTTTTATTGGTAGAACATATTTTAAAATCTTACATAGAGGTCCTCATTTTTGAAACATCTATGTTGGAGTAAGTTATGTTTTCCAAAGATGGCCTCACTAATGCACAGCATGACCCACGTGCTCTGATTATAGATACGTGTAATTAACAATATGCTGACTATACCCGGTAGCTATTGACCTTTGAGTCATGAGCCAACATTCAGACCCTAACACTTACTGAAAGTCTTTTCCTATACTCTATTCTGCCCTAACACAATATTAAGAGCACAGGAGGTAGAGTGAAGTTCCCTGGGCCTGATTCTTGATTTACTACTAACCAGTTGTATGACCTTGGATGAGTGACTTACCTTTCAATGCCTCTGTTTCTTTATTTGTAAGATAGAGAAATAACTGTCCCAAATTCATGGAGCTGTTGCTAATTGAGTTAATATAGTTAATACCCTAAATATCTTAGAACAATTCTAAAAAACAGTGTGTTTAATGTATGCTAGCTGATCTTCTTCCTCTTCTTCTTTTTTTTTTTTGAGACAATCTCACTCTGTCACCCAGGCTGGAGTGCAGTGAGGCGATCTTGGCTCATTGCAACCTCTGCCTCCCAGGTTCAAGCGATTCTCATACCTCAGCCTCCCCAATAGCAGGGATTACAGGCGTGCACCACCACACCCGGCTAATTTTTATATTTATAGTAGAGATGAAGTTTTGCCATGTTGCCTAGGCTGATCTCGATCTTCTGACCTCAGGTGATCCACCCACCTTGGCCTCCCAAAGTGCTGGGATTACAGGCATGAGCCACTTCGCTTGGCCAGATATTATTCTGGGTAGTATCTCTCAAACGGCTGATACAGAAGGAAAGATAGAAAGAAACTGAGAAATATTGTAATCCAAGCACCAAGCTGATTTCTTTATTCTAGTTAATAAGTGGAGCGAGGAATCATCTGTTGACTCACTCTACTGATTCCCGCTCCACTGGTCATTTCCTGAGCAAGTAAGAGCATTCTGTGGTGGGACTGAGGCTACCCCTGGAGGGAGCTGGCCTGATTCACACATCTTCTGGAAGCTGAGGGTTGGGAATGGGTGTGTGTGTGTGGAGGGGAATATAGAAAGGAGAGATCAGGATTCTTCGGGGAAAGTTTACCCTAAGGAGAAAAAGGACTAAATTCAGTATATTGGTTGCACCAAGAACAAACCACATATTTTATTATTTTCCCCAATTTTAGGCCCTACACACTTACGGCAAGCCATGCCAACCCTCAGCCTTGGTGCAGGAGAAGGGGAAAGCCTATAAAGTAAGGGGCTAGGTTGAAGGTACTGGGCCAGAAGTGAGCTCTGAAGAGAGAAGAAGAAAGTCAGAGTCCTGAAACCTTCCTGCTTCACTCAAGGAGGAAAAAGCAGGGCCCTACCTCCCCCATTTCCAGCTGAACCCCACATTCTTTTTTTTTTTTTTTGATCCAGAATCTTGCTCTTTCACTCAGGCTGGAGTGCAGTGGCATGATCTTAGGTCACTGCAACCTCCACCTCCTGGGTTCAAGCTATTCTCCTGTCTCAGCCTTCCAAGTAGCAGGAATTACAGGTGCCCGCCACCATGCCTAGCTAATTTTTGTATTTTCAGTAGAGACGGGGTTTCATCATGTTGGCCACACTGGTCTTGAACTCCTGACCTCAAGTGATCCACCCGCCTTGGGCTTCCAAAGTGCTGAGATTACAGGCATGAGCCACCATGCCCAGATTGAACCCCACATTCTTAATAAGGTACTACGTTTATCCCATCCTGTTCGATATGAGCACCATCATATATTGAGTCTTTTCCAATTATTTCATTTAGGTCTCATAAATTACTGAGTTATATATATATATATATATATATATATATATATATATTTATATTTATATAAACAAAAAACACACACACACACACACACACACACACACACACATATACATTTTTTTTTTTTTTTTGAGATAGAGTCTCGCTTTGTCACCCAGGCTGGAGTGCAATGGCATGATCTCGGCTCACTGCAACTTCTGCCTTCCTGGTTCAAGGGTTCTCCCACCTCAGCCTCCCAAGTAGCTGGGACTACAGACCCACACCACCATGCCTGACTAATTTTTGTATTTTTAGTAGAGACTGGGTTTCACCATGTTGGCCAGGCTGGTCTCGAACTCCTGACCTTAGGTTATCCGCCCACCTCAGCCTCCCAATCCTGCTGGGATTACAGGTGTGAGCTACCGTGCCTGGCCCGAGTTTGATATTTTTATGTCCAGGTAAGGATGGGAAATTCAGTTTCATGTTAAAACTGGAATTTAAATCTGGTGCCAGTTCCAAGACTCGTAATTACACCACACTGACTCCCACAGTAAAAAATTCAATTTATTTATTTATTTTTTTGAGACAGATGGCTCACTCTGTTGCCCAGGCTGGAATGTAGTAGCATAATCATGGCTTAATTGCAGCCTCAACCTCCCAGGCTCAAGCAATCCTCCCACCTTAGCCTCCCAAGTAGTTGGGACTACAGGCACCACCCCCACCACCACGCCCAGCTAATTTTTGTATTCTTTGTACAGACGAGAGATTTCGTCATGTTGCCCAGGCTGGAAAATATAAATTTTTATCCCCATCAATCCAATCCCTCCCCTAACTACAGTTCCAGGAAAAGGAGAGAAAATTGGACAGTAAATGCTAAAGCAGACTGGAGGCCTATAATAACAGGATATGCTGAGCACAGCAGAGTTCTTGGGTTATCATAAGTGCCAGTCACCTGCTCTCATCCTGCCTGTTTATAAGTCAGGAAATGAAGTGAGGGGGGAAACTGACAAGTAAGCAAATTCTAGAAGTTTTGCTCATCAAGACAGAAAAACGTCAACGTTCCAGACAAGATGAGCATATAGCCCACGTCTCCTGCAGCCACACCAGACTGGAGGCCCAGTAAGATAAATGCCATCATGAGTGCTGCTCCCACCCACAAGAAGAATCCCTAGGGCACCAGCAGCTTCTTCTCCTGGCCAATTCTGATTGAAGGACTCATATAGGCTCACAGACTCATAAATACTTAGTTCAGATCCCAGCTCTCCGGTGTCTCCTCATAGGGTAGTTGTGAGAAATATAATGAGACATCTGTTAAGGACTCACACAGTGTAGTGTTCGTTCACCTCATTTGTCAAAGGTAGTTCTAGACTTCTCCAAAAGGTTACAGAGTCCTGACAGTTCAAGGCCTTAGATATTTCAAATTAGCCTTCTTCCTCAGCCTCAGTTCAGGCTACCAGAATGCTCCATCAAAACATTCAATCTGACCTCATCATAGTCACATAAATATCAGTTTGAAAGGAAAAAAATAGTTTTTAAAACAACTGGCCAGGCATGGCAGCTCACGCCTGTAATCCCAGCACTTTGGGAGGCTGAGGCAGGTGGATCACCTGAGGTCAGGAGTTCAAGACCAGCCTGGCCAACATGGTGAAACCACGTCTCTCCTAAAAATACAAAGATCAGCTAGGTGTGGTGGCACATGCCTGTAATCCCAGCTAATCAGGAGGCTGAGGCAGGAGAATCACTTGAACCCAAGAGGCAGAGGTTACAGTAAGTTGAGATGGTGCCACTGCACTCCAGCCTAGGAGACAGAGCAAGACTCTGTCTCTAAAAAAAAAAAAAAACAACCCCAAAACCAAAAACAACTGTAAGTGTGTATTCTACGGTCATGCCACATGCCTGCGGTGCACTGTTGATTAGTATAATTTAGAAGTCCTCTTATGGTTATCTTATGGAATAGCATGTTCTGTGTTATGGGAAAGTGTGGTTTCCAGTTGTTTTGGTGGGAAGAGTCATTTACAGGTTGGAGTTCCTTATCTCCTCGTCACGGCTGACCTTGAGTGCATCCCTGGTCCAGGTGGCTTAATTCAGCAGTGGTTGTTCCAATTCTCGGGTTAACCCCAGATGATTTTCTTTTTTCTTTTTTTTTGAGACAGAGTTTTGATCTTATTCCCCAGGCTGGAGCATAATGGTGCAATTTCAGCTCACTGCAACCTCTGCCTCCCAGGTTCAAGCGATTCTCCTGCCTCAGCCTCCCAAGTAGCTGGGATTACAGGCATGTGCCACCGTCCCCAGCTAGTTTTGTAATTTTAGTACAGATGAAGTTTCGCCATATTGGCCAGGCTGTTTTCCAACCCCTGACCTCAGGCGAATCACCCACCTCAGCCTCCCGAAGCGCTAGAATTACAGGTGTGAGCCCCCACAGCCGGTCATGATTTTTTCGGACATTAGTGACACTTGGTACATTCACAATGCTGTGTAACCATCACTACTATTTTGTTGCAGAAATTTTCATTACCTTGAAAGGAAACTTCATACCCATTAAGCAGTCATTTCTGCGGCCAGGCGTGGGGGCTCACACCTGTAATCCCAGCACTTTGGGAGGCCAAGGCGGGTGGCTCACAAGGTTGGGAGTTCAAGACCAGCCTGACCAACATGGTGAAACCCTGTCTCTACTAAAAATACAAAACATTAGCCAGGCATGGTGGCGTGCGCCTGTAATCCCAGCTACTCAGGAGGCTGAGGCAGGAGAATCGCTTGAACCTGGGAGGCAGAGGTTGCAGTGAGCCGAGACCGTGCCATTACATTCCAGCCTGGGTGAGAAGAGTGAGACTCTGTCTCAAAAAAAAAAAAAAAATCAGTCATTTCTTTTCTCACTCTCTCTTCTCGACTTTGGAAACCACTGATTTGCTTTCTATCTCCATGGATTTGCCTATTCTGGATATTTCATATAAATGGAATCATTCAGATGATTTTTTAGGAGATGGGGGTCTCACTATGTTGCCCAGGCTGCAGTCCAGAGGTCCACAGGGGCAATCATAGTCCATGCGGCCCAGAAATTCCTGGGATCAAGCAATTCTCCTGCCTCAGTCTTTCAAGTAGCTGAGACTACAAGTATGCACCACCACTCCTGGCCAGATGATGTATTTTGAGAGCCAAAGCTAACCCATCTGACTAAGAGGTCCTTGCTTGGGAGGCCCTGGGCCAATCAAGGATCCCCAGTTCACTGGCCCCATCAGAGTCTATCCCCCTTAACAGCCCCCAATGAGTGGCTTTTTTTTTTTTTTTTCTGAGACAGAGTCTCACTCTGTCACCCAGGCTGGAGTGCAGTGGCGCCATCTCGGCTCACTGCTACCTCCACCTCCAGGGATCAAGTGATTCCCCTGCCTTAGCCTCCTGAGTAGTTGGGATTACAAGCATGCACCACCACAGCCGGCTAACTTTTGTAGTTTTAGTAGAGACAAGGTTTCACCATGTTAGCTAGGCTGGTCTCGAACTCCCGACCTCAGGTGATCCACCCGTCTTGGCCTCCCAAAGTGCTGGGATTACAGGCGTGAGCCACCGTACGCAGCTGAGTGGCTTTCTTAGATGAGAAAAGAGAGTTGGTTGAGCTGCTTCTTCAGTGATTCCCATGGGCTGAAAACCCAGTTTTCCTCTTTCCTGGGTTTATCCTGACCCAACCTGGCCTTACACATCAGAGCTACCTGCTCCAACACTGTTATAAAGAGTGTGCTCTTCAATGGCATATAAAGCCAAGGAATTACAGACAGTCAAGTATAGAATGACACAGAGCTCTGAGAAACTCCAACAGAAGAGAGTAGATAGAGGAGGAGTTGATAAAGGGGACTTTAAAAAAGTGGCTGGAGAAGTAAGAGAAAAACCCAGGATTATGTGATGTCGTGGGGAAAAGCAGACTGCAAGAACAAGAAATCAATAGTGATCAAATAAGGTGAGCACCGCAAGAAAGCAAGCTTCAGGAGAGAAGTTTTGGTGGCGAGAAGCCTCAGCTGGAAACCACACTGCTGTGGGTTGCAGGTGAAACAGGCGGCGTGGGGGCGGAGACAATGAGGGTAACTGACACTTTCAAGATGTTTGGCTGAAAAGGAGAATAGAGACAGTGAGACGCATCCAAAGAGGAGCATTGGCCAGGCACAGTGGCTCACACCTGTAATCCCAGTATTTTCAGAGGTGGAGGTGGGCAGATCACCTGAGGTCAGGAGTTCAACACCAGCCTGGCCAACATGGTGAAAACTCTGTCTCTACTAAATGCAAAAATTAGCCAGGCATGGTGGTGCACGCCTGTAATCCCAGCTACTGAGGAGGCTGAGACAGGAGCATCGCTCGTACCCAGGGAAGCAGAAGTTGCAGCGAGCAGAGATGCCGCCACTGCACTCCAGCCTGGGCGACAAGATTGAGACTACATCTCAAAAAAAAAAAAAAAAAAAAGAAAAAGAGCAGCATGGGCTCTAAGGAGGGTTATTTGAGTTTTTGTTTTGTTTTGTACTCTGTTGCCCAGGCTGGAATGCAGAGGAGCAATCATAGCTCACCGCAGCCTCACCTTCTCCAGGTTCAAGCGATCCTCTCACCTCAGCCTCCCAAGTAGCTGGAACCGCAGGCACGCACCACCACACCCAGCTAATTTTTTTATATTTCTGTAGAGACAGGGTTTCACCATGTTGCCCAGGCTGGTCTCTAACTCCTGGGCTCAAGCAGTTCTCCTGCCTCAGCTTCCCAAAGTGCTGGGATTACAGGCATGAGCCACTGCGCCCGGCCTATTTTGGGTTTTTATGTGTTTGTTTTTAGACATGGAAGAGAGAGCATGTTTTCATGTTGATAAAAAGGCTCACATGGAGGAGAGATTTAGGTGTAGGAGAGAGGAGGGTTACCACCTACTGGACCTCAGAAGGCAGAGGACGGATCCAGTACAAAGATCTTTTGAAGGGGAGCCTGCCCCAGCCATGAAGGCCTCGGGGGTGACTCCACCAGGCACACGGTCTGTCACACATGTCTGGAAGCAGGGAGACCCTTGACAGAGACTGTGAGGGAGAAGAAAATGGTAGTGGAAGGCACAGGCTGGGGTTCCAGGGTGACCTCAGCCTCTTCCCCAGACTAGTCTGTTCTCACATGAAAATGACTTCCTGTAAGTGTCTTAGATGAGGAATTGATAGAAGGCCAGCCTGGCTCCTGTCAATGTACCTCACCAGGGACTTTCTCAAAGCAACTTAGAGGTGGACAACGCCTCTATCAGTCTTTTGTTGTGGAAAAGGAACAGAAAAAAGTATAAAACCCAGATTAGAGCAAAGCTAGAAAACAAGGTTTCTGACTCCCAACCTCTGATCCTGGCCCATCTGACAGAGGCGACATCCCTCCCGAAGGAGCGGATTCAGAGAGGCGAAGCAGCTAAGTGGTTGAAGGAAGTAATCAAAGTAACTGCACAGAGCACATTTCACAGGAAGAAGTACAAACAATATCTCCATTTTTTTAAATAAATAAACTTGGAGGGTTGTGAATCATAAATTAGCCTGTCTCTGCAGGATGTACTTCCTGAGATTTGCTTGGCCTCTCAGGGCTAATTGGCTGTCTTCCCAATGAGATTATACAAAAGCCAGGGGCCGAGCAGAAGCAGAGAGGCAATTGTCACATCTCACGCAAAGCCACATTGTGAGCCATGGCACTGGTGGCTGGGTGGCAGATACCAGCACACTCCGAAAGGGCTGGGGGCGCCGAGTGTGGATCAGCTTGCAGCATCAGTGAAAGCATCGGTCAGCTCTGCTCCGCTTCTGGGCCTTGGGGCCTCTGCAAGCCTCTTCCCCACTCTGACATCTGATCCCATTCAAACTCTCCCCTAGCTATTCTCTTGGGTGCTCCCATCATAGCTATAATTGTGAGACTATGATGTGATTGTTAGAGGCACAGTGGGAGGGCGGAGGAATGGTATTAATTCTCAGGACTAGTTACAGCTGTCAAAAGAAGGGGGAAATGCATGGGGCAAAATGTTTTTTCCAAAGCCGGGGCCTTATCTTGCCCGCAGTGTGATAGCTACAGTCAGGAGTGTCAGCAATTTTGTATGCATCCTGCGTTGCACTGCGAAGGAGACAGAGGTGGCCCCTAAAATGCACTTTCAGGGTACTATCTCATTTAATTCTCACACTTCTGGAGGCACAGGGATTGTTGCTAGAATTGTGCAGATGAGAAAACTGAGGCTCGAAGATGTTAATGATGTGGGGTGGTCATACAGCCAGTGGAAGGACCAGAGTTCGAACCCGGGTCGTGCTGATTCTTGTCCGATATGGCTCACCTGCCTGAGACTCAGTCCCTGAACTCCAGAAACTCACAAGAAATGTACGAGTGTATCTCATTCTGTTGTGCTTTGCTTGATTGCCCTTTGTAGATACTATTTTTTTTTACAAATTGAGGGCTCGTGGCAACCCTGAGTCCAGCAGTGTGTTGGTGCCATTTTTCCCACAGTATGTGCTTACTTCATGTCTCTGTGTCACACTTTGATAATTTTGCAATATTTCAAACTTTTTCCTTAACGATCTGTGATCTTTCACATTACTATTGCAGCTGTTTTGGGGTGCCACAAACCATGCCCATATAAGATGGCAAACGTAATTGATAAATGCCGTGAGTGTACTGACTACCCACCAACGGGCCATTCCTCTGTCTCTCTCACTCTCCTTGGCCTTTATAGGGAATAGGGATTCCCTAGGAGAGACAACGATAAAATTAAATCAGTTAATAACCCCACATGGGTCTGGAAGTGTTCAAGTGAAAGGAAGAGTCACACGTTTCTCGCTTTAAATAAACACTATAAATGATTTAGCTTAGTGAGGAAGGCATGTCAAACACCAAGACAGGCTCATAGCTAAGCCTCGTGTACCAGATAACCAAGTTGTGAATGCAAAGGAAGAGTTCTTGAAAGAAATTAAAAGTGCTACTCCAGTAAACACACAAATGATAAGAAAGCAAAACAGCCTTATTGCTGATTACGGAGAAAGTTCAAATGATCTGTATAGAAGGTCAAACCAGCCACAACATTCCCTGAAACCACAGGCTAATCCAGACAAGGGCCTAATGTTCTTCAATTCCACGAGGCTAAGAGAGGTGAGGAAGCTTCAGAAGAAAAGCTTGAAACAAGCAGAGATTAGTTGGTGAGATTTAAGGAAAGAAGCTGGCCAGCCGCAGCGGCTCATGCCTGTAATCCTAGCACTGGGATAGGCCAAGGTGGGAGGATCACTTGCGCTCAGAAGTTCAAGACCAGCCTGGGCAATATAATGAGACCTCATCTCTATGAAAAAATGATTTTTAAAAAGTTGGCTGGGCATGATGGTGCGCACCTGTAGTCCCAGCTACTTGGGAGGCTGACATGGGACGATCACTTGAGCCTGGGAGGTCGAGGCTGCAGTGAGCCATGGTCATGCCACTGCACTGCAGCCTAGGTGACAGAGCAAACCCCTGTCAACACACACACACACACACACACACACACACACACACACAGAAAGAGGCAGTCTCCATAATATAAAAAAGTGCAAGGTGAAGCAGTGCTGATATAGAAGCTACAGCAAGTTATCCAGAAGATGTAGCTAAGATCATCTGTTATCTAAACAACAGATTTTCAGTGCAGATGAAACAGCCTTCTATTGGAAGAAGATGTCATCTAGGGCTTTCACAGCTAGACAGAAGTCAATGCCTGGCTTCAAAGCTTCGAAAGACAGGTTGACTCTCTCATTAGGGGCTAACACAGCTGTTGACTTTAAGTTAAAACTTATGCTTGTTTACCATTCCCCAAATTCTAGGGACTTAAGAATTATACAAAACCTACTCTGTCTGTGGAGAGTGCTGGATCACAAAACATCTGTTTACAGACTGGTTTGCTGAATGTTTTAAACTCACTCTTGAGACCTACTGCTTAGGGAAAAAAGATCCCATTCAAAAGATAACCCCTCATTGACAACGTACCTAGTCACCCAAGAGTCCTGATTGAGATATAAAAGGAAATTAATGTCATTTTTATGCCTACTAACACAACATCCATTCTGTAGCCTATGGATCAAGGAGTCATTTCGACTTTCAAATCTTATTACTAAAGAAATATATTTCATAAGGTTACATCTGTCATACATTTCATAAGGTTAGACAGCAATTCCTCTGATGGATCTGGGCAAAGTAAGTTGAAAACCTTCTGGTGAGGAGTCATCATTCTAAATGCCTTTAAGAGCATTTGTGGGCAGTGTGCAGTGGCTCACACCTGTAATCCCAGCACTTTGGGAGGCTGAGGCAGATGGATCACCTGAGGTCAGGAGTTACAGACCAGCCTGGCCAACATGGGAAAACCCCGTCTCTACTCAAAATACAAAAATTAGCTGGGCGTGGTGATGGGCGCCTGTAATCCCAGCTACTCAGGAGGCTGAGGCAGGAGAATCGTTTGACCCCGGGAGGTGCAGTTTGCAGTGAGCCCAGGATTGCGTCATTGCACTCCAGTCTGGTTGACAAGAACAACAACAACAACAACAAAAGAGCATTTGTGATTCACAGGAAGAGGTCAAAATATCAATATTAACAGGAGTTTGGAAGAAACTGATTCTAACCCTCATGGATGACTTTGAGGGGTTCAGTACATCAGTGGGGGGAAGTCACTGCAGATGTGGTGGAAATAACAAGAGAACTAGAATTAGAAGTGGAGCCTGAAGATGTGACTGAATTACTGCTATCTCATGATCAGACTTGAATGAATGAGGAATTGCTTCATATGCACGAGTAAAGAAAGTGGTTTCCTGAGATGAAATCGACATGTGGTGAATTTCCTGTGAACATTGTTGAAATGATAACAAAGGATTCAGAATATTACATAAACTTAGTTGAAGAAATAGTGGCAGCATTTGAGAGGATTGACTCCATTTTTGAAAGAAGTTTTACTGCGACTAAAAAATGCCATTAAACAGCATCGCATGCTACCAGAGAAACCTTTCATGAAATGAAGAATCAACCAATGGAACAAACTTCATTGTTGTCTTATTTAAGAAATTGTCACAGCCACTCCAGCCTTCAGCAACCTCCACCCTAATCAGTCAGCAGTCAGCAACACTGAAGCAAGACCCCCCACCAGCACAAAGATTGTGACTTGCTAAAGGCTCAGACGATCCTTAGCATTTTTAGCAATAAGGTACTTTTAAATTAAGGTAAGTCCATATTTTAGACAAAATGTGATAGCACACTTAATAGACTCCAGGATAGAATTAACATAACTCATAACTTTTTTTTCTTTTAGAGACAGGGTCTTGCTTCTGTCACCCAGACTAGAGGGAAATGGTGCAATTGTCTCTTACTGCAGCCTCAAACTCTGGGGCTCAAGCAATCCAGGCCTCAGCCTCCCAGGTAACTAGGGCTAGAGGCATGCACCACCATGCCCAGCTAATTTGGAAAATTTCATCACCTGACAGAAATGCCAATGCAGAATGACACTTTTTTTTAAGAGATGGGGGTCTCGGCCGGGCGTGGTGGCTCACGCCTGTAATCCCAAGCACTTTGGGAGGCCAAGGCGGGTGGATTACCTGAGGTCGGGAGTTCAAGACCAACATGGTGAAACCCCATCTTTATAAAAATAAAAATAAAAAGGAGATGTGTGTCTCACCATATCGTCAGGCTGGTCCTGAACTCCTGGCCTCAAGTGATCTTCCCTCCTTGGCCTCCCAAAGTGCTAGAATTACAGATATGAGCCACTGCACCCTTGTAAACATAACTTGTAGACATAACTTTTATATGCACTGAGAAACCGAAAACTTACATGGCTCACTTTATTGCCATATTTGCCCTGTTATAGTGGTATGGAATTGAACCTGCACTATCTCTGAGGTATGCCTGTAAATGAATTACCGTAACGCGATGTGGGTAACAGCGTCCAGGGGAGATTCGGAGGGTGGAGAAATCCCATCAAGACTTTCTAATTTGGGAGAAATGGTCCAACAGTCTGAGGAAAACCAGTTATGCTATTTGAAAGTAAGTTCATACTGAAAAGTCTTGGGTGGACCTGCAAGTTGAAAAAGCAGAAGACTACTGGGGCAGAGAGGAGAGAGAACGGTTAAGTTGCACTCTAATGGTAGGATTTGGACATGCTGAGATGAAGGAGACCTCAGGGTATTACTTCTAAAACGGGACCAGTAAGACTAAAGCCATGATTGTCTAACAGAAAGTCTTTACCAGGGAGGCTTATGAGATAAAGCATAAGAATCAATTTGCAACACAAACCTGAACATTCCAGAAAGATCACATGGCTTTATTTATTTTGCTTTATGGTAGGAATGTCACTGAGCTTTCATTCCGCTCAACTAGTGGGAAATTTAATTTCAGAGATTGAGAGGAGTGCCTTCTCTTCCCCACCTCCAAGTCCCATGTCCAATCCCAGAGCTAATGAATGTTTATGTGAAGCAAAACATTCATGCGGTGTCTCTGGTCATTGGTGTACATCAGAGATCCACAAACGTTTTCCATAGGGAACAGATAGTCAACATTTTAGGCTTTCAATTCGAGCAGCTCTCTGTTACAACCACTCGACTCTGCCATTGTTGCTTAAGAGCAGCCATAGATAGTAGGAAAATGAATGAACTTGACCATATCCCAAAAAGACTGTATTTATGGACACTGAAACTTGAATTTCATATAATTGCATGTGTCATAAAATATGAGTTTATTTCCCAAACACTTTAAAATGTCTCTGTTCTAAGCTCATAGGTTATACAAAAACAGATGGAGGCCCAGATTTGACCTATGAGCCAACCCCTGTCTACATGATTTCCACCAAGTTGTCTGCAGGTCAAGCTTATACCTGCAGATGGACATCCCTGTTGTCCCCCTGAAAATCTTTGCCAGAGCTGAGAGCCTCCATACCCAGAGTCAGAAAGACCTTTCTAGGCTCATCATCCAGTCATTGCTCCCAGACAGCGTGTCATCTCCTGAGATTCTATGGAGGGTGGGCCACAGAGTCCCATTGTTTTAAAAACTGCGCATGTCCTTTTTTTCCCTTAAGGAACAATCTTAGCTTTCTTGATACCAAGGACCCTGTCTCTCAAAAACAGTCTAACCTTTCCTAGTGCAGTATGCTCAAATCCCTCAGTGTAAAGGAGGAAAAAGTCAGGAAGGGAAGTGAGGTGCCGGCTCCTTCTTTGGTCCCTGCAGCAAGAAAGCACAAAGTCCTGGTGACCTGCCCTGAAGGCTGAGTAATGCACAAAGAAAACAAAGACAAATCACTCAGTAAATTATCCAGCCCAGGACCAGAGCTTTCTAGCCCCAGAGCAAGCTCAGGCCTCAACATTCTAAGCTTAAGCAGTCAGGCTGTCCCTCCATATTTCAATGGGTACAGGTCTTGAGTTTCCTCAGAAAACCTCTGAAGGGAGACCACGGTTATGGGGACAAAGAAGGAAAGTGTTGGATTCAGGACAACAGGCTCCACTGAAGGTCTTGGCTTGGAAGCAACCTTGCTGATCACTTTGACCAACCACAGGTCCCTGCCAGCTGCCCTCTCCAGGAGCGCTCCTATTTTTATATCTGTGGTACAAAGAACTCCTACCAGCTCATTTCCACTTCCCCCACAAAAGCCTGTTTTACTTCTGCTTTGGGTGAAAAGCTTCCCTCTTCCTGGTATCAAAGCACACACTCAGCAGTGCCTGTTCTTCACGGTATCTGGTATCTGGTGCCCTTGGCCTATCTCAGGACCCTGTAGAAACGACTGAGTCTAAGCACATCTCCTACAGCCACAAGCTCCAGTGGGGTAGCCAGGCTCACTGGAAGAGAATGTTCCCTCCACAAGGCAATCTGAGACATAAAAAGTCATCCTCAGAAGATGGGGATTGGTGGCCATTTGAGCCTGGGAAATGAGAACAATTTGTGCTGGGAAGTTGCTCATGTAAAGAGTTCACAGAGCAGGATGATGGAAACCATCATCCCAGACTGACTTCTCACCCTGTGTCTGTGCATTCAGCAGCCGTTGACAATAAGGTCATTTTTTAGCTCCACACATAGCATATAAGGAAAGATTCATCCAAGCACTGTTATGGATGAATAAATGAAACATGTTCAGGAGGTTGGCCATAGAGTATTTGGCTCATTTTCCCCACCGCTCTACAGAAAGGACATTTTTTAAGTTCTATCATTCCACAGAGCGCCACCTGGCTTAATTTACTTAAATATTATTATTATTATTATTATTTGAGACAGGATCTTGCTCTGTCACCCAGGCTGGAGTGCAGTGGTATGGTCATAATTCAATGCAGCCTCCAACTCCTGGGTTCCAGCAATCCTTCCACCTCGGCCTCCCAAAGCACTGGGGCTACAAGTATAAGCCACCATGCCCAGCCTTCACTTTTTTGTTTAACTTGACAAAATGGTTCTTAAGTTCAAGATAGCTGCCACACATCTGCTTTCAAGACAGAAAGAGGGAAAAGAAAGAAGGAATAGCCGCAATTGTTCACTTTATCAGCAAAGTAAAAACTTTCCCAGAAACTCCCTTAGTGGACCTCTCTCCATCTTAAAAAAAAATAAAAATAATAATAATAAAATTGGCCAGGTGTGGTGGCTCACACCAGTAATCTCAGCGCTTTAGGAGGCTGAGACAGGTGAATTGGAAGGCTCCCTTGAGCCCAGGAGATTGAGGCAGTGAGCCAGGATCATGCCACTGCACATCCAGCCTGGATGAGGGAGACAGACCTTGTCTCAATAGTAATAATAATAAAATCAATGACATCCTCCCCATTGGTAAAAACAATGATGAGGTTAATTCTCTGGCAAGTATGGTGACCCTGGGGGACAGACACCAAGGAAGAAGACTGGTGGAAGGTACCATCACCAGATCCCAAGAACTCCCAGCGATGCTGCCTCCCGAGACCGAAGGTAGTCACAATGATTATGCTTGGCATGAACATTTTCCCTTTTGTTCTGCTCCCAACAGGACTGTGGCTAAACTTGCACCCTGGGACTGTGAGGCAGAGGTTTCCAAATTAGGCTGCACATCAGAATTACCTGGGGGAGTTTTTTAAATTTTTTAAAAATTTCAGTGCCCATGTGGCACTCCAGACCAATGAAATCAGAATCACTGCTTGTGAAACCTGAGCACTCGTATTTTTTATTGCCTCCCAGGTGATTATCATATGCAGCAAAGGTTGCCAACCTCTGATTTTGGGCGTCTGAATGAGTTGACAATGTGATACAGCTTTTTGAAACTGGGACGTGTGCATTTTGAGCAGATCTAGTGTGAGGAAATGCTAGGAACAGGCAACCAAGATGCCTTCAGATGACAGAGTGTATTCTCTGTAAGCCAGTTTACTTAAAATGTCCTGTAAGGAAAATGCCACTGATGCCTTGAATTGGGGTATTTTTCAGTCTGCTAAAGGATACCCAGGGGGTTTCCAAGATGGCCAAGAATTAGAAAAGAGGGGCAGAGTGAGGTTCTTTGGTAGCTGTGCAGAAAAAAAAATTCAATATCGCATGACATAAAAGAGAAGCTACTTCCAGTATGGAGTCGAGTGTGAAATTTAATTACAACAAGCAAGAAAGTAAGCTGGTGGCTCACACCTGTAATCCCAGCACTTTGGGAGGTCGAGGCAGCAGGATGGCTTGAGGCCAGGAGTTCGAGACCAGCCTGGGCAGGGCAACATAGCAAGACCCTGTCTCTAAAAAAAAAAAAAAAAAAAAAAATCTTAAAAAGAAAAATACAAAAAAGAAAGTAGCCATTCATTTAGTAGTTTCCTAGGAGGCAAACTATTTATTTCTCAACTCTCCCAGCAATTATAATACTGTTTAACAAGCTGTGAAAAGGCATTTAAAAAAATAACTATCCTACAAATTGTTTTGACACACAGGCACCTAGGGCATATATTTAAAAATTAACTATCTTGGTCAGGCGCAGTGGCTCATGCCTGTAATCCCAGGACTTTGGGAAGCCAAGGCGGACGGATCACCTGAGGTCAGGAATTCAGGAACAGCCTGACCAATATGGAGAAACCCCATCTTTACTAAAAATACAAAATTAGCCAGGCGTGGTGGCGCCTGCCTGTAATCTCAGCTACTTGGGAGGCTGAGGCAGGAGAATCTCTTGAACCTGGGAGATGGAGGTTGCAGTGAACCAAGAGTACACCATTGCACTCCAGCTTGGGCAACAAGAACGAAACTCCGTCTCAAAAAAAAAAAAAAAAATTAACTATCCTACAAATTGTTTTGACATGCAGGCACCTAGGACACATATTCACATCAACCCTAAAATCAAAGTTTGCAAGACTGGGAATATGTTTAGCAAGAGACAAAATGAATCATACTGAAACTTGAAAATAGCACACTAAGATGTCACTTTTACATTGAGAAGCAAAATGAATCATTTGGTAGTGTTTGATTTTAATTATCAGTGGTCAGGTAATTTTTGTCTGAGGTCAGTCTCTTTTGGTCTCTTAACAGGGAAATAGGAAGTTGAGTTTATCACCCAGAGACTCTTTTAATAATGATGCAAATTTCTGCCTTGACATATTTTGTTTTTTGAGACGGAGTTTTGCTCTTATTGCCCAGGCTGGAGTGCAATAGCACAATCTAGGCTCACTGCAACCTCCACCTACAGGGTTCAACCAATACTCCTGCCTCAGCCTTCCAAGTAGCCGGGTTTACAGGCATGCACCACTACATCTGGCTAATTTTGTATTTTTAGTAGAGACGGGGTTTCACCATGTTTTCCAGGCTGGTTTAACTCCTGACCTCAGGTGATGCAGCTGCCTCAGCCTCCCAAAGTGTTGGGATTACAGGTGTGAGCCACCGAGCCCAGCCTTGTATAATTTTGTATACACAAAAAATTTTCAAGCTCAGGTTGTAGGGCACAAAGCCTTAGGTTAGGCACCCTGGGTTGGGATCCTAGTTCTGCTAGGTACTAGTAAGTGATTCTAGGTAATGACTTAACCTCCCTAAACTTCAGTTCTGTCAACTTTAATAAAGGATTGATGATGATGACGACGATGAAGATAATTGTTTACAAAGTACTTAGCTCTATTCCTGTCATAGGTAAACATTCAATAGATAATAATCATTCCTCTAGCCATATTCTATTTATAAACTGCCCAAAAGACCCAAAGAAAGGCCAGGCACCTTGGCTTATGCCTGTAATCCCAGCTCTTTGGGAGGCAAGGGGATCACTTGAGCCCAGGAGTTTAAGACCGGCCTGGGCAACATGGCGAAACCCTGTCTCTACAAAAAATACAAAAATTAGCTGGATATAGTAGTGTGTGCTTGTAGTCCCAGCTACTCAGGAGGCTGAAGTGGGAAGATCATCTAAGCCTGGGAGGTTGAGGCTGCCGTGAGCCTTGATCAATCACTGCACTCCAGCCTGGGTGACAGACCAAGAACCTACCTCAAAAAAAAAGACCCAAAGAAATATCCCTACTTAACGATTATCTGTTATGTGAAGATTGCATAGAAATCGATTAAATGTTTGGACATTAATTTAAAAACGTGGTTTCATTCAGAGATGCACTATTCTGAATCTTAATTCTTGATTTTGATCCCTCAGCTGGACCTGATCTCCTTCCAAAGTTGGACTCCTCTCTCTTAGTTATTCTTATGCCCTTTCTCTAGTAAAAAACTAAAAATACACCGAGTAAACAGAGTGCAAATTATTGGTTTATTTTTAAACTTTACAGATTCCCTGGGAGACATAACCATTTCCCGTAAGCATGTCAGCTCAAGCTTGCTTTTCCTGGCTCTCTTCTGCTGCCGTCATTCCCACAATCTAAGGTCCTTGGAACCTCACACTTCCCCATCTTCAGTGCCATTGGGGTCTGCCCTCCAGGACAGTCATTATTTCAGTTCCAGTTGTCAGTCTTTCTGTCTGCCTCCTACTTCTGCATCAATTCATGGTGCAGACTTTTCAAATAGTTTTGAACATGCCCAAATACAGGGAGGCCCCCTGATTAGTAAATTTTATTTCATTTATTTATTTTTGAGACAGAGTCTTGCTTTGTTGCCTAGGCGGAGCGCAGCGGCCACGATCTCCGCTCACTGCAGTCTTGCCTCCTGCGTTCAAGCGATCCTCCAGTCTCAGCCTCACGAGTAGCTGGGATTACAAGTATGCACCACCACACCCAGCTAATGTTTGAATTTTTAGTAGAGATGGAGTTTCCCCATGTTGCCCAGGCTGGTCTTGAACCCTTGACCTCAAGTGATCCACCTGCCTTGGCCTTCCAAATTGCTGGGATTACAGGCATGAGCCACCGCACCTGGCCTCATTACTAAATTGTAATCACTCACTTATACACAAGAAGAGACATACCCAGGATTTTATAAACACCTAAATCTCAAAGTTTCCAAATATTGCCTCTCCTCTATTCTCCCTGTTCTCTTTTCTGAAGTCCTAATTACATGCATTTCGAATTTTCACCTGTATCCTCAATATCTCAACCTCTCTTTTATATTTTGCATGATCTTCTCTGTCTATTCTTCATTCTGGGTAATTTCTTTAGATCTGTCTTCCTGGTTTACGAATTCTCTTCCAGCTATATTTAATATCCTATTAAACTCATCCACTGAGACATTTTTTTTTTTTTTTTCAAGAGAGAGTCTCGCTCTGTCACCCAGGCTGGAGTGCAGTGGCTTGATATCGGCTGGCTGCAACCTCCACCTCCCCGGTTCTAGCAGTTCTCCTGCCTCAGCCTCCTGAGTAGCTGTGCCACCATGCCTGGCTAATTTTTTTATTTTTAATAGAGACAGGGTTTCACCATGTTGGTCAGGCTGGTCTCAAACTCCTGACCTCATGATCCACCCACCTTGGCCTCCCAAAGTGCTGGGATTACAAGTGTGAGCCACTGTGCCTGGCCTGAGAGAGTTTTTTATAGTAATTTTACATTAATGCATAATAGATGTGCATATTTTGGGGGTACATGTGATAATACATTCATATAATTGGTACAGATCAAATCAATGTACTTGGGATATAATCACCTTACGTATTTGTCTCTCCTTTATGCTAGAAACAGTCAAATTATTCTCTTCTACCTATGTTGCAATTTACAATAGATTATTGAAAACTCTAGTGACCCTACTGATCCATCTAACACTAGGTCTTACTTCTATCAAACTGTGTATTTGCACTCATTGATCAACTTGAGAAAGGTTTTGTAAAAAGTATTTGTGTTTGGGCCAGGTGCAGAGGCTCATGCCTGTAATCCCAGCACTTTGGGAGGCTGAAGCAGGCAGATCACTTGAGGTCCGGAGTTTGAGACCAGTCTGGCCAACATGGTGAAACCTCGTCTCTACTAAAAATACAAAAATTAGCTGAGTGTGATGGCCCATACCTGTAGTTCCAGCTACCTGGGAAGCTGAGGCAGGAGAATCACCTGAAACTGGGAGGGAGAGGTTGCAGTGAGCCAAGATCGTGTCACGGCACTCCAGCTAGTCAACAGAACGAGAGTCTGTTTAAAAAAAAAAAGTATTTGTGTTTCATTTATATAAATTCTTCTTGATTCTTTCTTTCTTCTTCTTCTTTTATTTATTTATTTATTTTTTTTTGGAGACTGAGTTTCGCTCTTGTTGCCCAAGCTGGAGTGCAATGGTGCAATCTCGAATCACTGCAACCTCTGCCTCCCAAGTTCAAGTGATTCTCCTGCCTCAGCCTCTTGAGTAGCTGTGATTACAGGCATGCACCACCACGTCCAGCTAATTTTTTGCATTTTTAGTAGAGAGGGGGTTTCACCTTGTTGGCCAGGCTGGTCTCGAACTTCTGACCTCAGGTAATCTGCCACCTCAGCCTACCAAAGGGCTAGGATTACAGGCATGAGCCACTGCGCCCAGCTGATCCTTTTTTAATTACAGTTTTTGAGCAGATGATAAAGCCACATGATTCAAAAATTATGTGGCTTTATCATCTGCTCAAAACTAAATATATACCTTTAAAAAATATAAATTGAGAAGTTTCATTCCTACTGCATCCCTGCCCACCCCCCATAGATAATCACTTTAATTAATTTCTTGTGTATGCTTCCAGTATTTCTTCATGCAGGAAACACATGTATTTCTATTTTTCTCTTTTCTTACACAAAAGTTAGCACAATATATATGCTGTTAGTAATTTAATTTTCTTTACCCTTTAAAAGTATTAAATCATAGGGGGATGATTTAATTTGGTTATTTTTTAAATCTTCCCAGTCACAGTCAATACTGTCTGATTACTTACCCATTTTTTAATTCGATCTTCTTCTTCTTCTTTTTTTTTTTTTTTTTTGAGACAGGATTTCACTCTTGCCCAGGCTGGAGTACAGTGGTGGGATCTCGGCTTACTGCAACCTTTGCCACCCAGGCTCAAGCAATTCTCCTGCCTCATCCCCCAGAGTAGCTGGGATTACAGGTGCTCCGCCACCACGCCTGGCTAAGTTTTGTATTTTTCAGTACAGACAGGGTTTTACCAGGTTGGCCAGGCTGATCTTGAACTCCTGACCTCAGGTGATCCGCAAGCCTTGGCTTCCCAGTGTTGGGATTACAGGCATGAGCCACCGTGCCCAGCCTTATTTATTTATTTATTTATTTATTTATTTAATTTTTTTGAGATGGACTCTTGCTCTGTCGCCAGGCTGGAGTGCAGTGGTGCAATCTCAGCTCACTGCAACCTCCGCCTCCTGCGTTCAAGCGATTCTCCGCCTCAGCCTCCGGAGTAACTGGGACCACAGGCGCGTGCCACCACACCCGGCTAATTTTTGTATTTTTAGTATAGACGGGGTTTCACCATGTTGGCCAGGATGGTCTTGATCTCTTGACCTCGTGATCCGCCCACATCGGCCTCCCAAAGTGCTGGGATTACAGGTGTGAGCCATCTATTTATTTTTTATTCAATCTTACTTCTATAAATATCCATGCATAGTTTATATTCTGTGTCTAATAATTCCAGTATCTGAAGTCCCTGGAATTTCCACGTGATTAATTACAGATTTGGCTAACTCTCACAGTGACTTGTCCTTGAATGCTTGGTGGTCTTTGAGGTATATTTCATAATAATTAATGGAAGCCTGGTTATCCAAATTGAAGATATTTTCCTCCAGAAAGAATCTGCATTGGTTTCTGCCAGGAGCTAGGGACAAGCTGTGTTACCAACCAACAATAAGCAAGCACCGTGCCAGGGTCTTCTGCTTCATCTCAGTCTCTCATTTAGTATCCCCTGTTCCACCCACTGGGAACTTCATAATTACAAAATTTAGGCCTTCATTGAAACGTTGACACCAGTGTTTGTCTGGTGTACTTTCATTTCATATGTATTTTCATTTAATTGCTCTATTTCAGCACCAGTACCAAGTTATTTACTGCAAGCCTTACAGTAGAGTTTAATATCTGATAGGGAAATTCTTTTCTTTTCAAAATTTACTAGGTTCTCATAATAATTTATTTTCTCAAATGAACTTTTAAATTATTTGCTCATTGCTATAGTTTTGATATTTGCCCCACTCAAGTCTCATGTTGAAATGTAACCCCCAATGTTGGGGGTGGGACCTGGTGGGAGATGTTTGGATCATGGGGGCAGATTCTTCATGAATGGCTTGGGCCATCCCCTTGGTGATAAGTAAGCTCTCACTCTGAGTTCACATGAGATCTGGTTGTTTAAAAGTGTATGGCAGGCTGGGAGTGGTGGTTCATGCCTGTAATTCCAGCACTTTGAGAGGCCGAGGTGGGTAGATCACCTGAGGTCAGGAGTTCAAGACTAGCCTGACCAACATAGAGAAACCCCATCTCTACTAAAAAAATGTAAAATTAGCTGGGCGTGGTGGTGCATGCCTGTAATCCCAGCTACTTGGGAGGCTGAGGCAGGAGAATCATTTGAACATGGTAAGTGGAGGTTGTGGTGAGCCAAGTTCACGCCATTGTACTCCAGCTTGGGCAACAAGAGCAAAACTCCGTCTCAATTAAAACAAAAAATAAACAAATAAATAAAATAAAAAATAACAATAATAATAATAAATAAAACTCTATGGCATCTCCCCCCTCACTCTCTCTCTTTCTCACTCACTCTTGCTTTTGCCATGTGACATGCCTGCTTCTACTTTGCCTTCTGCCATGATTGTAAGTTTCCTGAGGCCTCCCTAGAAGCCAAGCAGATGTCAGCACCATGCTTCCTATAAAGCCAGCAGAAATGTAAGCCAGTTAAAACCTCTTTTTGTTAGAATTCATTCAGTCCCTGGTATTTCTCTATAGCAATGCAAGACTGGCCTAATACACTCATGGACTTTTCCAAAGTAAAACAATCTGTGAGGACTTACAAGGAAAATGATGGCAGAAGTGCATGTTACCCTCCAAACCCTATGTCAACACAAACAAGAATGAATAAAAAGGACTGAAAATTATGAAAAGGACTCTATATTGCAGTGAGGAAAGCCCCCGACACCACACCACACACTCTGAAGAAGAAGAAAGCCAAATATCATGTCATGTCATGTGGAACCAGTTGACAGAGTCCCATGATCAAACACAAATCTCCAGTTCATGGGCACGGTGCAGCATGGCAGGTCCTAAGTGTAAGAAATTCCTAAGGATCCCACCAATAGAAGTGCTAGGGGCATGAGCAAGCTGCTGGAGGAATAAGGGACACTCTTCCTTGGAGCTCACTGACCCATCATCGATTACTGAGGAATGTGCTGTTGCAAGACATTCTGCCCTGCTGAGCACAGTTTGTTCTCCATCCTTTTCTATCAGATTGGGTATCTGGAGGCAAAGTCTACTTCATGATTACAGGGAGCATTGAACAATCCCATGATGACACAACTGGAAAACCAAATAAAAAAAGAAAAATAATTTCTTTATTATTATTATTGTTATACTTTAAGTTCTGGGATACATGTGCAAGAACGTGCAGGTTTGTTACATATGTATATATGTGCCACGGTGGTTTGCTGCACCCATCAATCCGTTATCTAGGTTTTAAGCCCCACATTCATTAGATATTTGTCCTAATGCTCTTCCTCCCTTTGCCCCCAAACCCCTGACAGGCCCCAGTGTGTGATGTTCCTCTTCCTATGTCCATGTATTCTCATTATTCAGCTCCCACCTATGAGTGAGAACATGCGGTGTTTGATTTTCTGTTCCTGTGTTAGTTTGCTGAGAATGATCCTTTCCAGGGGATAAATAATTTCTATACTAAACTGTTCTAGGGTAGAGAAAGAAGAAATTCTTGCCAATTAACAAAAACCAATGTATGACTGTTTTATACAGATAATGCCCAGGAGAAAGCTAGAGATATCTCAAAATTGATTTTTAAAAGGTTCTTTTTTTTTTAATATATATTTTTAAAAATTTTAAAAAAAGAACCTTTTTGCACATACTGTATATCATTTCAAGATACTTGGTATCAGACAGAAGTGTGTCTGTATCAACTGTTATATAATTATGAAGGAGGGGCATCATATCTGTAAAGTAATCAAAGTCATCTTGCTGAAAGATTTCCAATACAAGGGGTAGTAGCTGCCACATCTGTGGAGACACTTGTTGACATGTCAAACTATGTGCTAAAGAGAAGATCTCCTCATAGAATTCTAAGACATGCTGTTGTAAAACAGTACCAATGACTTGTAAGCAGATTCCCTCAAGCTGTTGGGTTATCTCTTTATGATCTTCAACTACACTAAGAAGTGTGTCAATTGTATTCAGAATTCCCATAGCAGTAACTGCTTTGTCATCACTACCTTCTTCATCTGGCCCCGTCTGGATTACTTGGTTAAATGTCATTGCCAAATGTTGTGTCATTTCCACTGCAATTGGAGTAACTTCTTCACTATATTCACAGATCATTTTCTGAATTACATTGGTAAGGTCATCATTTTCTGTTTCTCTTATAATATGAAGAAGAGCCTGCATTACAGGTCTGATGAATGGTGTAATATATTCTTTAGCTTTTTCTTGATTGCTGATCAATACTTGAAGGGCAATGGCAGCTTCCACTTTCACAGGCATTTCTCTATCATCAATCAGACATCTTCTTGTTAGCTCTAAGGCTGTTTGAAGGTTCTGATCACTTTTGAACTTCACTTCAGAAAAATAGTGAAGCACCCAGCAAGCCCTTGCTCTCATGTAGCCTAGTTCACTGCTGAAGAGAGGGAATACATGATTCTGCAGCATGTATTCCATCTGATCTTTATAGATCTTTTTTCTTCAGAAGTATTTCAGCTAAAGAGCCAATCATATGCAGGGCTCCACCTTTTTTTCGAGGGTCAGCATTTGGTTCTGTAAGAATCTGGTAACAAAATCCCATAGTCTTTTGCAGTACCTCTTTCCTCTTACTACAGGCTGTAAACAAAAGTGTCTGGGCAGCAGTGGTAGGAGAAATGGAATCTTCAAACACATCAAACTTCATGCGTATATATTCGTAAGGGTCTTCTTGCCAAAGTTCTTCATCAGCATCTGTATAGCACTAAAAGGTTCTTAATAAAGTATCAGCAAATATAATCTAGGAGCAGATTTAAATAGCAACATGCCATGACTGCAACTTTTATTCCAAGAATGCATAGGTGGCTAAATATTAGGAAATCTATTAATATTGACAAAAGGAAGATAAAAGTGTATGATCCTATGGTAGGTATCAACAAAACGTTTCATAAAACTTAGTGTCCATACCTGATAAATGCTCTTTGTAAAATGGGATTCAGTGAATATTTCCTTGTATCAAAACAGCTCTTAAACCAAAAGTTGATATCATGTTTAGTGATTTTAATCTTATAATCTCCATAAGATGGCTGCTCTTATGTGATAGACATTGCAAATAGATAAGAGAACAAAATAAGAGATTTAAAACTTAGAATGAAGAGACAAAATTATTATTTGTAGATAATAGAAAGTCTAAGAGATTCACCTGAAAACTATGAAAAAGAGAGAGAGTAGAAGAGAGCTCAGAAAGTTTTTAGGATATAATATTAATATTCAAAACTCAAACATGTTATAATGCATTAAAACATAATCCAAAATAAATCCATTAGTGAAAGTATAAAATACAAATAAATTTGAATTATATGGGGAAAAAAAGGAGATTTTCCAGGAAAAAAAAAAGGGACTAAATGAAAAGGCATACTCTGTGAGGGAACAGAAATATTAGTATCATGCAAAATACAAATTCTTCCAAAATAATCTGGAAAATCATCATCATTATGGTCAAAATTCTAACATGATATTGAGGAAGGGAGCAATTTAAAAATATTTAAATTAAATGATACAAAGGTGGCATCTCAATGGTGACTGGGTAATGATCATCACATAAATAATTGTGGTATTATAATTATTATGAGTGGTATGAAGAAAAATACTGATTGGTGTGAAATGTTTTAAATACAATGTGGGTTCTTGCTTCACTCATTACACCAAATAAATTCCAAATGCAGCAAATGTTTTAAAGTACAACTAAAATTGCATGAGAACTAGAAAAAAAATGGATAAATATTTTTAAATCTTGGGTGGAAATTCTTTCTGAGTACATCATGAAATTCACTAATCACAAACAAAAGATGAGTAACCTGGACTAAGTAACAACGAAAACTTTCCCATGGTAAAAACAAACAAAAGTCTTAGAAATAAAGTTAAAAGATAAAAAGCAAATATGAAGAAATACGTGCAATACAGATGACAAGCAGCTTGTGCTACTCTAATATAAAGAGTTGTGTCATTATTGAAACGACATCACCCCTCTTCCCAAATAAAAAAAGTATAGGTCTTCAGCTGAGGAAACGTTTTCTCCTGTCTCTACCGAACTACTCTCCCATACTCTGAAATTGAAGGAAGGAGGTATGACCAATGGCAGTTGCTTTCATAACTCACTCTTACCGGGATCCTCCCAGCACCCTTCACACACACAAACACACAACACACAGACATGTACACACAAACATAGACACAATGCACTCAGCTCTCACACACACACCACACACACAACATATATACACAAACATGCACCCAATGCACTCAACTCAAATACACACAACACACATACAACACATATCTTGGGGAGTTTATTGTGGGATCATACCTGCCTGCACAGTCTGATCTGTACCTCTACCTCCGCTGTGTACCACTCAGCTTTTTCCAAGCTTTGCACTCTATCTGGATGCAGAATAATACCAGTGAACATGGTCACGAAGGGGCATGTTCTGCCGCTCCCCAAGGTAGAATCAGTGCATAGAGTCCAATGGCTGCCTATTTGCTGGCTCAGGTCATGGGAAAGTCCTTTCCTCCCTTTGCAAAAGGGCACTGTTTTTGTGAAACAAAGCCAGGGTATGCTGCATGCATACCTAAAGTCAGAGCCTTCCATTAGCTCATCCGTCTTCATTGCCGACGGTATTAGGAAATTCTCCTCCTTTCCCCAGTTTTGTCGGGTCTTCAAGGGTGATGGAAAGAGAGGTTCTTATTTTGAGTCATTGCATTGAAGGCTACCAGCCAGACACCACTGTGAGCCATAATCTGTCATATAACAGCTTTTCCAACCACAATAACAAAAAACATCCTCAGAACATAGATATACACAGAATACGGTCCCTGTGTTAACAGTCACTTATGGGGGCTCAGCACTGACAATAGTGGCTGTGACTACTCCGGATATGCCTGCAATCCTTCTTTGAAGATTGCCATCAGGACCAGAAACACATATTTTTGGTCTTCTGAGTCCACAAGTATAATCTTTTTAGATTGTGTTTGATTTTTGGAAATGGTTAAAAGTCATTCACCACATACTTCAGTTTATAAAGAAACGTCCAACTGGCTGGAAAGGGTTGTGGAATGGGAGAGGCGTGGGAATGGTTAATGGGTACAAAAAATACAGAAAGACCGAATAAGACCTAGTGTTTGATAGCACAACAGGGTGACTATATTCAATCATAATTGAATTGTACATTTAAAAAATAACTAAAAGAGCGTAATTGGGTTGTTTGTAACACAAAGGATAAATGCTTGAGGGGATGGATATCCCATTCTCCATGATGTGATTATTACACATTGCATGCCTATATCAAAACATTTTGGCTGGGTGTGGTGGCTCACGCCTATAATCCCAGCACTTTGAGAGGCCGAGGCGGGTGGATCACCTGATGTCAGGAGTTCGAGACCAGCCTGGCCAACATGGTGAAACCTTGTCTCTACTAAAAATATAAAACTTAGCCGGGTGTGGCGGCAGGCGCCTGCAATCCCAGCTACTTGGAAGTCTGAGGCAGGAGAATCGCTTGAACCTGGGAGGTGGAGGTTGCGGTGAGCCAAGACAGCACGACTGCACTCCAGCCTGGGCAACACAGTAGGACTCCATCTCAAACAAACAAACAAAATCTCCTGCACTCCATGAATAGGTATACCATGCACCCACAAAAGTTGAAATTGAAAATAAAAAGAAATGTTCAACTGGCTAAGTTTTAATGATATATATTTTATATGCTTACATAACATTTTTACCCTACATAGAGAGACAGAGACTGAGAAAACTGTAACGTCATGAGATGTTCTTCGCAGCTCATAAACACTCTGAAGGCAATTCCCAAAGGCAACTTCTGGAAAAAAAAATTTAACACCAATAGTGAGACTGGAATATGAATTTAGTCTTTCAAAGTAACTACTTAGAAGGACAAATATAATTCAGATGAATATCTAGTATGTTCTGAGGAAATCTCATTAGAGTCACAATTTGTCTAGAAGATGTCTTTTTAAATGTTGTTTTGAAAGACTTAATAAGCAAATTGTCCCCTTCCTTTACCCACTTCCCTGCAGCTCCTCAACACTCAGCCAATCCAGTGTACTGGCAAATTCTTCATTTTTACTTTGATAACGTCTCCTTTTCATTAGAACCTTCCTCTCTAATCCCTGTTTCAATCTTTAATGTTGTTCTTTGTGCCATGTCAAGCCTTTGTTTATATTCTTACACACACACACACACACACACACACACACACACACACACACACCATTCTTGGAATTTCCCTCTCTTGTCTTCTCTGCCTGAAAAAAGCCCTACTAATCCTTCAAAGTCAGCTCAACTCCACCTGTGTGGCCCTTGCTGACCTCCTGTACTTTGAACCGCTGTGTTATTTTGCTTGTCACTCTGAACCACTGTGTTAGGTGAGGTGTTGCTGGGTGTTGTGAAATGAAGGTTAAACTGATTTCTCAATCACAGGGGAAATTCAGCATCAAAATTAAAGCAAATGACATCAGTTCATTTCAGTCAGAGGTCCAATCTGCTAATAATTAATGCTAGATTAACAACAGGAAGGACTGAATTTATGCTTCCAGTCTCATTCCTTTGAAACCATATTGGGAAACTTCCTGGGTACACTCAGTATAGAGAATACACATCTAGTCCTTCTTTGGGTTTAAGAAATATGACTCAAAGAGATGGGATAAATTGGAAGCTATCAATTAGAGAACAGGAATATTACTCAAGAAAAGACAAAATTAGTACTTGGTAATAGAAAGGTTGAAGATACATAAGCAGGGCGCAGTGGCTCATGCCTGTAATCCCAGCACTTTAGGGAGGCTGAGGCGGGCGGATCATCTGAGGTCTGGAGTTTCAGACCAGCCTGGCCAATGCGGTGAAACCTAGTCTCTACTAAAAATACAAACCTTAGCTAGGCATGGTGGTAGTTGCCTATAATCCCAGCTACTTGAGAGGCTGAGCCAGGAGAATCACTTGAACCCGGGAGGTGGAGGTTGCAGTGAGCTGAGATTGTGTCATTGCACTACAGCCTGGGGGACAGAGCAAGACTCCATCTCAAAAAAAAAAAAAAAAAAAAAAAAAAAAAGATTAAAGATGTTGTGTGAACTAGGATAAAAAAAAAAATCACACCTACCATTTTGATAGTGAAAATTTTGGTGAGCTGCCTGATACCTACCCAGGTTTCTATCCCAATGTTCTCGTGTTCTTCTTTTGTTGCTTCATTTTCTCTGGTACAAAAAAAAAAAAAAACAGTTATGACACCAGAAGCCCAGGCAGCAAAAGCAAATAAAAAGACAAATGGAATTACAACTGTAAGTTTCTGCTTAGCAAAGGAAACAATGAACAAAATATAAAAGCAATCTATAGCATGGGAAAATATTTACAAACCATACATCAATAAAAAGTTACTACAAAATATTATATGTAAGGAATTCATACAACTCAATAGCAAACATAAAAAAGCAAGTAAAAGTAACTTGATTTTTTTTAAAATGGGCAAAGAACCTGAACAGATTTTTTTCAAAGAAGATATACAAGTGACCAACAGGTATATGAAAAGGTGTATGACACGCTAATCATCAGGGAAATGCAAATCTAAACCACAATGAGCTTTCACTTCATGTCTGTCAGAATGGCTGTTATCAAAAAGTCAAAAGATAACTAGTTTTGGTGAAGATATGGAGAAATGAAACCCTTGCACACTTTGTTGGTGGGAATGTAAGTGGGTACAGTCACTATAGAAAACAGTATGGTAGCTCTTCAAAAAATTGAAAATAGAACTACTGTATGACCCAGCAACCCCAGTTCTGGGTATAAATCCAAAAGAAATAAAATTAGTATGTGGGAGGAGGTTATCTGCATTCCATACGTATTACAGAGTTGTTCACAATAGCCAAGACATGGAATCAATCTGAGTGCCCATAGACAAATGAATGGATAAAGAAAATGTTAAAACACACACACACACACACACACACACACACACACACACAGAGGAATATCATAATACCATTCAGGCAAAAACGAAGGAGGCTAGGCATGGTGGTACACGCATGTAGACCCAGCCCCGGCTACTCGGTAGGCTGAGGCAGGAGGATTTCTTGACCCAGGAGTTCAAGACCAGCCTTATCTTAAAAAAAAAAAAAAAAGAAGAGAGAGAGAAGGAGGAGGAAGAGGAGAAGAGGAGAGGGGGGAGGAGAAGGAGGAAGGAAAGCCCTGTCATTTGCAACAAGCATGAACCTAGAGGAAATAATGCATTTTTCCCCTGCAGAAGGATTGTACAGTTTTTTTAACTGATGTGTAATAATTTTATGTAGTAAGCCTATTCACTCCTTGTTAACCATATTTATTGCAAACAAGTTTTTCGCAAATGTTTAGACATTTATTCTCATTTATTCTCACACTTCCCTATAATTCATTGAAATTGCAATCAAGGCTTTATTCTTAGCAGGAAGTGCTTGTACTTCTCTAAGTGACAGACAGGCTCAAACAGTGAACTCAAGGGTGGACCCAGGGCAACTGCAAATAGGCCAGTTAGACATTCAGCACCTAGTAGTTAAAATAAAGAAATTAAAACTGTGGTGATTCAGTAAGCTTATTTCTGGAAATAGATTTTTTTTAATCTACATACTTTGGTTTTGGAGTATGTGGCATAAATATTGAATGTGGAGCATTTCCAAAATACAATATTACTCAGACTAACTTAAATAATGATTCCTTTTACTGTGCATCAAACCTCACTTGTTTGTGCTATGGATGACTAAAACCAAGTTTTCTTTCTTTATAAGCATTTGTCTTATTAAAGCAGACGTAAATGGCTCTATAACCACCCTTGCAATGGGGCTCTTGAGGGGAGCGCTCAAAATTAGATTGGAAATTCACTGAGATCAGAGAATATTGGAGCTTTCCAGTTGGAAAACACTGAAAGTTTAATCTAGCTGGGCATTTTCTCTTTGGACCCAATCTCCAGTTCTCATTTCACTCAGAAAGTACCTGCTCAAAAGAAGTTTGCTTTCCTGTTGCTCAATTTAGATCATTTATTTTCCTTTCAGCTTACCAGAAAGCAGCTTGATGGGTGACCAAGCAAGCGATTATGCAAAGCAGAAGTCATAGAGTAAAAATGGTCAATGCGTTTGAAAAAGTGTTTATTTGAGTTTCCCAAAAGTCAGGCTAACATGCAACAGCAAACTACAGGTGGTACCGACCATATCTTTTTGGGAAATTAGTGAAGCCCCAGGGATTGAAGGCAAACTGAACAAGTTGGGTGGGAAAGCAAGGGCCACTTGGCAACCTAGTTGCAGCCAGGGACTGAGGACGATGACCTGGGGTAGCCTTAGAAAACTAAGCATGATACAATCAATACAGACCATCTCAGGTCAAGTGTAGAGTAAACATGGTTAGCTCTCCCAGGTACACAATCAACTGTCCAGAGCTGTTCAACAATATGTGTCTTTCCAATAAAGGCAAACTGCCTCATTCCCTCCAGAGGTGGCATTTCGTTTTTTCACCTCATGCCTTAGTCATTCTATGCCTGGCTGTTCCTGGGAGATCTAAGCTAGATCTCCTAGAAAGGTTTCAGCTCTGCATCTAGCTCCACTCCCATGTGAGTAGTGTCTCTACAGAAGCCCACAAGGGTCTGAGGCAGGGGAGCAGCAGCCTGCAGGTTGAAAGAGAGGAAGCCACAGTCGTGGCTGCAGAAATGAGGGAAAGTAGAGGAACGTGGCTGACACCAGAGATGAACAGATGGAGACTCGGAGAAGTGGTCTCTGGGGGTCAGGATGGGGACCTGTCCTTTTGCCTTTGTGAAGTTTTTTCTTTCTCCATCTAATCCAGAGAACTGCTTTGGAGGCACCAAACTCAGACTGACATTCAGACCAAATGGTTGTGTATTCACTTTCCATGAGAACTCTGGTAAGAATGTTCATTAATGCAGATCACAGGAAGCCAAGTCAGGTTCAAAAAGTTGATTTCTGCCCTTGGAGCCAAGCCAGGGTGATGGTGGGGTACTTAGGCTAGAGTCTCCAAGGCTGACAGCTCCCTACATCATCTCCTCCATAGGACTACATGCAGTGTGGACATGTACATTCTCTAGCCAGGACCTTGTCCAGTGCGGGAGTTGTACTGCCCAGCTGCTGCTCTCTGACTATCCATTTCTAAGTTCCATAATGGCAATTCCCCTTTCACGTTTAGGCAAAGGCAGCATTGTAGAGAGCCTCACTTCTCTCCCTGACCATCAAGAGTAGAGCAAAGCCCATGCAAACCACCAAGGGTACTGGAGCTCATCTGCTGCACACCAATTCTGGTGTTCATCTCCGTGACATCCTGAGCCACAGTAATTATCCCAAAACAACCCAAGATCCCTCTGGTCATTGGAACTGAGTCCCCTTTCATGTCCTTGGGTCTCCCTTGGATGGAGAGAGTCATAACTCATGGCTAAGAGCTATAGGTGCCCCCTACTGCCTCTGCCTATCTCTGCTACTCACAGCTACTGCCAAGTTCTTGGCTTGGAAGGGTCATGGGGGCTAAGACGGACCTTTGTGCTCTCCAGTTCTGGTCCCTGGAGTTCCCTCCACCTCTGGAAGCTTTGAATCTGCTCAATGTCTCCTTACTTGCCAAGCCCACCAAGACTCAAGATGGCCAATCCCAGGAACTAAAGCACAGAGCTAACCCTTCAGGTCCACGCACTAGGTTCTCCTCCATCTGGAGAGGAAGACTTTTGCAGACCAAGCTCATAAATTCTGAATCCTGCTAACCCCATGCCATGGACCCAAAGAAACAGTGCCCTTTCCCTCCCCCAAATCTCTGTGCTGAGTACATCTGGTCAAAGGTGAGAAAGTCAACTTACAAACCCAGCATGCGACGGCTTCTGGCAGCTTTGGCACAACAGGGTAGAGGGTCTGTAGGTCCCTCAGTACAAGCCTGGAAAGAGGAGCTTCAAAGAGATCTCCACTCAGAGAATATGACTTGTGTATTCTACAGCATCAGAAGACACAGGGCCTTGTATCTGATTCTAAGGATAAGAAACCCAGGGGTCAAGAGGAGAAGGCTGCCAGCATAGTGGCAGGGCAAAACAAAAGAAGCAAGCTCCATTTCCACCAGTCAGAGGACAAAGGCTCTAACAGGTAAGAAAACTGAAGTCTGCGGCTGGAGCCAGCAGTGATGGCGGGATAATCCTCTGCTATGCCAAAAATCTGTGCGTCTCCATGGGTCAAGCAGACACTCCAGGAAGTAATTGTGCTGGAGGAGCCATGTTGATGTGATTTCCCAAAAAAGGCAGGCTGGCAGAGGAAAAGTACTCCTGTGCTTTCAGGGACTGAAGCTGAGATAGAGGCCAAGAGTTCAGAATAACAAAATATAACATAGCTAGACAAACACAACAGCATATACATATGAATGACCTTGTAAGTTACAAACTGGAATACTCAGGCCAACCTCTGTAATCCCAGCACTTTGGGAGGTAGAGGCGGGAGGATCACTTGAGGTCAGATCAGCTTAGCCAACAGGGGGAAATGCCGCTCTCTACAAAAAAAAAAAAGATTAACCGGGTGTGGTGGCACACGCTTGTAGTTCCAGTTGTTCAGGAGGATGAGAGAGGGAGAATCACTTGAAGCCAGGAGGCAGAGATTGCAGTGAGCTGCTATCGAGCCACTGCACTCCAGCATGGGCAACAGAGTGACAGAGTGAGAACTCTGCCCCCCCCTCCAAAAAAAAAAAGAAAGAAAAGAAATTAACAGGAAAATAATGGTAACCTATTCTTACTTGGTATTAAAAAAACCCTAATTTAATGGTACAGTAGGTGTACCTTTAAATAGATCAGTAGAACAAAAGTTCAGAAATAGACTTTAGTACATGATTCAGCATATGATTTCAAATCACTAACAGAAAAAAACAGTCAATGATTGTTTGTTTGTTTTTGGAAACAGGGTCTTTGCTCTGTCACCCAGCTGGAGTGCAGTGGCATGACCATGGCTCACTGCAGCCTCAACCTCCCCGGTTCAAGGAATCCTCCTGCTTTGGCCTCGAGTAGCTGGGACGACAGGTACACATCACCACACCTAGCTAATTTTTGTGTTTTTACTAAAGATAGGGTTTCACCATGTTGGCGAGGCTGGTCTTGAACACCTGGCCTATCCACCTGCCTTGGCCTCGCAAAATGCTGGGATTACGGGTGTGAACCACCCCGCCTGGCCCCTGTTAATTCTTATTTTTTGTAAAGATGAGGTGATGCTGTGTAGCCTATGCTAGCTGGAACTCCTGACCTCAAGTGATCCTCCCACCTTAGCCTCCCACAGTGCTGGGATTACAGGCATGAGCCACCGCTCTTAGTCTCAAAGACTGTCCTTACTCCCTACCCTAAAATACATTTTAGATGGATTACAAATTTAAATGTTAAAAAAATGCTAGATTATATTTAGTATCTTGAGACTAGAAGGTCCAACATAAGGGAAAAGACTGATAAATTTTGACCATACGAATTTAAAATTTTTTATGTGGCAAAATATAATACAAACAAGGTTTAAAAAAAAAACAAGGTTATCGTTTCTAGAAATTACAAATGAGAAAAATTGTTTACAAAATATATAGCAGTTAGGAATTTAAATTACTAAAATATAAAGAGCTTTTTCAAATCAATGAAAGACAAACAGGCCAAATACTGAGAAAAAGACAACTCGCAAAGAATTACAATTGGCCAATCAACAAGCAAAATAATCAGAGAGATGCAGGTAAAACATGGAAACACCCTTCTTCACATACCAGATTAATGAAGATTAATAATACAACAGCACTCAGTGACATTGAGGCTTTCTGCTGGTGAGACTATAAACCGGTACAAATTTTTGTGTGAAACCCTTCCAGCAATCTACACTCCAATGTACAATGTACATAGTTTCTATTCCAACAATTTCTCTCCCAGGAATGTGGCCTAAGTGATCATTGCATACCTTTATACAGACTTGTATAAGGAGAATAAACATCTGAAAATATTCTAAGTGCACAACAGAGTATTGGTTAAATGAATTATGGTACAAACTTATAATGCAGTCATGAGTGACATGAAAGAATGTAGCCAGGAAATGTTGATGAGTGAAAGAATCATGTTACAAAATCACACACAATTTGACTCCATTTGGGTAACCCCTGAGTTGAGTTTGACTCTATTTTGGTAACCCTGAGTTGAGCCCAAAAAGTATGGATCTAGATGTGCAGCCCCTCCTGACACCACCACACAGACACTCCACCACCACCGCCACCAAAATGATTCACTCTCTCTGAAACAAGGGCACCCACTGCCTTTTAAATTGACTTGCTTCATTGGATCACCCTCCCACAAACTGGGTCACAGAAAAGTTCACACCCTCCCTCCCCAGAAGCAGACACCACTTTGTTGGTTCAGTCTAACCAAGAAAGGATGTGGTAGGCAAAAGTTCTTACAATGCTATTTGATTGACTTCTATGAGACCATTGCATTCCTCTTAGAAGAACAGAATGGGAAAACAGAAGGTTTAGAAAATCAAAATGTAAGATCAGCAATGAAAAGGGAGCATTGAGTATTCTTTTTATTTCCTTTAAAAATCAATTTAAATATTAACTTTATTCCAAGCTAATGTGAAATTTCAAGATAATCACTTCTGCTCTGATCTTACCTTAAGCGCCCCACTGCAATTTCAGATCTTGAGTCAGAGAAAAGACTATTACCTCTTTCCCCCTTTAACCTCCATCCATTTGCTTGGTTGTTTTTGGCTGCTTCTAGAAGGGACGAGTGAAGGTGCCTTACAGTGAAAAGACAGGTATACCTACACACACACTATATATATATGTAATTTGGAAATTCAAAGGCCTGAAATTCCTGGAAAACAAAAAGGCTGTCCAAAGATTAGTTCCATAGCTAGCTCAAGGGCTTTCAAATGCTAGAAAAGAGAACTACTGCAGCCAGAGACTTGGCCCCACGATTCAAGTATTAACACTGAGCAATTCTGTGTTCTAATTTGCAGCAGTTATAGGAAATGCTGAAGTCCACATTTTTGTTTTTTTAGTAAATTTTTTTGGAGACAGGATCTCACTCTGTCACCCAGGCTGGAGTGCAGTGGTGTGGCCATGGCTCAGTGCAACCTCAAACTCGTGGGCCAAAGTGATCCTCCTGCCTCCACCTCCTGTGTAGCTGGGACTACAAGTTCACACCACCATCCCCGGCTAATTAAAAAAAATTTTTTTTGTAGAGATGGGGTCTCGCTGTGTTGCCAGGGCTGGTCTTGAAGGCCCTTCTGGGTACAATGTAGAAAATAGTTCCTCTTCAAAAGGTTTCAGTTTCTAGTTTGTAGTTCTTTGTTCTATTCTAAAAAGTAGTCTTACCCATTCATCTATCAGCCTCCTTATGTCTGCTGTGACTGAACACACCTAAGCATTTCCCATCACCTCTGGTACCTATCCTTCCTGTCAAAAGCCCACCCTTGCCTCCTTTGATGATGTAAACAATAGCAATCAGAATTAGCCTAGATTGTGCAGTCTGACCCCAGCTCACAGGAGGAGGACACAAGAGCAAAGTCTGCATTAAAGGTAAAAACTCTTGCCCTCCTTTGTTCTGAGTGATATCCCTTGCCTCTGCCTTGCATACAAGAAGTACCCTTCTATAGAAGTAAATTGCCTTGCTGAGAAAGCTTTTGCCTAAGTGTTAGTTCCACTTCACGGCACCAAGCACTTTTACTTCTAACAACAGTCATGGTTACTGAAGTTTAGATAAAAAAGTGTCACCCTCTATGGCAGCCCTCCCCCTGAAACACATGTGGACTCTAGTCTGGTCATGGGCGCAATACTGTTTTAAGCCACTGTTACTATGCTCCCACCAAATCCCAGTTTCTAACAGGAGGCACACAGCATTTCTAGAAGATGCTTAGTAACAAAAAAAATTAACCAAGGAAAGAACAATCTTAATTATGGGATATGTTTACTGGAATACAGACATTGCTTTTGAATATAGGACAATTGGAATTGCATTAAAGCAATGCTGCCTAACAGACGCAGCAGGAAACTTATTGGCATGGCCAGACTAGCATATTTTCTCATTAGTATATCAACTAATTGCAGGAAAAGAACTGTTTCTAAAGTGCTTGAAACATTTGCCTACGTGACTGCTCTCTTTTTCAACGATCTCCTTCATAAAGTCAAACTCTCTCCCAAGAATGGATTCTGAATGAATTAACAGAGATGCTTATATAGGAGGTTGCAGAGATTCTCTTGCAGTCAATGTCTAGAGGAGCTGACCCTCAGGTATCACTCAGAGGAAGTCCCAGCCAAGATCCACAGATCTGTAGCCTTTGATTAATATCACACTGTACATCAGGAGTCTCAAGTTCATTGCACAAAACTCGTCCCATAGTAGGGAATACTCTGTATTCCTGAGTTTTCTCCTTTGGGGGACCCCACAGGGATAGCCACCATCTTGATCCAGGAATGGGGCCAAGCTGGGAATGGAGAAAGTTGCAGGCCCACATGCTCCCTGGATGGAAGTCACATGGGACCTCTGTGCAGGCACCTGAGAAGCTGTCAGAACACCTGCCCCAGCAGCAGGGCATCCTCCCCATGCAGTGTCCATCTGCAATCTAGACATGGAGGAGGAAAAGAAAAGAGACAAATATGAACACACTTTGGTTTTCCCACTGAGCATCTCTATGCACAGCTCACATGCACACTCATGGGAGGAGGCAAGGGGAAGCAGCACAGGAGCTCAGCCACCCTTCTGTGTGTGGCCAGGGCAGCCATCACCGGTCCTGCTCTTTTCCTGGGAAGGCATCCCCTGTGCTACCTGGAGGTACCGGGTTAGCCATGCCTTTCACCACCGAGTGTGCTCTGCTGAGCCGAGGACAACTTCCACCCACACCCCCTTTGACTCCCCCTCATCCGCAGCTGTTCTTCATGACTTGAATCCATCCTCCCCCTCCATTCCACTCATTTCTCAAAAATGACACCCTGACATACCACACTGCTGAGAAGGAGAGGAATGCGAGAATGATTACGACAGCCATGGAGCCCAGTCCAACACCCACCATCTGCAGCAGGGTAAGTGACGAATCTGTGGGACAAAACCACATGCTGAGCCCAGAGTGCAAGGCATCACCACCTCCCAGGAGGCACACACCCCACTGTGCTCATTCCATTTTAACCCAGAGCTTGGCCCCACTTAACAAAGAATTCCAAGAATGCCCAGCATGCCTGTGTGTCCCCTGAGTTGGCCCTGTGGATATGCAGCCTCAGGAAATTACAGTTCCAGGGTATTTCTGAAAAGGAAGTGTAAAACCAGACCATGTTAAAGTTACAGAGAAAAAAGCTGATCTTGTTGAGCATACAAATGCTACGCAACTTGCTAGGTTTTTGTTGGTCCTTTCTCAAGTCAATTTCATGTGATAGATTTTTATGGGGCATTTTCTTTCGCATGGAGGGAGAAGTCATTATGACATTACTTGAATTTGGGTTCCAAAACTGATAGCCCTGATGGTCAGATATAGCAAAGGAATATCAGAGTTGTTGAGTCACCTGTTGTTTGTCACCTGACTCATCTTTGTTGAGTCACCTGTCATCTTCTCTATACGTCAACAAGGATCGAACCTCCCTGCTCTGCTCAGCAGGTTTACTGAGAGGCTAAAATAAGAAAATTGATGTAAAAGTACTTTGAAAGACATACTTTCTGTTTTGGGACCATCACATGCCAACTCCAGGGAGAGAGATACCCGATTATAAAGTAAAAAACACCCACATCTGAGTTGCACATTTGCGCCAAGTGACTGACTTACAGCATCACGTTCTAGATTAGAGAAAAAATTTCATTTTAATTTGCAGACACTTATTTAGCATTTACTATGTGCCATACACTGTTCTAAGCACCTCGCACATATTAACTCAGTCTCCTAACCAGCCTTTACATTGGGTGCTATTATTATTCCCTTAAGGAACCAAGGAGGGGAGTGGTTAAGTACAGCTCAGGTCTTTACAGCCAGGTTAAGAGCAGTGCATTTCTATTGGAAACTCTGTACAGTACCTGGCACTAGTAAGAGGAGCCATAGAATACACCTTGTGCTAAACAGCCCTGCAGAACTTGACACTGCCTTTGCAAAAATTATAACTAAGAAAATTATGACAGTGAAAGAGATCTGACCTAACTGACTCCATCTTGTTTCTAACCTCCAAGTTGTCCTTGTTCATTCCTGGGCGTAGGCTGAACTAACTTTGGGAGGAACTCAGTTTATAGGTTGTTGTTTTTTTTTATTTGTTTGTTTGTTGTTTTTTTTTTTTTTTTTTTTTTTGAGACAGAGTCTCACTCAGTCACCAGGCGCCAGGCTGGAGTGCAGTGGCGCGACCTTGGCTCACTGCAACCTCCGCCGCCCGGGTTCAAGCATTCTCCTGCCTCAGCCTCCCGAGAAGCTGGGACTACAGGCGTGCGCCACCACGCCCAGCTAATTTTTTTGTATTTTTAGTAGAGACGGGGTTTCACCATGTTGACCAGGACGGTCTCGATCTCTTGACCTCGTGATCCGCCCGCCTCGGCCTCCCAAAGTGCTGGGATTACAGGCGTGAGCCACCGCGCTCGGCCTGTTTGTTTGTTTTTTGAGATGGAATCTCGCTCTGTTGCCCAGGCTGGAGTGCAGTGGTGCGATCTCGGCTCACTATAACCTCCGCCTCCTGGGTTCAAGAGATTCTCCTGCCTCAGCCTCCTGAGTAGCAGGGACTACAGGCCCACGCCACCCTCGCTGGCTAGTTTTTGTATTTACAGTAGAGATGGAGTTTCACCATATTGGTCAGGCTGGTTTTGAACTCCTGACCTCATCATCCACCCACTTCAGCCTCCCAAAGTGCTGGGATTACAGGTGTGAGCCACTGCACCCGGTCTATAGTTTAACTTTGAAACAAAGATGATAACAGCCCTTTCCCAAAACAAACTCCCTTCCTGCCTGGGGACTAGACTGCCTTTGCAGGACTAACAAATTAGCCATGAGATTAGAAATTATGGTTTAGGAGTCCTGCAGCTGGAGGCTGCAAGATCCTGAACCTCTGAAACTGCTCCTGGGGATAACATCACTATTGTAAAACCTAAGATCAGTGCTTGAGCTATTTTGCAGACCCTGGATCAGATGGCAGGACCCAGATCCATAAACTGGCTCATCTGACCTTGTGGACCCCACCCAGGAACTGACTCAATGCAAGAGGACAGATTTGACTCTCTATGATTTCATCTCCAACCCAACCAATTAGCACTCCTGACTCACTCGTCCTCTACCCTCTACCCACTGTTATCCTTAAAACCCGATCTGGAGTTTTCAGGGAGACTGATTTGAGTAATAATAAAACTCCATTCTCCCATACAGCTGGTTCTGTGTGAATTAAACTCTTTATTGCAATTCCTCTGACTTGATAAATCAGCTCTGTCTAGGCAGCAGGCAAGAAGAACCCAATGGGCAGTTACTAATTCTCAAAAAGTGCTGCCAGGAGTCTTTCTAGAAAACATGGCATATCTTATTTGGTTGCTTTTAGTCTTTAGAAGAAAAATGGCCTTGATACTTTCAGATACTAGATTACTTATTTTATTTTTATTTATTATTATTATTTTTTGAGACAGAGTCTTGCTTTGTTTCCCAGGCTGGAGTACAGTGGGATGATCTCAACTCACTGCAATCTCCACCTTCCAGGTTCAAGCGATTCTCCTGCCTCAGTCTCCCTAGTACCAGGGATTACAGGTATGATCCACCATGCCCAGCTAAGTTTTGCATTTTAGTAGAGACAGGGCTTTGCCATGTTGGCCAGGCTGGTCTCAAACTCTTCACCTCAGGTGATCTGCCCACCTTAGCCTCCCAGAGTGCTGGAACTACAGGCATGAGCCACTGTTCCCAGCCAAGAAGCTAGATTATAAAATGGAAGGAGAAACAGTGATTAAATGAAGAATTAGCAAAGAAAAAAATATTAGGAGTGTGACTTGAATTGCAAGATGTAAAACAGTGCAGTATTAGTATAAGAATAAATATATTGGAACAACATAGCCTAGAAACAAATCCAAGTATATCAAATACTTTCAAAGCTTGAATACTGGAGTCAGATGTCCAAGTCTTTATCTGAACACCACCACTGCCTGTGTGACTTGTCCAACCTATGCATCCATTCTGTGCCTCAGTCTCCACGCTGAGGGATGCTGTAATAACATAGGAATTATAGCAATACTACCCACTGCTAGGTAGTGTGAGAAATGAATGAGTTAGTACAGGCTAACACAGTGCCTGGCACAGAATAAGCAATAAGCAAATGTTAGCTATTGTTAATTACTGTTTTCTGTTGTTGTTGTTTTGATACTGTTTCAGATCATTGGGAAAATGATAAATTATTCATAACCAGTGCTGAGAAAATTGGCTAACCATTGAGAATCAAATAATTTTGATCACTAGAGCTTATACCATATACCAAAATAAAATCCAGATGGATTAAAGACTTAAATTGAAACCTAAAAGGATCAGGAAATGTTAGTGAATATTTACCTAGTATTAAAGGGGGTAAGAAATTTCTAAGCATATTTGTTAGCACAGAAACCTAAAAATAAGAGAATGAGAGATTTAACCACTTTAAAAAGCATGCACTTCTTATACCAAAAACTACCATAAGCAAGATTAAAAGGCAAATGGAAAACTGGGTAAAATATCTAAATAAGAAGTTAACATATAGAGAGTGTTACAAATTAATAAAGACGTACCTCCATAGCAAAATAAGCCAATTCTATGAAAAGGTAAATCACATGTAAAACATGATTACAGATGATCAATAAAACTTTGATCAAATATTCTCTTTCAAGTAATAAAAATGCAAATTAAGGCATTAAGATCCCATCTTTGTGCATAACTCAGAAACATTTTTTTTAATGCCATCTTTGCGGACTAATTATCTTGGTTTGTTTTGTTTTGAAGAGAAAATACAGTTCTGGAGATGGATGGGGGAGCTGGTACTTCCTGTACTGGTATTTCATCCAGTCTAGCCAGTATTCCTTCCAACATCCATCATCAATTTTTTCCCTGTGTGTTTTTCCCTCTATACTTTTGTCCTCTATATATTGTAATCATCGATTGATGAGTATGTTAAACTGAAGATGACTGTGGACAGGGATCCATGTCATGCATATTCTTGGGTTTGATTACGACTCATTAATAACTGTTAATGAGTTGATGTCAACTGTGTATAGTCATTCAACTTGTTTCTAAGCCCACATACAGCCCACGTGTCACCACATTGTCCACAAGGACATTATTAAATGTTTGTTGAAGTCAAAATACATTATACATGCCATATTTCCCTGTCCAATTACTGACTCTATGCAAGAAGAAATGGAAAGCAGTCGACCTAATCTGCTCTGACTCCTGGTAACTGCTGTTTCTTTTACCAGGAATACACAAGCCATCATTTGAAGACCTTGTCTTGCCTTGACTTCAAGTTACCATCATCTACGCTTCCAGTGGCTCTTCCTTTGTACAAAGTTCCTTGTTCTTTGCTCATCTCTAGTCTTCTTACGTCTCTTTATTTCCTTCAATATTTCTCAAAGATCACTTGTAATGGTTTATACATCTTATGTGAAAATTATATGAGCCTGCCAGAATGTGCTTGATCCATGTTGGAAGACTTGAACCTATGTAGGGGTAGTGAGCTCTTTTCTTGCTTCTAACTATCCCCTCACAGACCAAGAGGACAGAAGCAAAGCGGGTGTTAAGGAAACTGACTTTCTCTTGACCATCCACCAGCAGGATCTACCTGGGCACAAAAATTCCTTACTCTAGACATAGTATTGTAAAATAATATTTATTTATTCTGCATAGCACATTTGGGTTTTGGCTCCAGGAATGATTCTTGCTGGTAGACCAGTTCCTGGTTATACACCTTTTTGTCTACTTTTCATATATACTCTGAAAATCTGAGTCAATCTAATCAAGAGTGCTCATGAGTGTTGCCACACAAGCTTCCTTAGAGACTTTCCTCATTAATTCCTTACTCAGAAAATTTACAACTGGCAAATTTGAATTGTGTTTTTTATAGCCTCGCCATCCTTTGGTTATCCTCCCTTTCCATGGTCTCATGCCACAGAACCATGCTTATTTTTCTTCTGAATCACTTGTAGAATATATATATTTTTGATAAACCCAAACGAATGAATTATGTATTGTATCCCAGATCAGTTACTCAGTCTTGGAGAAAGTAAATCCATTAGGACTAAACTTCACCATTCTCTTTATGGTGGTTCCCTCAAGAGAGCTAGTGCTCAGGAGGAGTGATGGGGCCTTTCTGGACTTATCTTTTACCCCTTTCCTGATAGAAATATCACAGGTCATGAAGAGGAAGTTAGAAAGGTCCTATTTCTACTCTCAGACTTTGTGACAGCTTGAGGACTTCCCATGGGTGTGGACATTTTTTCATGAATACACACAGGCATGGTCACTTCCTAGGAAAGCACCAATTCTGTTCTCCAAATGGTAAAATAATAATAATAATAATTAGCACAGTGACTTCTATTTACTGTGTTAAGTTTCTCTTTGCTATTCTGAATTCCATGCAGAGCAAAAGATGGCAAAGGAAATCAAACTGGAAAACTAATTTAGAGATTGATAATGCTTGTCATTCCATTTTTATGGAATAACATTGTTGTATTCCATTTTCATTGCAGCTTAACAAATTACCATAAACTTAGGTAGCTTTAACCCATTTATTAGCTCAGAATTCTGTGGGTGGTAAGTTCAGGCACACTGTGGCTGGTTCTCTGTTCAGGACCTGTATTAGTCCCTTCTCACACTGCTATAAAGAATTACCTGAGACTGGGTAATTTAAAACAAAAAACGTTTAACTGACTCACAGTTCCACAGGCTGTACAGAAGGCAAGGCTACGGAGGCCCCAAGAAACGTTCAATCATGGCAGAAGAGGAAGGGGAAGCAGGCACAGTCTTCACATGGCCACAGCAGGAGAGAGAACAGTGAAGGGGGAAGTGCTACACACGTTCAAACAACCGGATCTCATGAGAACTCTATCATGAGAAGAGGAAGGGGGTAGTCCGTCCATCCCCATGATTCGGTCATCTCCCACCAGGCCCCTCCTTCAATACATGGGGATTACAATTCAACATGAGATTTGGGTGAGGACACAGAGCCAAACCGTATTAGGGCCTTATGAGGCTAGAATCGAGGTCTCAGGTGGACTGCATTTCCTTCCAGAGGCTCCGGAGAAGAATCTACTTCCAAGCTCATTCAGGTCATTGGCTAAATTCAGTTCCTTGCTGCTATGGTTTGAGTTTATCCCCTCTGAACCGAAACTCACTTGAAATTTAATCCTCATTGTGGTAGTGTCAGGAGGTGGGGCCCAGTGGGGAGCTGTTTGGGTCATGGGGTTGGAGCCCTCACGAACAGATTAATGACCTTCCTGAGAGATGAGTGAGTTCTTCCTCTGGAGGGTCTGTATTACCAGGGATCGGCTTGTTATAAAATGGAGTCAACTTCCTAGGCTGTTTCTTGCTTCCTGTGTCATCATGTGATCTCTTTGTATATACCTGCTGGCTTTTCCACTTCTCTGCCATTGTCTTGATCCAGCATGTAGCCCTCACCAGAAGCAGGCCAGATGCAGCACTATGCTCTTGAACTTCCCAGCCTACAGACTCATGAGCTAAATAAACCTCTTTTCTTTATAAATTACCCAGCCTCCAGCATTATGTTATAGTAACACAAAACAGACACCTGCAGTTGTAGGACTAGCGCCCCATTTCTTACTGGCCGCAGCCAGGCTATGCTCAGCTCCTACTGTTAAGCTGCACTCCTGGCCATGTGGACCCCTCCATCTTCAAACTGGCAGGAGAATTTCCCTATGTCAAATCCGTCTCATTCTTTAAAGTCCCCTATCTCTAACCTCTATCCAGATTTAAAGAGCTCCTGTGGTTAGGTCAGGCCCATCTGGATAATCTCCCTATCTGGGAGCTTAATTACATCTCCAAAATCCCTTCACAACAAAGCTAGAACAGTCTTTGAATGAATAACTGAGAGAAGGTAGATGTACACCAAAGACCAGGGATTTTGAAACCATCTTAGAATTCTTCTATCACAACTGTAAAGGTTTTAAATGATTGTGTGCATGTATATATGTACACATATATGTACATATATAGAAAATACATATGTATACATACACACCAGGTTTATATCTTGATGTAAGTCTTCTTTGGCTTAATTTGATAACTATGCTTCATTTCCCATAAAACTGACGGCTGGTTCCTCAGTAATTGTTCAGCCCAATTCAATGCATTCTGATTGAACACCCAATGCATGTCAGGCTCTGTTCTTGCTCTTCAAATGCCCTTGAAGGGTGTGAAATCTAGTAGTAGAAGACAAAACAGGTGCACACCCATTGCTCTAAAATATAGCAGAATAACCCAAGAGGGGCAGATCCTATCCTGTTGAGGAGATTTAAAAAGCTTCAGGGAGGAAAGGACATCTGACTTTAATCTTAAAGAACAGATGAGATTGTAATAAGCAGAGATTCACAGGTAGGTGATTGGAAAATCCAGATAGAAGTCATCAAGTAATTACATGAGCAAGAACATTAAGAGGAGAAAGTATGGGCCAGAAAACAGCTGGCACATCAGTTTGAATGGAGAAGAATAACAGATGAAATTAGAAGGGCATGTTTGTGTCAAACAGGACCTGGAAGCCAAATTAAAAAATAATGGAGGATCATGGAAATAGAGGAAACAAAAAAATTAGTGCTGCAGAGGGAAACCCTGAACTCTTTATTTTTTTATTTTGAGATGGAGTCTCCTCTGTTGCCCAGGCTGGAGTGCAGTGGCACAATCAGCTCACTGCAACCTCTGCCTCCTGGGTTCAAGAAATTCTCTGCCTCAGCCTCTCAAGTAGCTGGGATTACAGGTGCCTACCACCACACCCAGCTAATTTTTTGTATTTTTAGTAGAGACAGGGTTTCACCATCTTGCCCAGGCTGGTCTTGAACTCCTGACCTTGTGATTCACCTGCCTTGGCCTCTCAAAGTGCTGGGATTACAGGCATGAGCCACCGCGCCCAGTCAAATCCTGAACTCTTGTGATGGGAGATGAGGAAGGAGGATGTGTCAGTCATCCATGCTACAAGTAGGAAGGCCTATGCTCAGGGAGTGAACACAGAAATGGAAATCAGAGAGTCGTGCCCAAGTGCAAAATGTGGGTTAAAGAGAAAGAATAGTCACGAATGACTCAGAGGTTTCATGCGTACAACTGGAGAACATTCCCTGATTGCAGCTTACTATCACCTCACATATATCAAATGACCTTGCTTTGTGACTCAAGAAATCACAGACTCATAGGACTCTGTGGCTGGAAAGGATCTCAGAGATCTCAAAGAGAGGGTGATTGAGAACTGGCCAAGTTAAATATCATTTCAAAGACACTTGGCTGATTAATGGCAGGAGACTCAGGCAAGTAAGCTCAGGCCTCTGCATCTTCCATCAAACCGACTGCTGGTTTCCTGGTAATCTTTACAAAGCTCTTCTAGAGGCAATATGCAAAAGGCAAATAGCATAATTTGTCACTGGGCAGAGGCCAGAACGGGGCTGAGGCTTGGCACGCATGAACTGGCACCATTTCAGGACTAATTTAGATCTCACTTCTTTGAAGATTGCTTTCTGAAATGGCAGTCTCCATAATTTTTTGAAAAAGTAGACTGCCCGAGATGGGTGCACAACACAGGCAAATGTTATACGTGGATAAATATGTGCTAGAATTGCCTTCAGAATTTCCACAGAACAGTGTTTTTCCTATTATCTCCCAGAGATTTCCAGTGTTTTAATTTCAAAAACTCAACCTCTCCTTCAATATTGGTTCCTAAGCTGAGGGGAGACCAGGGCACTGCCAAAGCCACTAAGATATTTTCAAAGTAAAATCCTTCCTGTTAACTTAATCACAGCAGAATGACTGCAGCCAGCATTTTGGCGATTTCTTCTACCCAGCTTGAAAGTTTTCCAATCATAGCAAATAGCTGCTGAGTGGAGGGGACTCTGGAAGCTATTGCTTCTGTGTCTTGAAAGTGTGCACACCTTAATTCTTCTGATAAAAGCATCTCTTTTCCTCATGAGAATGCCCTTCCCTACCCTAGAGCTTCAGGGGATGGACTGGCAATACATATATATATATAATGTATATAAAATATATATATATGTATACAAAATATATGTATACACGAAATATATATATACACAAAATATATGTATATACAATATATATCTATCTATGTCTATATAGATATAGATATGAATGTTGAAATGTGTGACTGTTTCTTGTGGCCCTTATTAAAGTCCTACAAGTAAAGGGAGCTTGGCCCATCTGCACACAGAAACAGCACAGCACCCATCTTTGTCAAGAGAGGCCCTCGCTGCCTGGTAATCAGCAATCAAAGATGGCCGACGGTCATTGCCTTGCACCCTGCTGAAAAGCCAAGTCCTCTACCCTTGTTGCAGTTGGTTTGAGAAGAGCTAAAAAGATGAAAATAAGATTAGGAAGCAGAAAAATGGAGGAAGCCTAATTACCCAGGCCCCAGCACAGTATTCTCTGCTTACGGGATAAAAAATCCCCCATTAGAAAGTGCTATCCACTGGAATCCTTAGGGAATGAAGTTTATACGGCACATCCTCACCGTACCAGTTGATTGTCGTATGCTGCTCTGATGCAGGGGGAGAGGATGTAAAAGGTTAAACTGATACTGTGGGCGAAGGGCAGAATTTCTCGGCCTGTTGCTAGGACTCATAAACCACACGGAAAAGGTCCAGATTCCAAGGTCATAAACGGGACAACATTTCTGGTATTAGCTACAAACGCATGAAATTCCTGGGAATCAAATCCAGTGGCTGCCTGCCTGTTGGTTTTAAAGAAATGTACCCATACTGCCAGGGAAATCCCTAGCCTGGAAAACAAAGACCTGTGATTGCTCAAACCCTAAGGCAATTTCCCTGCCTGGATAACTCTTCCAAGGCGAAGAAGGTTTAAGCTGTACAGCACTCAGTAAAGATGTTCCCTTGCATCTCTTAGGAAAGGCTTTGGAGGAAGTGGACAAGGGGTCCCATCAGGCAGACCCAAACTGACCACCCAAGTGGCCCATTCTGCTGCCAGGGCAGAGGATGCTTGCTTGTCCTGGCTAGCAAGAGGTGATCATTGCTATAGCCCACTGTCCACTGTACATTACTTTATCTTTTCCTTCTTTCTAAATGAGAGCATTTATTGTGTTATTCAGTTTTCCCTCTCATATTATATACTGTGGTTTGAGGTTGGTTAAATTTGCCATTTAGTCATAGATTACTTACATAAAGCACAAGAAACACATCTGGACTTGATCAAGAGGAGCATGCTATCCCCAGGATTCCTGGTCTTGGAGTTGGATGCAGTAACAGACCCAGCTTTGAATTGTCTTCCACTAGGGTTCCATGTGGGACTGTACATGGGATAGTTCCATTTTGTTAAGGGAAGATGTTTTTCTCAATATTATATGTGTACGTGCACAAGCTACGCAGCCAAATGGTAGTGGACTGTTGTAGCTCTTGTGTTGGTCTTCCAGCATCTTTTCCTGTGCTCCATTTCTTGATGGGGGATTTTGTCTCCCTCTCAGGTCAACCCTAGTGGACCTATCGGTCACACTGCTCTGCCTCCAATCAGCCATGAGTAGGCATAAAACCCAAGGGAGGCCTATCATCCTAGCCCATCTCCTATTAACAGCGATTCATCCAATGGACAGTCACTAAACCTAGGAAAAAAGAATCTTTCCCTGAATTGAAAAGCTGTGTGTTCCCAGTGAAATTGCTAAGCTGGGGAAGCTTGCCATCCTTCCCTCTCACATGTCTTGTAGTAGAAGGAAATGAAGCCAAGTCATGCTTAAAAACAGAACTGAAATAAGAGAAAGATAGAAAGAGAAGTCCCACTCACAGCGTTGAGTCCCCAGGCCCAGTTCCCGGAGCCTTGATGGGGTAGCTCTTAATTCCATAAGCTCCCATTCACTCACCCTCCTCCCATCTTTTTCAACTGTGAAGCTTTTTGCTTAAGCTAGTATGAATTGGGTTCTGGTCACCAGTGACAATTTAAAACAGATCTCATCAATATGAACTTGATGAGAAAGAAGGACAGCATTCGTAGACAGAAAATAATTTTACCTTTCACCTGAGCCCAAACTGCACAGGAGTGTCTTCTCACCTACAAAGGAAAACAAAGCAATGCATTTAACCAGGTGGCACACAGTGTCAGTTTAAATAACACAGTTTGGAGGCTGAAGCCCTCTGAGTTTCAGCTTTTTCAATCTCTTCATTTGAACTAGATCTTTAAAGTTCAATCTAGCTCTAATATCTTGTGATATCACTAAGTGCTCAAGGGACTGGCATGGATTGCATGGACAGAAGTGACCCTGCAGATCACTTCTATAGGCTTCCAATAGGTCTTGGAAAGCACACATGATAAGCCAACAACAAGAGTGGCAAAAAGGATCATTCCCCTGGCCAGCTCTGAACAACTGGCATGGACTGCCTGGGGAACTACGCTAAAAAGGATTCTGAGGTCACACGTTCAGAAGGTTCAGCAAGAAGTGGTGATGCATGTTACAGGTGAAGCTATGAGAAGTCCCCGGTATACAATACTTCACCTATCTGAAGGTCACTTGGCAATGTCAGTTACCCAAAATGTGCCCATGAACCAGGAAGAAAGGAACAGGAACATATTTGAAAGTTCATCCATAGTTGAAAAAACCTACATTGGAATGAACACCTCTTCCCCCCCTGCCATTATGATATGCATATTTATCTCTTAGAAATGCTGGGGACTTGCTGTGTATAAGACTTGAAAATATTACCCAGAGGAAGCTGAATGGTGAGGGTTAGAGAAGAATCCTTCCAGCCGGGCGCAGTGGCTCATGCCTGTAATCCCAGTACTTTGGGAGGCCAAGGTGGGCAGATTACCTGAGGTCAGAAGTTCAAGACCAGCCTGGCCAACATTGTGAAACCTCGTCTCTACTAAAATACAAAAATTAGCCAGGCCTGATGGCAGTTGCCTGTAATCCCAGTTACTTGGGAGGCTGAGACAGGAGAATCCCTTGAACCTGGAGACAGTGGTTGCAGTGAGCCAAGATCGCGTCACGGCACTTCAGCTTGGGTGGCTGAGCAAGACTCCGTCTTAAAAAAAAAAAAGAGAAGAATCCTTCCAATGTCATTAGGAGATTCTCTTTCAAATGACAGCCTTGGGCATTCTGGTCTTGATTTTATTAATTTTCTTTTTAACTTAAGCTTAAAAATTCTGAGAAAAGCTGCTGGGCGTAATGGCTCACATCTGTAATCTGTATTCCCAGCTTTGGGAGGCTGAGGTGGGCAGATCACCTGAGGTCAGGAGTTAGACACCAGCCTGGCCAACATGGTGAAACCCCATCTCCACTAAAAATACAAAACTTAGCCAGGCGTGGTGGTGGGTGCCTTTAATTCCAGCTACTTGGGAGGCTGAGGCAGGAGAATTGTTTGAACTCGGGAGGCAGAGGTTGCAGTGCGCCAAGACCATGCCATTGCACTCTAGCCTGGGCAACAGAACGAGACTCCATCTCAAAAAAAAAAAAAAAAAAAATCTGAGAAAATTTTAAAATAGCCATAAGGGTTTGAATGTGACTAACATTTGCTTTGATGCTAAGTGCAGAGATAAAAATGGAAGGTAATGGGCAAGAATAACCAGCAAAGGACATATTTCAAGACATTGGAGAATGGAAGGGACCTCAAATAGCAAGGCAGTTTGGGGGAATGGAGTATATCAAAGGAGAGAAACTGGCAGGGCCAGGTGAAGGAGGGAGTTTATTAAGCTGAAATGCCTTGATCATACTTGTATTTTATAAAACTCATGCTGGCAGTGGCATGGAGCAAGGAGATGGGTAGAATAAGAGATGGGAAGATGAGTTAGAAAAGTGATGTTCAGGCAAGAGATGACAAAGCCTGAGCAGTGCAGATGAAGGACAGGAAAGGATGATTTTAAACAGAATTAAGGTGATAGAACTGACATGATTTGCTGATGGTCTGGATAAGAAGGTAAGCAAGAAGGATGAGACAAGACCTATTCACAGGTTTCTGTCTTAGCACCAGGAAGCATGGTGATGCTGTTTACTAGAACAGACACACAAAGGGAAAAACAAAATGGGGGAGTTGGAAGACTCATACTCCCTGATTTCAAAATTTACTACAAAGCTACAGTAAACAAAACAATGTGGTACTGACATAAAGAACAGATATATAGACCAATGGAATAGCATAGAGAATCTAGAAATAAACCCTTGCATATATGTCAAATGATTGTTAACAAGAATGCCAGACCATTCAATGGGGAAAAGATAGTTTTTTTTCAGACTTGGCACACTGGCTCACACCTGTAATTCCAATACTTTGGGAGGCCGAGGTAGGAGGATCACCTGAGATCAGGAGTTTGAGATCAGCCTGGGCGACATAGGGAGACTCCATGTCTACAAATAATTTTTAAATATTAGCCAGGCCTGGTGGTGCACACCTGTAGTCCCAGCTACTTGGGAAGCTGAGGCAGGAGGATCAGGAAGATCACTTGAGCACAGGAGGTTGAGGCTGCAGTGAGCCATGATTGCACCACTGCACTCCCGCCTGGGTGACAAAGTGAGACACTGTCTCAAAAAAAATTTTTTTTTCTACAGATGGTACTGGGAAAACTGGATATCTACATATAAAAGAATTAATGTGGAAATGGATCAAAACCTAAATATAAGACCGCAAACTATAAAACTCTTAGAAGACAACATAGAGTAAAAGCTTCATGAAACTGGATTTCTCAGTGACTTCTTGGAAATGACACCAAGACACAGGTAATAAAAGAAAAAACAGACAGACTGAGCATCATCGAAATTTAAAACTTTTATGCATCGAAGAACACTATCGACAGTAAAAATGCAACCCAAAGAAGGAACGAAAATATCTGCAAATCACGTATTTCACAAGGGATTACAGTAATATCCAGAGTATATGGAGAACTCATAAAATTTAACAAAAACAAAAACAAATAACCCATTCAAAAATGAGCAAAGGTCTTAAATAGACATTTCTCTAAAGAAGATACACAAAAGGCTGATTAGCCCATGAAAAGGTGGTCAACATCACTAGTCATTAGGGAAATGCAAACCAAAACCAGAATAAGGTATCATCTCATGCTGGGAGTAGTAGCTCACACCTGTAATCCCAGCACTTTGGGAAGCCAAGGTAGGTGGATCACTTGACCCCAGGAGTTTCCCAGCCTGGGAAACATGGCAAAATCCTGTCTCTACAAAAAATAGAAAAGTTAGTCGGGTGTGATGGCATGCACCTGTAGTCCCAGCTATTCAGGAGGCTGAGGTGAAGGATCACCTGACCCAGGGGGTCAAGGCTGCAGTGAGATGTGATTGAGCCACTGCACTTCAGCCTGGGCAACAGAGTGAGATCTCATCCCCCACTTCCAAAAAAAAAGGCGTCACCTTGGGGCCAGACGTGGTGGCTCCTGCCTGTAATCCCAGCACTTTGGGAGGCTGAGATCAGGCGTTCGAGATCAGCCTGGCCAATATGGTGAAACCCCATCTCTACTAAAAATACAAAAAACTCGCTGGGCGTGGTGGTAGGTACCTGCAATCCCAGGTACTCTGGAGACTGAGGCAGGAGAATCATTTGAACCCAGGAAATAGAGGATGCAGTGAGTTGAGGTCACACCATTGCACTCCAGCCTGGGTGACAAGAGCGAAACTTCATCTTAGGAAAAAAAAAAAAAAGATGTCACCTCACACCCTATCTTATAATAGGATGTCTATTACAAGAAAAAAGACAGCAAGTGTTAGCAAGGACATGGACAAATTGAAACTCCTACACACTGCTGGTGGGAATGACAAATGCTGGTAGTTCCTCAAAAAATTAAACATAGAATTATCATTTGATCAAACAATTCCACTTCCAGATATATATACAAAAGAACTGGCTGGACGTGGTGGCCCACGCCTGTAATCCAAGCACTTTGGGAGGCCAAGGTGGGTGGATCACCTGAGGTCGGGAGTTCAAGACCAGCCTGACCAACATGGTGAAACCCCGTCTTTAAAAAAAAAAAAAAAAAAAAGAAAAGAACTGAAAGCAGGGACTCAAACAGATATTTGTATACCAATGTTCATAGTAGCATTATTCACAATAGCCAAAAGGTGGAAAACATTCTATTATTTATCCATGGATAAATGAATATACAAACGTGGTATATTCATATAATGGAATATCATCCAGTCTAAAAAGGAAAGAAATTCTGACACATGCTACCACATGGGTGCACCTAGAGGACTTTAGGCTAAATGAAATAAGCCAATCAGAAAAAGAAAATACTGAATGATCCTTATATGAGGTACCTAGAGTAGTCAAATTCATGAAGACAGAAAGTAGGGCCAGGCGTGGTGGCTCATGCCTGTAATCCCAACACTTTGAGAGTCAAGCTGGGAAAATCACTTGAGCCTAGGAGTTCGAACCAGCCTGGGCAACATGGAGAGATTTCATCTCTACAAGAAATAAAAATAAAAAATTAGCCAGGCATGATGGTGCGCACCTGTGGTCCCAGTTAACTCGGGCGGCTGAAGCATGAATATTTGTTTCAGCCAGGGAAGTTGAGGCTGCAGTGAGCTATGATCATGTCAACTGCACTCCAGCCTGGGCAACAGAGCAAGACTCTATCTCAAAAAAAGAGACAGAAAGTAGAATGATGGTTGCCAAGGGCTGTGGGAAGGAAGGAATGGGGGAGTCATCTAATGGGTATAAAGTTTGTTTTGCAAGATAAAAAGAGTTTTGGAAACTGGTTGCACAACAGTGTGAATGCACTTAATGCCAGTGAACTGTACACTTTAAAATGGTTAAGACAGTGCCCTTTAAAAGGTACTGTATACTTTAAAAGGGTTACGACAATTTTATATTATACATATTTTACCACAATTAAAAATTAAAATTAAATCACTATTGATTTTATTGTAATTATCACACAAATATAGTTGAAACCCATGGGAAATTCATTGCAATTCAAATATGTAGATTCAAATATAAATTTTTTCAAAGCCCTTTCATCTTCCTTAACATCCTAAAATAAGCACATATTCTTTTGTTTGGCTACATGAAAAAGAGTATCAAGGACATCACAGGAAAGTTTCCTGTCAACCAGAATTTGTATGTGTGTATGTGTGTGTGTGTGTGTGTGTGTGTGTGCGCGTGTGTGTGTGTGAGAGAGAGAGAGAGAGAGAGAGAGACAGGGTCTCACTCTGTTGCCCAGGCTGGAGTGCAATGGCATAATCTCAGCTCAGTGCAACTTCTGTTTCCCAGGCTCAAGCAAACCCCCTGCCTCAGCCTCCCAAGTAGCTGTGACTACGGGCACACACCACTGTGCCTGGCTAATAAACCAGAATTCTTGTCTTAACCTCCAACTTCATTCCCTCTATTATGAACCAAATGTCTGTGCCCCTGCTCACCACCCAACCCCTGCCCCAAATTCACATGTTGAAGCCCTAATCTACAATGATATTTGGAGGTAGAATCTTTGGGAGAGAGATAGATTCAGAAGAGGTTATAAGCGCGGAGCCCTCGTGATGGGATAAGTGTCCTAATAAATACAGGAAGAGCAATCAGAGCTCTCCCCACCCATTCCACCCCCCACCACGTGAGGACACTGTAAGAAGGTGGCTGTCCACAAGCCAGGAAGAGAGCCCTCCCTGGGGAAATGAATCAGCTGGCACCTTGATCTTGGGTTTCCCAGCACAGACTGTGAGAAATAAATGTCTGTTGCCTAAGCCACCCAGTCTATCATATTTCACTATAGCAGCCGAAGCTGACTAATATACCCTCCCCCAGTGAAAGTCTTAATCTAGGACAGTGGCTTTCTGAACCATCTCTACATTTTACTCATGTTGTACTGCCAGTGTTTTGTCTGTGGCTAAAAACTCCAAGTCAGGAACCCCAAGTAATTTTCTAACAAAAAGACCTTGTCTAAGTTGTAAACACCTTTTTAGTAAGTTCAGGGCAATATATTCTGGGCTTTAACTTTCCTTTCTTTATTCCTACATATTGTCACAAAGCACTACTAGACATCTTTGCTACTTGGACAGTCTTACAAGAAACTGTTGGTTTCATAGCAAGCATGTTTCTGACACATTACATTTGCATCCTACACAGAATTTAATAGAGTGTCTCAGTTTTAAATATGTGATGAACTTTACACACAAGATGACAACATACTTTTATCTCAAATTCATCAGTCAAGAGATGTTTGTATTAGTATTAATATAATCTTTCTAGTTTTCATTACCAACCCACATGAATTGACAACAAGCTTAGGGTTCTCCTAGGTCAACCATCACAATGGTTCTTCCAGATCTTCCATCCCTGATGAACGAAGGCAGCTCCATGATATTTACTAATTATCTAATGAATATTGAGTTCCACGTCTCAGGAAAGAACCACTGCTGGAAGAACACCAGCCTTTCTAAGGACTGAGGAAGGGAAAGTGGGACCTAAGCCATAACTGCGGAAGGGATATAAGCGAAAAACAGGGCAGTGCTGTGCTTACTCTTCTGCTTCCCAGGAGAATGAGGGAGGCAGCAGCCTGGCAAGGGCACAAGGAAGTTAACAGAGAATCTAGATGTTTTTTTTCCCAACTTAGACTTCAGCAGTGCAATAGAATGAGAGCATCTGTAAAGCTTAAGAGCAAAAACAAAAATCAGTCCCAATGCTGATTCAGCAAGGTCCCCCAGGAGGTTTAGACTCCCTATCATCTGTAAGGGTTTCACCTGTCCATCCTTCATAAAGACAAAGTAGTCACACATTTTATGATTGTGACATGCAGTGTTCCTCTCAAACACTGGAAAAACAAATGTTCAAACATTTAAATTTCATGCAAAGAAGAAAATACAGAGTTCAGCAGGACCTTATTCCATTCACTTGTGATTCGTAATATAATGCAGTAATCTTTCCCCTCTTTTCAAGGGTGCATTATAATATTGCCCATAGTACAGCCTGTCTCCTATAGGTATCTCCATGGCATCATCTGGAACATCTTTGGCCAGTAGTTCTGCAGCCACGTATCCATCAGCATCAGAGGTGTTGCTGAAGAAGGAGGAAGTGCCTTCAGAATCACAAGAAAATGTGCTTTGGAGGGCCAGGGGAAGCACTAACACCTGATATGAACTGGAAGAAAAAGAGAAGTGTCCATCAGACCCTTGCCTGGGGAATTCATTCCTTCATTCATATTTATTGAGCACCTGCTATGAGATAAGCCTCTTTCTTCTTGTTTTCATGTTTTGTTTGAGACGAAGTCTCACTCTGTCACCAGGCTGGAGTGCAGTAGCACAATCTCGGCTCACTGCAACCTCTGCCTCCTGGGTTCAAGTGATTCTCCTGCCTCAGCCTCCTGAGTAGCTGGGATTACAGGAGCACACCACCATGCCCAGCTAAATTTTTTGTATTTTTAGTAGAGATGAGGTTTCAACATGTTGGTCAGGCTGGTCTTGAACTCTTGACCTCAAGTTATCCACCTGCCTCAGCCTCCCAAAGTGCTGGGATTACAGGCATGAGCCACCACACCCAGTCAAGGTAAGCCTCTTTCTAGGCACTGAGACACGACGCTAGACAAGAAAAAGTCCTGGCCCATGTGGGATTTACAGTCTGATAGCTCTAACCATCATGGAATTCCAATTTGAAACTAAAGGGTTAATGCCAGATGACACAGGGCAAGGGACTGCTCCAAGTTCTGGCTGCAGAGGGATGCCAAGTACATCCTCTTTAGCTGGGAGAAGTTGTTGCACGTATCACTGCCCTGTGTATGTGTGTCATAAAGTTGACCTAATCAGTGATTTTCACGTGGGCAAATAAAGCCCAACTGTGGAAACGGTTTAGTGGTCACATGAAGACCAAGTGCCTAGCACAGTGAATGTACTAAGTCTGGAAAAAAGGCTGCAGACAATCATGTGGTGACCTGAAACAGAGCTCATGTGATTTACATTCCCCACAGTTCATCGGCTGATACCAAAGTTCATGTGAAATAAAGGAGACGCCAAGAGTGCAAAGTCACCGTCAGTTAGTTAATCTCGCCTGATAACACCCTGAAACAGCCAGAACAGTAACATGTCATGTATGCACTGCAAAAACTGTTTCCAATTGTGGACAGAAAAACGCACTAACAAACAGGTACCGTTTTTGTTATGTGTTTCACTATTTATCCCATCAAACACAAAGCCTGGCAGTGAAAGGAAGTGTGAGAATAAAAATGCACTGAGAATGGATCACGCTTCCTTTCTATTCCCGTCTATTCGGTACTTAGCTCCTGCCTGTAGTACCGTGTTTGAACATCTGCTTGTCTCTATCAGGCTTGATAGCAGGGATCTGAATGACTAACTCTTGTATTCTTACAAAACCTTGCACAGTTTTTTGGTAACCCCCACCACCACCAATGAATGCTTCTTAAGTTGAAATTTCAGTAAAGAGGAAAAGCATACATCAGCGTGAAATATGATTAGGGTAATTTCCAAAACTCATTAGGCCATGTAATTCTATTTTACCAGTAACTTTGCACTTCCTGCTTCACATACCTAATGCCCTATCTCCTGCTTCCTTCAAGCCTATGAATCACTAGAAGATTTGGTGTTGAATATGGAAAGTCTCCCCCCGACCAGGTTCCCAAACATCCTAGATGTCCTCAGGACCCTGATTTATTTTCTTTCTTTCTTTCTCTTTCTTCTTTCTCTCTCTCTCTCTCTCCCTCTCTCTCTCTCTCTTTCTCTCTTTCTTTCTTTCGAGGGAGTCTTGCTCTGTCACCCAGGCTGTAGTGCAGTGGCGTGATCTTGGCTCACTGCAACCTTCGCCTCCCAGGTTTAAGTAATTCTCCCGCCTCAGCCTCCTGAGTAGCTAGGATTACAGGCACCTGCCACCACACTGGCTAGTTTTTTTGTATTTTCAGTAGAGATGGGGTTTCATCTCTTCAATCAAGACCAGTTGGCCAGGCTGGTCTTGAACTCCTGACCTCAGGTGATCCGCCCACCTCTGCCTCCCAAAGTGCTGAGATTACTAAAGGCATGAGCCACCGCACCTAGCTGAGGGTCCTGATTTTCATAAAGTCTTGGCTCACTTCCAGCCAAGGGCTTTCTACAAGAGACAAAGTAAAACCCGCAGGGCAATAAGTTGTCACCACTAGTAAACAGTGCATTAAGTATCCACTGCCTCTGGGGAACACCTGTAACAACAAACTTTCCCTGAGACTTGAAGACATCCCTATGTCATAGTCACAGGCAAAAGTAAAAGTTGCAGCAGCTCCATGCTGTCCATAAGCACATCTTCAAATCCCTCTCATCTTTCTATGTAGGTGGTGGTGGTCAAGAGCAAGGTCAAGGCTCACCTGTTCCCATTTGGTTCTGCACATTGCTCACTAGAGGCAGCATTGACAGAGTATGAAGCAGCTCCCCAATTAGCCTGATCATAATCACCTGTGTTGCTTGATTATTATACAAATGCCCAGACCTCATCCCAGACCTACTGAATCAAAATCTCTAGGAGCAGAGTCTGGGAATTTGCATCGCTGATAAAGCTCCCAGGTGATTCCTATAATCTGGCAAGTATGGGAGATACAAGCATTAAAGGAGCCCAGCAACAGGCTACATCCTCTGCCCAACATCATCAAGCTCAGGAGAGAGACTGGGTTCCAAGGACCTTGCTCCATTATATACCCCAAGACGCTGTCCCCAAACCATGCACAAAGCAGACTCAGGCCTGTCTCACACACTGGCAAAGCTGCTGCCCCTACAGCGCAAACCAGGTAGTCAGGCTGAGGAAGACACCCTGCCTGCTGATAATGAGCCATGTGATGTTAGAGAAACAGCTGTGGCTGTTTGGAACATGACTGTTCTGGAAGGACTTTTCTCCTCCTTTTCACCACTACGCTCCCTTGAATGACTCACAGATCTCCACTTCCTGTTTTGGAGGCCCTGGCCGGCATACAGCCACAAGGGGAAACAGTCATTGTGCTTCTCTTTTTTGCATTATGTAATTATTTGACTTAACTATCACATTTGCTCTTGCAAATGCCCTCTCAGGAAGTGACATCACAACTTCTGTTCTCTTTATAATGACAGAATTACAATGCCTTCTGGTAAATGGTGGAGAATTAGAACAATTTATACAATGTCCATCCCTGGAAAGATCTTTGCACATTTACTGAATTTAAACGAATATAAAAGCAGGGGAAACCCTAAGTTTTATTGTAAATGGATATATAGATAATATCGCCAGAGTTTTTTTGTAATTTTATAGTATCTCACTATTTTTTTTTTTTTGGAGATGGAGTCTTGCTGTCACCCAGGCTATAGTGCAGTGGCATGATCTCGGCTCACTGCAACCTCCGCCTCCTACGTTCAAGCAATTCTCCTGTCTCAACCTCCTGAGTAGCTAGGATTACAGGCACCCACTATCACACCCAGCTAATTTTTGTATTTGTAGTAGAATGGGGTTTCACCATATTGGCCAGGCTGGTCTTGAACTCCTCACCTCGTGATCTGCCCGCCTCGGCCTCCCAAAGTGCTGGGATTACAGGTGTGAGCCACTGCGCCGAGCCCACATTTTTTTTTTTAACCTTGATTTTACTGAAGGATCAGGAGAGACAAAGGCAGTGTTGGTTAGGCCATGTACATTGTCAGCTACTTGAGCGGGTACTGTGAGCAAGTTGTTCGTCTCTCCAAGCCAACCTCAATCTTCCTCTCTAAAAAAGGGACTGATGCTACTTTCCTAGTCCTGCCATGACCTTTGCAAATAAAACGCTTAACTGAACACAGTGTAGTCCTCCAATTGAGGTAAATTAATTTCATCCTAATGCCATCTGGAATCCCAGAAGCAGTCAGTAATTATGCAGTGTCTTGCCCATAACTCAATACATGAAAAGACAAAAAAATGTATCTAAATGATCTTTTCAGAAATCACTGCACAACCCCCAAGATCCACCTTACATAGAGGGCAACATATTCTGCCTTTGGGAAATGAAATGATACCCCTGACCTGCCATTGATAAAGGATACACTATGAGACATGAGTGCAAAGAACAATCCTGACATGTTCTAAGCATGCAACCAATGTTTGCCCAGAAACCAAAGGAATGGATTTAATTTCTTGAGCTAAACTGCCCAAATGCTAGTATATAGTCCTTTAGAAGTCTCTCTATGCATTAGAAAGGATGCTGGTTGGGATTAAAGGCCAGTCTATACCCAAGGAAACAGGCCCCAACTGCATTGTTCTAACAACTGGAGTGCAGCCACCAACATAGAAGTCTTCTCCTCACCGAAATCAAAGTTTCCAAAACACTCCACGGGGATCACTGGGCAACCATGGAGAAAGGACAGCTACTGACCTGATTGGTCCATTTTCCTCCTTGGCTTTCCTCAGTCTGAGGCGTGGTAGAGGTCCTCTGTGCACCGTAAAAAATTCTACTTCTGGAAGGGGAGGCTCTGAAAACATGTTGAAAGAAGAAAGGGGTATGATCAGAACAAGTAAAAAGCAGGACAACGGTGGTCCTCGTGAGGGCTATTAAAAGGGAAGTTTTCATTTCAGAAGCGAGGAGCATGGTCTGTACATGCCACAACATGGATGAACATGCTGAGTGAAATACACCAGGCACAAAAGGACAGATTCTGCATCATTCTACTTAGATGAAAAACCTAACACAGGCAAATTCGTAGAGACAGAAGAGGTTGCTGGGGGTGGAGGGGGCAATGGGAATGGGAACGTATTGCTTAACAGTCACAGAGGTTCTACTTGGGGTGATGAAAAGATTTTGGAAATACACAGTGGTGATGGTTGCATAACATGGCAAGAAACCATGTGCTTCAAGATGGTTAAAATGGCACAGATATGTTATGTGTATTTTGCCACAATAAAAAGAAGTGATGAGCATGCCACAGCACCGTCAGAGGATGGATGTGGTGGGCATTACAGTTTGCTTGGTGGGTTGATTCCCACTTGGTAGGGAAGACACACCACATCAGACTTCTATATCCTTTCTAATCACAGAGCTCTCTGTCCTTATTTTCCCACCCCCAGCAACAAGATTTCCCAAATAGGTTTTCCATCAGGAGGAAAATATGCTGACTGGCTGACTGCAGTGCTCTTGCACCTCACTGGTAGTTCCATTCATGGTGTAAATGTGCTAACTGCCATTCTGCCTTGTGGGTAACACGCTAAGCTAGACATACTGGGCACTAACCATTCACACTAGGTGTGTTCTATATATGCCTCATCTTACTTCATCTCAACAAGGCTACCAAGTGGATGGTGTTTATAAAAGCAATTGTTTGCTCCCTCTCTAGGGGTTCCTACCTTAGCCCATGCAAAGTAGGAACTTCTTCCCTCTCCAAAGTATGAGGAAAAGAGCTTCCACCTGGCCCTCTCTCTCTCTGATTTGTGAAATAGCTAGTTCCCATCTGGCCCCATCCTTATATTTTTCTTTTCTTTTTTTTTGGGGTGGGGGTGGGGGTTACCTGGATGCAGGACAGGTGATTTCCCACCTCCTAGTCCCACTGTCCATCTCTAAGCAAACCTGAGTCAAAGTAAGCCTGAAGCCTGGTCTACATTTGCCCTATAGCCGGGGTTCCCAACTCCCAGACAGTGGACCGGAATCAGGCCACACAGCAGGAGGTGAGCAGCGGATGGCTGAGCATTCCCACCTAAGCTCCACCTCCATCAGATCAGCAGCAGCATTAGATTCTCATAAGAGCACATATCCTATTGTGAACTGTGCATGGGAAGGACCTAGGTTGCACACTCCTTATGAGAATCTAATGCCTGATGATCTGAGATGGAACAATTTTATCCTGAAACCATCCCGGTCCATGGAAAAATTGTCTCTAAAGAAACCGGTCCCAGGTGCCAATAAGGTTGGATACCACCACTCTATAGCTTCACCTTCCCCATATGTGGGCCACAAAGTGTAGGTATGGGAGGAGTTCAGAAGCTTCATTTTGGCCGGGCGTGGTGGATCATGCCTATAATCCCAGCACTTTGGGAGGCCAAGGCAGGCAGACCTGAAGCCAGGAGTTTGAGATCAGCCTGGCCAACATGGTGAGACCCTGTCTCTACTAAAAATGCAAAACTTAGCCAGGTGTGGTGGCCTGCACCTGAAATCCCAGCTACTTGGAAAGCTGAGGCAGGAGAATCGCTTGAATCCAGGAGGGTCCAAGCAGAGGTTGCAGTGAGCTGGGATGACATCACTGCACTGCAGCCTGGGCGACAGAGACTCTGTCTCAAAAAAAAAAGAAGCCTCAGACCCAGACCAGTTTTACCAGCAATAAAACTGTTTACTTTGATCCCTCTCTTACTCTTGTGTATCTTCTTCAATTTCCCCAGAGGTAGAACAAGTACAGCTGTTTTCTTAGAAAAACTCATTTTATAGATAAGGAAACTGATACATGAAGAGATTGTTACTTGTCCAAGGGCACAAGGAGTAGAGCCAGAATTTGAACTCATGCTCTGCTACACACCTCTCTCACTCACCGTGGGGTCTCTTGAACATCTGGTTCTACCAATTGATCTAGCAAATTTTCATCACCTGTGAGTGAACTAATAAACTCTACTTTAAAAACACTGGCCAGGGGCAGTGGCTCACACCTGTAATCCCAACACTTTGGGAGGCAGAGGCGGGTGTATCACTTGAGGTCAGGAGTTCAAGCCTAGCCTGGCCAACATGGTGAAACTCTGTCTCTACTAAAAAATATAAAAATTAGCCAGGCGCGGTGGCACACACCTGTAATCCCAGCTACTCAGGAATCTGAGGCAGGAGAATCGCTTGAAGCTGGGAGGCGGAAGCTGCAGTGAGCCAAGATCGTGCCACTGCACTCCAGCCTAGGCGAAAAAGTGAAACTCCATCTCATAAAACAAAAATAAAAACACTGAATCCCCAAAGATTTTATAAACACATCAACTCCAAGAAAATGATCCATTTGCCACAATTACTGTAGAGTTAGAGGTCTACCCAATGTGGTTCATATTAGAGAAGCTAGATCGTAGTTAAACTGCAGAAATAATCCCGATGATGTAGTAGGTAGGAACACGGAACCTGGGTTGCTATCCTGGTTCTACCACTTACACCTCCAGCAGCCTCATCTGTTAAATAGGGGTAAAAATAATCTCTACCTCATAGGTCTGTTGAGGGAATCAGTAAGTCAATTAGTAATGATTAACAATCATAGTTAATGAATCAACACAAGTAAAGATAATAAAACAGTGCCTGGAACACAGCAACCCTCAGCACCTGTTGGCATCTGTCTAATACCACTTCAGCTACTAGTTGCCAATTCTATGCTAGGAACTTTGCCTCTGCTCTTTGGTCAAATCCTCACAGCAGCTCTGTGTGACAATCATCTCTATCTTATCAGTGAGGAAATCAAGGCTCAGGCCGGCTGAGTCACACGCTAGAAGACGGCTGGCTGAGCCAAGCGTAACACTCAGGGTAATTTGACTTCAAAGTCTCCTTTGCTTGCCAGGCTATGACAATACTTGCGTTCACTTTGCCTGAGATTAAACCATGATCTAGAAGTAGAAATCTGGAATTACAAATCCCTGAGGAATGAGAGACCTCTGTGCCATCTCCAGCCTGAGACCATAAAGAACAGAGCTTGGGGGTCCTGGGGGTGTCAAACACCAAGGATCTCTCAATTAGCAGGTGTTCAAAGGGAAGGAATGAGTCGAAAAGAAATGACCCCAGGGGGAGGCCATAGGGACAGGTTTAGCTCCTTCCCAGCTTGAGCACACAGGAAATGTAATTCAGGGGACTGTGACTTGTAATACAGAAAGAGGGTTCCCTACAGGACAGTGGGGCGGCAACAGAAGCCAGGCGAAAGTGGCAGTGTCCCTAAGTTAGGGCAGGAAAGCATTCTGCTGAATGAACAGGTGCTTGCAAGAAAATAAACCTGGAAGAGATCAAGGAAAGCTGCAACCCTGTAATTGCAAAACTCCCAAAGATGAGACACCCTGTGCCTGAGATTCTCCGAGTCCGTATATGTTGTCTTTTCATATGTTACATACTTTATATGTATGTGCTCAGCACCCCTTTTTCTGTGGAGAGCAGCTCTTCCCCTTCCCATATGGTTCTTATGGGGCCAGCATTCCCAGTATTCCAAATCCCCACTGGCCCAGGGCCCAGTGATCAGGAATTGCCATTCCCCAGTCAGAAGATGGGTCAAAAAGAGCAATCTGTTTAACTTTAGGAGATTGGAGGCTTGGGTTTTTTGTTGTTGTTTATTTGTTGTTGTTTTTTTTTTTTTGAGATGGAGTCTTGCTCTGTCACCCAGGCTGGAGTGCAGTGGCACCATCTTGGCTCACTGCAACCTCTGCCTCCCAGGTTCAAGCGATTCTCCTGCCTCAACCTCCTGAGAAGCTGGGACTACAGGCATGCACCACCATGCCCAACTAACTTTTGTATTTTTGGTAGAGACGGGGTTTCACCATGTTGCCCAGGCTGGTCTCAGACTCCTGACCTCAGGAAATCCACCTGCATCGGCCTCCCAAAGTGCTGGGATTACAGGCAGGAGCCATCACGCCCAGCCTAGGAGATTGGAGGGTTTTTTTCTTCTTTTAGATTATAGATGTAAGTACCAGGTAGGCCAACAGTACAATATCCATCCTCCCAGGTCTGCCTGGAAAACTCGGGCAGAAAGAGGGATTCATGGCTGGATAAGCAACAGGGCTGTGGTGACACCACATGTGGCTGGAGCTTGCCGTGCTCCAAGCGAGATCCCTCCTTGGCCTTCCCAGTTCGGCAATCCCACAAATTCCACATGCTTCTTAAGCTGGTTGGAGTTGGGTTTCTGTTACCGGCAACCAAAAGAGCCCTGGCTATAGAATGCATCCAATGCCCTGGTATTCTGTGGAAGGGCAGAGCCCTCAGCTGTGTACTGGTGGGAACTCTGGTGCTAGGCCAAGTGGACACGATAGGGAAGCAGTCCTTATGCATCTGTGTGAGAAGAATTGCTGTGAATTCCAGGCCCATCCTAAATCCCTTGGGTGGTGGAGACAGTGAGGACAGCAGGAAGAAGTGCCTTAAGGACTCCCTTCAGACTCTGGACTAAACCATTTCTCCTTCAAAGTCTATCACTGCATCAGCTCAGTGGGGCAAGGGAGGAAGGGCATGATGGAAGGAAAGAGAAAGAGATATTTTAAAAATATGTATAAATGCCTCCCCCGCCACCCGCCACCCGCCACCCTAGCCCCAAATCCTGCCACTGTGAAATAAAGGACTCTGAGGCCAAAATAGATTCTCAAGACTGTATTTACCAGATTAGAAAATAGCTTTGGAGTAGAAACCCTCAATCTCAAGTTATAATAAATAAAAATTTAGACTTGCCTGGACCTCGATGGTTTTTAAAGCTCTACCATATATATCATTCATATATCTGCTTTCAGCAAACACCCACTAGCTACCTCTGCCCAGGCTCTGTGCTAGGCTAGGGGAGACAAGCATGGAAGACATAGTTTCTGTTTTCCAGGAGCTTGGAGTCTGATAGTGGAGATGGTTTTGTAAAGGTAGTGCTCAGAGCTGTAATGGAGTTATACACAGGGTGCTGTGGGATGTGAGGAGGAACATCTGACTGAAGGCAGGGAGGTGAGCCTACCAAACACAGAAATAGACATCTGCAGAGGCATGAGGGGGTGGTGGGGGAGGGATGGAACTGCATGGAGTTCCTGGCTGAAAAGCTGTGGTCTGGCAGAGTAAAAGTAGGTGGTCAAGTTAGAGGGGGTAGGTGTGGGTCAGATCTGAGAGTTCTGAGGTTCCAGAAGTAATGAGAAGCTGTTTAAAGATTTTTAACAGGCTGGGTGCTGTAGCTCATGCCTAGAATCCCAGCACTCTGGGAGGTTGAGGCAGGCAGATCATTTGAGGCCAAGAGTTTGGGGAACATGGCGAAAACTTGCCTCTACAAAATGTTTTAAAAATTACCCAGGCACAGTGGTGCACACATGTGATCCCAGCTAATCGAGAGGCTGAGGTGGGAGGATTGCTTCAGCCTGGGAGGCGGAGGTTTTAGTGAGCCAAGATCACACCACTGCACTCCAGCCTAGGCAGCAGCTAGACCTTGTCTCAAAAAAAAAAGATTTTTAGCGGAGGTGCACTTCAAAAATAGGATTTAGAGAGCTGATCGAAGGACCAATAGAAAAAAAGCAAAAACACAGGTTGCCTAATAATCTAGGTCAGAAATGCTTGAGGTCTGCTGCAAGTGAGGACACTGAGAATAAAGAAGAGGGGACAAACAGAAGGTTTGCTCAGGGGAGAGACAGCAGGAATCTGGCAACTGAGTCAGTGGTGATGTCATTTACCAAGTCTGGGGGAAGACAAGACGCAGCTCGCCTCTAGATGTGCTCAGGTGGTACAATGCTACTTTTCTGGTACAATGCTACTTTTCTGAAATTTCTATAATAAAAAGTAGGTAGAAAAATAAAGACACCATGATGGTTCTTTTCTAATCCGTAGGCACCTCTCCAGACATATCATCCCACCCAAGGCATAATAAATTAAAATTGAAGGCAACAGAAAAAATAGTAGCTTCCACCACAAGTCATCAGCTAGATAGCTCTTCTCTAACAGTAAAGTTATGAGACTTGACCTTCCAAGGAGAAGAAATCAATTTCTTTTCATCTGTACATCCTCAGTAGGCAGCACAGGTCTTTGTACATAACTAATCGAAAAAGGATTTGCTGGTGGTTTCTCAAGAAATTTTTATTTTTTTTGAGACAGAGTTTTGCTCTGTTGCCCAGGCTGGAGTGCAGTGGCACAATCTCTGCTCACTGCAACCTCTGCCTCCCAGGTTCAAGAGATTCTCCTGCCTCAGCCTCCCAGGTAGGTGGGATTACAGGCACCCACCACCACACCCAGCTAATTTTTTCATTTTTAGTAGAGAGGGGTTTCACCATGTTGGGCAGGCTGGTCTCGAACTCCTGATCTCAAGTGATCCGCCCGCCACAGCTTCCCAAAGTGCTGGGATGGGATTACAGGCATGAACCACCATGCCTGGCCAAGCCATGTCCTTTTTAACAAATATAAGTAAATAAATAAATATTTGCTAAATTAAATTGTTATAGCTCAGTGTGCCCCTCCCCCACTCCCAACACACACAGAAACCCTGGTTTTCAGGCTTCTGATCTAAGAAAACCTTGTCATGCACGTTTCATAAAAGCTAAAGTTGGCCAGGATTCAGAAGCTGGTAGCAAGAGGGGCTGGGAGACACCCATCTTCACACAGCCATTTACTTGGGAGCTGGGAGTTTGTCTTGAAGCTAGAAAGCAGTTGGGAGCTTTCTGGGAATGAGAGAAATAGGTAGACTGTGGAAGCATGGAAGGGCAAACATGCCTCTCCTAGCATGACCTAATGTTAGGGCTTCAGATATCAAAAGAGCCTGTGCCCACGGAAGACTTGGAAAGGAAACAGTTGTCGTGAAAGCCAGTCCCTCTTCTGACCTGTGGTGCAGCTTCAGCCCCCTGGGAGACGGGGGACCCCCAGGGATAAGTGTGGTACCCTGGAACCAGCCAGAGGGGATGGGTTTCTCACTGAGGACACAGGGGTACGGCATCCTCGGACGGTTTGTGGGTAACCAACCATGAAAGAGAAGCCTCAGTAAAAGAAATCAAGAGACTTGGTCCAGCTCAGTCTTCCCTGAGAACATCCCGTAGTGGAGGGCGGTGTCAGAGGCAGGGGCAGGGAGGATCGTGGCAGTCCTGGCTGGAGCTCCCTGATAAAATGAAAATGTGATAAATGCCTGGGACACACCTGTGTTTTCCATTGTTTTTCTAACCCTCTGAAAAAGTACTTTCCTTTTTCTTGTTATGAATACAATGAGAGATGGGAAGTTTCTCAAAGAATTTGCCAGCCAGCCTTGGTATTGAAGACATGGGAAGAAATCATTTCCTTATCATCTTTTCTTCCCTTTGCTCCTCCAGCATGCTTGGTTCCATAATAAACATTCCACCTCAAATGATCACCATGTTGTATAAGACAAGTGGTCTGGTTTATCTCCACATTTATGTATGTATTGGCTTTCTCATGCTCTCTCTCTCTCTTTCTACCCCTCATTCTCCTCTCTCTTCCCTCTCTGGTTTCCTCTATCTCTCTATAAGAAAATGTTGCCTACAAGTTTTTGGACTTAGCAAGAAAATAGCATACTCACATGGGCGGTGGCTCATGCCTGTAATCCCAGCACTTTGAGAGGCTGAGGCAGGCGGATCACTTGAGGTCAGGAGTTCAAGACTGGCCAGCCTGGAAAACATGGCAAAACCTCATCTCCACTAAAAATATATATTTTTTAAATTAGACAGACTTGGTGGTGTGTGCCTGTAATCTCAGCTACTTGGGAGGCTGAGGCATGAGAATTGCTTGAACCTGGGAGGTGGAGGTTTTGGTGAGCAAAAGTCATGCCACTGTACTCCAGCCTGGGCAACAGAGCAAGACTCTGTCAAAAAAAAAAAAAAGGAAGAAATGGAAATAAAAAGAGGCCAGTGCAGTGGCTCATGCCTGTAATCCCAGCACTTTGGGAGGTTAAGGCAGGCAGATCACTTAAGGCCAGGAGTTCAAGATCAGCCTGGCTAACATGGCAAAACCCCATCTCTACTAAAAATACAAAATTAGTCCAGGCATGGTGGCTCATGCCTGTGATCCCAGCACTTTGGGAGGTTGAGGGGGGTGATCACTTGAGATCAGGAGTTCAAAACCAGCCTGGTCAACATAACAAAGCCCCGCTTCTACTAAAAATACAAAAATTAACTAGGTGTGGTGGTACACGCCTATAGTCCCAGCTACTTGGGAGGCTGAGGCAGGAGAATTGGTTGAACCCAGGAGGCAGAGGTTACAGTGAGCCAAGATCACACCGTTGCACTCCAGCCTGGGTGACAGAACAAAACTCAGTCTCAAAAAAGAAAAAAAATACAAAATTAGCTGGGCGTGGTGGCACACACCTGTAATTCCAGCTATTTGGGAGGCTGAGGCACGAGAATCACCTGAACTCAGGAGGTGGAGGTTGTAGTGAGCCAAGATTACACCACTGCACTCCAGCTGGGGCAACAGAGTGAAATTCTGTCAAAAAAAAAGAAAGAAGAAAGGAAGGAAGAAAGGAAAGAAGGAAGGCAGGAGGGAAGGAGGGAAGGAGGGAGGGAGGGAGGGAAGGAAGGAAGGAAGGAAGGAAGGAAGAGCAAATAGCACACCTGATATGTGGATGCTCTTCTGACACTTTGGGGCCTGCATCAAGAATGAAAGTTTGTTCCTCACCCCGTCCTAAAGGGGATATGTGCAGTGGGGCTGTCCTTAAGAACTCAGTTTGATGCACCCTCTGTAGCCTACCAGCCAAGAGTGAGAAACACCATGAGGCCCCAGCTCCATCTCACCTACCCCCCTCGCCAGCCCCTGCTTTCCTGCATTCACCCAAACACTTGCCCCTGTCCCTCAACATTCCTAGAACCTTCACTGTCCTCTGAGGTCAGCGATGTATTTAAAGCACTTGTTTTCATCCTGTTCCCATCAGTGAGATTTAATGTAAGACACTCAGAAGGGAAATTCCACTCTCTTTCCTTCTGGGAAATGAGCGGCTACATTGTCCAGACCCAAATCCTTAGCCTAACATTTCTGCCAAAATCCAAAAGTTCATGATTTCACTGAAATAAGGCCACACACATCTTAGGCAACCACGAGTACCTCTTCACATCAACACGTGAGCTTCCCTTTTCCCGTCCTTTTATAAAAGAAAGGGATTGGCCTTTTTTTTTAACTCTTTCACGAGATCTAAGCAACTTGATTTTTTTGTGTGTGATTTTTTAACATTACAAATCCTTTAAAGTGGGTAGAGTTGGAATATATTCATCTCGATGAACATTAAACAGCTCAACAATGTCCCCTGCTGGCCATGAGCATAGAGAGAAAGAGAGTGAGAGAGAGAGAGAGAGAACTTGAGCCACTAAGGCTCTATTCCAGCCTGCAAAACAAGGTAGGAATAAGTGTCTCATCAAGATGAAATCCCCTACCCTCTACTCAAAAAAATATGCAGTGGTCATTCAAACCAGAAAAGCACAGCATCCAAATACGATAAAGACCACAGAGTAGGAAATGGAGACGAAATCACTATTCATTTTAATAAGTCACCATGGAAAGAAATCCCCAAACTGAACACCACTTGTCTCTCCAGCCCAAAATGTGAGGAATTCTTTTCGGCTGCAAGTATTCATTGACTAACCAGACATCTCCTCAACATCAATACTACCCACGGGCTGTTGTTTTAAAATTTGGGGCTGTTATGTTATCTATTGGTACCATTCTTAGCCACTGAAGATTTAACGTAAAACATACAAACAAAAATCACTGTCTTCGAGAAGCTCCTGTTTTAGTAGGAGAGAAAAGAAAATGAACAAAAGAGCAAAAAGTTTTTAGAAAACAAGCTCTAGGCTGGGCACAGTGACTCAGGCCTATAATCTCAGCACTTTGGGAGGCCAAGGAGGGAGGGTCACTTGAGGCCAGAAGTTCCAAGACCAGCCTGGACAACATAGGGAGACCCTCATTTCTACAAAAAAAAAAAGGATCTTTTTTAATTAGCCAGACATGGTGGTGTGCACCTGTAGTCCCAGCTACTCAGGAGGCTGAGGCAGGAGGATTGCTACAGGCCAGGGGTTCAAGGCTGCAGTGATTTTGATTGCACCACTGCACTCCAGCGCTTGGGTAATAGAGTAAGACTCTGTGTCTAAAAAATAATAATTAATAATTTTTAAAAATCTCTATGAAGAAATTCAAGCAGGGATACAGAGTAATAGCATGGAAACTGGTGATGGCATTTGAGCAGACACCTGAGCAATTATGGAAAAGCCATATATTGACAGTGTCCCAGGAAGTGTGAACTGCAGATGGAAAAGTCTGGATCTTGAAAAAACTTTGACCCAGTTAAGGAAATGCAAGAAGGCCAGGGAGACAGCTGATGCTTAATGGGAAAGGAGGAGGGCAGGGGGGAGATGAATTAGAAGTAGGCAGGGGCCAGATGACATGCTCTATGGCGAGGAACTTGGATTCCATTCTAACTTTAACGGAAACTCACTAGAGAGTTTTGAGCTGGTGCTGACGTTCTCAAATGCATTTTTAAAAGATGGCTCTGGTGCTGAGTGATCTTTTTAAAGTTATGATGAAGTCAAAGACTGGAGTCCAGGGTGGGGGAGGTGTCATGGGCAAGAGGAAACCAGTTTGAAAACCACAGCAGGAGTCCAAGTAAGAGGTGCCGTCTTCGATTAGGGTAGTTGTGGAAATGGCACAGATGGGGAGAAGTGGTTGAATTCAGGATATATTTCAGACAGCAAGCCAACAGGGCTTGTTGACAGATTAGAAATTTGAGGATGGGACAGAACCAATTAGGACTCATTTTTGGCCTGAACAATTGGGTGAACAGGAATACCAATAACAGACAGAGACAGACAAGCCTGGTGGAAAATAGATTTGGGGGTGAGGGCAGAGGTGAGAAACCGCAAGTTCCGTTTGATTTGCCTGTTAGATGCTCGATAGACGTGTAGAAAATGGGTGGATATAGAAGTCTGGTGCTCAAAGGAGAGGCTGGGACTGGAAATTTATCTTTGGAAATCCTCTGCATATAGGTAATATTTATAGTCATGAGACCGATTGAGATCACCTAAGCAGAAGGGGTAGATAATGAAGAAAAGGAGTCTAAAGAAGGATCATAAAAGTAAATGGAGTTAGCAAAGAAGACTGAGAGAGGACAGCAAGGCAGAAGGAACCAAAACCAAGGGAGAGGGGGGTTTCAAGAGGCAGGGAGTGTCAATGCTATCGAGGAAATCAGGCAAAACAAAACTGGGCGGGCGTGGTGGCTCACGCCTGTAATCTCAGCACTTTGAGAGGCTGAGGTGGGAGGATCACGAAGTCAAGAGATCAAGACCATCCATCCTGGCCAACAGGTTGAACCCCCATCCCTACTAAAAATATAAAAATTAGCTGGGCGTGGTGGCACATGCCTGTAGTCCCAGCTACTCAGGAGGCTGAGGCAGGAGAATCACTTGAACTCAGAAGGCAGAGGTTGCAGTGAGCCAGGATTATGCCACTGCACTCCAGCCTGATGACAGAGCAAGACTCCATCTCAAAAAAACAAAAACAAAAACAAAAACAAAAAAAACCAGGCCATTGGATTTGGCAAGATGGGGATCAAACAAACAGCCTTTCAGTAAGGCAATGAAGACCTATGCTTCCTAAGTGGGATGAGTGAAAGCGGGAACAGGAGGTAAGCATGTGGAGCCTACAGAACAGCCATTTCTTCCAAGGAGTTTCATAGACAGGGGTGGAGAGAGAGACAAAGTAGCTGAAGACAAATACAAGCTCAAAGAAGGCTGTTCATTTTTTCTTTCTTTTCATTAATAAGGGAGACGTTGCAACATGTTAGGCAGTGCTGGGGATAATTCTACACTGAGGGGGAAGTGCTGATCAGGGAAGAAGGGATGGGATTTAATGCACAAGCTGGGGGGATGGCAGCCTTTCACGGGAGCAGGAACAGGAGGGGGAGGCAGAACATATGGGATGAAGGGAGAAATGGCAGGGCTGAGGGTGGGAAGTCCTCACCTAACTACTTCTAATTTCTCAGTAAAGTAAGAATCAAGAAGCTAATACGCTTAGTATTCGCTCAGAGCATGTGTGAAGTGGGGGTCACAAATGTGAAGAGGGAGGAGAAAAGGAGTGGAAGGTGAATTCATTGGGAAGCTATAGCGGGACTGCAAGACTGCAATCACTGTTCCCTGATAGGAATCTATACTTTTTATTTTTTTTTTTTTTGAGACAGAGTTTTGCTCTTGTTGCCTAGGCTGGTGTGCAGTGGCACAATCTCAGTTCATTGCAAGCTCCACCTTCCGGGTTCAAGCAATTCTCCTTCCTCAGCCTTCTGAGTAGCTGGGATTACAGGCACCCACCACCATGCCTAGCTAATTTTTGTATTTTTAGTAGACGGAGTTTCACCATGTTGTCCAGGCTGGTCTTGAACTCCCTACCTCAGGTGATCCGCCCACCTCAGACTCCCAGAAGCGCTGGGATTATAGTTGTGAGCCACTGAGCCTGGCTAGTTATCTACTCTTAAAGCACTTGCAACAGAATGCCAAATAAATATTACTGAGAAAGAAACAGCCACAAGCATCTTTTGTTTAAGCATGAAGTATTTTAAATTCTTTAAACATCCAGAAGGTACATAACCAACACCATGGACACACCCATGTTTCTTCAATGCTAACATTTTGTTTCAGTTATCTTTTTTCTCCCCCCTGCAGACTTCCCCCGTGGTTATAAGCTATCTTTTTAAGAATAAAACATAACAGGCTGGGTGCGGTGGTGCACGCCTGTAATCCCAGCACTTTAGGAGGCTGAGGCGGGTGGATTGCTTGAGTCTAGGGGTTCAGGACCAGCCTGGACAACATAGTAAAACCCTGTCTCTACAAAAAAGACATCTCTTCAACACCAGTACCACTCACTAGCTCTTATTTTAAAAGTTTGGGCTGTTATGCTATCTATCAGTACCATTCTTACTCATCTCTACAAAAAAAACTAGCCAGGGTGGCGGCCTGCCCACCTATAATCCCAGCTACTCAAGAGGCTGAGGTGGGAGGATCATTTGAGCCCAGGTCAAATGCCTCTGCACTCCAGCCTGGGCGATACAGCAAGACCCTGCCTCAAAAAAGAAAAAGAATAAAATGTAACAGTCACAGCTATAAGCGCCTTAAGGCACCTCTCCAATTCCATGTCCTTCCTCCTCTCCCTGTTAAAGTTTATTATATAATGATAAAAAGCAACAATGTTCCTCTTTATCTGGGCCTATGAACAGGTCTGTGGTAACTTCGTTAATCCAAATGCTGTTGTTCAAGATTTACCTGTTATCTGGGTTGTCAGGGAGACGACCACAGGAAGTTCCGAAGACAAAGCCCGGAGACTGACATTGTAGTTGGTCCCTGGATGCAGGTCCAAGCACACCTCAGGATCTTGGCTGCTGGTGCTGATATTAAAGGTCATTTCCCAAACAAATTCCTTCTGATACCATCTCTGGCCCCAAATGTGGAACTGAAACATAAAAAAGCTTACTAGGTGAATGCTTGGCCTGAAAAACTTTAGATGCCTTGAAATCTCCCCTTTTTCTTTCTTTCATTTTTATTTATTTTATTTATTTTTTATTTATTTTGAGATTTATTTATTTCCTCTGTCACCCACACTGGAATACAGTGGCATAATCTCGGCTCACTGCAGCCTCAACCTCCCAGGCTCAAGTGATCCTCCCTCCTCAGCCCCCCAAGTAGCTGGGACCACAGATGTGTGCCACCACATCCAGCTAATTTTTGTATTTTTTGTAGAGGCGGGGTTTCACTACGTTGCCCAGGCTGGAATCAAACTCCTGAGCTCAAGTGATCTGCCCACCTTGGATCCCAAAGTGCTGGGATTACAGGCGTGAGCCACAGCACCTGGCCCCTTCCCTTTTTCATGAGCTTTCTTCCTCTCTCTCTCTTTGGACTCTAATGTTTCTTCAAAAAGTAAAATGCAGCAGTAAGCAAACATTAGAGTTGCAATACTATAAATATCGTACTTACAATATTATTAGCATAATAAATCTATTTTTAAATAAAAACACACAAAAGCCTGAGGTCCCAATACTGGTGACTTTCTCCTTGTTCTCACACATACAGTGAACATGCCCAACAAGAAAGTCTGTTAGCAAAACTGCAGGAGCAAGGACAAGATTATTTTCCTAGAAAGAATATTAGGAATCCAAACTAAGCCGGAACTGAATTAGAATACTCGTAGCTGGTCTGGTAGAACCTGAGAAGGGTTTTTCTTCTCTGCCTGCCTCCTTCTGGAGACTCTACCCGTTCCTTTACCACCCTGACATTTTGGCCAGGAGACACTCTTCTTCTTACTTAATTTATTCTAGTAGAAGCTCATCCCACGGCTTTCCTTCTTTTTTTCTCTTTTCTTTTTTGAGACGGAGTCTCGCTCTGTTGCCCAGGCTGGAGTGCAATGGCACGATCTCGGCTCACTGCAACCTCTGCCTCCCAAGTTCAAGCAGTCTCCTGCCCCAGCCTCCCAAGTAGTTGTGACTACAGGTGCATGCTACCACACCCAACTAATATTCGTATTTTTAGTAGAGACAGGGTTTCACCGTGTTGGTCAGGCTGGTTTCAAACTCCTGACCTCAAGTGATCCACCCGCCTCAGCCTCCCAAAGTACTGGGATTACAGATCTGAGCCAATGTACCTGGCTAGTCCTTCCCTTTCTTACTCAGAACCACATTGAGCTTCAAAAGTTCCCCTTGGCTCTCCAGGCAACACATCCAGACCCTGGCCACAGACACTGATAAGGACGCAGACACACATGCATAAGCCACTGGACTCCTTCCATGGACACCGCCTAAGCATCAATAGCACCAAGACATGAACGCAAAGAAATTCTTGGCCAGGCGTGGTGGCTCATGCCAGAAATTCCAACACTCTGGGAAGCTGAGGCAGGAAAATTGCTTGAGGCCAGGGGTTTGAGACCAGCCTGGGAAATAAAATGAGACCTTGTCTCCACAAAAAATTTAAAAATTAGCCAGGCATGGTAGTGCACACCCGTAGTCCCAGCTACTCATGAGACTGTGGCAGAGAATCATTTGAACCCAGGAGTTCAAAGGTGCAGTGAGTAATGATTGTGCCACTGCACTCCAGTGTGAGTGACAAAGCAAGACCCTGTCTCTAAAAAATGAGAACAAATGGACACAAAAGAGGGGGAACCCCGGGGCCTACTTGAGGGTGAAGGGTAGGAGAAGAGAGGATCAGAAAAAAAAAAACCTATTGGGCACTATGCTTATTACCTGGGTGACAAAATAATCTGTACACCAAACCCCCGTGAAACCTTAGGCCAGGCACAGTGGCTCCCATACAGTGTACCTATATAACCAACCTGCACATGTGCCCCTGAACCTAAAATAAAACTTATATCATAAAAATAAATAAAAATAAATTTCAAATGTTAGAAAAAGCAAAGAAGAAATTCTCATGGCTGTCTCATCTCTCCCCAAGGTTTCCGTCACTCCTTTTTTTTTTTTTTTTTTGGAGACAGTCTTGCTCTGTCTCCTAGGCTGGGGTTCAGTGGCACGATCTTGGCTCACTGCAGCCTCCTTCATGGGTTCAAGTGATTCTCCTGCCTCAGCCTCCTGAGTAGCTGAGATTACAGGCGTGCGCCACCATGCTTGGCTAATTTTTGTATTTTTAGTAGAGATGGAATTTCACCATGTTGGCCAGGATGGTCTTGAACTCCTGGCCTGAAGTTATCCACCTGCCTTGGCCTCCCATAGTGCTGGGATTACAGGCATGAGCCACGGCACCTGGCCAAAGGTTTCTGTCTTTAAATATGCAGTAGAAGTGGCCATCTTCTTGCTTCTTGATGCAAATGCCACAGAAAATCATCTATTGATAATGATAGTTACAGAAGTAGATGTTTAGGTCTGTGGATATTTTTAATCCTCTCACATAAGACAACCATCTATAAATATAGTAACTTTCAGTCACTTACTAAATACATCTCCTCCATGTCAACTGTCTTGATGATATTCCATCTTAAGCAGGTTTCATTAAATCCTGAAATGTTACTGATGGTCTGTTTTACTGCAGCAGAAAAGAAATGAGAAATCAATTTACACTCTATAGAAAAAATACTATCTTTTAATTGAGCCATTTTTCCAAGGATAAGTGTTAGCATAAGATAAGTTCAACAGTATTTTAATTCAGGAATTAGTGGTAGCAGTCTCAAAGAAATGCCACTTTTATATTTAGGTAAACTCAGTCTTGATGAAAGATTTCAGATCCAAAGATACCTAATTGGAGGACCCCTCTTAAGAATTATTTGAGTGGGCCGGGCACAGTGGCTCACACCTGTAATCCCAGCACTTTGGGAGGCCGAGGCAGGCAGATCACTTGAGGCCAGGAGTTCAAGACCAGCCTGGCCAACATAGTGAAACCCCATCTCTGCTAAAAATATGACAATTAGCTGGGGGTGGTGGTGTGCACCTGTAGTCCCAGCTACCTGGGAAGCTGAAGCAGGAGAATCGCTTGAAACTGGGAGGTGGAGGTTGCAGTCAGTTGCGATCATGCCACTGCACTCCAGCCTGAGTGAAAGAGTGAGACTCTGTCTCTAAAAAAAAAAAAAGAAAAAATTATTTGAGTCTATTCACTGCAAAATTCCTTGGCTTGCTAAGCTAAAATTGCAACCCTTTGCCCTGGGCCTTGTGTACCCTCATTTATACAAATAAGTGTCAATTTGAAATTCTGAACTGAGAGCAACATTTCAGCAGAGAATTGCTCCTTGAGGAACTGAAAAAACCTCTTTCAAGCAATCAGGGTTTCCATAAGGAAAAGAATGTGGGGGGGTGCAGGATTCTCTTAGTTTGGGCTTCCTTATCTCTTATGAGCAAAGAAATTATTTCTTGTCCTCTGCTCAGTTTCATGGCAATCAATCTAAAAGACAGTTCAGATCTGATACAGTTTAATGTCAAGGTACACCCCCACTCAAGTAGTCAAGAAAGGCTATTTATTCAAAACCCTGACATCAGAGGTTACTTCCTTCAATAATGATCTCTGTCCCTAAACTGCAAATAATATAGCAGACTTGCTAAGAAGTTTCACAGGTGCTGATTCAAGAAAAAAAAAAAAAAAAGAAGTTTCACAGGAACACTGTGATGATTAACAAGTGACAAAGACAACTCCCAAATTACCTGAAAAAAAGGAAAACCCCACGAAAGGTAAGGCTGTATTTTATAACCCCCTGGCCTGTCAGGTTCCTACGAATAAAGCCAAGTTGGTAGACATGACCCCTCTCTATGGACTGGGCAGCTCAGCACAGAGAAAACAAGTATAGGTCACAAGCTGCACCACAGAGCATGTAAAGGACAGGAGGCAAAGATGAACAGGAGGTAAGGAACAGGAGGAGTACAGATGATTCCGGGTAATGCAACCTCACAGCTGGGTACAGAAGACAGGTGTGGAGACAGGTAGTAGTGATCCAAAGTTACACTTCTGAAACTTTCAAAATAAAAATAACTCCAATAGTATTTAAATAGTTCTAGACTATACAGAAAGGTGGAAGGTTCCCCAGGTCATTTAATATGACTAAATAATCCACAATGCCCAACCTGTGCAAGGATGGCACAGCCAATCACTACACATGCTCGCCAAACTCACTTGTTAATATAAATACAAAAATCCAAAATAAAATATTCGCAAAAAGAATTCAGTAGTACCTTCAAAGAACAATACACTATGACCAAAGAAGATTTATTCCCAGAATACCGAGAGGATCATTATCGGAAAAGCTATTAATAGGCTTAAAAGAGAGAAATCATGTGGTTACTTTTGTAACTGAAACTGTTAATACACTTAATATACTTTGTTAACTTGAAATCCTAGTGAGCTAGGACTTCATTTGACAGAAACTCCTTAGTTTAATACAGTTTATGAGAAACAACCATACTCAGTGGTAAAACAATTAAGCAATTTCCAGCAAAGTTAAGAACAATATAAGGATGTCTGGTCTTGTAGCTATTATTGAGCCTTATTCAAGAGATTCTAGATAATACAGAAAAAGGCAAGAAAAAAACAAGCTATAAATGCCAGAAAGAGAGACAAATGATGCAACTGCCAGTAAATCCAAGAGACTCAACTAATCAAATATGAAACTGTTTGAAAATAAGAGAAAGGCAACATTAAAAAAAACTGATCATTTTCTATTTATCTTCAAGAACAAGTATGGTAGGCTAAATAATGACCCCCGCCCCCCGCCAGCATGTCTTCATCCTAGTCCCTGGAACCTTACACAGCAGAAGCACTTTGCAGAGGTGACTAAGACAGTGAGATTATCCTGAATTATCCAGATGGGCTCAATATGACTACAAAGATCCTTAAAAGAGGGTGACAAGAAGAATAGAGTTAGAGAGAGGACTTAAGAACGGAAGCGGAGGTTAAACTGATGAGCTTTAAATATGGAGGATGGAGCCACAAGCCAAGGAGTATAGGCAGGCTCTAGAAACTGGAAAGGGCATGAAAATAGATTCCGCTGTAGATATCCCCCTGAAGAAATACAGGCCTGGTCACACCTTGATTTCAGCTTAGTGAAACTGATTTCACACTTCTGACTTCCATAACTGTAACACACTAAATTCATGTTCCTTTTTGGTTTTGTTTTGTTTTGTTTTTAAGACAGGGTCTCATTCTGTCACCCAGGCTAGGTGCAGTGGCCTAATCATGGCCCACTGCAGCCTCGACCTCTGGAGTTCAAGTGATCCTCCTGCCTCAGTCTCTCAAGTAGCTGGGACCATGGGCACACGCCACCATGCCTGGCTTATTTTTTATTTATTTAAATTTTTTGGTAGAGACAGGGTCTCTGTTGCCCAGGCTGGGCTTGAACTCTTGGGCTCCTACTTGGCCTCCAAACCATCCTCCCACCTTGGCCTCCCAAAGTGCTGGATTACAGATGTAAGCCACTGCACCCAGCCTTCATGTTATTTTCTGCCACTAAGTTTGCAGTAACTTGTCATACCAGCAATAGGAAACTAATACAACAAGTAGCAGAATACAAAGAAAAATAAAAAGTTCCCTATTCATGAGAGGGGATACCACAAGCAAACTTCAAATACCTAGAAATAAACCTAACTAGAAATGTCCAAAACTTACACAAAGATTTTAAAGAGTTGTTTTTTTTTTTTTTTTTTTGAGATGGAGTCTCACTCTGTTGCCCAGGCTGGAGTGCAGTGATGCAAACACAGCTCACTGCAACCTCTGCCTCCTGGGTTCAAGTGATTCTCCTGCCTCAGCCTCCCAAGTAGCTGGGACTACAGGCATGCACCACCATACCCAGATAATTTTTGTATTTTTAGTAGAGACAGTGTTTCACCATGTTGGGCAGGCTGGTCTCAAACTCCTGCCCTCAGATGATCTGCCCGCCTCAGTCTCCCAAAGTGCTGGGATTACAGGTGTGAGCCACCGCAACTGGCCACCACGATTATTTTCTTATCTCATAGATCTATTTTATACTGGTTGAGAAAGCTTTTACAGACCAATATAGATATTAAATTTTAATCATATAAGACAAAAATGTAAGCAAAATTAATTGAAACATTCTTAAAATGTCTTCATAGTTAGTATATAACAAACACTTCCCTACAGCAAGGTCATTTGATATGAGAAGTATAAAAAAAAAGAAAGAAAGAAAGAAAGAAAAACACTTCTCAATCACTTCTCAATTAAGAGTTGGTGGTGCCTGTATCTTCCACACAATAGCATCCTATGTGCTATCTATTCAGAGTTTGGTGAGACAGTATTTCTTCAAAATGTGCTCTTTTTCTTTCCCCAGAACTTTCTTTCCACTAACACCCATTTTGATGCTGAAAGTTGATCTTATACTTTGCTGTTCTGTTCTGATGATGCTTTACATACATAATAACACTGTGCCTCAATGTCAAATCATAATGTAGCTTTTTGGAAAAAGTTTTAATAGGTGGTTGAACTCAAGACACAAATGGCACCACTAATGTCCATAAATAAATAGACATGACAGCACTATAGGCAACTATGAGCAATATGACGTATAGATGGACAATGACAATTATGTTCTTGGCAGCCACCTGACTGACTGTAAAACAATTGTAAGATTCCATAGATATCAAAATGTGAAAAAATATGCCTCTGAGAATCAATAAAACATAACATATGCAAGTATATTAACAGTAGCATTGTCTGTAGTAACAAAAACTTGAAAGGGAAAAAAGATACCCAAATAACCTCTATAAAGAATAAGCTAATAAATTAGTATACCTTCATACCATGGAATACCATGCTTCCCTCAAAGAGAATGAGATGAAATTAAATGAATTGGTATGGAAGTATGTCTACAGGATATTATAAAGCCTAAAGTCAAAGAATAAAATAAAAAAGCAAAATGGAGAATAACATACATATATATATACTATATATATATATAATTATTTCATTTTTTAAAATTACACACACATATATGCTCAAGTAACCTAACAGTAGTGGTGAGTCTGCAGCTCCTTCTGCTCACAGGAAACGTCTCACTGGCTCAGTTCAGTTCCACCTTGCTCAGGGAGTGACATTCTCACTCTAGGTTCCCTTCCCTCCATTCAAGGGGCTTTATAGTTTGAGCCACAGGCAGGTTGAACCCATGATGTGTTCAATGGGGGAGAAAGGGATCCCCGAGAGAGCTCATCCCAAGTCGCTTCCTAATGCTCTCAGATCCTTTGCTATGAAAGATACATGCCATGGTCTCTCATACAAATCTTTCTTCTTCAGTACATTTGTAGTGGTTACTCTGTGTTCTCTCTCTTTCTCCACCCACTGGGCCAATCTGATCTAGAATCCTGAAGTTGAAAAACCAGAACTGCAAGAATGCCTCAAGAAAGAGAAAATTAAGCTCTTAACAAAACTTTGTTTCTGCTTCATTAATAACAACTCTGGGCAAAATCAATCACTATCTCCTCTCTGCTCCTGTAGTACCCTGCAAATAACTCAATTATACTTTATGTATTGTATTATTGATCCTTGTCTGTCATTCTCATTGAACTGAGAGCTCCTTGAAGAGAGAGACATATTCTTCATCTTTGTACTCTCAGTGTCTAGAGCAGTGGCAGGCAGTGATTGTTTAAACGCAGACAATTCGCAGTAAGGGGAAAGTTGAGCAAATGGTATTGCATTGACCCACTGGAATATAAGGACCCTGAATAAGAAATGGTCTCTGCCCATAACATGTATTTCATCTAGGAGAGAAGTTATGGCCTATATAAGTATAGTTTTAAAAACAAGGGAGTATAAAATAAATGTCAGGAGGTAAATTTAAGTAATAGTTAACATGTAATAGACATTGATCACGTGTCAGGTATTGTGCTGTTTCTCCATATGCTTTAACCCATCTGGTCTTCACAACGAGCTCACGAGGTGGGTATTGTTATTTCTAATTTCACAGTTAAGGTAACTGCACACATAGAGGTGAAATAACTTGTCCAAGGTCACAGAGATAGTAAGTGGCAGATCTGGGATTTGAATTTGGATCATCTGACTCCAGAGGAACTGTGCCAAACTACTACCTATACTTCCTGTTAAAATAGGTTATGGGAATTCTGAAAGGAAAATACTCATGATCAGCTTGAAAGGTGGGAAGTGGAGATCATGGAGAAAGAAATCTATGAACTCAAGAAAAGGGAGGGGGTTCCAGCTAGAAGAAATGGGATGAACAAAGACATGGAGGTGGAAAGTTAGCACGTAATATATTACGGATCAGAGTTTCAGTCATCAAAGATAATGCTGGCCCCTTAAATATAACTCACTACACATCCTCCAAAATATTCTTCAGATCAGAAGAAGATCAAATAAAACAACATACGTAGTAAGCCGAGATCGCACCACTGCACTCCAACCTGGGTGACAGAGTGAGACTCTGACTCAAAAATAAAATAAAATGACATAAAACAGAAGCTGTCATCATAACAGGAAAACAGAAAACATTACAAATTTTAAATTACTGTTAAGGGCAGGTGCAGTAACTCATGCCTGTAATCCCAATACTTTGGGAGGCCAAGGTGGAAGGATTGCCTGAGCCCAGGAGTTTGAGACCAGCCTTGGCAACATAGTGAGACCCACCCTACTCACCACAACCGATCTCTACCAAAAATAAAAAAAGTTAGCTGAGCCTGGTGGCCGCAGCCTATAGTCCCAGCTACTCAAAAAGCTGAAGTGGAAAAGATTACTTGAGCCCAGGAGGTCAACGCTGCACTGAGATGTGATCATGTCCTCCAGGCTGGGTGACAGAGTGAGACATTGTCCTCTTAAAAAAAATATTGTTGGCCGGGCGTAATGGCTCACGCCTGTAATCCCAGCACTTTGGGAGGCTGAGGTGGGCAGATCACCTGAGGTCGGGAGTTCGAGATCAGCCTGACCAACATGAGGAAACTCCATCTCTACTAAAAATACAAAATTAGCTGGGCTTGGTGGCACATGCCTGTAATCCCAGCTACTCGGGAGGCTGAGGCAGGAGAGTCGCTTGAACCTGGGAGGTGGAGGTTGTGGTGAGCCAAGATCACGCCATTGCACTCCAGACTAGGCAATGAGAGTGAAACTCCATCTCAAAAAAAAGCAATACTATTAAATAGGAAAATAAATATGAAATTTCAGCAAAACTATCAATCTCCTACAAGTCTTTGTGAAGAGCGAGGGGTGTTAGAAGGGATGTGTGAAGTAGAGAAGAGGGAAGCAAGGGGCCCCAGAGTGAGCTAGGTTCACTCCCAGCAAGAGAAGCTCCACTCTAACTATGAAAATATTTAAAAAGACCTGGTGTATAGTCAGAGCACTGACTACAAGAAAAGGACTTAAAAGTCCATGAGTTGTCAGGTAGTTGTAAGAGAAAGGCATTGCTTCTAGGAAAGAAAAGGATAAATGGGAAGGAATGGGTGCCCTCTGGAGACTAAGCAATGGTGGGCAAAGAGGCGAGAGGGAAATGGAAGATCCTACAAGGCAAAAGAGAACTTAAAACGAGAAGAATACACAATTCATGCCCAGCCCTATCAAAAAACAAAAAACCTTTGAAGAAACTACATTTCACTCAGTGACAGAAGAGGGCACTCTTAACCTAGAAATCTTGTTAACCATCCTAAACCACCAATTCTGCCCATGGAATTAACAGACAAAAGCAGTGTTTATTTTTAAAAAAGTGTGTGTGTGTGTGTGTGTGTGTGTGTGTGTGTGTTTATCATATATATGATAAAAACAATGCAGCTTGTAAAAAACTCTACATTTTTTTAAACCCACAAACTGGTGTAGGGGGAGGCCTATACATTAATAACCTGAAATAAGTATCCTCAAATAAGCATTTGGGGTTATGAAGGAAACACCTTGAGTCAGAAATTTTAAAACTTTTTTTCATTTTTGAGATGGAGTCTCACTCTGTTGCCCAGGCTGGAATACAGTGGCATGATCTCTGCTCACTGCAGCCTCTGCCTCCTGGGTTCAAGCAATTCTCCTGCCTCAGCTTCTTGAGTAGCTGGGATTACAGGTGTGCACCATCATGCCTGGCTAATTTTTTTATCTTTAGTAGAGATAGGGTTTTACCATGTTGGCCAGACTGGTCTCAAACTCCTGGCCTCAAGTGATCTGCTCACCTCAGCCTCCCAAAGTGCTGGGATTACAGGTGTGAGCCACTGCTCCAGGCCTAGAAAATTTTAAATTTAAAACATAAATGGACAAAAAATATGGAGAGAATGAAACAGGAGACTGAGTCCAGGAAAAAAAATGAAAATACAAAATCACATTAGAAATAATAAAGACTAAATTTCATGGTGCCTGAAGAAGGGTAGATTTAATAAAAGGCATTGAAGAAATATAGGAAAACAATTAAAAATAATAAAAATGAGATTAAAAAGAAGTTAAAAGGGTCAAAAATAAAATGAATGAAGTGGAATACAGGCAAAGATCCAACATATGTGTAATTAAGTTCTCTGAAGAAGATAAACAAGCATGAAACAGAATTAGTATTTAAAACTATAATTCAAGATAACTTTACAAAAATAAAGAAACCTAAGTAGAAATACTAAAGGGATCCACTGGGTACCTGTGAAATCTGACCCACAACAATCACCCCAAAATGTATCCAAGTAAAACTATTAGATTTTAAAGATAAAGAAAGAAGTCTCAGGGTCTTCACTCAAAGAAATAAATAAGATCCGAGGGCAAAAAAATTGGGCTGCATCAAACTTCTCAAAAGCTACACAGAAAGCAAGGCAACAAAAGAACTAAATCTTTCTAGGAAACTCAAATCAAGAATGTGTGAATTAAGATTTTCATATCTAGCCAAGCTATCTTTCAAGTATCAGGACTATAGAGAAACAATTCTAAATATGCAAGAACTCAAGGAATACTGTGCTCTTGAGGAATCTACTCAAAAATGAGCTTCATCCAAGAGATAAACCAGGGAAACTTCAGTAAAAGGACTGATGATAAGCATTTGCTAAATTCAATTGTGGCTCTAAGACAAAAATAAAAATGGGGCAAGGCTGAAGAATGATATATAAATGTTATATGTTTTCATAAAGTAGAAATAATGCAACTGAAAAACTGAAAGAAGGGACACAGAAAAAAGAAAATAGAATAAACTAGTTGATTCAATAGTTGAATGTCATAAAAGAAATAAATGAGTTAAAGTATGCCATTAAAAACTGTCAAACCAGGCCAGATGCAGTGCCTCAGACCTGTAATCCCAGCATTTTGGGAGGCCAAGGTAGGAGGATCACTTAAGGCCAGGAGAACAAGAGTAGCCTGAGCAATTTAGGGAGAACCTGTCTCTACAAAAAATAATAATAACAACAAAATTAACCAAGTGTGGTGGCTGTAGCCCCAGCTATTTGGAAGGCTGAAGTCAGAGGATCACTTGAGCCCAGGAGTTCAAGGCTATAGTGAGCTATGATCATGCCACTGCACTTCAGCCTGGGAGTGAGGCCCCATCTCAAACAAAAACAAAAAACTGACAAACCAGTTGGGTGTGGTGGTTCACATCTGTAATCCCAGCACTTGGGAAGCGAAAGGTGGATCACTTGAGGTCAGGAGTTTGAGACCAGCATGGGCAGCAAAGCAAGATCTTGTCTCTACAGAAAATTTTAAAATTAGCTGAGCACAGGGGTTTGTACATATAGTCCCAGCTACTCAGGAGGCTGAGGCAAAAGATCTCTTGAGCGTGGGGAGGTTGTGGCTACAGTGAGCTATGATCAGTCCACTGTACTTCAGCCTGGGCAACAGGGCGAGATCCTGTCTTAAAAACAAACAAATAAATAAACAAAAAATCTGACAAACCAGATGGTGAAAAGTTAAATGAGAAAACAGAAGGGAGACAGGACATTTTTTAAAGGTACAAGGCAACCACTAGAAAAAGATAAACCCTCCTTTAAAAATTAACAATAGGGCCAGGCATGGTGGCTCATGCCTGTAATCGCAGCACTTTGGGAGGTCGAAAAGGGCGGATCGCCTGAGGTCAGGAATTTGAGACCAGCCTGACCAACATGGAGAAATCCGGTCTCTGCTAATAACACAAAATTAGCCAGGTGTGGTGGTGCATGCCTGTAATCCCAGCTACTAGGGAGGCTGAGGCAGGAGAATTGCTTGAACCTGGGAGGCAGAGGTTGCAGTGAGCCAAGATGGCGCCATTACACTCCAGCCTGGGCAACAAGAGCAAAACTCCGTCTCAAAAAAAAATAATTAATAAATTAAAAAGCAAAGAAAATCCATCACACGGAGAAAGAAATGCAGAAAATATAACACAATTCATATAGTAGTTGTAACATAAAATAATAAGATGGAGTTGAAACCATAAGAAAATAGGCACTGCAATCCCCATACAAGACAAAGCAGAATTCAAATTGAAAACCATTAAATATGACAAAGGACAATTTTTAGTGCTAAAAGCCACAAGTCACAAGAAGATATAGTATAAGCACCTTTGTAAAGCAAAAGAAAGCATAAACTGGCCAGGCACAGTGGCTCACACCTGTAATCCCAGCACTCTGGGAGGCTAAGGTGGGTGGATCGCCTGAGGTCAGGAGTTCAATATCAGCCTGGCCAACATGGTGAAACCCCATCTCTACTAAAAATACAAAAATTAGCTGGGTGTAGTGGCATGCACCTATAATCCCAGCTACTTGGGAGGCTGAAGCAGGAGAATCGCTTGAACCCAGGAGGCAGTTAGTGAGTTGAGATCGCACCACTGCACTTTAGCCTGGGTGAAGAGCAAGACTCTGTCTCAAAAAAAAAAAAAAAAAAGAAAAAGAAAGAAAGCAGAAATTAATGATATAGAGTGAGAATCAATAAGTTGTATGTATAAAGGGCCAGATGAGTAAATATTTTAGGCTTTCCAGGCTGACAGTTCTGTCACAACTACCCGACTCTGCCTTTGCTCCAATAAAACTATTTATGAAAACAGGTGACAGGCCAGATTTTGCCTGCAAGTCATAGTTTGTTAATTCCTGATATTGTGAGAGAGAGAGAAAAAAAAATAGATCCAATTAATAAACCAAAATCTTAGAAAAACTAATAAAATAGATAAACCACTTAGCTAATTTAATCTAGAAAAAGGGCAGAAAATAAAAATAAAGGGAGAAATGATCACTGAGACAGAAGAAAATTCAAAGTTAAAACTACTTTGCAGATCAATATACAAATACATTTCAAAACATGAAATATATACATAATTCCTTAAAAAATATAGATTACCAAAATTGACTCCATTAGACAGAAAAAGCTTAAACTGAAACATTTCCATAGAAAAAAAAAAAAACTGAGAAAGTCACGAAGGAATAACCCCATAGAAAAGTCCCATACCCAGATCATTTCATAGAATTTGATGAATTCTACCAAACCATCCAAAATCATATAGTCCAAATGCTACATGAATTGTCCCAGGGTATAAATAATGATGGAAACTACAAATTCTTTTTATGAAGAAAGAAAAATGCCAATGCTTAAACCTGATAAAGATAGTGCAAAAAAATAGAGAAAAGCATAGACCAACATCACTTATGAATATTGGTGCAAAAAATACTAAAGAAAACATTAGTGAACAGAATCTAACACCACATAAAACAATATACAATGACCATGCAGGATATATTACAGGAAGGGGTAGGGGTGCAAGAAAGGGAAAATTTTGAAATTATATCAAATTTAAAAATTATAAGTAAATAAAAGTTTTTAAATATATTATAGTTAGCTTTCCTTTGCATGGTACTAAGGAATAGTTTAGGCCAAAAAGTATGTGATCCTTTCTCTGATTTCAGCCAAAGTGAGAGCAGTTTGGGAGTGTGCGTCTGTACACATGATTAGAAAATGAAGGTTCTAAAAAGAATGAGATGAACCTATTGCCTTCAGAGCTACTTAGAACTCATTTAGCAGAAGGCGCCAATTCTAAACAACTTACTCATCTTTATGAGTAAAGGTTATGGATATGGTCCCACTGAGCTGGATCTATAAGGTCATTATCTCATCTGTTAAAAGAACAAACACTTACTCTCTCCATACTTGGCATATTCAGAAGATTGTATATTCCATGTAAAATATATGCCAATTTCTGGCTTGATAACTGCAAGTATGGGTTTCTCAGGCTAATGGTTTGTACGAAAACGAGGTAGACTTCAGGCATAACTCTTCAACCACAGAATACTGTTATAATATTTATCATTCTGTGGAAAAATATCAGAAACAACATTAAATTATTTATGGTCTTTATTATCTTTTGTTCAGACTTTAATTCTGTGAACAGGAATCCATTACAGGGGAAGTTTTATAAAGTCCACATAGATCTCAAATTATGCATGCTGTTCAAAAGCTGCATCATAAAGACCCCTTAAGAGTTATGGTTGTCTACCAGGCTTTACTCCCCGACAAGAGTGCTCTGTTCTTTCTCCTTTTAGGATTTTTAAAAAATTTACCAATATTATTTTGGGAATATCTAAATGTATGCAATCTTCTGCTAAAAAGAACTAAATAAAAGCATTCTTTTGTATATAAATAATAATGGTTTTTAAATCTCTAATTAGAAGTAGCCTATATAGACAGTTGGCTTTGCAAGCTAAATATTGTCAAAAAGAAGAGCTATAAATCAGCTATGTTGAAAGCAAAGCTACTATTGTATAACTGCTCTATAAACAGTGCTATCATCTTAGCTATCCTTCATTTACATTTGGGGAGCAGTTTATCTTAGAGAGGGCAACAAGATATGATGTGGTTCAAAGCTGGGAGCTTTACTGTTATTTTATTGAAATTTTTCTTTAGACAAATTTGGTATCTGGTTAGAACTACTGTAAAATGTTTTCAGGCTAAACACCTGTGACTATATTCTATGAAGAGGAATTTCACGGGTTCAATCACCCATTCACTGGCAGAGCAGATTCAAACAATTCCCTTGGCTGAGCTCCCTGGGCTCAACCTTCCAACAGAGGAGGGCAGCCTTCAATTCAGGCACAAGTCCTTGTTATTCAATTGGTAGCACAGAACAATTGCTCCCTGGGTACTTATAAGAGAAAACAGTTGCTAGCTCAGTGACACCAAACATTCATCAAATCTCAGTTGGGGGAAACAATATTTAGGAAACAATGCTTGAAAGAAATGGACTCCAATCATATCTCCCAATAATCTAAATAAACTAATCCTACCCCCTGAATCAAGCCAGATCAGCAAAGAGCAGACATTTCTAATGCACCTTTTCTGCCACTCTGCACTGAATTGTACGTTTCTGTGTTCAGGGGCAATATAAAAAATTAGCCTTATAAAATCCTCATAAAATGCTGCTCAGACATTGTCCAATTTATGAGAAACACTGCTGCATTGTAACATTATGGACAATGCAATGGTTTCCTTTCTGGCTGGATAGGAAAACTTAAACCTAAATTTGTGAGGCACTAATGAACAAGTAAATAGGTTAGAAGGGCATGAATTATTCTTAACCTTATTCCTTTTTTTTTTATGTCTCTGCTTTTGTTTTCTTCTTCTTTAGCCTAGACAGCTAATCTATTATCTTTTATTTTATATACCCATGCAGGTCACTTAAAGAAAAATAAGACAGAATATAAATACACTTTTGTTTTTAAAAATTCTGCACTTAATAACAATGTAATAAATCACAATGGAAAAGATCGTTAGATTTGACCGTATAGCAATCTAAAACTTTTTTTTTTTTCTTTGAGACTGAGTCTCACTCTGTCACCAGGCTGGAGTGCAGTGCGTGATCTCAGCTCACTGCAACTTCCGCCTCCCGGGTTCAAGCGATTCTCCTGCTTCAGTTTCCCGAGTAGCTGGGACTACAGGGGTGTGCCACCATACCCAGCTAATTTTTGTATTTTTAATAGAGACGGGTTTCACCATGTTGGCCAGAGTGGTCTCGATCTCCTGACCCGCCTTGGCCTCCCAAAGTGCTGGGATTACAGGTGTGAGCCACTGCACCCAGCAATCTAAAACTATTATATGTCAAAAACACCATAAACAAAATTGAAAGAAACCATAAAATAGAAGAAAGAACATAAATAACAATCAAAATAGTCATACTCTCAGTATATGAATAAACTACATATATCCATATGAACACAAAATTTGATCAACAAATAAAATAATGATGGTAAATCAATCAAGAAATTTAAACAAATTGTTCCTTCAAAACAAATGAATTTGAAGGAAACTAAAAGTAATTTAAATTGCTTTCCTAACATAGACTCCTATAACTATAATGGACCTTTCCTGTTCACGATAATTACAGAGATCAGTGATCTTGGTGGAGTGTATTAAAGGTTGTTCTTTACTTGTCTTTCCAGTTCCATGAAGGAAAAGACAATTTTGGCTTCTCCCTATTCCCTGTATGTTAATCCTCAAGGAAGGGACAGTAAATATGTAATCTAATTGGTAGGAGACTACAATTCCTTGAGTCACATTTTCAAGTAATAAGTTCATATGTTACAGGTCGACACCCAAACACAATGCAGAATTGCTCTCTGGGAAAGCAAACAATGTAAAGAGAAATGGAATCTCTTGCACAGGTACATGGGGCACTCTGGGGTATCTCCAGTCTCCAAGAGGTAAGTGACCAGTGTCTGTCACCGCCCTTTTCCTCTGCTATTCAGCCTGAGACTGGGTGGGTAAGCCAGGCAAGGCTCCCTTATGGACCCAACTGCCCATACTTCCAGAGGGAAAGCAAGCAGGAAGTTCCACTTGGCCACAGTAGCTAAACCTCATCCTTCAACGTAGCTTTTACCTGAAATTCAGTGTTGGAGGAAAGCTTGCACAGATCAATAATGTCCTGGAAACTTGCCAAGATCAATAAAGTTGATACTCTACTTGTCATGTGTCTATCTCTTTGTCCTATGTAAACTCAGATGGAAAGGAGAAGTAAGATTCACTATCTCCATGAAATAGGTAGGTATACTGATTGGGGCCTTGAGTATAAAGATAAGAGCTGCCACAGAGGGAGCAAGGCATCAGTGGGGGGAGATGAGAGCTCTTAGTGTCTGCAGCTGGAAATCAGGAACAGATAAGGTAGGTAGATATCTGATCACCAGGAAAACTTTGTAAAGCACAGAAAGCTTTAAGACACAGGCTTTTTAGACAGGAGTAGATGGAATTATTTTAGCTACCATTTATTTTTCTTTTAGTCTTTCTTTTCTTATCACATCTCTACCTACAAGAGCTTTGAAACTGCCCAGAAGTAGCTAAGGTTTATGTGGTCAGAGCAATGCGACCCAAAATATGGACTGACAATATCAGCAAGGCCTGAGAGCTCACTAGAAATGAAAATTTGCTTCCCTCCCCAAAGGCCTACTGGATCAGAACCTCTGGGATGGGCCCAATAACCCATGTTTTCATAAGCTCTTCAGGTAATTATTATACTTGCTAAAGTTTAAGATGCACAAATGGACCATTAGTGGGAGACTTACAGGGCATTTGGAGGAGCTAGATATTAGTAGACAACACTAGATTACCTTACCAAAATTCCATTTCTCTTTATATTGTTTGGAATTTCATCCAGGGCTAAGGAGAGAACTGCAGAAAGACTGGATCCATGGTTTCTCCACAGGCTGAGTTCACCCCCCACACCAAGGGCTTTTAAATGGCCTTGGATGATCTGTTTTGCAGAAACTCAGACTGGGGATCCTAGATAAGAAATTCTTTTGGGGTTAAAGTGAAAAGAAGTCAAGTGGAATTATTATAAACTCAAATGCTAAAAAGAAGTAACAAAAAGTGTATACCTAGAACTCTGTTCCTAGAAATGATTTTTCCCATCTCTGAAAAGGAATGAAATCAGTTTACAAAACAGGTTTTGGTCTCACAGATAGGATAAGATTAGAGAGAATGAAATAAAGTGAAGGAAATAACACTAAGAAGAAAGTTTGAAATCATATTGGCCCAGTTAGAAAAATACGACAAGGAAAAGTTTTAAATAGAAGAGCGAGAACAGGCATTAATGAGAACTCTTCCCTTTTTCCTTAATAACTGGAACCGTGATACTCTGTAAAGAAATGTCAACATGTTCAGAAGCAGAAAGAATGATCAGTGAACAATCCGTGCAGAACTCTTCAAGCATCGCTAAGTGAGTTTCAAGGTGGCATTGTTTTTGTAGATGGGACAACCAGTATTACACAGGCTATGAGGACATCTGCCTGGGAAACAGAGCTGTATTAAACAAGATCCAGAGAGAATGACAATTGATCAAGCCCAGGCCTGGGTTTAGGCTGAACTGAATAGAAATAAATACCTCTTAATGAAAATGAAAGTGGGAAGGATGTATTTTAACACTGGATGTTTAAGGCAGGTCCAGAGCTCTGTGACATCATTCTTTCTCTACAGAGACTTGAGGCAGATTCCAAAGTAATATGTGAGGAGAACAAAAAACGAAAACTGAAAACAAAAAGCAAATATAGAGAAGGAAAATACTAAGACCTAGCAAAAGGTATGAACCCTACCTGGGGATAAAGAAGGAACAGAAACAACTTAGATGGAAGGGTAAAGGCTTAGAGCTGAGCAGACCTGGTAAGTAGGAATGTTCTCAGAGGGACCTGGAACATCCCAGGGCTATCTCTCTGATACAGAAAGGAAGCGGTGGCAAGAAGAAATGTTTCAGTTCCCATCAAAGAAGACCGACCATTTAAGTCTTGGAAATTCAGTTCCAAGAAGGCAGGGCTTGGGTGAAATCCCACTAACGCAGCAGACTTCCTGGACCTCATCAGACCCATGAAAGTACAGGAAACAGCAGTTCAGGGATCAGCTGAGGGTAATTCCCCACAGGAGACAAAAAGGAAATCTCCTAACCTGGAATTAGGACTCGCAGGCAGACATTCAAGGCTTGGAGCCTATGGAGTCCAGAACTAAAACAATCTGGGGGATCTTTCTTGGGTTAGAGAAATTCAGAGAAAAGAGTAAAAAACTAGGACAGTGAAATGCATGCAAGACAATGCATTTCATTTGAAGAGTTTCCTAAGATAAATGTGGGGTGTCCTGCCCAGAGAGAGAGGGAGACTCTTTCACTAAACAGATACAGATCTTCAGCAGTGGTAAAGTTGGGGGTAGAAAGAGGGCTCAAAGAAGCAATAAAAATGAAAAGGTTCTAAATGCTTGGAACGGGCATCAAGAAAGACCCAGAGCCACCACTGCAAATGTCTAACATTTTCAAGGACAGTATATAGTGTCAGAATGAATCCAACTACCCTGACGAGAAGACATTCCCCAATCTAAGTTGAAATTAACATGTGGTAGACTCCAGACTGCTTGGTAACCTACAGAGGCTGAACTACGGCACGCTACATTATATTTTCTACTAGTAATTTAGGGAGGCAAAGAAGAAGGTAACAACAGACTTCTTTCTGAACTTGACACCATGGGCCTCTCATTTATTATACTCATGCTAGAGTTTAGACCTCATCTCTCACTGTCTCCCGCTCTCTGCTCCAGCCATACTGGTTTCCATGACATTCCTAGACTATGCCAAGGATGCACCTGCCTCATAACCTTGGCATTTGCCAGTCCCCTGTGCACCAAAGAAGTAGCATCTATTACAAAACAAGATTTCTAGGATTCAACAGCTAGAACACACTCTCCATTTCAGCAGGACACTCTAGCCAAGACTCGGCAGAGAAGATGGGGGATGGAAAAAATTGGGGACTTAATGCCTTTACAGTTTATTTTACAAGGGGAGGTGGATTTTATTTATTCTTTATTTCTTTATTTGAGACGATCTTGCTGTGTTGCCCAGCCTGAAGTGCAGTGGCGCAATCTTGGCTCACTGCAGCCTCAACCTCCCAGGCTCAAGAGATCCTCCCACCTCAACCTCCCAAGCAGCTGGGACCACAGGTGTGTGCTACCACACCCAGCTAATTTTTGTATTGTTTATAGAGACAGAGTTTCACCATGTTGCCCAAGCTGGTCTCAAATTCCTGAGCTCAAGCAATCCACCCGCCTTGGTCTCCCATGGTGCTGGGATTACAGATGTGAGCCACCACGCCCAGCCAGATTTTATTTATAGACTTTTATTTCTCTGAGAATTTAATAATTGGAGGGAATTCACATTATTATGCAGCTGAAAATGTGTTAAGGGGTAGGTTTATGATGTCAGGAGGTACTCCTTGTGCAAACTCTGCTGATACAGACAGGGCAAGGTGCCAGGCTCAACCTGATATGAAAAATAGGATAAAAACTGAAGCTGGGCATGGTGGCTCATGCCTGGAATCCCAGCACTTATTATATAGATATAATAACTATGAAAGCAGAAACCGGCTAGGTGTGGTGACTCACACCTGTAATCCCAGCACTTTGGGAGGCTGAGGGGGGGGGGGGGGGGGGGAGCAGAGGGATCAGGAGTTCGAGATCAACCTGGCCAACATGATAAAACCCCATCTCTACTAAAAATACAAAAATCAGCCGGGTGTGGTGGCAGGCGCCTGTAATCCCAGCTACTCAGGAGGCTGAGGCAGGAGAATTGCTTGAACCTGGGAGGCGGAGGTTGCAGTGAGCAGAGACCATGCCACTGCACTCCAGCCTGGGCTGGAGACTCCATCTCAAAAAAAAAAAAAAAATGCTTTACAAAATTCTCGATTTAGGATTCCCAGGGAGCTCTGAATAAATCAGTCCACCCAGAACCCTGCAGGGAAGAGGATAAGTGGTAACATTCAGGCATCCTGAACCTCAGACAGAGTTAACAAAGTTTCTTGAGAACTGGAACCCATGTCTCTTGACTCCCAGACTAGCACTCTTTATGCCCCGCCACACTCCATAGTTCGAATCACATAGGCAATTTGTCCTGACGCACAAAAAAAAAGACATCTGCACCCACCTGCTGGAGGAGTTGCTATTGTTATTTGCACTGAGTGCGGCTTAGGAGATCTCAGTAGGCTCACATTCACCATATAATCAGTCGTAGGATACAAATTCAAACATACTACAGGCACTTGTTCCCTCGTTGTGAAGTTAAACGATGTTGCATGAGAAAAGTTATCCAGATACCACCTCTGACCCAGAACGGTAAACTGTCATGAGATTAAAAGAAAGTGTTGCATTACTTTCTGTTGGCTAGCAGGTGCCTAGACTATTAGCAAAATGGAGTTAAAGCAGGAAAGTTCCTTTTATTTATCCTCACCCACTTAGAATTATTTTTAAGACAATAGCAAGCTAACCTGAGGAAGGACTTTCAAAGCTACCTTACCTGTCCTTACAATCACATATAGGACCAAGCTTAAAATGCATAACTACATCTCAGACGAAGAAAATGTTAAGCTATTCTAAAATAATCCCTTGACTGTCACCCAAATGAAAGAGATTACAAAAGCGATTACATTGAAGCTAACGGGAAAAATTATTTTTTTTCTTCCTCCTTCCCTTCTGAATAGTTCTCTTTCTCTTTCTTTCTTTCTTTTTTTTTTCTTTTTTTTTTTTTTCTGAGACAGGGTCTTGTTCTGTCACCCAGGCTGGAGTACAGTGGCACGATCTTAGTTCACAGCAATCTCAAACTGAAGTGATCCTCGGCCTCCTGAGTAGTTGGAACTACAGGCATGCACCACCATACCTGGGTAATTATTTTTACAATATATCTGTAGAGACAGGATCTTACCCTGTTGCTCAGGCTGGCCTCAAACTCTTGGCCTCAAGCAATCCTCCCATCTCAGCCTTTCAAAGTGCTGGGATTACAGGTGCGAGCCACTGCACCTGCCAAAATTCTTTTAATTTCTTTTCATTGTAAGAAATCCATGGACAAGGCTCATAGAACAGAGTACTTAACTAGATGGGTTCCTTAACCTTACCCTTGGAGGAAGAAAAGAACCTATGGGGACCACTCCAGATTATGCATTCAAAGCAAATACCATTGTACTTCACTGGATCCTTCCTATTAGACCTCTGGTAACAGGGCTTTGATCCATGGAGTCATATCACACACTGTCACCTAATCATTCTCTACGCACTATCAGCTCCAGCAGGGAATTATAGGGAAAAACTTTTGTGACGGTCCCATAAGTAATATGATCAGTCAGTGTGTGTTAGCTGGTGGAGACATATGCTCAGTGTTGCCACTGATGCTAGTGCCATTGTTTATACCATCCTCTATCCCTCCTTATTCCTGTCAATCACTGACTCTTTCTATCAATTTCCATAGTCATCTAAGACCCTGACACCTGGTTCATAAGGATTCCTCTCTCTCAAACTCTTCGAATTCTCTTGGATAACTTGACGTCCTTATAGATAAATCATCAAACGTTGGCCTCAGAGTTCTTTGAGCTCAATGCTATGAACTTCCTTCACTCCACTTTGGCCACCCATATCCATGGCCACAGCCTAGACTGTGCTATCGTCAGAGCTGTTCCCCCGTGGTCTGGCAGTCCCCTATTCTTCTGGACCACTTACAAGTGAGGCATAATATGCTTATGTGTGTTTAGGCAATATGTCTATTCTCTTTGGCAAACGACTTTTGAATATTGACTTTCTTCCAGTAAATTTAAGAGTGCTTCACCTGTCACACAAATTAATCCTTATCTAACATATTTCTTAAAGCAACATTTTTAAAATTTTACCCTTTAATCATTTTAGTGTACAGTATGAAGTCATCATTTGTTTTCTTAACCAAGAAGCTAACCAGTTGCCCCAGAACCATTTACTGAATAAATCTCCTTTCTCTGCTGAGTTGAAAATTAATCTTTATTATATATTAAATTATTTGGGTACTTGAATATGTTTCCAGCTCTAGTGTTCTTTCTAATATGGAAATTTGAATGTCTCACTTGCCTGCCTAAAATCCTTCAGAGTAAAAAGAAAATGGGAAAGAAAAGAGTAAACAAACACGTAAAAAATAAAAAAATCCTTCAATGGTTCCCCATAGACATCAAAATAAAATCCAAATTCAAAAGCATAGTGTACAGGGCTCCTAATGATCGCACCACTGCGTAGATTTGTGCCTCATCGCTTCCTACTCCCCCTCTGCCTTCTCTGTTATCCAATATGTTACTCTCCTTACCCACAGCACCCTTCTTCAACCCTCCTCTGCTCTTTCATCTGACTAATTCCTACTTCTTTTCTATGACTCAGTATAATAGTCTTTGCTTCTGGTTAAAAAAATTGTACCTTGGGTTTGGCACCGTGGCTCACACCTGTAATCCCAGCACTTTGGGAGGCCGAGGCAGGTGGATCACTTGAGGTCAGGAGTTTGAGACCAGCCTGGCCAATGTGATGAAACCCCATCTCTACTAAAAATACAAAAATTAGCTGGGTGTGATGGCGCATGCCTGTAATCCCAGCTACTAGGGAGGCTGAGGCAGGAGAATTGTTTGAACTTGTGAGGCAGAGGCTGCAGTGAGCCAAGATCGTGCCACTGCACTCCAGCCTGGACAACAGAGCAACACTCCATCTAAAAAAAAAATTTGTACCTAGACATACACACAAACAAAATCTCTATTATTGTACTTACTTTTATTATTCCATCATTAATTTACTTTTTGTCAAAGCACTCATTATACCATATTGTAGTTGCCTATTTACCTAAATATTTCTACTAGTTTGAATTGGAGCTTCCAGTTCCAATTCTAATACATGATATCCTTTTGGTAAACAGAATTTAAAAATCTGTTTATTTTGGCCTGGACACGGTGGCTTACACCTGTAATCCCAGCACTTTGGGAGGCCAAGGTGGGTGGATCACTTGAGGTCAGGAGTTCAAGACCAGCCTAGCCAACATGGAGACACCCCATCTCTACTAAAATAAAAAAATCTCAGAGCATGGTGGTCAGCACCCGTAATTCCAGCTACTTGGGAGGCTGAGGCACAAGAATTGCTTGAACCTGGAAGGTAGAGGTCACAGTGAGCCAAGATTGTGCCACTGCACTCCAACCTGGTGACAAAGCAAGACTCGGTCTCAAAAAAAAAAAAAACTTTAATGTAATACTGAGTTTACTCTCTACCAGATGACTTTCTAGGTACTAAAAATGACACAAAAATAAATCTCAGTTCTTGCCTGAATTTACTTATAATTTTTACTCATGATGTTAAAAAAAAAATCAAGTTAAATGAGGGCCAATTGCCATGCAATTAGTTCCTTAAAACTCCATGCCCAAATGTGACTCTGACAGCAAAATAAGCTGTATTATTTAAAGCACTAAAATAAAATATAAGCTTGAAATGCCAGGCAGAGAATATGATAGTAAGTCACCAAATATAGTATCTTTCTTCAAGTTAGTACCTCACTTACATCCATCTCACATCCATCTCTAGAAACAACAATCACAAACTGTCTAGAAGTTCATTCATTTTTAAATAATTTGGATACGTACTTGGAGATCACCCAAATTTTTAAATGACACAATTCTTTAATGGATAGCATAAGAGATCTCCTTACTTGGTACAGGTGTTCTGATCCCAGCTTTCCTAGAATGTCTGTTCAATTTCAAACAAGTTGCATTAAATATTGAAATATTGAACATTCCATCATCTTCTAAGATATCATCTTCTAAAAGACAAGAGAGAAGGTTATAGATAGGTTGCACCATCTTAGCAAAACGCATCATGGCTAAGTACAAGTGAAACTGACACATTAAGAGAGCCAGTTGGGTGTTCAACACAAACAGCATTAAATCTGGCATCAGCAGACTTAGCTTCAAGTCTTGGCTTTCCAAATTCTCAATTGTAATGACCTTAGCTAAGTCACTGAACCTCAGTCTCCTTGTTTGTGAAATCAAGTAATTCATCTTGCTTTTCTTACGTCACAGGCTGCTGAGATAATCAAATGAAACATTTAAAAATTGCTATAAATTAATAAAGCTGTGATATTTTTAGAAAGTTAATCCTATCATTTCGATCGTCCACAGTAAGATGTCATAAAGGTAAGCTTAACAGTAGCCAGAAAGTCTGAGAATAAGGTAAGTGGTGAATAAAAATCAAAGGCTATAGATTTAAACTCTATAAAGAGTGCTCTCCAACCTAGAAAATGACCAGAAAGTAGATGACCAAGCAAGAGGAAATTTGCTTTCACAGCAGACAGTATTTCAAGAGCTACTCAGCTGAGTACTAAGGCAATAAAATAATCAGAAAGCAGACTTGTTTCAATCATTGTACAGAAAAAAAGTCATTTCATACCTCCTTCAGTCTAATTCATCCTTACCATGTTCTATTTTCTTAATCTAGTTTAAAAGGATAGACTTATTACTAATGAATTAAAGAAATAACAGAGAGTCAGGAATAACATTAGTAATTTTCAAGAAAAAGCAAATTTCCTAACAAATGAGACTACATTTTCTACCAGTGAGAAAGGTGTAAATGTCTACCAGAGAGAAGCTATTTTATAACTACCCTTAGTGTGTATTTCTCCCATGGGAGTTTCTGCTACCTGAGAATGAGAATAATAAATTATTCTAGTCAAGATCAGAATTGTCCACAGCATTTTCAATATCACTGACGTATGCAGCACAAGGCAACTAGCTGGGGAAAATATTCCTGCCTATAATTGGAAAGTGTAGAAAGATGGTTATGAGAGAGAATTTGAAGACCTATTATATGTGCTCTCCTTTATCTTCACAACTTTTATTTTAAAGATTTCATAAGGACAACAGAAACAAAAATTGCCACATATATGCATATGATTTTGAGAAATACCAAGTGTTTACATGTAAGAAATGCATGTATGTAAGAAATACCACATAAAGCTTCTGTCTCTGTCTGTACAGTTCACATCTCAATATGATTTTCACATAAGACAGTCATTATCGTCTGAATTCAGGGTAAGATGGCAATGTGAACAAAGGCATCTGGCTCCCACTTCCCACGCCCAATACTGACAGAAGTGATGGAGAATAAGTAAAAATGGGTCAAAATTTGCATCTGGGTTGGAAGAAGGGTCGGTTGCCATACACAGGGCAGAAATATGAAGACATTGCAGCTTAGCACAGTATGGAAGAGCCTGGGCTAAAGAAAGACGCTAAGACCTACTGTGAAACCTGTCTTCCAAGCAAAGCAATGTAGTCCCAAAGTTTCAAAGGAAAGAACTGGAGTAGAACTAGAGCCCATGGAAAAATCAAGATAGGTCACAGGACAAATCAATGACACATGCTCCATCTGGAGCCATTTAGCCCAGTGGTTCCCAAACTGCACATCGGAATTACCCAGACATCAGCAGATTTGAAGTAATGCTTGGACATCTGTATTTTTTTAGGAGTTCACCAGACAATTCTTCTCTCTCTCTCTCTCTTTTTTTTTAAACAGGGTCTCACTCTGTCACCCAGACTGCAGTGCAGTAGCATGGTCTTGGCTCACTGCAACCTCCACCTCCCGGGCTCAAGCAATCCTCCCACCTCAGCCTCCTGATTAGCTAGGACTACAGGTATGCACCACCAAGCCCAGCTAATTTTTGTGGAGGGGTTTGTGTGTGTGTGTGTGTGTAGAGATAAGATTTCACCATGTCCCCAGGCTGGTTTCAAAGCCATCCACCTGCCTCAGTCTCCCAAAGTGCTGGAATTATAGGCATAAACCACCATGCCCCCTAACCTCACCAGGCAATTCTGATAGGCAATCAAGTATACATATTAAAAAATAGTATATATACTACTATTGCTACTGCTAATAATAATAATAATAGTCCTTTTTTAGCCCACTGTAGATTAGTAATGGGGAAGGACTTCAAAGTAGAAGCCTCAGGACCTGAAGGTACCATCTGGCACAGAGCCTGGGATGACAGAAGGGGCTTGCCTCTTTCCTGCCTTGGGAGGCTATAATCCCATAAAGAAACCAGGCCCAAGGCCAACAGCTTCACCAATCATAGCAAAATGCTCAGAAATAAAGCACAGGGTGGTGGGCTTTCTACAGCTGCTGCCCAAAGGACACTGGATCACCCAACCAGCAGTAAATCCTTCATGCTGAGATCTGACATAAACATACTAACATTATCCAATAAAAAGGAAGATCAAAGGGGAAGGCCATCCATTTTATTATGAGGGAAATACCAGACCTAGACAGAACTTTTATCTTCTAAAGATAAATAATCCAGAAGGGGAGGGAAAAACCTGTGAAATGATTCTACAAAAGAAGGAGAAGAAAGAGAGGAAGACTGTACTTGGGAGGCAAAGAATGGGCGTATTTATAAAAAAGAAAATATTGAGCAAAAGAATGGTAAAATTAGGTAGCATCTGTTTTGTACGGTTCAATAGAAATTCTTAAAATAGATTCAAACAAGAGATAAAGGATTAGATAATAAGAGAATGTGACAGCAGAGAGGAAACTGGTGGAGAGAAGCAGAAATGAAAAGGGAACTAGATGAACCCCAAAGAAAAGGAAATGAAAGTGCAACAGCAAAATGTAAAGTGCATTAGAAATGGTAAAGATCAGAAATGTAAATGCAAAAATACATATTTGTATAAGTGCATATAGAGAACAAACTTGTTATATATTCAAAGAAGGCAGAGGAAAAAGACGTGGACAATAAAAGGAGAAAATGGAAAACCAGTGTGGACAAACAAGCAAGTCCACATAGGGGTATTTGAAGAGCCAAAAACAAACTTAAAAAAAAAAAAAAGCAATAATCAGAGATGTAGTAAAAGAAAATTTTCTTAATATATAGTTAAACCAAATTCTAAAGACCAAAAACTCACAGGGGGCTGTGCGTGGTGGCTCACACCTGTAATCCCAGCACTTTGGGAAGCCAAGATAGGCAGATCACTTGAAGTCAGGAGTTTGAAATGAGTCTGGCCAACATGGCAAAACCCCGTCTCTGCTAAAAATACAAAAATTAGCTGAACGTGGTGACACATGCCTGTAATCCCAGCTATTGGGGAGGCTGAGGCACAAGAATCACTTGAACCCAGGAGGCGAAGGTTGCAATGAGCCAGTATCACACCACTGCACTCCGGCCTGGATGACAGAGTCAGACTCAGTCTCAAAACAACAACAACTCACAGGGTACTAGGAAAACTTAGTGCAAAACATGAACATTTATATCTACCCACTACCCAGACGGAGGTTCCATGAAGGATGATACTTCTGTGTCACTATCAAATTCCCAGTGCCTAAAAAAATCTGACATATAATAAGTGGTCAATAAACATTTGTTGGGTACATTAATAAATGATTAATGTCTTAAATTTTATGGCTAAAGAAGCCTTCATAATATGCAAGCTGAAAATCAAAGCGCTTACACTAGAATTTTTATTTATTTATTTATTTATTTATTTATTTGAGACGGAGTCTCACTCTGTCACCCAGGCTGGAGTGCAGTGGTGCTATCTTGGCTCACTGCAACCTCTGCTTCCTATGTTCAAGCAATTCTCATGCCTCAGCCTCCTGAGTAGCTGAAACTACAGGCACATAGCACCACCCCTAGCTAATTTTTGTATTTTTACTAGAGATGGGTTTCGCCGTGTTGACCCTAGCCTCGGTGATCCACCCACCTCAGCCTCCAAAAGTGCAGGCATTACAGGCATAAGCCACCACAACTGGCCAGGATTTTTTTTTAAAGAAAGTCACACCTTCTTCTAACTCTTCTTTCAAAGATTTCAATTCCCAATATCAATACGAAATACTTCTAGAATTCCAAGAACAAAAGTTTATGACCTAAGAATTTTATCTTCAATCAAGCTCTTATTCACGTGTGAAGGCAACAAAAAGACATTCTCAGATCATCATGGACTCAGAAAGTATCCCATTCCCTCCCTGAGGGGTAGACAAATCACCATACAGAGAGATAAATAGAAACAGAGAAAAAATGAGAAAGTGGTTTAAAAGGACTGTCAATAAGCACTGAAACTATTAAAATATATACCCAAGATTAAATTCTCACTACCAAAGTTTCTATAAATCAATATAAGAGTGAGCTCTTTGAAGAGATAATACATGTTAAAAATAAGAAACTGGTAATATAATGCCATACTACACCATTAACAGAAGAGAAGAGAGAGGGGAAGAAATAAAAGGAAGTTTTATAAATAAAAGGGATGCTAACTTCCTTATCTCATTCAGGGAAAAGTTAACAACATTTCAGTCTTAACACAGGTGGTAAAAGAAATACATGCACTCAGCCGGGTGCAGTGGCTCACGTCTGTAATTCCAGTTGGAAGGCTGAGGCAGGTGAATTACCTGAGATTGGGAGTTCTAGGCCAGCCTGACCAACATGGAAAAACCCCATCTCTACTAAAAATACAAAATAGTTGGGCGTGGTGGCACATGCCTATAATCCCAGCTACTCAGGAGGCTGAGGCAGGAGAATCACTTGAACCCAAGAGGCAGAGATTGCAGTGAGCCAAGATTGCACCATTGCACTCCAGCCTGGGCAATAAGAGTGAAACTTTGTCTCAAAAAAAAAAGAAATACGCACTCAAATAGAGTTTGTCTTTTTTAAATGTGATCACTTGTAGAAATGAAAACAAAATCTATATTATCTGACTTACTGGAAAAGAAAATCTGTGTAAGAAAAAGAAAACAAAAGACAGAGCAAAGTAGCATAAAAAGAGAAAAAACAGGCCAGGCACAAAGGCTCACACCTGTAATCCCAGCACTTTGGGAGGCTGAGGTGGGAGGATCCCTTGAGGCTAGGAGTTCAAGACCAGCCTGGGCAATACAGTCTTTACAAAAATTTTAAAAATAAAAAAAAATTAAATGATGGTGCAGACCTGTGGTTCCAGTTACTTAGGAGCTGAGGTAGGAGGATTGCTTGAGCGTGGAAGGTCAAGGCTACAGTGAGCCACAGTTGCACCACGTATTCCAGCCTGGGCAACAGAGCTAAACAGTATCTCAAAGACAAAAAAAAAAAAAAAAAAAGAGTTCATGGTGATTCATGCCTGTAGTCCCAGCTGTGGGAGGCTGAGGCACAAGAATTGCTTGAACCTGGGAGGCCAAGGTTGCAGTCAGCCAAGATCGGGCCAGTGCACTCTAGCCTGGGCAACACAGTGAGATTCTCAAACATAAATAAATAAATAAAATGACAGAAGAAAGGAAAATATATCACAAATAACAGTGATGGAAGTTGGACAACTTATCTACTCAAAACTGAAAGTTTTCCCAGAAAAGTTCTCAGTACATGCTGTCTCCTAGAGTACATTTATAGCAATATTATTTAGATAGCTTTCAAGAAGGAAAAAAAGTAGATAAAGGCATATCATGCAAATGCAAGCACAAATAAATCAAGAAAACAATATTACTTTCAACATATAATTCAAGGCAAAGGTATTAAATAGGCTAAAATAAGCCATCTGTTACTAGTGAAAGAAACTGTAATAAAGATATCAGTCGTGAACATAAATATCATATCAAAATGTGTGAAACAAACTAATAGGAATCTCTAAGAGAAACAGAAAATGACAATCCATGTTGAAAATAAACAAAAACCAGAAGTCCTGAATAACGTTATTAATAAAGTTGACTTAATGATAGATCTTACTCCCCTTACAAGCAAATACTCTACCTTATTATCTAGTACCTACTGAAATTACCAAAGTTGGCCAAATGGCAAGCCCCAAGAAAATGTCAATAAATCCCCCAAAACATGCCAAAATGTAACAAAACTAGAAAGTAACAACACAGTATAAATGTTACAAAGAAAAAAATCTACCACTGTATAAAATGCTTATAATTAATTATTCAAAGGAGAAATCAAAATAGTAATTGTATAATGCTTTGAAAGTAAGGGTAAAGAGAACACATATTAAAACACTCATAAATAATTACTCCATCAAACATAAAATCAGAATAGCAATTATATCATGCCTTGAAACATATATCAATGCCTAAAGAATTCTGCCAAAGCTCAAATCTGGAAAGGAGAAAGAATCATTAAATACTTCTATTATCAAACAGAGAAGAATGGAAATAAGTTGAATTTTGTTATGCACTCGACTCAAGAATTTAGAAACAGAATAATATAACCAATTTAACAGAAATATGGGCTGTGCACAGTGACTCATACCAATAATTCCAGTACTTGGGGAGGCCGAGGCAGGTGGATCGATTGAGCCCAGAAGTTCGAGACCAGCCTGGACAACATGGCGAAACCCTGTCTGTAAAAAAATACAAAAATTTGCCAGGCATAGTGGTGCATGCCTGTAGTCCCAGCTACTGAGAAGGCTGAGGTGGGAGGATCACTTGAGCCCAGGAGGTCGAGCTGTGATTGCACCACTGCACTCCAGCCTGGCTGACAGAGCTGGGTGTCTCAAAAGAGAGAGAGAGAGATAGAGACACATGGAGAAGGAAAAATAAAAACAAAAGTATAAATTAATGAGTTAGAAAAAGAAAAACAATTTTAAAACCCAACAGTTCATTCCTCAGGGGGAAAAAAATAGTAATAAAACTCATGACCCAAGCCAATCAACCTCTAAAAAGAGAATGAGTACCAAAATTAGGAGTTAGAATCACCTGGGATTGTATAACCTATAGCCCCAGAGGAGATGTAAGCAAATATTCCATATGACATTCTGCCAATATGTGTAACATATAAACTGAATATACATTTTTTAGAAAAATATATAAATTATAAAAATTGACTCAAGAAAATGTCAGAAACATAAGCAGACCCAAACTCATGGAAGAAACTGACAAAGTTGTCAAAGAATCATCTCCTTAAAGGGGTGAAACTTAAATGATCTTTTGAGCAAATGTCCAACTTTAAAGGAAGGGAATAATTCCAACGTGATATAAACTATTCCAGAGGGAAAAACAATGGAAAACTTCCCAATTCATTTTAAGGAAAATAACATAACTCTGATAATGAAATCAGACGACAGAAGGTGCACGGTCTGGAGGAAAAGCATGACAAATCTTTATAACAGTGCATAAATAAACAGAAGACTTGAGTAGACACTGAGTTAATGTGGAAACATACCTTGCTCCCAGTTAGGATGGCTCAATATAAATTCTAATTCTCTCTAGATTAACTTGCAAATATAATCCAATTCCCTTTAGTCCAGAGACTACACTTAGCCATGATCAGCCAACTCTTCAATACAGAGTTAAGACGTAAAACCGGATCTGCCTGACTCCAAAGACTGTGTTTTTTTTCCAAGGGAAAGGAACTTGAACAGGTAATTGGATATTAGTAAAAACAGCTGACACCAAACAGCAACCGGTCAGCCTCACTGAACAGTGACAGAGTGATGATCATTTAAAGACGTTTCCCTATAGTAGTTTACTAATAAATTTGTAATGCTTCTCTGATTAGTTCCCATATTAATTTTATAATATCTTTGCCTGACTATTATTTACTTGCAAAGAATAATTTTGTTTTATTTATATACAAATATCAAGAGATCTAATTTGTATAATCTCATACTTGGTTTTACTTAGGATTGGCAGACTTGGCTGGGTGTGGTGTCTCAAGTCTGTAATCCCAGCACTTTGGGACGCCAAGGCAGGCAGATCACCTGAGGTCAGGAGTTTCAGATCAGCCTGGCCAACATAGTCAAACCCCGTCTCTACTAAAAATACAAAAATTAGCTGGGCGTGGTGGTGGGAGCCTGTAATCCTAGCTACTCAGGAGGCTGAGGCAGAAGAATCGCTTGAACCCAGGAGGCAGAGGTGGCAGTAAGCCGAGATCACACCACTGCACTCCAGCCTGAGCGACACTGTCTCAAAAAAAAAAAAAAAAAAAAAAAAAAAGATTGGCAGACTTTTCAACTATTTCTGCTGAATCTGTGTCATTTCCCAACTAGTCAGATTAAGGTACATTTTAAGTGGGATATCAGCTAATTAAGAACTTCCTCAACTCCCCCAAAATAATAAATGACATTAACCAGGTGTGGTGGTTCACACCTGTAATCCCAGCACTTTGGGAGGCTGAGGTGGGCAGATCACTTGAGGTCAGGAGTTTGAGACCTGGCCAATATGGTGATACCCCATCTCTACTAAAACTACAAAAATTAGCCAGGTCCTGGTAGTGACTGCCTGTAATCCCAGTTACTCAGAAGGCTGAGGCAGGAGAATCGCTTGAACCTGGGAAGCAGAGACTGCAGTGAGCCAAGATTTCAGTGAGCCGAAATCACACCATTGCACTCCAGCCTGGGTGACAGGGCGAGACTCTGTCTCAAAAAATAAATAAATAAATGGCATCAATTATTTCCAAGTTTGTCTACAGGGTTTTTGTTTGTTTGTTTGTTTGTTTTCTAAGACAGGATCTTGCCCTGTCACCCAGGTTGGAGTGCAGTGGCACGATTATAGCTCACTGCAGCCTTGAACTCCTGGGTTAGAGTGATCCTCTTGCCTCAGCCACCCAAGTAACTGGGACTATAGGCATGCACCACCACACCAGGCTAAATTTTCTTTTTTCTTTCTTTCTTTTTTTTTTTTGTAGAGATGGGGTCTCACTGTGTTGCCCAGGTTGACCTCAAACTCGTAGCCTCAAGCAATCTTCCTCAGCCTCCTAAAGTGCTAGGATTATAGGCATGAGCCACTGCACCCCACCTATCTACAAGGTATTTAGTTAGTCCTCATACCCCATAACCAGAGAGTTTTTTTTTAACTTACTGTAATTGTCACAATGTTGTTAAAAAACCCATGTGACAATTATGTACAATGAGGTTTATTTCTACTTCTTAAAGCTCCTTCCTTCCACTCCTCTTTTCAGCTAACACCTATCCTCCTGCACCGTAGGAGTACCGCTGCTTCCACTTCCACACTCTCAACTCGATCCCCTCAAAGTTGCTGGGTCAGCTTTCCTGGCACCTCCGCTTTCACATGCAAGGGCAAGAAGTGACTTTTTTTTTTTTTTTTTTTTTTTTTGAGACAGAGTCTCGCTCTGTTGCCCAGGTAGGAGTGCAGTGATGCAGTCTCGGCTCACTTACTGCAACCTCCATCCTCCAGGTTCAAGTGATTCTTTTGCCTCAGCCTCCCAAGTTGTTAGGACTACAGGTGCGCACCACCATGCCCAGCTAAGTTTTTCTATTTGTAGTAGAGACAGGGTTTTGCCATTTGGCCAAGCTGGTCTGGAACTCCTGACCTCAAGTGATCCACCCACTTCAGCCTCCTAAAGTACTGCGATTACAGGTGTGAGCCACCGCACCTGGCCAAAAATGACTTTTGAGTTTACTACCAAAGATAAGCCACATGGTTACCCTCTGTTGCCTTGGATATTTGAGAATGGACTGATCAGCACCTAATGTTTTCCTTTTAAATGCCTTTTTATTACCTTCCACCTCTTCTGGAGGGCTCAGCTGAGAAAAAAACACCCTAGAGCCCATTCAGCCTGGTGCCAAGAGGATAGGGATCTCTCGACCAGCTGTGGTTCTGCCACTGGAGCAACTACGTCTGAGTATAAATCTCAGAAAGCAAATAGGAGCTCTCCAGCCCAGCTGATTCTGCAGCATGCTTTCCTACATCCTGTGCTTAGCATTTTCTACAAGGAAATGAGACTTCACCTCCACCTACCAGCTGTCTGGAAACCAATGATGGCTGGCACAGAGCGCCTGGGAGGTGCTATGGAGATGTGCACGGTGTAGTTGGTGCCTGGGTACAGGGCGAGGCACACTTCTGGGGTCCTGCTGTCTGTGGTCAACTTGACTGCCTCCTCATGAACTGATTCTATAGGGTCCAACCGTTGTCCTTTTATGGATATCTTTGAGAGGAAAAGACAAGAGAACCCACTGTGACTCCAGTCAAAACAATCCAGAATTTGTGGTGCTGGAGCCCCTTCTCCTACTATTCCACTTTATACTGCGCTGCTCAGCCAAGGAGCATTCGTAACATAAACCTCTGTTACCAGGTATCTGCTGATAAACTCTGATTAGCCCAGTGATTAATAAAACCCTAAAAGAGACGTAAATGAGGAATCTCCCTAGGAATTGCTCTCTCCTGCACACAAACGATCAAATAGAGGCAATTGCAACCTGAGGACCACCGGCTGCACTCTATCACCAAGTCAGCAGGCCCTCCCAGGCTTGCTCCGGGGGGAGTGAAATACAAGTGCTTGGAAACAAGCAATCGTGAGGATACCAAATATAAATGCATCCCCCCACACATGCACCCTGCCGAATGACAAATACGCTAAATGCAAAATAACCAAATAATCCAGTTATCTTTGAAAATCCTGTCCATTCTTTTTAAATGACAGTGGCATTAGAAAGCAATTAGATTGAGGCCAGGCACTGTGGCTCATGCCTGTAATCCCAGCACTTTGGGAGGCTGAGGTAGGCAGATCACCTGAGGTCAGAAGTTCAAGACCAGCCTGGCCAACATGGTGAAACCCTGTCTCTACTGAAAATACAAAAAAATTAGCCAAGCATGGTGGCGCACACCTGTAATCCCAGCTACTCAGGAGGCTGAAGCAGGAGAATCGCTTGAACCTGGGAGGCTGAGGTTGCAGTGAGCCAAGATCGCACCACTGCACTGCAAAGTGAGACTGTGTCTCAAAAAGAAAAAAGAAAAAAAAAATTAGATTGAGAAGCTCTCATGGAAGTAAGTCCCTCTGACTCATATTCCCAGGGGTGACAGTGTCTGTCCTAGCAGGAAAAAGTAGATCACTTTACTTACCACATATACAATCTTGGAGTTTATTCTTTCTGAGTTCATTTGCCATCTCACACAGGTATCATTAAACACTGATACATCATTAATTTTTGTCAGAATTTCTAAAAGAGAAAAAGGCAGTTGACTCAAAATGCATCAATGAGCTTTGGGAAAATTCTAAAGGAGATTAGTCTATCTGCACAGCTGGTATCTCTGCTGGTCACCATTCATTCTCAGAGGCAGACACTGAGTCAGGCAATGCAAGCTCTCCCAAGCCAATCACCCAACTTCTCTTCTCACCCATGAATGAGCGTGGCCCATTACCTGACTTAGAGGAAAGGGAAAGATTCCTGCTTGGGTATAGATCAGAATTCCAACCTGTGATTCACCTGACAGGCCACTGGATGCCACTGGCATTCCACTCGGGTAGGATGGAACGAGGCCCAGAGCCGGGTCCTGAGTGAGCCCTTCGCTGCACCTATACAGGTAAGACCTGCTTCCACCTTTCTCATCCCAGCAGGGTGGTATGGCACTCTTCTTCAAGTCACTGCTATCCCAAGGTGGAAAATGGCATGTCTCACTACACAGGACCAAGCCTCAGAAGCAGGGAGGGGCAAACTAAAGAAATTCTCCACAAGGTTCCTAGGTACTTCTGGGACTCCTTTAACTAAAACTATTTAATGCTGGTCTGTCAGGAAACCACTGATTTCTTTGGGTTGTTCTTTTAATATTCTGCATATATTCCAGGTAATATAGCAATGTGGGAAGCCATATGAAGGCCTCAGTTCCCCGAGGTAACATAGTTTCCAACAGTCCCAGTCAATCCTCAAGTGGTTGTTCAGACAGGAAGAGGGGAAGGGGATCTAACTTTTTATTTCTTTAAAATCAAATTCCCAGCTGAGCGCAGTGGCTCATACCTGTAATCCCAGCACTTTGGGAGGCCAAGGTGGGTGGATCACCTGAGCTCAGAAGTTTGAGACCAGCATGGCCAACATGGCAAAACCCCATCTCTACTAAAAATACAAAACTTAGCGGGGTATGGTGGCACGTGTCTGTTATCCTAACTACTTAAGAGGCTGAGGCAGGAGAATCGCTTGAACTCAGGAGACAGAGGTTGCAGTGAGCCAAGATTGCACCATGGCACTCCAGCCTGGGTGACAGAGCAAACCTCCATCTCAAATAACAAAATAAAATAAATCTCCCTACAGACAAGTAAAACTATCTCTACTTGCAAATGATATGATTTTATATATAGAAAACCCTAAGGAATCCACACCAAAAAAACTATTAGAGTTGAGAAAGGAGTTCAGCGAGGTTGCAGGATACAAGATCAATGTACAAAAATCTATTGTGTTTCTTTTTTTTTTTTAAGAGATGGGGTCTTGCTATGTTGCCCAGGCTGGAGTGCAGTGGCTATTCACAGGCACGATCCCACTACTGATCAGCACGGGAGTTTTGATCTGCTCTGTTTCTGACCTGGGCCAGCTCACCTCTCCTTAGGCAACCTAGTGGTCCCCTACTCCTGAGAGGTCACTATATTGATGCCAAACTTAATGCGGACACCCAATCGGCATAGCGCACTACAGTCCAGAACTACTGGACTCAAGTGATCCTCCAGCCTCAGCTTCCCAAGTAGCTGGGACTACAGGCACACGCCACCGCACCTGGCAAAAAAATCTATTGTGTTTCTATACACTAGCAATGAGCAGTCCAAAGATGAAATTAAGAAAACAATTTCATTTACAATAACATCAAAACAAACAGGCACGTGCAGTGGCTCATGCCTGTAATCCCAACACTTTGGGAGGCCAAGGCAGGTTGGTCACCTGAGGTCAGGAGTTCGAGACCAGCCTGGCTAACATGGCGAAATCCCATCTCTACTAAAAATACAAAAATTAGCCAAGTGCGGTGGTGCGCACCTGCAGTCCCAGCTACTTGGGAGGCTGAGGCATGAGAATCACTTGAACCTGGGAGGCGGAGGTTGCAGTGAGCCAAGATCCCACCACTGTACTCCAGCCTGGGTGACAGAGCGAGACTCTATCTCAAAAACAAAAACAAAAACAAACAAACAAAATTCCTGCAGATAGAAGCTATCATACAATTATTCCCAGGAGAAGTTATCGTCATGTCACCAAGCAGGGATATTCCACAACCCCAGTTCAAGATTTCCCATTGAGGCAGACACCTCTTAAGAACTCCTTAGCCTCTCTCATCTTCCCCTCCTCCTTGTCTGATCCCTGCATGGGTTTTGACAACATGAACAGGTCTTGCCTCCTATTCTGGGGCTTCCCTGCTGTGGCACCCACACCCCAGCACATGCCAACTGGAAGTGCAGGGGAAGTTAAAATCCCATGGGGACAGGAACTGGTAGATAAATCCTTCCTCCCTTCTTTCATCTGAAGGGCTGTCCAACAAAGACTTAGTTTCTTCAGCATCTAAGGACACTGTCACACAGATGGGGCAATGCCCGCCCTCCATGGAGACCAGTACAATCAGGCATCCTACACGGGCTCTCCTTCCCTGGCTTTACTGCCTTTGGTTCCCCCTCCTGATGCCTGGGGTTTGATGCTCTACTGCCTAATAAATATAAGCCCTCTGCCTCAGGTTCTGTTTTCTGGGAAACCCAATGAAAGGCTCCCATCCAAGAAGAGTAAGAAAGTTAATTCTCCATCTCAGAAAATGACTCTCCACAACTCAGCTCCTGTTTCTCCCTTCTAGTAAATCTCACTTCGTAGTCTCCAAGTGTGAAAGGAAGCCTGCAGCTTAGATACCTGTAGGGTCAACCCTCTTCTCCTGTACTCAGAACGAATGCTAGATGTGGATTGACCCAGAGCTACTGATCTCTCTGCCCAAAGAAGTCTTTATATCTTTACTAAATCATCCCTTCAGCAGCAATGCCTAGATTCGGTGTCCCACATGACCTGGTCTTGGGTAAGCCCAGGTCATCTATTAGCAAGTGAAAATCAATGGAGGCAGGGGAGAGGAAAACAGGCAAACTCTTGCCGAGATACCAGAAAGGCCACATACAGCTCTCTGCAGCATTCCTGGATCTCTATATCAGTATTTCTCCCCCAGAACACAGATGATTCGAAATCAAAGAAATACTCCAATTGTGGGCTAGGCGGGTGGGGTGGCTCATGCCTGCAATCCTAGCACTTTGGGAGGCTGAGACGGGCAGATCACTTGAGGTCAGGAGTTTGAGACTAGCGTGAGCAACATGGTGAAACCCTGTCTCTACTAAAAATACAAAAAATTAGCCAGACATGGTGGTACACACCTGTAATTCCAGCTACTTGGGAGGCTGAGGCACTAGAATTGCTTGACCCAGGAGGCAGAGGTGGCAGTGAGCCAAGATTGGGCCACTGCACTGCAGTCTGGGTGACAGAGTGAGACTCCATTGGAAAAAAGAAAGAAAAGAAAACAAAGAGAAATGCTCCAATTGTGGGCATGGGTACCTAAGAGACACAATGACTTTATCAGTTCACTCCCGTGGGTAGCATAAAGATGATGTTGGCCCCAGTCTTTTATCAGCCTGAACAAGCCCCAGATATTTCTGGCCTCTACCCTCTTTGCTGCCCTTCAAAGCCCCAGAACTCGTGGCATCTCTGCTCACTCACACGTCCCTTTGATGCTAACTCACTACCCGGTCCAGAAAGAAAAGGCACCAGCCCAGCCCTCATCTTCTCTCTGAGTTGCCAGCAAGGCAAATTTCTTTTTTACTCTCACTTCCTTTGTTATCCAAGCAGAGATTAGAAAGGAGTTTCTTTCTTGTCCTTCCGTCTTGCTCATTCACTATGACAACTGTAAATGGCATCTCAAAGATGCCATCTGCCTCCAGCCTGTAGCATGCTCTCTACACAGATGGGACCCAGATCCAATTATAGGGGTGTCAGATATTGCATCTCAGAGAGCAGTTTAACAAAGTTTCATTGCTTTTCCCCTCCAGGTGCCTACAAATTAGTTGGAAAGACTTCTTTATAAATGAATCAGATATTAAACATCTACATGAATGCTGCCCTTTAAATGGAGACTACATGCCCTAATTCCAATAGTGCTGATAACTGAAAACATTTCTGGAAGTCCTCTTGCAGCTATCCTGGGCTCTTCCATTCCCTGCTCACCACTAACTCACTGGCTATCAAAAGCCAAGTATCTTGCCACACCAGATACTGGGCTGTGACGATGTTATCTGCTGACTATCTAGGGAAAAAAGTTGTCTTGAAAGTCATGGATATATGAATGGTAGTTGAAGGTATGGGTGCAGGTGAGATATCCAGGTAGGACAGAAACAGTGAGGGGCCCAATGGCAGAACACTGGAAAACACTGAAACCTGCTAGGGGGGTCGGGGGGGAGTGGGGGAACCAGAGGAGAAAGGCAATGCAGAAGAGAGTCAGGAGGCTGGTAGAATGACTGATGTCTAGGAATGAAGGAAAGGGGAGGACTTGAAAGAGTGTCTCTTCCTTGAAAATTATTAGCCTTCCAAGACCAGGCACAGTGGCTCACACCTGTAATCTCAGTACTTTGAGAGGCCAAGGCGGGTGGATTACTTGAGGCCAGAAGTTGGAGACCAGCCTAGCCAACATGGTGAAAACATATCTCTACTAAAAATATAGAAATTAGCCAGGTGTGGTGGTGAACACCTATAATCCCAGCTACTTGGGTGACTGAGGCAGGAGAATCTCTTGAACCTGGAAGGTGGAGATTGCAGTGAGCTGAGATCGTGCCACTACACTCCAGCCTGTGTCACACAACAAGACTCTGTCCCTGAAAAATAAAAATAAAAATAAATTTTAGAGAAAATTAGTCTTCCTTCCCACTAAACCCCCACAGCCTCCTCATCCCCTAGCCAAGAAGGGTCTGGAGCTGGTAAAGGCAGCGGGGGCAAGCTCTGTCTCCCTCTCTCCTCTCACACGGCCCTTCTCCCATGATGGTGTGCCCACAGCATCAAGATTAGATCTGAGGTTTGACTTTGGGTAGAAGTGGAAAGAGCAGGCCCTTGGCCTGTCCAGTTGTAGAATATAGAGGCCTCTCTGGCTTAAAAGAAGGAGGCCCCCACAGCATCCAGCTGAACTCTCATTGGATTTGGGGAAAGAAAGTCTCAGTGGGTGATAAAGTAAGTGCCTTTGTTTTGCTTTACCCGTGTGTGTGTGTGTGTGTGTGTGTGTGTGTGTGTGTGTGTGTGTATACACACATACCTATATATAATGTTATGTATATATAGATAGATATAGATAGATATGTTATGTATTTTTGTGTTTTGTTAGCATCTAGTTTTTCTGTATGTGATACTTATCACATTCATAACTAAATACGTAAGTAATTATATAACGACTATCTCTTCTGAATGTAACTTTACGATGTCAAAGACCATGTTTCTCTATCGTCGGGCCCTGGTACAGTTCCTTAAATATGGATATTAAAAATATGTATTATTTGGTTGACTGGTTGAATGGATGGATAAACGATGAGCAATGCTAAATGTTATGGAAAGGTTAAGAATGAGAGCTGAAACTGGAACATGAATTTGGCAGTGAAGTGGTGATCAGTGACCTTGGTGAGATGCTACAGTGAGGTTGGGGTGTTACATGCCTGGTCTCCCCCCCAGTAGGCTGAGAAGCGCAGAGGAGGGGGAGGGAACAAGACAGTGAGCCCAGACTACTCTTTCTGAAGTCCCACTGTGCAAGGACAGGGGCTGGTCTAGTGTATTCCCTTGGTTTACAATTTTGTATCCTTTTTCTTTATTTTTGGAAACAGCAAAAGGTCATGCAGAATAAATCCAGGTAACCCAGACAGACGGTCAAGCAAGCTCAGTATCATTTCTAGTCAAAACAGCATCTGATTTCAAAAGGAATGTAACTGATCTTCTAATACGGCCCATAAATTACCTCCAAAGGCCATTCTCAAACAGGCAAACATGATGATAATGGCAGCACCACAGAAATCCGGGTATGGCTTCCCATGGTGACTACTTGAATAAATGTATGTTTGGCTATAAAAGTTTTAATGTGTTTCTTTTCTTTCTTTGAAGTCTTAGATTCACATAAAATAAGTAGAAGTAGCATGGCTTAGAGTACATTAGTGTAAAATACATTACACACTTTAGGATGATTTTTGGTGGCACATAAATACTTTTTTTTTTTTTTTTTGGAGATGGAGTCTTACTCTGTCACCCAGGATGGAGTACAGTGGCATGTTCTCGGCTCACTGCAACCTCTGCTTCCCAGGCTCAAGCGATTCTCCTGCCTCAGCCTCCCAAGGAGCTGGGACTACAGGCGCATGCCACCACACCCAGCTAATTTTTGTATTCTTAGTAGAGACAGGATTTCACTATGTTGGCCAGGCTAGTCTCGAACTCCTGACCTCAGGTGATCCACCCACCTTGGCCTCCCAAAGTGCTGAAATTACAAGCGTGAGCCACCGTGCTCGACCAGAAAAAACATTTTTATCTGTTTGTTATTTATTGGTTTTTGCATATATCAGAAAAATACACCTACTCCATTAAACTCATGAGATCACATATATTGTCCTTAATAAATGTGAATTATAAATTTATGTTTAAGTTGTTTAAGGAAACATTCTAAGTAAATAAAGCTTTTATTATGGCAAACATTGTGTCAGGGTGGTATACAGATGATTCAAGCTTGGAAGACACTGACGTAGGAGAGAGAATGTAGGCTTTCTGGGCTTACAGGCCTCAGTTCAAATCATGACTCCACCATTTGCTCATTATTGAGTGACCATGTGAAAGTCACTTAACCTTTATGAGTCTCAGATTACTCACCTAGGAAATGAAAATAACAAAGCTTACTTCACAAGGCTTTTAGGAGGACGAAATGAAATCGAGCATTAAGGCCCCAAGCTGGGCCCTGGGTGTGTAAGTTCATGCTCAGCTAGCGGTAGCTATAATGCTTGACGGTCCAAACCTCATTCACATATTCCAGTGTATCCGGCCATGTGGCTATTTATGTAAATGTGTCCATTTATTACGGCTGACCTTTCTGTTCCATCTGAAATGTGTGTGGCTGCAAGTGAGCACTCAACGGGCTGGAGAAGAGGGTCAGCAGCCAAACAGAAGGGGCAGAGGCTAACAGGAGCCCTGGAGGCATCAGAGCAGTGCCCAGAGCAGTTTAGAGGCAAAGAAAGTATCCTAGAGATAAACAGCCTCTGTTTCAGCAGAGATGTTACCCTTCCCAGAGCGCAGAGTGAGTGATTCTCAGCCTTATAATCATTAACTCAGATTCTAAACATGAAAAGCCAAATGGCCTGTGCAGAATGGAAGCCAGGGAAAGTCTTATCAAGAATGAATCAGTCTCTTTGATCTTGAGGTAAACCGACTCATTAACATCAAGCTTCCACCTGGGGTTTTTCCAGACACTGAAGTGGTTGCCTAATTCCCAGCTGTCTGGAGTTTCCAGTCCAAACTGGCCTTGGGTGTGTATGTGGGGCCGGGGGGCGGGGGGGGGGGTCCCATCATCTTGATAGGGCTCACACCCCATTAAAATACGGATCTGTGCTACTAATCCAAAAGACTAGTGGCTTCAAAAATATTTTTAAAGGTAACTAAAAACAACCCAGGTAGACTGAAAATAAATTATTCCACTCAGTTTGGAACTAAACATATAGGTACAGGAAGATAAACAGTGAAAACAGGACAGAGGTAGAAGGCATTCAGAGAGAAGCAGAAAAGTAGAAAAGATGACAGAGGAAGCCAAAAGTGAACATTGAGAAAGGGAAAGGTAAAATACACAGAGGCAGGAGGATTGCTTGAAGCTAGCAGTTTGGGGCCAGCCCAGGCAACATAGTGAGACCCCTGTCTCTACAAAAAATCTTTTTAAAATTTTAGCCAGGCATGGTGGCTCATGCCTGTAATCCCAACTAGGGACTGCTGAGGTGGGAGGATCGCTGGAGCCCAGGAGTTTGAGGCCGTGGTGAGCTGTGATCACTGCACTTCAACCTGGGTAACAGAGTGAGACTCCATCTCCAAAACAACAAAAAAAATACACAGAGACAGTTGAGATGAGGAGAGTGAAGAAATGGGTAGAAAGTGAAAAACAGGAAAAAGAAAAAAGAAAAAGAGAAGAGGGGTAACTGAGCAAGAGCAATGGTAATCAGCAGCTCTCACTACATTTCCAGAAGCCTCTCCTACCTACCCATCCAGAGATCGTCTGCACTGCACCATGAATTAATCAGCATGTAAATCACCCCCTTTATCTTCGGAAATTGAATTTAGCTGCCAATCCTGATTGAGGGCATAAAGGCCTCCTCACAGAAAGATCACAGCTTTCAGGGAGAAGGCCTTTTCTTTCCTTAAATCAAAGCTCGAATAAACCCGTGGAAACAGCTGCAGCTGGAGCCACAGACGTTGTGAAAGGTAGCAGGCTGAGGATGGTAATTATAATTAGCAGTTACATAACATGTTTGTTCTTCAAAGTGCTCTACAAGCATCAGCTAATTAATAGCTTACTATGCCCCATGCAGATCCACTGGTTTTTCCTGTGGTGACTAATTCTTACACCCCCATTGAATTCTGAATGGTGGAGGCAGAGTAGCTTGAGCAATGAAGCAAATGGCTGAGGGTCAGAAGCTATACTCAGCTCTTACCAAGTGACTCCAGCGGTGGCTCTGTGTCAGGAATACTTCCCTAAATGTTGAATTCAGCATTCCAGGAGGCGGCTACCTCACTTCCTCCAAATAATTCTTGGAGGTGCTATATTGCAAATGCAATGATAAGTTGGAGTGACCATCAGTCTAGTCCAGTGTGGCATTAGCTCTTCTCAATTTCCCCAATTATTAAGACTGGAATTCTGGAGTCCTTGGCATCAGTTACACGTTTGCCCTTGCTCCTCTGTGCAGGCTGGGCAAGTCAGTGAGACCTCTCTAAGAGAAGGCTGCGTTATATCTCTGGGTTCTCATCCAGGTCTATCCTTCTTTGTTTTTCTAATTGCAGTCTCTGGCCTACATCCTCTTGAATTTGTGATGGAGATAACCAAATGTAGGAATTGTGTGGCACACACAGGGCCTCAGCATCAGAGCTGAGCTTTCCATCTATGCCAAGAATGCTTTACTCAAGGATTTCAGGGGTCCAGGAACACCTTGAATTTACTCGTAAAACATCATATGTGCATGCGTATGTGCATATCTTTGGGGGAAAAGGCTGTTTCCTCTGTTGCACTTGGATTCCAAGAGGGTCATGCCAACAAAGTACCTGACATATAGTGCCTGCTAAATAGATATCTATTGAATGAATGGACAGAGTTCCTCAAATTCCCATCCCCAACATAGTTCTGAAACATTGCTCTATGCCTAAATAATCCCCAGGGGCCTACATGTTTTGTTTGCTCTGGCTAGACTTTCCTATGGAAAATGTTGATGGGCAAGACCTGAGACATTCTACCACAATTCTGCTGCTAGTCAAACCAGAGACCCAGATCAAAGTTCCTGGAGATTTCACTCTTCAGAGACCTGTCTTCAGAGCCAAGCAAGTCAACAGCCAGAAATATATTCCCAGGGACTATGTAACAACCATTTGTCACACCTTCTGATCAACCATCACAAATGGTAAGAATCACTGCCTTTTCTCACCTTGTCCCTCGGAGGCAGAGGTGTGAAATGAATCATGTAGAAATGTACACTTCTGATTCATGAGAAGGTCTTCACGTGAGGCTAACAACTTGAGGAAAAAGACTAACATGTGCACGGTGCTTTCAGCTTTCTAAAATATGCCCCACAGATTATCTCATTTGATGCCTTCTCAACACTCTTTGAGGTAAGAAAGACAGATTTTATTTCCCCCCTTTATAGATGAGGAAACCTAGGCTCTGAAAGCCTTGCCTAATGACACATAGCTAATATATGGCATTGCTAGAATAGGAACTGAAGTCTCAAAACTCCTTTTTTTTATTGAGACAGAGTCTCACTCTGTTGCCCAGGCTGGAGTGCAGGGGCATGATCCTGGCTCACCACTGTCTCTTGGGTTCAAGTGATTCTCCTGCCTCAGCCACCCGAGTAGCTGGGACTACAGGCGTGCACCACCACACTTGACAAATTTTTAATTTTTTGTAGAGATGGGGTCTCACTATGTCACCCAGGCTGGTCTTGAACTCCTGGGCTCAAGCAATCCGCCTGCCTTGGCCTCCCAAAGTGCTGGGATTACAGGTGTAAGCAAAGGCACCCAGCTAATTTTTGTATTATTAGTAGAGATGGGGTTTCAACATGTTGGCTAGGCTGGTCTCAAACCCCTGACCTCAAGTGATCCACCTGCCTCAGCCTCCCAAAGTGCAGGGATTACATGCATAAGCCACTGTGCCTGGCCTCAAAACTCCTTTTCACCAGCAATTCCAATTCTGAATATATATCTAAAGCAATTGAAAACAGGGTCTCAAAGAGATATTTGTACATATATTTCATAGCAGTATTATTCATGATAGCCAAAAAATGGGACATACGTGAGTGTCCATCAATAGATGAATGGATAAACAAAACGTGGGATACTCATACAATGGACTATTATTCAGTCTTGAGAAGAAAGGAAATGCTGACACATGTTAAAACATGGATGAATCTTAAAGACATTATGCTTAGTGAAATAAGCCAGTCTCAAATGGACAAGTACCACATGAGATACCTACAACAGTCAAATTCACAAGAGACAGAAAGTAGAATGGTGATGTTCCAGGGGCTGTGGGGGAGGGGCGAATGGGGAGTTGTTGTTTAACAGGTGTAAAGTTTCAGTTTTGCAAGATAAAAAAGTTCTGGTGATTGGTTGTGCAACAACATGAGTATACATAAGCATATATACTATAGTATATACATAGCACACTTAGAAATAGGTAGGATGGTGTACTCATCAGTTTCATGTTGCTATAAAGCAATACCTGAGACTAGGTAATTTATAAAGAAAATATGTTTTTCTGGCTCATGGTTCTGCAGGCTGTATAGGAAGCACGGCACCAACATCTGCTTCTGGTGAGGGCCTTGGGAAGTTGACAATTGTGGCAGAAGGTGAAGAGGGGAGCAAGCATGTCACATGGCAGGAGAAGGAGCGAGACAGAGAGAGAAGGAGGTGCCAGGCTCCTTTTAATAACCAGCTATCATGTGAACTAAGAGCAAGAACTCATCACCAAGGGGAGGACACAAAGCCATTCCTGAGTGATCGCCCCCATGACCCAAACACTTCCCGCCAGGCCTCACCTCCAATATTGGAGACCACATTTCAGCATGAGATATGGAGGAGACAAACATCCAAAGTATACTAGATGGTAAGCCAGGGTCGGTGGCTCACACCTGTAATCCCAGCACTTTGGGAGGCCTAGGCAGGCAGATCACTTGAGGCCAGGAGTTCAAGACCAGCCTGTGCAATATAGTGAAACCCATCTCTACTCAAAATACAAAAGTTAACTGGGTATGTTGGCGGGCACCTGTAATCCCAGCTACTCGGGAGGCTGAGGCAGGGGAATCACTTGAACCCGGGAGACAGAAGTTCTAGTGAGCTGAGATCGCACCAGTGCACTCCAGCCTGGGTGAGAGAACAAGACTCCATCTCAAAATAAAGTAAAATAAAATTATATTAGATGATAAATTTTATGTTTTATGTGTGTCAACACAATTAATAAACATTAAAAAACGATTTTTCATCACACCACCTTTTCTCTGAAAAGTGGTCAATAGGTATTAAGTTAGGAGTATGCCCCTCTGAGAAAATGGTTCATAGAGAAAAATTTCTCAGCCAGCCAAGCAGAGGAGACAGGAATCACAGTGATTTAAGGTAAGTCTCAAGAGATGGATGCATATTTTCTATCCAACTTATTTTCCCAATCCACCCTCTAAATCTTCAGGATTTAGCTGACAAATCTAAAGCCAGGTAAATAGCAGAGTTGGGCACAGTACGTAGAGTGAAGCAGCAATCAGATTGTTTTAGGCCCTCAGCTTCCACTGGCTGTTTGTTCCTGGGTAGCAGGAGCCCAGTACAGAATCTGTACCTGTGCATGTTAAGGTGCTTTCTCTCCAGGTGCCTTTCTCTGTGCAAACAGAAGTCATCTTTCCTCCAGGGCTCTCAAAGCCCTCTTGACAGACGTAGTGAGCCACACCACCCAGCCTGGAGCTGTGATTTTCTACCAAGATGGCATGCCGCATTTCTGGAGGGCTGCCACAGTTGATCTCTGCAACGGGAAACGAACACATCACTGGTTGTGAGCCCTGACTTCCAGCCCTACAATTCTTATCTTTAAAATAAATATTTAATAGTGATAGAGGCCACTCAAGTGGGAAAGAGAAAACACTAATCCCATCAAATAATCCAATGTAGGTATGTCTGAATTTAATAAAATTTCCAAACATGCACCCATAGAGAATAGTCAAATTATGAGATTATTTACTTATAAAGAATTCCAGTCTGGGTGCGGTGGCTCATGCCTGTAATCCCAGCACTTTGGGAGGCCGAGGCAGGTAGATCACCCGTGGTTGGGAGTTCGAGATCAGCCTGACCAACATCTTTAGTAAAGATGGAGAAACCCCATCTTTACTAAAAATACAAAATTAGCCGGGCATGGTGGCACATGCCTGTAGGCCCAGCTATTCAAGAGGCTGAGCCAGGAGAATTGCTTGAACCTGGGAGGCGGAGGTTGCGGTGAGCCAAAATCTCGCCATTGCACTCCAGCCTGGGCAACAAGAGCGAAACTCCATCTCAAAAAAAATAAATAAAGAATTCCTTGGTCTATGAAATAATATATCTTAGGGTTCTTTCAAATATTACAGTTCTCTGGTACATTTTACTATGTATCTTCAGCTTATCAACCCCAGAATAGATGCTAATGCAACTGTAGCAATTATTGCCAACTGATTGTTAAATAGACTATATTCAAAATGTCTGAACTTTTTAAAGCAAATTAATGGAGAAAGTATTTATCTCCTAAAGATTCAACTTATATGCACCTTTCAAAGAAAAAAAATCAGTTGCATAGGAGACAAACCCAGAATTAAAAAATTGATAGGAAATTTTTTTTCTAAACTCTGACTACTAAAAGACAATTAAATAGTTACAAAGAACTATCTAAAGGTAAAAGATTATGACATGACCATTCTAGACCCAGCCAAACTCTACTTCACTTAAGAGCCCAAAAAAGACATTTTTAGATATTTTAGAATTTTAAAAAATCTATCCATGTATCTTTCCTGGGGAAAAAACTCAAAAAGATGAATCAGAACAAATATCATAAGAATAAGTGTGCAGGGTGGACAGGTTTTAGAAAAAAACACCAAGGAGCAATGAAATCAGCAAGCTGCATAGATAAGTCTCCATAATCATTTAAATGTGATTGTAGAGCTTGATATAACTATTAGTAAAGGATTCTAGAACTAAACGCTGAACAATGTAAAGGAATAATAAAAATAAAATTTCAACTTATTTCAATGAAACCAGAGCAGTGAGCTGATAGGAAGACGTAAAGCATACTAGCATTTCATGTTATACAATAGTGCTCATGGATACAATGTTATTCAATAAAGTATAATAAATATATAATAAGATGGTCATAATAATTTCTAATGTAACCAATTGTCCAAGTTATACCAAAATACAGAAAGAAAAAAAAATCTGTTTGCCATGGTGAGAAAAAAAAAGAAAAAAGAAAGAAAAAAACTTACGGCATTCATTCTGATTTTTAATTTTCTCCCCAATCTGTAAAAAGCCAAGAAAATTAAGCCCTTCTGACAACCAGGCTTTTTAAACAGAAGTCCTTTTATTGAAATAACAGCATTCAAACTAGAGAAAATTATATAACCTGTTCCCATATCCCCATCAACCGTCCTTGGCCTTAGAAATAGATGGCTTCTTTTAAATGAGCCTCAGATACAGAATGCATGGATTTAATGGAATTGCACTCTTTTCCATCTTATTATGGATACTTGATCTGTTGCAGGACTCCAGAGTTATTTCCAGGAGGAAGACTTCCCAGAGCAGGATCTCATCTAATTTCCAACCCTGTCTACCACTCATGTCCCATGTTTGTCCACAGAGCTTTGTTCCCTTTTCATGCATAGTCACCAGACACAAGACCCCTTGGACCTCATCATGTTTTTCCAGCATCAAACCTTTAAACATGTTAAATGGCCCAAGGCATTCCAAGAATCAATATATTTGTGTGTACACAAGCAACCAACCAAACAGACGGTTAATGTTTCATAAGACTGCCCAGTCATTGTTGACATCTGAAACATCTTCTAATTTAAGACAGAGTTCAGTTACAGCAGGAAGTAGAGGGAACATCACTAAAGAGGTTGGAGGTGTAGGTTCATGTACACTGAAAGTGGAAGGTTAAAGTGCTCAATGGAGAAGTCTGGGAGGGAACCCAGCAACAAGTCATTGGATTAGGGAGGAAGCACAAATACAAAAGGGATGAAAGTACAAAAGATAACTAGATTGGCTTCCATCTTGGAAGTGACCAAGAATACTGGAAGGCATGACGACTTTAGTTGGGACCGCAAGATTTTTTTAAAATTATTACCAAATATCACCCAATTGATAAGAAATCAATAAGTTGTTCTCTAGGGATTAAGGCTCAAAGGCTCAGGTGGATGCCCCATTGGGAAGCAGCCTGGATCTGTGGCTCTGTGAGCTCCCCATTAACAGAGCTATTCAAGTTGGACAATATCTCAGCAAGAGATATTTAGAGAGGATTCCGGCATGGCTTGGATTAAATGCATGGTTCTAACAGCTATACATCTGAATCCCCTGGGAAACTTTAGAAAAATGCATGTGATGGATGTGGACTTTTAAAAACCTAAATCAGATTTTTAAACCCCCACCCACAGTTAACTCTTCTGATTCAGTAGTACTGCACTGGGTTCTTGGTATCCATATTTCTACAAAGCTCCAAGTTTGATTTTGGTGCATACCCTCAGCTGAGAATCTGAATGAAATCCTGGTACAAATGGCTACCATTTGTCATCACATGCATTCCAATAGGATCCTAAGTATAAAGTGTTACTATTCACAATAACCGTCCATGTTAAGGGTTATTTTCCCCACTGTACAGGTGAAGACAACTCAAAATTAAATGATACATCCAAAGTTACGCAGGCAATATTGGGAAGGCAAGGAGTTGAAGGCATGTCAGTCGTATTCCTTTCCCTACACCCACTGCTCCTTGAAACTTGGCCAGGCGCAGTGACTCACACCTGTAACCCCAGCACTTTCAGAAGCCAAGACAGTCAGATCACTTGAGACTGGGAGTTCAAGACCAGCCTGGTTAACATGGAGAAACCTGTCTACGAAAAATACAAAAATTAACTGGACGTGGTGGCATGCGCCTGTAATCCCAGCTACTCGGGAGACTGTGGCACGAGAATCACTTGAACCCAGGAGGCAGAGGTTGCAGTGAGCTGAGATTGTGCCACTGCACTCCAGCCTCACCAACAGAGTGAGATTCCATCTGAAAAAAGAAAAAAGCTGTTCCACCTCTGCAATTCTACAGTCCCTGCACAACCCATCTCAGCTTACTCTCCTCTGCTTTTGCACTCACACCTTCTTCTCCAGGTACACTCTGTCTCCCTCACACTGAGCAAAGTCCTTCCCAGTGCCTGAACTGACTAACAGAGGAGGAAATCTGTCTTCCTCTGAACTTTTATGATCCATGTTCATTTGTTTATTTATTCCTGTATTTATTGAATGCCTTGTACATGCTAGTTACTATAGCAGTGAACAAAATGGATAAGATTTCTGCCCTCATTGAGCTTAGGGAGAGTCAATAGACAAAAAATAATAATAATAATAATAAGTCAACACATAACTGTGATATTGGTAAATGTTATGTAGGAATAATAATAACAATTATTATTAAGTGATAGAATGGAGAAAACTTTTGTTGCTGTTGTTGTTGAGGTGATCTCACTCTATTGCCCAGGCTGGAGTGCAGTGGTGCCATCACAGCTTACCACAGCCTTGACCTCCCAGGCTCAAGCAATCTTCCCACCTCGGCCTCCTGAGGAGCTAGGACCACAGGCATGTACCACCATGCCCAGCTAATTCTGGGAGTTTTTTGTAGAGACGGGGTCTCTCTCTGTTGCCCAGGCTGGTCTCGTACTCCTAGACTCAAGTGATCCTACTGGCCTCAGCTTTGAAAAATCTTTTCTTTTTTTTTTGCAGGGTGGGGTGGGGAGGGAGTTGTGTGTGTGTTTTGTTTTGTTTGTTTGTTTGTTTGTTTGAGACAGAGTCGCACTCTGTCTCCCAAGCTGGAGTGCAGTGGCACGATCTCGGCTCATTGCAACCTCCGTCTCCCAGGTTCAAGCAATTCTTGTGCCTCAGCCTCCCAAGCAGCTGGGACTACAGGCATGCACCACTACACCTGGCTAATTTTTTGTATTTTCAGTAGAGATGGGTTTTCGCCATGTTGCCCAGGCTGGTCTTGAACTCCTGAGCTCAAGTGATCTGCCTGCCTTGGCCTCCCAAAGTGCTAGGATTACAGGCATGAGCCACTATGCCCGGCCTTCAATTTATTTTATTTTATTTTATTTATTTTATTTTATTTTATTTTGGATGAGTCTCACTCGTTGCCCAGACTGGAGTGCAGTGGTGCAATCTAGGCTCACTGCAACCTCCGTCTCCCAGGTTCAAGCAATTCTCCTGCCTCAGTCTCCCGAGCAGCTGGGATTACAGGCGCCCGCCGCCATGCCCAGCTTATTTTGTATTTTTAGTAAAGACGAGATTTCATCCTGTTGGCCTGGCTGGTCTCAAACTCCTGACCTCAAGCAATCCTCCCAGAAAACCTTTTTAAATAGAGTAGTCGGAATGATTTGATCTCTCTGAAGAAATAACACATACACTAGGACCTGAAGGATGAGAGTGAGCAAGCCATGTTTGGGACCAGAGGAAGAATATTTCAATCGAATGAAAGAACCAATGCAAAGACCCTGAGGTAAGAAAGCTCTCGGTGGGTTCCAAAAAGGGAGAAGCCACCTGCACGGCTGGCGCATAGTTAGTGAGAGGGAGACTGGCATGAGATGAAGGTGGAGAAAAAAGCAGAGCCGAACCACACAGGGCCTTATAAATCTTGGGCTTTATTCTAAAAGCAGCTGAAGCTCTTGTTGGATTTTAAGTAAGGGAATGAAAAATCTGATTTAGGTTTTTAAAAGACCACATCAGTTGTTAGGTAGAGAAAGGTTGAGAGAAGAATAGGAATAAAAGAAGAAACATCAGCCAGGGTCTACAGCAGTAGTCCAACAGAGAGATGATGAAGTCTTGGATGGACTTCAGAGGGGACGGAAATGGAAAGAAGAGATGGATTTGCGATGTATTCTGGAAGCAGAACCGAATGTTCTTGGTGATATATTGGATGTGAGGGTGAAAAGGGGGAAAAGGGAGGTGGAATCAAGACTATTACCTACACTTAGAGATTTAAGAAGTATACAGTATTGTCTATTCTTTCTGTTGTTCTGGGTTTTTTTGTTTTGTTTTAAGACAGGGTCTTACTCCTATTGCCAAGGCTGGAGTGCAGTGGCACAATCACAGCTCACCACAGGTTCGACCTCCTGGGCTCAAGTGATCCTCCCAGCTCAGCCTCCCAAGTAGCTGGGACTTCACACGTGTACCAGCACACATGGATAATTTTTGTATTTTTTGTAGATATGGGGTTTTGCCACATTACCCAGGCTGTTCTCAAACTCCTGAGCTCCTGAAATCTGCCCACCTCGCCCTCCCAAAGTGCTGGGATTACAGGCTTGAGCCACCACTCAGCTGAGTATTATCTATTCTTATTCTAGTATTATCTATACTGTTCATATGACCTTTATTTCCTGCCTTGCGGATTTGCGTCTTTTTATGAACATGTCTTCCCAAATATATGGACAGTTCCTCAAGGACAGAGTCTTTGTTCTATAATTCTTGTACCTCCACAAGGCCCACTTAAAAATGTATGTTTTACACAGTTGTTCATTGATAGCTTGCTACTACTTTGTCTCAGTTCAAGATGCAATAAATGCTGCTATGATGTGCCAACAGCCCCTCAGGAAGAAACCAGACATCGGTAGATCATAAGTCCAAATAACAGGACAGACATTACTTCTATATTTATTATCCAACACAGGTAATTCACATGTACCAAACACCAAGTAGATGAGAGCTGAGAAAAGCCCCCAAAATCCCTTATCAACCTTGTGCTAGGGAATTATAAGAAACCTGTTCAGGCCTCAATAATTTGAATAATAATAGCATTCAGCTGGGCATGGTGGCTCATGCCTGTAATCTTTAACACCTTGGGAGGCCAAAGCAGGAGGGTTGCTTCAGCCCAGGAGTTCAAGACTAGCCTGGCAAACATGCTGAAACCCTGTCTCTACTAAAAATACAAAAATCAGTCAGGTGTGGTGGTACATGCTTATGATCCCAGCTACCTGGGAGGCAGGAGGATTGCTTGAACCTGGAAGGCAGAGGTTACAGTGAGCCAAGATTGCAACACTGCACTCCAGCTTGGGCAATAGAGCAAGACTCCATCTCAAAAATGAAAGAAAGGAAAAGAAAGGAAGAAGGAAGGAAGGGAAAGGAAAGAAGACAAAGAAAGGAAGGGGAGGAAGGAAAGAAGGAAGGAAGGAAGAAAGGAAGGGAGGGAGGCAATAATAATAACAGCATTCATAGAAATACTACCAAACACAAGGTAGTCTACTAGATATACACTACCTTAGTTATTCCTACAGAAAATCCTACAAGGTAATCAGGCAAGGTGGCTCATGCCTGTAACCCCGGCACTTTGGGAAGGTGAGGAGGGCAGATCACTTTGAGCTCAGGAGTTCAAGACCAGCCTGGGTAACATGACAAAACCCCATCTCTACAAAAAAATACAATAAGTAGCCAGGCATTGGTGGCTCGTGCCTGCAGTCCCAGCTACTCGGGAGGATGAAGTGGGAGAATCACTTGAGCCCAGGAGGTGGAAGCTGCTGTGAGCCAATATCACAATACTGCACTCCAACCTAGGTGACAGAGACCCTGTCCCCCCCAAAAACAAACAAAAAAAAATTAAAAAGGAAAATCCTACAAGGTGGATGGGTTTTTCTCATATAGTTTACAGATAGGAAGACGGAGGCCCTAAGAGCTTAAGTCACATTCAAAAGTCATACCACTAGTAAAAGATAGAGCCGATATTCAAACTGTGGTTTGTGTGACCCTAAAGTCCAGGTCTATTAAATTTGGGCAGCTTCACCACAGAGGGCTCCACCTAGGTCCTCACTCGGTTTTATAACCTTAGAGATTAGCTAAAACCTAAGGAGAAAAGGTTGCCTGAATAAGCATTCAAGTCAGTCTGGAAGGGTTCTGTGACAACGCCTCCTGCCCAATCTTGTCTCCAAGAACTTTCCCAGAGCAAGAGAGCTGCTGGAAATAGATGTCTCTCTGTAGCTCTGTGACTCCCTAAACATTCTTGGCCTGATGTTTAACCCTATGAATGACATTAGAGTCTGGCCTGGGGCTTGCCTAGAATATGACCCCGTCCGTCACAGATATTCCCAGCTACTGCCACTTCTACTCAGATCAAATGGCATCCAAAAAAGTAGATAGTTCCAATTGGGCACAGTGGCTCACCCCCTGTAATCCCAACATTTTGGGAGGCTGAGACAGGTGGACCACAAGGTCAGGAGATCGAGACCATCCTGGTAAACACGGTGAAACCCCATCTCTACTAAAAATACAAAAAATTAGCCAGGCGTGGTAGCGGGCACCTGTAATCCCAGGTACTCAGGAGGCTGAGGAAGGAGAACTGCTTGAACCCAGGAGGCAGAGGTTACAGTGAGCCAAGATCGTGCCACTGCACTCCAGCCTGGGTGGCAAGAGCAAGACTCTGTCTTCAAAAAAAAAAGAAAGAAAAGAAAGTAGGTAGCTCCTACTAAGAAATACTAAAAAAATCAATCCAACAGAGGTCACGGTAGGAAATAAAAATATAATCCTTTTTAATACATGAAACCCCCCAAAACTCTTACTATCACAAGGAAATAAACATTTAAAAGCAGTTTATACCCCCAGGAAGGAAAAAATAAGCAGCACAAATTTGCATTGTATATGCACAGGGGCATTCATTAAAGCGCATGTTTCTCTGGCTAATTACGTTATTAAGTAACAACGTTTGCATCTGCATCAGAAATACAGTCAACTAATTATGAGCATGGCTGGGAATTTTTCCTTATTCTCCCACTGTCTGTGATTTTATTCAAATAATCAGCTTCAAAATAGGACTCCCAGGGGAGTGGGGGAGAATGTGTTGTGCTGGTTTTAAGGACCAAATTTATAATATAACTTATATCTCATATCTTGAAGATAAAAGTGTTTATCCACAGTGCTAGCTTTCATATTCTACAAAGGAAATATTCCAGAAGGAAATTTGTTTGATGAAAGGTACAGGCAACTTATGGCATCTAATCAACAACTGACTGTATCACAAATGTCACCCATATTGGCTGCTGTTTATTATACACATCAGCGTAATAACATAGATTGATGACAGAAGGAATCTAGTAATATAAAGGCTCCATCTAAGGCTGTTTAGAGATCAATAAATAACAAGCTGAGAAAGAAAAAAGGTGACCAATGATGCCTGTAAATTGAGGCAGACATTTTGCCAACTGCCAGGGGAATTAATGATAGACCTATTCCACTTGTTAAGATTGACCCCAAAATAAAATCTTCTCAGAAAAATAAGTGCTATATGTAAAGCTTTGCAAAAGAGCAGAAGCAAGTGCAAAAAACTGAAGAAAATCACATTCAAGTCTGTTTTCAGCTTTATCCAACAATAATAGAAATAAGTCTCTAGCGTGCCTTAGAGTCAAATCAGAATGCTAACATATCACCTTGAAATTAGTGGAATGTGGTAGGTTGTAAGGGCCTAAACAGTCCAGACAGATTAACACCAGAGTCTGCACTATGCTTATGTTTCAAATTAGATAATTCAGCAAGCCACCTATACTTACTTCATTTGTTTCATCTATGATAGTGCTTTCTCCCCGCACTAAATGGTAAGCTCTTTCTGGGCTGTGCATAGACCCTGTATTTTTAAATATCCCCTACAGTCCTTTGAATTATAAACATTATTTTGAACATTAGTCTTTGCGATGTTCCTGTCTAAGTAACGTGGCCTAAGGAATTGGCTGAACATGACATGATTAACCTTCAAGTTTCATGCATCTTGCCGCATGTCTGCATATAACCACGAATTTGACTATTGTAGTTAGTCCTCATTCCACGATCCCTTGGACACTAAATTACACATATCATTCATGGTGGAAATTGGAAGCTAATGTCTCAATATCTAACAGATTGAACTTAGAAAATGTTATACAGCAGAAAGAACAAGGGTGGGCGTGGTGGCTCACTCCTGTAATGCTAGCACTTGGGAAGGCCAAGGCACAAGGATTACTTAAGCCTAGCAGTTCAAGACCAGCCTGGGCAACATGTTAAGATCCTGTTTCTACCAAAAAAATAAAAAATTGTTTTAATTAGCCAGGCATGGTGACCAATGCCTGTTGTCCCAGCTACTCGGGAGACTGAGGCAGGAGATCCCTTAAGTCCAAGAATTTGAGGTTGCAGTGAGCCATGACTGCACCACCACACTTCACGCTGGGCAACACAAGTGAGATCTCATGTCTGAAAAAAAAAAAAAAAAAAGCCAGGGGCATTATATTACTGGACTTCAAACTACACTACAAGGCTACAGTAACCAACACAGCATGGTACTGGTACAAAAACAGACCTATAGACCAATAGGTCAGTGGAACAGAATAGAGAACCCAGAAATGAAGCCACATACCTGATCAGTCATCTGATCTTCCACAAAGAAATTAACAATAGCAAGCAATGGGGGAAAGGACTCCCTATGCAATAAATGGTGCTGGGATAGCTGGCTAGTCATATGCAGAAGAATGAAACTGGACCCCCTACATTTCACCACATATAAAAATTAATTCAAGATGGATTAAAGACTTAAATATAAGACCACAAACTGTAAGAATGCTAGAAGAAAACCTACAAAACACCATTCTGGACATCAGCCTTGGGAAATAATTTACTATTAAGTCCTCAATAGCAATTGCAAATAAAACAAAAGTTGACAGGTGGGACCTGCTTAAGGAGCTTCTGTACAGCAAAAGAATCTATAACAGAGGAAATCAATAACCTACAGAATCCTATAAAATATTCACAACCTATGCTTCTGACAAAGGTCTAATATTCAAAATCTATAAGGAACTTAAACAATTCAACAAGCAAACAACAAATAACTCCATTAAAAAGTGGACAAAATACATAAACAGACATGTCTCAAAAGAAGACACACAAGTGATCAAGAAACATGAAAAAATGCTCCATATCACTAATCATCAGAGAAATGCACATCAAAACCACAATGAGATTCCACCTCGTACCAGACAGAATGGCTATTATTAAAAAGTCAAAAACAACAGCTGCTGGTAAGGCTACAGAGAAAAGGGGAACGCTTATACACTGTCAATAGGAATGTAAATTAGTTCAGCCACTGTGGAAAGTAATTTGGAGATTTCTCAAAGAGCTTAAAACAGAACTACCATTCAACCCAGCAATCCCATTACTGGATGGATATACATCCAAAAGAAAATAAATCATTCAATCAAAAGGACACATGCACTTGTATGTTCATCGCTGCACTATTCACAATAGCAAAGACATGGAATTAACCTAGGTGCCCATCAATAGTGGACTGGATAAACAAAATGTGGCACATGTACACTATGGAATACTACACAACCATAAAAAGAATAAAATCACGTCCTTTGCAGCAACATGGATGCAGCTGGAGGCCACTTCTAATATCCTAAGCATATTAATGCAGGAACAGAAAATTCTAATATCCTAAGCATATTAATGCAGGAACAGACAATCAAATACCACATGTTCTCACATATAAGTGGGAGCTAAACATTGGGTACTCATGGACATAAAGATGACAGCAATAGATACAGGGGACTAATAGAGGGAGGACGGAGGAAGAGGGTCAACACACTCACTGTTGGGTACCATGTTCACTACATAGGTGACAGGATCATTCATATCTCAGCGTCACGTAATATACCCTCGTAACAAACTTGCGCATGTTCCCCTGAACCTAAAATAAAAGCTGAAATTATTATTTTTTAAAATGTGGCCAGGCACAGTGGCCTACCCCTGTAATCCCAGCACTTTGGGAGGCCAAGGCAGGAGGATCATCTGAGGCCAGGAATTCGAGACCAGCCTTGCCAACACAGTGAAACCCTATCTGTACAAAAAATACAAAATTTAGCCAGCCATGGAGGCAGGCGCCTGTAATCCCAACTACTCAGGAAGCTGAGGCAGGAGAATCACTTGAACCCAAGAGGCAGAGGTTGCAGTGAGTTGAGCTTGTGCCATTGCACTGCATCCTGGGTGACAAGAGCAAACTCTGTCTCAAAAAAAAAAAAAAAGAAAGAAAGAAAAAGAAAATAAAATGTTATTATAAGCATTAAAAAAAAAAATGAGAGGGTTATAGTTTGCCATGAAGCACATTCTCAAGAGTGGTTTATTAACTGCTCTAACGAGCTCATTAGCACCCAAAAGTCTACTTGCTCTTAAGGCAATAAAAAGAAAAAAAATTACTTTTTGATGCATTTTGTATTCTAAATTATTTCATAAACTTCATTAGCCTTGACTAACAAGGTATTTTCTTCAGATCATATTCATAGAGAAAGCTCATTTGGAGGAAAAAGAAAATTTTCCTTTTCACATCACATTTATCATCAATAAATAATGTCTAGTATGGGAACCACCGGAATCTAAACACTTCAAAACTACAGAGGAGGTGGTAGGGTGCATAAAAGCATGAGTGTTAGGAGAAAAAAGGGCTTAGCATATCTCTTGTAATGATCTTCCATTTGCAGAGGTGACAATAATGTTTGTCAATGCTTTGAACTGCCTATGAATGTGTCTTTTTCTCAAAGGATAACATTCAAACTCTTCATGTTAATGTTCTAGTTGTAAATAGAATGTCTGAATGGAAAACAAATAAATACATTAAAGTAAAAACTGAAGAACTTCAGGACTTATCATTTTATAGTAAGAAGTTTCAGAAAGATCTTACATTTTTGATAAGGAGACTTGCCACTCCTCACTAGAAAATGGTCCACTTGTTCATGACAGTAACATTGATCCCCCACTCATTCCGCATTAGGCATAGGGCCAAGGACTTTATTCATTATCCATTAAATCTTCACAATAACTCTAAGGGATAAACCCCATTTTATTCCCTTCTACAAAGGAAACTGGAATTTAGAGAGGTTCAGAAGTGGCTGCACAACTAGTTAGTGCCCCAGAAAAAACTTACACAGATCTTTCTGAGCCATAGGCTCATGTGTCATCCCCACTCTATTGGCAGCCTTATAACCAATGTCATCAGTCATTCTGCACATTCAAATGACTTCAACCATTTAAAAATATGGAGACATATTTTAATGGTATTTACTTGGCAAAAGTGTAACCCGGTAGAGCTGCTGCATGCAACAGGTAAGTCAATGCAGTTTTTAAAAATGTGTTAAAAGATCAAGTATACCGTGAGGTTCCAGAAAATATATTTAATTATTTTTTATTTTTATTCATTTAATTAAAAAAAAATTTAGAGACCATATTCCCCTGTTGCCCAGGTTGGAGTGCAGTGGCATGATCACAGCTCACTGTAACCTTGAACTCCTGGGCTCAAGTGATCCTCCCACCTCAGCCTCCCAAGCAGCTGGGACTACAAATGCATGCCATCGTGCCCAGACAATTTTTTATTTTTTGTAGAGATAAGATCTCACTATGTTTTCCAGGCTGGTCTTGAACTCCTGGCCTCAAGCAATCTTCCTCCTTGGCCTCCCGAAGTGCTAGGATTATAGGTATAAGCCACAATGCCCAGTCCATAAAATTATTTCAAATGAACAAACATCATATCACCTGGAACACAGATAATATACACAAGGTAAATGTGCTCCCACTCGCTCCTCCCTCACCCATGGTGGCATCGTTAGTTAATCACAGCATTCGTCTGTGCTGAGTCTGGATGTGGCCTCGGGATCGTTTCCACACCAGCAATAAAAATCCAGGCAGTCGTGCAATGAAACTTATCTGCCACTCTTCATTTGAATGCACTAAACTGCGGTACAATTAATGTTGAAGCTTTTTCAGACTCTTTCCATCTTTGTAGAGATAAATCAGCCTCTACTAATAAAAATCTCAAAAGATGAAAAGTTGACTCAGTAACAAGGAATACCCTTCCGGCTGGGTCCTATACCACACTGTGCATGAAGGTGTGTTGGTCTCTGCATTCCTCTCCTAGGGCCCTTCAGCTTTTTCATCATCACCTCCCATCTCCAGGGCACACTGACTGGGACTGCCTTCTACAAAAGTGCATTGGGCTCTCATCTTGGTGCACAGCTCATGACATACAGTAAGTCACTTCCTTACCCTGGTCCTTAAACTCCTCTGTGAAATGGGAAATAATACCAATCTATTAACCTTAAATAATACCATTCTATACACCTTAAAGTGCTGGTCACCTCTAGAGAATCAGGCTCTGCTATTGCTGGAGTTTGGAAACCATGTCCCACTCTGTTGACCAACTCAAAGGAGAAACTCTGCCTCTGCAATAAGCCTATCATGCTGGGTCATCCACCCTATAAGGGCCATACACAGAGATATGGGGAAAACCAGGGGTCAGCCCCAAGGCCTCTGTTTCTGCTTTGTCAAAGCCCAGAGATGTCATGCGAAGGGAGAAGCAAGCATGAAGGTCTAGAAGACAAAGCAAGGAGGTACGGAACTGGGAAAAGACATAAAGCTGGGGGACAAAACAAACAAAAACAGGGCAAGAGTTTCTACAAGGCTCAGCCACACAACAAGTCGGGGGCAATTCAGGAGCCCATTTCACAATGCCTGCCATCGTCTGTGGTGCCTTTTGAGGGGACCTCCAGGTGCTTCCACAGGCCTTGGCTATGCCAGGCACTGTGTCAGGTGCTGGTGAGATCCTGCTAAAGAAGGCTATATGGTCACTGAGCTCCTGGATTTACAGTCCAGTAGGGGGAGACTAATGAAAGCCATGAAATCAAGCAGAAATAATAAACTTACTTATTGGGTACTAAAAAGAGAATAATGTCAGAGGTGACATTTAAGCTGAAACTTTAAAGAAGAAAGGAGCTTGATAAGCAGAAAGCAGAGAGGCTGCACCAAGAGATGAATGGATAAAATGTGATCTATCCATACAGCGGAATATTATTCAGTCTTAAAAAGGAATCACGTTCTGACGTGTGCTACAACATGCATAAACCCTGAAAACATGCTAAGCAAAAGAAGCCAGACATAAAAAGACAAATTTTATATGATTCCACATATGTAAGTGTCTAGAATAGGTAAATTTCTAGGGACAGAAAGCAGAATAGAGGTTACCAGAGTCCAGAGGGAGAGGGAATGAGGAGTCAGTGTGTAAAGAGTACAGAGTTTCTGTTTGAGATGATGAAAAAGTACTGGAAATAGATAGTGGTGATGATCACACAATATTGTGAATTTACTTAGTGGCGCTAAATTGTCCACTTATATATGGTTAAATGGTAAATTTCATATTATGTGTATTTTACCCAATAAAAACATTTTTTTAAAGCCAGGAGGCCAGGTGCAATGCCTCATGCCCCTAATCCCAGCTACTTGGGAGGCTGAAGCAGAAGGATCACTTGAGTCCGGAGTTTGAGGCTGCAGTGAGCTATGATCATACCACTGTGCTCCGGCCTGGGTAACAGAGCAAGTCCCCATCTCTAGAAGATATACATAAAAATTTTTAAAAATAGGCCATGTGTGGTGGTTCATGCCTATTATCTAGCACTTTGGGAGGCTAAGGCATGAAAATCACTTGAGTCCAGGAGTTTGAGACCAGTCTGCACAACATAGTGAGACTCTGCCTCTGTGGAAAAAAAAAAAAAAATAGCTGGGCATGGTCGCACACATCTGTAGTCTCAGCTATTCTGGAGGCTGATGTGGGAAGATCACTAGAGCCCAGCAGTTCAAGACTGCAGTGGGCCATGGTTATACCCCTGTACACCAGCCTGGGTGACAGAGCAAGACCCTGTCTAGAAGAAAAACCCAAAATCAAAAAATGCCCTTTTCCTCAGCAGCAACCAAGTTCATAATTTGCTAGTGTTTTTAGTGGAATTTCCAATTCCCGTGGCTTTATAACTCTGAGATAAAAATACAATGTCAGTTGGCACCTGGCCCAGATTCCAGCGTCCCAAAGAAGACTGAAGGGTAAATAAGAAGGGGTGTGTGAGCTCAGAAAAGAGCAGGCACAGCAGTGAGAAATGGAGGCCATGTGGTGACATGGGGGAGGAGGAGGAGGAAGGTGTCAGTGGGCAGAGGGAGCAGTTATTAGAGAAGAAAAAAAGAAGCAAAGATCTTTTAAATAACAATTCTTTGGGAAAATGCAGCAAGAATTCTCCTTTAAATTAACTTTCTACATTCTCAGTCTAATAATCCAGATGACTACTAATTTTCAAGGCAATATAAATGGTTTTATGTGGGGTTTCCTATATAAATCCTTAGAGGTTTCTTTGATAGGCATTATGGCACATTTTAATCTAAGTTCTGCATTTTAGTTGATCCATTGAAAGATCATCTTAGAACTAAAATGTATCTTTAGAATTTCTTAACCCCTGAGGATGATAATTAACCATCAAAATGCATTTAGAGCCTACACAGCAAGTCAGAATTTCAAAATGATTAACTTTGCCATGCATATCACTGGGGTTTCTTAACTATGCAATAAATTTAATGAAAATTGTGAGGGTTTTTCTTTTTCCCAAAATGAAAACAGCTTTGTTTCTTTGTCTGATATGTGAAAAATTCCGTCATGCTCACTACGGCAGCATGTATACTAAAATTGGAATGATACAGAGATCAGTATGATCCCTGTGCAAGGATGACATGCAAATGCATGAAGCATTCCCTGAAAAAAAAAATTCCTTCAATATAGAAAGTATATAAAATATAAAAATCGTCCAGGCACAGTGGCTCACGCCTGTAATCCCAGGACTTTGGGAGGCTGAGATGGGCAGATCGCCTGAGGTCAGGGGTTTGAGACCAGCCTGGCCAGCATGGCGAAACCCTGTCCCTACTGAAAATATAAAAAATTAGCTGGGTGTGGTGGTGGGTGCCTATAATCCAAGCTACTTGGGAGGCTGAGGCAGGGAGAATCGGTTGAACCCAGGAGGCAGAGGTTGCAGGAGCCAAGATCATGCCATTGCACTCCAGCCTGGCCAATAGAGTGAGACTCCATCTCAAAAAAATAAATACATATAAATAAATATATATATACATACACATAAGCTTATCTGTATATGGGAACTTTTTCAAAATTAAGATTGTTATTCACAGAATTTGTAACTCTGAAACATACTGTTAATACTTATCTATGTCAATAAATATTCTTTTTTTTTTTTTTTTTTTTTGAGAAGGAGTGTCTCACTCTGTCACCCAGGCTGGAGTGCAGTGGTGTGATCTTGGCTCACTGCAACCTCCACCTCCCAGGTTCAAGCAATTCTCCTGCCTCAGCTTCCCAAGTAGCTGGGATTACATGTGCACACCACCATGCCCAGCTAATTTTTTGTATTTTTAGTAGAGACAGAGTTTCACCATGCTGGCCAGGATGGTCTCAAACTCCTGATCTCATGATCGGCCTGCCTCGGCCTCCAAAAGTGCTGGGATTACAGGAGTGAGCCACCACGCTTGGCCTATAATAAATATTCTTTTTTAAATACTGTTTTTCTAACATAATTTTATGGATACATAATATTCCATTTTAAGGATATGCCATGATTTACTTAACCAATCTCTTATTGTTAGACATTTGAGATTATTTTTAATATTTCACTATGATAGTTATAAAGAAATATAACTACAGCAAATTAGAAGTATGAAAGCTTTATACATCTTTTCACAAATAAATTGGAAAATCTGGATGAAATAAATAATTTTCTAGAAATACGTAAATGACCAAAATTGATCTTAAGAGCGAAAGAAAAATACACCAGTAAGTATAGGAAGGATTTTAAAATAGTCCAAATACTCCAAGGGCTACCTCTCCAATCATGCCACATCCTGGTAGTTTTTCCGGTGAAATCTCCAAAATCTTTAAAAACTCTATTTATAGTATTCCAGAAATAGAGAAAGAAGGATATTTTTACATTCTTTTTTTTAAAAATCAGAATAACATTAATACCGAACTGAACAAAGATGGCACAGGAAAAGAAAATAGACCAATTTCACTTATGAATATCAATGCAAGAATTCCAAGTAAAATTTAGCAAATATAATCCAAATGAAAGGAATGAAACACCAAAAATCCCAGATTAATTCATTCCAGCAACTAGTACTGATCATTATCAGGAAATCTAACAATATAACCCTCACATTATTATTAATTTTTTTTTTAATGAGACAGGGTCTCACTTTGTCACGCAGGCTGGACAGCAGTGATGTGATCACAGATTACTGAGGCCTCAACCTCCCAGCCTCAGGTGATCCTCACACCTCAGCCTCCCAAGTAGCTGGGACAACAGGCATGCACCACCACACCCAGGCTAGTCTTGACTACTGGGCTCAAGCTATCTGCCTGCCTGGACCTCCCAGAGTGCTGGGATTACAGGCATGAGCCACTGCATCTGGCCACATTATTCTAAAAGACATGATTTTTTAAAAAACTTATTTTTAATTAAAAAAAATTCCTAAAAAGTGGGAATAAATCGATGCTTCCTTAAGATGATGTACATAGAGCCAAAAACTAGTAAAATGATAATTAAAAAAAAATTTTTTTCACTTTTCAGGTGGAAATAGGCATATAAAATGGTAATATTTGTAGACAGAGAAACAGAAAGCCAGGTGAAGCATGGTGGCTCATGACTGGAATCCCAGCACTGTGGGAGGCAGAGATGGCAGATCACTGAGCCCAGGAGGCCAAGACCAGCCTGAGCAACATGGCAAAACCCCATCTCTATAAAAAATACAAAAATTGTCCAGGCATGGTAGTTTATGCCTGCAGTCTGGAGGCAGGAGTGGGAGAATGGCTTGAGCCCAAGAGGCAGAAGTTGCAATGAGTCAAAATTGCATCAGTGCACTCAAGCCTGGGTGGCAGAGCAAGACTCTGTCTAAAAAAAAAGAAAAAGAAAAAGAAAAGAAAATGAAAAAGAAACAGAAAGCCAAAATTAAAAAAAAAAAAAAACTAACCAAAAGCCAGTATCATCATAAAAACAGAAGCAGTATAACAAAGTGGATGAAAACAATTTGGAAACTAGAATTCCTGGGTTCAAGTTTAGCTCTGTCTCTAGTTGTGTAACCTTAAACAAATTACAGTCATGCATTCCTTAACAACCAGCAAACAAATGCATAATGGTGCGTTTTAAGAAATGCACCATTAGACGATTTCTTTGTTGTGTGAACATCACCGAGTATACTTACACAAACCTAGATGGTAGAGCCTGCTACACATTTAGACTGTATGGTATATCTATTGCTCCTAAGCTACAAACTCATACAGCATGTTACTGTACTGAATACTGTAGGCTATGATGTCACTAGGCAATAGGAATTTTTCAGTCTCATTATGACCTTATGGGACCACTGCAATGTGGTCCGTCATCATATATAAAGTGCTTAAAACAGTACAACAGTACTTGGCACACAGTGCCATATTGAGAGGGGGAGACCCCCTCGCCTCCTTTAATTTCACCTCCTCCCTCCCATCCTTCCAGATGGGAAGGAGGGTGAAGAAGGAAAAAAAATGAAATAAAACACCAAAGAGCTGGGAAAATGACTCCCTTTTTAGTTCCCAGCGTCTCTGCTGTCTGTTAGCCTTGAAAGAGCTGCAAATGAATGTTATCCCTGCTGGCTGGAGCCCGGCACTGGGTCACGCCCCCACATCTCCACGGATCAGGCTCCCTCCTGGAAACACCTCTGCCAACAAACAGCTTGTTGCTTTTGTCTTATCTCTATAAGCCCCCTCCCCTGCTAGTCCCCCACTCACGCTGCATATAAATTAGCAAATTAACAAAGCCAAAAGATTGTAGGGTCAGAAGTCCAGCAAATGGACAATGACATAGTTCTGCGTCAGTTTCCCCTTTAGCATTGTATGCCTATAAAAGGGGAGAGAAGCTGCAGCTTGGGGAGCTCAGTGAATAAGGTTGTAGCCTTCCACAGCTCCCAGCCGAATAAAAGCCACTTCCTCCCTCAGTTTGGTGTTTGAGAGGTTTGTTCCCTGCCCTCCTGCTACAATATGAATGGACATGATTAGATATACCTAATATTAGCCGGGCACAGTAGCTCACACCTGTAATCCCAGCACTTTGGGAGGCCATAGCGGGCAGATCACTTGAGGTCAGGAGTTCAAGACCAGCCTGGTCAACATGGTAAAACCCCATCTTTACTAAAAATACAAAAATTAGCCAGGTGTAGTGACGGGTGTCTGTAATCCCAGTTATTCAGTGAATGAGGCACGAGACTCGCTTGAACCCAGGAGGCAGAGGTTGCAGTGAGCCAATATCATGTCACTGCATTCCAGCCTGGGTGACAGAGACTCTGTCTCAAAAAAAAAAGATATACCTAACATCAAAAAACTAGTATCAGGAATGAAGAAACACCAAAACCATTTCCCAAAACGTCAGGTATTAAAAAAATACATATTCAAAGGCAACACTACCATTTAAGACTTTGTTTTGAAAATACAAAGTGATCAATCAAGAGAAAACCATAGCTTTTACAAAGAAAGAAAAATTTAAAAATGGAATTATCATTATTTGCAGATGATATAATACTATTCCTGAAAATATCAAGAAAATCAATTGAAAATCTATTAGAAACTAATAGGAATTTTAAAGATGTACTTAACTCATTTATTCCCTGAAAGTGAAATTTAGAGAAAAATATGAAAACAGTCTCAAGGTGGTATGAGCTGGGAGTTTGAACTTTTCAAAAACTCACTGTGGCAATGTAATTTTGGGGGACTCCCATGTGCCCTGGGCTGTGCAGCTTGAAACTGTATCTTCTGGAACACTGAAAAATCCTTCTCTGCAGGCATAACGAACCTGGCTGCCCAGCCTAGACATGTAATTTCCTATGATATAACCATCTGGAACCTCAGGAGGGGGTGCCACAGTCTATTTCTGAAAATAAGTTAATGTCAAATTCTTCACCTTGTGAATGTAAATCTTCAAAATTCATAATCTCTCTCCACCTCTACCTTATTCCTCACACACACACCCCTGAGCCATATTTTAAGTACACTGGTTCATTCCCACATGACTTCTGGGAACGCTTCCCACAATTGTCTTTATTCGGTCTTTGGCCTTCCATAGGTAAAGCATCTATACATGCACAAAGCTGAAAGAATTTAGCAATCAACCCTCACTAATTTACACTAACTAAAGAGAAGCCTCGTCCAATGAAATAAAAATCTGAATTGCAAAATACCTTAAGATATATGTAGGTTGATAATTTTCAGGGTCCCTTTTGAGATGCAAGGTCCTTACCAAATCATCAGTGTTTACTCGCTAACATAGTAGTTAATACCAGAATATCTATTAACTGCTAATAAAAATTCTTTATGTTTACTAATTTTAGCTTTTGGCTTTTCTTTTTTGTTTTGTTTGTTTGTTTGTTTGTTTGAGACAGAGTCTCACTCTATCGCCAGGGTGGAGTGGTGCAATGGCATGACCTCAGCTCACAGCAACCTCTGTCTCCCAGGTTCAAGCAATTCTTGTGCCTGAGCCTCCCAAGTAGTTGGGATTATAGGCATGTGCAACCATGCCCGGCTAATTTTTGTATGTTTAGTAGAGACGAGGTTTCACCATGTTGGCCAGGCTGGTCTCGAACTCCTGACTTCAAGTGATCCACCCACCTCGGCCTTCCAAAGTGCTGAGATTATAGGCATGAGCCACAGCTCCTGGCCTAATTTTAGCTTTTTAACATGGCCCCCTCTAACTTGATTGTTGTTATTTGCTTTATTCCATAGGTTGTAGAAAATGTGCAAAGGATCAGATCACCTCCACCCATATCCCCAACACAGGCTTGGAGCAGAAGAAAGTCACCATCAACAGAATTTCACCTTGAGATGCTGCATTTGTTGGCAGAAACCCACCTGTGCATGATGTGGCATCGGTGGTCGGGTGGAAAGGCTCAGACCCATTCCTCGGCAAGTATCCATCCATACAGTAGCATTCAAAGCTCCCAGGAGTGTTCACGCATCGCCCTCCATGCCTGCACAGGCCAGAAACTTCACACTCATCTATGTCTTGAAACCCAATCCAAACAGAGAAAGGAGAGAAAAACAGAAAAAAAAAAAAACAGAAGAGGATATTTGTGATAGCCATTTTTTCACATTTTCAAGTTATTCTTATAAAAGGATGTATTTGTTTGCAATTGTATCAGAAATTTTATTTTATGCCTTACAGGTTCTTCTCATATATCGTTCATATCGTAGGCACTAAAAACATAGCAAGTGCTCAATAAATGTTTGTCAGTGTGTTCTGAGATTTTACAAAAACTAATAACCATCACCAACTCTCTGACACCAAACAAAATGAGCTCAAAAACATAAATATATCCAATCACCAAAAAATGTCCTGGCCGGGCGCAGTGGCTCATGCCTGTAATCCCAGCACATCAGGAGGCCAAGGCAGGCAGATCACTTGAGATCAGAAGTTCAAGACCAGCCTGGCCAACATAGTGAAACCCCATCTCTACTAAAAATACAAAAATTAGCTGGGCATGGTGACACACACCTGTAGTCCCAGCTACACAGGCAGCTGACTCAGCAGAACCGCTTGAACCTAGGAGGAGGAGGTTGCAGTGAGCCAAGATCGTGTCACTTCACTGCAGCCTAGGTGACAGAGCAAGACTCTGTCTCAAAAAAAAAAAAAAAAAAAAATGAATGAGTGAATGAAAAATCCAATCACTGAAAATATCCAATCACTACAAATATATCCAATCACTAAAAAAATCCAATCACCATAAATATATCCAATCACTATAAATATATCCAATCACTAAAAAATATCCAAACACTAAATACATCCAGTCACTATAAATATATCCAGTCACTATAACAAAAGAATGGTCCCAACCTCATACTAAAACATCTCAAGTAGCTTCAGACAGAAAACATTTACAGGCCTGGCACAGTGGCTCATGCCTGTAACGCTAGCACCTTGGGAGGCCAAAGCAGGAGAACTACTTGAGTCCAGGAGTTTGAGACCAACCTGGACAACAAAGTAAGACCCTGGCTCTTAAAAAAAATAATAACTTAAAATATAAACAATTTTTTCAATGTTTTAAATAAGGAAAACAATCTCCAGGAGAGTGAAAATGCCAGCTCATGAGTATAGGATGGTATGGCAGGTAGTAGGGTGGTAATTTAATTAGGAAAGGTCTCGCTAATTTCATAAAAATCAGAAGGGCTTAAAACAGGCTTCAAGAAGGACAGTACACGCCCCTTTGCAGACTTTTTCCATCTGACTGAAGACTACCAGAGACAGCAAGTACAGGGTAAGAACTACCCAACAAGCCAGAGGCTGGAGAAGAAATCTCTCTGCCAGCTAGTAGTTTTTCCCCCTCAGAACTGACTTTAAAACTTTAAAAATTCCATCAGTTGGGCATGGTTGTGCATGCCTATGGTCCCAGCTACTCAAGAGGCTGAAGCAGGAGGACTGCTTTTAGTCCAGGAGTTCAAGGCCAGCCTGGGCAACATAGCGAGACCCTCATCTCTAAAAATAATAATAATATTTTCATCAGAGTGACATAGATCAATTCCACTTGGAGAAAAAAAAAAAGTACCCTAACTGAAATTCCTAGACCATTTGTATAAAAACATCAGGGATTGAGCAGTAGATAGGAAGCAGCATAATTGAAGAAAGTCTACCATAATTTCTTTTTTTTTTTTTTTTTGAGTCTCACTCTGTTGCCCAGGCTGGAGTACAGTGGCATAATCTCTGGTCACTGCAACCTCTGCCTACCAAGTTCAACCAATTCTCCTGCCTCACCCTCCTGAGTAGCTGGCACTACAGGTGCGCGCCACCACACCTGGCTAACTTTCGGGGCTTTTTTGTAAAGCCAGGGTTTCACCATGTTGGCCAGGCAGGTCTCGAACTCCTGACCTCAAGTGATCCACCCACCTCAGCTCCCAAAGTGCTGGGATTACAAGCATGAGCCAACACAACTAGCTGTAATTTCTTTTATTAAAAGGACATTTTAGGGACAGGCACGGTGGCTTATGCCTATAATCCCAGCACTTTGGGAGGCTGAGGCAGGCAGATCACTTGAAGTTGGGAGTTCGAGACCAGCCTGGCCAACGTGGTAAAACCCCACTCTACTAAAAATACAAAAAATTAGCTGGGCGTGGTGCTGCACGCCTGTAATGCCAGCTGCTCGGGAAGCTGAGGCAGGAGAATCACTTGAACCCAGGAGGCAGAGGCTGCAGTGAGCCAAGATGGCACCATTGCACTCCAGCCTGGGCAAGAAGAGTGAAACTCCATCTCAAAAATAAAAAAAGAAGGACATCTTAGCCTCCAAATGAGAAAAGAAATTGTCTCAGAATCATTTTGAACTTTTTATATTCTTTATTCTCCTTCCTTGTTTGGTCTTGGATCAATGAACACCTCTCCACTCACACCATTGTTTGGGAACTGGTAATTCTATTCAATTGCTGAAGGAGCCCATCCAAGTCAAACCACCCTCACACAGGAAGAAGTGCCACAGAGCTTCGTCTCCTGGGTTATGGCTCATGGTGGTTTCCATGATTCCCAGGAGTCATTCAGGGGATGGTTCTAAGGGTCAGAACATCTGCCAGTTCTCCAAGACTGGCTGGAATCATCTCACAGTAGAACCCCAGCAATTTATTCCTCCTCTATCTAATGTTGGTGACATCCAGAGGCCTACCTGCAACCAGCTCCTGAGCTTGATGTCGACTCTGCAAAGTACAATGAACACCTGGATGCAGGATTCCTTGGAATACAGGAACTAGGATTCACATCCTATGGTTCCAGGCAAACAGTGACCAACTGCTGATACCCCAAAACTTGCTAAGCTCTGCCCTGGCTAAAGCCCACTGACATTTCTCTGGCAACTGTGATTCTGAAAGAAACAGTTTTACCAAGAAAAGCAGTTCATCAGCTTTTACAAAGTGATAGCTGGAGAACTCACAAGAAAAGGTCATGGGAATGGCTGCCAGTGGACATGGTCTTCATGGTGGGAGATGGAAATGCTCTAAAATGAGCCAGTGGTGATGCTAGCACAACTTTGTGAATGTACAGAAAACCACGGAGTTGTATACATCAAAAGGGTGAATTTGATGGTATGTAAACTATAGCTCAATTTTTTAAAAAAGAGAAGGTCATTAAATAATTGCAAGAATAGAATAAACAAAAGTAAAGCCTACATCTGGATTTTGTTCCAGGCAGATTGGTTCTAGTTTGGCTGATACTCATTTGGCCCTTGCATAAAGTATTTTCCTCTCTTGCCTCTTTCCTCCTCTTCCTCTTCCTGTTCCCACCAATCTCCTTCCTCCTCCTCCTCCTCATTCTTCTTCCTAACTTAAAAAATAAAATTTAAGACAAAGTCTCGCTCTGTCACCCAGACTGAAGTGTAATGGCACAACCTTGGCTCACTGCAGCCTCAAAGTCCTGGGCTCAAGCGATCCTCCCACCTCAGCCTTCCAAGTAGCTGGGACAACAGGCATATACTACCACATCCAGCTAATTTTCTTATTTGTTGTAAAGATGAAGTCTCACTATGTTGCCCAAGCTGGTCTCGAACTCCTGGCCTGAAGTGATCCTCCAGCCCTGGCCTCCCAAAGTGCTGGGATTACAAACATGAGTCATTGTGCCCAGCTTTCTTCATAGCTTTTAAAAGTTGAATTCATCTCTTGGAACTATAAATATACTGATAAATATACAGTTGTAAGTTTTTCCTGGCAAACTCCCACAGCCTAGAAAACACAATTTCAGAGATCATATTCTCCAGAAAGTTCCCAAGTCCTTCCTCACCGCCAAGATAAGTGACCCCCTGGATTCCAGTAAATGCCATTTGCTTACCTATGACTAACACTTTATACTGAAATTAGCTGTCTGCTCATCACCTCCCCCTAGCACAGCCTTGGCACATAAGAAGTGCATGAGAGGCTGGGCGCAGTGGCTCACGCCTGTAATCTCAGCACTTTGGGAGGCCAAGGCAGGTGGATCAGCTGAGGTCAGGAGTTCCAGACAAACCTGACCAACAGGTGAAACCCTATCTCTACTAAAATACAAAATTAGCCGGGCATGGTGGCAGGTGCTTGTAATCCCAGCTACTCAGGAGGTTGAGGCAGGAGAATCGCTTGAATGCAGGAGGCAGAGGTTGCAATGAGTTGAGATCATGCCACTGCACTCCAGCCTGGGTGACAGAGCCAGACTCCATCTCAAGAAAGAAAAAAAAAAGGAAAAAGTACATGAGAAACATGTACTGAATAAACAGAACACTAGATCGTCATCTTGTATGCAATTTTTTTCTGAGTGTCTTTTCTTCTTAATATACCAAATTTAATACTGCACCATTGTACTTCTGCAACCACGCAGCCAATAATTTGCTACCTAAAACAACAGGATAGTATAAAATGTTTTCTCTGAAGGAATGTGTTCATTCATGCCTAGAATAAATTAAATGTATTCTTTGAGAGATTCTGCCTTGGTACAGGTCAAGAGGGAGGATGAATCCGAGCATAAGAACCTATGGTTCCTGGTAGCTAAGAAGATAAAACATATTCCCTTTCCTTTTCTTTTCCCTAAAAACCTTCACAAAGCTTTTAAGCAGAGTCATTAAGTCTACGCAAAAGCATCTTAGAGCATCTCCTATGCAAAAACAGGAGGTTTTTCTGCCTTTCCTCTTCATTATTGTTCAAAGATTTTCCTAGAAAGCCAGATAGCAACATTACCGTGGCATGCTGTAAATAGAGTTCAGGTAACAGAGGAGCCGCTAAAAATTAGGAGGGTTGGCTGGGCGTGGTGGCTCATGCCTGTAATCCCAGCACTTTGAGAGGCCGAGGCATGTGGATCATGAGGTCAGGAGATTGAGACCATCCTGGCTAACATGGTGAAACCCCATCTCTACTAAAAAATACAAAAAAATTAGGTAGACATAGTGGCATGCGCCTGTAGTCCCAGCTAATCGGGAAGCTGAGGCAGGAGAATTGCTTGAACCTGGGAGGCGGAGGTTGCAGTGAACCAAGATCGCGCACTGCACTGCAGCCTGGTGACACAGCAAGACTCTGTCTCAAAAAAAAATAAAAGAAATTTGAAGGGTTTGCTCTCACCCTCTATTGGACCAGCCTATGCTCAGAGATCTAACCTACAGAGTTACTGTGTTCCAAAAAGTTGCACTCCTCACTCAGTGCACACATGTGGGAGGCAAGCCCACACCTCTAACAGGGACAACTCTGACCTCCTGTGAGCCAACAGCCCAGTGCCAGCACCTAGGTCAGTATGCTCAGAGCTGGGGAGTGCCACTCATCCCAAGAATCCCCCACCTGCAGTTACAGGAACGTACAGGAGGCATACCATCTCCAGAGAGTCCCTCCTCACTGTTCATTATCAGAATGATCAGGCCAGGAGTGGTGGCTCATGCCTGTAATCCCAGCACTTTGGGAGGCTGAGGCAGGCAGATCACTTGAGGCCAGGAGTTTTGAGACCAGCCTGGCCAACATGGCGAAATCCCATCTCTACCAAAAATACAAAAATTAGCTGGGTGTAGTGGTACGTGCCTGTAATCCCAGCTAGTGGGGAAGCTGAGGAAGGAGAATAGCTTGAACCTAGGAGACGGAGGTTGCAGTGAGCTGAGATTGCACCACTGCACTCCAGCCTGGGCAACAGAGTGAGACCCTGTCTAAAAAATAAAAAATGTTCAAACACACAGACCCGTAAAAAGAACATTACAATGGGAAAAAAAAAAAGACTATTACTATGAACTCCCCTAGACCCTAGACCCACATCCCCCCCAAGATTCAATCGTTGTTTGCATTTTGCCATTTAAAGTAGCTTACACACTAAAGGAATATTATTATAGATACATCATCATAACACCTCAAGATATCTCAGCATGCATCTCCCAAAATAAGAATATTATCCTTTATGCCCAATACCATTATCCCATCTAACAAAATTCACATTAATTACCTAATATTAACAAATACACAGTCCAGATACTATCCCGCCATCACCAATTGCCAACACCGCAGCCCCCCTTTTGAGTACCTGTACAAAAGGTGCCATCGTTGGGGAATGAATGTCTTGTTGTTGTTTGTAGCTCGATATCCTTCCAGGCAAATGCAATAGAAGCCCCCGGGGGTGTTGTGGCAAGATGTGTGGTTCCCACAGACAACAGTGGCTCCAAACTGGCACTCGTTTTTATCTGTTGACACATAGACAAGGCGCTTGGAAGAGCTATCAATCCATACCAACTTCAACAGCCCAGACTGTCCTTCCATGCTATGAGCTCGGGAACCGACATTCTGTGACCACACCTTAGTGATCTATTTCTCCAGCCTCTTCTCCTTTCACGACGCTTCCCAGACTACAGGACCTGGGCCCCTCATAGTTACGTGCCAGGAGTGTATGAAACCCCAAGAGAAATACAACACCTCAATCTGGCAATCCGTCTGATTTGAAAATTGGGGAAGAGGATTCTCTTTGAACTTTTCCAAGCTTAAAAAGATCTTTTCAGAGGCCTGCGGAAACAAACCAGCAGAATCCCACTTTTCCAGTTCAGCCTTTTTCATGGTTTTTCATGAAAATCAGGGTAGGCTGATTTTACAGCCAGTGATTTACTGGAAAATTTGTTCTTTCTGAGCTACCAGGAAACACAATGGAATTAGTGCTGCAGCCTCATTCGGGAGCAGGGCTAATGCAGGAGCAGGAACAGCTCATGCTAATGGTCAATGACCCATGAGAATAATGTCAGTCCCTCAGTGTGGGGGCCTGGAACATGGGTGTGCCGTGAGTCCCCAGAAGTCTCCCTGTTTTGAGACGGAGTTTTGCTCTTTGCCCAGGCTGAAGTGCAGTGGCTCAACCTAGGCTCACCACAACCTCCGCCTCCCGAGTTCAAGCAATTCTCCTGCCTCAGCCTCCCGAGTAGCTGGGATCACAGGCATACGCCACCAAGCTCAGCTAATGTTGAATTTTTAGTAGAGACGGGGTTTCTCCATGTTGGTCAGGCTGGTCTTGAACTCCTGACCTCAGGTGATCCACTCGCCTCAGCCTTCCACAGTGTTGGGATTACAGGCGTGAGCCACCGCGCCCGGCTTGCAGTGTTTTTAATTCAATAATATGACACTGAAAGATGCAAACTGAAAGTAAATCTCCCTCTCATCTCTGCCCCCTAGCTCAGGGCTCAGCAAACTTTTCCTTACAGTAGCTGTTGCAATGACTCACCTGTGCTCATGGGCACGAAAGCAGCCGTAGACAACAGGTAAACTACCAAGCAAGGCTGTGTTCCAATAAAACTCCACCTACAGAAACAGGCAGCAGGGCGAATTCGGCCCGTGGGACACAGTTTCCTAACTCTGCTCAAGCCTCTAATTTAAGAGGAAACTCCTGTGACCAAGTTGTTTCTGCATCCTTTTAGAGGTGATCTACCCAGTTAGCTTTTTTGGGAGAAAAATCATCAACTTATGAATTTGTAGCATTTTTGTTTGTTTGTTACTTCGTGTTTTATTTCACCACTGGGCCCCTCAAATTTGTTTAATGGCCTCTCACAACTGCACTCAATTCCTGCTCACTCAAAAGTACCCTCCAGAAGATCTGGGTTTCTTTTTTTTCATTTTTCTCTTACAGTCATGTGTCACATAATGATGGGGATATGTACTGAGGATTGTGTCATTAGGCAAGTTCATCATTGTGGAAACATCATAGGGTGTATTCACACAAACCCGGATGACACAGTCAACTGCACACTTAGGTTATACAGTATAGTCTATTGCTCCTAGGCTAGAAACCTGTACAGCATGTTACTGTACTGAATACTGTAGGCAACTGTAACACAGTGGGAAGTATTTGTGTATCTAAATATATCTAAACATAGAAATGGTACAGTAAAAGTACAGTATGAAATATAAAAAAGATACACCTCTAGAGAGCATTTACCAGGAAATGGAACTTGGGGGACTGAAGTTGCTCTGGGTAAGTCATTGAGTGAGTGGTGAGTGAATATGAAGGCCTAGAAGATTAGGATACATGACTGTAGACTTTCATTTTTATACAGAGGCAGAGTCTACCTCTGTCATCCAGGTTAAAGTGCAATGGCATGATCATAGCTCACTGCAGCCTTGAACTCCTGGGCTCAAGCAATTCTCCTGCCTCAGCCTCCCAAAGTGCTGGGATTATAGGCATAAGCCACCACATCCAGCTTTTTACAAGCTTTTTTCTTCTATTATTATTATTATTATTTTGTAAACAGGGTCTTGCTTCATCACCAAGGCTGTAGTGCGGATCATAGCTCACTGAAGCCTCAACCTCCTGGGCTCAAGGGATCCTCCTGCCTCAACTTTCTGAATAGCTGGGAGCACAGGTGCATGCCACCACACCAGTCTGATTTTTTAATTTGAAAAAAATACATATTGTTTTTACATTTTTAAACTTTCTTGTTGAAAGCTAAGGCACAGGCCAGGCAGAGTGACTCATGTCTGTAATCTCAGCACTTTGGAAGGCCAAGGCGGGTGGATTACTTGAGCCCAAGATTTCAAGAACAGCCTGGGCAACATAGTGAGACCTCATCTCTGCAAAAAATAAACAAAATTAGCCTGGTGTGGTGGTGTGTCTCTATATTCTCAGCTACTTGGGAGGCTGAGGTGGAAGGATCCATTGAGCCCAGGAGGCCAAGGCTATAGTGGGCCAAGATCACACCACTGCACTCCTCCAACCTAGATGACAAAGGGAGACCCTGACTCAAAAAAAAAAAAAAAAAAAAAATCCTAAGAAACACACACACAGACACAATAGCTTAGGCCTACACAGGGTCAGGGCCATCAATATCACTATCTTCCACTTCCACATCTTGTCCCACTGGAAGGTCTTCAAGAGCAAGAACACACATATGGAGCTATCACCTCCTATGATAACAATGCCTTCTTCTCTTCTGGAATACATTGTGAAGGACCTGCCTGACACTGTTTAATGGTTAACTTTTTTTAATAAGTAGAAGGAGTACACTCTAAAATAATAATGATAAAAACATATAGCATAGTAAATACATAATCTAGTAATATAATCATTTATTATCATTTTCAAGTATTATGTACTATACTTTTTTTTAGAGAGAGAGAGTTTCACACTCTGTTGCCCAGGCTAGAGTGCAATGGCACGATCTAAGCTCACTGCAACCTCTGCCTCCTGGGTTCAAGCAATTCTCCTGTCTCAGCCTCCCAAGTAGCTGAGGTTACAGGAATCTGCCACCACATCTGGCTAATTTTTGTATTTTTAGTAGAGATGGGGTTTCACCATGTTGGACAGGCAGGTCTTGAACTCCTGACCTCAGGTCATCCTCCCGCCTTGGCCTCCTAAAGTGCTGGGATTACAGGCATGAGCCACCACGCCTGGCCTATGTACCATACACTATTGTATGTGCTATACTTTTACACAACTGGCAGCACTGTAGGTTTGCTTACACTAGCATCACTACAAACACATAATGCATTGTGCTATAACATTATGACAGTCACGACATCTCTAGGTGATAGGAATTTTTCAGCTCCATTATATAATTTCTATGGGGCCACCATTATGTATTCGGTCCATCATTAACCAAAACATCGTTATATGGCACATGACTGTATTACCTTTTTAAAATTTAATTGGCTTTGGAACATGATTCATCATATTAAAACTATCAGTGGGGCCAGATGCAATAGCTCACACCTATAATCCCAGCACTTTGGGAGGCCAAGGCAGGCAGATCACTTGAGCCCAGGAGTTCAAGACCAGCCTGGGCCACATGGCAAAATCCCATCTCTACAAAAGGAAAATACAGAAAAATTAGCTGGGCATGGTGGTGTGTGCCTGTAGTTCCAGATACTCAGGAGCTGAGGCAGGAAGATCACTTGAGCCTGGGAGGTCGAGGCTGCAGTGAACCGTGGTCATACAACTGCACTCCAGCCTGGATGACAAAGACCCTGTCTGAGAGGAAAACAAACAGAAATCTATCTTTGGGAAGATTTGCAAAAGAGCTTAGAGGGACAGAGCAGACTCTCAAGTCATTGTTAGGCCAAGTGTCCATCCCAGGTTACAGAATACTGTCCAGTGGTTTCAGGAACAAGTCCAGCTGTCCATAAAATGGAATATTCCTGTCCTTTGCTGTTGTTTTTGAAACACAACTCCTCTGTGGACCTCACCGACAGAGACATTTTGGTTCGTAGAGGAGTCTAGAATTCTCAAGACCCTAGGCTTAATACCATGTTGTAGCACCTCTGGCACATGTATAACCTCACCTGCAATCTATGTATGGCACAGTCTCAGCAGGCCAAGCATGGGGATATGCAGTGCCTAGGGTTTGGGAGCAGTACCATATAAATTAATAAAGCCCCCTCCACCCATTAAGAGGAGTTTCTTTGTTCAAAAATCACAGGGTAGAGCCAGGTTCAGTGGCTCATGCCTGATATCCCAGCACTTTGGGAGGCCAAGGCAGGGGGATCACTTGAAGTCAGGAGTTCGAGACCAGTCTGGTCAACATGATGAAACCCTGTCTCTAATAAAAATACAAAATGTAGCTGGGCATGGTGGTGCGTGCCTGTAATCCCAGCTACTCAGGAGGCTGAGGCAGGAGAATCACTTGAACTCGGGAGGCGGAGGTTGCAGTGAGCCGATCACTCCACTGCACTCCAGCCTGGGCCACAGAGGGAGACTCCATCTAAAAAGAACAAAAACAAGTCAAAGGGCAGACAAGAATGTAGTTAGCATCCATGGGAGGAGGAATTCCTTTGGGAAGGGAACAGAAAATTTGTCCATTCTTCTCAACTTCATTTCTATCTCACTGCTAGCAAGTGCGGGTGAGGAGTAGGAGGGTGCAAGGCATTAGGAGAAATTCCCCCTGAAGCCTCAGACTGCAGGGGCAGCCAAACTCTTCATGGGTAGAACCCTAAAAAACAAGAGTCAAAGAAGACTTAATTCCAGCCCGCAGAATGGACAATGGTGAGTGACTGTAAAAGCCGTGTTGCAAAGTGAAAAGTGACTTTTTGAAATCAAGACAAAATTGGGTTTTTTGGTAGTTTTTGTTTTCTTTTTCTATTTTTAAGAGATGGGGTCTTGTTCTCTCGCCCAGGCTGAAATGCAGTGGTGGCCAGGCGCAATGGCTCACACCTATAATCCCAGCACTTTAGGAAGCTGAGGCAGGAGGATCACTTAAGCCTAGGAGTTCAGGACCAGCCCGGGCAATGTAGTGAGACCCTGTATCTACAAACATCAAAAGAGGAAGAAAAGGAAGAGGAGGAGGAGGAGGAGAAAGAGAAGGGGGGGGGAAGAAGGAGAAGAAGAAAGAAAAGGAAGAGAAGGAAGGAAGGAAGGAGGGAGGGAAGGAGGGAGGGAGGGAGGAAGAAGGAAGGAGAGGAGGGAGGGAGGGAGGCAGGGGAAGGAAGGAGGGAGGGAGGCAAGAAAGAAGAGAGAAAGAAAGAAGAGAGAAGAGAGAGAGAAAGAAAGAAAAGAAAGAGAAAGAAAGAGAGAGAAGAGAGAAAGAGAGAGAGAGAAAGGAAAAGAAAGGAGAGAAGAGGAGGAGAAAGAAAAACACTAAAGAGGAGGAGAAGGGGAAAGAAAAACACTAGCTGGGCATGGTGGCAAGGTTGTAGTGAGCTATGGTCATGCCACTGCACTCCAGCCTGTGAAACAGAAAGCCCCTGTCTCAAAAAATAAAATAAAGATAATAAATAACTCACTGAAGCTTTGAACTCCTGGGCTCAAGCCATCCTCCTGCCTCAGCCTCCCGAATACCTGGGAGTACAGGTATGTGCCAACCACATATGGCTAATTAAAAAAAAATTTTTTTTAGAGATGGGGATCTCGCTATGCTGCCCAGCCTGGTCTCAAAGTCCTGGCCTCCAAGTGATCCTCCCACCTCAACCTCCAGAATAGCTGGGATTACAAGCTCGAGCCACCGTGCCTGCCTGTTATTTTTCTTTAGGGGAGAAAAAAAAACCACACAAAGTTATCACAACAAGGCTGTATATACCATTTATCCACAATTGTAAGGTAAATCCATCAATATTTTTAATGAATATAACAAGGTTGCTGGGGAGGAAATTGGAAGATTATTGCAACATTTACCATTGTAAAATGGTTATGAAAGTCTCCCTCTCTCTGAATCGAGCTTGAATCTGGATAGTGTCTGACTGTCATAGCATGGTGGACGTCATAAGGCAAACAATAATTTCAGATGCTTCTAACCTAAAGGGCTTTGAATTCCTCTGGGTCATCTAAGTCCCTAAAAGTATCACAACTACCAAAAATTTGGAGGATGAATTCTGACAGACATAAGACCCAAAGCAACAGTATTTCACCAATTAACCAAAAAGTCCAATAGCAAATTGTTTTGTTTTTCCTCATGGTACTAATATAAAGAGTTTTATATCAAAATAACCAGAGAAATTAAGGAATGCAATATTCACTTGAGTTGCAAAGTTAAACTTAAGACTTAAAACAGATGTCAAATTTGTGTTAGGTCCCAGAGTTTCCAGAGATTTGAGTTCAGTGACCTCTAACGTGAGGAATACTACTTTGGAAACACTAGAGAAAGAATGTATCCAAACACTAAAACAAAGACTTATTATAATTGACAAAACTTCTCATAATAAAAACATGTGAACAAAATAACAACATTTTTCCCCCAAGGACATCAGTTCTTTAACACAAGAGAATCTTGTTTCTTGATTCAACGTTTCAACTCAACCCAGGATTCAGAACTTACCAACACACTGAGTCCTCCCGTTGCCCACGAATCCATAGTTGCAAATACAGATTCTCTTCCCTTCTCTTTGCTGGCATGTGGCATGTTCATGGCAAGTGGCACAGACATCTAAACCTGAATCATAAATTGTATGTTTCAGAAAAAAAGAAAAATGCAAGATGAGACACATGTAGTTAGTGGACATTTACAATGGAGAACCAAAATTTGAAGATCAAAATAACACAGGACACACCTAGTCTCATCCTTAAAAACCTTCAGTGGCTGTTGAGTTCCCACAGAATAAAGTGTAAAATTCCTTCCTCTGTGTGGCAATCAATGCCTTCTTTTTTTTTTGAGACATAGTCTCACTCTGCCACTCCAGGCTGGAGTGCAGTGGTACAATCACAGCTCACTGCAGCCTCAACCTCCTGGGAGCAGGTGAACCTCCCACCTCAGCCTCCCAAGTAGCTAGGACTATAGGCACACATCACCACACCTGGCTAATTGTTTTGTTTTTTGTGTAGACACAGGGTTTTATCATGTTGCCCAAGCTGGTCTGGAAATCCTGGACTCTAGCAATCCACCCACCTCGGCCTTCCAAAGTGCTGGGATTACAGGCGTGAGCCACCATGCTGGGCCACAATCAATGCCCTTAGTGGTCTCACTCCAGACACACTCCTCAGCCTCATTGTTTCCAAGCCCCAACCACACATGGTACTTGCCAGACAGCAGAGGCTGACTACTCTTTCCCCAGAGTATCTACTATCATGCCACAGTCACGATACTCTCTGTACCTAAAATGCCTGTGCCTTCTTCTCTACCTAGCTAGCACCTATTCATATTTTGAGACCAGCTTAGGCCAGGCGTGGTGGCTCACGCCTGTAATCCCAGCACTTTGGGAGGCTGAGGCGGGTAGATCATGGGGTCAAGAGTTCGAGACCAGCCTGACCAATACGGTGAAACCCAATCTCTACGAAAAACATAAAAATTAGCCGGGCATGGTGGCACCTGTAATCCCAGCTATTCAGAAGGCTGAGGCAGGATAATCGCTTGAACCAGGAGGCGGAGGTTGTGGTGAGCTGAGATCATGCCACTGCACTCCAGCCTGGGTGACAGAGAGAGATTCCATCCCAAAAGAAAAAAGAAAAAAAAAGACCCAGCTTAAATATCATATTCCCTCTGAGGTCTTCCCCACTACTCCATTTTTTCCTTTTTTTTTTTTTTTTTGAGGTAGAGTCTGACTCTGTTGTCCAAGTTGAAGCTCAGTGTCATGATCTCGGCTCACTGCAGCCTTGACCTCCCGGGCTTATGCAATTCTGCCCACCTCAGCTTCCCAAGTCGCTGGGACTACAGGCGCACGCCACCACACCCATGTAATTTGTGTACTTTTTGTAGAGATGGTCTCTCCCTATGTTGTGAAGGCTGGTGTCAAAACCCTGAGCTCGAGGGATCCACCGGCCTCAGCCTCCCAAGAAGCTGGGGTGACAGGTGTGAGCCAACACGCCTGACCCATTCCTCCATTCTTAAGGAAAATGAAATGCATCTTCCTCTGCGGGCCCCTAACACTTGCACGTTCCCCAATCAATCATGTTAATGAGTCATTACATTTAGTTCTAGCTTTGTCTTCCAAGCTCAGTATTATGAATGAGCCGCTCAAGGATAGGGATGATATCATTTGCCCATATGTTATGATGGCACAGTGCAGACACTCAATATATTTTTACTGACTGCCTGGATAGAGAAATCTGAAATCCTACTCGCTGCAACTCAAAAAGCAAATGGAGTGAAGAGGAACAGAGCTGCCTATTACTCTACTCTTTTTATTTTTTTTTCAAAGAAAAAAATGAATGTGTTTAAGATGACAGTGACATAACAGCCAAGTCCCAGTAGGATGACCAGATCCCAGTTATTGAAATAAACAGCAGAATTGTTTGAGGCTAAAACTTCGAAAACATCCAAATCTACCAGATGGTAAATATGGCCCAAGATCAAAAAAGAACTTCTACCCAAGGCTGTGTAGTATATTGTGTTTCCCTCTCAGTGCGTCTGTAATTTCAGGAGTGACCTAGTAAAGAGACTCTTTCCAGCATTGAATTTCGTTTTAGTTTTGGCTCTGTTATCACCAGGTAAGACGGCCTAGCCCTTAGGCTGCTCCAGGCATGAAACTAACTGAGACTGGGGGATTTCTAAACACTCTAACCATGCTGCTGTTTTTTGTATTTTTTTTTAAATAAAAGATAACACAAAAATAAGACAAACACTAATTATCACTGTCATGCCAAATTATCCATGGAATATTTACAAAATTTGTTATATCTCAGACCATAAAGAAAAATGCAACAAATTCCAAAAAAGTAAAAATGTTAAAGGCCAAATTATCTGACCACATAATAATGTAATAAAACTATTAAGCAAAACATAAGACTGGCATCCCCAAAAGAAACCTACTTGCAAACCACAGAACATTCTCCTAAATAATTCTTAGAATAAAGGGCATATCAAAATTGAAATGCTTCACACTAGGTATAAAAATGTATTTACTCCAGAAAATGTGAGTTTTATGTGTTTTTATACCTTAGGAATATACTTTAATGTGACCTTTAAAATTTTTACCTTTTTCAAATTTGTTGCATTTTCCTTTATGGTCTGAGATAGAATAAACTTTGTAAATAAATATTCCATGGTTTATTTGGTATTACTTAGTGAAGATTAGTGGTTTGTCTCATTTTTGTGTTATCTCTTATTTTAAAAAGGAACACACAAAACAGCAGCATGGTTAGAGTGTCTGGAAATTGCCCAGCTTGGTTTCATGCCTAAAAAAGAGAGAGAAAGCAGGCAGCCAAGAAAAAAAAAAAAAAAGAAACACTATAATTTTAACACAAGAAACCAGAAAAAAGGAAAAAAGAAAATGGGGGATTTAGGGATTAGTAAATAAAATTTTAAAGATGTTAACGAATTAGAAAATATTATCAAATACACTTAGGTGGGGGGGATTACGTAAAAGACTAGAAAGGTATAAACCCTAGGAGAGAAGATGATGGCAGACAAAGGATGCCAACACTATTTCAGAAGATGAGAAAGAGGCCAGGCCGAGTGGCTCATGCCTGTGATCCCAGCACTTTGGGAGGCTGAGGCAGGTGGATCACTTGAGGTCAGGAGTTCGAGACCAGCCTGGCCAACGTAGTCTCTACTAAAAATACAAAAATTAGCCCGGCATGGTGGAGGGCACCTGTAGTCCCAGATACTCAGGAGGCTGAGGCAGGAGAATCACTTGAACCCGGGAGATCGAGGTTGCAGTGAGCTGAGATCATGTCACGGCACTCCAGCCTGGGTGACAGAGTAAGACTCTGTCTCAAAAAATAATAATAATAAAGAAGTTGAGAAGAGACGGATGGGCCAGATACAGTGGTTCATGCCTGTAATCTCAGCACTTTGGGAGGCCTTGATCCCAGGAGTTTGAGACTAATCTGGGCAACATAATGAGACCCCACCTCTGTTAAAAAAGAAAAGGAGATGGGTTCATGGTAATTGTCTTAGCACAGAGGAAGAACTAAAAGCCAATCCCAGAAAGGCCCAGGAAACAGAGTCTCTGCAAATTTCAGAAGACAGACATAAGGAATAGGAATGAAAGTTCAAGGAACTGGCTGGAAATGTCTGCAAGGCGTAGTAAATGCCCAGATTCCTTCCCTGATGCTGCACAAAACAGAATTTTACAACTGGGAGAAAATGAACCAGAAGGCTCCAGATCAGGACAACACGCCAAACTGAAGTGAGGATGAGTCCCAGTACCTAAATGTCCATCACATGGGTTAAATATATTTAACCATCTTAACACATTAACATTTTAGCACAAAACATTTTAAAACTGTGTGATCAGGACATTGTCAATTCATAATGACATGTAGGACCAGGCACAGTGGCTTGTGCCTGTAATCCCAGCACTTTGGGAAGCCAAGGCAGGTGGATCATTCAACATCAGGAGTTTGAGACCAGCCTGGTCAACATGGTGAAACCCTGTCTCTACTAAAAATACAAAAACATTAGCCATGCATGGTGGCACCCATCTGTAGTCCCAGCTACTCCCAGGAGGCTAAAGCAGGGGAATTGCTTCAACCCTGGAGGCACAGGTTGCAGTGACCTGAGATAGCACCACTGCACTCCAGACGGGGTGACCAAGTGAGACTCCATCTCAAAAAATAAAAATTTCAAAAGAGTAATGACATGCAACTAAAATCTTGGAAATACTTTCTAAATAACTGATCTTGGGTCAAATTTAAAAGCCCATTTGTGATCAACACTGCAATGATGTACATAGGAACACTCTCCCCAATTTAATTTGTACATGGAATGCAACCTTGGCCAGGCATGGTGGCTCATGCCTGTAATCCCAGCACTTTGGGAGGTCAAGGTGGGCAGATCACCTGAGGTTGGGAGTTTGAGACCAGCCTGATCAACATAGTGAAACCCTGTCTTTATTAAAATACAAAAATTAGCCAGGTTCAGTGGCATGCGCCTATAATCCCAGCTACTCGGGAGGCTGAAGCAGGAGAATCGCTTGAACCCGGGAGGCAGAGGTTGTAGTGAGCCGAGATTTCGCCACTGCACTCCAGCCTGGGTGACAGAGCAAGACTCTGTCTAAAAAAAAAAAAAAAAAAAAAAGAATGCAATCTTATTAAATACCCTAAATCTTGGGTACGGTGTTGCAGTTTGGGATAATGAAAAAGTTCTGAAGATGGATGGTAGTGATGGTTGCACAACAATATACAACTTGCCTCTCAATTGTACACTTCAAAAGAGCTAAAATGGTCAAAGTTTGCCTTATTTCTACTTTGCCACAATAGTAAGGAAATACTGAAAATTACATTTTTTACTTTAAAAATCAACTTTATTGAGATATCATATGCATAAAATAAAACGTCCCCATGTTTAAGTGTACGGTCTCAGTGGGTTTTAACAAATGTATACAACCATGAAATAACTGCTAACTCAAGATGCAGAATATATGATGCACAGTTTGCATCTGATGATAATCTGATAATACATGGTGCACAATCTGATGATAAATGTTTGCTTTGTTTTCACTTAGGGACTAATATAATTAAAGCTTTGATGGCAAAAAAGGGGAGGGAAACACAAATTTCCATAGGGAAATCATTTTGTTTCTGGATCCCCCAGTTTCTCATGATGCCATTGAGAGACGGTAGATAGCAGGTACATAGCTTTAGAGAACAAGTAACTAAAGTAATCCAAGCTAAGGAAGCCTATAAGAATTTTTCATTGAAAACCAAAGAAGCCCCTTATAAAATACTCCCCCAGTGAACAGACAACATAAACACACCGTTCAAAGGCTAAAAACCTTAAGTAGACACTGAAATCACATACAAATGTGGGTAGTACAATAATAGACGTAAATGTGATACTATTGAAGCAACAATACAGTGTGTGAAATTAAATACTTTAAACTTAGAGCTGTTGGAACTTCAAGTTATACCAAGACTTGAGAGGAATGTGGCTATAGAGTTTGAGTCACAAAGTATACAGCTGCAGCTTCTGCCTTTCTCTCCCCCTGTAAATAATTAAGACCAAATGGCACCAGAGATTCGACCGCTCAGATCGCTACCTCTCCTCGTGGAGTAATAAAGTAATTTCCTTGGAATGTAGCAATCTGTAACCAACCAAATCCTGTGGCATATGAACTGATCTTGTATAGAAAATGTAATTCTGCTACAATTTCTACATAAATGAAACTGTAACTTCCCCACTCTGGAACAAAACTCCATTCATTTGAAGTCAGCATTTCCCAGTGGCCACACTCAAGTTTTATGCTTGAATAAACTCTATATTTAATCATACATTCTGAATCTCATTGTTTAAGGTTGAAAAATGGAAATTTTTAAATTTTTTTTCTTGTATAAAATACTTGTCTAGGGTAAGGTGTAGTGGCTCACACTTGTAATCTCATAATTTTGGGTTTTTTTGTTTGTTTATTGAGACAAGGTCTCACTCTGTCACCCAGGCTGGAGTGCAATGGTGTGACAACAGCTTACTGCAGCCTCGAACTCCTGTGCTCAAGCTGTCCTCCCTCCTCAGTCTCCAGAGTAGTTAGGACTACAGGTACAGCCCTGTAGTCCTAACTACAGGTGTGGTCAAAAAATTAACCACACCGAGCTAATTTTTTATTTTATTTATTTATTTTTTTCAGAGATGGGATCCACTATGTTGCCCAGGCTGGTTTCAAACTCCCGGCCTCAAATAATTCTCCTACCTCAGCCTCCCAAAGTGCCAGCCTGGTCAACACAGTAAGACCCCATCTCTACAAAAAAGATTTTTAATTAGCTGGGCATGGTGGTGCATACCTGTAATCCCAGCTACTTGTGAGGCTGATGTGGGAGGATCTCTTCAGCGCAGGAGATCAAGGCTGCAGTGAGTTTTGATTGAGTCACTGCACTCCGGATTGGGCAACAGAGCTAGACTATCCCTTTAAAAAATTTAAAAATAAAAAAACATGCTGTTATAAAGATGCAGTATTTATATAGCTCCATTTGCAAAAACTCAGCCGGGTGTGGTGGCTCATGCCTGTAATCCCAGCACTTTGGAAGGCCAAGGCCAGCAGATCACTTGAGGCCAGGAGTTCGAGACCATGGCCAACATGGTGAAACCCGGTCTCTACCAAAAATGCAAAAAAATTAGCCAAGCATGGTGGTGGACACCTGTAGTCCTAGCTACTCAGGTGGTTGAAGCAGGAGGATCACTTGAACCCAGGAGGCAGAGGTTGCAGTGAGCCAAGGTTGCACCACTGCACTCCAGCCTGGGCAACAGATCAAGACTCTGTCTTAAAAAAACAAAAACCTTAACATCAGCTGGAAAATGACTATTTCATTTCACTACTGAGTAAATTTAATAAACATAAAAAATCGAAGCGAAGAGGTGGGACTCACTCCGATAAATTAAAGGAAGTCTAGTCTGAATTAGTGAAAGATAGAATAGAAAATGTTTTAAAAGAAACTGAATTAAGTTCAAGTTTATTTAATAAATAGGCCCAGACAAACACATGGCCTTAGAGGAAGGCAGCCAGGTATAGGGGAAGCACTGGACTGGAAAGCTAGTCAGAAATGGATCCTAAATCTAGCTGGGTCTAATTCACTGTGTGACCTTGAGCACATCACTTAACCTTTCTGGGATCTCAGTTTTTTCATCTTTAAAGCAAGACTCTGGGCTTCTCAAATTTTAAAGTGCATTCAAATCACCTGGGGAGGCTGGGGCAGGAGGATTGCTTGAGCCCAGGAGTGCAAAGTTACATGAGCTATGATCACGCCACTGCACTCCAGCCTAGAAAACAGAGTGAGATCCTGTTTCTGAACAAAAGAAAAAAAGAAAAGAAAACTCATCTATCCCATAAATATACACACCTACTATGTACCCATAAAGATTAAAAAATACATACATACTGAAAAGAAAACTACACACAAAACACACACACACACACCTGGGGGATCTTAACCTTTGTTAAACTGCAGGATCCAGTTCAGTTGGTCTGGGAGAAGCCCTGTATTTTGCATTTCTAACAAGCTCACGTGGATCACATTTTCAATAGCAGAGGATAAACAGCTCCCTAAAGTCCTTTCTCCCTCAAGTTCTGACATTTCCTTCTTTTTGTTTTTAGACTTTAACTTTTGTGAGTACACTGTAGGTGTATATATTTATGGGCTACATGAAATGTTTTGATGTGGGCCTGCAATGTGCAGTAATTACGTCACGTAAAATGGGGTATCCATCCCCTTAAGTATTTATCCTCTGTATTATAAACAATAATCATAGTCTTTTAGTTACTTTAAAATATGCAATTAATTTATTATTAACTATAGTCACCCTGTTGTGCTAGGTCTTTGATACTTTTTTTTTTTTTTTTAAGACAAGGTCTCGCTCTGTCACCCAGGCTGGAGAGCACTGGCACAATCAGAGCTCACTGCAACCTCTGCCTGCCAGGCTCAAGTGATTCTTGTGTCTCAGCCTCCTGAGTAGATGGGACCACAGGTGTGCACCACCACACCTGGCTAATTTTTGTATTTTTAGTAGAGATGGATTTTCGCCATGTTGGCCAGGCTGGTCGCAATCTCCTGACCTCAAGCAATCCACCCGCCTCAGACTCCCAAAGTGCTAGGATTACAGGCATGAGCCACCACACCCAGCCTTTTTCTCCCCCTTTTGACACAGGGTCTCACTCTGCTGTGCAGGCTGGAGTGCAGTAGCATGATCACAGCTCACTGCAGCCTCGACCTCCTGGGCTCAAGTGATCCTCCCATCTCAGCCTCCCAAGGAGCTGGGACTACAGGCACACACCACCACATCTGGCTAATTTTTGTATTTTTTGGAAAAATGGGGTTTCACCATATTGCCCAGGCTGGTCTGGAACTGCTAGACTCAAGTGATTTATCTGCCTCGGCCTCCCAAAGTCCTGAGATTACAGGTGTGAGCTACCACACCTGGCATACACTTCATTCTTAGGGTACCTGTTTTAATGACCTATTAAGAGTAATTTATTTAGATGAGATACATACACCAAAAAGAAAAAGAAAGAGAGAGGAAGGAAGGAAGGAGAAAAAGAGAAAAGAAAGAAAGAGGAAGGAAGGAGAAAGAGAAAGAAAAAAGAGAAAAGAAAGAGAAAGAAGAAAGAAAGAAAAAAGAGAGGTGAAGGAAGGAAGGAAAGAAGGAAGGAAGGAAGAAAAAGAAAAAGAAAAGAAAAGAAAAAAAAAGAGAGAAAGAGAGAAAGAAAGACATTTAGCATAAGCATAAGTACCCCAAAGACAGTAACTGGCATGCAGTAGCATTTGTCTCGATACATGTTTGCTCCTTATACCAGTAAAAAAACTAAGACAGGTTCCAGGCTATCAAGGCTTCTTAGACTATCTGCAGATGAGAAGGCAATTTCTAAAGAAATACAGGCAGGGGTGCTTATTATTCAGCCATGGTGAGCCTATTCTGCAGGACTTTGCAGGGCAACCCTCTTGCCACACGAGTCCACTGTTCCACAGCCTGGGGCTCAGTTAAGAATCACCTGGAGACGGAGTGACTAACGTCCTCGTTTTAATACAAACAGTCCTGTGTCCTGGGAAACCCCTCAATTCTGTACAAACCAAGACAGTTGGTCCTGCTTCCTGGAGATCCTGTTAAAACACAGCGTCCCCAAAGATTCTGATTCAGTAGGGGGAGAGGCAGGGCCTGAGAATCAGAGTTTCGAAACTGCTCCCAGGTGGACCACACAGAGAGGTGCGCTGGCAGACTACCCAACCTCAACCTCAGGGCGTGGAGTCAGAATCCAGGGGAAAGAAAAGGCAATACTGAAAGCAGTCTTTCACCAAGTGTCGACTGCCGCATAGCACAGCTGTGGGACAAATGTAATAGAATAACCCAAGGGAGAGGAATTCTCCAGGCCAGAGAAAGAGTGCTAAAGCTTTGCTAGGATCTGAGGGAGAGCTGTGGCAGGGGGTTCTTGGTACCCACATCAAGGATGGCTTTAGTTCTGTCATCAGCACACTCAGGGCCTGAAAGCAGAGAAATAGTTGCCATGTAGTAACCGAGGGAACTGCTGCGGAGGAGAGGGACCCCAAGGGACGTCTAGAATTACTGGCAGAGAAACAGGAAAGTTGAAGAGCCCAAAATCTAAAAGGAGGAAAAGCCTGACAAGTGTTCTTTGTTACTATTACCACATCCCCCAGCTAAGGCTGCTGACCTAGGTTCACTGCCTGTCTCAGCTCTGAAGTCATGACCCCATCTAAAACTACATCTAACAATGAGAGCGTAAGACAGGTTTCGGTGTCTCACCCCAGGGTCAGGGTTCTCTGAACTCCAAGTTGGAATCTTCTCTCCTCTTCCCTGGTAATGTGATTTTAGCAAGTTAAACTGTCGGTTCTCCAATGCTGTTGTTTTTTGGCTCACTCTGTCACGCAGGCTGGAGTGCAGTGGCACAGTCATGGTTCACTGCAGCCTCGACCTCCCAGGCTCAGGTAATTCTCCCACCTCAGCCTCCCGAGTAGCTGGGACCACAGGCATGCACCACCATGCCCAGCTAATTTTTTATTATCATTTTGCAGACACAGGATCTCCCTATGTTGCCCAGGCTGGTCTCGAACTCCCGGGCTCAATCGATACTTCCACTAGTCTCCCGAAGTGCTGGGATCACGGGCATGAGCCACTGTGCCCAGCCAGGTCTCTAATTTCAATCCATGAGATGAAGATGTTGTGGCCAAGATTAAATGAGAAATATAAAGGCTGTATGAAGTGTAAAGTAATATGCAAATGTGCGAGACAATTTACATGAATATTTGTATCCATTTCCATAGATTTTGTAACTATTGTTAGAATCAGTCTGCAAGATGCAGTGCCTGGTATTTGGCCTGGTGGTTAAGAGTGCCTGGGTTTGTTATAAACCTAGCTATGCCACATACTAGCTATGTAATCCTTGGTGATCTCTGTGCCTAATTTCCTATAAATCTGTAAAGCAAGAATAATAATAAACCTACGGTTGTTGTGAGGATAAAAGAGTAAATGAGTGTATATTAGTACATCTTCATGCTACTGATAAAGACATACCTGAGACTGGGTAATTAATTTTTGTAAAAAAAAAGAGGTTCAATGGGCTCACAGTTCCATGTGGCTGAGGAGGCCTCACAATCATGGCAGAAAGCAAAAGGCACGTGTTACATGGCAGCAGGCAAGAGAGAATGAGAGACAGTGAAAGGAGAAACCCCTTATAAAACCATTAGATCTCGTGAGACTTATTTACTACCACGGGAACAGTATGGGGAGAAATGCCCCCATGATTGAATTGTCTCCCACCAGATCCCTCTCACAACACGTAGGAATTATGGGAGCTACAATTCAAGATGAGATTTGGGTGGGGACACAGCCAAACCATATCAATGAGATTCTGTCTCTCAAATTTGTGGAGACAGATCAAACAACCAGAGGAAATAAGCCAATGGGGCCCAAAACTCCGGAGGAAAAAGCATCCCCAAGTTGGCTTTAACGCTACATAAAACTGCCCTGCTAGTGAAAGACTGCATCAAATTCCAGAGGTAGAAGGAATCTGGAAAACCTCATGCTCTCTCCTTTCCAACATCCCTGACAAAAAACATCCAGAAACGAAAGCATAGCCTCTGCTTTTAAATCCCTCCAAGACAGAGAACTCTACTCTCTCCAGCAATGTAATATTTGCAGGGCTATTCAAACCGTCATATATTTCCCATACCCACCCAGATTTAGGACTGACACTCCCCCATCAAGAACTTAAGCTGGTCCGAAGGTAGTGAGTTATCTCCACTGATTGAGTATATATTAGTCCATCTTCATGCTACTGATAAAGACATACCGGAGACTGGGTAATTTATTAAAAAAAAAAAAAAGTTCACCGTCAGTTACAGATCGAGCTCCTTATTCTACTCTTTCCCCCTTCTCACCACTGCACTTGACTAGTTAAAAAACAACAATAACAACAACAACAAAAAGAACTCTCAACCTTTCCAAGTCATTCTCATAAGACCGAGAATGACTCATAATGACCTGATCCTGTTCACTTTCTTCTCTGACCAAGATCAACCAGCAGTGTGGCCCCCACACCTGGCCTCAGGACCAGAAACCAATCCACACTGAGTGCCATTAACTCAGACCACACCCGAAGGTTCATGCTGGGCAGTCATTCACTTAACCCCTACCGGTTCTTTTCACACCTGTCTCACACTTGACTCATTCTCCAGAAGGGTGTACCCTGCCCCTCCCCCCAGACGGAATTTCGCTGTTGTTGCCCAGGCTGGAGTACAATGGCATGATCTCGGCTCACTGCAACCTCTGCCTCCAGGGTTCAGGTGATTCTCGAGTAGCTCAGATTACAGGCATGCACCACCACACCTGGCTAATTTTTGCATTTTTAGTAGAGACAGGGTTTCACCATGTCAGATTGGTCTCCAACTCCTGACCTCAGGTGATCTGCCCGCCCCGGGCTCCCAAAGTGCTGGGATTACAGGCATGAGCCACCACGCCCAGCTGGGGGTACCCTTTTTCTTAATCCATGCAATTCATTTTCCCTCTCTCTTCTGCAGAGCTGAGGCCAACAGACCACTTGGGATTTTGAGCTACAGAGACCTAGGATCCCGTTTTAGAATTTGACCAGAAGACCGAGAATATACCCAGGACCAAGTCCCTGGAGGTGGAAGACAGGCCATGATGGGCATCTTCAACAACTCTAATCCTGCGCCCTTATTTTAAGCAAATTTAGTCACTCCAAAACAATCTGCTCACTCTATTTCTCTTCTTTCCTCCTCTGGCTCACCCTGAAGAGAGAATGTGCTGCTGAGATTCAATTAAGACAGACTAAAGACCAAGCATGAAATGCATGGTGAGTGAAGTCAGGTGACTTCTGTACAGCAAGAACAACTTCCTGACCCCCAGCCAGGCCTGAGCCAACAAGCCCCAGACTCCAGCAACAAATGCCAGAGAAAGGTTAAGAAACAGGACTGACTGGTTCTACCCTTCCTCACCCATTCCTACCCTCTGGACTCCCCTGGGCCCTGCACCCCACCCAGCCACCAACACCCTCCTGCCATATCAATCATGCCAAACACACTTTCCTCACACTCCGGTCACCTGACTTCAGCTCTCCTCCCCAAAACATCTTTGATGCCAATTAATGTCATTCAGCCCTTGTGGCCAGTGAGAGGCTAAATATACAAATGGACAATAGCCAGATCATATGGAGTCTTGCTTTGTCACCTAGGCTGGAGTGCAGTGGCATGATCTCAGCTCACTGCAACCTCAGCCTCCTGAGTTCAAGCGATTCTCCTGCCTCAGCCTCCCAAGTAGCTGGGATTACAGGCACCCACCACCACGCCCAGCCAATTTTTTGTAGTTTTAGTAGAGATGGGGTTTCACCATGTTGACCAGGCTGGTCTCGAACTCCTGACCCCAAGTGATCCGTCCACCTCAGCCTCCCAAAGCATTGGGATTACAGGTGTGAGCCACCGTGCCTAGCCCATATATTAAAATAGAATTCTGACCCACAATCTGCAGCAATCAGTCCAGGAACTCTGCAGCAATCAGCCCCAAATTGTCAGGTCTTAATCAGGAACGGCCAGCTACGCTAATTTTTGCCCCCACTTCCAACTTCAGACCAACCAGAGAAGACAGATATGGCCCCCTCACCAATCACATGGTACGCACGCTACTAGTAACCTTCTCCAGCTGGGCGTACCTGAACCACCCTCCCCCCAGCCACCTTCCTTTTTCTATTATAAAGCTTTTCCACCCCTGGCCTATTTTTGAGTCTCCGCCAAATGGAAGTGATGATGACTAAGCCCTGAATAAATAGCCTTTGCTTATTCCAGCCTGGGTGGTATTCATTTATTTGCATACCAGATTCCTAATACAAGCCACTGTCCCTACCCACAAAGAGCTTTTAGTTTAGTAAACAATCACATTCCAATATGGTATAAGTGTATAACCAAGGCACGGACATGGTATCACTGGTGTTGCAGAGAGATGCAGATATCTCCGACGGACTTCCTAGGAGGAGGGAGGACACCCAGACTTGCTTTGAAATATGAATATTCCTCACTAAGTAGCCCACCATGGGAGAAGGGAGGCACACTTCTCCAATCTTCTTCCTCACCCCCCCCCACTTTCAGAAACTAACCTCTCCCACTTATGGCCCAAGTTTAATTTTTTACCTTCTCTATCCATTAACCATCTCATTTATTTTTGCTTTTTCAATTTTCCCCTCTCTACTAAATGATAGCCCTCAGTCTAAAATATGCTTGAGCCTGTTTTGCATTCCCTAAAAATCTTAGACTGATTTGACCAGGCCAACTGAATGCTACCTTCGTTTTCCTTCTAACTAACTTCTTTAAAGAGTATCTACTCCAAGACCAGGCGCAGTGACTCATGCCTGTAATCCCAGCACTTTGGGAGGCTGAGGCAGGCAGATCGCCTGAGGTCAGGAGTTGGAGACCAGCCTGACCAACCTGGTGAAACCCGTCTCTACTAAAAATACAAAAATTAGCTGGGTGTGGTGGTGTGTATGTGTAATCCCAGCTACTCAGGAGGCTGAGGCAGGAGGATCCCTTGAACCCAGGAGGCAGAAGTTGCAGAGAGCGAGATCACACCACTGCACTCCATCCAGCCAGGGCAACAGAGAGAGATTGTCTCAAAAAAAAAAAAAAGAGTATCTACTCCGTAACCAAGGTCTCTGCCCTTACTCTAAAGCCCCCAGATCTAGCTGTCACCCTTTCTTCTCTGCTAGCTCTGGGTCTCCATTGACAAGAGCCATCCAATTCAAAGCCTGTCTCTCAGTCTCCACCCCTCGGCTCTCTCCCCTAGTTTCCTTGACTAAACAAACCCAGTCTTCCTCCTTCCTAGCTGGCTGCTGCTTCTTTCTTCTCGACTTGCATCTACCATCTGAACTCCAAGAATCCACTCCAAGAATCTGTCCTTCATCCTCTCAATCTTGTCAACCTCAAGGTTTCAAGCAACCATCAAGTCTGCATGGCTTGCATACACCTGTCACCCACAGCTGTAGCTGTCTGTTGATTTCATCTCTCCAAATCCATAACAGCACTTCAAATTCAGGATGTCCAAAACAACTAATCATCTTTCTTTCCCGATCTTTCCCTTCCCATAAAAACATACACCCAGTCGCCCAGTCGCCAAGCCTTAGTGTCATCTTTCCCCTTCTGTTCCCTTGCACCTTCACATCTGTTATTAAATCCTTCCTTCTTGTCCATTTCTTTTTTTTTTTTTAGACAGAATCTTGCTCTGTCTCCCAAGTTGGAGTACAGTGGCACAATCTCAGCTCACTGAAACCTCCGCCTCCCCGGTTCAAGCGATTCTCCTCTTCAGCCTCCCGAGTAGCTGGGATTACAGGCAACTACCACTGTGCCCAGCTAATTTTTGTATATTTTAGTAGAGACGAGGTTTAACATGTTGTCCAGGCTGGTCTCAAACTCCTGACCTCGGGTGATCCACCTGCCTCCGCCTCCCAAAGTTCTGGGATTACAGGCTTGAGCCACCACACCTGGCCCTGGTCCATTTCTTATTGTCTACATTCAGTCCTCTTCTGCAGTCATTACTGTGTGCCCAGTCCTCAGAACTTCCAGGCCAGCTACTACAACAACTTCCTCAGTGGGCTTGGCCAAGCCTCCAGTCTTTCCCTACATTGTCCACTGTCAGGAAACCTGCCCTGCATAAAACCAGGTTCTCCAAGGTTGAAAATGAAGGAAGAGTGTCTACGTAAGGAGAGGAGGCTCAACCAGGAAGCCTTGACTTCTGTTTCCCCAAATTCACCCTAAAACCTTTAGTTTCAGATGACCTTAGGTAGCTACTAGCTGCATTCAGTTATCCTGGCCTAGCAATTCAATGGGACCATATTGGACAGTTTCCTACCTTAGAGAGATCACATGAAGATCCTGAAATAGATGCCAAGCATCTACAACATCTACAAGTCCTATGCACACTGTCCTGGGACATGGAGGCAAGGAAGAAATCTAACCAGGGCACCTAATATATCTAATATATATATATATATATATATATATATGTATTTTTTTTTTTTTTTTTAAGATGGAGTCTCACTGTCGCCCAGGCTGGAGTGCAGTGTGCCATCTCAGCTAATGCAACCTCACCTCCCAGGTTCAAGCAATTCTCTTGCCTCAGCCTCCCGAGTAGCTGGGACTACAGGAGTGTGCCACCACACCCAGCTAATTTTTTAGACACGGGGTTTCACCGTGTTACCCAGGATAGTCTCGATCTCCTGATCTTGTTATCTGCCTGCCTTGGCCTCCCAAAGTACTGGGATTACAGGCCTGAGCCACCACGCAGGGCACCTAGTCTTACAAAAATGGCCACTCCAGAAGATTGAGCTATCAAAATATTCACCAGGCAAAGAGAGTCCCAAGGCAAAGAGAATGGGGGGTGGGGGTGGCAGGAAGGAATCTCAACCACAGTCCCCCTGTATCTCATCACATGGAAGTTTCCTTCCATTTCCATGTGATGATCAGTGTTTGGTTTTAGTAAGGAAGATGGGGGTTCCTTAGACCCTCTCTACCCCCATCTCAATTTATTTGTACAAATAGCAAAGGAGGACACCAGCCCCATGCAGATAGCAGCCCAAGGGACAATCCCTCTGTCCTCACATTGGCAGACAGAGATCTCTACTCTAAAGCCTTTGTAGGGGCCTTGGCACCTTTGGGAGCCTGAGCTGGAACTGAAGCCTGGGCCTTGGCTTGGCCTTGGCCTTGGCCTTTAGCTGCCACAGCCTGACACCCTTTGGAATCCTGGGCTTAACCTCCGTGGGCTTTATAAGGGCAAGGCCTCAGCAGGTGCACTCATGGCCTTTAGCATTGTTTGCCTGCATCTTCTTTAGGCCCTTCTTGTTGTGCTTCTTGGCAAAGTGCATGTTTGTCAGGAACTTGGGGTTCACTCCTTTAAGAAATTTGTATATTTGTGATTGGGGTTTCTTGATGCCATTTCTGTGCCATTTTCGGGACTGGTTGTTTGTGGTGTGGTTCTTGGATCTGGCCATCTGCACCTAATCCGCGGCTCCCTAAGCACCTGGAACTGGCTGGACCCACTTTTCATGTCACTCCCTGAAACAGCTTCCAGTGGCTTCCAGCCACAGCTAAGTCCAAAGGCCTAGGTCTGCCAATCAAGGCACTCTGCCCTCTGTCTTCCCTACCTCCACGTGCTTCCTTCCCTTCTACCTCCATCTGAATTCTGAAGGAATTCATTCATTCGACACATTTGTAGAGAGGCGGCAGTGCCTTCTGCTATGCGCTGGGATGTCTTTTCCACATTTTCCCATATCCAAATATGGCTAATCCTTGATGGCCCAGCTCAGGGGTCACCACCGATTTCCCAGGCTAGAAGGAATCTTTCCCTGCCCTCACCATCTAGGCCTTCTCAGAGCACTCATGCCATTCATTCTGCCTTGTATTACAGTTATTTGGATGAATGTCACCTCCCCCTGCGTGTCTGAATCCTCTGTGTAATTCCTACTCTGCTCAATATTGCATTTTGCAGAGGAGGAAAGACAACTCCCTCGATCGCCTGGAAATGGTACACTTGCTGGTCTGAATCCTCCAGACAATTAGCTCCAAGAGGGCCGGCACTGCCCGCCCTCATCCTGCACAGGGAAGCTGTTGGAGGGCCATCTGGTGAATGAACGAGTGAATGAATGGCTTCATTCCTGTACTCTTCCTTACACTTCTTCTCACCGTGTTGAGCATCCGGCAGTTCATCAACATGATAAAATTAAAAGTGGAAAGAAAATTGCTTCGGGTCAAAAATGTGTCATGCAAAAGCCAACGCAGAGCCGGAAGCGGGATAGCGCCGCGGAACGCCCTGGCCCTCCCCGCCCTGCCCCGGGCGCCGCCCTGCCCAGGTCCGCGCTCTCGCCCAGCCCCCACCCCGCCTCTCGGGCAGCGGTGGTCCCTGGGGGCCCCGCCGGGCCGCCTCAAAACCGGCGTCCCACGGCGACGCGGGGTCAGGCGTGGTCAGGGAAGCCCAGCGGGGAGCCCCCCCCACCTCCCGCTTCTCTGAGCTCCTCCTTCCCGATCTCCAATGACCGGCGCGGGCCCCACCTGCGCCCCACGCCTTGGCACCGCGCCGGCCCGGCCCAGGGGCTGGGAAGCGTCAGTGCGCCTAGCGTCCTCGAGGCCCAGCCAGGGGCCCCGCCGGCCGCCAGTGCCCGTCCCCGCCCGCACTCACCATCGGCGCCCGGCTCTCCTGCGGCGCCGCGGGCCAGGCGGAGCAGCAGTAGCAGCGGTAGCAAGCGGCCAGTCGGCCCGCGCCCCGGGCCCCCCGGCCCATGCCACTGCCAGTCCCTCCCGGCGCGCCCGCGGCTCCTCCCGCGGCCCTCGGGGCCCAGAGATAAGGCTTTCGGCATCGCGGGGAGGGCACCAGCCGCTGGCTTCCGGCCCCGCGATGGGGAGGGGGGACGCCCCGGGGGTCCCCGATTCCTCCTGGCCGGGCCTGGGCACGGGACACTCCCGTTCGACGTCTGTCCCTGGCTCCGCACCGTCACCCCGTCCCGCACCTGCTGCGTGCCAGGCCCTGTCACCGCTCACTTTCGCAAAGGGGGACAGACACTCATCGGGTAATGACACAGCTGGACGCCGAGCTCCGGAGGGTGCTGGGGAGGAAATGTCGCCAGGGATCCAAGCCCCTCGGGGACCCAGGGAGGCACCCCCGGGGGAGGGGGGGGGAGGGGGTCAAGGGGGAAATCTTCGAGGACGTAAAGGGAGCTGGATGAGGTGACCTCAGCGTAAGGCTCAGGTGAGAGGTCGGAAGCAGCAGGCCCAGACCACCCAGGGGCGACAGACATGACCAGGTGACACCTGGTCACCTTGTGTGAGTAGGACTGTGATGGAGGAAGGGGCTGGCATCAGTCCCCGCTGCTCCGAGGACACCCAGCATGGGACGCGCTGAGGCCAGCCCCTCCCTCCATCACAGCGGTACTCCTTTCCCAAGGAGGGAGTAAACCAAGACCCAAGGATGAGAAGGACGTTGGGGAGGAATCTAAGTGGGAGTTTGTTGTAGAAATGAGGAAGGGAATCTCCTTAGGGTGGTAGCAGAGGGTTGGAGAGAGGCGTTGAGCTGCAGAGGGAAGTCAGCCCTTCTAACACAAGTGAAGGACGTCACTGAGAAGTTGTCACAGTTTTAAGCGGGGTATGACTTCATCACTGACATATCTCTGTGTCTGTTCTGGGGTTGGGGTTGGGGTTGGGATTGGGATGTGGAAGGCAGACAGTCCAGCCGGGAGTTGCTGCAGGAATCAGGCAATAGAACACATGTCCTGGAGGTCGAGGTGGGCGCATCACTTGAGGTCAGGAGCTGGAGACCAGCCTGGCCAACATGGTGAAACCCCGTCTCCACTAAAAAAAAAAAAAAACTAGGTGGGCGTTGTGGTGGGCACCTATAGTCCCAGCTAATTGGGAGGTTGAAGCAGGAGAATCACTTGAGGCTGAAGTGTGCCAAGCTCACGCCACTGCATTCCAGGCTGGGCGACAGAGTAAGACTCTCTCTATATATATAAAGACGTGTCCTGCAGCTGGGCATTGACAAATGAGTGTAAAGAGGGCAGTGTGTAGGAGTGGAATCCAATGGATTTTATGACTAGTGGGGGAAGAAGGAAAGAAGTAAGATCCCATTTGAAGGCTTTGAGCTTGTGATGTCTGTGGGAGAGCATCTGAGAGCAGGCACCCCACTACTTTACCCCATATCCTCACTTGCTTATTCTCTGCCATGAGCCTGCCCTAAATCTAACCACTTTAAAACACACCCATATAAGGGCTAAAGTTGTACAGTCTTAAAATGTAGTTAAAAATCAACTTTAAGCTGGGTGAGGTGTGGCATGCCTGTAGTCCCAGCTGCTAGAGAGGCTGAAGGGCAGGAGAATTGCTTGAATTCAGGGTTCACCTGGGCAATACAGTGAGACCCCCTCTCTTTAAGAAAAAAAAAACAAAAAACACCTCATCTTCCTAGGCTCTTTTTTCCTCTTGGAGAAACAGGGTCTAGTTCTGTTGCCCAGGCTGGAGTGCACAGCACACTGCAGCCTCACCCTCCTGTGCTCAGGCAGTCCTCCCATCTCGACCTCCCCAGTAGCTGGGACTACAGGGGCACAGATAACACCCAGCTGATTTTTAAATTTATTTTGTAGAGACAAGATCTGGCTATGTTGCCCAGGCTGGGTCTCCAACTCCAGGTTCAAGCAGTCCTCCCACCTTGGTCTCCCAAAGTGCTGAGAAGACAGGAGTGAGCCACCGCACCCGGCCTCAAAAGCTGTTTTTTCAGTGGGTTTTCTTGAAAATTATTTTTGTTCAAGAAAGACAGGGGCCTGTTTGGGGGAGCAATAGATGGATGGTGTGTCTCTATTATTTAGACAAATGTTTTAAGTTCAGCTCTCCATGAACTTTGAACTTGGAAATCGTGTTATTGTTTCAATAAATATACCATTCACTTAAGATTTTTAACCAACCTATACCTGTCCATCCCCCACTGCGCCCCCTTGCAAAATAAATAAATTTAAATACCTATGTATACATAGATAGACAATAGATAGACAGACAATAGATAAATAATGTCAGGAAAAATTGTCCAAAACTTGGAAATGAGTAAAAGAGATTACTGGGTATCCTTTTCAGTGGGGTGCTGGGTGCACCTGGGGTGGCTTTCTACTGATTAGGCTATTTTGCAGCCCTAGAAGGCTAGAAGTTAACTTGCAGAAAACGGATGATAACGCAGAAGATTTATGTCCATAGCAGTGAAAACAAATGTTTTCCAGGAGAAATGTAAGTGATCAATCCTTTCTGCCAGAAAATAAATAAGTTAAACCCACTAATCTCATTTTGTCCTATATGATGTTAACTAGTTAACCAGTTTGGCATCTATTAGCAAATTCACGTCATCATTCCTGATGTCAGATTTCCCTTTGAATCTTAGCATCTTACTAGTTTGAACTCCTTTGAGGTCAACAACTTACCGAGTCCTTCATTAATCAATTACTTGAAAAGAATCTTAGATAGGTTTTCATCTTATATTTGCATGAGGTCATGTTTTCAATTTTCTGAAAATTATATTTCAGTACAATCCATCTTACTCTATATTTCACATTAGATTGCATGACTTTTATCAATTCACTGGCTCATTTTTAAATTTCAAATACATTTTTTTGGTTAAAAAATACTTCTTATTCAATGGTGAGTTCATTGGATCGCATAATGAAAAATTATCTCCTCATCCAACAGTACTTGTCACCAAATTTAAAACAGAATCTTGAACCAGTGTGAAATTTGAGGAACAGTGGGATTATTGCTAACAAAGTATTTGACTTAAGAAAAATGTTCTTTTAAGAGAGCATGGTCAATATACCAGCACTTTCTAAAAAAGAACTTGAAAGAAGCTTTCTTCTTCTCCTTCTCCTCCTCCTCCATCTCCTTCTCCTTCTTTCTTTGAGACAGGAGGATCTCACTCTGTCACCCAGGGTGGAGTGCAGTGGTGCAATCATGGCTCATTGCAACCTGGATCTCCCAAGCTCAGTGATTCCCCCAACCTCAGCCTCCCAAGTAGCTGGGACTACAAGCACATGCCACCATGCCCAGCTAATTTAAAAAAAAAAAAAAAAAAAAAAAAGTAGAACAGGGTCTTGCTATGTTGCCCAGGCTGGTCTTAAACTATTGGCCTCAAGGGATCCTCTCACTTCAGCCTCCCAAAGTTCTGGGATTGCAGTTGTGAGCCCCCATGCCTGGCTGGGACTTAGTGTTTAGTGGGTATCCACTTTCAGTTTTCCAAGATGAAAAAAGTTCTGCGGATGGATAGTGGTGATGATTACACAACAATGTAAATGGACCTAACAGTGAACTGTACACTTAAAAATGTTTATTTATTTATTCATTTATTTATTTATTTTTGAGAATGAGTCTCACTCTTGCTGCCCAGGCTGGAGTGCAGTGGCACAATCTCAGCTCACTGCAACCTCTGCCTCTCGAGTTCAAGTGATTCTCCTGCCTCGACCTCCCAAGTAGCTGGGATTATAGGCACGTGCAACCACGCCCAGCTAATTTTGTATTTTTAGTAGAGACGGAGTTTCACTACGTTGGTAGGGCTGATCTTGAACTCCTGACCTCAAATGACCCACCCACCTTGGCCTCCCAAAGTGCTGGGATTACAGGCGTGAGCCACCATGCCTGACCTTAAAAATGTCTAAAATTGTTTTTAAAAATTCAATGACAAAAAATGTACATGCCAATTTTTATTTTTATTTTATCATATAGGCAAATATTAAGAACTTTCCAAATTAATTTTGGTTCTGGCAAATCTATATGGAATCAGGTTTACGCGAAAGATCTCTTGGAAAGCCGCATTTTCCAATATTCCTGAGACATAGTGAATAGGATTTCAGGAGAGCTCTGAGCGGACTCTGGGGAGCCATGGGTATGGGGAGGTGGAGGGCAGGCAAATAGAAAAATGTCATTCTGAACACTGGTTCAGTATCTCCAGGGCTTTTCCCCCAAGCTGCTCTTCTCACTGTCAGATTCCAATGTGAAGCGGTTTGGGGTTTGTCCAGTGGGTTCCCATCTGGCTACAAGGCCAGAAGGAGAAGCAGGGAGGGAGATTGGATACTAAATATCCTGGGACACGCCTGGAAAAAAAATCCATTCTTGTTTACCACACTCCTGACGACAAATGCTGTACAGAGACTGCTTTGGGATGGCTACGGGCAGGCTTGCAAATTGTATTTTTGTTTTTAATTTATTTATTTAGAGACAGAGTTCTGCTCTGTCGCCCAGGCTGGAATGCAGTGGTGTGATCATAGCTCACTGCAACTTCCAACTTCTGGGGCAAAAGCAATGCTCCCACCGCAGCCTCGAATCAATTGTAAATAAATTGTTTATATGTGGGCATTTTAGGAATGGCTTGAATATCTAATTGCAATGAGTTTGATATACTCTGGGGTTGTTTGTACTGCTTGAAGTTTGCATTAACAGAAATGATTTAAATATTTGAAGCTTTTGAATTACATTGGCTAAAACTTGTGTATTTGAAACAAAGTAGCAGTCCCTCTGTAACAGTCTGCTCCACCCCCCACCACATCTAACCCTGGCTGACTCAACATCTGTGAAAACCCCAAGGCCACCTTCAAAGAAGCCACGTTGCCCCTCCCAGAATGGAGTCATCATCTGAAGCAGATTTGTAAAGGCTGATAACAGGGACCTGTGCCTCTGGAGAAACGCCCTGCTGATGAAGTCTCTAACTCTAACAAAGGCAGACTTCTCATTTTTGGAAGCTTAATGACTCTCAGATACTTTGTTGCTATTGGAGAAACAGTAGGATTACTCTGCCTTCTCCAGCACACTTCTCCCTCCCCCGCAGACACACACACACACACACATCGCATTACCTGCCACACTTGCAAAAGCCTCAGCTGTTGGTGTTTAATTCCACAAACCCTGAAAGGAAGCCTGCTGACAGCCCATTTCCGGACCCAGGATCAGCCACCCACAGCCCTAAAGAGAAGCGGGCCAGGCAGCGGGGGCAAATCAGCAATGAGCAGCACAGTCGCTGAGGAAGCCACAACAGCTGTGAAGGCGGATGGTTCCGGACCTTCACTGAAAGAGAGACCAGCTGACAGTGAAGACCCATATCCCCAACCTGGGCAAATAGTGCAATCTTCAAAACAGAAATACTTTACTCAATTATTTTGCAATGGACTTAGCTACAAGCTTTACTGGTTTCTTTGCTCACCACTGTTTTTTACGTCCTGTGTCTTCCTCTTCCCCACTTCTCCTCCTCCTTCATCTTCTTTGGGAACATCGTTGAGTATCTGTTTCAGAAAGCATTCCTGGGTTAAAGCTTTGCACGTCCAAATACATATTAATTTTGTCCTTATAATTTTTTTTTTTTTTTTTTTTTTTTTGAGACAGGGTCTTGCTCTGTCACCCAGGCTGGAGTGCACTGGCCCTATCTTGGCTCACGGCAACCCCGGTTTCCCCGAGTTCAAGCAATTCTTGTGCCTCAGCCTCCCAAGTAGCTGAAATTACAGGCATGCACCATCACACCCGGCTAATTTTTGTATTTTTAGTACAGCCAGGGTTTTGCCATGTTGCCCAGGCTGGTCCCAAACTCCTGACCTCAAGTGATCTGCCCACCTAGGCCTCCCAAAGTGCTAGGATTACAGGCATGAGCCACCACACCCGACCTCATAATTTAATTGTATATTAACTGAGTATAGAATTCTGGATTTGAAATAATTAGGTGATAGGTTAATGTGGTCTAGAATTCTGGATTCAGATGGAGTGTCGCTGATGGAGGGTCCCATGCTACTATGGCTATCAACCCCTTACAGGTGACATGTCACTCTCCTATCATATCTACCAAGCTTTGGGGGATTTTCTCTTTATCCTGGGAATTCAGAAATTTCATGACAACATAATGTTTCATTATTCTTGCCCAGCACTCACTGGACCCTTTCAGTTTGTGGAATTAAGATTTTTTACAGGAAAGACATTTTTTCTATTAATTATTTGGTTATTTCATTCCCTCAATTATTTCTGTTTATCCCTTCTGGAATGTATGCAATTTTTTTTTTTTTTAATAGAGACAGAGTCTCACTTTGCTGCCCAGGCTGGTTTCAAACCCCTAACTTCAAGCTATCCTCCCTCCTTGGCCTTCCAAATGCTGGGATTACAGATGTGAGTCCACCATGCCTGGCTGGGAATTTCTTAAAACTTGCCTCTAGCCTCCATGGCTGTTAGGATTTTTCTTTGACTCTTCACTTTCTTGGCCTTCATTTACTGAATATGAGAGATGGCCATAACTCAATTTAGTGTTCATGAATTTGATCCTTATCCATGCCATTCTGCTCTTCAATTTATCTATTGAAATATTTTTATATCGGCAATCATGATCTTAATTTCTAAGAACTCTGCTTCTTTGTATAGAATGGCTTTTTTTCTGTAGTTGTAATGACTTCTGTTTCATTAGGAAGTTGTTCATTTACTTGTTGAGTTTGATGACTCATTCTGCTGGTTTTCCTCAATTGTTTTTGTGATTTTTGACTGTCCTTATTTCTACATGAGGGTCTCTCTGTTATGAATTAACAGTTTGTGAGAATGAATCAGGGGTGATATGGTTTGGCTCTGTGTTCCCACCCAAATTTCATCACCAAATGTAATCCCCACATGTCCAGGAAGGGAAGTGATTGGATTATGGAAGCAGTTTCCTCTATGTTATTCTCACGATAGTGAGTGAGTTCTCATGAGATATGATGATTCTATAAGGGTCTCTTCCCTCTTTGCTTTCTCTTCTCTTGCCTGCCGCCATGTAAGATGTGCCTGCTTCCGCTTCCACCATGATTGTAGATTTCCTGAGGCTTCCCCAGCCATGCAGAACTGTGAGTCAATTAAACCTCTTTCCTTTATAAATTACCCAGTCTTGAGTATTTCTTTATAGCAGTATGAAAATGGACTGACACAGGTGGGTTTAAAAAAAAAAAAAGGAATCGATAATTTGACTTTATTTCTCCAGGTGAGAATCTCTGCTTTCTTAGGAGTAAATGGAGATTTGGTTACAGTGGTTCTAGGTTCAGTGGTTGTGCAAAGCGGGATGTAGGAGTGAGGAGATAAAGAGAGTGCATTTGAGACTTCTTTCTTGGTTGCCATACTTTCTCTGGCCCCAGTACCTTCTCTGGAAGCCTCTTTTTGTATCACAATAAGCTTCACTTAAAGTTATCACTTGGGCTGGGCATGGTGGCTCACATCTGTAATTCCAGCACTTTGGGAGGCCAAGGTGGGTAGATCACTTGAGGTCAGGAGATCAATATCATCCTGGCTAACACGGTGAAACCCCATCTCTAAAAATACAAAAAATTAGCCGGACATGGTGGCAGATGTCTGTAATCCCAGCTACTCAGAAGGCTGAGGCAAGAGAACCGCTTCAACCAAGGAGGCAGAGGTTGCAATGAGCAGAGATTGTGCTACTGCACTCCAGCCTGGGCAACAAGAGCAAAATTCCATCTCCGAAATAAATAAATAAAGTTATCATTTGGGTAAAAAATTAAGAACTAGCCACTTCTAAAACAGAAAATAGGTGAAAATATTTGTAGCTCATGAATAAATTACCAGTTCATTTCCCCTGTCTCTGCTGTCTCTGATCCTGAGATAATTCTGGAGTTCTAATGGGAAAATGTATTATTTTGGAGATGCTCTCTTTCAGCTTTCATGAGATTGCGGGTGCTGCAGCTCTGTTGTGTTTTTATCAATCTGATCACATCTGCTTTATGTTTTCAGCAAATCTCCTCTGTTTTGCTGCTCTCATAATACCGTACCTGGATTTCCAGTACTGCTTTCAAGTGATTCTGCTCCCCCACTACCGCCTCTATTTAAAAAACAAAATTGAGATGTAACTTTCATGCAGTGAAATATGCAAATATTAAGTATACAGCTCATAAATTTTTACACACACCAAATATCCACCACTCAGGCCAAGAAACAGAGCATTACAAGCTTCCTGGAAGCTCCCTCATGTATTTACCAGTCAGTCTCCCAAAAGTAATCAATGTTTCCAACCTGCATAATCACCATAGGTTAGTTTTGCCTACTTTTGAATGTCATGTAAATTATACACTATTTACTTTTGTTGCTTGTGACTTTTTATACTCAGCATAGTATTTGTAAGAGTTACATCCATGTCATTATGAGTAGAAGTTTGTTTTCTTCTTTTCTGTGTAATAGTCTAATGCAAACATGTATATGCAACAATTTACTTACCCATTCCATTGCGGAAGGACGTTTGGGCTATTGTCGATTTTTAGTTCCAAATAAAACACCTATGAAACTTCTTGTATTAATACATGTTTTGGGGGGGTATGTATAGTGTTTATTCTGCTGGGTAAATATCCAGGATCATAGGGTTTATAGGTGGTCGGCTTTAGGAGTATTGCCAAACAATTTTCCAAAGCAGCTGCTGTTCACACTCCACGACTGATGCAGAGTTCCAGCAGCTCCATGTCCTTGCCAGCCTTTGGTTTTGTCAGTCATTTTAATTTTAGCAACTTTGATGGGTATATAGGGGCCTCTTATTGTGGTTTTATTTTCATTTCTTTGTTGACCAATAATATTAAACACATTTTCGTATGTTTATTGACCATTCTGAAATCCTCTTTTGAGACATGCTATCACATATTTTGTCCATTTTGTAAAATTGGGTTATCTGTCTTTTTCTCATTGAGCTGTTGGAGTTTGTTTATATTCTGGATTTAAGTCACTTGTCAGACAAATGTATTCCAAATATCTTCTCCAAGCATGTGACTTGCCTTTTCAGTCTCTTAATGATGTCATCTGATGAATAAACTTAACTTTAAGGAAGGTAATTTATCAACGTTTTCTTCTATGGTTAGTGCTTTTGTGTTCTGTTTAAGAAATTTTTGCCTATTTGGAGATCATGAAGGTATTCTGTTTTCTTCTAGAATAAACTTGTAGAACTTCTTGATTATTTTACTTTTCACACTTAGATCTAAAATTCATCTGGAATTAATTTTTATGTATAGTGTGAAGTTCATTTTTCCCCATGTGGATATCCAATTGTTTCAGCATCATTTTTATTGAAAAGACCCCTCTCCCTGCCTCCCCCCAATAATTGCAGAGGAGGCTTCCTTATGAATCAGGGAACTGGGTATATGTGGAGTCTGCTGCTAGATTCTGTTCAGTTCCATTGACCGATTTGTCTAGCCTTGCTTTCACACCACTGGCTTAAGTACTGTTGCTTTATTGTAATTCATATCTGGTAGTGAAAATCTTCTGGTTTTGTTTTTCTTCAATATTGCCTTGGTTATATTTTTAGCATTTTTAATTTTTACATTATATATATAAAATGTAGGCCGAGGCATGAGAACCACTTGAACCTGGGAGGCAGAGGTTATAGTGAGCTGAGATTGCGCCACCACACTCTAACCTGGGCCACAGAGCGGGACTCCATCTCAAAAAAAAAAAAAAAATCTCCAGCATGGCACACAAGACTCTTTATAATCAGGTCCCTGCTCATCTCTCCATATACATTTCTACTTCCAAAGTCCCCCATATGTCACATTTAGCACTTACTCCGTTTATTAAACTGTCACTTACTTGTCTATCTTTCCCATTAACTTATAAGTTTTACAAGGACCTGGAGTGTACCATATTCACCAGCTATCGTTCCATCTGGGAAAACTCCTGCATGTGACTAGCTAGCTATTCCAATCCGTCCCCTTCCTATGTATGTCCCTTAACATACACGAATTTTCTTTTTTTCTTTTTTTTTTTTTGAAATGGAGTCTCCCCTCTGTCCCCAGGTTGGAGTGCAATGGCATGATCTCAGCTCATTGCTGCAACCTCTGGGTCCCAGTTTCAAGCTATTCTCCTGCCTAGTAAGTGTTCTACGTATTTGGGGAAGGAAGGAAAAACTGAAATTGATCACTGTCAGCCCTGGGTTGCCAGTGGGTATTAATATTCAGCTCACCTGTGTATCCTTGGAACAAGCCAGGGTAGAAAAGCGTCAGATGAGTCATCCTCCTACATGTCTCATTTCCTGTTCATTCAAAGGCTTGGTTCCTGGATCGTATATCCCCAGGTGACTGTCTCCCACACTGATTATCTCCAGGGCACTCGATGATGCCTCACATTGTACTGACTTGCTCACACAGTTGTTTAAAAATGGAGGCTGGGTGCAGTGGCTGATGCCTGTATAATCCCAACACTTTGGGAGGCTGAGGCTGATGGATCACCTGAGGTCAAGAGTTCGAGACCAGTCTAGCCAACATGGTGAAACCCAGTGTCTACTAAAAGTACAAAAAATTAGCTAGGTGTAGTGGTGTGCACCTGTAGTCCCAGCTACTCAGGAGGCTGAGGCAGGAGAATTGCTTGAAACCAGGAGGCCAAGGTTGCAGTGAGCTGAGATCATGCCACGGCACTCCAGCCTGAGCAACGGGACAATGTTCCATTTCCAAAAATGAAAATAAATAAAAATGAATATGAGTGAGAAATTTTGAATCTGTGCCAAGGTGGGTAATGGAAAAGGAAGCCTATTTAGCCAGTTCAAAAGATTTCTTATGCTTTGATTTTCTCTAGCAGATTTGTGGAATAAACCCTCAGCACTCACGGGTAATTTTAAAACCAAATTATTGCTTTTTATTGTGGTAGCTAATTCTTAAATACAGTTTGCTAATGTTGGCCACAATATTGGGCTGACAAGCCACAAGCCTTAGATCCTCACAGAACACACAGGTTGTCACACATCATTTAAATCAAGTCACCCGCACCCGTCCAAACAGGTCAGCAGCCATCAAAATTCCTCTTTCCTGGACACCCCCTCCTTTGAAGCTCTGCTCTGTATACTTAGGAGAGTTTTGGTTGAAGTGACATAAAATATGATGCAAAATGTTGAAAGAAAAGCTGAAATTTATGGGCACCCATAACCTAAAACTTTCAGTCACAAGTCTGACTTAAGGTGGCCTTGACCAGTGATTCAAAAAATGCCTCTAGTGGCCGGGCATGGTGGCTCACGCCTGTAATGCCAGCACTTTGGGAGGCGGAGGCAGGCGGATCACCTGAGGTCAGGAGTTCCAGACCAGCCTGGCCAACACGGTGAAATCCAGTCTCTACCAAAAATACAAAAAAATTAGCCAGGCGTGGTGGCTGGCACCTGCAGTCCCAGCTACTTGGGAGGCTGAGGAGAAACCCCCCACAGAATCACTTGAACCCGGGAGGCGGAGGTTGCAGTGAACCGAGATGGCGCCACTGCGCTCCAGCATGGACAACAGTTTGAGACTCTGTCTCAAAAAAACAAAACCAAAACAAACAAACAAAAAATACCTCTAGAATCCAGTTTCTCCTTCCAACCCTACTCTGTTCTGGGGTTTTCTCTCATGACCATAAGATGATTGCGGCTACGGCAGCAGTTTTTACATCCCCCTCAGCTTCAAACCTGACAGACAAAGATTCTCTTCCCACTAAGTGACACAAAAGCCTGAGACCTCCATCTCTGGGGGAAAGTGCTCATAACTAAACCAACCAGACTACTACACTGAATAATTGCATCAATAATTAGCCTCCATCAGCTGGGGCTCGACTTGAGTGTGGGGTCAGCCTCTCCCAAAGCCCAGAACTGAGCTGGGAGGGAGCGGTTTCCAGTGGAAACTCACAGAAATGTTTTATCAGAAGGGCAAAAGGATTCTGCACAGAAAATCAGCACATGTGACTAGCTAGCTATTCCGAAGAATCCGTCCCTTTCTAGTTTAATGTACACGTATTTTCTTTCTTGTCTTTTTTTCTTTTTTTTTTGAGATGGAGTCTCACTCTGTCCCCAGGCTAGAGTACAATGGCCTGATCTCAGCTCATTGCAACCTCTGACTCCCAGGTTCAAGTGATTCTCCTAGTAGCTGAGATTACAGGTGTGCGCCACCATGCCTGGCTATTTTTTTCGTATTTTTAGTAGAGACAGGGTTTCACTATGTTGGCCAGGCTGGTCTTCAACTCCTGATCTCAAGTGATCCGCCTGCCTCGGCCTCCCAAAGTGCTGGGATTACAGGCATGAGCTACGGCACCTGGCCCATACATGTATTTTCACAAAGCATGACTTATTTGAGTTGGAAGGGTTATTTAACCCCCTTTCCATGTGGCATTACTGGTGCAAAAGTAATTGTGGTTTCTGCTATCAAAAGTAACGGCAAAACCACAATTGCTTTTGCATCAACCTAATAGGACTTGGTTTTAGTTCTGTCATCGCTTTGGGTAACTCTTTTTTGTCTTGTGGTTTTTAAGCTATAGCTACCTAAAGAGTTATTTAAACTCCCAAGTGAACACAGTTCTTTGGCTAGTCTGACCACTGTAAAATCAAGTGGAACTTTTCCATAGGTCCTGATATTAAGCCTCAGTAATACATTCAGAATTTTTTTTATAACTCAAGTGCAGAGCCCTAAATGCCTACCCTTTACACTGTACATTGTTTGATTCAGTCTATTGCATCTACCCTCCCTTAGCACATCACTCCAGAAAACACTAGAAATGGCTTTCTGGAGACCAACGCTCCACCCAGCCGTGATGAGCCTGATGTCACCTCAGGCTAGCTCCAGGGATCTCTCCAGAAAGGTCTAAAAGGGGAGATACTGGGTAAGGAGACTCATGGCTTGTTTCAGCCACACACTTACAGCCTCTGCAAAGCTATAGGAAAGATTCTGGTTTCTAGATTGATCTAGTTTTTTAGAAGCAAACAAAGGCCTGTCTTGTGCAAACAAAGGCCTCTGGGGCCTCGGGAAAGGGAGAAACTTCCAGCTGCCAAGATCAGGAAGATATTGAGGAGGAGGTCCCAAAGCTAGATAGACAGGTTTTCTTTCTCTATCTTTGTTTTGTTTTTGTTTTTTGGGTTTTTTGTTTTTGACAGGATCTTACTCTGCTGCCAGGCTGGAGTGCAGTGGCTTGCTGTAACCTCTACCTCTCCGGGCTCAGGTAATCTCCTACCTCAGCTTCCCAAGTAGCTGGGACTACAGGCATGTGTCACCACACCCAGCTAGTTCTTCTTTTTTTTTTTTTTTGAAATGGACTCTCACTCTGCCACGAAGGCTGGAATGCAATGGTGCAATCTTTGCTCACTGCAACCTCCACCTCCCAGGTTCAAGCGATTCTCCTGCCTCAGCCTCCTGAGTAGCTGGGACTACAGGTGTGTGCCACCACACCCAGATAATGTTTGTGTTTTTAGTAGAGATGGGATTTCACCACATTGGCCAGAATGGTCTCGAACTCAGCCTCATGATCCATCCGCCTCAGCCTTCCAAAGTGCTGGGATTACAGGCATGAGCCACCGCGCCTGGCCTTTTTTCTTTTTTTTGTAGAAACAAAGTTTTGCCATGTTGCCCTGGCTCGTCTTGAACTCCTGGGCTCAAGCAATCTACCCACCTTGGTCTCCCAAAATGTTAGGATTACAGTTGTGAGCCACAGCATCCGGCCTACAAACATATTTTTAAAAATAAATGTATTGGCTAGGTGCGGTGGCTCACGCCTATAATCCCAGCACTTTGGGAGGCTGAGGTGGGTGGATCACTTGGGGTCAGGAATTTGAGACAAGTCTGGTCAACATAGCGAAACCCCATCTCTACTAAAAATACAAAAATTAACTGGGCATGGTGGTGAGCACCTGTAGTCCCAGCTACTCAGGAGGCTGAGGCAAAAGAATTGCTTGAACCCAGGAGGTGGAGGTTGCAGTGAGCCAAGATGGCACCACTGCACTCCAGCCTGGGTGACAGAGTGAGATTCCGTCTCAAAAAAAAAAAAAAAAGTATTATGGCAGGGCACAGGGCACAATGGCTCAGCCTGCAGTCCCAGCACTTTGGAAGGCCAATGCAGGCAGATCACTTGAGATCAGGAGTTCGACATCAGCCTGGCCAACATGGAAAAACCCTGTCTCTATTAAAAAAACAAAAATTAGCTGGGCATGGTGGTGCGTGCCTGTATTCCCAGCTACTCAGAAGGCTGAGGCAAGAATTGCTTGAACCCGGCTGGGAGGCAGAGGTTGCAGTGAGCTGAGATGGCACCATTGCACTCTCAGCCTGGGTGACAGAGCGACATTCCATCTCAAAATTAAATAAATAAATAAATAAATAAAAATGTATTACGACAGAGCAAGACCCTGTCTCAAAACCAAACAAAAACAAAAACAAAAAACATGTATTAATGCACAAAATAACACTTTGTGGTTCATCATCTGGTTATAAAAGCAACACAAGAGAATTATGGAACATTTTAATAAAGAAAAATTATAGAGAACAAAATAAAGACTTATGAACATTAAAAATTAATTTATCCAATATCACATGCATGTTCCATCACTCAGGATCCTATCAGCATTGGTGTAAGCGACCTGTAACTCTGAGCATCCGCCCTGATGACAGAGCCATCCTGACCCAGGAAATGCTTTTCTACACGTCTTGCCCCACATTCTTTTTTTTTTTAGACAGAGTCTCACTCTGTTGCCCAGGCTGGAGTGCAGTGGTGCCATCTTGGCTCACTGCAACCTCCACCTCCTGGGTTCAAGCTATTCATGTGCCTCAGCTTCCCAAGAAGCTAGGACTACAGGCGTGCACCACCACACCCAGCTAATTTTTTGTATTTTTAGTGGAGATGGGGTTTCACTGTTGGCCAGGGTGGTCTCGAACTCCTGTCCTCAAGTGATCCGCCCACCTTGGCCTTCCAAAGTGTGGAGATTACAGGCGTGAGCCGCCGCGCCCGACCTTGCCCCACATTCTTGAAACAACAGGTGACAGCTTCCAAGTGCCAAGAAAGTTTCTCATTGGATCATCGCCAACATGAGCGATAGATGCATCAAAGTGTAGAGAAGACAGAGAAGTGAAAGTACATTTTAAAAACAAGAAAAGGCAGGTTAGGAAACTTACTGAATCCCTCCTCTGACATAGCACAGAATGTAACAGATTCTTGCATGATGAAAAATCATTTCCAACCAGTGCTGATATCTATTTTCTTGTTTTCTTCATATTTGAATTCATAGCTCCAGAGGCACTCACAAATTTGCACAGTATTTGCAACAATTGCTCATGACAACTGAGGAACATATTGCAACATTAATAATTCATATTATTCTTAAACTGTGACTACATAGGTTTGGATCTAATGCTTATGAAGCAAATGCCAATCCTTTATTTCAGCAATTAAATAAATGTTAAAAGCTAGAATCATGAATAGTTTTTTATTAAATTTATTATTTTCTTATTTTTATTTATTTATTTATTTAAGACAGAGTCTCTCTCTGTCGCCCAGGTTGGAGTGCAGTGGTGCGATCTCATCTCACTGCAACCTCTGCCTTCCAGATTCAAGCAATTCTCCTGCCTCAGCCTCCGAGTAGCAAGGATTACAGGCATGCACCACCATGCCTGGCCAATTTTTTGTATTTTTAGTAGAGACAGGGTTTCACCATGTTGACCAGGTTGGTCTCGAACTCCTGACCTCAAGTGATCCACCCACCTTGGCCACCCAAAGTGCTGGGATTACAGGCGTGCCTGTCCTATAAATGAAGTTTTATTGGAAAGCAGCCACTAACGCATTCATTTACATATGGTCTATGGATGTTTGCATGTTACAGTGGCAGAATTGAGTAGCTTTCACAGAAACCATATGGCCCACAAAATCTAAAATTTGTACTATCTGGTCCTTTATAGAAAAAGTTTGACAACATCTGCTTTAGATGATTACAGCCAATAGAATACAAATTATGTGAAAATCTTTACTATATCAACATAATTTTGCAGGAAGAATACAAGAAAAACAAATTTTATGGAAAATACATATATTTTATACATTTTGTATGTCTTTATTTTATTACTCCCACAAACATGACTGGCTTCTCAACAGAACACCCAGACTTGTGCAGTCATAATTCAATTCAGTTGTCTTTAATAGCCTGCCAACTTTTAGCCAAATAAAAGTCAGAGCTTCTCATATATTTTTCAGTTTTGCATTTCTAAAGATGTAGTTTCCAATACACTATGTTTCATTTACTCCTGTTCCCAGCTCTGCAAATACAGGAGTAGTCCTGCCGGAGGGTGCTCCAAATCATGCCACGCTCTGCTGCATTGAGGGCTAAGCCTGAATACTGCAGCTGGAGAGATAGGTCTCTGGGCCTTTGACGAGAGTTTGTGGAGGAGGGCAAAGTCCCAGAGTAGAACACGCCTCCCTTTGTGCCCTGCTTCAGATTTGGTGGCCACCAGGACATTGGGACAGACACAGTGCCTGGAAGGACTCCACTCTCCTCCTATAACTGACCAAGTGGGACCAGCTGTGACCCTGGAAGCCCAGGTAAGCTTCCGGGCCAGGTACATGACAGGCTCTGGTCTTGGGGAAAGGCTCTCAAAGGACTGTCTGCAGAGACAGCTCCCTGACCACACCAGCAGCCCCACACTTCCTCCAGTATCTGTGGTCTTCTGGCCATTGCTGGGGCTCTGCTTTGCCTGCCCTGAGGGAATCTACATCCCAGCCAGAACTATGAGTGCCCATGACAACTGTGCAGATGGAAATGTCAGTCTGATGCTCAGCACCCATCCATCTCTGCTACTGGGTGTGGCAACTGCTTACCAAATGTTGGAAACCTTTTCTTAACCAGTCCCAGCTTTACCAAATACAAATACAGAATACCTTGTTGTGTTAGTCTGTTTTCACATTGCTATAAAGAATTGCATCCAGGTGAGGTGGCTCACACCTTTAATCTCAGCACTTTGGGAGGCTAGGGCGGGAGGATTACTTGAGGTCAAGAGTTCGAGACCAGCCTGGCCAACATGGTGAAACCCTGTCTCTACTAAAAACACAAAAATTAGCCAGGCATGGTGGTGCACACCTGTAGTCCCAGCTATCTGGGAGGCTGAGGCAAAGAATCATTTGATCCTGGGAGGCAGAGGTTGCAGTAAGCTGAGATCACACCACTGCACTACAGCCTGGGTGACAGAGTCTCACTCTGTCTCAAAAATAAAATAAAATAAAATAAACTGCCTATAAACAAAAGAGGTTTAATTGACTCACAGTTTTGCACGGCTGGGGAGGCCTTAGGAATCTTACAATAATGGCCAAAGGGAAGCAAGAACCTTCTTCACAAGGCGATGGCAGGAGACTGAGTGAGAACACAGGCAAAATTACCATTTATAAAATCATCAGATCTTGTGATAATTCAGTATCACAAGAACAGCATGGGGGAAACCACCCCCATAACCCAATCACTTCCCTTCCTTGACATAGGGGAATTACATTTCCAGATGAGATTTGGGTAGGGACACAGAGCCCAACCATATCACCAGTTAAATTTGCATTTCAGATAAACAATGAAAAATGTTTTAGTATCAGTATGTCTCATACAATACCATAACAAATATTTGTAACAAATACTGCATCAGATATACTACAACATTGTTATCTGAAATGCAACTTTAGCTGGGCATACTGTATTTTATCTGGCAATGTCAATTTCGGCTCAGCTCATCATTCCAGGATGGTCCTTATCTATGCTACAGTTTCAAGAATATGGAAAAAGGTTTCCAAGTATGTCCCACGGCTGCTGATATTCTGGTCTAAAATTTTACTAACAGAGGATAGAGGTTTTTTGTGTTGCCATTGGTCGCAGATTTTATCTCACGGGCTGTACAGAAAAAAAGGATCTGATGGAAAGGAGGATGGCAAATGCTGAAATGATGAAAAAATGCTAAAATTTATGTAGCACTTTCTCCATGCCAGGTACTTTTCTAAGCATCTTACACATTTTAACTCCTGCAACGTGTACAACCACCGAATAGCAGCTACTATTATTCTGATCTTACAGACAAGGAAACTAAATGACAGAGAAGGAAAATAATTTGCCCAAAGTCTCAGGTTGCAGAGCTAGCATTCAAACCTGAGCAGCCCAAGTCCTGAATGGATGCTTTAGTCACCCAGCTATGACAATTCTGAGACAGATCCAGGGCCTGGAGGCCAGGGATGGCTCAAAATGAGTCTTGCTGAAGGTCTACAGGGGCTTGCTAAAGGAACAGGCTGGAAAAGACCTGGACGAAAGCTGCATTGCTGCGTGGTTAGTGGTCCCCCCAGTCCCAGGAGGTGAAGTCCTAATTCCTTAGGCTGGCATTGTATTGGCGGTCTTCACCACACCCCAATTCCCACCTAAAGCCCAATCTAGCCTCCTATCTAGCAGGTACTTAGTGCTGCTGCTACCCAAACCTCCCACATGCCCTTATTCCTCTTCCTTAGCATATTCTGTTCCCTCCCCCCACTCCTCTTCCATGTGAATGCCAACTTATCATCTGAGAGTGCTCACCAAATATCTGTTTGCTCCTCCACCTTCCCTAGCCTCCCTAGCAATTAGGCTGGGGCCATATAATTCTGGCCAGTGGATCATGAGCAGAAGTGACATGTGTCACTTCTCAGACAAGGTATTTAAAAGCTGGAGTATCTAAGAACCAGTATTCTCTTCCCTGCCAAGGAGACTTTGGAGTCTGTGCGTTTTAGATGGGGCAGCTGCAAGATGGAGGGCAGTAGCCCAACCCATAGAAACGAACTTTTGTTGGTGATAAGATGTGGATTTTCACGTTTATCTGCGGTCACAACATCACGTAGACTCTTTTGACCAGGATATCATTCAGACCCTGTGCAGGCTGTACTCTGGCCCCTGTCCCTTCCATTGTGCTCCCCCATGGTGTTTTCTTCCTTTCTTTTTCTTTCCTTGGAGACAGGGTCTTGCTCTGTTGCCCAGGCTGGAGTGCAGTGGTGCAGTCACGGCTCACTGCAGCCTTGACCTCCTGGGCTCAAGTAATCCTCCCACCTCAGCCTCCCAAGTAGCTAGTGAACTATAGGTACACACTACCATGCCTAAGTTTTATATTTTTTGTAGAAATGAGGTCTCTCTACTTTACCTAGGCTGTTCTCGAATTCCTGTGCTCAAGTGATCCTCCCACCTTGGCCTCCCCACATGCTGGGATTTGAAGCATGAGCCACTGCACTGGGCCTCCCCTGGTGTTTTCTAAACCCCTCCCTTAGTTCTTAGTAAAGCTTAGTAAATGCCTGTCTGCTTAGTTCTTTTCTCCCACTAACCAGGGCTCAGGAGCCTTGTCTTATCTGACTTTGTGACTGCAGAAATTTACATAGAACTTTAGCCTATGCTGAATGAATGAATGAGCCAATGATTTCCTGAGTTTAGAGCCAAGACTTATCTTTAAATTTTTTTCAACCAGGCCGTGCACGGTGGCCCAAGCCTGTAATCCCAGCACTTTGGGAGGATGAGGTGGGCGGATCACAACGTCAGGAGTTAGAGACCAGCCTGGTCAGCATGGTGAAACCCCATCTCTACTAAAGATACAAAAAATTAGCCAGGCGTGGTGGTGCATGCCTGTAATCCCAGCTACTCAGGAGGCTGAGGCAGGAAAATCACTTGAACCCAGGAGGCGGAGGTTGCAGTGAGCTGAGATCATGCCACTGCACTCCAGCCTGGGTGATAGAGTGAGACTCTGTCTCAAAAAAAAAAAAAAAAAATCAGATTTCAAATTCTAAAAAAAAGAGAGAGGAAAAAAAGCTAGGCCCAGTGGCTCACGCCTATAATACCAGCACTTTGGGAGGCCAAGGCGGATGAATCACCTGAGGTCAGGAGTTCAAGATGAACCTGGCCAACATGGAGAAACCCCGTCTCTACTAAAAAATACAAAAAATTAGCTGGGCGTGCTGGTGGGCACCTGTAATCCTAGCTACTTGAGAGGCTGAGGCAGGAGAATCACTTGAATCTAGGAGCCAGAGGTTGCAGTGAGCCAAAATTGTGCCACTCTCTCCCAGCATGAGCAATAGAGCCAGACTCCGTCTCAAAAAAAAGAAATTATTTTCAACCTAAGATGATACTTGTGGAATTGCCCTGGTCACGCAAAAGACATTACCTCTTCAGGTGTTACCTCTGCTATTCCTTAAGTAAAAGATGGCCTCCCTTTAAATAGGTCTGAAGTCTTTGGAAATTCAATTACGTGTAGCTGTAGCTGGGTTATTTATACAGTGGCTGGTAATCAGAAGAGAGATTGTGGGTGATGACATTCATTCTTAGTCACAAATTAAAAGGGAAACATGACAATGACATTTCCACCATGAGAGAAAAGGTCACCTGGCATTGAGAAGCCCTAATTGCAAGGCTGTGTTTGCATTCTAATCATCTGTACTTCCTGGGGATGTCACCACCAGTGATGTAGAAAGGCTAAGTCCATCATCTACTTAGCAGAAAGAAGGAATATTATTTCCCTAAACATTTTCTGTCTTGAAATCAGTGATTCTCAACCAGGGGAGGCAGGTGGATTGCCTGAGCTCAGGAGTTCGAGACCACCCTGGGCAACATGGTGAAACCCCGTCTCTGCTAAAATACAAACAATTAGCCAGGCGTGGTGGCACACACCTATAGTCCCAGCTACTCAGGAGGCTGAGGCACAAGAATTGCTTGAACCTGGGAGGCGGAGGTTGTGGTGAGCTGAGATCAAGCCACTGCACTCTAGCTTGGGCTACAGAGTGAGATTCTATCTCAAAATAATAAAAAATAAAGAAATAAAGTTTGTAAGTGGCCAAAGAAATATTCACTTGGCTAAATTTAGAAATTGTTGCTCTACTTTGGGACAAGACTAACATTTTCAAACTTTTCAGAAAAGGCTAATGTGTAATCGAGCTTGTTTTGTTTGGAATATAGAGGTGAAGCTCTGTAGACATTTAATCTGAAACACGAAAGCTCAAATACCAACTTTGCTGTTCCTTTCAACATTTATTACAAAAATCTATTTCTGGAGTCTTCAAGTTGATATTAAAGTATCTTTTCTTCACAGCTTACTGGGAGCAGAAAAAAAGGTCTTTTTATTTTCTCATCTTGATGACACTCTAAAAGGCAAGGATTTTGAGATTGGCTACCAAGAAAAACAAACTCCAACCTCCTCCAGTCCAGCTGCAGGATAAATTCAAGCTATCACTTTTCCTTGTGTCAGAGGGGGGATCCAAATTTTCTCTGTGAAACTCCAACAGAAAACTCTTTCTTCCTGATACTTTGTCTTTGCCAGAAAAAGCCTCAAAAAAGGTTTAAGTAACACAACTTTGAGTCAGTTGCATAAGAAAACATTTAGAAAAGCACATTCAAAAATTCAGAGATAAAGTAGTTCTCTGTTTACCAAAAGAAGAGAACTGACTTTATATGCCATCTTATCAGTTCCGTCAATGTACACGTGCTAAGCTAATCTAGCCGTGCCTCTGGCTCTGACAACCAAGCAAGCGGTGGAGTGCTTGACTTTGAAAAAGCTGTGGCTGGCTGGGTACAGGCTCATGCTTGTAATCCCAGCACTCTGGAAGGCCAAAGTCTGTGGATCACTTGAGCCAAGGAGTTTGTGACCAGCCTTGGCAACATGGAAAATAGTTCAGCTACTAGGGAGGCTGAGGTGTGAGGATCGCTTTAGCCTGGAGGCAGAGGTTGCAGTGAGCCAAGATCATGCCACTGCACTCCAGCCTGGGCAACAGAGCAAGAAGATGTTGTCCCAAAAAGAAGAAAAAGGAGAAAGAAAAAAAGAAAGGAAAGAAAAGAAAGAAAGAGAGAGAGAAAGAAAGAAAGAGAAAGAAAGAGAAAGAAAAGAAAGAAAGAAAGAAAGAAAAAGAAAGAAAGAAAGAAAGAAAGAAAGAAAAAGAAAGGAAGGAAGGAAGGAAAAGAAAAAAGGGGCTGGGCATGGTGGCTCACCCCAGTAATCCCAGCACTTTGGGAGGCTAAGGGGCAGATCACTTGAGGTCAGGAGTTCAAGACCAGCCTGGCCAACATGGTAAAACCCCTCTCTACTGAAAAAAATACAAAAATTATCTGGGCATGGTGGCATGTGCCTGTAATCCCTGCTACTCAGGGGCCTGAGGCAGGAGAATCACTTGAACCTAGGAGGGAGAGGTTACAGTAAGCCAAGATTGTGCCACCGCACTCCAGACTGGGTGGCAGAGTAAGACTCTGTCTCAAAAAAAAAAAAAAAAAGAAAAGAAAAAAAGAAAGAAAAAAGAAAAAGAGGAAAAGCTGTGCCTTTCTCATGACATAAGGCTTAAAACAAGCCAGTATACTCAGTGCTCACTTTGATACCACGCTAGTAAGGTTAAAAAAAAAGGTTTTTTTTAAGTAACCAGAATATATTTGTTCTCAAAAATTGCCATTGCTTTATTTGTTTTTGCCACGATGTTTACATTATTTTGACCCTTCTAATGCTCCTAAAGGGAAGCAGTGGATTTATGTTTATCAAAAGAAAATAAAAAAGAGATGAGAAAAACTCCTCTAAATGGAAAGAATCATATTGAGAATGAAGATGCTGGTAGAGGGGATAAGGAATGGTGTCTGCGGAGGCTCACTCATGCTGAGGTTTCATTTAAATTCTTGTCCAACGTTGGAGGGCATATATGGCCCCTTGAGGAGGGTGACTTTCAGATATGCAACACTCTAGATTTTATAGATCTCAGGTTTTCGTTCTGAGATCGACATGCAGATTTTTACTCCTCCACCTGGCCTTTTAATAGTTCAGATTCCTGGCCAGCACAGTGGCTCACGCCTGTAATCCCAGCACTTTGGGAGGCCAAGGCAGGAGGATCACAGGGTCAGGAGATCGAGACCATCCTGACCAACATGGTGAAACCTCGTATCTACTAAAATACAAAAAATTAGCTGGGCATGGTGGTGTATGCCTGTAGTCCCAGCTACTCGGGAGGCTGAGGCAGGGGAGTCGCTTGAACCCAGAGGTGGAAGTTGCAACAAGACAAGACAGTGCCACTCCAGCCTGATGACAGAGCAAAAAAAAAAAAAAAGTAAAATAAGATAATTCAGATTCCTTCCCAGGCCTTAGAGATCCTCTGCATGTGAGTGGGGCAGGGCACGCCACACAGCTCCCTCTAGCTTGATGCTTATTTCCATCACTGTCTGGTCATTTGGTCCAAACTACTGTTTTGACCGGATTGACACTTCTCTAAGCTGATGGCATCTTTGGACCCATACACCTAGTTGAAGACATCTTTGACTTCTAAACAACTAGCTGAGGTCTGGGTGTGGTGGCTCACACCTGTAATCCCAGAAATTTGGGAGACCGAGGTGAGAGGATCGGTTCAGCCCAGGAGTTTCAGACCAACCTGGGCAACATGGTGAAACATAGTGTCTACAAAAAATGCAAAAATTAGCCAGGCGTGGTGGCACATACCTGTAGTCCCAGCTACTCGGAAGGCTGAGGCGGGAGGATCACTTGAGTCGAGGCTGCAGTGAGCTGTGTTCACACCACTGCACTTCAGTCCGGGTGACGGAGTGAGACCCTATCTCAAAAAACAAAAAACAAAATCAAAAAAACCTAGCTGAGACAATTATCTCTTGGGACAGAGCCAAAGGAACATGGCAACTTTTCTCCCCACTGCATTCTCTGCCTGCAACTCTGTATCAAGGGCTATGTCCTTGGGGGATGCCAGGGAAAGGGAAATGTCTCCACTCAAGGAAAATTTAGAGCTTCTGGGTCTTCTCCTTATGGGGAATGAAGGTCAAGCATAAAATCTGAGGACCCACACTGTTAGATAACTGTTCAATAATGGGCAACTTTTGGATAACATGTATTGTGTGCCAGGCACCATTCTAAGAGCTTTGTATATAGTAACTCATTTATTCCTCACAACTACTTTATGAGAAACATTTTCCTATTATCTCCACTTTATAAAGAAGTAACCAAGGCACCAAGTGTTACGGGCTGAATGGTGTACCTTGAAACCTCCTATGTTGGAGGTGTCACCCACAATGTGACTGCATTTGGAGACAGGACCTTTAAAGAAGAAACTAAGGTAAAATGAGGTCATAAGAGTGGGGTCTGGCCAGGCGCAGTGGCTCATGCCTGTAATCCCAGCACTTTGGGAGGCTGAGGCTGGTGGATCACCTGAGGTCAGGTGTTTGAGACCAGCCTGGCCAACGTGGTGAAACCCCATTCGTACTAAAAATACCAAAAAAAAAAAAAAAAAAAAAAAAAAAAATAGCCAGGGCCGGGCACAGTGGCTCACGCCTGTAATCCCAGCAGTTTGGGAGGCCAAGGCAGGCAGATCACAAGGACCAGAGTTCGAGACCAGCCTGGCCAACATAGTAAAACCCCATCTCTACTAAAAATACAAAAAATTAGCTGGGCGTGGTGGCAGGCACCTGTAATCCCATCTACTCGGGAGGCTGAGGCAGGAGAATCGCTTGAACGCAGTAGGTGGAGGTTGCAGTAAGCCGAGATTATGCCATTGCACTCCAGCCTGAGGATAGAACGAGACTCTGTCTCAAAAAAAAAAAAAATTAGCTGGGTGTGGTGGTGGGTGCCTATCATCCCAGCTACTCAGGAGCCTGAGGCAGGAGAATCGCTTGGACCCAGGAGGCGGAGGTTGCAGTGAGCCAGATTGCACCGCTGCACTCCAGCCTGGGTAACAGAGAGAGACTCCGTCTCAAAAAAAAAGAAAAAGAAAAAAAAAAAAGAGTGTGGTCTTAATCTAATAGGACTGATGTTCTTATAAAAAAAGGAGAGACACCAGGCATGCATATACACAAAGAGAAAAGGCCACGCGAGGCCACAGCAGGAAGACAGCCATCTGCACACCAGGGAGAGGCCTCAGAAGACACTAGCCCTGCCAAAACCTTGACGTGGGACTTGCAGCCTCCAGAATTATGAGATAATAAGTGTCTGTTGTTTAAGCCACCCCAGGCTGTGGTACTTTTTTATGACAGCCCCAGCAAATTAGTACACCAAGAAGCTGAGAAATATGCCCAGCATCACACAGCTCTTAAGTGGTAGTGCTAGAATTCGAACCCAGGCAGTCTGGCTTCAGAAAGCATGCTCTTGACAACCGCACTCTTCCGTCTTCCTCCAGTGGTTTAAAGCAGGACTTTTCAATAGAAATATAAGGTCAGACACAAATTTGAGTGTCATATAGACTTTTAAATTTTCTAGCAGTCACATTTTTTAAAACAGGTGGAATTATTTTTAATAATATATTTTACTTAACCCAACATACCAAAGCATTGTCATTCCAGCATGTAATCAATAGGTAAGGTTATTACTGATATATTTCACATTCTTTCATTTGTTCAAAGTCTTGGAAATCTGTTGATTTTACACTTACAGCACATCAGAATTTGGAGCAAGCACATTTCAGGTGCTCAGTAAGCGGTGTTAGACAACCATATTAGACAGCACAGCTTAAAGGTCTTTTATGGTTCTCTACTGTGTACAAGACAGAGACTTGACACTTCCTGAACTGCCTGCCTTTGAGGCCTGCCCTGATGTGGCTCCACCCGTTTCCGGCTTCATCTCATGCCATTCCTAGCATCGTACTCTATGCTCCTTCAACGGGCAATACTTAAATGCAAGTCCTCTGCTCACACCACACTGCTTTTTTTTTTTGAGACTGAGTCTCGCTCTATAATCCAGGCTGGAGTGCAGGGTGAAGTGTTATGGGCATATATAGGAAGGGTATCCACTTCAGTGTGGGGTATCAGGAAGGCTTCCTGGAGGAGGGGGAAACCTGAGCGGGTGTCATAGAATACATAGGAGGCAGCTGGATGAATGAGAGGAAGGACATTCAGATGAGAAAATCATAAGCGAAGATGCCAAGATGAAAAGCAGCGTGGCAGCGTAGTGTGATCAGAGTTCACATTTAATTATTGTCAGTTGAAGGAGCATAGAGTGTGATGCTGGGAATGACAGGAAAAGCTACATACATTCCCAGCTTCCCTTGCAGCTGGCCATATGACATAGTCCTGGCCCATGAGCTGTAAGGAGGAACTTACACTTTCCTGGGGAAATGGGTAGACACAGCTGGCAGGGTCCCTTCTCCCTCTTTTTTGTCTTGATTGTGCATGAAATACCAGAGCTGGAGTAGCCATTTGCATTCAGTGAGGGGACAAGCCAAATGCTAAGGATAGTGAGGTGGTCAAACAGAAGCTCGCTCTTTGTCTGTACTGTGGAGCTGCCACACCAACTCTGGTCTTGCTAGCAGGAGAATTTATATAAATACAAATCTATTGCTTAAGCCACTGTTATTAGGTGTTGGTGACTTGCAGTGAAAAGTGCTTCTGATTCACTGCTTCTATTTGCAGATTTTGTAGCCACTACTTCAGGCAGAAATGCAGATGGAAAAGCCCAACCGAATAAGCCTAGGCAACAGTTGTCACAAGGGAGCTGAATGTCTTGGTGTCACTACATAATTAGAATCATCAGATAAAAACGTGGGCTGGGAGGTGGCATTCACATTGGGAGAATCTCTGAAGCTTTGAGGAAAGCTCTGGGGAAATCTTTATCTTCATTTTAGAATCACAGTTTTGCTGGAAATAGGATTCTTGGTTGGCAGTTTCTTTCTCTGACACTTTGACTATGTTATCCCACTACCTTCTGGCCTCCATTGTTTCTGCCAAGTCAGCCACTAATTCTATTAGGGTTCCCTTTAAAGTAATGAGTTATTTTTTCTTGCTGCTTAAAGATTTCCTTGTTGTCTTTGTCTTTCAACATTTTTCCTATGCTGTGTCTCACATTTCTAAGGTTCATTTTTCTCCATTATTTTTTCTCTCTGTTTTTCAGTGTGTCTAGTCTCCATTAGTCTATTATTCTTTCTTCTGTCAGTTCAAATCTCTTGTTGAGCCCTCTGGTGAATGTTTCAGTTATTGTGCTTTTCAACTCCATAATTTCCATTTGGTTCCTTTAATAATCTCAAATTCTTTGTTGATATTGTCTATGTGATATGACATTGTCATCCTACGTTCAATTACTTCTTTAATTATGGTTTCCTTTAATTCTTTGAACAGGTTCATAATGGCTACTTTAAAGTCTTTTCTGATAAATGCAGCATGTGGTTCCTCTTACAGTCAATTTCTGTTGTCTGCTTTTTTTCTGGTGTTTGGGTTATACTTTCCTGTTTCCTTGTGCTTTATAATTTTTGGTTTAAAACTATACATTGAAAATCATACGTTGTAGTGACTCTGGGTGCTTATAATGTGCTTATTTGTGTAGTAAATGACTGGATTATTTTAATGAAGTCCATTTTCTCCACACTGTGTTTAGCCACTAATGTTGTTCCTTCAGAAGGTACAGCACTGGGTCCATAGTCACTCTGGAATCAGTGGTTTTGGTGGGTCTCTCTTCCTCTCTTCCCTGACCTCGCCTACCTGCTAAAACCACACTATTATTAGCTTATTGCTCTAGTGTTTTCAAGAGTACACTGGGAGCACAAATTGCTCTAAAATTTATACAACTGAATTCTGGCTTCTTCAACTGAACAAATTTTTAGGTCAGTGTTTGATTTTTGTTCTGACCCCAGGAGGACTCTTCCAGCTATCTTATTCCCAGTTCTCGCCTGCAAACCAGCCTTCTACGGTTTAACCTGCATCTTGCATATTCTCCCAATTGCCTTTTATCACACCTCACTGACCCTGAGAGTGCTTTTAGACTTGACATTCTTCACTCTGCTGCAATGAGCTGAATTCCTTCTGAAAGAGATGAAAACCTATCTGTGTTATGGTGGGTTTCTCCCTGCAGGCACAATCTCTGAGCCAGGGCACTGGAGCTGGGGAAGGGAATGATAGTAAGCTTCTCTCTGAGTGGCATCCCCCACTCTTAAGGGCTGAACACTTGATTGTGAAGGAGGTGTTAAAGAAAAAATTTTGACACTTGTTAAGATGAGAAATAAGACTTTATTCAGAATGATCCTGATAGGTGTCAAGATAATTGAGGCTGGGTACAGTGGCTCACACCCGTAATCTCAGCATTTTGGGAGGCTGAAGTGAGTGGATCACTTGAGATCAGGAGTTCCAGACCAGCCTGGCCAACATGGAAAAACCCTGTCTCTACTAAAAATACAAAATTAGCCAGGCACAATGGTGGGCACCTGTAATCTCAGCTACTTGGGAGGCTGAGGCAGGAGAAGCATTTGAACCTGGGAGGTGGAGATTACAGTGAGCCAAGATCACACCACTGCACTCCAGCCTGGGTGATAAAGACTCTATCTCAAGAAAAAAAAAAAAAGATTATTGAGATAGGAGAGATGAGGCTCAATTCCAAACTTATTAGGAACAAGTAGGGATTTATAGGCAAGGAGTAGGTTGGTGAAGGGTTGTCAGTAGATGGAAAATTACTTAGAGGAGACAGAAATGGAGGGTAAGGAAAATTCTTGCTACATTTACCAAACAGGATTCTTGCTGAAGTCAGGTCAGGGTGATCAGATATAAAGGGTCAAGGAGATTCTCTCTAAACTGACAGGATTCTTGCTAAAACTGGGCTCTTGAGGACAAGGTCCAAAAACGAGATCCAGTCTAAAAAAGTTTCTAAGCCTGACTAAAGTTTGGGTAAGGAGAGCGCCTCTGTCAGTGCAGAGCAGCTGGGGTCCTCTAGGCTTGCCTCTCTTGGCATGGAACAACCACTTCACAAGCCAAGACCAAGGCCCCAGTATCTTAGCTTATCATGACCAAGGAAGCCTCCAGCCCATGAGTGAGGTCTGGGTGGAATAAGGGAGCCTCAGCAACAGGTGACCAGGGGCAGGATGAGAAAAGGTGTTGTTCTGCTCCTCCCAGGAAGAAAGCCCTCTGTGAGGGGATGTTCTTGGCTGCAGCAGCCTGTCTGGGGGCCTGGATAGAACAAAAGGGCAGAGGAAAGGTAAATTTACTCTTTCTTCTAGAGCTAGGACACCACCATTTTTCTCCTGCCCTTGGACATCAGATTCTCTGGTCTTTGGACTCTGGGACTTGCACCAGCAGCCCCTTGGGTTCTCAGGTCTTTGGCCTTGGACTGAGAGTCAGACCATTGGCTTCCTTGGGTTTTGAGGCCTTCAGACTTGACTGAGCCACCCACTACTGGCCTCCCTAGCCTGCAGACAGCTTGTTGTAAGACTTACCAGTCCCCATGATCACATGAACCAATTCCATCTACCTTCCTACCTATTTATCTACCCTACTGGTTCTGTCTCTCTGGAGAATCGTGACAAATCCAAAGCCCTAGTCCACAGCACCTCAAAATGTGACTGCATTTGGGAATAGAGCTTTTAAAGAGGTTAAGTACAATGAGGTCATATGGGCGGGCCCTACTCCAATGTAACTGGTATCCTTATAAGAGGACATTAAGACACACACACACAGACCAAAAGATAACCAACCACATGAGAACATAGGGAGAAGGTAGCCGTCTACAAATCAGTGGGAGAGGCCTCAGAAGAAACCATATCTACTGCCTGACACCTTGATCTCAGACTTCTAGTCTCCAGAATTGTGAGGAAATGAGTATCTGTTGTTTAAGCCACCCAGTTTGTTGTATTTAATTTGTTACGGTAGCCCTAGTAAACTAATACACTGTACACGGGACTATTTTGGCCTCCTTGGGATTGCCCATATATGGGCAATCTATGCTTCTGGGGGACATCATGGAAGAAGTTATAGTTATCACAAAAAAGTACAGGCCAGAGGCAACAAACATTGGTGAGAGTATGGATCTACGAATCCACACACTCAAATATAGTGATGCTGTTAAGAGTTTGTCACTGAATTCCCGAAGCCCTACATAGAGAGCAGATGTTTTTGTAGGTTGAGGCAAGACTCCATTTCCTTCTGTATCTGCTCAGTTCTCTGGGTATTTCATTCATCAGATGGCAGCTTGGCTTAGAAACAGTGTTGGTCTGTATTAACTCAACTGCTGTCACCAAGTCACTAGGAGCACCAGAGTTCTATCAGTAATGATCTATCTCAGTGGCTTTGTCATGGGGACTGCCGGGGGAACAAATTTGGGGCTGGTTCCATCAGAAGCTCCTAGCAGCGGAAAGGAAATGGCAAATATTCAATTGATAAGTTACTGTATGCTGGTCTCTGCATGGGTGCTTTATTTCTTATAATGAAGACCCTACTTCTTACTAAATAGGGGTTGTCACTAGAGCTCTGTAATCTCTTGAATCTTTATGCCTTTAAAGAATTTAGAATAAATTAATTCTAACAGTGAGCTAACTTGTCATACACCAAGTACACAAACTAACAGTTAATTCTGTAGCCCTGGGAACTTTTTTTTTTTTTTTTTAAATGACAGAGTCCCACTCTAGCCCAGGCTGGAGTACAGTGGTGCAATCTTGGCTCACTGCAACCTCTGCCTCCCAGGTTCAAGTGATTCTCCTGGCTCAGCCTCCCAAGCAGATGGGACTACAGGTGTGAGCCACCATGTCTGGCTAATTTTTTTGTATTTTTAGTAAACACGGGGTTTCACCATATTAGCCAGGCTGGTCTCAAACTCCTGACCTCAGGTGATCTGCCCGCCTTGGCCTCCCAAAGTGCTGGAAGTGCAGGCATGAGCCACCATGCCCAGCCAGGAACTATTTTTTGAATAAAAAAACTGAAAGTGTTCTGAAAATACAATGATAGTCTGCCCATTCTGGAAAATCTGGGGCTGGCAGCTACTATTCTTGGACCATATTGAGAGATGGTTAAAAACATCAGATGCTCAATAAATCAGGTAAATTATTTAGATTTAATTTGTAAGCTAGTTCATGCTGCAAGAAAGGACACACCAGTGCTTTCCATCTTTATTATAATGTTCCTTGATGGCATGGCTAGACTTTTACAACTTTGGATCCTCTGGCAATGTATGTATCTGTCAAATCAGCCTACACTAAAGCACAGCAGTAAGAGGCATTGGGGTGAGGGAGCCAATAGGACAATCCTAAATCGTGGCATTTTTTCCAGATGAGATCGGGTGCAGTCAGGGTAGTATGGCTGCACATGTTCGTGTTTTTTTCAAAGTAATTCCTACCAAAATAAATTTTTATTCCTACCTAGTTATATTTCATTCTCAAGTTCATATCTATTGTTTTTGTCATAAAGGATAAATGTGCATTGAAAATTCACAGGATACACAGGGCAATCTAAGCAGATAACTATGATTAACATATCAAGTCACACAAAATAAATAGTATAAAAGAAGCATAAAATAAAGCTAAAAATAAAATGAAACACTAATAAATAAAAAAAACATTTGCAAGGATCAAAACGTGAAAAGCAGGCTCCTTCAAAATGCTTCTGCAAGATGGCTCAAGAAAAGGAGAAAAGGCACAACTGAAAAACAGTAAATAGATGTGGGTATACAGGCTGGGCACGGTGTGTCACACCTGCAATCCTAGCACTTTGCAAGGCTGCAGTGGGCAGATCACTTGAGGCCAGGAGTTCAAGATCAGCCTGGACAACATGGTGAAACCCCATCTGTACTAAAAACACAAAAATTAGCCAGGTGTGATGGCACATTCCTGTAATTCCAACTACTTGGCAGGCTGAGCCAGGATAATTGCTTGAGAATCACTCAATTGCTTGAGCCTGGGAGGTGGACATTGCAGTGAGCTGGACACTGCACGCCAGCCTGGGTGATAGAGTGAGACTCCATCTCAAAAACAAAAACAAAATAAAGCCACAAACACACACACACACAAATCAAAAAACAAAACAAAAAAAAACATGGGTATAAGCCTAGTGCAGTGGCTCACTTCTGCATACTCAGCACTTTGGGAGGCCAGGAGTTCAAGACCAGCCTGGGAAACATAGCAAGACCTCATCCCTTAAAAAAAAAAAAGTATAATTACTAATGAGGCAGAAATTTTAAAACATTATAAACTTTTAACCAATACATTTGAAAACTACTATATAAAATAAATTAATAGTTAATTACCTACCCAGTAGAAGGCAAGAGGAGCAGGAGTATAGAAGAGACAGAAAATATGAATCATGTAAGTTAGGTGACAGAAACGAAGTTTCATCAGTCTATTTTTATAAATGTTTGTGTTTCCAGAGAAACAGGCTTTTAAAAAAGGCAAACTTTTGAAGAGAATAGGAAACAAAAAAAAACACCTTATTTTGTCTTTTCTATAGAAGCTGTACCTCAAAGTAACCAAATAGTTGATAGGGGGAGTTTCTCTTATGTAGAAGAAATCCAACTTACACAGGCAAAAGGAATTAGAATTAGAGCTTTGCCATGATACAGTCCCTAAAAATTAATGGATCTAGGCAATGATCAATGGATACTGCCATCAAAAGAAAAGACACATTATGGAAGTACACAATGCCATCAATGAAGTACTGTAACAAAAGAGAGAGAGAGAGAGAAAGGGGAGGCAGGGGAGAAAGAAGGAAAAAACAGAATCAGAATGAGCTCTTCTCGATTTACATGTAATTGGCAAAATTCATGTTAGAATTTTTTACAGAGCAAATAGCTGTTTCTCCAACAAATAAATTACCAAAAAAAAAAAAAAAAGGATGGAAAAGGAAACGGTAAAAGCCTTTATCAACTGCAATGTATGTATGAACTTCTGTACTGAAATGTTTATAGATGAAATTATATGATTGACTGAAATCTGTTTAAAAGTAATCCTAGGATAATCAGGTGTGGTGGTGCGTGCCTATAGTCCCAGCTACTAGGGAGACTGAGGCAGAATTGCTTGAACCCAGGAGGCGAAGGCTGCAGTGAGCCAAGACCACACCACTGCACTCCAGCCTGGGCAACAAGAGACTCCATCTGAAACAATAAAAATAAAAATGAGAAAATAAAAGTAATCCTAGGAATGGGGAGAACAGATTAAACAAAATTGGCCACTAGTTGCAGTTGGGTACTGGGTACATGGGAGTTTATCAGAGTAATACTTGTTTGTGTATTAAGAATCTTAACTTTTAGGTGGGTGCGGTGGCTCACGCCTGTAATACCAACACTCATGGAGGCCGAGGTGGGTGGATCACTTGAGGTTAGGCGTTCGATCGAGACCACCCTGGTCAACATGGTGAAACCCTGTTTCTACTAAGAATACAAAAATTAGCTGGGTGTGATGGTACATGCCTGTAATCCCAGCTACTTGGGAGGCTGAGGCAGGAGAATCACTTGAACCTGGGAAGCAGAGGCTGCAGTGAACCGAGATTGTGCCACTGCACTCCAGCCTGGGGGACAGAGCAAGACTCAGTCTCAAAAAAAAAAAAAAAAAAAAAAAGAAAGAAAGAAAAAAAGAATCTTAACTTTTACAAAGTCTTCTCTTAGGATGCTAGAGACCTAGGTAGGTCTTTCTGGCTTCTTCTGGCAAAATATATTAGGAGGCCAGGTGCAGTGGCACACTCCTGTTATCTTAGCATTTCAGGAGGCCAAGGTGGGAGGATTGCTTGTGTCCAGGAGTTTGAGACTAGTCTGGGCAACACAGTGAGAACTTGTCTCTATAAAAAAATAAAAAATCAGCTGGGTATGATGGTGGGTGCCTATAGTCCCAGCTACTTGGGAGGCTGAGATGGGATGACTGCTTTGAGTCTGGGAGGTTGGCTGCAGTGAGCTGTTGATGGCACCACTGCACTCAGCCTGGGCAACACAGGTGAGACCCTGTCTCAAAAAATAAAAGGGAAAAATATTTGGGGTTAGATGTCACATAGCTCACCAGATCAGAGTTACAGTGACAAAACCAAAACACATTAGTTAAATCTCTTTCTGAATCTAGTCAGATGTAAAACTGTTTAGAAGGGTAAAATTTACTTGAAAACATGTCAGTGACATATTTTTCCTATAGATATTCCATGGTCAGAGAAATGCAATAGATGCCTATGTAGAAGAGTTTCATGGTGAAACTCCATGGTACCTTAGGTTCTTTATAGCAGGGCCTTACTTATTGGCCAGAATAATCTGCTGACTTAAGAAGTAAGGGAATTGGTTGATAATGCCTTGCTCAATTATAATAATTTTTGACACACTCCTGGGTAACTGGTACAAAGGACATTAACCAGATACCAGAAACCCCTCCTCATACTCTCTCAATTACCTCCTTCCCAAAGGTACCTGTTTCTGAGCTTGATGTCAATAAAATCATACAGTATATGTTTGTGCGTGGCTTCCTTCGTTCAACATCACGTCTGTGAGATTCCTCCATGTAGTGGAAAGAGCTTCATTTTGTTCAGCTGCATTACTATATTATATAACTCTATCATTATGAAATCTATCTCTGATAATGCCTTTTGCCCTAAAGTGTACTTTGTCTAACATTAATGTAGTTAATACCAGTTTTATTTTGGTTGAAGACAATCTCTTAACAGGTTAGAATGTGACATTTGTATTCTGCAGGATCAAGGACTTAGCAGACAATTCTCTAATTTTAGCCATAGGATAATGATAGCAGCGCTTATCAAGTGATTAGAGGGCAATTTATTCCAAAAGAAATACTGAGTTTTTCCTGTTACCCTGTCTATATCCTTAGAATAAATATAGGGATAAAAAAATAGCGAATGCTGGGCACAGCGGCTCACCCCTGTAATCCCAGTGCTTTGTGTGTAATCTGAGAAGGGAGGATCGCTTGAGCCCAGGAGTTCAACACGAGCCTAAGGAACAAAGTGAGACCCAGTTTCTACAAAAATAAAAAGTAAAAAAAAATTAGCCAGGCTTAGTAGCACATACCTGTAGTCCCACCTACTTGGGAGCCTGAGGCAGGAGGAAGGCTTCAGCCCAGGAGTTTGAGGCTGCTTCAGCCTGGGCAACACTGTGAGACTCTGTCTCAAAACAAAACAAAAACAGAAAGAAAAATAAATAGACATATGAATCTGCTGGGAACATTAGAATCATTAACTTTTCTGGTTTCTTTATACTAGTAGAGTTGGAAACTACATCAGAACCCAGTGGCTGCAGAATGTGGTAATTCCAGCAAAATTATTACTAGAGTTTTATCACTTCAGCATAAATTTTCATAAAAACACGTAGCAAATAGTGATGAATTCCTATTGTAGGCTGAAATAGACTACAGAAAAAAAACTTTGATGTAGAAACAATAAGACTACAAATAGGTTTATCACTTCTATCAACAAATGTTAGATATTAAATATTGAACACAGCTTGATGATGTCCTCTTATTTCTACAACTGTTCTTTAAGTAATGGCATTTGTCTTAGAAATAATCATTGCTCTGAAATGGCCATTTCTAAGAGTAAAAAGTAGATAATTATGGCAAGGTCTATATTCCTACATATTCACAACTAGCTGTAGGATAGTTACAGCCATATGTATTCTGATTAGAAGTGCCTCATGATCCATTTTGGGGGATTCCTATTGAAGGCGGGAGTTCAAAAGCGTTGTTTTGATTTGTGGATTTAGGCTGACATTTCTACTACATTACACATTTCTAAAAGATAAGTCACCATGTGCTTAACTCTGCATTTTTCCCAACCCCTAGCTCAAGTGCTGGTACAATCAGTACTTGAATTGAATGAACTGAACAGTGCCATGGGGCTGAATTTTGTGTCCCCCACCCCAAATTCCTATATAGAAGTCCTAATCCCCATAATCTCAGAATGTAACTACATTCAGAGACAGACCCTTCAAAGAATTAGGGTAAAATGAGATAATATGAGTAAGCCCTCATCAAATTTTGACTGATGTCCTTATAAGAAGAGATTAGGGGCCGGACGCAGTAGCTCACGCCTGTAATCCCAGCGCTTTGGGAGGCCGAGGCAGGCGGATCACGAGGTCAAGAGATCGTGACCATCCTGGCCAACATGATGAAACCCCATCTCTATTTTAAAAAAAGAGATTAGGACACAGACACACTCAGAAGAAAGAGCTTATAGAAGGCACAAGGAAAAGACAGCTATCTACAAACCAAGGAAAGGCACTACTGGAAATCAACACTGCTGACACCTTGATCATGGACTGCTAGCCTCCAGAACTGTGAGAACTCATCTTGCTGTTTAAGGCACCCAGTCTGTGGGACTTTTTAATGGCAGCCCTGGCAACTAATATCAACAGTAACTACAGCTTTTGAGTTAGTTTTCTCAAATTCAGAACATGAAATGACATTTAAAAATTTTTCAGAAGTAGATAAGGCATTTTTACCCTTCATCAAGAAACATTCTCACCACTTACTCAATGTCTTTAAGTTGCAGTGAGCTATGATCGTGTGGCTTTTAAGAGAAAACGTTAAGTACCCCAATACTGTGCACAGATCTTCAAGACTGTAACCTTACCAGCACTTGGAAGTATGAAACTGCAACACCTGGGTGCAATAGAGTGCACTAGACCAAGTCATGGAGACCTGGCTTCCTTGCTGTTAATTGGAAATTGAACTAGGTGGTCTCTTAGGTCACTGCACGACTCTTAACGATGGTTATAACCCCTCTGCTGTGTAAATAAACATTTCACAGTCAATCGAGTTTATAAAAGCCTCATTTAGTCATATGGCTTTTTTTATCTTTTCCTGATAAAAATGCCTCACGCTAAAATACATCAGTATTTACTTATTTCTCTAGTAGTATTTATGGAGACCACAGATTTTACAGGTAAGCCAGCAAAGATCAGTAGTGATTACCTAATTTTCTATTCCATTCAAAATAAATTCCCACCACCAAGAGACTAAAATATACAATAAATGCTAAGTCTAGACTTCTGCAAACCAACAATGTTTTAAAGATCCGAGAAGTAAAACATTTGTCTAAGGAAAAGCAATATATCATCAGCTGGTATCTGTATTATCTTTTTGAAAAGGACACAAACTTGGTTTGAGATCACACTTTGCGTTTCAAAGTATATGTATACTAATGCCACAGGGAAGCCAAATACTGAACTAAACTGGAAATAGTGTTCCAACTGTACTCTGGCACTGCATATATGGAGGGAGAGAGAGAAAAAGGAGTGAGTGTGTGGGCAATAAAGCATGCTATCATGCCCCTGCACTACAGGGGGGTGCTGGAGAAGGTGCATCATAGGAAGATTAGAAAAGCACTTTGCTCCTCAAAATGAGAATTATTCCTAAATGAAGACAGAGACAGTTAGATTTTGTGTTTTGCCCATTTTGAACATTGTCTGAATGTGCTCGCTATTATCTAATCATGAGACGTTTAGATGGATGGCTATGGAAAAGAAAAGAAAATGGGACATCATTAGAATTACAGGTAAGACAAGGGAAAACCCAAAGCACAGACAAGAACACAGAAAAATTTTAAGAGAGTACAGATGTCATGACATTTATTAAAAGGCATGCTACAATGCTATATTTGTTAGGAAAAGAGATTAGAGATATCAAGTAATAGTCAGCAAATATACAAACTGAACGAAAATGGAATATACTGTAATGTACAGAAGCTTGAATTAACCATGCACTACGCATTTAGAAAATATGTTTTTTAATATTTTATCTTCTTTGCATTTATAACATAATTCACTTCAACAATCACAGAATCCTTTTTTATCCAATGCCACAAACTCTGTTACAAATGAAAGCTGGTACTGCTGCTTATCCAAAATATACAAGACAATTGATGTTTTATATAAAACCACTTTATAAGTTCATTTGTTCCCAAAAACCTTTTTGTCTTTTTTGGCCTTGTTAAAAAAAAATGTTGTTACAAATATTTACAGCATTTTCTTCTGTTAGATGAACATTCTTACAAACTGAAAAGGGGAATTTTTATGAACAGACCACGTAAAACACCAGACAATGTCAGAGGCTCCTAGCTGTGCTATTTTTTTTTCTTAAATACAGTACTGAAAATGCCCATCAAACTCTTGTCATCCTAATCCATTCTGTTCACACTGAAACTCCCATTTTCTCTAAGTAGTCTATTCACCAGTAGGAGATAGAAAGTAAAGGCCGCTCTGCACTGGGTCTTCTTTCAGAAAGGAGCTTGGGGAAAATGCTTCACAGAGAGGAGTTAAAACCAGAACAGTCAGTCTTTGGTCAGAGCAATGAGGTGACATTTTGATGCAAAGCTTTGCTTGGTCAGCAATCTTTTTAATTGGTACTTTCTGGATATGGGATGAATTTTTAAAAGATCTGGGAAACAATGGCAAGGGGGGGAAAAAGGCCAGAGTATGATTTTAATGGCATCAAAAAAACAGCTATTTAAATATTTGTTATTACAACTACTACAAAGATCCGAGAAGTGAAAATAATACAACAACAACAAACCAGGTGACAGTGCTGATTTCAGCATGCCATAGGCAGCTTTCCATTATGACTATGATCACCAAGGTCACTGGACCAGACAAATATCCCTGTTCTCTGGAACATATGCCTCAGATTACAAAAACTAAGGAAACTACCATGAAGATTTTGAGCAGCTCTATTCTTGGACCTGCACAATGCTCTATAATGAATATTATGCGATAAAGGCAAAAGTGTAACTGAGACTTCATTTATACAGTTACAATTCTTTGCTTGGATGAATAGTTGGCGGGACAACATTTTTTAAAAACTATATAGTACATATTTCCTGAAAACCAGAATACTGATACTATTTTAGTCTCAAATAGGAAGAAAAGGTCAATTAAGACTACTAAAGAAGGCACATAAACTTTGGTCCTGTTTTTTCTCTCACTATAAAACCCCTCAAACTAAGATTTTAATAATTTTCTATTTTTTTAACCACTCACAACTAGCTGTTAAAATTTGCTCTGAAAAAAGACTGCTAATAGTCTTGTAGATAACAACACAATCTTAAAAGACAGCTGAGTTATATTTTCAGATTTTGTGCAATCTAAGTTGTATTTCTTTTAGCACAATAGTAGAGTATTTTAAGTCTGGCAGTTTTGTTCTCGTTAACAACAGATCAAGACAAAGGAAAGGCTAAGAAAAATGCTTTACACATCATCATGCTGTCTCTTTTTGGTTTTAAAAATAGCAGTACACATTAGGTTTTCTAAGAGCTAGGTGGGGAAAGAGACCGTACTTTTGACATTTTTTTGTCCAAAAATATCTAGTGGGAACAGAAGATAAACGGCATGACAATATGCTAAACATATAAGCATTGCTGACTGATGGCATGGAGACTTTGAAAAGAACAGAGAGCCAGGCATGGTGGCTCATGCCTGTAATCCCAGCACTATCGGTAGCTGGAGGCAGGAGGATCACTTGAACCCAGGAGTTGGAGATCAGTCTGGGCAACATAGCAAGACTCCCCCCAAAAAAAAATTAAAAAAAAAAGAAACTGAACAGAGGCAGTCATAGGAGCCACTTCTTATCAACTAAAGCAGAACCCATGATCATCATACTAGCTGGAGCCAAAAGAGGCCTCATTCTCATAAGGAAACAGGTAGGCAGAAACTGTATCTCCAAAAACTGAGCTCGGCAACGTTTAACAGTAAACCAGAAACATTACTTCAAATAACTGATTATAATATTTAGTCTTAAAGAATTTACGGCATTCTGTAAGGGCTACTCTCCAGTAAGTAGCAATTCTGATACTCTCCAGAAGTAATTCTGATACTCTCCAGTAAGTAGCAATTAAGATACTGGGTCATTTTTCTATTTGTATGTTATACAAAACACATTTTATTGCTATGCAAATTATTCAGATCTCAAAGTAAATCATTTTGGTGTAATTTGCTACTGTTAAATGTGTACTGCTATTTTTTAAAGTCCTGAATATACATACTCTGTGTAGAAGTCAAGACATCTTGAAAAGTGATGACAATACTCCTTAAAATAAAGCAAATAAACTTAAAAACAGGATACTATGGTAGATCAACAGAGAAAAATCAACCATTGCTAGAAGATACTGAATAAATGCATGCCAAAACAGAAATACACAGATCTAGTTTTTCTACCATCCTGATATTTTAATCTTTTTACAAAAACTATGCCAACACAAATACTGTAATTCAAACAGCGAATAGCTAAATATGGACAACATCCATGTGCTACAGCTAATTTTAGACATAAACTGATGGTTTCAAACATGCTATTTTAAAACAAGAACATCCCACATCTCCAAATCTTAATTTGGTTAATTTTGTCAATAAATTAAAATGTATGTAATGTGCATATGTATATACAACTTTAGAAGAGTGTATTTATGTATATACACTTATCTACACACACACACATACACACACACACAAACACACCCCTACACAAATCCCTGAAAAGGATTCAAATGTTCTCTCTCAGACTTGAAGGCCATTCCCTACTTCAAAATTACATTCAACACCATTATGATCTCCCTTCTGTTATTAGCAACTTTTGCTACACTTATGCTGAATGTTGTAAGAATCATGAATTAATAAATTACACAGTAATTCCTAACTTAAAGTAAATGAAATCCAATTAGCATGGCACTGAAAATTATAATAGTGCCTGGGTGGGGAGGGGGAAGCAAATTTTGGGAGATTTTGCAAAGAAATCTTTTTCCTCCTTCATACACCCCTTGTGTCTAGGTAAAAATTTACTTCCTAAGTAAAAAAACAAAACGACCCCACAACTATATACATAATTATACCTATCTATTTAGCGAAACTGATCCATTTGAAAGGTCTTAATTTAGTATGCTCTTTTCTATTCTACCAACTAAGTGTTGCTCAGTGGTGAGTGAATTCTGCTTTTTGAACAATCTGTATCATCTCTTGCAGTCTCTATTTTTTGGTAAAATTTCTACTGTAAAAAATCTCCCTATGTTCTAATTAATCACTAGAATATAGCAAAGAGATTGAGATTTTCTTAATTTTTATTTTTTAGAGAAGGGGTCGTACTATGCTCCACGGCTGGAGTGGAGTGGCTATTCACAAATGTGATCATAGCACACTGCAGCCTTGAACTCCCTGGGCTCAAGTGATCCTCCCCGCCTGTGGCTGGGATGACAGGTGCACACCACCATACCCAGGAAGATGTTCTTTATGCTTTTAAAAGTTGAGATGAGACACTTTGAGAATCTGAAAACCGTAAAAGGAGTAGACAAAAATGACCCTTTTGACAAATTCTGCTTTAAAAAATTCTGATTAAGAACTGAAGGAATAATAGCAAAGTTTCTTATTAAAAAGAAACGATTTTACATTATACAATCACTGAAGCAACATTAAAATGTACTCTTACATTCAACTAAAAGAGAGGGACAGAGTATGAGAAATAACCCACCCCTCTCATACTCCAAATACGTGGGCACTCAGTAATGAAGTTACATTAACAAAGAAAAGCAAGTTCTCCCTTGAGTATTGAGAAAAACCAAGTAATCCTGAGACAAATTCTGATGGGTGATAAAGATGAAACTGAGATTGCACTCTACAGCCCCAAATTGATATGCAATAATAATTGGCAATAACCCCTATTAGTCACAATGTAAAGAGGCCTACAGGTGTGCAATGAATTATTCCCCAAACCATTCACCCTTCCCCACACCATCTCTGTACCAAGCACCAAAAATTTGATAAAAACTATTACTTATTGAAAACCACTTAAAATTGTAATGAAAAAAATTTTAAATTCTTACCAAAAGAAAGAAAGAAAAAATAAAATGCTTACGAAGTCCACAATATAGCTTTCAAGATATTTAAACTCTAACCTATTGTATCTTAAGCACATAATAAGGCACATAATAAGAAATTAAGTAAATACACAGTAATTTTGAGTATTAGAGATTATAGTGGTACAAAAAACCCTTGAGATTAATTTTTTTCTAAAAGAAGACCTTACCAAAAATAACTTTTAAAAAATCTGTCAAACCATATGATAGACCTGAATATTTTCCTTAAGACTGTAAACTTTTTTTCTGAAAACAATTATAAAAAAGTAGTTTATAAGTAGAATTATTTTTCTTTAAAATTTTCCAAGGTCATATTACTTGACAAATAAGCATCATTTGAAATTTAAAACATGATTTTTTTTCCTAATAAAATTATTAGTTATTCTGACATCTCTTAACAGATCCTAGTTGGATTCCACTTAATTTCCCTGGGGACAGCTGAGACACTTCATTTTTCCAAATAGTCTTAAAAAGTTAAAGATAGGCATTATTTAAAGGAGTGTCTTACAGGGAAAAAAAGGTAACACTGAAAGAAAACATGCAGGTTTATAAATCTGCTGCCACACAATTCAATGTGTTTATGCATAATAACCATTGATATATGGCAAAGATCTGATGTAATTTATAAGTGAACAGAATTTCCTACAAGGGTCAGACTTCTGATTCATAAGGTAATAACTTGGTCATAAGTGATTTAAATTATTTCCATCAAGTAATTTTAGAAGTCTGTGTGTTTAAATTTTTTTGAAGTACAAAGGAGTTTAGAAATGTTGTATAAGGCTGATCTGGACCCAAACTAAAACAAAGTTAATCCTCTTCAAATCTATTTTAATACAGGGAATAAAATTATTTAAAAAACATTTTTTTCCTGATTTTCTTTTTCCTGAAGGTTATTTTCATAGAAACCATGGTACAAAGGGAAAAGAAACCTTTGACTGGCAGTGGTGGGAGAGGGGGGATAGAAAAAAGAACATCCCTTGATTTTTAAAATATACTTGAATATCAAACTCAGAGTTATTTTTGTCAAAGAGGCAAAATTGGTCTTGAGCTGCTTCAGTCTATGTCTGAAGGTTTTACTGAAATTATGGTCCAGTTTTAGGAGAAAAATTCACAGAAAAGTCAGATTGTAGATTTTGAGAAGGAAACTCTGAGGTGGTGATTTTCTCCAAGGTCATGGTTATGAAGCTCAATGAGGGCCTGAATTGCTTCTTCCACAGATCCCAATTGAATGAGCGCCATTTTGCGATCTTTCCTGAAAATGGTATAAGAAATACAGAAAGTATTTAGAATAAAATTTGCTTCCAAACTCCTTCCCCCACCAGAAGACTTCACTGAACTTCCTTTAAAATTTGCATACCATATTAAATAATTTTAACGTATTTTTTTAAAGCAAAGACTTACTGAAAGAATTTAAAAGCCTTCACTGAACATCCAGCTTCTATGAAAAGGTTCTTCAGACCATCCACTGTAACAGAAGGGCTGTGAAAACATCAGAGGGAGTCAACTACCTGGGCCCCATTCACAAGTGAAGCAGATTAACTCTTGCAGTCATCAAATCTCTAGAGTATCTTACATTTCAAACAGAATTATTAAGCCATATGACAAAGACTTGATTTGGAAGTTCCCTGAAAGATGTTCAAAAACAGACACATATCCTCAAGTAACGGAATTTTGTCTCAAATCTTTAAAGAAGACATAAGCAGGTATATAAAGGGCAAGAAAAATCTTTCTATATTCTTTTTTTTTTTTTTAATGCAACTGTGCTTGGAATCTGTGTTTATTCTTATTACTTATACCACTGGCTTCAGTAATCAACTGTGGTACTTCCAAAGTTTCCTAGCTCTGACTTGTCTGCTACAGTCTGGAGTTCTACATTTTCTACTGTTTGCAGGGTAATTCTGAATGTGTGTGTGTGGTTGCCAGGCTCTAAGATGGCCCATAATTACTCTTGCCTCCTCATATTCACTCCCTTGCTTATTCCCCTCCCATAGGAAACAGAGGACTTGTCCTCTGTAAACACTTAGGATACTGTAGAAATGACAAATGTGACTTCTGAAGCTGAGAGACATTGTGGTTTCTACTATGTCCTCTCCTGAATTATTAGCTTTGGAAGGACACCATGAAGGCACTATGGAGGAGTCCTCATGACAAGGAACTGGGGCCTTTGCCAACAAACAGGCACATGACTAAGCCATTTTGGAAATGGATCCTCTACCTCCAGTAAAAGCCTTCAGATGACCACATCCTTGCCTAGCATCTTGACTGCAACCTTATAACAGACTCAGCCAAAGCCACCCAGCTAAGCCACTTCTAGATTCCTGACTTGCAGTAACAGTATGAGATAATAAACATTTACTCCCGTGTTAAGCTGTTAAGTTTGGGGTGATCTGTTAGACAGCCGTACATAACTAATACAGTGGTCTACCACATGACAGTCAACTGACTAAAAGTAGACTGATCTCACAACTGCCAGCAAGGATGGTGTGGCAGAACAATCATTAGCTCTGTCGGAAGACAGATCTGAGTTCACATTCTATTCCTCACTCACTTTTATATCACTTTGACTAAATTATTTAACCTAAGTCTCAGTTTCATTAATACAATGAAAAGACTGACCTTACCTCAAAGGTTATTATGAATAATGCCATGTAATAGTGGATACCAGGAGCTGGGAGTTAGGAGGAAAAAGGTGGTTACTGCTTAATGGGTACAGAGTTTCAGTTTGGGATGATGAAAAGGTTCTACAGATGGACAGAGGCGACAGTCACACAATAATGTGTGAAAGTATTTAATGTGAATCTATACTGCACTGTACACTTAAAAATGGTTAAAACTGTCAATTTTATGTGCATTTTATCACAATTTTTTTTAAAACAAGGTTGTTATGGAGATTAAATGAGGCAACATGTGTAAAGCACCAGTACAGTACCCAGAACTTGGAAGAATATTAATATCCTTTCCTCTTCTTCCTATGTCCTATGTAGGTTGCAATTGGAGACCAGCTCTTGAGTAATGTGATATATTTAAAAAGCTAATGACATTTCTCAGGTGATGAGTGAAGAATAAAAAATAAAAAAAGCTAACAACAGAGCCGGGCACAGTGGTTCTTGCCTCTAATCCCGGCACTTTGGGAGGCAGATTGCTTGAGCTCAGGAGTCACAGATCTGCCTGGGCAACATGGTGAAACCTGTCTCTACAAAAAAATACAAACAATTAGCTAGGCAAGGTAGCCCACACCTGCAGTCCCAGCTACTTGGGAAGCTGAAGTGGGAAGATCACTTGAGACTGGGAGGCAGAGGTTGCAGTGAGCCAAGATCACACCACTGCACTCCAGCCTGGGCAACAGAGGGAGACCCTGTCTCAAAAAAAAAATGTATTAATTTAAAAAAATTAAAAGCTAATGATGATAGGTACCTGCCTCAGTATCTGATTGTTGCCCATTTACCCTATACTCCATAGTAATGAGCTGTTAAATTTCTAGGTCCATGTAATCTACTTTTAATCTATTTTTCTTTTTTCCTTGACTCCACCAGCTTCCTGGCTGGCATGAGGTTTGATCCATTGCCCAACTTGGATTCAAAGTTTCTCCGTGTAGCCTAACTGGAAACCAGCAGGGAGGCTGGACATTCAACACTCTTCTGATTAATTATTCTCTATTCCTATTCAGTTCCTGTTCTCATTCTCAGTAATGTTCCAGACTCCACCCCTCTCTATACCCTCAAGGTTTTAAATTTTTACACACATACACACACATATCCCCCCACAGCATTTATCTCTCTTTTCCAAAGCTTATCCCCCCTTTATGTATTAGCCCAAATTATACAAAACTGCCTTTTTAAAAAACAATTTCCAAAGTCCATGAACTAAACTGCCATTTTTGTAGATTAAGGACTTTAACCATTAGGACAGAGGTTGCCAGATATTTTCTTTAAAGGGCCAGACAGTAAATATCTTAGGCTGTATGGGCCATATAGTCTCTGCTGCAACTAGTCAGTTTTGCTGCTGTAGCTCAAAAGCAGCCATAAATAGCATGTAAGTAAATGAGTACAGCTATTACATGAAACTTTATAAAAGATGAAATTTGAATTTTATATAATTTTCTCATATCACAAAATATTTTGTTTCCATTTTAAAATGTAAAAACCATTCTTAGCTCATAGGCCATACAAAAATAGCCATAGTAAAGCACACATACAACACTAGTTAATAAAGAGACTTGTACAGTGGCTACAGGAAAGTAACTTTTAGCTTTTAAGTAATTAACATATCTATGGCTTTACAGCTTGTGGATAGAAAGTACAAAATCTGTTTTTACCAAATTCTTAGATACACTATTTTGATTCTGCTCTATTGGTTAACGTAAATCGCTACTTCTACAAAGGGATAGACAAATATGTGCCAATGGAAGATTTCTGTATAATTATTTTTATGATCTTTTATAACTGAAAAATAGTTGCAAATTCTCTATTTGGAAAGAAAATTTCAAAACAGGTATCTTTCTATTTTAGAATGTAGGATTGGAAATAACCTTCTGAAGGCACGATGGCAAATAAATTGGAGATAAACTTCTGAAGGCATGATGGCAAATAAATTATCTTCTAAGAAATTATTGACCAGGACAAGTGCTAGGTTAGAACAATTTCACAGGTTTTAACCTCTCTAAAATCACATATTGTAGATTGGGATTAATAACTTATTAGGTACATACGGAATGTTGGAAAGATGCAGAGTGGCTGAAGGTGGAAAGATATTCTGGAAGTTTTTAGAGCCCGGCTTTTTAAAGCGATGCAAAGGACTATTGCTGAAATCCTTAGTCAGACCCTGGTCTTCTTGTCCCTCTCGAGGAAGCTGCACTGCTTGATGTTTGGACAGTGTAGCACGAAGCACTTTCCCGTAAAGTCTCTGACCACTTAGATGGTTCATTGCTAGTGCATGGGAAGAAAAATTTTAGACTTTGGGTATTAGGATAGATTTCTCAGTAATATTTGTCAACGTTACCATAAATTATTTTTATGTATTTAAAACTGTATTGTCAGTTTGAGGGTGAAAAGGGTTTCGAAATCCAAAAACCCTTAAGGAAATATATTAAATGACTTCATTTTACGATAACAAAAGCAATTTAAAATAAACAAAAAATAACCATTTTCTAAGCAGAGTGCTATGAAGTTTCAGAGTGCCTGGAACATAGTAAGTATTCAAAAAATGGTTACTGAATGTGTTAGTTTTATCTCAAGCAAAGCATTTTTATAAGAAATTTTGAGTAATACTTTAACAGCTTTTATAACAGTGAAGCCATTGAACTCTTCCTTACATCATCATTACAAAGTTTGCCCAAACTTTTAAGCCATTCAATGGTTACAGATAACTTAATTTGGAAGGAAAAGAAACAAATAAAATGAAATAAAACAAATCACGTTTATTAAACTTAATGGAAAAATCCTAGGGTCAAAGCTCTAAACATTAACAATGTGTTCAAGTAGATAAATGAATTTCAGACTTAAAAGAGTAATGAATATTTTTTAATCTTAACATAAAGAGGTACAAATAATAATGAAGACATTATCACAAGGAGGTATTCTTTTGTAAAATCATATTCCTACTATGTTTATTTTCAAGGAAAATTCACACGCAAAAGTGGCAAGTTCACATTATTAATAATTATTAATCATTAGTACCTAGTTGAGCTTGATTTGCATCTGCCATCTGAACCAAGGCATTTTCTTTCTTATTAAACATAATCTTCACTCGATGTACATCACCATAGACTCCTAATTAAAACAAAACAAAGCACTGTTTTAACATCTGATTGTGTTGTGTTTAATTAATTTTACTAATATACTTAAAGAAGGCATTTCTTATACTATATACTCTCCCTTGGCAATTCCATACATACACTCGCAAATGTTTATCTCTTCCAAATTCCAGAGCTATTTCTGTACTTACTCTTTTTTACGTGGACATCCCATAAATACTCTAAACTTAGTATGTCCCAAAGTGATTCCTCCCCGTTTTCCTCTCCCCACTCTGTGTTCACTAACTCTGTAGATAAATATCGTCATTCACATAGTTGCCCCAGTCAGACACCTGGAAGTCATCTTTTGACTTCTTCCTTTCCTCAAACCCTTACACCCACCCAATCAATCACCAGCACCCATTGATTCTACAGTCTAAATATCTCTCACATTTGTCCATCTCTCCCAATCCTCGCTACCATCAAAGCTATCAACACTATTTCATACTGGGACTACCACAACCTAATTGATCCTAATTAATCTTATTACACTCAATTTTTCTATACTAGTGTTCCCCCAAGTGGGTCCTATCTCCTAAAGGATGGGTAAAATGATTCACTGAGGTATAGAAAGATAATAATCAAACTCTTATCTATACTAATCTGCTTACATAAACCAATATGAAAAAAACTACAGTTTTTTTATTGTTTTTTAATTTTTTTTACTTTTTTTTTTCACCCACCCCCCAGTTTTTGAATTTTTAATATACAGATAAAATTGTAGCTAGAAGGTTCTACAAAGTGAATTCCAGTCTCGCTCAACTTTTTCATTCAGTGTATTACAATATATTTCAGCTTATGTGCTACACGGTATCACCAATATTATAAAAATAAGATCTTTCAGCAGTGTGCAGTGGCTTACACCTATAATCCCAGCACAATGAGAGACCAAGTTGGGTGAATCACTTGAGGTCAGGAGTTTGAGACCAGCCTGGCCAACATGGTGAAACCCCGTCTCTACCAAAAAAACCCAAAAATTAGTCAGGTGTGGTAGTGCACACCTGTAATCCCAGCTACTCAGGAGGCTGAGGTGGGAAAACTGCTTGAACCTGGGAGGTGGAGGTTGCAGTGAGCCAAGATCATGCCACTGCACTCCAGCCTGGGCAACAGAATAAGACCCTGCCACAAAAAAACTAAAAAAAAAAAAAAAAAAAAAGATCTTTCAATAGTTGCATCATCACCATACTAATGGCACTTTAAAAATTTAAAATAGAGACAAGTATTCTGAATTTGCTACCCTTCTCAGAAATAACAAGATGGTGATGTAACTATTCTTTAAAAACTAAACATACACAATTTGTTTTTCAAAATGTGGGTGTTTATTTTTAGTAGAGATGGGGTCTCACTATCTGGCCTAGGCTGATCTCAAATAATCTGATCCTCCTGCCTTGCCCTCCCAAAGCGTTGGGATTACAGGCATGAGCTAATGCACCCAGCCGTTTTTTAAATGGGTGAGAAATTTAACTGCTTTTAGTATAAAACATGCTTTGCTAGAAAAGAGTCATATTAAAATGTATTGTTAATACATGATTTTATTACTGAAAATTACATGCATCAATCATTAATAAAAACTTTTATAAGTGACTGTAAATGAGCATGAGGAATTTCTTTGGGTGATGAAAATTTTCTAAAATTGGACTGTGGTGATAGCCACATAACTGTGAATTTACTAAAAATCTTTGAGTTGTAAACCCAAAGCAGGTAAACTGTATGGCTGTAAATTACACCTCGAAAATTCCATTTAAAAAAAAAAACCCTACCCTATCAGTCAGGTGCTGTGGCTTGCACTTACATCCCAGCTACTCAGAAGGCTGAGGGAGGAGGACTGCTTGAGCCCAGGAGTTTGACACTGCAGTGAGCTATGATCACACCACTGCACTCCAGCCTGGGCAACAGAGTGAGACCCTGTCTCTAAAACTATCAGATTCAAAAAAGTTGGAAACAATTTCCTATCTTATTTTAAAAATCTTACAAATGAAGCATACCAGTGAGTTTTAACTCTTTTTGTTACACATATTCAAATATAACAGTTTCAAGATCCACTAATTTAAGAGGAAAAAATTGAACTTTTCTAGGTAAAGCATGACAAAGATTGGTGGATTACATGAAAAAATTAGTGAAATAATTATTAGAGTACAGCAACAATGAAACCTCTGCTTTTAGATTATATATCTTTATGGCTTATCTTCCTCAGCTATGACAACCATTAAAGTCAAGTAGCGAAATGATCTACCCTTGGAATACTGAATCAAAATGAAAACAAGGATTTTTAATATCAAAGCGTATTAAATCATATTGCTCACCAACTGTTAATCACTTTTTGTGGAAAAATAAACTGTCATTAATTAAAATCTTGCAGGGTGCGGTGGCTCACACCTGTAATCCCAGCACTTTGGGAGGCCGAGGCAGGCAGATCACGAGGTCAGGAGATCGAGACCATCCTGGCCAACATGGTGAAACCCCGTCTCTACTAAAAATGCAAAAATTAGCTGGGCATGGTGACACGTGCCTTAATCCCAGCTACTCGAAAGGCTGAGGTAGGAGTATTACTTAAACCAGGAGTCGGAGCTGCAGTAAGCTGAGATCATGCCACTGCACTCCAGCCTGGGCCACAGAGCAAGACTCTGTCTCAAAAAATTATAAATAAATAACATAAATAAATATCTTTAAAAGAGTAAATATTGCTTATTTCACTGTTCTCATAATTCTATGCTGTTGGAAAGTTTGGAGACTATTTTAAAAACCTGAATCGCATTATGTCACTCTCTTGCCTCATAAGTATTCAATGGCTTCGCATCGTTCTTAGGTTAAAAACCAAACTCCTTAACAAAGCTTTCAAAAGCTCTTCATGATTTTGACCCTAGGCAGCTGTCCACCTTCACCAGGTCTCCATTATGCTCGCCACCAGGCTTCCTTCCTGGTACTTCCATGTACCAGGACCCATCTTTCTCCTCTCCCCCTCCCCTGTGAAGACACTGCCCTCCCTTTCTGCCTGGCTGATTCTTACTCATGTTTCACAAGTCAGCTTAACTATCATTTCTGTTGAGTCCCTCTGCTAGGTTAGGTCTCCCTGCATTACACAAAACCTCTATTTCCCATATTATAAACCATCACTGTAATTACTTACAAAGTCTTATTCACTGTTTTATCCTCAGTGTCAGCACAATACTTGGCACATAGAGGTAATCAATAAATATTACTAAATAAATGAAATGTACTCAATTCACACTTGTAGACAATATTAAAATAGCAAAAATGAACTTACCAAATAGGATAAAAAGTCCATGTGGTGTGATAAGCTGTAAAGGGTAACACAAAATAAGTGTCTGACAATAATTAAAGTAAAAATTGAAAATAAGTTTATACTCTGACAGTTTTTATTTTAATGCAATGGTTTTATATACTAGTGATGAATTTTAATAAAAGTCCTTAAAACAAACTTGGCCGGGCGTGGTGGCTCACGCCTGTAATCCCAGCACTTTGGGAGGCCAAGGTGGATGGATCACCCGAGGTCAGGAGTTCGAGACCAGCCTGACCAACATGGAGAAACCCCATCTTGGAAAAACAAACTAACAAACTTAAGCATTTTAATTTGAATACAACCCTGAATCAGAAGCTACCATAGCCGAGCATGGTGGCTCACACCTGTAATCCCAGCACTTTGGGAGGCTGAGGTGGGTGGATTGCTTGAGCCCAGGAGCTAGAGACCAGCCTGGGCAACATAGCAAGATCCTATTTCTACAAAATAATGCAAAACAAACAAACAAAAAAACAAACAAACATTAGCCAGGCGTGGTGGTGAGCACCTGAAGTCCTAGCTACTTGAGAGGCTAAGGTGGGAGGATCACTTGAGCCTGGGAGGCAGAGGTCACAGTGAGTGAATGCAGCACCACACTCGAGCCTGAGTAACAGAGTGAAACTCTTTCTCAAAAAAAATTGCTACTATACCTTCTCCTGAAAGACTATATAGAATACTTTTCAACTCACATCAGGATTGAGATTTGTGACGAGTAGAACAGAATTTCCTGGTATACCACTAGCCCCAGGAATGGCCATCCTTCCAGTGACAGCAGAGGAGGTGATTGTGAGAGGACCAAGAGCTCCAGGAACAGCTGGAACTGATAGACCTTTTAAAAATACCAAAAGCATTTCATATTCTAATTATCAAAAGAACTGTAACACTTGATAGAATTTAAGCAAATAAAGAGGAAAGCAAAAATACAGAAAGAAAATGTGTCAAGGCTATCATAAAGATACTGAAGGCCAGTTTTCTGCCCTACAGAGTCTGCCTGCAAGCTGAGCTCCTCATCTGTTGACATTATTATACTTTGTGCTCTATTATTCATAAGGTACTCTGCAGAGTAACTGAAATCACTGGGCCTAACGCTGTTAGGCTTTTCAGAGGGTCTATCAACTACAAACACTCCCTCTGTTTCTTACAATAGATATATTCTAGCACCTTTCTATCAAGTGTATATACTTCTCATACTGGCTTCTACCATAAAATCAGGTAAGTATTTTTTTAAAGTCCTTCAGCAGAAGTCAAAAACATGCATGCTAGGTAGTGCTATATGACATTTTATATGGAAAAAACATTTTGTGACTGTATAAAATGCTATATAAACATCATTCTGACCAAAATAGATTTACAGTATTCAATATTCTTATTGTAGCAGAAATATTCAGAGCTCTCTACTTCTCTAGGTATTTTGGAACTACTAAAAGCTCAGTAACACCAGAATATTGACACTATACTTAAAACAGCAGACTATCCCACTATTTTGTGTTCTCAGCTTAAAAAGTGTCTAAGGTAAACCTCTAGTTTATGTAAAGTGAACCAATTCCTTAATTTAATGATTCTTTAAAATAAACAGTCTGGCCACTTCCCCACATACCATATAATTAAATTGTAATATATTTTACATTCAGCCTATTCTGCTTAACAATCTAAGAAGGTCATAACTACCATCATCCACACTGCTGAATTTTAAAACTGTGCAGACCACATTCTCAGGCTGAATACTATTGCATGAAATCAATAGCCCTCACATGACCTATTCCCACGCCCCTCCAGTCCAACTCCAATAGTTTTGCATAACTTTTGCCATTTCTATGTCTGTTACCCATGGGCTAAGAGCACAGTTCTGCTCCACTGCAGGGTGTGTGTGTGTGTGTGTGTGTGTGTGTGTGTGTGTGCGTGTGTATCCTCTATCAGCTTAAAAGTCTTACCAAGTCAGAAGCCCTCTTTTATTGACTTTTCATCTTTCTTAATATTTATTACTTAATATTTGTACACAGAGTGTATCTAAAAGAAATATCCAAAATGAGGGAAAACATATCAAAATGTCCACCAATTAAACTTTGAGGAGCTTCGAATAAATAAAACTATGTTTTTAACATAATAGGTAGAACATTCACTTAACTAAACATATGTTAAGATATACTAAAAACCACCAAGATGGTAAAATTTAAAACCTCAACCTTCGTATCACTCTTTCCGTTTTGGTTAACTCCATCCTCTCCATCGAAAGAGAGTAGTTATTGGCCATGTTGGGTGGCTTACCCTGTAATCCCAGCACTCTGGGAGGTTGAGGCAGGCAGACCACTTGAGGCCAGGAGTTTGAGACCAGCCTGGCCAACATGGCGAAACCTCATCTCTACTAAACATAAACAATTAGCTGGCCATGGTGGCATGCACCTCTAGTCCCAGTTACTTAAAAGGTTGAGGCATGAGAATCGTTTCAACCTGGGAAGTGGAGGTTGCAGTAAGCTGAGATTGTGCCACTGCATTCCAGCCTGGGCGACACAGCAAGACTGCCTCACAACAACGAGAGAGAGAGAGACAGAGAGAGAGAGACAGAGAGAGACAGAGAGACAGAGAAGGGAAGAGTTAAAATTCCCAGAATTCAAAGGTTAAGATAGAAAGATTATGGCCAGAAAGCAGCTATGTTGTAATTTAAAATGCAGTTATAGTCATGAATCAGTTATAAGTTGAAGATATGTAGAGAGAGGCTTACCACTCTGCCATTCCCCTATTCACCAACCTCAGTGTTTTCTTTAGACATCAGAGATAAAAACCATAAAGTAATATTTTCTCTTTTCCTTAAATTATAATCAAATTCATTTTGTTTACATTTGGAAAATAATGGGAGTCATTATCAAAGTATTAATCAACTCCTATCTCCTAATAATCTCCATTAGCTAAAGAGACAAAATATGTATCTCCCCTGAAATACACAGCATGCATATCCATCTATAGTAATCTTCAAAACCCATTAATGACAAAAGGTTTTCTGAAGAAGCTGAATAGTGAATGTATAGTATGACTGCATATTATTTGTTCAGTACTGTCAAAGGCATTAAAGACTCAAAGATAAGACAAGTCTGTTCAACACATAATTGATAAGCTTATCAGTAAAGACAGAAGCAGCTTATATATTTTATATACCAACTGGAAAGCCAAATCTAAGGTTATTTTATGTCGTTAACCCATAGTTATTTGTGTCAATGACAAACATAAATGATGCAGAACATATAATGGATTATTGGTATTAAGAATGGAACCAGAGAGAATTATTCATAAAAACAAGGAAGGTATATATCATACAAATCACCAATCTTCTACAGCTGATATGCATAATACTTTTGTGGTAAATTCTTCAACTATGATAACATTCTTCATCTTGATAAGTTCCTAGAAAACATACAACTTCATTGAAAATCATTTCAAATCCAACTTAAAAGAGTCACCTGTAGCTTGAGGAAATCCAATGGCTGGGGCAAATCCAGCAGCCCCTGCATATGGTGAAGAAATTATACCTGGTGCACCTAATGGGAAAGAGAAGCTAAAGTAAATATACTACCTTTTATAAATATGGTTATCAAAGCAATATAAAATGGCCATATGAAAGTATATTACTAACAAAGGAATTCTGTTACAGAGTAAAGATCTGTTCAACAAGTGATCTTTAACATATAAAGAGCCTCTGCCACATCCAAAGGCTAACCCCTTTCAACTGGGTTCAAGGATCAAGAGCACAGCCTGAGATTCTTTCACTTATTTAGAGCAATATTTCACAATAAAAAAATCAGTTACTTACTAAATGTTATTAAATCATACTGTACCTGTGGGGTAACTATGCTAATAAAAAGTGAGTTAAAATCCTTGCCTTTGAGAGGCTTACAAACTGAAAGTACAAATAACAGGAGATTCATGATGAGGGTAGAATGGTACAAATTCAAATGTACTACAACTGGACTAAGAAGTGATCACAGAGGATTTGCTGTGACTGGTCATATAAGTTTTCTCTGGAGGTAAAACCTGAGGAAGCTATTATGTAAGCAAAGTATTTAGTGTGTACTAAATACTAAACAAATGCTGGTGTTGTCTTTCCTTTAAAAAGCCTGGTGACTGTGTATCATCAACAAAAATAAGAGTTCCAACGAAGGAGTCACTTTTAGTAGACAAATGATTAATTTGGTTTGGGGCATATCAAATTCAAGATGATAAGACATTCAAATAGAAATGCCAAAAAGTGGAAATAAAGGAGTAAACTCAGATTATTATAAGTAAACACATAAATTTGTGAATTCACATAAATTTGTGAATTACCTGTGTAGACATAAATGTGAAAGCCATACAAATGAGAGCTCCACTAAAAAGGGCACAAGACAAGAAATGAAGACTAAAGACACAGCCTGGGGGTAGAGGTACACTTAAGCAATAGAAGGAAAAGGAATATCCTACAGAAAGAGAATAGCCTTAGAAATAGGAAAAAAACAAGGAATTATAGTACCTCAGAATCTAGAGGAATAGTTTCAAAAGGGGGATGGGAAGGACCTTCAATATAGGGCACAGAGAATGAGAAATGAGGAAGGTAAACAACACTACTACAGAAATAGAGGTTAGACTGCAAAGCTCAAAGCGGGGGAGTTTGCTTTTTTAATGATAGGGAGATGAGCATATTTATAGGCACAAGTATTTAGGTTCCATTTTCCAAGAGTTAAAAACTCATATAATTTCATTTTCTTCATTAAAAAGACTTACTTAATATGATTTATTAAATATGTAACTAATTATAGTAATTCAAGAAAATACAGTCACAAGAGACTGCAGGGATAGAATCAGCAGAGAGAATTGACATTGAGATACAAAAAATGAGAGTAACTGACAGAGTAACTGATGAAATAAGAAGGGAGAGTGAAATCCATTTAACAAATACATGTTGAAAGCATATCATGAGCTAAAGCATTCTAGTCAGAAACAAAGCAGACAAATTTTTGTCTTTGCTAAACGTACATGCAAGCAAGCTCAAGATCATAGGTAAAATGATTCATTTTTACAACAGAAAAAACTATATTTAAGGCACAAAGAAGACTTCACAAAGAGGCTTCAAGATAGACCCAAGCAATTATGAAAATCTACACTAGAAAAGCTAAAAATAAAGTTAAACATAAGGAGAGCTATGGTGGCTACTGTATTGTTGTGAAATATCTGTTTGCTCCCTTCTATATAACTGGCCATACATGACTTGCAACGCCTTTTGGCGGAGGAGCACACATTTCTACACAGTTCACACTGGGCTTGATCATGTCGCATTTTTCCCAAACAATAATGGTGGAAATGACACATGCTACTTCTACACAGAACCTTTAAGTGGCATTACGGGTTTATACCTGCTCGCTTATTCTTTACTGTCTGCCACAAGAATGCCATGTCTCAAAAAGTAGTGGATCTTTGGTGTTGGCCCTAGATTAAAAAGACAAGTGGAAGATGGCTGCAAGAGCTTATTCACAGCTACTGAGGCATGTGAGAGAGAAAACGTTAATTTCTATAAACCACTGATGAAGGGGAGCAGTTTTTAAGCATGGCAAAGTGGCTGATACATATGGCTACAGAAGGGGTGAGGCAGAGCTCTAGTAAGCAGGAGATCTGCGAGAAATGAGGAAAGATTTTGAGATGACTATCACAGAACATTCAACAGAAATACATAAAAGAACTGGCAAATAATTATCACGACCAAATTTAAATAACTGTTTCCCTGTAAAATAAGATAATAAGAACATTTGCTAAAATTTGACAAAACAAGCATTCTTCAAGTGTCTATATAATCTACACTCCCTAAATGAGCAGAAACAGAAACATTATATAGCAAAGTAACCTGTTAGACAACGCATTCGTATCTTCATTTCATGAAGCAATTACACAAACCTTTAAGAAAAATGTTTCAGGTTTGAATGACTAAGAATGGATTCTTCACATTTAGAAAATGTACCACCATGACAGCAACTAAGGGAATACGAATTAATACATGAGACAACATTTTAACCTATGAAATCAGTTTATCACAGTGTTATTTAAAATAGCAAAATCCTAAAGAAACAAGCTTAATGTCTAAATTGGAGAATGATTGATATAAACCAACCTTACTGCAGAAAATGCCCAATGAATGAGTATAAAGACTTTCTTTAAAAAAAAAAAAACACTAAAAGTTGCCATGATTATAAGGAGTAACTAGGTTAAAACTCTAACCCTGTGACACTGGGCTTTGGTTTGGTCAGCTTCATGGGGTAGCAGGCCAGAAGCAAATCCCAGAGTAGCCCAAGGTGGGAAGTCAACAGGACACTCTCACTGCATTAATCTATTAGTATAGACTGAAAATAACCTACGCTATCTACTACTACTCCCATCTTCAGAAGACTACTAGGAAGGTTTGCTTTGTGACTACCACAGAAAGAAGAAAAGTCCCTGAAAAGTTCTAACCAAAAGGAAGCTTTCACAAAAATTTACTATCTAAATTTACATTTCTTGGAAGTCTAAAGGAAAACCAAGTTATTAATTTAGGTTAAAATGATCCCAAATGTAGAGCCTTTAATGTTGCAGGCAAACAAATTCTCTCTGGAGGAACAAACACCTTGATCCTGAGCCTCAAAGGACAATCATAATTAATTCTCCAAGTAAAATGAATAACTCATCCCCACCCTCTCCCACAAAAAACCCCAAAAGTCAGAAATATCTAAGCAGAAAGAAAATTGCAAAAAATCTGAGATACTAAATTAAGCAGATGAAGATTTAAATAGTAAGTTTGAAAAAAGGCATACAAAAAAATATCTGTAGTACAGGAGACACTTTTTAAAAATGAACCAAATAAAATTTCTAGAAATGAAAGCTACAATTACTAAAATCTAAAATTACAGGACAGATTTAACAACAATTAAACCAATTTGAAGAGCGCCATCAGTGAACTGAAAGTTAGGTCTTAAGAAATTCTTCAGAATGCAGCTCAGAAAGGAAACTAAGTTTGATACACTGAGAACAGAGTGGGGATATAACATGTCCTGTTAAAGCTCCAGAAAGACAGAAGAGAAATAGTGACAAGGGGAAATATATGAAAGGATTTCCACAACCACTAAAAGTAACAGTCCACTGACTCAAGAAGCCCAATGAGCTCCAATTAGAATAAAATCTTTAAATGAATATATCATACTGAAACCACACCAAAGAAAATGGACACCAAAGAAAAGAAAAATCCCTAAAGAATAGCCAGAAAAAAAAAAAGCAGCAGTTAGCTTGACAACTTTCTTTTTTTTTTTTTTTGAGACAGAGTCTCGCTGTGTCTCCAGGCTGGAGTGCAGTGGCATGATCTTGGCTCACTGCAACCCTCCAGCTCCCAGGTTCAAGTGATTGTCCTACCTCAGCCTCCCGAGTAGCTGGGATTACAGGCACATGCCACCATGTCCAGCTAATTTTTTGTATTTTTAATAGAGACGGGGTTTCACCATGTTGGCCAGGATGATCTCGATCTCCTGACCTTGATCCACCTAGCTCAGCCTCCCAACGTGCTGGAATTACAGGCGTGAGCCACCACACCTGGTGACAACTTTGTAAGAACAATGGAAACCAGAACATCATAAAATGGTATCTTTAATATGCTGAAAGAAAAATCTCTCTCAACTTAGAACTTTACACTCAGCAAAAAAAACTCTTAAACTTGACAACAAAAGAAAGATATTGGCAGGCACAGTGGCTCATGCCTGTATTTAATCCCAGCGCTTTGCGAGGCTGAGGTGTGCAGATCACCAGAGGTTGGGAGTTCGAGATCAGCCTGACCAACATGGAGAAACCCTGCCTCTACTAAATACACAAAATTAGGTCCAGCACGGTGGCTCACACCTGTAATCCCAACACTTTGAGATGCTGAGGTAGGCAGATCACCTGAGGTTAAGAGTTTGAGACCAGCCTGGTCAACATGGTGAAACCCCATCTCCACTAAAAACAAAAATAATTAGCCGGGTGTGGTGGCATGCATCTGCAGTGCCAACGACTTGGGGGGCTGAGGCAGGAGAGTCACTTGAACCTGGGAGGTGGAGGTTGCAATGAGCCAAGATCGCGCCATTACACTCCAGCCTGGGCAAATAGAGCAAAACTCCATCTCAAACAAAAGATAATTGGAGGCAAATAACTTCAAATATGTTACCACAGACCTTTCCTAAGTAAAATACTAAAGAGTATCCTTCAGGCAGAATGTAAGTGTTTTCAGATGGCATGTCTGAGTAGTAAGAAGGAATGAAAAGCCTTAAGAGTTATATATATGGTTTAATTTAAATGAACACTGATTGTACAAGACAATAACAAATTGCAAGATTAAAGTCAAATAATGTAAAAATATAACAATAGCATCACAGGTTAGGAGGAGGTAAAAGGAGTCCAAGTGTCCTAATATTCTTCTATTATGTAAGAAAAAGGTACAGTTATTAATTAACATTAGATTTTGGTAAAATGTGTAAAAGTTAAAAATTCTAGATAAAAACAGAAACAGTGCTGAACTTCAAACCAGTAGTGGAAAAACAGAATAAACATTCATTCAGCAAATATTGTTTGCATGGTTATTTTGCTTCAGGCATTGGGAAACAATAAACTAAATAGGCACCCTACTCCCCAAGTCTGCCCTAGTGAAGCTTAATAGAGATAAAAACAGAATAAGCAACACACAGAATATACAGTAAGTTAATTGTATAGCATGTAAGAAGGTGACAATTACTATGGAAAAAAACAGGCTGTGCACAGTGACTCACACCTAGAATCCCTGTACTTGAGAGGCCAAGGTGGGAGGATCACTTGAGGCCAAGAGTTCAAGAGAAGCCTGAGAAACACAGTGAGACCACCCCCTGTACAAAAATTTTAAAAATTAGCCAAGCATGGTGGTGCATGCCTGTATTTTCAGCTACTCAGGAGGCTGAGGTGGAAGGACTGCTTGAGCCCAAGAGTTGAGGCTGCAGTGAGGCATGATTGCACCAGTGCACTCCAGCCTGGGTAACACAGTGAGAGAGACCTGTTGAAAGAAAGAAGGGAGGGGGGAAAAAAAAGAAACAAAAGAAAACAAAAGAAAGAAAGAACAGAAAGAATCAGGAGAGTTCTGAGGAAGAGCTGCTCAACACAGGTCAAAGAAGGCAGATGAGAAAAATCTCTCTCAGTGTACCTGGGAGAAAAGCACTCCAGGCAGAAGAAATAACCAGTGGAAAGCTCTGGAGGTTGGAACATACCTAATATGTTTGACAAACAATAGGGATATCAGTATTGGCGGGTAGAAGGATGATGTAGGGGAGCATGTAAAAAGAATTATCAAAAAGAAAAAAGATGGTACAGGGCCTGTAATCCAATGTAAAGATGGGGGCATCCACTCTGAAAGAAACAGAAACCTTTGGAGGGTAGTCAGCATTAGAGTAAAATGATTTGACTTACTTTCTTTTCTAACTTACACACAATAAAAGGCATATGTACATGTATATGTACTGTATTATGCATATCTGTATATGTACAATGTGATGAGTTTTGGTATATACTGTCATGCACAGCAGTCAATAATGAACCACATATACAATGGTGGTCCCATGTCATTATAATGGAACTGAAAAATTTCTATTGCCCAGTAATGTTATAGCCATTGTAACACTGTAGTGCAACGTAGTACTCCTATGTTTGTAGTGATGCTGGCATAAACAAACTCAATAATACAAAAGTACAGAAAATATAATTATGTACAGTATATAATACTATACAATGTAGTACATAATAATTATGTTACTGGTTTGTATACGTACTATACTACACTTTTTATCGTTCTTTTAGAGTGTACTCCTACTTGTTTTTTTTTTTTAATTTAATGTGAAACAGCTTCAAGCAGGTCCTTCGGGCGGTAACCCACAAGAATGTATTGTCATTATAGGAGACGACAGCTTCATGCGTGTTACAGTCCCTGAAGACCATCCAGTGGGACAAGATGTAGAAGTAGAAGCCAGTGATATTGATAATCCTGACCTTGCATAGGCCTAAGCTAACATGTGTTTGTGTCTTAGTTTTTAATAAAAAACTTTAAAAGGTAAAAAAAAAAAAATAGAAAAAAATTTACAGAATAAGGATATGAAGAAGAGTATTTCTGTACAGCTTTTACATAAAAAAGTTAGTACACAATGTGCTTGTGTTTCAAGCTAAGTATTACTACAAAAGAGTCAAAAGTTAAAAATAAAAGCTTATGAAGTTAGAAAGTTACAGTAAGCTAAGGTTATTTTATGTATTTATTTCATTTTTTAAAAATTGAGTCTCACTCTGTCACCTAGGCTGGAGTACAGTGGCACAATCTGGGCTCAGTGCAGCCTCTGCCTCCTGGGTTCAAGCAATTCTCCTGCCTCAGCCTCCCAATAGCTGGGATTACAGGAGCCTGCCACCACACCCAGCTAAATTTTGTATTTTTAGGACAGATGGGGTTTCACCATGTTGGCCAGACTGGTCTTGAACTCCGGGCCTCAGGTGATCCTCCTGCCTCGGCCTCCCAAAGTGCTCGGATTACAGGCATGAGCCACCATGCCCGGGCAAGCTAAGGCTAATTTATTATTAAAAAAAGAAAAATATTACTTCCAGTCCTGCAACCTCCACTCATGGCAAGTCCTATACAGGTGTACCATTTGTATCTTTCATTCTGTATTTTTACTGTACCTTTTCTGTGTTTAGATACACAAATACTTACCATATGTTAACTTGTCTATAGTATTCATTACAGTAACATGCCTTACAGTCTAGGTGTGCAGTAGGCTCTATCTACATTTGTGTAAGTATACAACAAAACCGCCTAATGATACGTTTCTCCGAACGTTATCCCTGTGGTTAAGCAATGCATGACCGTATATTTAAAGCATGTGAAATTATCATCACAGTCAAGATAACAAATATTCCCATCATTCCTGAAAATTTTCTCATGTCCCTCTGCAATCCATCTCTCTCCAAACCTTGTCCTCAGGCAACCACTGATCTTTCTCACACTATAGATTAGTTTGCATTTTATCGAAATATATACAAACAGAATTATACACTAGGTGTTCCTTTCTGTCTGGCCTCTCTCATTCAGCATAATCCCTTTGCCTTTATCACTACTTTATTCCTTTTTATTGCTGAATAGTATTTGAGTGCATGGAAGAATCATCATATTTTTATCTATTCACCTGTTTGTAGAATACTTCTGGATTTTGGCTATTATAAATAAAACTGCTATGAACATTTGTGTTTAATTAGTTAACACATCATTAAGTCACATTTTAATGTATTTATTTATATATTTTTTAGAGATGGGGTCTGCCTGAAATGGAGTACAGCAGCTATTCACAGGCTTGATTAGAGTGCACTCCAGCCTGGGCTCAAACACATCCTCCTGCCTCAGCGTCCCAAGTAACAGCGACTACAGGTGTGCTGGCCACTGTGCCCGGCAATATTTTTAAATTTCACAAATGACCAGGCTAGGTAGGAGCCAGAGGTTTTGCCAACTTGGAGTGATGTTCACCTTTTGGTTTTCCTGATGGTATCTTTCAAATGGAACAATAAAATTATGATGTACACTAGGTAAATTATTTCCTTTTATGGTTTGTGCTTTCTGTGTTCTAATAAACTCTTCATATCCCCCAGGTTACAAAGATTTTCTCCTATGTCTTCTTCTGGAAGTTTTATAGATATAAGTTTATTTGTTTATTAAGAGACAGGGTCTTACTATATTGCCCAGGCTGGAGTACAGTGGCTATTCACAGGCACAATACCACTACTGAACTACATGGGAGTTTTGACCTCCTCCGTTTCTGACCTGGACCAATTCATCCCTCCTTAGGCAACTTTGTGGTCCTCCTCTCCTGGGAAGTCACCATATTGATACTGAACTTAAGTGCAGACACCTGATTAGCACAGAGCACTATAGCCCAGAACTCTGGGCTCCAGTAATCCTTCTACCTCAGCCTCCTGAATAGCTGGAACTACAGGTCCACACCACAAATTTTACATACAGGACTAAGATCTATTTTAAGTTAACTTGTCAGTAAGCCACAGGATAATGGTCAATGCTTTTTACCCCGAATACTAACATCCACTTGTACAAAACCCACGTGTTGAAAGATTTTCCCTTTCCCTAGTGGATTAGATTGGCAACTTTGTTGAAAATCAATTGACCATATATGTGGATCTACTTCTAGCCTCTCTTATTATGCTCCATTAATCTCTCTAACTATCCTTCTGACGTTACCATACTGGCCTGATTACTGCAGCTCCATATTAAGTCTTACAGCTTAAAAAGAAAAATGTTTTCAGCAGCTCTATTCTAAATACTTTCCTTTTCCATTTTTATATTAATTTTAGAAGTTTGGTCTATCTTATTAAAGCAAGAAAAAAAATTAAAAGTCCCAGGGATTAGGCTGGGTGCGGTGGCTCACGTCTGTAATCTCAGCACTTTGGGAGGCCACGGTGGGTGGATCACCTGAGGTGAGGCATTTGAAACCAGCCTGGCCAACATGGTGAAACTCTGTCTCTATAATAAATACAAAAAAATTGCTGGACATGGTGGCAGCTACCCGTAACCCCAGCTACTTGGGAAGCTGAGGCATGAGAATCACTTGAACCCAGGAGGTGGAGGTTGCAGTGAGCTGAAATTGTGCCACTGCACTCCAGCCTGGGTGACAGAGAGAGACTCTGTCTTAAAAAATAAAAAAAGGCCCAAGGATTAGCAGAAAGGATATAAACTGACATTATTTGTAGATAATATGATTGTATATATTGAAATGCAAAAAGAATCCACAGGCAAATTACTAGAATTCATAAGTTTATTAAGGTTTCTGAGTTATGAAATCAAGAGATAACAATGTTGCATTTCTATATTACCAATAGTTAGAAAACAAAACATTAAATAATGATAGTTCAAACCTACATTGTGCTTATGCTAGGTATCATTTTAAACTCTTCAAGTACATGAGCACATTTAATGTTCAAAACCCTACCAGTTAAGAACTGTTAAGCATTCCACACAGAAAGAAAGGGAAATGCAGAGCACTTAAATAACTTGCCCAAGATTACACAGCTCATAAATAATAGGTCCAGGATCAGAATACATAAAGTATGGTTCTAGCCACCATACTATGCCATGTAAAATAAAATCAAAAGTAAGAAGTGCTCAGGAATAAATGCAACAAAGAAAGTGCAAATCTTTAAGGAGAAAAGTCACCCAACGTTACTGAAAGACATTAACGAACATCCAGGCTACAGTGGCTCATGCCTGTAATCCTAGTGCTTTGGGAAGCAGAGGTGGGAGAACCACTTGAGACTAGGAGTTCTAGATCAATCTACGTAACATAGTGAGACCCTATGTCTACAAAAGATTTTTTTTAATTAGCAGAGCATGGTGATGTGTGTCTGTGGTCCTGCCTACTCAGGAGGCTGAGGTGGGAGGATTGCCTGAGCCTAGAGGTCAAGGCTGCAGTGAACCATGATTTCACCACTGTGCTTCAGCCTAGGCAACAGGGGAAAACCCTGTCTCCAAAAAAAAAAATGTCCAAATGAATGGACAGATGCACAATGTTCAAAGACTGGAAGATTCTACTGTAATGATGTCAATTATCTTCTAACTCATTTGTAAATTCAATGTAATCCCAATCAAAACCCTAATAAGCTATTGCTTTTTTTTGGAACTGGACAAGCTGATCTTAAAATTCATAAAAAATACAAACGGTAAGAACTGCCAAGACAGTCTTGAAGAAGAAAAAGATAAAAAAGACTTTAGCAGAGACTGACTTCTGGTAATGACAAAAGGAGACAACTAGACCAATGTAGCAAAGCCCAGAAAAATAAGTCTAGTAATATTAAGCTCCACTGGGCATAGTGGCTCACACTTGTAATCCCAGTACTTTGGGAGGCCAAGGCAGGCAGATCACTTGAGGTCAGGAGTTCAAGATCAGACTCGCCAAAATGGCAAAACTCTGTGTCTACAAAAAAATATTTAAAAATTAGCTGGATGTGGTGGTGTACATCTATAGTCCCAGCTACTCAGGAGGCTGAGGCATGAGAATTGCTTGAACCTGGGAGACAAAGGTTGCAGCCAGCCCAGACTGTGCTACTGCATTCCAGTCTGGGCAACAGAGTAAGACTCTGTCTCATAAAAACAAATGAAGAAACAGAAACTTAAGAAACTTAAGTTAGCAGTATGAATAAATGAATAAAAGTGATGATGGTAAGAAACCTCATCCTCCCCGGTGTGAGCCAGTGTTCTCAGCTGAGAAAAAAACACTCTTTTCTTTTTTTTTTGGAGATGGAGTCTCGCTCTGTTGCCCAGGCTGGAGTCCGGTGGCACGATCTTGGCTCACTGAAGCCTCCACTTCCCAGGTTCAAGCAATTCTCCTGCCTCAGCCTCGCAAGTAGCTGGGACAACGGGCCACGCCACCACGTCCAGCTAATTTTTGTGTTTTTAGTAGACACGGAGTTTCACCATGTTGGCCAGGATGGTCTCGAACACCCGACCTCAAATGATCCTCCCGCCTCGACCTCCCAAAGTGCTGGGATTACAGGCATGAGCCACCGCACCCGGCCAAGAAAAACATTCTTTGTAATAAAATGCTAGCTAATAAAGGTAGAAGAAATGATGGAATTAGCAAATTACCTCATGGCAACCATCACAGTAACAAATAATTTTGGTAACAGATGTGAAAAATAAAAGGTAAAAAATGTTGAGAACAGGGTATTTATCATCTTAACTAGTAAATCATTACAAAAGGAAAAATAGTAAAATTACAGGAAAGAAATCTGCAAGATCATTTAAATAAGTGATCAAAGCTAACACCACAAGAAAAAGAATAAATTAACATCATGTGTCTCCTAATGTAACGCGGTAGGAAAGACACAAAATTATTTCTGCGGTATTTCCATTCAAAAACGCCTATTTTGATAAGGAAAAAACAGACATCTATATGCAAAGACATTCTACAAAAAATATCCTCCCTAAACTCTTCAGAAATGCAACAGTTCAACCTGGGCAACACAGTGAGACTCTGTCTCTACAATAAAATAAATACAAAAATTAGCCGGGTGTGATGGAGAGTGCCTATAGTCCCAGCTACCCGGGAGGCTGCGGTCCAAGGATCACTTGAGCCCAGGAGGTTGAGGCTGCAGTTAGCTGTGATCATACCACTGCACTTCAGCCTGGGTGACAGAGTGAGTCCCTGTCTCAGCGGAGGAGGGGGGGCGGGCGCACAGAGAAGCAATAGTTATAAAAGACACAGAATAAAAAAATGTTCTGAATTAAAAGAAACATGACAAATAAATTTGCCCAATACTTGTTTGGATCTTTACCAGAAAAAATTCTGGGAGAAATTTATTTGCAACACAGATAACACACAATGGACCAGTATCTGGAATACACAAAGAATTCCTACAATTAAGTAAGAAAAGAATGAGAACTAAAGCACAAAAATAGACAAAGAATTGAACAGGGATGGGGTGAGGGGTAAAAGACTACACACTGGGTACAGTGTATACTGCTTGGGTGATTGGTGCACCAAAATTTCAGAAATCAACACTAAAGAGCGTATTGATATAATTAATAAATAGAATTGAACACAAAATTTATAAGGATAAAATAAACAAAAATATGTTCAACCTCATCAGTAATTAGGAAAATGCAAGTGAAAACTATGTTAAGATACCATTAAACATACACTAGAATAAAAAGAATGAAAACATCTCACTCCCTTCGTAGGAGACAGCTTGAAAAAATTTTAATCTCACAATGCAGTTATAAACTGGTGTAATCATTTTGAAAACTGGCATTATTAATGAAACTGAAGAAATATGTTCTCTATGACCCAACAATTCCTTTCCTATGTACTTCTTAGAGAAAACTCTTGTCCAGCAGACAAGAATGTTCATAGTAGCATCAAACTAAAAACAACCAAAATATTTATCAACAGTAAAATGGATCAACAAACCATGATATATATGATATATTCTTCCAGTGGGATACTACAGACTTGGCTGTGCTGAGAATGAATGAGCAACAGCCACATGTATGAATATGGATGAATCACCAAAGATATACAGAGAAAACAAAATAAAGTCACAAGAGAAAACCAGCAAGAGTCCATTTATGTAAAGTTCTAAGTACAGCTTTAAAAAAAATTTTAAAGTTGCATTTAGGGATATATAATGAGTGGCAAAAAAACAATAGGAAAACAGAAAAGCACGAGAATGATTATCATCAAATTTGTAACTGTGGTTATTATCCTGGGGAAGGGAGAGTGAAAAAAATTGATGAAGAAAGGTACACAGTGTGCTTCTTCAGTATGTATAAATATTTTATTTCTTAACCTGGATGGTAATCACATGGGTGTTTATATACTACGTGTCTTATAAGTTTTTCTATAGGTATAACAAGTGTCACTAAAGGCAAGAACATAGTGCTTGTGACTCAGCCCTAGAAACTGTAAAGGGCAACCTTTATAAGAGAAAGAACAGCCAGTGAAGTAGGAAGAAAGTAAGGAGAGTGGTGTTTCAGAAGCCAAGAGAAAAAAGAAGGGAATAGTGAAACTGTCAAATATTAGTGAGAGGCAGAGTAAAGAAACTTTCAAACAATATATAAAGTGCATTGTTCTCTGTCTGATGAATCACTTATTTTGGGATGTAGACATTGTTTTGCAGTGACTAAGGATTAATAACAATGAGAAAGGATATAAACATTCTGATATTTTATATTCAGAAATCAAAATTCTTAACCATATTTTAAAAATGTCTTCCTCCCATAATACAACAATCGCACTGAGAGTATATAATTAATTATTAGAACAAGTGAATTCTGACATTTGATAGCGGAGTTCGGCAAACATTAATTTGCCCCAATATATATATATTTTTTGCCCCAAATATTTCTATCATTTGTTATTGAAACGGTAATGACAAAGACCTTTGGCTCTGCCAAATCAGGTAAGTAAGTTAGGAGCTGGTCACAAATGTAAAACACAAAAATTTGGTCAAAGAAGCCAAAACAGAAATTTTAACAATATTAGAAAGATGCATTGAATCATCTGGCTTTTAAAATTAAAAATAATAAAAAAGTTTTCACTTTAAAGTAATGAACTATTTTCTAGAAAAGTTTGGACAATCATTTGATTGTCTTAATTTTATAACTGATTGTCTTAATTCTTTTCATTTTCTCACCTATAAAATATGATGAACTAAATACTATTAAAGTCCCAGTTAGCAATATTTTATGGTGTTATTTGGGAAAGGAAAAATCAATCACAAAGGGTAGTAATACTTTTTCTAAATAATAAACCACACTTTTGAGAACTGTAATACCAAACGTAGCACATACTAACCTAGTGAGATACTCAAGCTGGGCCATCCATTGCTTTTTCCTTAAGAGGGTTACTTTAAATAAAAGAGGGAGGCTCTTCAAAGCTACAATTTGCAGAGACAATTTAGAAGGCTGTATTTTTACTAATGCAAAATGCAACGTCACACAAGCTGAAGATACAGTTGGAAGTTCTAAAGTTTAAAAAATCAAAACAAAATAAATCTTCTTCTTTGGATAAAAGATCATACTATTCATTTAGGTTTGATTTAAAATATCATTACTTAAAAAGGGAAAAGTATTTTTCTCAAGAGTGTATATAGCAAAATTCTTTTGGCTATAAACTAGCATATTTAAATTAATGTTAATAAGACTATTCATTAGAAGCAACTGGTTTGTGGCTTTTAAAGAATGAGTAACATTAATGTTAGAAAATAAATTTGTAACTCAATTTCAGATATTCATTTGTTTTGTCAACTAACAGAACCTCCCAATATTACTATTTAATTAACGGGCATACTTTATTCCATGATTCTTACTTTCCTTTATAAATCCTGAGAGAACTCAAGAAGAAAATGGCTTACTAACATACGTGGCTTAATAAATGAAACTTGTAAGTTCAGAAAACTTGTTTTGTGACCCAAAAAGGAACTACTCACCAAAAGCAGCAGCCATAGGGGGTTCAAGGGATGGCTGGCCATCACCAGTAGGAAGGTCTAAGCGAGTGAAGTCTCTGCTTTTGTCATTATTATATTTCACATTAAGGCTGGTGAGCTTGGAGAAGTCAATACGCAGGGTGCAGCATGCATTATAGATATTCTGGCCATCCAGAGCCTAAAGCATGTAAGAAAGGGACCGGTTTTGGCAAGACAACAACACTGATAACCAAGAAGCCTCTACTGACAAAGAGGGGCAATCAGGTGTGAGGCAGAAAGCACTGACTAAAAAGCCAAAGTCTTGGGGTTTATTTTTACCTCACAGTCACTACGAGTCTGAGAAAAAGAAAATCTCTAAGTCTCAGTTTTTATCTGTAAAATAAGACTGATAATATTTATCCTGTCTGTGCTAAGATCAAATAAGAGAGGAGAAATGTGAAAAACTGGAAAACTATTATCTATCACAGAAATGTTCACTATTATGATTATTTTGCCTGTACCGAAAGTTTTAAGATACTCGGATTTTGTATTCCATTTTAATTCATTTTAGTATAATTCACATTATACTAGGATGTATAAGCTTTGTTAGGATGAAACAAAGCTTTTGTAAATGCTACTTGTCAGAGCCACAACATATAAAATACTATCTATCACTTATTTTTTTTTCTCTTGTAAATTTACTTTGTAATACTTTGAATAATAAACTGAGGAAAATGTGGAATCAGTTGTGACCAAAGATTAGCAACCCCTTCCTTTGCAAGAATAAAAATTTACCTTAGGGTATTTGTGGCCACTTATGACATTTGCAAATGCTTGAATTTATAAAAATAGATACCAGAAACCAAAGCACATAAAAATAAAACAAATATAATATAAATCCTGATTTATAATAATGGTCATTGAGAAGTATGCCATCATAAAGGTACAAAATAATACATGCAAGTTCAGGGTACAGCAAATATAAAGGCTTTACTCCCAATCAAGTGCCAGACATAGTGTGGTACAAAAAGTACTATAAGCTTTAGTCCTCATCTTTGACAAAAATGTAGAAATGACTAGCAAAAACTGCTACAAGATGAAATTAGAGTCAGGGATATATATCAATGGGCGATATGTCTAAGATAACCGAACTGAATGTCAAGTTTTATACCTTGTCAAAATAGTCAGGTTTTTGTGTACTAAAAAAAAGACAACATGAATTGACAGCAGTGTATTTCCTAAGATTTAGTATCTCCACCAATTCAGAGTTCAACAGGAATTAATACGGAATACAGCTGCAAAAATGGTGATATCAATCTCTAAGTGATTTAACAGAAGTAAATGGTCTACAGCCATACCACCCTGAATGCACCTGATCTCAGAAGCTAAGCAGGATTGAGCCTGGTTAGTACTTGGATGGGTGAAGTAAATCAAAGCACAAGGGTAATGATGGCTCTATTAGTCAGTTCACATCAGGAGTACTGTGTTCAACTCTAGACTTTAAACATAACAAACAGGAATTAGTCTCAGAGATGTGAGAGGTGATAGGAGATTTGAGACCATTTCATATGCAGAAGTAATGATTTTTAGCTTAGAAAAAAAATACATGGAATCACACACTTTAAAATGACTAAAATGGTAACTATTATGTATATTTTAACACAATTTAAAAGAAAACACATGGTAAAGTGGGGCACGAGAGAAGATATGATGACTTCCTTCAGGTATCACTGGTGTGATTAACAATTGAAAAATGAAACAAAGATCATAATTACCATTTTGGCATAATGTGCATTTACTGGGTCAGCATACTGAAGCAAGGCTTGAAATTGATTATTCTTTGTAAAGGTGATAATCTTCAAGACTGTGCCAAATTTAGAAAATATCTGGAAAACAGTTCACATTAGGTTACATGTAAAAAAAGTATTAAGCTAATGTATCTTTATAAATACAACTTGGTTCATAAATCCTTTTAAATGAAAATTTTCTCTTTAAAACTGTTGGTACCAAAATGACTTAAGCCTGAAACATCAACATTTTAATACTCATGCCTATCTTAGAACAATGCCTGGCACACAACAGGCACTCAAATAACTAGCCTATTTAATGGCATATATAAATGGCACATTATTAAAATAGGAGTCTACAACAGAAATAATCAACAGGATGAGATGTGTTACAAAGCATATGAATAAAAGTGGGAGTCATGGGCCAACTATTTCACCCTGTGAAGAAGCCATCTACTTCTTGAGATTTCTGTAGCCACTAGAAGATGTTCGGCTAGAAGCTGCTCTATTAATTTGCCAAATATTTACGAAGGATTGTTCCAAGCACTGGAAAGACAGCAGTAAACAAAACAGAGACAAAACTATGCCCATATGAAGACAGACAATAAAGAAATGACAAACAATCTCTCAAAAGGAGAATAGAAAAAAAGAAAAAAAAAAAAAAAAGAAAGGACAAACAAATATCCTAATATCTGGTGATTTTAAAAGTCTTAAGAATAAAAATAAAAGAAGGGAAGGGATCAGCATGAACCAGAACACAAAACACAAGTTGGGACAGTACAAGAGTGGTGGCCAGAGAAGGCCTTTCTGAAGTGTCTTTTGAGAGGAAAAGAGGGGAAGGCTTCCTGACACCAATAGCCTCACAATACATGTTTCACCTCAGCACCACAAGGGTTCATGGCCAGGGTTACTGTTAACAGCAATTCATTTCTGAAAGACTAAATAGGGGGGATAAAACAACTATATATTTAGTTTTCCTCTGTTGGTACGGTTTGGCTCTGTGTCACCACCCAAATCTCATCTCAAATAAAATTCCCCACATGTCAAAAGAGAGACTTGGTGGGAGGTGACTGGATCATGGAGGCAGTTTCTCCCTTGCTGTTCTTGTGATAGTGAGGGAGTTCTCAAGAGTTCTGATGGTTTTTAAAGTGGCAGCTTCCGCTGTGCACTGTCTCTCTTCTGCCGCCATGTGAAGAAGGTCCTTCTTCCCCTTCACCTTCTGCCACGACTGTAGGTTTCCTGAGGCCTCCCCAACCATTCAGAACTGTGAGTCAATGAAATCTCTTTTGTTTATAAATTACCCAATCTCAGGGAGTATCCTTATAGCAGTGTGAAAATGAACTAATATTCACTCCATTTTAAACTTCAATCTTAAAACAGAAATTTGTTCTGCTTTTTTGATTAAAAAGTAAGTATTCCCTACACTGGTAAGATTTTGCTGTTACCAACCACTATGGTATGATCATGGCTTCACTGCAGCCTCCACCTCCCAGGCTCCTCCCATCTCAGCCTCCCAAGTAGGTGGTCTACACCACACCTGGCTATATTTTTATTTTTAAGGTTTTATAGAGATGAGGTCTACATTTGCCAGGCTGGTCTCAAACTCCCAGGCTCATGTGATCCACCCACCTTGGCCTTCCAAAGTGCTGGGATTACAGGTGTGAGCCACCATACCTGGCCCTGCTTTTTAATTCTCGAACAGAATGCTCAAGAATAACTATCCTTCCCCGATAGTCTAATGGTTAGGAAAAAAACATGAAAGAAAGAATAACTATTCTAAAGCACAGGTAATGAAAGAAAAATAGATAAACTGGACTACCTCAAAATTAAACACTTTTGTGCCTCAAAGGAAACTATCAACAGAGTGAAATCAAATCATGTATATGATAATGGGTTAATATCCAGAATATATAAAGAACTCATGCAATTTCAACAATACAAACAATGCAACCCAAAAACAGGCAAAGGACTTGAATAGACATTTCTCCAAAGAAGATAATCAAACAGGCAATAAGCCCACAAAAAGATGGGGCTTATTATCAATATCAATAATCATTAGAAAAATGGAAATCAAAACTACATTATCACCTAACTTCCATTTGGATAGTTACAAAAATTTTTTAAACCCATAAAATAATAAGTATTGGGGAGGATATGAAGAAAATGGAACTCCCATGCACTGTTGGTAGAAACGGAAAATGTTACAGCCACTATGGAAAAAGTATGACCTTTCCCTAAAAAATGAAACAGAATTACCATATGATCCAGCCATTCCATTTCTGGGTATAGAGTCAAAAAATTGAAAGCAGGAACTCAAAGAGATACGCATATACCTATGTGCACAGCAGCATTATTCAAAATATCCACAACAGGAAGCAACCAAAGTGTTCATCAATGAATAAATGGATAAACAAAATATGATATATACCTACAACCAAATATTATTCAGCCTCAAAAGACAGAAAACTCTGAACATGGACGAACCTTCAAGACATCATGCAGGTGAAATATGCCAGTCACAAAAGCACAAATACTGCATAGTTCCACTTACATGAGGAACCTAAAGTAGTCAAACTCACAAAGACCGAAAATAGACTGGTGATTGTTGAGGGGGGAGAGTAGATGAATAAAGAGTTCTGTTTAATGGCTAAGGGAGTTTCAGTTTGGGAAGATAAAAAAAATTCTGGAGACGTGGTATTTGGTGATGGTTGAGAAACAATGTGAATGTACTTAATGTCACACTGAACTATATAATTAAAAATAGTTAAAACTGCAAATTTTTTGTTTTATATATATATTTTACCCCTTAAATCACATGAATCAATCTATGTATTATACCTGCATCAACTCCATGTTTTCTCTCAATAAAGGAGTAACATTAAACTTTAAAAAAAGGTTGGGGATGTAATATAACAACTGTCTGACCTCCCCTCCTTCACTACAACAGTCCAGGTACTGTTCTAAATTATAAGTCAGATTAAATTTTCCCCTGCTTAAAATCCTTTACTACCTCCCCATTATCTACACGGTAAAACCTAAGCTCCTTGGTATAACATAACACTCTTGCCCTGGTTTACCTCTCCAACCTCACTTCCTGACACTTCTTACATCACACTACTCTATTTACATAAACAATATGTAGTTGCCTATAGTTCTCCAAATTTACCAAGTGACTTCAGACTTCTATGCCCATATATGAGGATCTTCCCTTTTCCTAGAAATCTGTTTAACAGCATAAGCCTTCATTTATCTTTTCCAAAATTCAGCTCAGGGAACAATGCTACCATAAATTCTCAGCCTGCCCCAAATTCCTATAGAATTATTTTTCCCAAGTAGTATTCACTTTTTGGTTTTATATAAGTATTATCTTACTGTTGTACTTCGACTCTACATTTATTTATATATTTGTCTCCTTTAATTAGACTGGAGGCTCCTTGAAGAAATATACCTCGTCTTAATCATTTCTGCATCATTAAATACAATTCCTGGCAGGTAAGAGATACAGACTAAAATGTTTATTATTAACTGATAAAGAATTGTAACGAGACCTGGTTGGAGAATTACAGCAATATGCAAATTTTTTTTTCCTTTTTAAGAGACAGGGTCTCACCCTGTCACCCATGCTGGTATGCAGTAGCACCAACATAGTTCACTATAACCTTGAACTCCTGGCCTCAAGCCTTAGTCTTCCAAGAACTACATGTGCACACTACCACACATGGCTAATTTTTACATTTTTTGTAGAGATGAGATCTCGCCACCTTACCCAGGCTGGTCTGAAACTCCTGACCTTATGCGATTCTCCTACCTTAGCCTCCCAAAGTACTGCGATTATAGGCATGAGTTACTGCACCCAGCTGGCAATATGCAATTTTTTTTTTCCTTTTTTTAAAACTTTAAAAAAATTTTTATTTAAAAAAAAAAAACAACACTTCTTTTCACGCCAATAAGAGAAGTTGGCAATTTTAAAAAATAATAAATATTATTGATATAAAATATCTCATTAGTGAAGGAATAAAAACACATAATTTGCTCTAAAATTTGGAAAAATTGTATACTAAATTATGCTATAAAACTTAACTTCCACTTACCTTTCAGATTTTGTTAATGTTCACATTCCTTCTCTCATTTAACTTCAACAATGGCCTGAAGCACATCCTCACTGACAGCCTGGTGTTTTGCTGTGTGGTTTTTATCTGAATGTGCTAAGAGAATAGAACTTGCCTAAATGGGCTAACCATGAATAGCACTCTAGTCCCCTGGATTATATTCACTGAGAGAGGGGCTACAAAGAACAATCTGACACTTCTGAATAAAGTAACTGGGCACCAACATCAGGTAATCCAGGAATGCCTGAGGTGTGATTTTTAACACCTTTTTATAATTATCAAAATAGTACATTTTAAAGAGATTTGGTATGAAAAATAAAATTCAGAAAAGTTTGATATATATGCATCTATTTTCATGAATTATAAGGTCTTTGACTCTGTTTCCCTTATATATTTTGCTGTCAAAAATACAAATACCCAACTCTATATGCCTCCTGTGTATTTTAATCTTTCAGACTACAACATAGGACTGAAAAGATACTAAGGATCAAATTCTGATAAAATTCACCTTCAGTGCTTTTTATAAAGGTAGAATTTGTCAGAAACTGAAAATGTCCACTAGTATGCACTTGTAAAAAGTGTATTCATGGCTGGGCGCGGTGGCTCACACCTGTAATCCCAGCATTTTAGGAGGCCAAGGCAGGCGGATCACCTGAGGTCAGAACCTCGAGACCAGCCTGGTCAAAATGGTGAAACCCCGCCTCTACTGAACTACAAAAATTAGCTGGGCATGGTGGCGGGCACCTGTAATCCCAGCTACTCAGGAGGCTGAGGCAGGAGAATTGCATGAATCCAGGAGGTAGAGGAGCAGTGAGCCAAGATCGTGCCACTGCACTCGAGCCTGGGCGACAAGAGCTAGACTCCATCTCCAAACAAAAAAAAAGTGTGTATTCACATTAGAATTTTTTTTTTTTAATATCAAGCACACTGGCCACAACTTGTTTATAAAGGTTTTTGTAACCTATGAAGTAATAAGATTTAAGAACCAGAATTTCATATTACTAGGATTGATTCTTTTATTTAGTACCATAATGTCTAGCTTTCGTAAGTTATTTATTTTTATTACAATTCAAAAAGATTGGTCCTTTGTCCTGAAAAGATTCATCTACTGGACATTCAAAAACCATTCCCATGTATAACAGTACTCAGAAGTGATGGATTACATGAGAACACTGTTATGAGCTACTTCTTTCATGCACAAAGACACTTTTTAGTATGCGGGATTGAGCATATACATAATGAATCAGTTGAATTCTTTCTATCTACAAATATTCTAAGATGATGTCGTCCAGTCCAATGGCTTTAATTACCACACCTACACTGAAGGTGTCCAAATCTCCAGCCTGAATTCTTCTCCTGAATCCAGACTTAATTTCCATTTATCATCTCCCACTTGAGTATCTAACAGGTGTCTTAAGTTAACATGTTCAAATCAAACTCTTAATTCCTGCCCTACCTCCAAACCCCTACCCCAAATCTTTTTTTGTCCTTGTCTTTTTATTATTACTATTATTTCTTTACCTCAGTCTTTATATCTTAGCTCCATTTTACTAGAGGCTCAGGTCCAAAATCTGGGAGGCATTCTTGATTTCCCCCTTTCTCTTCAGAACCATATCTAATCAATCCATCAGCAAATCTTTCAAAATATATCCACAAAAGCCCAGCATGGTAGCCCGTACCTATAGCCCCAGCTTCTCAGGAGGTGGAAGGACTGCTTGAGCCCAGGAGTTTAAGGCCAGCCTCCACAACATAGCAAGACCCCCTCTCTAATTAAAAAAAAAAAAAATCCATTATCACCACTTTCAGTGCCTATGCCCTCACCCAGGCCACCATCATCTCTCATTTAAAGTAGGACAAGAGCCTCCACTTAACCCTATACAGTTTATTCTTTTTGGGGGCGGGGAGACAGGGTTTCACTCTGTCACCCAGGCTGGAAGGCAGTGGCGCAATCTCGGTTCACTGTAACCTCCACCTCCTGGGCTCAAGCTATCCTCCCATCTCAGCCTCCCGAGTAGCTGAGATATAGGCATGTACCACCACCCTTGGCTAATATTTTGTATTTTTGGTACAGATGGGGTTTTGCCATGTTGCCCAGGCTGATCTTGAACACCTGAACTCAGAGGATCCACTGGTCTCAGCCTCCCAAAGTGCTGGGATTACAGCCATGAGCCACTGTGCCCAGCTATAGTTTATTCTGAACACAGCAACGAGAGTGAGTCTGTTAAAATATAAATGACATAATCTCACCGCTCTACTCAAAATCCTCCAATGGTTTCCCACCTTACCCAGTATAAGAGATTATAAAAGCTTTGCATCATCACTGCTCTGATGCAGTCTTGCACAGGGCTTTCTTACTCTCTCCATTCCAGTGACACCAGCCTTCTTTGATACTTGAACACAACAAGCACACTTCTACCTTAGGCACTTTACATCTGCTGTGCTTTCTGACTGGATCATTATTTCTTCACAAACACACATAACTTTACATCCTGTAAGCCTCTGCTAAAATATCATATTGGAATGACTTTCCCTAACTTCCTTCATCTAAAATAGCATCAATCCCATTTCAGTCACTCTCAATTCCCTTACCATGAGCTAAAAGGAACACTAGTTTCTACAGATGTTAGACAGCAGTTGAGCCAGAACCAATTTCAACAAAGAATATGATAAAATAATTTGCTGATTAGTTTTAACAGATATAACCAACTCCACACTTCTGTATATTCCCCTACCATAATATTCATCACATTTTATGCCATTATTTATGAAATTAGTGTCTTACCCACAAGAGTACAAGAGAAAGAACCAGTTTCTTACATTGCTCTTTACTAGCATTTGATCAGTAGACCTAACACTTCTTGGGCCAGGCGCAGTGGCTCACGCCTGTAATCCCAACACTTTGGGAGGCCAAGGCGCGTGGATCATGAGGTCAAGAGATCAAGACCATCCTGGCCAACATGGTGAAATCCCACCTCTACTAAAAATACAAAAATTAGCTGGGCATGGTGGCGCACGCCTGTAGTCTCAGCTACTCGGGAGGCTGAGGCAGGAGAATTGCTTGAACTCAGGAGATGGAGGTTGCAGTGAGCCGAAATTGCGCCACTGCACTCCAGCCTGGCGCCTGGCGACAAAGCAAGACTCTGTCTCAAAAAAAAAAACCCCAAAAAAAACAAAACACTTCTTGGGCACTTAATTCATTATTATTTTATTGTATTTTTTGAGATGGAGTCTTGCTCTGCTGCCCAGGCTGGAGTGCAGTGGCACGATTTCAGCTCACTGCAATCTCAGCCTCCTGGATTCAAGCGATTCTCCTGCCTCAGCTTCCAGAATAGGTAGGACTACAGGTATGTGCCACGATACCCAGATAATTTTTTATATTTTTAGTAGAGACAAGGTTTCACCATGTTGGCCAGGCTGGAGTCGAACTCTTAACCTTAAGTCATCCACCCGCCCTGGCTTCCCAAAGTGTTGGGATTACAGGCATGAGCCACCACACCCGACACCTTCTTGGGCACTTAATATGTATCAGGCACTATCCTATGTAATAAGTACTTTAAATATATTAACTCATGTAATCCTCACAATGAAAAAATAAGAGAGAGAACATCATCTTCATTATAAAGAAAACAGAAATAGAAGGGGTAAGTTACTTGCCCAAGGCTATAGAGGCAGTAGAGTCAGAATTCAAACTAGCTCCAGACCCTGTATCTGTAACCATTATGCCAGACTGCCTCTTAGTTGGCTAATGGGATAGAGTACCAGGGGCGAGGGGCTTGCTTAATGTAATTGGATTAAAGCTCCCTGAGGAGGTAACATTTGAGCTGAGAGCTGAATGACGTCGATCCTGCCAGGTGACTACCTGGGTAAAAAGTGTTCCTGGCCTAAGAAATTTTAGAAACGGACTAAGAACAGAACTAAGCAGCAGAATAGGGAGGGAGGGAGGGAGGGACAGTGCCAGAAAAGACAGGTGTTAACTAAGCAGAAGACTGTTAGGTAATGAAGATAAAGAGATGGGGGAGAAGTCTGCATTTGAGGGCCTTCATAAGGAGTTGGTTTTATTTCAATAGCAGTGGTAAAGAAGGTTAAACAAGGGAGTGCTGTAGCTGAAAGACTGAGAGTCCTAGCCCAGCAGTTCCTACTGAGGACACTCAGAATTAGTCCTGGTCACCTTCAGGTCTCTTGAGGGGAAAAACGAAATTTGTTACTGTGGTCAGGGGGATGATAAATGGAATGATAAGACAGGACCACATGACCGTGGCTAAACTTGCAGCTGACTGATAGCAGTGTTGGGACATAGGCACAAGAACATTTTTTATAAAAGAATGTAAGTTAGCAATGGCTACAATGTTACAGTAGCAACCTGGAACAAACACTGCTGAAGATCACATTAGTCTTCAAGGCCACTTTGTGAGATAAACAGAAGAGAAGAAAATCCACAAGAACAATGAAACCAATCACTTATGCAATGGCTGAACCCTTTCATAGAGCAACCGTCGCTCTGGATACCTTGCTCAAGTCCTCCATAGGACATGCTTCACAAATGCATATGTTTTTAAAATGGTACTCAGAAAACTATCAAAGGGGAATCCAGTAGGCCTACTCAATGGCATATTTTAATATATACGAGCATGGCACAAGACTTTACTAAGAAATGTGTCTGAGTTCTATTGCCAATTGGTACAAGGACTGTGGGAAAGCAATTGAACTTCTAAGAGCCCTATCTTCTTTATTTGTAAAATGTGAGCCTAGAGTAAGATGCATTTCAATTCTTACATATATAAACACACACCCCCGCCATGACTCTGCACATACTATAAACCCAAAGGCATGACTCTGTTAAATGAAAATAAGCAAGGGATGTGTTGTAGTATTTTAATATGTGGGTTGATAAGTGTAATGAAATGAAATCAATACATAGCTAAAAAGGACAGAAACTGACTGAACTTTGGGGCTATATGTCAAACATTTATATTCACAGATTACCAAATAACTGTATATTACATTTTGAGGATATACATATATAGAGAGAGAATATTAGTAAGCATCCAAAAACAAAACATTGGAAATTACATCAGGAAGCTTCAATTCTAATTGGCTCTTCAATTATTCTCTACCATATTCAATATTCAATACTTACCAATTATTTGGGTTTCGAATTTATTTACTACAAAATTACGAAACTAGTTGACCTTCAATTCTTAAATTCTACATATTACTCACCATGATTTGTTTTATCAAGACAATTTAGATATATCAATGGGTAGTGTATGAAGCTTAGGTGGGGCATCAGTCAATGTTTAACATGGTATATTCATATTACACAAGAAGACTTATTACACATTTTTCCTTTAGAATTTTTAAATAAGAAATACTCAAATGTAAGAAGTTGTCAACAGAAATAAATTAGTTGTACTCAATAGTGACGTTACTTTCTAATGAACAAGCACTACCTGGACTTTTCACAGTATCCTATGCTTTGTTCATTTTCAAGCTTACCTATAAGAAAAAAATCAAAACGTTTTATACCCTTTTTAATCATAATTCAAGTTAGAAAAAGGAGGCTGTGAAAAAGTTACCTCTAACTGATACTATTTCTTGTATGAAACACAATGATAAGGATTTTTTTCACTATTTAAGCAAATATATCAGCTAGTGCAGTGGCTCATGCCTGTAATCCCAGCACTTTTGGGAGGCCGAGGTGGGTGGATCACGAGGTCAAGAGATCAAAACCATCCTGGCCAACATGGTGAAAACCCTGTCTCTACTAAAAATACAAAAATCAGCTGGGCATGATGGCATGCACCTGTAGTCCCAGCTACTCAGGAGGCTGAGGCAGGAGAATCACTTGAACCTGGGAGGTGGAGACCGCAGTGAGCTGAGATCTTACCAATGCACTCCAGCCTGGCAAAAGATCTAGACTCCACCTCAAACAACAACAACAACAACAAAACACAAATATATCAACCAAAACCAATAAGCTAAAAAACTTAGATATAAAACATCAAAAGTTTCAGAGGCCATATTTGACAACTTTCTTAAGAGTATTTATTCCTCCTTACCTGATGAAGAACTTCCAGAGTAACAGGGTAAAAGAGGTTTTCAATAATTATTCGAAGCACAGGGCTCTGCCCAGGTAGGACTGTGCCTTCACTGGAAGGACCTCCAGAAATGGCCAGGCTCCCTGACTGGACGGCACTGACAGCCTGCAGTGCAGCTTGGGCTCGCTATAGAACAACCCAAAATGAGAACTTTTGATTATACAGATGCATTACATGAATCCTAAAATTTCATTGATATAAAACAATATGAAGCAATATAGTTAAGTAAAACAAGATTTATCTACTTTGTCTAGAGGTACATATCCTAAATTTGTAATCAGTCAACAGTCAAAGACCTGCCCGTTTACCACAATGACACAGTATTTTTTAAAGGTGCTTAAATTTACTTGAAGAAAAAAAAACACATGGAGAAAAAGAGAACATTTGGATATAATTTTTATTTTCTAATTTTCAAAAGACAATGGGGGAAGAAATATGAAAGACTATGGCATGGGATGTTTACACCCAAGCAAGAGTAGCCAAGACAGGCTTCTAAACATTCTTCACGAAAAGGAACCAGGGCACTCTAAAAGAAGAGCTGGTTCCAGAACTGGGACCCAGAAATCACAAGATGAGTATAAAACATTTTTGTTTTGGGGCAGGGGGAGGGAGCATTGGTCAGAAGGCAAGGAATGATAGGAATACTCCAAAGGACATAGAAACCAGCTTGAAGGAACCCGCATTGGCCAAATGTAGGACAATTTGTGTATTAAAATACTAACAATTGTTAAAAACAAAAAACCCATCAAATAACATAGGAAACCTTTAGTCCATACTCTCATAAATTAACAGCTCATGAGGAACAGTATATTTACATAGTCTTAAAGTACCTTCCCACAACATACTACTCTTTCCCCTTTGTAAGTAGTAACTTTACAGTGGAGAAGGCTGGCAAACACCACCCTAATCAAGTGATCAAAGAGCCCATCATTACTAACACAGTAAATGGAAATTTTATGCTGCAATGAAAAGAGCGTTATTTCTGTGATGCTCTGTCAAAGACAGATACTCTCAACTGAATCACAAGGAAATGTCAAACTCAAATTAAGGGATATTCTTGAAAATAAATTGCTTATAATTTTCAACGGTGTCAAGGTTATGAAAGGCATTACAAGGTAAACTAAAAAGATATTACAATTAAATGGAAATGTGATCCTAACTGAATCCTTTTGCTATCAACAAACATTATTGGGTCAACTGGCAAAACATACATGGGGTAAGAGGAATGGAGGGAACTTATGTATCAATGTTAACTTCCTAATGTTGACTATTGTATTCTGGTTAACAGAAGAATGTCCTTGTTTGTAGGAAATGCACACTAAAAATATTGGACAGGAAAGAAGGACCAGAGTGACAACTTACTCTCAAAAGGCTCAAGAAATCAAAACTTCTTTGTACTATAACAGAAACTTTTTTCTAACTTTGTGATTCTCTCAAAATGTAAACCAACTATTATTATTAACTTTGGGGCCATAGAGCAAGATCCTGTCTCAAAAATAAAATAAAATGTGTCTGATGCTAATAATTATGAAAAAGCAGAACTCCTATCATGGAAAATAATTTTAAAATGTTTGGGTAACAAACTCTCTGGAATAGTTAAATTATTAAAGGAAATAATAGTAATAGTATGATCAGGAAAACAGATTTAATTAATGTGGGATAAGCAGTAATGTATACGTCATGCAAAATTTTTAAATACCTGGAAAATGTAAAAAAGACATTTCTCAGATTGAGAAGATGAAAATTAACATACAATAAAAAAATGCACAGATCTTGCAAAGTGTTAAGTTTGATGGCTTTTTAGAGAAAATCCTTCTATGGTCATCTCATGGCAGATTTATAAACTTTCATCTACAAGGTCAAGAAAAACCAATACAATAATGACTGCCATTAACACAACCATTTCTCAAATGCTGTATCTCCTAATATTATCTAAATTTTACAGTTGTAATTTTAGTTTAAATCAAGGAAACAAAAACACTTAATATTCACCTGACCTTCTGGCAATAAGTCCATAAACTGGAAAAGTAATGTGCATATTTTGGGATAGATTGCTATTCAGAGAACAAAAAGGAATGAAACACTCATCTATCAGCTTTCTGGGAATCTCAGAATAAAAAGACATTATAGTACTTTAAAAATATCAAACAGGTAATGTAACTTTGACGTCAGGTTTGATGTAGGAGTTTGAATTTTAAAAACTAATGTATTTTTCCCAATTATGCTCAGTCTAAAATAAAAAAATAAAATAAAAAACAATTATTGTATTTTATCAAACATCAATGCATAAAAATTGTACAAAAGCAACAAGATGCAAAAAGTACTGGGAAGAAATGAAGTCTATCTAAGAATAAACTAGGTCATTTAGGCTGGCTTTGGTTGCCAAGCAACTGGGATTTCTCACTGTTTCTCTTTGGAATAATCCAATCTTTAAGAGTTATTAAATTGTTTTTTCTTCTTCAAGATTTATACTAACATATCTGGGAATCACACTAATGAGAAAACTGCAGGAGTTACATGAAGCAAAATTTTAAACTACTGAAAGACATAAAAGAAAACAAAATAAAATTTCCTCCTTAAAAGAATCAGAGTAATATAATTAATTTGCATAATTAATTATCTCAAATTAATCTGTAACATCAACCCAATTCCAACTGTGTTTTTTGGGGGACAAGAGTTACTAAAATAATTCCAAAATTTATCTGGAAAAATAGGCAAAATATTTAATCAGTTAATTTCTGAAAAAAGAGTAAGAAATAAGGTCTTGCCCTACCATATATTAAGCCTTAGGGGCTCCTAGCACTTTGGGAGGCAGAAGTGGGTGGATCACCTGATGTCAAGTTCCAGACTCCTGACATTGTATTTTTAGTCTCTACTAAAAATATAAAAAATTAGCCCAGCGTGGTGGTGGGCACCTATAATCCCAGTTGAGATGGTGCCACTTCACTCCAGCCTTGGCGAAGAGCAAAATTCCATGTCCGCCCGCCCCCAAAAAAAAAAAAATTACGCCTTAGGGTACAGATGCAGAAACGAAATCCAAGCTTTTGGAATTCAAAAGGCAGTGAAGGTTAAATATGGAATGCATAATAGCATGTGAGCTCACACACACATGAGAGTAGAATGTATGAGCAGAATATATAGGAAGGTTAGACAAGAGTGCGAGTGTGCGTGTGTGTGTGTGTGTGTATGTATGTATGTATGATTAGCAGGCATAGTGTGTATATAGAAAACTAATATATGATAAAGGACAAGTTTCACATTAGTGGGTAATAAATGAGTTATTCAAAAATAATGCAGGAGAAACTAGTCTCTTGGAGTAAAAAAAAAAACTGAAGCCCCACCCTTATTCCCCCACATTCGAAAAATTCCTAATAGACATAAGAACCACAACATGAAAGAAAACATATGTAGATAATTTTTTAAATTATTAATTATTAGAAGAAAACATACATAGATTCTTTATTTAATCTTGGTGTACTAGGTCTTTCTTAGCATGGTACCAAAGTCAGACTGTATTATGACATCCTAAGATATTTGACTATACATATAAAAATATTTAAAAATTCATAGAGACTGAAGGTAGAATGGTAGTTGCCAGAGGTGGGAGGGAGGAAGGAATAGGAAGTGATGGATGGAGTATTTCAGTTTCAGGTGATGAGAAATGGCATCTAGAGATGGAGTGTCCTGGTGACTATACAACGTGAATGCACTTAATGCCATTAAACTACATTTTAAAGTGACTGAAATGGTAAATTTTATGTCATGTATATTTTACTATGATAAAAAAAAATGGGGGGAAATGGCACTAACAGAAATCCCTTTAAGTGTATTACAAATTGTCAAGTAAAAGTAAAAAATAAGATATAATTACTCATCTACCTATTAAAGACTAGAAAGCCACTTGCTCATCCATTATATTGGTGGCACTCTAAGCATATAATCTCTACAGAAAGCAATCATGCGACATATATCAAAATTTAAAAGAGGCACATGCTTTGTCCTGGCAATTTCATACACATACACTGGAATATACATTGTATTGTATAGCAATATACATTTTATTGGATTGTAATATACACTGGAAACAACTTCAGTGTATATCAAAAAGAAATTGGACAAATTATAATTCTCCTATACAACGGAGCATTATAGTCATTAAAAGCTGATGACACAATGCTGTATTTGTTGTAATAAACCCATGTCCATAATATTACACAGAAAAAAAGATTTCAAAACATTTTGTACAAAATTAGATGTATAGACTAGTTATTAGCTATCTCTGGGTAACTGGATTGGTTTTGGTTCTTTTCTCTTTTACTTTTCTTGATTGAACAGTGTACCATAAGCATGTATCTGATATACAATTTGTAACGACAACTTTTTTTTTAAAGTCTATTCTTTTTAAAACATCTAATATTGTATTTATTATAAGTTTATATAGTTTATTATATGCCATTAATATTGCCTAAAGTAAGTTAAGGATTGTATGCAGTAAATGTTGCTGTTTCAAACAATGTGGAAAACTAATTTAATCTCAACCGCTTACATTATACTGCCTTTCAACACAAAATCAGAGAGCTGGAGGAGTTCTTTGCCTAGAGCAAGAATACAGAGGCCAAACATGCCCTTAAAATCATAATTAAAAAAAAAATACTTTCTTAAAATGTATTTGCTTTGTGGATAAAGATTTTCTCTCCTTAAATAACTCCAAATTATACTATTTTTAACCACTTAAAAATCAACATGGAAAGACACAAAAGATTCAATGTTATCTACACCAAAGTAACAGAAAAATGGGTAAGAAATGTTGCTATGCTACACTTCACATTCATCTTGAGGAGTCAAAAATCATTTAATGAACAATTCTAAACAAATTCTTATTAATGTCTTAAGTTCCATTACTTAATATCACTCAATTTCTCAATGTCTTTGTTACAGTCTATAAAAAGATGATTGAAATGAATGATTTCCAAAAGTTCCTTTCAGATCTGAGACTTTAAGGTGTATATAACAATAAATATTTTTCTTTTTCCTCCTTTTTTATTGTGAAAACAGTTTCAAGAGAAAAAAATGAACTTCTAATATGTTTCTAAATGGCACTGCTTTCTTCCTCTTAAGAATTTGGGGAAGAATTTACATATACAGTTATCACTAGTAATGTATCCTAAAATGAAGAAAAACACATTCAGTTTTCTTCATCTATAAAGTATCTAAGTTATCATACCATGTGTTCTTATACCTATTTTTAAAAACACCTTTAATACTTACAGCTTGATTAGGTAGATTGTCAGTCTTAAGTTCTCTATGATTGGAATACTGAATATAAACAGGCTGGCTTCGAAGGTGAGGAGTAATAGGAGTGTAATAATTCACCATAGTAACAGCAGCTTCCTCAGAAGCCATTTCTAAGAAAGCCTGCAATAAACACAAGAAGGTAAAGTGAAAGCTCACCATTTTGAAAGACGAGGTATGTTGCCAGTCTTGCTCTAAACCCATGCATTCTCAAGTAAAATGGTATTACCTCCAAGGGGGGAAAAAAGCTTTTGCTTCAAAATATCATGGATGTTAATTACAAACATCTAAAAAGCTGGGTTCACTGAAGAACTTGGGAAGCCAGGCATGGTGGTTCACAACTGTAATTGCAACCACTTTGGGAAGAGAAGGTGGGAGGACTGTTTGAGCCCAGGAGTTCAACATCAGCCTGGGCAACACAGGGAGAAACCATCTCTACCAAAAAATTTTAAAACTTAGCTGGACATGGTAGCACATCCCTGTGGTCCCAGCTACTTGGGGTTAGGGGGAGGGGTTGAGGGGCTGAGTAGGAGGACTGCTTGAGCCTGGGAGGTTGAGGCTGCAGTGAGTGATCCATGTTTGCACCACTGCACTCCAGTGTGGGTAACAGAGTGAGACACTGTCTCAAAGGATTTGTTTAACTGCCAGTTGATTAAGTGATTTTATGTAAGTGAGGTTTTGGTTTTCTTTTTATTTCTGTTTCTTTTAAAATCTAGAAATAATTTAAAAGATCAAAATAAATGTGTACGTCACCATTGTAAATGGATGCTTTTAGGGGTTGTGATTTAAGTTCATCATTAAAAATACTGAGGCTATGGCCGGGCATGATGGTTCACGCCTGTAATTCCAGCACTTTGGGAAGCCAAGGTGGGTGGATAGATGACGTCAGGAGTTTAAGACCAGCCTGGCCAACATGGTGAAACCTCATCTCTACTAAAAATACAAAAATTAGCCAGGCATGATAGTGGGTCTCTGTAATCCCAGCTACTTAGGCGGCTGAGGCAGGAGAATCACTTGACTCCAGGAGGCGGAGATTGCAGTGAGCCAAGATCGCGCCACTGCACTCCAGCCTGGGTGATTGAGCAAAACTCCGTTTAAGAAAAAAAAAAAAACAGCTACAATACATAAACAGATACTAAACTTAATGGGGACAATCAGCGAGTAAAAGGGCTAAAAAGAGTCTTTAAGGGAACAGAAAGAAAAAAACCGGGGGAAAAAAACATTGAGAAACACTGCTCTAAAATACCCAGATTCTTAGAAGGGATGGGGCAAAACAGTTTGTTCTCCTTTTACCCTTTTTAAAACAGCCATTTATAAATAAAATAGAGCATTCACTTTTTTCAGTAACAGTTTCATTATCTCATACTTTATCAATATATGTGATAGCAAGAAATGAGAACTAGCATGATATGGTAGAAAGGGAACTTGATTAAAATCTATGCTTAGCTATGACAACTTAATCATTAACACCTCTGAGCCTTAGTTTCCTCATCTAAAACATGAAGCACACTGCCTAATAGGATCTTTAAGTCTCTTCGTAACCCTAACATGAGATGAGTTTTAAGTGAGATGATTTTTAATTCTTGTTAGTTGGACTGTATGAGATTTTTCAGAATAAAACTACTAAACTCAGCTTCTGAAAAGCATCCCTGTAAAATGGTGATCAATACTCTGGTTTCTCTTCAAATGGTATAAATCTTTCACCTTTTACTTATATGATAGTGCACACTTTAGATTTGTCTTTTTAAGTATTTCTAGGAAGAAACAAGAAAAAAAACACAGAAAACCAGTTAATTAAGTGGTGATTGATTGATTGATTGATTGAGATGGAGTCTCACTCTGTCGCCCAGGCTGGAGTGCAGTGGCATCATCTCGGCTCACTGCAACTCCACCTCCAGGGTACAAACGATTCTCCTGCCTCAGCCTCCTGAGTAGCTGAGATTACAGGCATGCACCATCACACCTGGCTAATTTTTGCATTTTTAGTAGAGACAGGTTTTCACCATGTTAGCCAGGCTGATCTCAAACTCCTGACCTCAAGTGATCTGCCCACCTCAGTCTCCCAAAGTGCTAGGATTACAGGCATGAGACACTGTGCCCAGCCTTAGGTTCCTTTTTAAGTATTGAGGCATTCATTAAAACACAGACGTGCACATATATGTCATATTTAATTCTGAGGTACAGGCTGAGTATTCCTTATCCAAAATGCTTAGGAAGTGTTTTGGATTTCAGATTTTGAAATATTAAATATTTGCCTTAGATAGTTACCAGCTGAGCAACCCTAATTAAAAAATCCAGAATCCAAAATGCTCCAGTGAGCATTTCCTTTGATTGTTATGGCACTCAAAAAGTTTCAGATTTTGGAGCACCTCATTTTCAGATTAGAGATATTCAACCTGTATCAGAAAATAAGGCCAGGTGTCGTGGCTCACGCCTGTGATCCGAATACTTTGAGAGGCTGCAGCAGGCAGATCACTTGAGGTCAGGAGTTCAAGACCAGCCTGGCCAACATGGTGTGGCTGGCATCTGTAATCACACACAAAAAATTAGCCAGGTGTGGTGGCAGGTGTCTGTAATCCTAGCTTCTCGAAAGGCTGAGGCAGGAGAATCACTTGAACCTGGGAGGCAGAGGTTGCAGTGAGTCTGAGATCACGCCAGTGAACTCCAGTGTACTCCAGCCTGGGCAACAGAGCGAGACTCCGTCTCAAAAAGAAAAGAAAATAGCTTATAATCTTCCAAATACAGAATATTTTTTAAAATAAGGTATAAAGGATCAATTATTCAAATTATGGAAATCTGAGAACTTCCTACACTGAGTCAATATTAAGTCATTCAAGTGACTTGGTATCTGTAGTCACTGTACTAATAGTAGATATCTGAAGAATGACTTGGGAAAAGCTGAGGTGGCAAAAGCCACTTGATATTTATATCTTACGGTAGATATAGTTTCCTCTTACAGGAATAAGATACTTACAAAGCTTTAGATGGTAGATTTTGTCCCCTATCTTACTCTATTTCATTTATTTATATATTTTTGAGACGGTCTCACTACAATGGAGTGCAGTGGTGAGATCTCAGCTCACTGCAACCTCCACTTCCTGGGCTCAAGCAATCCTCCCATCTCAGCCTCCCAAGCAGCTGGACTACAGGTGGGTGCCACCATACTTGGCTAATTTTTTTTACAACTCTTACAGAGATGAGGTCTCACTATACTGCCCAGGCTGGTCTTGAACTCCTCAGCTCAAGTAATCCTCCTGCCTCAGCCTCCCAAAGTGGTGGGATTACAGGCATGAACCACTGTGCTCAGCCTCTGTCCCCCTATGTTAATGGTTAGTTAGAAAGATAAACTATAGACATTAACCATTCTGAGTCCTCAAAACCACCTGTAAGAACACCTCAAATTTAAAATGCAGAAACCACTCCTGATCCAAATCAATACAAATTTCTAGTTAGACAATCCAATTCCTTATTTGCTACAAAAGAAGGTATTTATTTATTTATTCATTCACTCATTCATTCATTCATCCATCTATTTTTTTAAGAGACAGGGGTCTTGACATGTTGCCTGGGCTGGAATGCAGTGGCTATTCACAGTCATGATCTCACTACTGATCAGCACAGGAGTTCTGACCTGCTCAGGTTTTGATCCGGGCCAGTTCACCCCCCTCCTTAGGCAGCCCGGACCATACTGATACCAGATCGGCTTAGTACACTACAGACCAGAACGCTCAGACTCAAGCAATCTTTGAGGCAAGTGCCACCATACCCAGCCACAAGAGTATTTAATTACCAAGCATTTATCAACCCCTTCAAGTTATGTATAAAACATTTACGATTTATAAAATATGCATTTGTTAACAATAAACTTTATTGAACACATGAAATGGCAAATATCTCTAAATTAAACTATTTCTTTGTTTATAGTTACCTTGTCAAATGTTTCCACATAAAGTCTAGAAAAGCAATATTAACTGGACAGATGTTAAACACGATGTATAACTGTACTAACCAAATGTAACAACTGAACCAATGAAATGCTCCACATGAACCACTAATGTTCTACAAAACAGTGATGTTAGCCATGTGACAGTGGATGAAACATCACAAATCAACCCACAATAAATAAATAAAACTCTCCAAATAAATAAAAATTTCACCATTTTAAAAGAGCAAAATTGACTTCAAGTCATTTATACTATTTAAAAGGTAAAAATATCCATGACGCACTTTGAAGCCATTATCCACTTGTGTCAATAATATATCTTTTCTAATTTTTCTAAGACAATAGGATAAAAATAATCAAGGCAGGAAAACAGCTACGGCAACTAGCCAGTTTCTAACTAACTGTATTTAAATCATCTTCCAACAAACAATTTGTAAACAATAATATTCACTGTATGGGCATATTTCTGCAATCTCCTTTCTAAATGTTAAGAACAAACTCAATTTCTAACATCAGGCACATAAAGGAAAAGCTAAACAATGTATTTAGAATATATGATTCTTGTCACAGTATTTTCTTTCTTAAAGTATATAGAACCTAAAATTTCATATGTAAAAATAATGTTTTCCACATGGAGTCCAGTAATTACTTACGTTTTATTTAAGTATCTAGTCAAAAAGTCCAATTTTCATAGTACAGAGTGGAGAGACAGCCAAAAGTCACTACCCAGAGGAAGGCTGGTAAAAATAATCCCCATTTGGCCCCCAACACTCCACCCTGTAGATGCCCTGGGAAAGGTTATCACTCATGAGTGGTTCTAGTGACTCAAATCAGAATCTCCTGCTGAAGTGTATTACTAAAAAGATATTTTCTAAACAGGATTTATGATCAAAACACAAGAAATTAACATAACATGGTTATCTTACCAATAAAATAAACCCAGAACCAGTAGCAGAGACAAAGAAAATTATGATGTTGCCCACTCAGCCTTTCACAGGCAATTAGCCATTAGACATGGCCATGTTGTCTCTGTTCAAATCATGCAAACCATACTATTCTCAATAGTAGCAATTGTTAAAATAAAGATCTAACTGGCAGGGATGCACTGTCTCCAAAGGATTTAAGACAAATGTGGAACTACAACAAAGGCCAAATATTAAGGCATGTTACTTCTCCAAATCTTAGTAACCTCATCTGAATTAAAGAGGATATTAATTAAGTAATTTACTAAAGACAGGGAACTCAGTTAGACATCATCATCCAACCTCTTTCATGCCCAATGCTTACCAATCTATTTATTTATAAATGTATTTACAATGTTTCTTAAACTTATTATTTACCAAAAGCAGAAGAAACACAGTAATATACATCACAATATACCACAAAATACCTAGGGCCTAGATTTGTTGTCCTCTTCTTTACAGTAATGAGCAGTATAAAAGATTTTTAGGACAACCAAAAACTTGGAAAGAACTAAAGAATTCATCCCAGTGGGGTCTGAGTTGGAACAAGAGGACATACAATTATTAAAATCAACATGACAAGTATTATATTTTTTGTCATGGTCACCACAGAAACAAGTTTCCTTATTCATCTTAAGAACCTGTTCACTTCTCAAATGAAGACTCTTTACAGTCTCTTTAGAATTATGAAAGAAGCCATATATTAATTCTGTATCTAAAATATTCTGTTAAACTTTTCGAGAGGACATTATTTTGGACTAGCCTCCTGTACTATGTCCCAGCAGACCAGTCCAAATCAAAATGGAGTCACCCAGGCAAAGCACAGCAGGTAAATCCCCCAAACAAACCAGTTTTTCCTGAAAACAGGAGACTTACAGCAACCAATCAGAAAGAGCGTGGCCTACCTGAATCAGCACAATAAATTCCCTCTGCTCTAACCCTTACAGGAAAAGTAATGCAATAACCTGATGTTAACAAATTCACTTTTTAAACAACTGTCACTTCCTTGTTACCACCTTATTAAAAAACCAACTGTTCTGTCTTGCCCAGTGGAACATTCATTCTATTTTACAGATTGATGTGTTGCACAGTTCTAGAATCACAAATAAAAGCCAATCAAATCATGTTTACATGTGTTGTGATTTTGTCTTTTGACAATACATTTTTATCGAGATTTTTGAAAACTTAACTGTCCTTTAATTTGCCAAATGAGGTATAATTTATATCTATCAGCATTTTCTGCTAATCATAGGACATTTGATAAACCACTGTATAATACAAAGAAAATTAAAAACAAATTAACTAAAAAATAAAATATAAAATGTAAAATTCGTTTCTTAAGAAGAAAAAAGATAAGTTATTGTTTGTTGCTTCCTGTTACAATTCCCCCAAGAAAATCTACTTTTAAAACTAATTTATGTTCATAGGATGAAATTTTAAAAATACAAAAAAGCTTAATAAAATAAAAATTATCAGTAACACTAACACCTAGAGATAATCAGTCTGTGTCAATCTTTAAATATTACATACCTGCCTTTTTTCTTTCGACATCAAAAGATTAGTTACTCTGCCAAATGGTAGACCTAATGATATGATCTCTGCTTCGGTGACATCACATGGAATTTTTCGAAGATGGAGAACACGGGAAGGCGAACAGGGAGGTCTATCTCGTTTAAATTTCTTGCTGTCATTCCCATTAGCTAAAAAACATAAGATTCTTTTTTAAATTGCGGAAACTAATTTGGGTTGACATACTACATTAACCATATTGTCACATTTAATCCTAAATGAGTTTTGGGTTTTGAACTTCAGGGAACCATGGGGCTCATCGGGTAGGTGGAAAAAGAGTAGAAAACAAAACCAACTACCTTTTAATGAATGGGTGCTTTTGGATTTTCACTGTAGGTATTACATTTTTTAAAACTGAAGTCTGATTTTTAACTGCAAGGAAAAGTATAAGGGTAAGTGAATTATATTATTTCAAATACCTGTAAATACTCGACTTCTTCTTATAAATAGAGAACACTATTTATGATGTCTTTAATGTATTTTAAGGACATTTTTCTAATTTATTCTATTGCTAAATAAATTAGAACAATAAAATTTTAGGAAAGACCATGATAAAAATATTTTATTTATCACATCCTAAGGAGATTTGGATTTGAGTTGTATATTTGTGAAAATTAAGTTTATTTCTTAGGTGTTAACAGTCTATTTTTTAGAATCTAAATTGTGGTGTTCTATGATATAATCTTATTCCTTATTATATAACAATAATTCTTAACATAAGTACCACCTTGCTGAAAATGCAAATTTCCAACCCCACCCCAGACCTACTGAAGCAGAAGCTCCAGGAGTGGAACCCAGTGACCTGCTTTAACAAGCCCACCAGGAGATTCTATTTACCCTTAAGTTGGAGAATTATTGCTGTAAAGTAAAAAAAAAAAAGAAAAAAAAAATTAAGCTAAATTTATTTAAATGCTATTATTTCAATACTGAGAATAACTAGAATTGACAAGCCTGTATGGAACACTTAAATTTAAGCAGGTAAGATTCAGAAATGTTTTTCTTCCAGAAATAGAACCAAAAAACACTAAATACAAATTACTTAAAAGCCAAAAGTTTCATTGCAATGTTGTTTGATCACTAAATACCATATTTGACACTATCCAGAGAAAAATAAATCTTTCCAAGTGCCTAAAAATATTGTTTCTCTAAACACTAATGGAACTTTACAATCAAATGTCTGTAATCCTAAACAAATTTCATGAGGACCAAATAAAAATTACCACAGCCACATTTCATATCCGTATCTGTGGCAGAGAATTTGTTTACAACTAGACAGGTTGACTTAATACCCAAACTAGCACTTGCTCCCAAATTCTCTATGTTCATGAATGCAAGCAGCATCCTACCCAGACCTAAAATGCTATCAATACCTAGAGGCCCATACAGGTCTGGGTGCCTTTATATAGCAAATGCCTATGTCAGATTATGGAAAATAACAGGCACACACAAATGTTTATTGGATTAATTAATCTGGAAGGCAAGAGACTCCATCTCCTTCTCTCCCTTATTAATCACCAAGAAATACTAATTTTTCCCTCCAAAATGACTACTTCTTACATCTCCACTCTGAAAGTCACCAACCTCACCTTGATCTTGTCCTCACTTCAGTTCTCCCTTCCTCTAGTTTTACTCTCCCTGCTTCCCATATTCTGGGGATCCAGTATCGTAGGAACGTTTAACTAAAAGTGTATTGGGCCCAGCACAGTGATTCACGCCTGTAATCCCATTACTTTGGGAGGCTGAGGTGGGCAGATCACCTGAGGTCAGGAGTTCGAGACCAGCCTGAGCAATATGGCAAAACCCCATCTCTACAAAAGAAATACAAAAATTAGCAGGGTGTGGTGGCGTATGCCTGTAATCCAGCTACTTGGAGAGGCCGAGACAGAAGAGTCGCTTAAACCAGGGAGGAGGAGGCTGCAGTGAGCCGAGATAGCACCACTTGCACTTCAGCTTGAGACCCTGTCTCATAAAATAAAATAAGTGTATCATGTCATTATTCTACTCCAAAAACCTAAAACAGGCACTAAATACCTAAAATGTCATTTCACTTCTAACTTTCAAATTGTTTTCACTTACATTGCCTCATTTGATTCTCATAAATACCCAAACTAAAGTGTAAAGGTAATTTCATATTTTAACCATAAAAATTTCAAAGTGTCCTACTACTCCTGCAAAAAGGTAAGTAACTTGACACTGACATTGTAAATTTACAAAGGTTTACATGGATTGTGGACAATAACAAATGACAATACTGTCACGAGAGTAAAACATCAAACATCAGAGTCCTGGATAGGGCCAAGAGTTGAACAGGGAATGGCTTTTTGGCACCCTCCCAGCAGACATAGGGAGCTAAACAGTAACACCGCCAACGTGGCCTTGCTCAACCAGCACAAGGAGTTAAAGGACTGGAGAAACACTCTAAAGGCGTGAGACTCCTATCAGTTTACCCAGAATAGCCCATCAAAAATGAAAGAACACTAAGAAAGCTGTTTCTTTAACAGAGGTATTCTATATGTTTGAGAAATATGAATACCAAACAAGTTACCTGGGCTCCCACTTGTGTTGCATTATCAAATAAAAACCGAAGATGACAAATTTTTACCAAGAAATATGCAATTATAAATCACCATTTTAGGTTGTTAATTGTTCCGTACTGTAAAAATGCCTGGACTATGTTAACAGTGGAGCTATGAAATCAGGTATCCTGTTCTGAGCAAGTAACCTAACATTACTAAGCCTCAGATTCTACTCCTGTAAAACGGGTATACCAAGGATATTTTGAAATTTTAATTTGTTCTTCTCAATATATTAGTACACTGCAATCAATAACATGTCTGGCATTAATCTTAAGAATGACTGTTTTGCTTGAAAATTATGTTCTATTTTGTTTCCAATCAAGATGGTAATTGTTAAGTGATAGTGAATTTTTGCACTTGATGGCCTTATTTGCCATAATTAAGACATTGCCCAAAATAACTAAACATATTACTATCTCATCTCAAAATCTAAGAACCACTCATTTAGACGACCGGGAAAGGGTTATATGTAAAGATTTGATAAATAATCTGAAGATGAAGAATGTATACCATTATAATCAATTGTATGGCCATGATTTAAAAGCCAATAGGAAACAAGGAAATTCAAACGTATTGAACACATAAATTTAAATAATTATTTTCTGTAAATAAGGACTACAGTTTCCAAAGATCTTAATATAAAAATAAGCATTCAAAATACTGTGTTTGTGTATATCTTGTTGTATTTTACTGAACTATATATTAAAAACTACAAAATGCTAACTATATATTAGTCACACTTCCAAAAAGCTATGTGGAAGAGGGTTTTTAGTAATTCATAATATTTTCACCTGAAAACTGGAAGAATCTGTCAGGAAAACTATTTGCGAAATATGGATTCATTTTTTAAAAATCAACTTTATGAGGGTTTACTTTAGGTAGAATAAGACATCCACCCACATTTTAAATGCAGGGTTTGCTGAGCTTTGACAAATACAACCCATATAACCACCACAAAAATCAAGACACAGAACATTCTCATCATCCCAAAAAGTTCTCTAGTATACCTTTGCACTTAGTCCTCACTATCAAACCCCCAACCCCCACCCCAAGCAATATGGACCCTATAGATTACTACAGCTTTATCACAATTCTTGAAATGAGGTACCTATTTGGGGAGAATTCACATCTTAACATTTTTGAGTCATCTAAACCACAAACATCATGACATCTCTGCATTTATTTATATCTTTTTAAGTTTCTCTCTCTCAGCAAAGTCCTGTAGTTTTCAGTGTAACGGTCTCACACATATTTTGATACCTTTATTCCTAAGTACTTCATAATTTTTAATGGACCCTAAAATAACACTTTAAAATTTTTGTTATAATTAATAATTGATAATATAAGGAAAGACAACTGACTTTGATATATTAAACTTATATCCTACAGCCTTGCTAAATTCTTTAGTATTTCTACATACACAGTTTTATTTATTACTCTTGAATTTGTATGCCTTTTATTTTATTTTTGAGATGGAGTCTTCTCTGTCACCCAGGCTAGAATGCAGAGGTGCAATCCCAGCTCACTGCCACCTCCGCCTCCCAGGTTCAAGCAATTCTCCTGCCTCAGCCTCCTTAGTAGTTGGAATTAGAGGCACACATCACCATGCCCATGTAACTTTTGTATTTTTAGTAGAGATGGGGTTTCACCAAGTTGGCCAGGCTGGTTTTGAACTCCTGATCTCAGGTGATATGGCCACCTCGGCCTCTCAAAGTGCTGGGATTACAGGCGTGAGCTACTGTGGCTAGCCTGCCATTTATCTATTTATTTTTTTTACAGCTTTACTGAACTAGCCAGGAGTTTCTGTCTGCACAATGTTTAATACAATGAAAGAGACTGGGCATCCTTGCCTTGTTCTTGATATTAGGGGAAAAGCATTATCTTACCCTATCAAGTATAATAATAATGTTAGCTGTAGTTTCATACCTTTATCAGGTTGAAAATGTTCCCTTTTATTCTTAGTTGGCTAAAAATTTTGTTAGTCACAAAAGGATCTGAATTCTTTCAAACACCTTCTCCAGAATTGCTAAGATGAGCAGATTTTATTTTGTATTCTGTTACACTGATTTTCAAATGTAAGCACTTTGTACAAACTCTACTTGGTATGACACAAGTACCATATCATTTTTTTTCTCACTCTTCATATGCGCGCGCGCGTGTGTGTGTGTGTGTGTGTGTGTGTGTGTGTGTACAGTTGAATGTAATTCTTTTTTTTTTTGAGTCTCGCTCTGTTGGCCAGGCTAGAGTGCAGTGGCATGATCTCGGCTCACTGCAACCTCTGCCGCCTGAGTTCAAGCAATTCTCTTGCCTCAGCCTCCCAAGCAGCTGGAACTACAGGCACGTGCCACCACACCCGGCTAATTTTTTTGTATTTTTAGTAGAGATGGGGTTTCACTGTGTTAGCCAGGATGGTCTCAATCTCCTGACCTCATGATCCGCCTGCGTTGGCCTCCCAAAGTGCTGGGATTACAGGTGTGAGCCACCGTGCCCCGCCTGAATGTGATTTTTCTTTTTAATTTAGAGATCATTGGTTTGTTATGAGAGAGATATGACAATTATTTACATAATAAAATATTTCAGAACTTCCATTATTTCAGAAATAATGAAAGAATTATTTACATGATGTAAGGTTTCAGTGAGATGGGCAGGATCATGTTGATGCCATTTCAATGACGATTTATTTCAGTCTACATACTTTCCAAGAATGTCTAAATAAGAAAAATAATCCTTGATGCTGGCCACCGTGCCAAGTACCTGTAGTCTCAGCTACTCAGGAGACTGAGAGGTGGGAAGATCACTTGAAGAAGAGTTTGAGACAAGCCTGGACAACATAGCAAGACCCCATTCTCTAATAAAAATAACAATCTCTATCATTTAGAATTACTTTAGTGCCTCCATATTTTGGGAGTACAACTTTATCTCCAACTTTCATGCTAACTGGTTAAATCTCTCCATTCTTCCCTTCAGAGCCCTGTCTAACAGCTACCAACTATTACTTACAATACTTTTCCTTGAGATGTTTCTGGAAGCATAATGCCTATGGTTTTAGCTGTACTCCTTTCAACCAATACTCAAACAGCAGAAGAAACTTTCGAAATGCTTGTCCTGCCATCACTCCTGCCGCCGCAGCTTGTACTCTGCTCTCACACTGCCACCACAAGGAGAAACCCAACTTCAATATCTTGCTAAACATTTTCATGTCAATATTCATGAGGGATATTAATCTGTAGTTTTCTTTTCCTGTAGCAGCATAATACTGGCCTCATAAGAAAAAGTGAAAAGTGTTCCCATCTCCTTTATATTCTGTACGGTCTGTGTAGGATTGGTATTATTGGTTCATTATATGACTGATTAGAATTCATCAATAAAGCCATATGGGACTGTAGTTTTCAATAACTAATTTGATTTTTTAAAACAGCTATGTGGCTATCTGGGTTTTCTATTCCTTCTGCATCAGTTTGGTAATTTGTGTCTTTCAAAGAATTTGTCCACTTCATCTAAAATGTCAAATTTATTAGCTTAAAATTTCATAATATTCACTTAATCTGCTTAGTCTGCTAAGTCTACCATACAAAATACCACAGATTGGGTGGCTTAAACAACAAAAATTCATAGAGGTTAAAAGCTGAAGATCAAGGGTTTCTGGTGAGGGCTCTTCCTGTCTTACAGTCGGCTGCCTATTTGCTGGCTGACTTTTCACGGTGTCCTCACATAGCAAGCAGAGAGAAGGTGCAGGCAAGCTCTCCATATCTCTTCCTACGAGGGCTCTTATCCCCTTATGAGGAACCTACCCACATTCATGATGTAATCTAAACATTATTCCCCAAAGGTCCCATCTCTAAATACCATCGCATAGGGAGTTAGGGCTTCAACATACCAATTCTGGGATTCATTAATATCCTTCATCAATATTGACATGAAAATGTCACAAACATTGTCAATAATAATATCCTTTTAATGACTGTAGAATCATTCTTGATACTGGCAATTTGTGTCTTTTCTCTCTCTTTTTAAGTCTACCTAGAGGTGTTATTATTTTTATTGATCAAATAAATAACTACTGGTTTCATTAATTTTTCTCTACTGTTTTCTGTCACTGACTTCTGCATTCATCTTTAATTATTTCTTCTTTTCTATCTACTTACAGGGTTTAACTTGCTCTTTTTATGCTACTTATAGCTGGAAACATGATTTTAGACTTTTTTCTTTTCTAATATAACTATTTAAAGCTACAAAGTTCTAAGAACAGTTTTAGGGGAATCCCACAAATTTCATTAAGTTATGGTTTCATTTTATTTCTGTTCAAAATATCTGCTAATATCCCTTATGACAACTTCTTTGATCAATGAGTTGTTTTCTGTTTTTGTTTTTACTATCTGGGAAATTTTTCCCAAAATATTTGAAGATCTTACTTTTTTGATTTCTAACAGAATTCTAATGAAGTCAGGTAATTTATTCTATATGATTTTAATCCCTGTTTAAAGGATTAAACTTATTTTAGGACCCAAGATACAGCCTGCCTACTTTGGTGATACGGTTTGGCTCTGTGTCTCCAGGCAAATCTTATCTTGAATTGTAATCCCATAATCCCCATGTGTTGAGGGAGGGACCTGGTAGGAGGTGATTGGATCATGGGTGTGGTTTCCCCCATGCGGTTCTGATGAGTGAGGGAGTTCTCACAAGATCTGATGGTTTTATGTTTGAGAGTTTCTCTTTCACACTCACTCTAACCTGCCACCATACTAAGACTTGCCTGCTCCCCCTTCTGTCATGATTGTAAGTTTCCTGAAGCTTCACCAGCCATGTGAAACTGAGTCAATTAAACCTCTTTTCTTTATAAACTATCCAGTCTCAGCAGTTGTTTTTAGCAGTGTGAGAACAGACTAATATAGTAAGTTGGTACTGGTTGAGTGGGATACTGCTATAAAGATACCTGAAAATGTGAAAATGACTTTGGAACTGAATAATGGGCAGAGGTTGGAACAGTTTGAAGGGTTCAGAACAAGACACGAAGATGTGGGAAACTTTGGTACTTCCTAGAGACTTGTTGAATCCTTTTGGCCAAAATGCTGATAATGATATGGACAATGAAGTCCTGGCTGAGGTAGTCTCAGATAGAGATGAGGAACTCACTGGGAAATGGAACCAAGGTCACTCTTGCAATGCTTTAGCAAAGAGACTGGTAGCATTTTGCCCCTGCCCTAGAGATCTGTGAAACTTTGAACTCAAGAGAGATAATAGTTCTAAATAGCAAAGTGTTCAACAGGTGACAGAGCGTACAAGTCTGGAAAATTTGCAGCCTGACTATGTGGTAGAAAATAAGAACTCATTTTCTGGGGAGAAGTTCAAGCTGGCTACAGAAATTTGCATAAGTAACCAGGAGATATTAATCAGAAGATAATAGGGAAAGTATCTCCAGGGCATGTCAGAGATCTTCACAGCAGCCCCTCCCATCACAGGCCTGGGGGCCTAGGAAAAAATAATGGTTTCATGGGCTGGGCTGGGCCCTGCTCCTCTGTGTAGCCTTGGGACTTGGTGCCCTGCATCCCAGCTGCTCTAGCTCCAGGGGGTGGCTAAAAGGGGCTAAGGTATAGCTCAGCCATTGTTTTAGAGGGTACAAGCCCCAAGCATTGGCAGCTTCCACATGGTGTTGGGCCTGCAGGTGAGAAGACAAGAGTTGAGCTTTGGGAACCTCCACCTAGATTTCAGAGGGTGTATGGAAAAACCTGATGTCCAGGCAGAATTCTGCAGCAGGGGCAGAGCCCTCTTGGAAAACCTTTACTAGGGCAGTGCAGAAGTAAAATGTGGGGTTGGCCAGATACACAGTCCCTGCTGAGGCACTGAGCCTAGTGGAGCTGTGGGAAGAGGGCCTCCGTCCTCCAGATCTCAGAATGGTATATCCACCAACAGCTTGCACCATGCACCTGGAAAAGCCACAGGCACTCAACACCAGCTACTGGCACTCAACAGAGCCACAGAGGCTGAACCCTGCAAAGCCACAGGGGCGGAGCTGCCCAAGGCCTTGGAAACCCACCCTTTGCAAAAGCATGCCCTGGATGTGAGACGTGGAGTCAAAGGAGATTATTTTGGAGCCTTAAGACTGACTGACTGGCCGGGCATGGTGGCTCATGCCTATAATCTCAGCACTTTGGGAAGCCAAGGCAGGTGGATCACTTGAGGCCAGGAGTTCAAGACTAGACTGGCCAACATGACAAAACCCCATGTCTACTAATAATACAAAAATTAGCCAGGTGTGGTGCTGTGTACCTGTAGCCCCAACTACTCAGGAGACTGAGGTAGGAGAATCACTTGAACCCAGGAGGCATAGGCTGCAATGAGCCAAGATCATGCCACTGTAATCCAGCCTTGGCAACAGAGACTTCATCTCAAAAAAAAAAAAAAAAAAGAGAGAGAGAGAGAGAGAAAACCACCGAAATTTAATGACTGCCCCGCTGGCTTTTGGTCTTGCGGTCTATGGCCTCTTCATTTTGGTCACTTTCTCCCATTGGGTATAGGAGCATTCATCCAATTCCTGTGTCCCCACTGTATCTTAGAAGTAACTAACTTGTTTTTGATTCTACAGGCTCATAGGCAGAAGGGACTTGCCTTTTCTCAGATTAGACTTTGGACTTGGACTTTGGGTTAATGTTGGAATGAATTAAGATTTTTGGGGACTATTGGGAAGCATAATTGGTTTTGAAATGGAAAAAGAATGTGAGATTTGGGAGGGGCTGGGGGCGGAATGATACGGTTTTACTCTGTGTTTCTACCAAATCTCATCTGGAATTGCAATCCCCACGATTCCCAAGTGCTGAGCAAGGAACATGGTGGGAGGTGAATGGATTATAGGGGTGGTTCCCCCATGCTCTTCTTGTGATAGTGAGTTCCCATGAGATCTGATGGTTATGTAAGTGTTTGACAGTTCCTCCTTCACACTCTCTCTCTCTTGCCTGCCATCATGTAAAACTTTGCCTGCTTTCCTTTCTGCCATAATTATAAGTTTCCTGAGGCCTCCCCAGCTATGTGGAACTGTGAGACAATTAAATCTCTTTTCTTTGTAATTACCCAGTCTCAGGCAGTTCTTTACAGCAGTGTGAAAAGGACTCATACACTTGATAACTACTTTATATAAACTTGAAAATAAAGTGTATTATGTTGGAGTTGGGAAGACTGTTCTAGATCAAGCTGGTTAAAATTTTCTTTATTAGGGCTCTACCAACTTTTTCTTAAAGGGTCACATAAATATTTCAGACACTGTGGGCCACAGGATCTCTCTCAGAACTACTCAACGGTACAGTTATGGCATGGAAGCAGCCATAAACAAATCACATAACTGTGCTCAAATAAAATTTTATGTATGGACACAGAAATTTGAATTTCATAGAAGTTTCATGAGTCATTTAATACTATCCTTCAGCATTTTTCACCATTTTAAATTTTAAAAATCACTCTTAGCTCATGGGAAATTTTAAAATGGGCAATGGGATGATTTGGCCCACAGGTAAGAATTTGTCAACCCCTGTTTTATACCTTTACTGATTTTCTGTCTACTATATTATCAATTACTGACAGAGGAGTGCTATCTCTAAATATACTTGAAGATTTATCTATTTCTGTTTCATTCTATTAATATTCACTTTGAATATTAAAATTCAAAGTATTTAATTCAAAGTATTTTGAAACTATGTAATTAAATAGATCTCTACATTTAGATTATGTCTGCTCAATAAATTGACCTCTTTATCATTATGAAATCTCTCTCTTATCCCTGGCAATATTCTTTTGCCCAAAGTCAACTTTTCCTGATATTAGTATAGCTAGCTACTCCAGAATTTTTATGATTAGTGTTGGCATATATTTTCTTTCCTAACCTTTGGCTTTTTACCTGAGATTTCATATTTAAAATGGGTTTCCTAAACACATTAAATAACTCAGTCTTCCATTTATCCAAACAATCTGCCTTTTAATTGAAATTCTTATCTCATTTCCACTTTATGTAATTATTAACATGGTTGAGTTTAAACATCCACCACCTTGTTACTTGTTTTCTATTGGTCCCATTTATTTTATATGTCTTTTTTTTCCTTGTTTCCTGGCTTCCTTTGGATTTTATTTTAATTTTTGGTATTGTATTTCATTTACATTATATGCTATTCCTTTTTACTTTTTTTTTTAAGTGACTGCTCTGGAGTAAACGATATACATCTTTAATTTATCACAGACTACCTTCAAATAATATTAAACCACCTAGGTACACTCTAAGAACCCTCCAAAGTATATGTCTCCTTCTGTCGAACTATCCTTTGTGGTACTGTCGTATATTTTGCTTTTCCCATATGTCATAACCCCCAAAAGTATCTTGTCTTGCTTTAGGTTGTCAATAATCTTTAACAACAAAAAAGGAAGGAAAAGTCATATATCCACATATTGATCATATTGTATAAAACCCAAGTTTCCAACTGGAATCATTTTCCTCATGTTTAAAGAATTTCTCTGACCACTTCATGAAAGGGAAGTCTGCTGCTAACAAATGCTTTCAGCTCATGTGACTACAAGAAGACTTTAACTTCATTTTTAAATTCCATGTAAATTCCAGTTTGATTTTTTTCCCCCAGCACTCTAATGATGTTTCATTGTCTTCTGGCTTGCACTGTATCAAGTAAGAAATCTCTCCTCATTCTCAACTTTTTCTTTCAAAGGAAAAGTGGTTCCCTCCACCAACCCCCACCCCCATCCCCCTATGGCCATTTTTAAGATTTACTTCGCATTCCTCGTTTTCAGCAATTGATTATGATAAGCCTGGGTGTGGTTTTTGTTGTGTTTACCCTGCTTAAGGTTCATTGAATCTGGATAAGTGGGTTTATGCTTTCCAACATATATGGAAGATTCAGGGTAATTATTTCTTCAGATATATTTCTGCTTCCTGCCCCAATCATTTTTCTGCACAACTTCAGTTATATATGTTTAGACTGCTTGATTTTGTCCAGAGGTTACTGAGGCTCTGTTCACTTCTTTTTCAGTATTTTTTTGTTTTTGAGACAGACTCACTCTTTTGCCCAGGCTGGACTGTAGTGGTATGCTCTTTGCTCACTACAACCTCCGCCCGACCTGCCAGAGTTCAAGCAATTCTCCTGCCTCAGCCTCCCAAGTAGGTGGGATTACAGGTGCACACCACCACACCCAGCTAATTTTTGTATTTTTGGTAGAGATGGGGTTTCGTCATGTTGGCCAGGCTGGTCTCGAACTCCTGACCTGAAGTGATCCACCTGCCTTGGCCTCCCAAAGTGCTAGGATTAGAGGTGTGAGCCACCTCGCCCGGCCTTAAGTATTTTTTGTCTGTGTGCTTTAGCTTCTTTTGCTATCTTCAAATTCACTGATGTTTTATTCTGTAGAATATAATGTGCTATGAACGCCATCATGTATTTTTTTCAGGTATCTTATTTTTAATCTCAGTAAATTCTAATGATCTTTATCTTTCATTTTTCTCCTTCCTATGCTTGTGTTTTCCTTTAACTACTTGAACATACTTTTAGTAACTGTTTCAAAGTGCAGAGCTGATAATTCCATCATGTCTGTAATCTTCTAGGTTTGTGTCTGTTGACTGACTTTTTACTTGCTTATGAGTCACATTTTTGTGGTTCTTGACATGTCTGGCAATTGGATGTTCCACAATACAACCACCAGAATTTGTTATTCTGTTGTTTTGGTATACTTGCTATTTCTTTTGAAGTGCTGGACTTTATTTTTAGAAAAACACAAGTTACTTCCTGATCAGTTACACTGTTTTGAAGCTTATTTTTAAGTTTCATTAGGGTGGATTTGAATTTGCTTTATGCTGGAGCTAGTTTAGTCCTACTGTCAAGGCATGTCTCCTCTGGTGTTACATGCCCTTGAATGTGCTTCAAGTATTCAACAAGGACTCTCTATTTTAGTTGGCTATCACTCAAATCTCTCTCCCAGGCCTGTGAGAGTCCTGGAAAGTTAAGCTTATAGCTCTCTGTTTTTTGTCTGACCTCACAGGATTTTACCCTGTGCATATGTGGCTTAGTAATATTCAGCAACAGATTCAAAGGCATATTTCTGAAGTATTTCTTCTACATAGGTCCTTCTCTCTCATATCCTGCTCCCATACCTCCCAGCTGACTCAGCCTTCCCAAACTTCCCTCTCTCTCTTCAACTCAGCAATTCTGCCATGTCTGCTTGGTTCCCCCACCCCCCGGAGTCTAGAAAGAAAACCAAGGTGGTAACAGGGTTCACCTCAATTGTTTCCTTCTGAGACCACAATCCTGTTGTACCTGTTGTCCACTGTCTGAAAACAACTGACACTAAGTCCCGTTACAGTTACTTTATCATGGTTGAGAATAGAAAATCTACAGATCTTTCACAAATTAGAAAATTCAAACCACAAAATTTATGTGGATGAGTATTAAGACTGCAGGTGAGTTTTCTTTAAACTTATTAATTCTTACAGCAGGTTTAAGGTAATGCTTAATTATTTGATGAATTTAAGAATTATTTATCAAGTTTGGAGATTAGTGTTCACAATTCTTCATATGGTTTTTATTTAAAGCAATCTGAATGCATTTCTTGCTATGAAAATCCAAGTACTCAAATAAACTGATCAGAGAAACTACTGTTTATTGTTAAATCATAGCATTCAATACCAGTGGCAGAGAATGCAAATTTGTTTTCCAACATTTGTTTTCTACATAAACCACCTATTTTTAGTTAAGTGTATGCTGTTAGAAAAAAGGACTACATTCTTAGCTTCCTAAGTAGCTAGGTGTGGCTGTCTAAGTAAACAGGATGTAAACAAAAATGGTATGTGCTGCTTTTCCTCTAAGTGTCTTTATAAGGAGACATGCCATTTTCTTTTCTCTTCTTTTTGTACAAGCTCCAATAACCTCTGGGATCATTTGCCAAACCTGAAAATAGACACTATATACCTTGGAGCACTACTTCAGAAGTTGTTGAATGTGATGAAAATATGTATCTGTCTTCAATACTGCTTATACCATCTTTGCAGCCAAATTTAATACTGAGTTCTTTTACAAGAGGCCATGATTTCATAAAAGAAATTTCAAGAAGACAAAAAAAAAAATCTAGCTACTGCAAAGCAAAAGAGCATATTAACAGTTTATAAGTATTTTGGTAAACAAAAGTACTAGAGGGCCAGGGGCCATGGCTCACACCTATAATCCCAACACTTTGGGAGGACAATGCAGGAGGACTGAGCTCAGAAGTTTGAGGCCAGCCTGGGGAACACAGGGAGACCCTGATTCTATTTGCCCATGGTCCCAGCTACTTGAGAGGCTGGGATGGGAGGATCTCTTGGGACCGGCAGGTCGAGGCTATAATGAGCTGTGATTACGTGATTACATCTACACACATATAATACTTATTCTGTGTATGTGTGTGTGTGTGTATGTGTAAATACAAATTATTCAGTTTGTTAGCAGTAGTTTCCTGCTTAGAAATACTATTAATCCATATCATCTTTGTTTGTCAATTAGATTTCTTTAACATTCAGCTCCATAATAAGATTTCAATAATTATATACACAATGGTTTCAAAAGAAAAGACTACTGAATTTCTGAGAAAAAATTTTTTAACATTAATCAATTCGCAGACAATTGAAGTACATTTTTAATAAGATGCAAAAAAATGGTAGCCATAAAGGGAAAAACATTAAATAGACTACATTAAAAAGAACAACTTCTGGCTGGGCACAGTGGCTCAGGCCTGCAATCCTAGCACTTTGGGAGGCCGAGGCGGATGGATCATCTGAGGTCAGGAGTTTGAGACCAGCCTGGCCAGCATGGTGAAACTCCGTCTCTTTAAAAATACAAAAAATTAGCCGGGCATGGTGGTAGCACCTGTAATCCCCGCTACTCAGGAGGCTGAGGCAGGAGAATCGCTTGAACCCAGGAGGCAGAGGTTGCAGTGAGCCGAGACTATGCCACTGCACTCCAGCCTGGGCAACAGAGTGAGGGACTGTCTCAAAAAAAAAAAAAACAAGAACAACTTCTGTTAAACAAAAGCCATCATTAAGTATAAGTTCATAAATTACAGTGTCAGAAGGCATCTGCATACATGTATAACAGAATATATAAATAAGTTAAAGAGAAAAAGGCAAACAACCCAAGAGAAAAATAGGCAAAAGATCTGAGTAGCCACTTCATTAAAAATATCCAAATGATCAGTAAGCATATGAAAATATAATCAATTGCATTAATATTTATGCAAACAAAAAAGTCACAACGTGCTATGAATATATGCTTACCAGAGCAAATAACATTAAAAATATAAAATATCGGCTGGGCGTGGTGGCTCATACCTGTATTACAGCACTTTGGGAAGCCAAGTCAGGTGGATCACTTGAGGTCAGGAGTTCGAGACCAGCCTGGCCAACATGATGAAACCCTATCCCTACTAAAAATAATAAAATTAGCAAGGCATAATGGCACACGCCTATAATACCAGTTACTTGGGAGCCTGAGGCACGTCAATCAATTAAACCCAGGAGGTGGAGGGTGCAGTGAAACGAGATCATGCTACTGCATTCCAGCCTGAATGACGAACTGAGACTCTGTCATTCATAAATAAACAAATAAAATATATGTACACACACACAAACAAGTATTGGCAAAGTTCTGGAATAACTAAACTGACAATTTCTGGTAAGAGTATAAAATCACTTTTGAAAATTAGTAGACTCTACTAAAGATAAGCACTTGCATATCCTAAGACCCAACAATTCCACTTCTAGACACATACTCAAGTAAAATGCATACATCTGTCCACAAAAAGATATGTCAAGAATATCCACAAATGTGGCCGGGGACAGTGGCTCATGCCTGTAATCCCAGCATGTTGGGAGGCCAAGGTGGGCAGATCACCTAAGATCAGGAGTTTGAGACCAGCCTGGCCAACATAGTGAAATCCCATCTCTACTAAAAATACAAAATTAGCCAGGCATGGTGGTACATGCCTGTAATCCCAGCTACTCAGGAGGCTGAGGCAGGAGAATCACTTGAACCTAGGAGACAGAGGTTGCAGTGAGCCAAGATCGTGCCATTGGACTCCAGACCAGGCAACAAGAGCAAAACTCTGTCTCCAACAAATAATAAAAAAAGGGCAACAACATCCATGTTCAGGGATTGGAAGACTTGAAATTGTTTAAATGTCCATAATATTCAAAGGGATCTACAGGATCAATGCAATTGCTATCAAAATCTCAATGGCATTTTTGCAGGAAAAATAAAAATCCTGACATTCATAAAGAATCACAAAGGACCCCAAATAGCCAAAACAATCTTGAGAAAAACAAAGCTGAAGACCTCACATTTCCTAACTTCCATACATTACAAAACTATAATAATTCCTAACTTCTATACAATTACAAAACAGTACGTTACTGACATAAAGACAAACATATAGACCAATGGAACAGACTAGAGAACCCAGAAATAAACTCTAACTTACACGTTCAAATGGTCTTCAACAAAGATGCCAAGGCTACATGATAGGAAAAGAATAGTTTCTTCTATATTGTCTGGAATCCATTTCACAAAGTAAAAAAAAGAGAGAGAATATTATTGTTTCTTCAACATATGTGGTGTTGGAAAAATGTATATCCACATTTATAAAGAATGAAATTGAACCCTTACTTTACACCACATGAAAAAAAAATAACTCAAAATGAATTAAAGGCCTAGACATAAGACCTGTAACTATGAAAGATCTAGAAGAGACAAATGGGAAAATCTTCATGACAGCAGATCTGGCAAAGGTTTCTTGGATATAACACCAAAGGCACAAGCAACAAAAGAAAAAATAAACAAATGGGGCTAATATCAAACTCAAAACCCTCTGCACAGAGTAAAGGCAACAAAATAAATGGGAGAAAAAAATTGTAAACCACGTATGTGAAGGGGGGGTTAATATTAAGAATATATAAAGAACTACTACAACTCAACAAGAACAAAAACAACCCAATCAAAAAATGGGCAACTTAAAGTCTGGGGATAGTGCTTATCACAGAGAAAATTTAAAAATTAGTAAAACAAAAAATAGGTAAAGGACTTGAATAGGCATTTCTCCAAAGAAGATAAATGAATAGCCAAGAAGCACATGGAAAGATGTTCAGCATCACTAATCACCAAGGAAATACAAATCAAAACCACGTATCGCCTCACATCTGTTAGGGTGGCCATTATTTGAAAAAATTTAAAACCCAGAAAATAAGTATTGACGAGGATGTGGAAAAATTGAAACCCTTGTGTACTACTAGTGGGAATAATGGTGCAGCCTCTATGAAACACAGTATGATGGTTCCTCAAAATAATAAAAAAACAGAATTACCGTATGATCCAGCAATCTCACTTCTGGTATATACAAAAGAATTAAAAACAAGATCTCAAAGAGGTATCTTTGCACCATATTCACTGCAGCATTACTCACAATAGCTAAGAGATGGAAGCAACCTAAATGCCCATGGACAGATGAATGCATGAATAAAATATAGCATATACATACAATTCACCCAACAAAAAAGGCAACGCTTTCATTTGCTGCAACATAAATGAACCTTGAGGACCCTATCCTAAGTGAAATAAGTCAGTCACAAAAAAAAAAAAAATTACTACATGATTCCACTTATATGAGGTATCTAAAATAGCCAAACTCTTGGAAATGGAAAGAATGGGTTAGAAAGAGAAAAGGAAGAGTTGCTGTTCAATGGATGGAGTTTCAGTTTTGTTAAGATGAAAAAAATTCTAGATCTGTTGTACAACAATGTTCCTATAATTAACAATACTATACTGTATACTCAAAAATGTACAAGATGGTAAATTTTGTATTTTTGACCAAAATGAAAGAGTGCGCACAAAAAAATGCAATGAAACACACAAAAAGGGAATATTCACAGCAACACTATGTATAACATGGAAATAATTCAAATGTCCATGGATACAATAAAATACTATATAGAAATGAGAAGAATGAAAGGGGCACTATACAACATGGGTTACTCTCAGAAGCATAATGTTGAATGAAAGAAGACAGACAGGAAGGAGTATATACTATATTTATTGGCTTACTTATATAAAGTTTAAAAACATGAAAAACTAACACACGATGTTAGAAGTCAGGCTAATGAATACACTTGGAAGGAGGAATGAATGAAAAACGAAAGAATGACTCCTGGGATTATTAGTAATGGTCTATTTCTTGCTCTGGATGCTGAGTATATACGTATTTCATGATGTTATGATAATAGTAACACTAACCAATTAAGAGTACAAAAAGAAAGCAATGAAGAAATATTTTATTAATATAGCTGTAAAAATTATAAACATACACAATATACAGTATATATGTGGTTGAATGCATATGTGATTGAGTGTCCCCTTCAATATTTCTATCCTCCTTCCCTTGTAAAGTAATAGAACTCCCTAAATTATGATTAGATAAGGCACGCCAGAATAAAGACCAATTTCCTAGACACTTCACCCTTACCCCCTTGCAGTTGATGTGTCAGTATGACAAAGTTCTGGCTAACAGAATGAGAGAAAAAAAAGTGCAACTTCTCAATCTTATCTCTATAAGGGACTTGGCCTCAACTTATCATTTCTCAGCCTTGGGCCATAATGATGAGAATTACACCCCAAGATGAATGAGAAAGTTCAGCTTCAACTGTCCTTGTTACCCTTCCTGTGGGTATGACGGAGAGAGAGAGTACTATTTTAAATCTCGAGAAGGTAGTGATATTGAGGATAAAACAACAACAAAAGAGAAAAAGTCTGGTCCCCAACACAATCAAGAAACTAAGTAAGCCCCTGACTACTTACCAAGACTTCAGAAGAACTTAGAAATAAATTTAAATCTGTATTTCAGGTCTGCATTATACTATTAGCTATCTAACCTATATTTGAATTAATATAGCACATCAAAATAATACCCCATGATCAAGTTGGTTTATTCCTGGCATGCAAAAATGAGTCAACAACAAGAAATTGTATTTTACTACATCAAAAAATTAATGGAGATCAAAGCTCGCAATTAACAGAAGCACAAAAGATGATAACATTTATAGTCATTGATAATAAAAACTAAGTAAAATAGCAAAGGAAGGAAACAATTAAAGTATGATGAAAGATTATTATCAAAACGCAGCAAGGTGCAGTGGCTCATGCCTGTAATCCCAGCACTTCAGGAGGCCAAGGAAGCAGGATTGACTGAGCTCAGGAGTTTGAGACCAGCCTATGGGCAACTTAGTAAGGCCCCATCTCTACAAAAAAATAAAAAATTAGCTGGGTGTGGTGGCACACGCCTGAAGTCGCAGCTACTTGGGAGGCTGCGGTGAGAGGACTGCCCGGACCCAGGAGGTTGGGGCTGCAGTGAGCCATATCTGTGCCACTGCACTCCAGGGTGGGCAACAGATCAAGACCCTATTTCAAAAACAAAACAAAACACCCCAAAAGCAAACATCATATTAAAAGATTAAATAAAGCCACCTCCATTGCAATTAAGAACAAGACATAGATAATCACAATTACCACTGTTATTCAACTCATTTATGGAAGTTCCAGTGAATACATAGCAAGTTAAAAAAATAATCTATATATTTATATACTTGAAATTATCTTTATTTGAAGACATATCACTGACTAACTGCAAAATTCAAAAGACCGATAAAAAATTACTAAGGTATTTTTTAAAGTAGGTATACACAAAATAAATATTCAAAACTCAATAGGTCTTCTCTGTACTAGCAGCATCCAGTTAAAAATGAAAATTTAAGTTTAGCTGTATATAATATTTGAAGTAATAGCTACTTAAGAAGTTAATCTCAGCAAGGCTCAGTGGCTCATGCCTGTAATCCCAGTACTTTGGAAGGCCAAGGCAAGTAGATCACTTGAGATCAGGAGTTCGAGACCAGCTTGGCCAACATGGTGAAACTTGTCAATGCTAAAAATACAAAAATTAGCCGGGCATGGTGGCAGGTGCCTATAATCCCAGGTACTTGGAGGCCAAGGCAGGAGAATCTCTTGAACCCTGGAGGCAGTAGTTGCAGTACGCAGAGACCACTCCACTGCACTCCAGCCTGGACGAGACAGAGCAAGACTCAGTCTCAAAAGAAAAAAAAAACAAAACAAAAAGGAAGAAGAAGAAATTAATCTCTTGCTCACACAAAAAGTCTAAATGTAGGAATTCCAGATCTGGAATGGTGACAAAGTTATCAGGCTCTAGCTGTCTCTGTTATAGATGCCTGTTGTTCCCATCATCATCTAAGAAGCTGGAACACACAGGCAATAAGATTGCGGGGGGGGGGGGGCGGGTGGGGGGGGGAGGGCAGGGAAGGAAAATAGCGTACCCATGCAGAGATGCCCTAAAAGTCTCATGTTATACTTCTACTTATATCTTGTCAAGACTTAATTACATGCTAAGGAAGAACAGAAGAGCAGTAGTTTCATCTGGGTAGCAATGTGCCAGATAAAAATTAGGGTTCTGTTAGTAAAGAAAATGAAAGAATAGCACTGGGGTACACAATAAACAATCTTTGCCATTAATTCCTAAGATTACATTTTAAAAGAAAAGGATATGATTTATATGGAAAAGTGTGGAACTTTTTCATAATTGTCAATGGACATAAAATAGAACCTAATCTTTGGCTAGAGTTACAGAGAAATAAATACATAAATAAATAAATAAATAAATAAAATAAAACCTACAAACATGGAATCATAGGTCATATTCCCAAACAGAAAGATAATACCACAAAAAGATCAACGTTTCACTTTACCATATAACTCTAACATAATTCTTATCAGAATCCCTAAGATATTGTGGGTAAAGGTTAGGGGAAGAAGGATTGTTTTGGAACTAGATCAAGTTTGTCCAACGTGCAGCCTGTGGGCCACATGCAGCCCAGGACAGCCCAACACAAATTCGTAAACTTTCGTAAAACGTTGAGGTTTTTTTGCAATGTTTTTTTAGTTTATCAGCTATCGTTAATGTTAGTATATTTTATGTGTGGCCCAAGAGAATTCTTCTCCGAATATGGCTCAGGGAAGCTAAAAGATTGGATGTCCTGAACTAGATGAAATAATTTAAAGTTCACATGGAAGAAGACATGTCCACATTAAGCTAAGCTAAATTTTTTAAAACAACACCTAAACAGAATTTTAGTGTTAGGTGATAGAATCAGGTGTTAATTTTTTAATAACAACACCTATATAGAATGACTGTAAGTCCTAGTTTGTCTGAGGCTGTCACAGTTTGGTACCATTGTTCTAGTAACCTGTATGCTCTAACACCTTCATTTTTAAAAAGAATTATTATTAATAGTTACATTAAAATAAGCTAGAATGAGCTTAGTAGATCCAATTTTTTTCATTACATCTCTATACCTGTTCATTTTCCCAAACATCTATGTTCCCATGGTCCCAAACCACATATAAAGCTCCTGGTCTGGAAAGGGAGGTCCATTCATCCCTAACTCCCTACAACTCCAAAAACATTTGGAGACAGAAATCCTTCCTTCTCTGAAACTTTCCCATGCCCATGGCTTCAGCTGTCAACTGTGTATGACACTGTTAAATATCTTTCGTGATGTTGAGACCAGGGGACCCACTGCCTATCTGACATTTCCATCTGGATGTTCCACAGGAATCTCAAATTCAGTATATACAAATCTGAACCCGCTGTGTTGTCCAATTCTGTTCTTCCTACATTCTAATAGAAATGAATAGCACAACCATTCATTACCATTCATCTATCCAGTTACCCAAGTCCAAAACCTGGAAATCAATGATTGAAATCCCTTATTCAAACATTCAATTAATCATCAATTACTATCAATTTTATCTTCTATAAGTTAGTTATTCAGTTTTCTTCATCACACTACCACCGCCACAGTGCCAGCTACCGTTCTTTTCAGGATTACATCAATATTTTTCACTGCTCTCACTTTCCAGTACTGTACTCCTTCAATTCACTTTACAGCCACTGAATTTCAAGAACATTTATTTTTAAATCATGTGGTATCTTACGGTAGGTAAATTACTTCAATTTTTAAATGTATTGTCTTATACTTTAATACATCTATTCCACGTCCTCCATCATCACCCAACACCAGTTTTTAATTTTTTTTTTGAGGCGGAGTCTTGCTCTGTCACCCAGGCTGGAATGCAATGGCATGTCTCGGCTCACTGCAACCTCTGCCTCCTGAGTTCAAGCAATTCTCCCTGCCTCAGCCTCCTGAGTAGCTGGATTACAGATGCCTGCCATCACACCTGGCTAATTTTTGTATTTTTAGTAGAGACGGGGTTTTGCCATGTTGGCCAGGCTGATCTCGAACTCCTAACCTCAGGTGATCAGCCCACCTAGTCCTCCCAAAGTGCTGGGATTACAGACTTGAGCTGCGACGCCCAGCCTCAACACAAGTTTTATATCTAGCTCTTTTACTCAATAATTCTGGGTCACCAACTTATTGATAGTATTTTATCAAAACTATGTAACACAAAGAACATCAATCAAAAAAAAAGAATCATCAAATTAGATCCAAATGAATCTGTAAAACTTGAGAGGTATAATTAATGATTTCATCTATGTAAACAGTATATAGTACTTTACTGCAACAAATTTATAAGATGAATGACTTTGACATAACGTAAGATGAACAAAATAAGAACACTGTAAAAAAAAAAATTGAAACACATGGAAAGAAAACATTAAAAAAAAAAAAACAACTCACCATACACACCTGTAGAAGGAGTAGAACTGTTCATGGTAAAAAGTCCGTTAATGATGCCAGAAGAAAGAAGCTCATCAGATCCCCGCTGAAAAGCAAAACCATCGTTCAGTTAATAAACCAAGTTTTAGACAATGGCCCATATTTACTACTAAAAGTATTAAAATCTAATAATATTACTTCATCTTTGTATGAAGATATTAAAGGGGGAACTCCTCAAGAATCACAAAATCAAAAGGTTGGAAATAAACTGCATAGCAAGGAAAAACTGCTGCAAATCCACAACTGTATCCTTAGTTATTAAAAAAAAACACAACTGCCACCACAGAAATGGGGGCATAATCTTGAAATTCTTTCTAACCAAACCCAGTTTTCCAAAACGTATTATCTGAAGTGCCAAACCACATTCAGGGGGTTGTATTATGACATTGTTTTTGTAGTATATATTTATACGCAAATAGTTTGTATAGCTTCTCCCTAAGAATTCTGACTTTTCAATACCAATGCATTTTTCTTTTTTTTTTTTCTCTTTCTTTTTCTTTTTTTTTTTAATTTTTAAAAAAGACAGGGTTTCACCATGTTGGTCAGGCTGGTCTTGAACTCCCGACCTCAGGTGATCCACCCGCCTTGGCCTCCCAAAGTGCTTGGATTACAGGCGTGAGCCACCACGCCCAGCCTGCATTTTTTTTTTAAGTAGATACAATTCATTTCCATATTGGCCAAATTCTTCATAATCAATAACTTTTTATCCATTAATCCTCATAATGATCTTTAATGCAGACTATTTCTTAAACAATTGTTTAAGTAATTTATTCTTTTTTTCAGGTAAGAGTTTGATCAAATTCCAAATCTGAAATGGCAACACTAAAAAGTAAGTCAGAGAAGTCTTTTCACTGTAACCTAAGACCTATTATCAACATTTAAAAGATTACTTTTAGGAAGGACAATAAATACCGTGTACCAAGTTAAAACCAACCTATTTTAAATAGTACTATTGGTTTAGCCTCGTCAATTTTTAAGAACAAGTGTTTTGATCCACTGGATAATAAAAATCCCCAAACAATCCTACAAATATTAGAACAGCAACAGTGCTACAGCACATATTTAATGTTTAGGTGAAGGTGCCACTTCTGTAGGGAACAACTTCAGCCTTTGCTGAAGAAAGACAAACCACCAATATATCTACATAATAGAAATACAATTATTTAAACAAGTCCTGTATTAAACATCCAGAAATTACTCCCTTTGGATCTTTCACTAGAAGTTTATAGAGACATCCCAGAACAAGAAGAAATGAAGTAATCAACATAAAAGAAAATTGAAAATCTCAACTCCCAGAAAAATCAGGATTAAGGCCTCACTCAAAGAATAGATCTTCCTAATAATATCTGAACTGTAGATATTATCAGGCTACATATAATAACTAACAGACTTTGTGGTTCGCTGGCTACCTGCATATAGAGAAAGACACAATTTTGCAACTTTACGTGTATTGATAGTAAAAATTTAAACTAACATGATTTTTATATATGAGGAATTTGGTTAAATGCGTTACTAATAGATCTTCAATGCATATGAGTTAGCATCAATATGTTTCTATCTATAAATCAAGTTAATATAATCTTAGAAACCATTTGAAGGTCACTTTAGTTCCTTCTAGATTTGCAGAAATGTATTTTTTTCAAGAATAACAAAAAGCGCAACTATAAAGCAAAAACACTGATAAGCTAGATAACATTAAAATTAACAATTTAACAAAAGACATCATTAGGAGAATAAACAGACAAGTCATGGAACAAAAAGATATTGTGATACATAAAACCAACAAAGGGTTTACATCCAGAACTCACTAAGAAAAAGAAAAAAGGAAAAACAAAACACTAAGAATCAGTAAGGAAAAGCCAAGATAACAGAAAAATGACAAGAGACTTGAACAGGCATCTATCTCACAAAGTGGTGGACTATATTACTGTTCCAGAGTATTTGCACCCTCTCCTGTACCTGAAAAAGAATCACTCATCCCCATCCATGGCCATGTGACTTGCAATGCCTCCAGTGGGAGGAGTATAACTCCCTCCCCCATTGACAATGAACACAGTTTTGTAATATCCTTTGGCCAATGGAACATGAATGGACATGACCTACACTTAATCCAAACAGTAACTTCAAAAATATCAGTCATTTCTGCCAATTTTTTCTCTTTCTCTCTGAAATAACAGCACATCTCAAATAGGAGCTACTCTTTCAGCCTGATTCCCAGAATAACAAGTATAGCTCCGTAACAGCTACCACCATTGTAAGTGAACAAGAACTAAATGTTTTCTTAAACCACATATAAATGACTAACACCATATCCAATCAACATAAGAAAAGATATCTGACCACATCCTCATTGGTCATAAGGGGAGATGCAAGTTAAAACCACAATGAAATATTATAATACTAAAAAGACTGACAATATCACATTAGTAATAGGATGGAGTAACAAAAACTCTTACATGGGAGTTAAGTGAGTACAATTTAGTGGGAATGTAAACTGGTACCACTTGGAAAACTGATCCAATCTACTAAAGTCAAACATATGAATATCCTAGGATTCCTATATAGTCTGCTCCGATACATATCCCCCAAGATATTGCCTGCTTGTGTGCACCTAGACATATAAGATTGTCTTCAGCAGCATTATCTGCACTAGCCAAATTGGAAACAACTAAATGCCATCAACTGTAGAATATCTGAGTTAATTTTTGTAAATGCATGCAATGATTATACAAGGAGAATGAACTACTGCTCCGCATAACACAGATAACTCTCACAAACCTAAAAAGTCACTCAAAGAATACACACTATATTATTGCATTTATATGGGGTACAAAAAGCTGGACACAGTGGCTCACACCTGTATATTCCCAGCACTTGGAGAGGCTGAAAAGGGAGGATCACTTGCGGCCAAGAGTTCAAGACCAACCTGGGCAACACAGGAAGAACTCATCTCTAAGTAAATAAAAATAAACAAAAAAAAAATGGATTATCAAAACCAAAAGCACAAATGACAAAATCAAATAAATAAACAGAACTTTGTCAAATATAAAAACTTTTGTACTTCAAAGAACACCATCAAGAGAATAAAAAGACAACATGGAAAATGGAAAAAGTATTTGCAAATCACGTATCTCACAAGAAACTGGTACCCTAGAACACCTAAGGATCCTTACAAGTCAACAATAAAAAAAGACAAATAACCCAATGGATTTGAAAAAATATTCCTCCAAAGAAGGCCAATAAGCCGGGTGTGGTGGCACGTGCCTGTAGTCCCAGCTACTCGGGAGGCTGAGGTGGGAAGATCACTTGAGCCCAGGAGTTCTGGGCTGTAGTGCGCTATGCCAATCGGGTGTCCGCACTAAGTTCAGCATCAACATAGTGACCTCCCAGGAGCGGGGGACCACCAGGTTGCCTAGGGAGGGGGTGAAGCGGCCCAGGTCAGAAACGGAGCAGGTCAAAACTCCCGTGCTGATCAGTAGTGGGATTGCGACTGTGAATAGCCACTGCACTCCAGCCTGGGCAACATAGCAAGACCCCGTCTTAAAAAGAAAAAAAATAATAAAAAATAAAAAGACCAATAAGCACATGAAAAGATACTAAACCTAATTTACTCATTAAAGAAATGCAAATTAAAAGCCACTTCAAGGAAAAGTTAAGACCATGATACTACCACTTAACTATCAGAACACCTAAAATAAAAAGTTATAGTGTAAAACGTAGACCTGATGTGGAAACAATGGATCTCTCATACATTGCTGGTAGCAATGTAAAATGGTAAAGACGCTCTGGAAAGTAGTTTGGTGATTTCTTAAAAAGCTAAACATACATTTAGCAACCTCAAAAGATACTATGTTCTATGATTTCACCTACAGTATTCTCAAAATGACAAAAATTATAGGGATGGAAAATAGACTAGTGGTTGCCAGGAGGTAGAGATGGTTGGGCGGAGGTGGTGGAGGTGGTAGGTATGATTATAAATGGTACCATAAGGAGATCTTGTGGTGATGGATTAGTTCTATATCTTGACTGTGATGGTAGTTACAGGAATCTACATATGCAATAAAATCAAATAGAACTACATACAGGCACTGTGCCAATACTAATGCTCCTGTTTTGATGGTGTACTATAATTATATAAGATGTAACCACTGGAGGAAACTTTGTGAGGGGCACACAAGACCTTTCTGCAGTATCTTTACAACTTGCTATGCATCTCTGTTTCAAAAGTTTAATAAAATTAAAATTAAAAAATAAAATACAGGACAACAGATACTTCATACTGAGCCAAAGGATTCCTACTGGCGTGAGAGTCTTCCTATCTTAGAACAGCCATCACTAACACCTGTGTTCAACCCTGTCACAGCCCACTGTCACAGCTTATCCTCAACACTATGCTTCTGTACAATGATGGTCCAGAAGGCAGCCCTTCAAAAATAAGCAGAACAAAAAGAAAAGAAACAAACATTACAAAAGGCAGATAATATACACCAGAAACTATACAAATTTAAACTGACAGCAAATAGCTTTTTGTAAAATGAAAAAAAAAAATTGACCTAATAGCCTCTCTTAAACAAAACTATAAAGGGATACAACAGCTCAAGGGAAAGGCAAGTAAGAAATCTACCAAAAGAGTTAAAGAAAAAATTGGTGAGAAAAAATAAGGGAGTATCTTGAAAGTCAAACATTTCCAAGAGAAAAACTGAGAAGTCAAAAGCACAAACACCTTTCCATCATCCAAACAAATTACCTGCTGTGAGAAACCAACTCTTTCTATATTTTTGACATTAAAAAAAAAAAAAACTAGCAAGAAGAAAGCACTTTCTTAGAGACACTTGAGATTATCAGAAAGGTACCTAGAGGAGGTGTTAAACTGTTAACACAGGCCCCAGACTAGAGCTAAGAATCCCAAAAGTTGACTATATTCTTCTTTTTATTTTTTTGAGACAAGGTCTTGCTCTGTCACCCAGGCTAGAGTGCAGTGGCACGATCTGAGCCCACTGCAACCTCCGCCTCCTGGGTTCAAGTGATTCTCGTGCCTCAGCCTCCTGAGCAGCTGGGATTACAGGTGTCCACCATGATGCCCAGCTAATTTGTGTATTTTATTAGAGACGGGGTTACACCATGTTGGTCAGGCTGGTCTCAAACTCCTGACCTCTAGTGATCTGTCCACCTTGGCCTCCCAAAGTGCTGGGATTACAGGCGTGAGCCATCGTGCCCAGTCTAACTATATTCTTCTTAAGGCACACATGCCATTTCAGTTTCAATTTGGCAGAAGTTACTCATTTTTTTTCTATTTTTATGTCATTCAATAAACTGTTACCTAGTTTCCTACCAAACAAATTTCCAATCAACTAACAATATGAAATTATTCCCTGTTGGTTACTGAAGGTCCTGTGATGGCAATGAAAAACTTTTTTTTTAAGAGACAGGGTTTCATCATGTTGGCCAGGCTGCTCTCAAACTCCCGACCTCAGGTGATCTGCCTGCCTCAGCCTCCCAAAGTGCTGGGATTACAGGCGTGAGCCACCGTGCCTGGCCTGAAAAACTCTTTCTAATCTGGATCTCTTCTCACAATACTACTCCCCTGTCACGTAATTTTCTCCAAACAAATCATATTTATTTTGCATCTTTTTATGATACTCTCCTGCTTCAAGCACTATTCCTTTGCTACATATCCAATCCTATCTACTAGTCACAGATAAAATGGCACCACATCCTTGAGAATTTTTCTACCCCCGAGTGAAAGGGTTCAACTTCATTTTTATCATCGTTTAACATTAAAATGTGTAAGGTTCTAGAATTTTAGTTCAGTTCACATAATATATTCTTCCTATATGTATAATTGTCAATATCATAATTTTGTCAAATGTGTACACAAAGTTCTCAGCTACCTTGAGGTCTATTATTTGTGCCTTATACTAGATTATATTCCTTGAGAGCCTACAGCAGAGTATCAGGTACAAGATAATAGCCCTCTGCCTTGGCTACTCAATACAATTGCATGGGCAGCTTAAAAATAAATACTACAGGCAGGGTGTGGTGGCTCACACCTGTAATCCCAGCACTTTTGAGAGGCCAAAGCAGGCGGATCACCTGAAATCGGGAGTTCAAGACCAGCCTGGCCAACACAGTAAAACCCTGTCTCTACTAAGATTACAAAAATCAGCCGGATATGCTGATGCATGCCTGTGATCCCAGCTACTTGGGAGGCTGAGGCACAAGAATCACTTGAACCCGGGAAGCGGAGGTTGCAGTGAGCCGAGATTACACCACTGCACCCCAGCCTGGGCAACAGAGTGAGACTCTGTCTTGAAGGAAAAAAAAAAGTATCCATTTTTAGTACCATAGTCCATATCTTCTTTATATAAAATTGTTCATGACACTTATTAAAATCTCATTTATGGCTAACATTTGGGAAAAAGAGTAAAGCATGTATCTGTCTATGCATTTGAATTTTTCCTGCAGAACACTGCGATGAGATTTGTTTAGAGAAAAAAAAAGCAAAACTTTTCACTGTAACCACCTTATTTAAGCATCTTTGCCTACTTATCCAGTTATCTCAGAATAAATCTATAAATGTGAAATAGCTGGATCATATTCCATTTTGGTAAGTCATTCATCTTAATATACATTTTATCAAGTTATAAATCTATGCTCCGATCCATTATCCTTTTAACTGATAAGCTTTTTCCATGTTGTTAGTCTGTCACTATTTTTGTGAGACAGGGTCTTGTTCTGTCACTTAGGCTGGAGTGCAGTGGCATGATCATAGCTCACTGCGGCTTCAATGTTCCAAGTCAAGCCACCCTCCCACCTCAGCCTCCCATGCAGCTAGGACTAGAGGCATGCATCACTTTGCCCAGCTGATTTTTTAATTTTTGTAGAGACAAAAAAAAATTTTATTATATTTTACTCTACTGATCGATCATTTATTTTTTATTTTTTTGTTAACTCTTGCCATTTTGCCCAGGCTGCATCACAATTATTTTCAGATTATTAAAATTCTTGAACACCATCCTTAACTATTCCCCTATTTTAAATTATAGTGTTTTGTCCAATTTACTGATATAAATTATGCTGCAGTAATTCTTCAATACAGCATTTTTTCAAATATTTAGAAGTGAAACGGACTTTTCTTTTTTGAGGAAAAGGTAAAACTATAAGAAATCTCAAATTCCTACAGAAAAATGTAACTTCTATTTACTACTGTGTTACAAGTGACGACTAAGAAGCATTTTTATTTCTACAGGAGTCTTTCAAACACTGTTAAAATTAGCAAATGACTGCCTCATTTTAACATGGCTCACAGTTTGTGTAGTCAAAAATTTACCTTGTCCAAAGGAAGGTGTGGCTTTTGCCCTTTCCTTCCTGGAGGTAATCTCTAAGTCCTTGAAATATGCCTCAGAGGACACTATTTTTTTTCTTTAAGACAGAGTCTCACTCTATTGCCCAGGCTGGAGTGCAGTGGTGTAATCTCAACTCACTGCAACCTCCGCCTCCCAGGTTCAAGTGATTCTTGTGCCTCAGCCTCCCAAGTAGGACTATTTTTTTTCTGCCTGGGGGCCTTGGGTCACCAGACAGTGTAGGGTAAGGAATAGCCATGCCAGAAAGAACAATAATGTGATTTAGGGTAGGGGCTTTGGGTCACACCTGAAGGGGGGTGGAAACTAGACTGAAATCAGCCTCGTGAACAATAAATTATTTATGCCTACATAACAGAGTTCCAATAAAAACTGTAAACACCAAGGCTCCAGTGACTTTCCCTGGCTGATAATACTCCATGCCTACTGCCACGCACTGATGCTTGGAAAGTAATGTGTCCATGGAGGGGGGATAACAGTACTTCCCAGGACTCTGCCTTAGGCATTTCTTCCCTAGGCTGATTTTAATCTGTGTCCTTTCCCTGCAGCAAACCATGCCATGAGTATAAGAGCGTTCAGTGACTTCTGTGAGTCTTTCTAGCAAATTATTGAACGTGTGGGTAGCTCCGGGGATCCCCCGAACTTGCAAGTGGTGTCAGATGTATAAGGGCAGTCTTTCATGGATCCTGCCTCATAACATCACAGTTGGCCTATTGCTTCACATGGCTAAATTATGAATCAGCAGAGTAGATACAACAAAACTAATGATTTGCTTAATATTTTTTTTAAACTTTTTTTTTTTGAGACAGGGTTTCACTCTGCCACCTAGGCTGAAGTGCAGTGGCATGATCATGGCTCACTGCAGCCTCAACCTCCCAAGCTCAAGCGATCCTCCCACTTCAGCCTTCTGTGTAGCAGGGACCACAGATGCACGCCACCATGCCTAGCTAATTTTTGTAGAGATAGAGTTTCACCATGTTGCCCAAGCTGGTCTACTGGACTCAAGCTATTTGCCCACCTCGACCTTCCAAAGTGCTGGGATTAACCTCAGCAACAAAAAATATTCTTAACCTTTAAATTACCACTGGACTTTCAACTGTAAAGAAAAACAGCAGTCTGAAAATGTGATCAAATATTCAAGTATAGAAAAACCAGAAAATTGATTTAAATTTGTATATCTTCCTTTTTTTGTGTGTGACTGAGTCTTGCTCTGTCACCCAGGATGTAGTGCAGTGGTGCTACTGGGTTCACTGCAACCTCCGCCTCCCAGGTTCAAGTGATTCTCCTGCCTCAGCCTCCCAAGTAGCTGGGATTACGGGCACACATCACCATGCCTGGCTACTTTTTCTATTTTTAGTAGAGACGGGGTTTGGCCATGTAGGCCAGGCTGGTCTCGAACTCCTGACCTCAGGTGATCCACCCACCTTGGCCTCCCAAAGTGCTGGCCAAATCTGTACATCTTAAATTAATTCAACATCTTAACTGTCACATTCAAAATATAAACTCTATTTATAAGGATATGGTGAAAGTTGCAAAGTCTTCAAAATAAACAATTACATTTGATAATTCTACTTCAAATCTATTTCAATGATAACAGGAAGAGCTTTTTGAAAAGAATAAAACACACCCAAAATAACACATAAAGGGGACCCTAGTATCAACTGAAGTGTTGGAATAGCTATTTTTATTGTCTTATTACACATCAAGGACAATTAAAATGTAAGAGCTTTGCCAGGCGCGGTGGCTCACACCTGTAATCCCAGCACTTTGGGAGGCCAAGGTTGGGGGATCACTTGAGCTCAGGAGCTCGGGACCAGCCTAGGCAACAGAACGAGATCCCGTCTCTACCAAAAACACAAAAAAATCAGCCAAGCATGGTGGCACGCACCTGTAGTCCCATCTACTTGGGGGGCTGAGGTGGGAGGATCGATTGAGCCCAGGAGGTCGAGGCTCAGTGAGCCAAGATCATGCCACTGCACACCAGCCTGGGTGACAAAGAAGACCCTGTCTCAAAATAAAAAATAAAAAAGATAAATAAGATCATAAAGTTTCATTTCTGGCAATGTTTTATCATTCTTCATATAGAACAAACAAGACGTTTCCCAAGTAGTTATGACACTTCTAAAAACTAGTTAACTTTCTCCCCCTAATAATTTCAGAATATGACAAAAGACAAAGAGAACAAAAGAAACTTATATTTGAAAACGTGGTCATAAAAAATAATTCTAATAACCACCATTTTCTAGCCAAGTTTTTTCCCAAGGACTCATTTTCAAATTACAGAAAACAAAGGCTTTTTTGATATTATAAAACCTAAATCCCAAGAGTCATATTACTTTGTAAAACATTGTAAAAGATGATAAAAACAGAGTTATTAGTTCTGTATTATTACTTTAAACCCACCTTGTCCAACATGCAGCCCATGGACCACATGCGGCACAGGATGGCTTTGAATGATGCCCAATGCAAATTCGTAAATTTTCGTAAAACACTATGAGATTTTCTGGTGTTTTTGTTGTTGTTGTTAGCTCATCAGCTATCATTAGTGTTAGTGTACGCTATATGTGGCATAAGACAATTCTTCTAATGTGGTCCAGGAAAGCCTTGCTTTAAATATTCCCTTTTTTCTGAGGCAGGGTATTGCTCCATCACCCAGGATGGTGTACAATGGCATAATCTGGGGTCAAGAAATCCTCCCGCCTTGGTCTCCTGAATAGCTAGGACTACAGGCATGGACCACTGTGCCCAGCTAATTTTTTTAAATTTTTTGTAAGGATGTGGTCTCACTATGTTGCCTAGGCTGGTCTCAAACTCCTGGGCTCAAGTGATCCTCCTGCAGGCCTCCCAAAGTCCTGGAATTATAGGCCTCAGCCATGGCACCTGGCCAACTTTAAACTTACTCCTTTTAATTTTAAACTTATTCCTTTTAATTTAAAAACACAAAACTTTTCTTTCCTAGACATAAATTATTTCTCTTAAAAACATATCACTGCATTTAATTACAGATTACTTCAGTATAAAATGAAAAGTATTTCTCAAAATTATACTTAATATTTATATCCTGAGTGTCTCAAAAGCAATTTTCCATAAGGTTTGACTGCTATGATAACAGATTATGGTTTAAGGGAAGAATGGAAGATAAACAAGCAGAATGAAGACATTTTTAAAAGGAAGGAAAACCTGGATGAGTGAATGCAGATGACCAAAAGAAAAAAAAAAGACTATACCACAGGTAAACAATAAACATACAAAAGAAGGCCTTAACAAGCCAAACGTGAAGACGTGGGGGGGAGTGGGGGGGGGCGCGGGTGCTGGCTGCAAACACCACCAGATTGACAGTCTCCTTAGAAACACACAGCAAATTTACATAAGTTCAGCAGCTGCTATGTGAACTTGTCAGCTCTCTGGCTAAGTCAACAAACCAATCAGCTTTACTGCCTCAAGTATCAATTATTGAAGCTCTCGCTTGCTGAAGCATAATTCACGGGGCAAATAAAGCAAAGAAATACTGTAATAAAGCAGCACAAATAAATGTTTCATCATCAAATCTGATAGGAATTGGTTTTATTTAGCATTAAAGCTTATGGAGTAATATGTACAGAAGATTCTGAAAATAAACCATCAAGTCACAGTTAAACCTTATATGATATCTCAAATGCATATGAAATTCAAGAATTAGATTATTTGTTTTAATCTATCAAGATACTATATGACCACACAAAAGAGCCTATCAAAAAACTACTTCATAATTTTCCAGAATCCTAGAACTTTTTTAAATTAACAGAATCTTAAATACTGAAATTAATATCCAAGTTCTACCTTTTTCTAACAGATAGTCTAGTGATCCCATGTGAATACTTTCCAGAACAGAAAACTCATATTGGTTCTGCTCTTTTTCCAAAAACAGAAATAAGAGTGATATTTATATGAAGTCCCACTCAGGAGAACCTAAGTATGCATGGATTTTGGCCCCCCACACATACTGAGGGACAACTGTACTCTGAAACAGATTTGCTGTACTACATACACTTATTGATTATGGTCTCCTGATTACTTACCTTTACATACTCCTCCACAGAACATACTACAATGTTTCATATGTAATCTATGTTCAAACCTTTGTTTCTTAAAAAAAATGAGTAATAGGCCAGGCGTGGTGGTTCGAGCCTATCATCTCAGCACTTTGAGAGGCCAAGGCAGATGAAGTGCCTGAGGTCAGGAGTTTGAGACCAGTCTGGCCAATATGGTGAAACCCTCTGTCTCTACTAAAAATACAAAAATATTATCCAGGTGTAGTGGTGGGTGCCTGTAATCCCACCTACTTGGGAAGCTGAGGCAGGGGAATTGCTTAAACCAGGGAGGTGAAGGTTGCCGTGAACCAAGATCGCACCGCTGCACTCCAGCCTGGATGACAGAGTGAGACTCCGTCTCAAAAAAAAAAGAAGTAATAACCATAGAGATAAGGGAATAAACAGAATATTCAATGGGGGTTTCGGATTGTATGGCGCTACATGAAACTCTAAAGGGTTTTGTTTTAAACATTTAAGCCTTTTAACGTTCACCGTTTCATAGCCTCCTGTAACTCTAAACACATCTAAACCCAAAGACATCTTCTATTGGTAACTCTACTAACTAACCCTTTTGACTGAGAGCATACTCTCACATACACTGTGGCCTCATCAACACCCTTTAACTACTGTGATTATCCCTAAACAACATTCTCTAAAGAATAGTTACCAAATTGTTCATTTGTGACATTTTCCATTCCACGGTTGCCACTGCTGAGATTCTAGGGCAGTGGGAATAAAAAGGTAGTTAAAGGTAGAGGAAATTCTTTAAATGAGCAGCTGTGGCAATGTTTAAAAACTACTCTGTTTGGATAATTTTCAATAAAATGATTCTGATTGCCTTCATTTTATATGGACATCTTAGCAACAAAATATAAACACTTTTTGAAGGCAGCACAATGAAATACTTTAATGACTGCAAGTAATTCCTCTAAAAAGCCTTCTAATGACATCCAATCAAAATGCCATTCATTTGAATATTTATTCAGTTCCTACTATCTAGGTATAACTCATACACATTGAATTCAGTGTGTATAAATGTGTTAGCAATAATATTCATTCATTCAACAAATTCAATAAATATTTACTGAACCACGAGTTATATGCCAGGCCTTTAACCACTGGGGAAAATTAGGGAACAAACGAAAATCCCTGCCCTTACCTTAATGGAGCTTACAATCTTGCACAAAGAAACATGATAATCAAAATAAGTAAATTATGTATTATATCTTGAAGTAGTAAGTGCTTCTTAAAAAGCAGGAGAAAAACCATCAGGAGTGCCAGAGGTGAAAACAGTTGCAATTTCAAATAGGGCAACAAGGTACGACTCAAGAGAAAAAGGCATTTAGGCAAAGTCTTACAAGGAGTAAGGAGTAAGCTATGTAGATATCTGAGGGAAGAATGCTGTAGGTAGAGGAAACAAAATGCCTTGTATGTTCTGGAAAAACAGGAAACAATTATGGCTGAAAGAAAATGAGCAAGGGGAGAAGTAAAGAGATTAGAGAGAACGTATGTCATATGCAGGGCCTTAAAGGCCATTCTGAAGAATCTTACTCGGAGTGAAATGAGGGAAAGAGAGTTTTAAACAGGAATGAAAAGATCAATTTGCTTTTCTAAAGGATCACTCTGGCTGCTGTGTTAAGAATAGTATTTAACAAGGCAAAGAGGGAAGGACTCTGGTGAGGAAGCAGTGATAATAATCCGGATTAGGGGCCAGGGCAATAGCAGCTGTGGTGAAAATGTTTGTTTTTTTTTAAAATATACAACAGGCCCTCCATATCCATGGGTTCCACATCCGTGAATTCAAACAATCACAAATTGAAAATATTTAGAAAAAAACTGCCATCTGTATGAACATGTACAGACTTTTTTGGTCATTATTCTCTAAACAATACAGCATAATTATTTACATAGCATTTAAACCGTATTATAAATAACCTAGAGCTGACTTAAAGCACTCAGGAGGAAGTGTATAAGTTATATGGAAATACAGATGATATTGAGCAACATGGGTTTGAACTGCCCAGGTCCAAATTAGGACCAAAAATACAGTATTGCCTGGATACAAAACTCAGTTATATGAAGCATTGACTTTTTAAATATGCAGGCAGACTTTACCTATACAGAGCCAATTGGAGAAATTGAGTATGCATGGATTTTGGCCCCCCCCACAGACACTGAGGGACAACTGTACTCTGAAACAGATTTGCTAGCCAGGCACAGTGTCTCAGGCTTGTAATCCTAGCAACTTGAGAGGCTGAGGCAGAAGGATGGCTTAAGGCCAGGAGTCTGAGACCAGCCTGGGCAACAAGAGCAAAACCCATTTTTTTTTTGAGAGACAGGGTTTTGTTCTTGTTGCCCAGGCTGGAGTGCAATGGCATGATCTCAGCTCACAGCAACCTCTGCCTCCAGCATTCAAGCGATACTCCTGCCTCAGCCTCCCAAGTAGCTGGGATTACAGGCATGCGCCACCACACCCCAGTAATTTTGTATTTTTAGTAGAGATGAAGTTTCTCCATGTTGGTCAGGCTGGTCTTGAACCCCCAACCTCAGGTGATCCACCCACTTTGGCCTCCCAAAGTGCTAGGATTACAGGCATAAGCCACTGTGCCTGGCCAAAAATTTTTTTTTATAATTAGCTGGGTGTGGTGGCGCATGCCTGTAGTCCCAGCTACACACAAGGCTGAGGCGAGAGGATCATCTGAGCCCAGGACGTTGGAGGCTGCAGTGCTCTATGATCGTGCCTGTGAGTAGCCCCTGCACTTCAGCCTGGGCAACCTAGCGAAATCTCACATCTTTATTTTAAAAAGAAAAATAAGTCAATGTAATGAAACAAAAAGACTGAGGATCTATTTCAGATTAATTTTTTGATTTTGATAACTGTATCACTGTTTATAGGTGATATGCGCAGAAATATTAGGGTTAAAGAATAAACTATAGTCTCAAAGCATCTTCCAACAAATTACTGATTATGAAAAGGAAATTGGTAACTTTTGGAAAAGTCTGGCAGAAAATCACCTTAACCAAGTGATTAAGATACAAAAAAAAGTTGGGAGGCCAAGGCAGGAGGATCACTTGAGGCAGGAGGATCACTTGAGGCAGGAGGATCACTTGAGGCAGGAGTTCGAGATCAGGCTGGCCAACATAGTGAGACTCTGTATGTACAAAAAAAATAACAACTCACTGGGCGTGGTGGTACATGCGCGTGGACCCAGCTATTCAAGGACTGAGACAAGAGGATCACTTGAGGCCAGGAGGTCAAGGCTGCAGTGATCTGCGTTCATCCCACTGCACTCCAGCGTGGGCAACAGAATGAGACCTTGCCTCAAAAAAAAAAAAAAAAAAAAGTGTGTGTGTGTGTGCATTTACATGTATACAAAGATCCTATGGAAGGGGGAACGGTAAGACAGCTGGGGAAAATGATAAACAAATGGTACAGATATGAACTGGGTAAAGGATATATGAGTTCTTTGTACTCTTCTTTTTTTTTTTGAAACGGAGTTTCACTCTAGTTACCCAGGCTGGAGTGCAATAACGAGATTTCGGGTCACCGCAACCTCCGCCCCTGGGTTCCAGCAATTCTCCCTCAGCCTCCTGAGTAGCTGGGATTATAGGCATGCGCCACCCCGCCCCAGTAATTTTGTATTTTTAATAGAGATGGGGTTTCTCCATGTTAGTCAGGCTGGTCTCAAACTCCCAACCTCAGGTGATCCACCTGCCTCAGCCTCTGAAAGTGCTGGGATTACAGGCATCAGCCATCACACCCGGCCCTCTCTGTACTCTTCTTATAATCTTTCTATAATTTTATGTTAAAATAAAGTTTTGAAAATAATAATAAATCAGTGAAATTCACCACATTAGTACACTAAGGAAAAATAAACTGTTAAAAAGAAAAAGCAGGCCGGGCACAGAGGCTCTTGCATGTAATCCCAGAATTTTGGGAGGCCAAGGGAGTGGGGTCGCTTGAGTCCAGGAGTTGGAGACCAGCCCAGGCAACATGGTGAAACCCTGTCTCTATAAAATATACAAAAATTAGCCAGGCATAGTGGTACATGCCTGTAGTCCCAGATACTCAGGAGGCTGAGGTATGAGGGCTGCTTGAGCTCAGGACGTCAAGGATGCAGTGAACTGAGACTGTGCCACTGCACTCCGGACTGGGTGGTAGCGAGACACTGTCTGAAAAAAAAAAAAAAAAGGGAAAAGAAAAATCAAAGTACACATGTGGTATGTACACACTATGGTAAGCTATCAGATAAAGATAACATGATCATATAAGAAAGTCATAACCCATAGTGATTTACAATAAAAAAGTACTTGCACTTACATAATCTTACTTTGACATTAATAAGACCTTTTTAAGAGACAGGGTCTCACTCTGTCACCCAGGCTGGACTGCAGTGGTACAATCATAGCTCACCGTAACCTCCTCTCCTGGGCTTGAATAATCCTCCCACCTCTACCTACCAAAGCACTGGGATTATAGGTGTATGCCACTACACCCAGCCTAGTAAGCTATTTTTTATATTCTTTCTTCAATATTTATTCACTACTGTGCGTAGGCAGCTGTACTGTTTATCCATGTCTGCATAACTACTCCAAAATTTAGCAGCTGAAAGAAACAAACATTTTATAACTTAATTTCTGGAAGACAGAAACCTAGACATGATCTGTCACAGACCAGAATCATCTCAAGGTTTAATAGAACAAATGAAGGATCCACTTCCACATTTACTCAAGTGATTCAGTTTGTTGGCAGGATTCAGTTTGTCCAGGGGCCTGTCCATAGGATAACTCACGACAAGGCAGCTCACTTTTATCAGAGTGAGCAAGGAGAAAGTGAAGCCGGAGTCTTTTGGAACCTAATCCTCTTAAGTAGATTTAAGTCCACCATCTTGCTATTTGTTTTTGCTCATCTGTTCTTTAACCTATCTTAAACGTAGACACATTAAAAGAAAAGGAAAAGGAATAGGAAAAAAATGCAGTCAGCTCTCCACATCCATGAGTTCTGCATCCATGGATGAACCAAGCGAAGATGGAAAACATTTGGGAAAAAAGTTCCACAAAGTTACAAGAAGCAAAAGTTGAATTTGCTATGTGCCAAATACTACTTTGAATGAATCCATGCAACTGAAGTTATATGTCAGCACTGTATTAGGCATTTTAAGTAATCTAGAAGTGATTTAAAATATACAGCAGGATGTGCTGTAAGTTATATGCAAATACTGCTCCATTTTATATAAAAGACTTCAGCATCCACAGATTTGGGAGTCCTTGGGAAGTACTGGGCCAATCTCCCAAGGATACAGAGAGACAAATGTATACACCACACAAATACCAATCTTAAGAAAGTTGGAGTAGCAACATTAGACAAAGTACACTTCAGGAGAGGAACTATTACGACAGATAATAATGTGCATTTCGCAAGGAGACAAAAGGTCAACTCATCAAGATATAACACTCCTAAATGTGAATGCATCTACTAACTGAGTTTCAAAATACATAAAGCAAACTGAAGAACAGCTGGGTACAGTGGCTCATGCCTATAATCCCAGCACTTTGGGAGAATCACTTGACCCCAGGAAAAGAAGGCTGCAGTGAGCTGAAACTGCTCCACTGCACTCCGGCCTGGGCAACAGAGCGAGACTCCCATCTCAAAAAAAAAAAACAAAGAAGGGGACAGGTGTGGTGGCTCACGCCTATAATCCCACCACTTTGGGAGGCCGAGGTGGGAGAATCACTTGAGGTCAGGACTTCAAGTCCAGCCTGGCCAACATGGAAAAAACTCTGTCTCTACTAAAAAACTACAAAAATTCGCCAGGCATGGTGGTGGACACTGGTAATCCCAGCTACTACGGAGGCTAAGGCAAGAGGAGGCGGAGGCTGCAGTGAGCTGATAGCATGCCACTGCACTCCAGCCTGGGAAACAGAGCGAGACACCATCAATCAATCAATCAATCAATCAATAAGAAAATGGCTGGGAACAGTGGCTCACACCTGCAATCCCAGCACTTTGGAAGGCCAAGGTAGGAAGATGGCTTGAGCCCAGGAGTTCGAGACCAGCCTAGATAATATGACAAAACCCCAACTCTACAAAAAAATGTTTTTAAACATTAGCTGGGTATGGTGGGAGGATTGCTTGAACCCATGAGGCAGAGGTTGCAGTGGGTTGATATTGCACCACTGCACTCCAGCCTGGGCAACACAGTGAGACTCTGTCTCAAAAAAAAAGAAAGAAAAAAAAAATTTATCCAGGCACAATGGCACATGCCTGTAGTCCCAGCTACTTGGGAGGCTGAGGTAGAAGATCACTTGAGCCCAGGATCCAGATCAAGGCTGCAGTGCACCATGATTGCGCCACCGCACTCCAGCCTGGGCAATGGAGCAAGACCCCGTCTAAAAGAAAAGATAACAAGTCAAGAAAAGCAAATTAAACTCAATGTAAATAGAAAGAAGGAAATAAAGAGTAAAACTGATGAAATTCAAGAGTCAACCAACACAGGAAATGAAAACCAAAGCTGGCTTTTCACACAGACCAACAATACTTAAAGCTATACCAATCAGGAAAAAAAGAAAATATCAATTATGAATATCAGTACTAAAAAGATGAAAATTACTACAAATCCTACAGACATTAAAAGGATAATAAGAAAACATTATGAATAACCTTACATCCATAAATTCCAACAACTTAGCTGAAATACAAAAGTTCCTTGAAAGATACAAATCCAACACCCATTGCTGTTACCAAAGAACAGCAAACAAGAAATAAGAAATGTTTTCAACCTAAAATAGGGCATCTAAGAAAAATCCACAGCTAAGAAAGACTGACTGCTTTCCCTTAAGGAGCAGAAGTAAGGCAAAGATACATAAAAGTCAGAAAAAGAAATGAAGGGCACCCAGATTAGAAAAGAATAAAACTACATTCCCAGATGACACTATCATATATATAAAAACTCCTAAGAAATTTACCCAAAAAAAGCTATTAAGTTTTTATAGCAATATCACAACATACAAAATCAATATGCAAAGTATTTTTATGTATTGATAATAAAACACCATTTATATTAGCAAGAAAAATGGGATACATGTGCAAAACCTGTACACTGAAAACAACACTGAAAGAAATTAAAGATGGCATAAAAGAATTTGAAAGCTGGGTGCGGTGGCTCACACCTGTAATCCCAGCACTCTGGGAGGCCAAGGTGGGCAGATCACTTGAGGTTAGGAGTTCAAGACCAGCTTGCCAATATAGTGACACCCTGTCTCTTCTAAAAATATAAAAATCAGCTGGGCATGGTAGCACATGCGTGTAGTCCCAGTTACTCAGGACGCTAGGGCAAGAGAATCACTTGAACCTGGGAGGTGGAGGGTACAGTGAGCTGAGATCACACCACTGTACTCCAGCCTGGTCAACAGAGCAAGACTCTGTCTCAAAAAAAAAAAAAAAAAAAAAAAAAAAAATTGAAATATTGTTTCACAGAAGATTCAACATGCTTGAAATTTCAAAAAGAAATTAAGAAAATTTCATTTAAAATAGCTACAAAAAATACTTAGAAATAAATTTAACAAAGGAGGGTACCCTGAAAATTATAAAACACTGATGACAGAAATTGAAGACACAGCCAGGAGCAGTAGCCCACACCTATAATCCCAGCATTCTGGGAGGCCAAGGTGGGAGATCACTTAAGCCCAGGAGTTCGAGGCCAACCTGGGCAACACAGAGAGACTGCAACCTTACAAATATAAAAAAAAAAAATAGCCAGGTGTGGTAGCATGTGCCTACAGTCCGTCCCAGGTATTCAACAGGTATATAAAACATGATCAGCAACACTAATCATCAAGAAACTGCAAATTAAAACCACCAGGAAATATCACCTCACATCTGTTAGAATAGCTATTATCAAAAAAGGAAAAAAAGAAACCCTCGTACACAGCTGGTGCGAATGTAAATTAGTACAGCCATTATGAAAAACAGTATGGAGGTTTCTGAAAATATTAAAAACAGAATTACAAGCTTCCTACTGGTTATATATCCAGAGGAAATGGAGACAGTATGTTCAAAAGACATCTGTATTTCCATGTTCACTGCAGCATTATTCACAACAGCCAAGATATGAAACCAATCAAAATGTCCCTCAGTGGATGAATGGATAAACAAAATGTGGTATATATGTACAATGGAATACTATTCAGCCTTTAAAAAGAAGGAAATCCTGTCATGAGACAACATGATGAACCTGGAGGAAACTGCGTTAAGTAAAATAAGCCAGGCACAGAAAGACAAATGCTGCATGATCCCACTTACATGCAGAATCTAAAAAAGCTGAACTCACAGAAGCTGAGAGAGTATAATGGTGGTTACCAGGGGCTGGGGGAGAAACCAGAGAGATTTTGGTCAAAGGATACAAAATTTCAGTTAGCAGAAATAAGTTCAAGAGATCTATCATTTAACATGGTGACTACACACTTCAGTTTTTAAAATTAACTAGGCATGGTGGCATGCATCCTAGAGTCCCAGCTACTCAGGAGGCTGAGGCAGGAGGATTGCTTGAGCCCGTGAGTTCAAGGTTGCAGTAAGCTATGATTGCACCACTGCACTCCAGCCTAAGCAACAGGTCAAGACCCTGTCTCTTAAAAAAAGAAAAAAAGACTGTATTTTAAGTGTTACCACTATAAAAAATGGTAAGTGAGGTAATGCATATGTCAATTAACTTGATTTAGTCATTCCACAATGTATACATATTACAAAACATGTTATATATCATAAACATATACAATTTTTACTTGTCAATTAAAACTTCTTTAAATAAAGAAAAATAAATTTAAAAAATAAAATGTTTTGAACTTGACAGCATGGTAGAATATGGCCAAAAAAAAAAGAAAAAGAAAAAAATAATAATAAATAAATAAAATGTCAAATATCAAATGACCTACAGATTTTAATCAATACCAGGAAAATCGAGCTTCTTTCATGGAATATGACAAGCTGATTTTAAATTTTAAAATGAAATTCAAATGATCCAGAATAGCTAAAGCAATTTTGATAAGAACAAAATTGGAGTGCCTACTCGACTTGACTTTAAGACATACTATAAACCCACAGTTATCAAGACAGTGTGATATTAACATAAGAATGGTCAAATAGATCAAGGGATAAGAACAGAATATATAGAAACAGACCCACTCACATATGATAAGTTGATTTTCAAATAACAGTGCCAACACAATTCAGTCTGGAGAGGAAAATCTTTTCAACAAATGGTGCCAAACTACGTGGACTGTTTACTCATGCCATATACAAAAATAAATTTCAGATTCATCTGATATCTAAACCATGAAAGTTAAAACTACAAGGCATCTTAAAGCAAATAAAAGAGAAAATCTTCCTTCTTATCTCTGGAATAAGCAGATTTATTAGATAAGACACACAAAGCTATAACCAAAAAGGAAGAGACATTAAATGTATCAAAATTAAATTCTTCTATTTATCAAAAGACACTATTAAGAAATGAACAAACAAGCCACAGACAGGAAAATATTCACAATACATACACCAGACAAAGGACTTATATCCACTATATATAAAGAATCCTTACACTCAATAATAGAGATATAAGCCCTATTTGAAAGAATGGATAGGACTTCCTAGTCAGTTTGGAAGTTGTCACTTTTGCCTTTACAAAAAGAAAATCATGTAACAAACTAAAAATCATCAGCTATTCATCATGGAAGTGAGGTCATGAGGCAAATCACCACATCAAAATCTTATGACTGCTGAATCCAGAGTCACAATCAAGGTATCGTTGTCTGGAGCAGAATCTGCTGGAACTATAAACTAACAGGACTACTTAAATGGTAATTCTGACAAACTCCTGGAGTTTGAACTAACATACAAGTAAGAAACCCTTGGAGCCTATAGTCCTAAGGGGTCCCCATAATTCCCTAGGCTCTACTTCCAGGAACCCTACACCAAGTTCTCAAGGTGAAGAAATAAGAAACGCCCTTTCCAGTCTCCAGCAGAAGAGGAACAGTAACCACTGTGAAATACACCCAAGAGCAAGAGCTTCCTCCAAAAGTATAGTCTTATTCTGATGTTTTCCAAAAACTTTGTCCAATCTAGGGAAATGGTGTTTCCTAAACTCCAGCCTCTTCTGGCCTACCAGTCCTACCTAAGGGGGAAAAACACTATGAAACACTTATGAAAGTCACATATCAAGGACACAGACCTGGGAAAAGGCTAATATTAATCAAAAGGCTATGGAATGCTTCCCCTCCCAACACCTTACCATCACATCTCAGGGCTCTAGTATGCTAGCAAAGGATTTATAGCTCAAAGAGCTGTAAGGCTCAGACTCTAAAAGAGGGGCCTAAAACAAGAACCCTAGAGAAAATCTTAGCCATAATAACATAAAACTCACACTAAAGGCCTTTTACTTCAGTTCCTATTCTCTAATATAGCACATCTAGCTTTCAACAAAAAATTACAATGTGTGTTTGAACCTTTTAACTAAAGAGACAAAACAAGCATCAGGACCAGATTCAAACAGGACACAGATTTTGGAATTATCAGACATGGTTTAAAATAACAACTCTAACTGCAGAACCAGCCCAACTTGATCCACCTTTTGGGCTCCCAGGTGGAAGGTCACATAACCTGGACATGTCCAAGTGAACCAAGCTTGCAACCATGGGTGGAACCCAGGAGTTGGGACCTAGGAACCTAGTCTGAATTAAGAAGCAAACACCTAACCAGGTGTAGTGGCTCACGCCTGTAATCCCAAGACTTTGGGAGGGTGACACAGGAGGATCACTTGAGGCCAGGAGTTTAAGACCAGCCTCAGCAACACAGAGAAACTCAGTCTCTACAAAAAATTGCTTAAAATTAGCCGGGCATGGTGTCATGCATCTGTAGCCCTAGCCACTGAGGAAGCTGAAGCAGGAGGATCACTTGAACCCACACGTTCAAGGCTGCACTGAGCTAGAATTCATGCCACTGCACTCTAGCCTGGGCAACAGAGGAAGACCCTGCCTCAAAAAAAAAAAAAAAGACACCATATGGCAGGATCTAGTCAAATCATGCCTCCTGGAATCACCTTGGATCATGCCTCATTACCCAGTGTCTGTAAAACCAATGTCATCCCCAGCATTTCCTTCTGTCTCCTTGCCAGTCAACAACAATAAAGCTTTTCTTTTCTCAAAAAAGAAAAGTGCCATGGTATTGGCCTCTATGCACATCAGACAGCAAGCTCACTGATTGCTTAGCAACATGATGGTCACTATGTCAATGGCTGTAATGGAAAAAGTAAATAACACACAAGAAAGACATACCAGAGACATAAACACTCTATAAAAGAACCAAAAGGAAACACTAGAAAAAAAAAAAACGCTATAACAGGAATGAAGAATACTTCTGATGGGCTCATCATCAGTAGGTTGGACGTGGCTAAGGAAAGAATTAATGAGCTTAAAGACATTTCAACAGAAACTTTCCAAACTGAAATGCAAAGGAAAATAATTAAAGAGAATGTCCACCAAGAACTGTTGCACAATTTCAAACGTGTAACGCAGAAGTAACTGAAATATTTTCTAATATTTTCTAGAAAAAAAAAGGAGTACGGGGCAGAAGAAACATGTAAAAGTAACAACAGACAAGAATTTTCCATAATTAATGATAGCCAAACCACAGATGCAGGAAGCTGTGAGAAAACCAACCAGGATAAATCCACACCTTGGCATACCATTCAAACTGAAGAAAACAAAAGGCAGAGAAAATCAAGAAAGAAACTAGAAGAAAAAACACCATACCTATGGAGGTACAGGGACAAGAATTACAGAGGTTTCTTTCTCATCAGAAACCATGCAAGCAAAAAGAAAGTGAAGTGAACTATTTAAAGAGTTTTTTTAAAGAAAAGAAATTTTTAAAAAGCTAGAATGCTGTATGCAGAGAAAGCATCCTTGGAGTAAAGGAGAAACACAAAAACCAAGGGAATTCATGTCAACGGACCCGCCCCACAAAAAAAGTTTTTAAAAAGTTCCTTAGGGAGAAGGAAAACATTGTGTATCAGAAACTTGGATCTACATAAAGATAGTTGGAGAATTAATAAACGAAGGTAAATGAAGGTAAACGCCAGGCGCAATGGCATGTGCTTGTAGTCCCAGCTACTCAGGAGGCTGAGGCTGGAGGACCACTTGAGTCCAGGAGTTCTGGGCTGCTGTGCGTTATGCTGATCGGGTGTCCGCACTAAGTTTGGCATCAATATGGTGACCTTCCGGGAGCAAGGGACCAACAGGTTGCCTAAGGAGGGGTGAACCAGCCCAGGCTGGAAATGGAGCAGGTCAAAACTCCCATGCTGATCAGCAGTGGGATCACGCCTGTGAATAGCCACTGCACTCCAGCCTGGGCAACATTGCAAGACCCCATCTCTTTAAAAAAATTAAAATTAAAATTAAAATAAATAAATAAATGAATGTAAAACAAAATGTTATACTTACTTCTAGTTGAACTATAAGACAACCATTTATTTAAAAGAATCATAGTTGGCCGGGCGTGATGGCTCACCCCTATAATCCAAGCACTTTAGAGGCCAAGATGGGTGGATCACCTGAGGTCGGGAGTTCAAGACCAGCCTGACCAATATGGTGAAACCTTGTCTTAAAAAAAAAAAAAAAAAAAAGAATCATAGTAACAATGTAGTGAAGTGATCATTCCATATGAGTAAGTGAAATAAAGGCCAGCAATGTCTTAAGACACAGGAAGGAAGAATTGGGAATGGTCTTGCTACATACCTGCTCTGCATTCACCAACAATAAAGCAAAATGAGTTGAAAATGTATATGCTACAATGTATAGAGTGACCACTAAAAAAATGTTAAAGGAAGTATAATTAATATGGTGAGGACCGGGTGTGGTGGCTCACGTTTATAATCCCAGCACTTTGGGAGCCCAAGGCCGGTGAATCACTTGAGGTCAGAAGTGAAAGACCAGACCGGCTAACATGGTAAAACTCCATCTCTACTAAACACAAAAATTAGCCAGGCACAGTGGTACATGCCTGTAATCCCAGCTAGTCGGGTGCCTGAGGCATGTGAATTGCTTGAACCCAGGAGACAGAAGTTGCAGTGAGCTGAGATCACACCACTGCACTCCAGCCTGGGTGACAGAGCAAGACTGTCTCAAAAAAAAAAAAAAAAATACACACACACACACACACACACACACGCTGAAGGAAGGTAAGTGAAATCATATAAAATGCTCAATTTAAACCAAAGAAGGCAGAAAAAGAGAACAAGTGTAATACGTAGAACAAATATGAACAAATCCAACTACATTAATCATCACTTCAAGTGTGAATAGTCTGTTTACACCAATTAAAAGACAGAAACTGTCACAGTGGATTGAAAAATAAAAGACACAACTATAAACTGTCTATAAGAACCCACTTGAGACTGGGCATGGTAGCTCACGCCTGTAATCCCAGCACTTCAGGACACCAAAGAAGGTGGATGATCTGAGGTCAGGAGTTCAAGACTGGCCTGGCCAACATGGTGATCCCCATCTCTACTAAAAATACAAAAATTAGCTGGGGGTGGTTGCGTGTGCCTGTAGTCCCAGCTAGTCAGGAGGCTGAGACAGGAGAACTGCCTGAACCCGGGAGGCGGAGGGAGGCTGCAGTGAGCCGAGACTGTGCCATTGCACTCCATCCTGGGCAACAGACGAGACTCCCTCTCAAAAAAAAAAAAAAAAAAAAAAACACTTTAAAAGAATAGGCAAAAGACTTATCAGACATTCACAAAAGAAGATAAGTGAATGCCTACTGAGCACATAAAAAACTCACCACCACCAATCACTGGATCAATAATTTAATGCAAATTAAAACTAAAATGAGGTAATATTAGTCCAGAAGAATATTTAAAATTAAAAACTGACAACATCCAGTGTGGTGTTAGTTTGGCTGACACATGAGGCAACAGAACTTTAATACAAAGCTGGTCAGAGGGTAAGTGGTATAGCATTTTAGAAAGCAGCTGAACAATTTCTTATGAAGTTAAACATATACATATCCTATCCCAGCAATTCTACTCCTAGTCATGGATTGAATGAAATACATATACCCAAAGACTTACACATAAATGTTCATGGTAGCTTTATTCATAGTAGCTCCAAACTGAAAAGAACTCAAGTGTCCATCAACACAAAAATGCATTTTTAAATATTGCTATATATTTGAGAGAGTCAGGACATAGCCAAATGCCTAGGCAAAGAGGGAAGGGTCCCCGGAGAACCTTCGACCTGCCCAGGCCATTATGCACAGGGTCTTGCCTAAATATGTCCACAGTGAAAAATTCTATCACTTAACACATGTGTGCAGTAAGGGAAATAAATCAATGTGGAGTGGCTCAGAATACCGGCCCACATGCCAGTGGGGGAAGGGGGTGGAACCACCAGGAATTAGCATCTTAGGCTGGGGAGGAGCCTGGCCTCTTCAACACATATGTGGTGGCCTGGTATTCAATCTGAGGTGGAAGCCCACAGAGGATCCCTCTCTTTGCTGAGAGCTCCCCTTTCACTTAGTAAATTCCATTCTCCTCACCCTTTAATTTGTCCACATGCCTAATTTTTCCTGGTTGTGAGACAAGAACCTGGATTTACCTGAACTAAGGAGCAAAAAATAATCCTGCATCATAGTCACAAAGTGGAATTCTCACAGAAATTAAAAAAAAAAAAAAAAAAAGAATTACTGATATATGCAAGAACAAGGATTACTCTCAAAACCATTTTGCTGAGTAAAAGAAGTCAGATATCAAAGAGTTTTTATGCTCTGTGATTCCACTTATATGAGGTTCAAAAACAGGTAAAACTGGCCAAGCATGGTGGCTTATGCCTATAATCCCAGCACTTTGGGTGGCTGAGGCAAGCAGATGGCTTGAGCCTAGGAGACCAGCCTGGGCAACACAGCGAAACCTAGTCTACAAAAAATACAAAAATTAGCCAGGAGTAGTGGAGTGCACCTGTAGTCCCAGCTACTCAGGAGGCTGAGACAGGAGGATTGCTCGAGCCCAGGAGGTTGATACTGCAGTGAGCCTCAATCACGCCACTGCACTTCAGCCTGGGCTACGCAGCAAAATCTTATCTCAAACGAACAAACAAAACAGGTAAAAATAATCTCTGGTGATAGAAATCAGAACAGCTGCCTAAACTGGCTCTGGAAAGAGGCAACAGGGAACTTTCTAGAGTGAGTGTTCTATTATCTTGAACAAGATATACATGAAACACTAGTGGATATGAGTGTCAAATTTTTAAACCGTACCCTCAAGACATGTGCATTTCATTCTATGTAAATTACAGCTCAGTTTAGAAGGAAAAGGATTTGCAGCAAATGCCTTCTACATTTCCTATAGCTCAAGCACAGGAGCAGGCAAACTTTTTCTGTAAAGGGCCAGAGAGTAAGTATTTTAGGCTTTGCAGTCTCCACTACAACTACGACTGCCTTTGTAGTGTGAAAGTAGCCACAGACGATATGAATGAGCATGACTGTGTTTCAATAAAACTACAAAGACAGGTGGCAAGCCGAATGCTGTCCACAGCCGTAGTTTGCCAAACTTTGGTCAAGCAAACAGAAGACTGATCCTCAAAATTAATTTAAATATGCTATATTGTTCTCTTCTAAATAGTAGCAGGCATGATAATTACTAGAAGACAATTATAGTCCTTCCTAAACACGTGAGTTTTTCATACTCATCTACTCACTTAAAATAGAATAACCAAGAAAAAGCTTAAAACATATTTGATATGTAAGATCATCATTTTCTTAAAATCATACTCTAATAGCTACTACAGTATTTTGAAAAAATAACCAGGATTTTGAGAAATATTTGAGTTTAAAATAAGCCAGCTAGTTATTAAAGTATAATCTGGACACACACAAAATGCTATGTTATCCACAGGCTGACACTTTGATTTATCGGTATAGTAAAGTTCTTAAGACATGTACAGTTACAACTCATTATCATCTAGTTGGTTCTTCATTTAAAAGAATTCGAAATTAAAGACAGGAATTATGCTTGTGTATGGTAGCTCACACCTGTAATCCCAGCACTTTGGGAGGCTGAAGTGGGAGAATCACTTGAGGCCAGGAGTTCCAGATCAGCCTGGACAACATGGTGAGACCTTCAACTCTACAAAAAAATTTAAAACTTAGCAGGGTGTGGTGGCACATGCCTGTGGTTCTAGCTATTCAGAAGGCTGAGGCAGGAGGATCACTTGAGCCCTGGAGGTGGAGGATGCCGTGAGCCATTATTATGCCACTGTACTCCAGCCTGAGCAATGACAGATGTAGAGCCGTCTTCAAAGAAAAAACCACAGCAAATACGTCTCAGTTTCTCAATGAGCATTTCAAAATATAAAAATTACATGAAGAAATAATACGAATTTTTCTTGAGAAGTATCAGAAGCGAATTTTCTTAATTTTTGCAAGGCTCAAAAAATTGTTACACCACAAAGAACATCCAAGGTATACAACTAGGTATAACATGAGACAGCCCTAAGCTGTCTGAAAAATGTCACCTGTCTTCAAGAAAATTCCAATTTAAAAATGAAATGATTTCTTTCTCACCACAGTATATGACTAACAGAGAAAAAAAAAAAACTAACAAAATGAGAAAGCTTGAGTTCCTGTATAAGCATGCTACCTAACTAGCCATGTGACAATGTGGCATTCATTCACTCATCAAGTATTTCTGAAAGCTTATTATGTGACAGACACTGCAAACACAGTAGTGAAGAAAACAGTAAAAATCCCTGCCCTCATGACACATTCTGGTGAATCACTTAATCTCTAAAAACAACTGTTTTCTTTCTCCAAAACAATGGATTTTATATTATACTACAGAGTATTTTCAATTCTTTTTTTAAAGTCCATTATTACTCTTCTGAATCCAGGAAAGCAACTTACAGAAGATAACCTAAAATCCACTCTTGCTACTGGCTGAAACCATTTGTCGTGTCATCATATTCAGACTGCATACAGGGGAAATTAAGTAACTGCTAGATTATCTTTCACACAATCTAGATGAATTATGAGCTTTATCGGCCTGTTAGTATTTACCTGGTAATTAAGCTTCCTTGGATGGAATTCAAGAAAGAACAACAATCTTAGAGAAATTTCTCCAGATAATGAATAATTTTACATTCCCAGTATTTAAGTCTATAAAAATATAGATTGCTTCTGAATCAACTAATAAACTTATCTTCTCTTCAGAGTAGGATCTGATCTTTGTTTACAAAGTGCTTGCTAAAAGTCAGAAAGCCAAATCTTGTATTCAAATATGGTTCCTACATCTAACATTTAAATTTTATTTCCCTTATCGAGACATTTTTAGGGCAGGCTCAGTGGCTCATGTCTGTAATCCCAGCACTTTGAGAGGCCAAGAGTTTGAGATCAGCCTGGGCAACACAGCAAAATCCCAGCTGGACACGGTGGTACACGCTTGCAGATTTACTAGATACTTTGGAGGCTGAGGTCACAGGACAGTTTGAGCTCAGGAGTTTAAGGCTGCAATGAACTAGGATCATGCCACCGCTACACTCCAGCCTGGGTGACAGAGTTAAAAACAAACAACAAAAAAACCATGAATGAACACCACTGTCACATCCAACAAACGCAAATAAAGTAGGAGCACTGAAATTTGCTAGCAAGAAGTGATGAACACAGATGGACCCAAAGTGGTGGAACAAATTTACATAAGTCAATCTATAATATGTAAAATACATACAAAGATGAATTATTTCTTTCTACAATAATCTGAACTGTAAGTGGCTTCTAGAACTAGATTCTCAACTCAGCCATATCAAATATTAAATTAGTAAAGGAACCTTTAAAACACCCAGATATTTTAAGTCTCATATAGATGAGCACTGTTTACTTGACTTACATTTAAAAATCCAATGAATGGGCTGGATGCAGTAGCTCCTGCCTATAATTCCAGCACTATGGTAGGCCCAGGAGGACGGATAACCTGAGGTCAGAAGTTGGGGACAAGCCTAGACAACATAGTGAAACCTCGTCTCTACTAAAAATGCAAAAAAATTAGCCAGGTGTGGTGGCGGGCGCCTGTAATACTAGCTGCCCGGGAAGTTGAGGCAGGAGAATCACTTGAACCCAGAAGGTGGAAGTTGCAGTGAGCTGAGATTGGGCCACCGCACCCCACAGCCTGGGCGACAGAGCGAGACTCCACCTCAAAAAATAAAAAATCCAATAAATGAAAAGACTCTGACAAAACTGAAATGATTTCTAACCTAGAAGAATCATTATTAGAAAATACTGATTATCCAGCTCTCAGGATGTTTGCCTTTTAGACAGAACTCTCATTGCTGACAGCTAGGTATAATGAAAAAAACAGCCAAGCTTTGGGACCCAGAAGACAAGGGTTTGAACACTAGTGCACCACATCTTGGACACTTTCTAAATCTATTTTTCACCTCTAAAATGGGAATACTGATTACCTACCTTGAAGGATTGCTATAATGATTAGTGAAAATACATGTAAAGAACCTGACACCTAATAGGCACTGAAGAAAGAAGTATCAGCTGCTTAGATTATTCTCATAAGCATATCCATGAAAGAGGATAGAAGAAAGGATATGGTAGGAAGATAAATCAGAGCCTAGGCTACATTTTTTTTTGAGACAGGGTCTCACTCCTCTTGCCCAGGCTGAGTGCAGTGACGAAATCACACTCACTGCAGCTCTGACTTCCCAGGCTCATGTGATTCTCCCAGCTAGCCTCCCAAGTAGGTGGGACTACAGGCATACACCACCACGCCCAGCTAATTCTTTGTATTTTTTTTAATAGAGGCAGGGTTTCACCATGTTGCCTAGGCTGGTCTGAAACTCCTGGGCTCAAGCAATCCGCCCACCTCAGTCTTCCAAACTGCTGGGATTACAGGTGTGAGCCACCACACCTGGCCTAAGGCTACATTTAACTGCTAAAACAAAGCAAACAAAAAGCATCCTGATAATTTAAGCGAAACTTTGGGCTAAATTTTTTTGTTCACACTTCATATACATAATACTATAGTTCCTCCTTATAAATACGTAAAATCCAAAATTACCTACAGGTCTACTTATTTTGGAGCTAAGTAAAAATGAAAGACTATTATCATACAGTAAAGCAGATAATTTTATGAATAGGTGAGATTGAAAATATGCCAAAAGTAAGATATAAAAATGCGTATGAAAGGATAGTAAAAGATTCCTACCTTTAAACCGACTGTTATAAGATCTGTAACAACACTGTATGGAAAAAGTAAAAAGAGAAAATGGAAAACAAAGTTAGAGAACAAGTTTTTAAAAGACAGAGATAGTAAGAATAAAGGGGAAAAAAGCATTATAATAGCAAATAATAAAAATAAGAATGTGATGAGTTGTGAAATATTAATACAAAGAAAAATGATAAGAGACAGTCCAGCAACAGCAGAGTGTAAAAGCAAAGCCTTACTACCAATATAAGTAACAAATCCTAACTTATCTTTTAGTATTTAGGAAGTATAGTCGCACTTCAATAAAAATGAGTGTTTATCCATTCACCTCTCTTTCACAAAGCCAAACCAAAACTTAAAATCACCAAAGTTTGTTCTTTTAAGTCACTGGCATGAATAATCATGTCTGAGGTTTTAAATGAAACAAAACCAGTGCTTGGATTTTACAGAAATAGAAGGCATCTTGCAAATCTGCATTAACCACCCAGAATTGCTCACCAAAATACAGTTAAGACAAGTAAGTGTCTCAGAACTAAAATAAATACAAACATTACGTTTCAGACATCAAATTTTTCAAAGATTTGCTTTTTAAAAATATTCTATCACGTCAAAACTGTGTTTAAGTATAAATCATCTCTTAGGAGGAAATGAACACACACACACACACAAAAGACAGTTGGGATTTGAGGAGGAACTAGAAAGATAGGTTGAGTGGTGGCTTGTGGTTTGTTTTTTTACTATCCAAATAAGGACAAAGGATCTTTTTCAGGCTGTTGGAAAATGTAGAAATTTAATTAGCCTCCTGAAGGCAAAAATGCACTCTATTCTTAAACCACATCCCCTAAGACCAGGGTGTAAAAAAATTCCCTTTAAAGTCCTGTCATCCAAAAACTCATCTCTTCTAAGCCCCAAGAAACTGTCTTCGATTAACGTTTTTCTTCATATCACCCAAAAGAAAGCTACAAATATATTTTACATATAGTTAATAACCTATGTCATCATTACCTCATAAAAGTCAACAAATAAATGACTCTAGATGATGTAAACTGTTTTAAAAACACCACATAGATTTTTTTATTTTTCCTTCTAAACTTCTGTAACTCGAAATTCATTTGTCTAAAATGTAAATGTGACAAGTAATTAGATGCTTGTTGCATAAAAAATAAGACCGCGTAACACTATGGTTATTGGTTCTGATGCAAAGAGTAAATCATGCTACTACTGGAACTTCCAAATGAACTCACCTTCCAGTATCTGTATAATTGCCTTGCATATTCAAACCAATAAACCCATTACTACCTTTAAAACCACAAACAGGGTGAAGGGAGAGTTAACTTCTTAAACACTATCAAAAAGTGTAAGTTTGCACTTCACAGTTATCCCAGAGTTTAACAGCAAAGACGCAAAATTCAAGGGTCCTCTTTATTATAACTATAAATTTTACGACACAAAAAGCCTGCTTCCATATTTAAGTCAAATCTTCCAGCAATTAACTACACATAACGAAATACTAATTTCATAGCCTATCTGAACTGAAATATTAGCATAATGACACAAATCTTTAATATCACAAAATTTTGCAACATATAAAATGTAACTGAATAAGGTAATGTGAAATTAGTCGTCAACAATGCTCTCGGAGAAACTTAAACAATAAAAACAGCTTCAATTCCCCCCCCCCCCCAAAATATATACACCTACTATATACCCCAAAGAGTAATGATTTTAAGAAATTTTTTAAATCTTCCATTAAATAAAAATAAGGAACACCACAATCATGAATAAATTCTAAAACTCCACTTGGATGTCTATAGCAGTGTGCAATCTGCATTCAAACAGAAATACCATATACACTTAATGTTGTGGAACTAAAATAAATGAAATCTAATAAGGTCAAATCCTGTTAGAAGATTTCATCTTCTCCAAATATCAGGACAATTATCAACCATATGGCAACATGTAAACGACTTTTACTGTCCTAATAAGTTGCATATAGTCCACAACCTTACAGAAATCTTGTCATCAAAAGCAGGTAACAAGCCAAACAAAACCTCAAATACATAAAGGAAATAAACTGAGTTGGAGATTTTTTTAATCCATAGGCACACTACAACCTTCAATTAATTTACCAAGATCCTAACATAGTTGTTACTTTAATTACTAAAATATGTCAAGTCCTACCCCATATCTCCGACTCTCCAGAGAATAATTTATATACATAGATTCTAAATTTTATATTTGGTCAGGGACTCCCATTAAATTTTTGAGCATTTGAAAGCTCCCCGAAAACTGCTCGTACACCATATTTTACATACACAGGCAGAGAATTCATTAAGTTTCTTGGCGAGAGAGAGTCGTGAGGGGTAAGCGTCCATGGTCACTAAGTCCAGAGCCCTGGTGTCGAGAAAGCGTTAACCTATCTCACGGCACAAACCGGGAGACCTCGGCCAAGTCCGCCGGCGGCCCCGGGACCCCGCGTGGAACCGTGGCTCAGGACCAGGTCGCCGCCCAGACTTGTACAGACGCGTGCACCCGCCGTCGGCCACTCCGCCGCTCGCCCCACCTCGCCGGTAAACAGCAACTCCCCCGGCGAGAGGACGCCCGCCCCCGCGCGCCGCCTCCGCCTCCCCCAGCGCCGTGCACCATTTTCTGAGAGGAAGTGTCGGGAGGCCGAGCTGGGCTCCCCGGACTCGGGGCGCGGAGGGCGGACCCCGGCACCGCGGCCGGACCGGGCTTTCCTCCGTTCCCTGGTGTGTCGAGTAAGGCTGAGAAGGGGCGGACGTGTCCCGGGCGCCGCATGGAGAAAGGAGAGGCTGCGGCGGACGGAGCCTCCGCGATTCCGGGATCCCCACCGAGACGCCCGGAAGCCCCGACGTCGGGCTTGGCCGGGCCGCTTCTCCGGCCGCCGGCGCCGCGCCCGGCTCCCCAGCCCCAGCGCGTCCCGCCGAGAGCCGGGTGGAAGCGGCGCCAGCGCAACCCTGTGCGGCCGCCGCGCCGCCTAGTACTTACCCATCCATGGCCCAGATGGAGGCGCGCACAGAGCAGGGACTGACGGGCGCACCGCGAGGGGAGGAAGCAGGCGGCGGCAGCAGGGCGGTTCCGGGTACTAGCGAGCGTCGCTCTGCGGAGCCCCGGCCGGTCGGAGGTGGAAGGAGAGTGGGAAACAGGGGCGGGGACCGGGCACGCTCCCGCCACCGCCGCACCCCCGCCTTCCCCCACCCGCGAGCGCGTCCCCGCCTGGCCCGACCCCGCCCCCTCAGCGTCCCCGCCCTCCCTCGGGGCCCGCCCCTGCGCTCGCGCCCACCCTCGTCCCGCTTGCTGCCGGCCTCCGGCTCGGCTCTGGGGCGCCCTCTTCACGCCGTCGCTGTAAGACCCCGCCTCTCGGCCCCTCAGCCCGGCGCGCGCACGCGCCCCCAGACTCCCTTCTGCGTTCGCGGGAGCGCGCGCCTTGTGCTTCCCGCTCCGCCGCGCGCCTCCCCCGCCCTCCCCGCGGCTCCGCGGGCCTTCCGGCTTCGCAGACTGGGGCTGCCGGTTGAACGCCTCCCTCTGCCGGCGGAAAAAGCCTTGGGGATCTGACTCCCAAGAGTAGGCAAGAATGTCCTGCGAGGACCCCAGAATCGAGGTAGAATTGCCCGGGGTGCGCGAGGCCGTAGGTGGCACGTCCAGGGCCAGCCGCTGGCTGCCCCGCGCTGGAGTCGACCGCTGGGACCGGCACCAGCCCCATAGGTGTGGCTGGGACGATGAATGAGGTGAAAGAGGCTCCCCGGACTCGAGAACGTTTGTATTTGTATACAGTTTAAGTATCTGAGTACATTTCGACCTGACCGTCTAGTATTGAATTTATATGAAACATTCATTGCACAAGCATGGAATGGCTATACTTCCAGCATTTTATAAAAGTTTACTCATTATTCCCTTTTTTTCAGATGAAAGTATAGACACAAAGAGAGTGATTGCTCACAGTTTCACAACCAGGAAACGTTTGCACCAGAGCGCTTTGCTCTGGTCTGAGCAAAAAGTGTATGTATAATAATGTAACGAATGACAGACAACACGCTTGCTTTTTTCCCTTTTTTAGTGTGAAATTGAATGATTTTTCAATTCACAGATCACCAAAACATAACCCACTAAACTGTTAAGCCGAATTCTTAGCCTCCTGAGTAAAAAGAGAGCGAGGCTCCACCCCGTGGCTTCCTCATTTGAAAAGCAACTTAGAACCTCAAACATCTATCCTTGCTAATTTCCTGCTTTCAAATCAGTAGGTGCTACCAAAAAGATCTAAACTGTGGACTCATTCATTATTCAGTCAGTACTTATTGAGAAGCTACCATGCACCGGGCACTGCATGGACATACAAGAAAATCAGGTTCCAGCCGTTACTTTTGAATGGATTCCTCGGTCAGTTTATGTATATTTTTGGCATAAAACTATTTTCAAATAGGTAGAGTAATTCAGTGAGGTCATTCTTAAAGTGCTGTATCTAACCCGCCTCTTCCAAAATGTCAAATATATTTTGTTTTGTATGTTAAGTCTAAATATTAAGTTGCATTTGTAGACATTGCCAGATGGAAATGGAGAACATCAACAAGGTAAGTAGCTAATGCAGTCTTTCTATCGCTTTATTTGGGATATATTCTGTTGATGAAATTTCCTTAACTCCTTTTTTAGCTATACAAGTAATATCAGCATAAATGGTCATTTTGGAAAATTCAAAAATATTGAAAAGTTATAATTATTAATATTTTTCTTCCCAAACCACCCCCTGCCCATGACTACCACTATAAGAATTTTGCGGCCGGGCGCGGTGGCTCACGCCTGTAATCCAAGCACTTTGGAGGCCAAGGCGGGCGGATCTCCTGAGGTCGGGAGTTCAAGACCAGCCTGACCAACATGGTGAAACCCCGTCTTTTAAAAAAAAAAAAAAAAAAAATTTTAAAAAAAAAAAGAAGAATTTTGCATGCATCCTTCTAGACCTTTACCATTTTTCTTTTTTTTTTTTCACCTAAAATCCTGGATTAAGGCCGGGCGTGGTGGCTCACGCCTGTAATCCAAGCACTTTGGAAGCCAAGGCGGGCGGATCACCTGAGGTCAGGAGTTCAAGACCAGCCTGACCAACATGGTGAAACCCCGTCTTTAAAAGAAAAAAAAAAAATCCTGGATTATGGCGGGGTGCAGTGGCTCATGCCTGTAATCCAGCACTTTGGGAGGCCGAGGTAGGTGGATCACTTGAGGTCGGGAGTTCGAGGCCAGCCTGGCCAACATGGTGAAACCCCATCTCTACTAAAAATACAAAAATTAGTCTGGCTTGGCGGTGCACGCCTGTAATCCCAGCTATTCTAGAGATTGAGACACAAGAATCTCTTGAACACGGTAGGCAGAGGTTGCAGTGGGCCAACATCGTGCCACTGCACTCCAGCCTGTGTGACAAATTGAGACTCTGTCTCAAAAAAAGAAAAAAAAAAACTGGATTTTTTTTTCATTACGATACATTCTGCTTAATTCTTTTAACTACAGTGTAGTATTTTTTTTTTCTTGAAACTCTCACTTTGTTGCCCCGGCTGGAGTGCAGTGGTGCACTGCAATTTCCACCTCCTGGATTCAAACAATTCTCATTCCTCAGCCTCCCAAGTAGCTGGGATTACAGGCGCCTACCACCCCGCCTGGCTAATTTTTGTATTTTTAGTAGAGATGTGGTTTCACCATGTTGGCAAGGATGGTCTTGAACTCCTAACCTCAAGTGATCCACCTGCCTCTGCCTCCCAAAGTGCTAGGATTACAGGTGTGAACCACTACGCCCAACCTCATAATTTCATTTCATAATTTATTTAACCTTTTTCAAAACAGTGGAAATAACATTGTTTCCAAGTATTCACAATAACTAATGCTATTGCAGAAAACATCATGAATGTATGAATATCTTTGTACATGTATTATTACATGAGGAATAGATCCCTAGAAGTAGGATTAAGAAACAAAGGAATATAAGCTTTTATATCCTTTGTATCATTCAACAAAGCCTTTATAGCCTTTGTAATTCAAATTTGATAAATTTTTTGAAAATGATTCCAAAAAGGCTGTACCAATTTACAGAGTTTCCTTATTTAAAAAACAAATGTCCAGGCATGGTGGCTGACACCTGTAATCCCAGCACTTTGGGAAGTCAAAGCGGGAGGATTGCTTGAGCTCAGGCATGTGAGACCAACCTGGGCAACATGGTGAAACCCTGTCTCTATTTTTTTATAAAAATAAAAATTTAAAGTTATGTCTCTCTTACTCTATGCTTTAGCTAACAAATTTCAATATTAAAAAATAACAGAGCATAACCCCTATCTTTGCTGTCCCAAATCTCAACATTAAAAAATAACACAGCAAGACCCCTATCTCTAAATAAGTAAAGATAAATATGAAGTGTGTCTGAAATGTATTGTCGATACTAACAGTAATTCTGAGAAGTCTATAATGTAAAAGTGTACCTGACTAAAATTAACAAAACTGTTTGGCGTTTCCAAAATACTCAATCTCCAGCTTCACAACAGAAACCTAGATATAAGAAAACAGGCCGGACTCAGTGGCTGAAGCCTGTAATCCCAGCACTTTGGGAGGCCAAGGCAGGTGGATCACTTGAGGTCAGGAGTTCAAGACCAGCCTGGCCAACATGGTGAAACCCCATCTCTACTAAAAATACAAAAATTAGCTGGGCGTGGTGGCGTGCGCCTGTAGTCCCAGCTACTCGGGAGGCTGAGGCAGGAGAATTGCTTGAACCCGGGAGGCGGAGGTTGCAGTGAGCTGAGATTGTGCCACTGCACTCCAGCCTGGCGCCTGGCGACAAAGTGAGACTCTGTCTCAAAAAAAAAAAAAAAAAAAAAAAAAAACCAGAAAACCGTTTACAACAAAAAAGAAAGTGAAGCCTTAACTCTTTTCCCTATCCCTTGGTTCTAAATTCAAAAAACATTTTTTTTTTTTTTTTTTAAAACAGAGACTTGCTCTGTTGCCCAGGCTGGAGTGCAGTGGCGTGATCTCAGCTCATTGCAACCTCTACCTCCCAAGTTCCAGCACTTCTTCTACCTCAGCCTCTCTAGTAACTGGGATTATAAGTGTGTGCCACCACACCTGGCAAATTTTTATATTTTTCATAGAGATGGGGTTTCACTATGTTCGCCAGGCAGATGTCAAACTCCTGGCTTCAAGTGATCTGCCTGTCTCAGCCTCCCAAAGTGCTGAGTTTACAAGCGTGAGCCACCCCGCCTGGCCAATTCAAAGAACTTCTTACAGATTAAGCTCCATGGGTTTGTGAGTCACTTTGATTCAAAAATAGTAGGTAGCATAGAGTTTAGCTCCTCAAGAACTACTTTTAGAATCCTAGCTATTCCTATAGCCTACATGACATGGAATACCTAGGATTCCAGAAGTTTCTGGAATCAGATATCACCCACATGACCTGGCTTGGCCTAAACCGGTATGTTCCGTATACTGGCTTCTTGATAGTGAAGAGAATAACATTTTCTCTATTTGCTAATTGCTCTATTCTTTGAAAAGGAAGACAGTTACAAATAATTTAGTTTATAATTTTTCTAACGTTTTTCTCTTGCGTTTTTGTTCTGATTTGACTAAGAAATTCCCCTGAAACATCTTTATCTGATGAGAGACACCACCCCCATCACTATTAGGTTTGGACCACATGTAACCTTTGAACACTTGCCTTAAGGCATTCCGGTAGGTAGTCGTTAGTTAACATTTAACCAACATTACCTTATTTCTGTTTACAGGTAAGACTTCTTAATACACAAAATAATACAAAGATACCAAATAAGTCAGAAATAATACCAGCTATTAGGTGAATCTAGGAAGGTGGGCATTTTAAAATCATTTTATCCCATGACAAATACAAAATCATCAAAATTAACATTGTATTTCCCAAAATAGAAACATCTGAAATTATACTAAATGAGAAAAGCCAATCTCAAAAGGTTACGTACTGTATGATTCCATTTCTATAACATCCTCAAAATGACAAAATTATAGAGATGGAGAACAGATTAGTGGTTACCAAGGATTAGGAATAGGGTGGGAGGCCGGACATGGTGGCTCACGCCTGCAATCCAAGCACTTTGGGAGGCCAAGGCGGGCGGATTACCTAAGGTTGGGAGTTCAAGACCAGCCTGACCAACATGGTGAAACCCCATTTTTTTTTTTTTTTTTTTAAAAAAGGAATAGGGTGGGGAGCGGGTGGAAGGGGGTAGAGACAACTGTGACTGCAAGGGAGTAACAATGGGGATATTTGTGGTAATAAAACAGTTCTGTATCTTGATTATGGGGGTGCTTATACAAATCTACACATGATCAACTTGCATAGAACTTTAGATACGTGCATGAAAAAGTGACAATCTAGGAGAAATTATGGATTGTACAGTGTCTATTTACTGTTTTTGATAGTGTAATGTAGTTACTAAGATGTACTATTACACAGGACCTCTTTGTACTTATTTTTTAAACTTCCTGTGAATCTATGATTAGTTCAAAATACAAAAATAAAAAAGAAACCTTGGCTGAGTGTTCCCTTAATATTTGTTGTTAATATTAAACAATAACAGTAAACAATGACAATTTCAAAGGTTTAAGCAAAATGACATGTGAGTATCATTTGTAGTTTTCAGGCTATATCACGTTGGTAGTCAAATAAGGTTATAATAGCTGACACACACTGACTCTGCCAGACTCTGCCCAATCTGTTGAATTACGAGCCTTTCTTCAAAGTCCTTCCCAACTATTTGAAGAGGCAGCATGCAAGTGTCTCCTACATGCTCACTGACTTCTCAGCAGCTATGAATCACGTCCATTTTTGTCATCCCATGCCTGGTCATGATGTAATCATCTCCACATGAAGTTCCTAATATGGCCAGTGCCTGGCACAGAGGACTCACGTCTATGCTGAAAGTACTGTCCCTTGTCACTGTCCTATAGTATGGTTTGCCAGCCCATGCCAAAGTTGCATTGGACTTTCTGGAGCACTTTTCTGAAGAGGGGAGGATTCCTTTCCCTGTCTTTTGTCATACTGTACCACGTAGGACCTAGTGTCTCCCAGTTCCTGAGTAGCAGGAGTTGTAGGCACGCTCCACCACCACACCTGGCTATTTTTGCCAGTTTGTTTTTCATGAAACAGCCCTTTTTGTTTTAATTCACAGAAAATCCTCCTTTAAGATTTAGGCAAGGGCAAAACACCATCTCTACTAAAAATATAAAAAATTAGCCAGCCATGGTGGCTCATGCCTGTACGCCCAGCTACTCAGGAGGCTGAGGTGGATCACCTGAGCCCAGGAGGTTGAGGTTCCAGTGAGCTGAGATCATGCCATTGCACTCCAGCCTGCCCAACACAGTGAGACTCTGTCTCAAAAAAAAAAAAAAAAAAAAAAAAGATGTAGGCATGAATTCTATGGGCTTAGAGAATCTGAGTGATCATCACTACAGTGATCTAAGAATTGTCATTGCCCTTAAACACTGACTTTTTGTCCTTAAAACTGGTGTCCCCCATTCTCTACCCTGAGGATAAATTTCTTAACCTACAAGTTTCCTGGACCCCAGTTAGAAGTCAATCTCTTGGATTTTTTTTTTCTTTACCTTTATTTACTTGCCATTTTTTTTCCTTTGTACTCTTTTTTTTTTTCTTTCTTTTAAGATAGTCTCACTCTGTCACCCAGGCTGCAGTGCAATGGGATGATCTCCGCTCACTGCAACCTCTGCCTCCTGGGTTCAAGCAATTCTCCTGCCTCAGCCTCCCGAGTAGCTGGGATAATAGGTGCACACCACCATGTCTGGCTAATTTTTGTATTTTTAGTAGAGACAGGCGTTTTACCGAGTTAACCAGACTGGTCTCAAACTCCTGACCTCAAATGATCCGCCTGCCTCGGGCTCTCAAAGTGCTGGGATTACAGGCGTGAGCCACCATGTTTGACCTTTGCTAGAATTTTTTCCCTTGTCTGTATCGGGCAAGGAAAGTGTTTTTGGTTTTTGGTTTGTTTGTTTGGAATGATGGCAGTAATATTCTCATATGCAGTTTTCTAAAGAATAGTGTGAGTTAAGGGCTCACAAATCTCATCTCTGCTTGCCTGTGCATTATTTTTTGTTTTTGTTTTTAGGTCACCTGAAGGGCTAGATATCAATGGTTCATATTCTCGTTTCATCTTTCAATTACTTGGTGGGGGATAGTGAAGTGGGAAGTGAATATGAAGCACCTCCAGTAAATAGATAGCCGTCAAGTAAGGTGTGCTTTCTCTCAGAAACTTTTCACAAAGTCCTTTACATAGTTCTGAATATCCACATTTGGTTTGGTTTGTTTTCCCTGAATTCCTTTAGAATGAGTATGTCCCTGTGATGGCCAATTTTAGGTGTCAACTTGCCTGCTTTAAGAGACAACCAGATAGCTGGTAAGGCATTATTTCTGGGTATGCAGTGAGGGTGCTTCTGGATTGGCATTGGCATCAGTGGACTGAATGAGGAAGACCTGCCCTCACCCAATGTGGGCGGGCATCATCCAATTGGTTGAGGGCCTGGATAGAAAAAAAGGCAGAGGAAAGGCAAATTTTCTCTCTTTTGAAGCTGGGACACTCCTTTTCCTGCCTTTAGACATCAGAACTCCAAGTTCTCCAGCCTTTGGACTCCAGGACTTGCACCAGCGGCCTTCCAGTTTCTCAGGCCTTTGGACTTGGACTTAGAGCCACATTACTGGCTTCTCTAGTTCTCCAGCTTGCCAATGGCCTATCATGGAACGTGGCCTCCAGAAGTCCCCTCTCATATGTCTCTGCCTGTGTGTGTATCTCATAGATTCTGTCTCTCTGGAGAACCCTGACTAATACAATCCTCCTCACAGAAGCCTGAATATACTCTGTAACACACAATATAAGAGATTAGACTGGGCAAGTGGCTCACGCCTGTAATCCCAGCACTTTGGGAGGCCAAGGGGGTGGATCGCTTGAGGTCTGGAGTTTGAGACCAGCCTGGTCAACATGGTGAAACCCGGTCTCTACTAAAGATACAAAAAGTAGTCAAGCGGCCAGGCGTGGTGGCTCACGCCTGTAATCCAAGCACTTTGGAGGCCAAGGCGGGTGGATCACGTGAGGTCAGGAGTTCAAGACCAGCCTGACCAACATGGTGAAACCCCATCTTTAAAAAAAATAAAAATAAAAAAATAAAAAATAAAAAGTAGTCAAGCATGGTGGCACATGCCTGTAATCCCAGCTACTCGGGAGGCAGAGGCAGAAGAATCTCTTGCACCTGGGTGGCAGAGGTTGGAGTGAGCCGAGATTGCACCACTGCATTCCAGCCTGGGCAACAGAGTGAGACTGTGTCCCCCCCAAAAAAAAAAAGAAAAGAGAGAGATTAAAAATAAACGTGTTGGCATGGACTGGTATATATACTTATATTTACAAGTTCTACCTGTTTACAGGATCAAACAATGACACTACAGTAACTTTTTTGGTGGGGGCGGGTCTCTCTATATTGCCCAGACTGAACTCAAACTCCCAGGCTCAAGTAATCCTCCCATCTCAGTCTCCTGAGTAGCTGGGACTACAGGTGTGCACCACCGGCCCCAGCATTGCCCATATTTTAGTTTCTAAATACCATTGGCTAATAAAAAGGAACCAAGACCCCTCAGAGAAGTTGTTTGTTCCAGGGCTGGATCAGGGGAAAATGCAGGGCAAGGCTGGGTTATCTTCAGGCTCATTTTGAGGACAGAAAGTAAAAAAGTTACTTGCATGCAAAATGTTAACATTAGGGGAATCTGGACTGTGGTTATTCAGATACACTCTGAAGAATTTTCTTTTCTTTTCTTTCTTTCTTTTTTGTTTTAGACCAAGTTTTGCTCTCATTACCCAGGCTGGAGTGCAATGGCACGATCTCGGCTCACTGCAACCTTCACCTCCCAGGTTCAAATGATTCTCCTGCCTCAGCCTCCCCAGTAGCTAGGATTACAGGTGCATGTACCACCACGCCCAGCTAACTTTTGTATTTTTAGTAGAGACAGGGTTTCGTCATGTTGGCCAGGCTGGTTTTGAACTCCTTACCTCAGGTGATCTGCCTGCCTTGGCCTCCCAGAGTGTTGGGATTACAGGCGTGAGCCACCGCACCCAGCCAAAATATTTTCACTCTTACCAAACAGCCATGGATACTGTCCTTTCACCAGCCCTTGACATAATTCTCCTCTAACTTAACCTAGTACTAACCAGTTCACTAGCTTATGATTTACCCTAATCTTTTCAAAGAAGTGAAGGTGAAAGAAACAGCTGTGAGTAAGGCAGCAGAGAAAAAGGGACAACTCCCTTTCTTTTCCTTTTATTTTTTTCTTTTCCGCTTAACCTGTTATGTATAACTCTGTCTCCCAGGCCTGAAGTTAGCTACTGTACTAATAGAGTTGATTTACTTTTCCTGTCTTGGCATTCCATTTGTCTACAGATAATTGAAGTCAATAAATATAATATTATAGATGCTGTTTGGGAGGCCAAGGCAGGTGGATCACCTGAGATCAGGAGTTCGAGACCAGCCTGACTAACATGGTGAAACCCTATCTCTAGTAAAAATACAAAAAAATGAGCCAGGTATGGTGGCAGGCATCCCAGCTTAATCAGGAGGCTGAGGCAGGAGAATCACTTGAACCCAGGAGGCGAAGGTGTCAGTGAGCCAAGATCATGCCACTGCACTTCAGCCTGGGTGACAGAGTAAGACTGTCTCAAAAAAAATGCATATACATAGATGCTTATAATATTGTAATTGCTGTTATAATGGACAAAATAGTTCCTTTTCAGGTATCTGAGACCAACTACATCACTAATAGTGAACCATGAATTTTTTTTTTTTTTTTTTGAGATGGAGTCTCTCACTGTTGCCTGGGCTGGAGTGCAATGGCACCATCTCAGCTCACTGCAACCTCCGCCTTCTGGGTTCACGTGATTCTCCTGCCTCAGCCTCCTGAGTAGCTGGTATTATAGGCACACACCACCACACCTAGCTAATGTTTTGCATTTTTAGTAGAGATGGGGTTTCACTATGTTGACCAGACTGGTCTCAATCTCTTGACCTCATGATCCGCCCGCCTCAGCCTCCCAAAGTGCTGGGATTACAGGCATGAGCCACCGCGCCCCGCCAGGAACCATAAATTTTAGTTTACAACTATAACAAAGCCTTCATTTTGGCCACAAATTCAAACCTCTCCTCTAAATCTTTGACATATCTGTTCAACAAGGAGCCAGATAGATTGATTAGAGTATATCTGTTTTATGTTTCCTGTTTTGTCTTTAGTGAAAATAATAGCCCTGTGCAAAAAGCGAACCACAGTGCACAGGGTCAGTGGTAAAGCTTCTGGGATGGAAACAACTGGATCAAGCTGTTGTTCTCCCGTGCCGATACGGTTCTGAAAAATATTTAACTGCAGATGATCCCAGGGGGAACCGGCAAATGTTCCACCTTGAACAGGCAAACAAGCAAAAGATCAGCAGCAGAGAAACAAAACAAAACAACAAAAAACAATCTGGAAAGCTGCTCTGTGAAGAATATGTTATTCACGTAAGTGGAAAAGCAAACCTCTCCACACCACCCCCCGGGGGTGGAGGATTACTTGTATCAGAGGATAATAAGTCCTCATATTGCCTCTCTTCTGGAGCAGTGGGAGTAGGAGACCTTAATCAAGAATTTCATTTAGTAGAGGGTAGTAGGAGGATGACACCTACAAAAATGTAATTTGGCACAGAATAAATACATGGGGTATTTCCAAAGCTTGATCTTGGTGTAGCAAAGCAGTGACAAGTAAGAGAGCTGGATAGCTCAATTTGGGGGCCTGATTTTTAAGCAAATTTCAAATATTAAAAAAAAATTTTTTTTTAATGCCTGGTTAGGTACAGTCTGAAAACTAGAAGATAAAAAAGAACTGACATCATTCTGCAAAATAAAACGCTATCTTTATAGTGAGCAGGGGTAAAGCTCCTCCTGGTGTCCGGTAAATAACTATTATGTTAAACACACCCACATCTCCCAAAGACAGGCATTAATTCTGGGGAACGGTATAGTACTGTGAGTACACGTACTTTTTCCACGCTGAGAAGAGAAACATAGATGTTTCTCATCTATGAGTACTGTGAGTACGTGTACTCACAGTACTATACCGTTCCCCAGAATTAATGCCTGTCTTTGGGAGATGTGGGTGTGTTTAACATAATAGTTATTTACCGGACACCAGGAGGAGTTAGGAGGAAATATCTCCCAGGGGAACTGAACTTGGACTACCCACACTCACCGTGGATTTTCTTGCTAGAGCCATATTCTAAATCAAATGACCTGAGAAATCATTTTCAGACCTGAGAAAATGTTTGGCTTGGGAAAAGAGGATGGATCTTGATATGAGACCAACCCCTGTAAGCGGGGCCTGGAATCTCCTGAAAGGAGGAGGGAGATATTAAAGGAAATGTTAAAGAAGGAAATTTGAACATCAGTGCTCTCAGAAAGAAATGCAGATGTGAAGACAAGGGCAACGGTAAAGATTTGGGTGTGCTCAAGGCCCTTGTGATGGTTTACATTCTTGTGATAATTTTATCTTGAGACTGAGTATCCTTTAAAAGTTAGGTCCAGCTGCATACAACAGATTAACTCAGTAACTAGATAAACTAGATACAAATGTATTTCTCATGCAAAGGAAGTCCAGAAGTAGTGGTTTCAGGGCTGGTATGACACTCCATTTCATGTTCATCAAAGACCCAGTTTTCTTTTGGTTCCATTATGTAATATATGGCTTTCATCATTCTTAAGATTACAAAATGGCTAGGAACTCTTTTTTTTTTTTTTTTTTGTGCCAAGGGGCAGGGCGGGGGGAGTTGCCCAGGCTGGAGTGCAGTGGCATAATCACAGCTCACTGCAGCCTTGGCCTCCTGGGTTCAAGTAATCCTCCCACCTCAGCCTCCAGAGTAGGGAAGATTACAGGCAGGCACTGCCACACCTGGCTAATTTTTGTATTTTTTTGTAGAGACAGGGTTTTACATTGGCCCGACAGGTCTCGGGCTCCCAGACTCAAGTGATCTACCCGCCTTGGCCTCGAAAAGTGCTGGGAATACAGGCGTGAGCCACTCCTCTCCTCTCCTCTCCCGTCTCCTTCCCTCCCCTCCCCTCTCCTTTCTTTTCCTTTCTCTCTCTCCCAGCCTGCCAATAGTGTTCTTTATAGCAATTTTTTTTTCTACACAGGAACCAGTTCAGGATTATATATTGCATTTAGTTGTCATTTCTTCTTTAACCTATTGCAGCTTCTTAGACTTCCTATTTTTTTTATGACAGCGACATTTTTGACTTCTTATTCACCTTGGAGAAGGTGTAAACAACTGGAGCAATTTTGCCTCCAGAGGACATTTGGTAATTTCCGGAGATATTTTTGGTTGACAAAACTGGAAGAGTTAGAGATAGATGGTAATAGTTGCACAACAATGGAAATGTACTCAATACCACTGAACTGGACACTTCAATACAGTTAAAATGATAAATTTTATGTTAGATGTGTTTTACAAAAATAAACAAAAAAGCTTAGCCAGGTGTGGTAGTCATGCCTATAATCCCAGCACTTTGGAAGGCCAAGGCGGTGGATCATCTAAGGTCAGGAGTTCAAGAACAGCCTGGCCAACGTGGTGGAACCCAGTCTCTACTAAAAATACAAAAAGGCTGGGCGTGGTGGCTCATGCCTGTAATCCCAGCAATTTGGGATGCCAAGGCGGGTGGATCACCTGAGTTCAGGAGTTTGAGACCAGTCTGGGCAACGTACAGAAATCCCCATCTCTACTAAAAATACAAAATTAGCTGGGTGTGGTGGTACATGCCTGTAATCCCAGCTACTTGGGAGGCTGACGCAGGAGAATCACTTGAGCCTGGGATGCAGAAGTTGTGGTGAGCCAAGATCGTGCTATTGCACTCCGGCCTGGGCAACAAAATTGAAACTCTGTCTCAGAAAAAAAAAAAAAATTAGCCAGGCGTGGTGGCACTTGCCTATAATCCCAACTACTCAGGAGGCTGAGGCAGGAGAATCGCTTGAACCTGGGAGGTGGAGGCTGCAGTGAGCAGAGACCAAGACACTGCCCTCTAGCATGGGCGACGAAGTGAGACTGTCTCAAAAAAAAGCAAACTGGAAGGAGGGTGCCACTGATGCTACTGGCACGTAGTGGGTACAGGCCAAGAATGTTGCTAAACATACTATAATGCACATGACAGCCTCCCACAAAAAATGATTATCCAGCCCAAAACGTCAACAGTGCCACAGTTGAGAAATCCTGGTATAAATTATTAGCACAACCTTGCTAAGGATATTAAGTGTGTATATCCTCTGAGCAGACACTCTTACTTCTAGAAATGTATTCTATGGAGATATGACTAGCGAGCAATGATGTATACACAAAGGCTTTTTATTGCAAATACTATTTATAATAAAGACAAATTTTAAAACTACCTAAATGTCCATCATAACAGCTAGGCAAGGTGGCATGAACCTGTAGCAAGACCTCGTCTCAAAAAAACAAATATTAATCACAAATGAGAACGGGAAATCAATCTGGAGTACATTCATGAAAAGGAAAACTATGTGTCTTTTTTGTGGAAGGGCCGGAGGGGGGACAGACTCTTTCTCTGTCACCCAGGCTGGAGTGCAGTGGCACAGTCACTACAGCCTCAACCTCCTGAGCTCAAAGGATCCTCCCACCTCAATCCCCTGAGTAGGTGGGACCACAGGCATGTGCCACTATCCATAGCTAAAATTTTAATAATTTTTGTAGAGACAGAGTCTCCCAATGTTGCCTGGGCTGGTCTCAAGCTCCAGGACTCAAACAATCTCCCATCTTAGCCTCTCAAAGTGCTGGGATCACAGGTGTGCTCCACCACACCTGACTGCACCTACTTTTAAAAAAAGTTTTAGGCTGGACAGGGTGGCTCACGCCTGTAATCCCACCACATTGGGAGATCGAGGTAGGTAGATCACCTGAGGTCAGGAGTTCAAGACCAGCCTGGCCAACATGGTGAAACCCTGTATCTACTAAAAAATACAAAATGAAAAAAATTAGCGGGCGTGGTGGTGGGTGCCGGTAGTCCCAGCTACTCGGGAGGCTGAGGCGGAGAAGAGCTTGAACCTGGGAAACGGAGGTTGAAGTGAACTGAGATCACACCACTGTACTCCAGCCTGGGCAACAGAGTGAGACTCAGTCTGAAAAAAAAGTTTCAGATGTAAATGTGGAAAGATGTTTGTAATATACTAAGTAGGCCAAATATAGGTTTCAGGCCGTGCCAAGTGGCTCATGCCTGTAATCCCAGCACTTGGGGAGGCCGAGATGGGTGGATCACCTGAGGTGCGAAGTTCAAAACCAGCCTGGCTAACATGATGAAACTCCCATCTCTACAAAAATACAAAAATTAGCCAGATGTGGTGGCATGCGCCTGTAATCCCAGCTACTCAGGAGGCTGAAGTGGAAGAATCACTTGAACCCAGGAGCTGGAGATTGCAGTAAGCCGAGATTGTGCCCTTGCACTCAAGCCCGGGCGACAGAGTGAGACACTGGTCTCAAGAACAAACAAACAAAGAAACAAACAGTTTTCAAAACAATACAGTATACATAATCTCCCCATGCTTAAAAAATAAAAATTAAAATGAAGATTTCAGAGTGTTAAAGGACACATGCCAAATTGTTAACAATGATGATCTCTGAAGGGTAGTATTAAAGAGGAACTTTCGGTTTCTCTAGCTTGTTGGAATCATGGATCAGAAAAATATAGACATTAAAATACAACAATCAGGTTAATAGTCAACAGTTACTAATTAAATAATGACTGGCAATAATTCATGGAGCAAGAAAAGGCACAGCTACAAGTTCTATGTGGAAGGCTTGGTACATTATCAGAAGCAACTGCCACTTCCTCAAAACTCGAAGGAATTTTTTTTTTCCGAGACAGGGTCTTGCTCCATTGCCCAGGCTGGAGTGCAGTGATGCTCTCACAGCTCACTGGAGCCTAAAACTCCTGGGTTCAAGCAGTCCTCCCATCTCAGCCTCCAAAGTAGCTGGAACTACAAGCATGAACCACCACATCTGGCTTAATTTTTAAAATTTTTTTGTAAAATCAGGGTGTCACTGTTGCCCAGGCTGGTCTCGAACTCCTGGGCTCAAGTGATCCTCCCGCCTTGGCTTCCTAAAGTGTTAGGATTACAGGCATGAGCTACAGTTTCTGGCCCACCGAGATTTCTCAGAAGGTAATTCTGAGACAGGGTGAGCTGTCTTGTGGGTGAAGGAAATGGAAATTTTCAAGAGATCTGCGACTCTCTCAAAGCCATTGAAAGCATCTGCTCAGTCACATTATATCGTTGTTGGCCTCTGACCATTAATTTGTAACATAATTTTTCACTGGAGAAACCTAAAACATCTTAAAAGTCAAATGGAAAAATTTCAATAGCAAGTTATAAAACCACTAAGGCAGTATTTTCAAACAGTAGGTTATGACCCATTAATGAGTCATCAAACTTATTTAGTAGGTTATAATCAACTTTTTTTAACAAGATAGATAAGATTCAAATTAAATAGAATAAACATTTGTACTGGGTCTGAATAAAGAATTTATTTCCTTTTGGGGGTTGTGGTCAACAAATTTGAATGTTACTAAATTACACACTTTAAAAAATAGATTATTGGCCGGGCGCGGTGGCTCATACCTGTAATCCCAGCACTTTGGGAGGCTGAAGTGGGCAGGTCACAAGGTCAAGAGATGGAGACCATCCTGGCCAACATGGTGAAACCCTGTCTCTACCAAAAATACAAAAATTAGCTGAGTGTGGTGGTGCATGCCTGCAGTCCCAGCTCTTGGGGAGGCTGAGGCAGGAGAATCGCTTGAACCCAGGAGGCAGAGGTTGCAGTGAGCCAAGATTGCGCCACTGCACTCCAGCCTGGGTGACAGAGCGAGACTCCATCTATAAAAAAAAAAAGAAAAAATAATTATTGTGCAAACTCAGGGTTAGGAGAGTCCTTATTTGATAACTTAAGCTTAAAGTTGTTTTCAGTGTCATATCCTTTAAGATTTCAATATAATTAGGAATTTTCAATCTCCTATATACTTGAATATTACTTTTTTTTTTTTTTTTTTTTTTTGAGACAGAGTCTCACTCAGTCACCAGGCGCCAGGCTGAAGTGCAGTGGCATGACCTTGGCTCACTGCAACCTCCGCTGCCCGGGTTCAAGCATTCTCCTGCCTCAGCCTCCCGAGTAGCTGGGACTACAGGCGCGCGCCACCACGCCCAGCTAATTTTTTTGTATTTTTAGTAGAGACGGGGTTTCACCATGTTGACCAGGACGGTCTCGATCTCTTGACCTCGTGATCCGCCCGCCTCGGCCTCCCAAAGTGCTGGGATGACAGGCGTGAGCCACCGCGCCCGGCGAATATTACTTTTTAACATTGGAGAATTAAACTTTATAGACTTAATGTTTTTATTTTATTTTTTATTTTATTTTTTATTTTTTTTTTCTCTTTATATTTTATTTATTTTTTTTTTTAAGATGGGGTTTCACCATGTGGCCAGGCTGGTCTTGAACTCCTGACCTCAGGTGATCCACCCACCTCGGCCTCCCAAAGTGCTAGGATTACAGGCGTGAGCCACTGCGCCCGGCCTATTTTTTATTTTTTTAAGACAAGAGTCTCACTCTTTCCCCCAGGCTGGAATGCAGTGATGAGATCTTGGCCCACTGCAACCTCCATCTCCTGGGTTCAAATGATTCTTGTGCCTCAGTAGCCTCCCCAGTAGCTGGAATTACAGGCATGCACCACCACATCCATCTAATTTTTCTGTATTTTCAGTAGAGACGGGGTTTCACCATGGTGGCCAGGCTGGTCTCGAACTCCTGAGCTCAGGTGATCTGCCCAATTCCGTCTCTCAAAGTGCTGGGATTACAGGCATGAGCCACCGTGCCTGGCGTAAACTTTATAGACTTTAGAAGTCACAAACAAGTGAAAATAACCTTGTCCATTTTATGGTAATTTTAAACACGTTAATAATATAAAATGGGTAAGAGTATCATATCCTGTTTCAGTGATTCAAAGCATTATTTTCATTAAGACATTTAAAATTTCTACCTTCTCTTATTTTCCTTTTTCGGGAGCTATAGAAAACTTTATGTTATTTTTGCTTTAACCTGAGTCAATTATAATATTATGTCACAATGTTGTTAATAAATTAACATTTTGTGGCTTTATACAATTTTGAATTTTAAAATAACAGTGCCACCTGGTGGTGACTCTAAACATGTTTTTATTTCTCTTTGGTGTTCATACCTGAAAGTGGAATTGCTCTTTTGACTGTGGACATTCAGTAACTGGTAACTGTTTAACTTGAGAGGCTGCGAAACTGTTTTTCAAAGCTACTGCACCATTTTACATTTCCACTAGCAATGTATGAGGGTTCCAATTTATCCACATCCCATCCAACACTTATTTTCCATTTTGTAAATTATAGTCATCCTAGTGGGTGTATAGTGGAATCTCATTATGGTTTTGATTTGTGTTTCCCAAAGAAATGCTGTTAAGCATCTTTTCAGGTGCTTGTTGCCATTAGTAGATCTTCTCTAGAAAATTATCTGTTCGGGGCCAGGCATTTTGGCTCACACCTGTAATCCCAGCACTTTCAGAGGTTGAGGTGGGAGGATTGCTTGAGTTCCCAGGTTTGAGACCAACCTGAGCAACACAGTGAGACAGGGTCTACAAAAAACACAAGCCTGGCCTGGCGCGGTGGCTCACGTCTATAATCCCAGCACTTTGGGAGACCGAGGCAGGTGGATCACGAGGTCACCATGGTTAAACCCCATCTCTACTAAAAATACAAAAATTAGCCTGGCATGGTGGTGCATGCCTGTAGTCCCAGCTACTCGGGAGGCTGAGGCAGGAGAATTGCTTGAACCCAGGAGGCGGAGGTTGTGGTGAGCCGAGATTTCGCCATTGCACTCCAGCCTGAGTAACAGGAGTGAAACTCCATCTCAAAAAAAACAAAAAACAAACAAACAAACAAAAAACACCACACAAGCCTGTAGTCTCAGCTACTCAAGAGGCTGAGGGGGGAGGATCACTTGATCCTAGGAGGCTGAGGCTGCAGTGAACCATGGTTGTGACTGAGCATCAAAGCAAGATCCTGTCTAAAAAAAAAAAGAAAAATATCTATTCAAATCGTTGCCTATTTTTTAGTTGTGTTGTTCATTTTTCTGTTGTCGTAAGAATTGTGTATATATACTGGATACTGGAGCCTTATCAGGTATATGATTTATAAGTATTTTTTCTCATTCTCTAGGTTGTCTTTTCACTTTCTTAATAGTGTCCTGGGATGCACAAATTAATTATTTTAATTCTTATGAAGTTCAATGTATCTTCTTTTTTCCCTTCTGTGGCTTGTGCTTTTGGTGTCATATTTAAGAATCCATTGCCAAATTCAAGGTCATGTAGATTTACCCTTATGTTTTCCTCCAAGAGCTTTACAATTTTAGCGCTTACATTTAAGGTCTTTGATCCATTTGGGGTTAATTTTTAGAGCCGTCTCTTACTCAGCATCATGGCCACCATCAGACCCCTCAGGAACCCCAAGATCAGCAAAAAGAGGAGCAAGAAGTTCATCCACTACCAGTCAGAACAATATGGCAAAATTAAGTGTAACTGGTGGAAACCCAGAGACATGGACAACTGGGTTCATAGACGATTCAAGGACCCAACATTGGTTATATGCGAGCAACGAGAAAACGAAGCACATGCTGCCCAGCAGCTTCCGGAAGTTTCTAGCACACATTGTCAAGGAATTGGAAGGGTTGCTGACGTCCAGCAAACCTTACTGTCCTGAGAGAGCTCACAATGTTTCCTCTGGAACTGCAAAGCTATCACGGAAAGGGCAGCCCAGGGGGCCATCAGAGTCACCTGTCACAATGCCAGGCTGCACAACAAAGAAAGCGAATAGACAGCTCACATGCACGTTTTATTTGTGTTGAAGTAAAACCATAAAAACTGTGAAAAATTAATTTGTATATAACTTTTGAGATGGAGTGGGTCCAAACTCATTCTTTTGTGAGTAAGTATATCTAGTGAATAAGGATATCTGGGGCAGGGCTTGGTGGCACATGCTTGTGATCTCAGAAAGAATATGTTGAAGTTTGTTTGTCATGGGAGTCATTTTACATCATAATAGAATGTCTAGTCTCATTGGCCAATAGTTGAAAAATCGTATTTGTGTGTCTTAAGATTCATATTCTTACCTTCTCTCAAATGTATGTCTCTTTTGTAGCATACTCTAAGAATGAAATTGTCAACACAGATAAATCCCTGTTAGCAAAGAATCTGTCTGCTCCAGTCTACTCCTAGTTTGACCCTTGGATGTAAGAACCAAGTCATTACATGTCAAATTCAATTTTTCTGCCTTAAGAATGAATGTCCTCCATAAAATATTGGATGCAGTATAAAATTATCCAAGGCAGTGACTTCAGCTTTATATATATATACACACATATATGTTACAGTTAGTTTTAAAGTTATTGACATTTATTTAAACTTTTAGATTGGATTGTTGCTATTGTTTGTGAGGATGCATATCTTTCAGTAAACTATATTTTTAACTTTTCCATAAAAAAAGTAATTATTGATAGAATTATTACAGGTTGAGTTTCCCTTATCCACAAGGCTTGGGACCAGAAGTGTTTTGGATTTCAGATTTTTTTTAAGACTTGAGAATATTTGCAGATGTTTTACTAGTTCTGCATTCCTAATCTGAAAATCCAAAATCTGAAGTGCTCCAGTGAGAATTTCCCATCATGTTGGCACTTTAAAAGTTTCATATTCTGGAGCATTTCAGATCTCAGATATTCAGATTAGGGATGCTCAAGCTATACTGTCATTTTGTTAACTGTTTTCTTATTGTTTTATAGCTCTCTCATTCCGTTTGTTCTCTCTTCCTGTCTTCCTTTGTGATTTGATTATTCTTTTTTTTTTTTTTTTGAGACAGAGTCTTCCTCTGTCGCCAGGCGCCAGGCTGGAGTACAGTGGCGCAATCTCGGCTCACTGCAATCTCCACCTCCTGGGTTCAAGCAATTCTCCTGCCTCAGCCTCCCTAGTAGCTGGGACTACAGGCGCATGCCACCACGCCCAGCGAATTTTTGTATTTTTTAGTAGAGACGGGGTTTCACCATGTTGGCCAGGATGGTCTCGATCTCTTGACCTCATGATCCGCCCGCCTCGGCCTCCCAAAGTGCTGGGATTACAGGCGTGAGCCACCGCGCCCAGCTTGATTATTCTTTTTAATGGTATGCCTGGATTCTTTTCTCTTTCTCCTTTTCCTTTTTTCAGCATCCCTGCCATTGCATGATTTCTTTCTTTTTGTCTTTTGTGTATATACTATATGTTTTTCTTTGTGGTTATCATGAGCCTAACGTAAAATATCTTATCACAGTCTATTTTAAGCTGACACTCGCTTAACGTTGATCACATACAAAAACTTTACATTTAAAATTTTCTTCTCACATTTCATATTATTGATGTTACAATTTATATATTGCTCTATGACCAAATTATTATAGCTATATTTTTAATACATAAAAATCTTTTAGACTACAGTTAAAAGTGATTTATGTACCACCATTACTATATTACTCTGATTTTGACTATTTTTATCCTTACAGGGAATGTTATACTTTCATATGTTTTCATTTTGTTAGCTATTATTCTTTTGTTTCAACACAAAGAACTCCCTTCAGCATTTCTTGTAAGGCAGATGTAGTGGTGATGAACTCCCACAGGTTTTGTTTGTTTTTGGGGGGGAGGTTTTGTTTGTTTTATTTTTGTCTAGGTTCTTATTTCTCCTTTATTTCTTAAGGACAGCATTACTGACCTTCAGAACAGTATAGTATTGTTAGTTGACAGGTATAGTATTCTTACTCAGGTATAGTATTTTTAGTTGGCAGGTTTTTTTGTCTTTCCACATTTTTAATATATTCCCATGGTTTCCTGGCCTGCAAGTTGTCTGCTAAGAAATGCACTGATAATCACGATGGTTCCCTTGTATGTAATGAGTTGTTTTTCTCTTGCTGCTTTCAAAATTCTTTCTATCTTTGACTTTTGAAGATTTGATTATAATGGGCCTCAGTGAAGATCTCTTTATATTTAATCTATTTGGGGTTATTTGGGTTTCATGGACTTGGATGTTCATTTCTCTTCCAAATCTGGGGGAGTTTTCCGTCACTGTTACTTTAAATAAGTTTTCTGCCCCCCTTCTCTTTCTCTGTTCCTTCCCATAATGTATATATTAGTTTGTTTGATGATGTTCCATAATTCCTGTAGGCTTTCTTCATTTTTTTTTTCTTTTTGTTGTTGTTGTCGTCCAGACGAAGTCTCTGTCGCCCAGGCTGGAGTGCAGTGGCAGAATCTCGGTTTGCTGCAACCTCTGCCTCCTGGGTTCAAATAATCCTCCCGCCTCAGCCTCCCTAGTAGCTGGGACTATAGGCACATACCACCATGCCTGGCTAATTTTTGTATTTTTTTTTTTTTTTTTTAATTTTTTGAGACGGAGTTGTGCTCTGTTGCCTAGGCTGGAATACAATAGCACAATCTTGGCTCCCTGCAACCTCCGCCTCCCAGGTTCAAATGATTCTTGTGCCTCAGCCTCCCAAGTAACTGAGATTACAGATGTATGCCACCATGCCCGGCTAATTTTTGTATTTTTAGTAGAGACAGGATTTCACCATGTTGGCCAAGGTGGTCTCGAACTCCTGACCTCAAGTAATCCACCCACCTTGGCCTCCCAAAGTGCTGGGATTACAGGCATAAACCACTGTGCTCAACCCAGGTACCTTATCTTCAGGGAGCACACTGTGAAAGGAATTCCTTATCAAATCTTGGCTTTTTGTTAAGGTGATAAATGAGTCCCTCACAATATTACAATATATCTCCCTTGAGAAAAGTTGGATTGGTTATTTCATTCCCATACACATGGGCCTTCCCATTATAATTTCATAAGGGGATAGTTGATGTTTTCCAAAAGGGGTGGATCAGAGTGTAAGCAGCCCTAGAGGAGGTGCTTTGAGCCAGGGGAGGTGAAATGTCTCTGTGAACTTAGCCAATATTGTGTGTGTGTGTGTGTGTGTGTGTGTGTGTTTTAGATGGAGTCTTGCTCTGTCACCCAGGTGATCTCAGCTCACTGCAACCTCCATCTCCCAGGTGCAAGCAATTTTCCCACCTCAGTCTCCCAAGTAGCTGGGATAACAGGTGCATGCTACCATGCCTGGCTAATTTTTATGTTTTTAGTAGAGATGAAATTTCACTATGTTGACCAGGCTGGTCGTAGACTCCTGATGTCAGGTGATCCACCCACCTCAGCTTCAAAGTGCTGGGATTACAAGCCTGAGTCACTGTGCCTGGCCAGCAATTGTATTTTAATTTTTCCATTGGTTCTCTTCACCAGGTGTGAGGACTGGGGCTGGTAGGTACATGAAAATGTTGAAATATGGGCCAAATTTTACAAATATTTTGAATAATCTGGCCAGTAAAGTGAGTTTCCCTATCACTGTGAAGTTCACAGGGGACTCCTCACAGTGAAATAATTTTTTTTAGTAGGATTTTTCCAAGTACCACTGCTGTTGCTTGCCATGGCTATTGCTTGCCTGCAGGGAAAAGCTTCAACCCAAAGGGAAAACATGCAGACCATCACTAAAACATACTTGTAATGTTGAGATGATAGCAGCTGGATAAAATCAACCTCAAAACATCCAGCTGGAAGGGAAAGATGACACTGGGCCCCATGGTGGGGCTTCCCTGGGTCATATTTGGGACAAATAACACATCAAGAGTAAACTTTTTGTGCCATTGTGAAGGATGGTTTCCAGTAACATTGTTCACACCAGGATATCATTTTATCTGGATTCCAATGGGTTAGATTATGAACGTATTCCATAAGGGGCACCTGACATCCCATTGGAATAATGAGTTTTTTATTAGGTCCATACCATATTTCAGTTTTGGGAGACCAGTATCCCCGTTCCTGTTTCCAAGTAGATTTCTCTTTTGTAGCAACTACGCTCTGGATTTCTTTCAACACGTTTTTAAGTGTTTCAGGTTTTATGGCCATTTCCCAGATTGGGGCTGGTGGCTCGAATGCTGCTCTTTTAGCTGTGGCATCAGCCAATTGTTTACCTGGACTTTCTGTGGTGTCTAATTTTGAATGACCTGGGATTTTTATAATTGCCAAACATTATGGTTTTAGAATAGCTTCTAACAGCTCTGATACCTGTTGTCCATTTTTTATGGGTTTCCCTGAAAACGTTAAATATCCTTTCTCTTTCCATAGACTCCCAAAATCATGAGCAACCCCAAAAGTATAGTGGCTGTCAGTTTGAATGTTTGTAGCCTTGTCTTTTTCCAGTTGACTAGCTCAGGTCAGGGCAATCAATTTGGCCACTTGAGCTGCTATGGCTTAGGGAAGAGGACCGGCTTCCATTACCTCTAGTAAAGAAACCATACTATATCCTGCTCTAAAATTTCCACCCTCTTCTCTTAAGTAAGACTCATCTGTATACCATTCTGTCTCAGCATTATCCAGTGGCGCCACCTGTAGGTCTTTCCTGGGGATGAGAAGGAAGTCAGTCATCAGAACACAGTCACGAGGGATTTCCTATGAAGGGCCTGGCAAGAGAGTGGCCGCAGTAAGATTATTACAGCGGGAAATAATAGAAATATTGGGAGATGATAAAAGCAAAATTTTGTAAGAGGCTAACTGGTTGACAGACAAATGTTGAGGATGAGAAGCGTTTACAAGGGTCTCAAGAGAATGCGGCACAAAAATGGTAAGCGGGGGAACCCATAATTATTTCTTCGACAGAATGGCCGTGGCTGCTATTGCTGTGACACAAGGAGGCAGCCCTCGAGCCACACGGTCCAGCTGTTGGCTAGAATAGACTATAGGCCTCTGATGATCACCATGTTTCTGGGTCAGTCTCGGATTTCCTGTACAAAAGGGAAAAAGGCAGTTTGTAGTTTGGGTGCCCTAAGCCTGGGGCATTAGTTAGAATTTCCTTCATTTGTTGTACAGCTAATTGTCTTTCTGGAGTCCACACGGTGGGATCAGGTTGTTCATTTTTTAGGAATGCATGCAGAGGTTGGGCCATAAGGGACAAGTTTGGCATCCAGTTTCTACAGTTTTAGGCGTGAGTCACCATGCGAAGCCTAAATCAGCTTTTAATATTTGGGAAAAGTAAGTGGGACTTTCTGTATAAACTCAGGTCATTACAGTCCACGTACATTGCCATTCTTTCCAAGAAAGGCAAACAAATACTGGCTGTCAGGATCTACAGGAATGCTACAGAAGTCACTGCAGAGATCCACAACTGAGAAATGCTGGCTGGTAGTAGGTATAGCTGAGAGAAGGATATGTGTGGGTTGGGGAATACTGGGTGTCTGGGTATTACAATATTGTTTATTGCTCTCAAGTCCTGTACAAATCTCCATCCTCTCCTGCTTGGTTTAATTACAGGGAATATAGGACCGTTGCAGGGGATTGTGCAGGGAATAATGAGCCCCTTTCTCAGATAATCTTGTATGATGGGGCAATTCCATGTACAGCTTCCTGTCTTAGAGGATATATATATATATATATTTTTATTTTTTTTTTTTTTTTTAAGATGGGGTTTCACCATGATGGCCAGGCTGGTCTTGAACTCCTGACCTCAGGTGATCCACCCACCTCGGCCTCCCAAAGTGCTAGGATTACAGGCGTGAGCCACCGCGCCCAGCCTTAGAGGATATTTTTTAAGATTGGGTTTATCGCTACCTTTATTGGAGTGGCTGAGAATATTTTCCCTATAGCTGTATTTGAGACCATAGTGGGAGGGGACATCATTGGGCAAGTGCTCCACTTCTGGGATTAATAAGAAGACTGAGAGCTGGCTGCAGTGGCTCATCCCTGTAATCCCAGCACTTTGGGAGGCCAAGGCGGGCGGATCAGTTGAGATCAGGAGTTTGAGTCCAGCCTGGCCACTATGGTGAAACTGTGTCTCCACTAAAAATATAAAAGTTAGCCGGGTATGGTGGCGAGCACCTGTAGTCCCAGCTACTTGGGAGGCTGAGGCAGGAGGATTGCTTGAACCTGGGAAGCGGAGGTTGCAGTGAGTTGAGATTGTGCCACTTCACCCCAGCTTGGGTGACAGAGCAAGACTTCATTGCAAAAAAAAAAAAAAAAAAAAAAAAGAAGAAGAAGAATAGGAAGACTGGGGAAGCTTAAAGGAATTTCACTGCTTTCCATTCTTTATTCCAATGTTCTGTCTTCTCTTCTCCCCCTAATATTTTCTTCTTTGTCTCCATTTCACTTTCTCGGTCACAAGATGATATTTTAACATTACTAATACTAAATTGTGGTACATTATCAGGACGCTTTTTAATTTGGAATTTTGGTCTCTTGGCTCCAATTCTTTAAAAAGTTCACCTTTTGATTAAAAAAAAAAAGGTATGGGCAGTATGGATGTTGAGGAGATCATGGCCCAACAGATTGACTGAGCATGTCACACTTAATGCCCGAGGCCAGGAGCTAAACCCGATAAAATGGTAAGGCATAGGTTTGGACTTAAAACATGAGATTGTTTTACTGGACACACCCAGCATGTTAATTTTCTCATTATCTGAGGAATGGGATTTCTAAATAAGGTGGGATTTATCAGAGATATAGTCGCTCTTGTGTCAATTAACGCAGTTGTAAGTTCATGGTTATTTAATTAATTAATTAATTTTTATTGTGAGACAGAATCTTGCTCTGTCACCCAGGCTGGAGTGCAGTGGCACGATCTCAGTTCACTGCAACCTCCATCTTCCGGGTTCAAGCAATTCTCCTGCCTCAACCACCCAAGTAGCTGGGACTATAGGCATGCACCACCACGCCCAGCTAATTTTTGTATTTTTTAGCAGAGACCGGGTTTCACTGTGTTAGCCAGGATGGTCTTGATCTCCTGACCTTGTGATTCACTCACCTCGGCTTCCCAAAGTGCTGAGATTCCAGGCGTGAGCCACTGCGCCCGGCCCTCATGGTTTACTATTATTGTATTAATCTCTCCCAATTTTTGTCAGGGTAGACTATCTGGAGAGATGAAACCCCTGTATTTTCTCAGAGCATCCCTAGTCTTCCTGAGTTGCACTCTCCTGCCTTTTCTTTTGTTTCAGCCTAAGGCAGTCCCTTTTAAGGTGTCCCAGTATTTTACAGTAGTAACAGACTGGGAGAGAAGAGTCCTCAGACCCAGGGAGCTTAAAATATTTCTGGGGCTTTTGTTTACATAGGCAAGGTTAAAAAATATATATATATATTTCTGGGGCTGAGAGGTTTGAGCAGTTAATTGCTTTAGCTATAAATTCATAACTTGTTTTTCCTTTTTTATCATAGTGCAGAATAATTGGTCAGCTAAGTTAACTAGTTCATTAGTTCTGACAATGGCCCAATTTGTCATGTGACATTTTACAAGGGTGGCTTGTAAAATCTAGTCCATTTAAGAAATTTGCACTTAATAATGTTTTTTTTTTTTTTTTTTTTTTGAGACGGTGTTTTGCTCCGTTGCCTGGGCTGGAGTGCAGTGGTGTGATCTCGGCTCACTGCAACCTCTGCCTCTCAAGGTTCAAGTGATTCTCTTGCCGCAGACTCCCGAGTAGCTGGGACTAGAAGTGGGTACCACCACGCCCATCTAATTTTTGTATTTTTAGTAAAGATGGGGTTTCACCATGTTGGCCAGGCTAGTCTTGAACTCCTGACCTCAGGTGATCCACCCACCTTGGCCTCCCAAAGTGCTGGAATTACAGATGTGAGCCACCGTGCCTGGCCCATTTTCATTGTTTTCAAAGCTATCAGCTAACATCCCGCAATACTGTCTCAAAGTTTATGAAAATGTGTGAAATAAGCTACAACTGATTCATTTGGGTTCTGGTGGCATTGTTGGATTTTATTCCAGTCTACAACGCTTTGGAACACTAAAGGAATGATATTTAACAGAGCAGTCGCTCATTCCTGCACATCTTTGCTCCTGTCTTCTGGATTTTGGGGGGCTGGTTATTGTGGCTCTATTGGGCCTTCAGGGGTCAAATCTGCCATAGAGTCCAATCACTGCTTTTTCCTGCTGGTCCTTAGCTTTAGCTTCTGAGACCAACATGTGGACTAGTTCATAAAGGTCTGATTGATCTGGGACCATAGGTTCTGATAATGAGCTCAAATTCTTGAGCAAACCCAGCTGCATCTTTATAAAGGTCAGGAAATTCTTTAAGTAAGCCTCCTAACAGCCTTTGACCAGGGTTGGTAGACAATCACCGGGGTTTCCCTACCTGTTACTGGTTGTTCCTGAAACGGGGATCATGAGAGATGTCCCTGCAGGGTCCCTCTTCTCCGCATAGTTCAGATGAGAGGCTGCCCCTGGGGCTACCAGAGAATCAGTGGGAGGTAAAATCTTTGAAGTTAGACTCCCTGCTACCTCCTGTTGAGGAAGGGGTAGATAAGGAAGAGAAGACAGTAGATTGGAACATGCAGGAGAAGGAGGGAACAGATATGGTTTGGGAAATTCAGAGAGGTTAGGGTAGTTTGGGGGTGAAGGTGAAAGTGGGGGAGGTGCCAAGGAAGAATTAAGGGATTCAGAGAATTTTTCTTTTTTTGAGATGGAGTCTCACTGTGTCACCCGGGCTGGAGTGCAGTGGTGCAATCTTGGCTGACTGCAACCTCCACCTCATAGGTTCAGGCAATTCTCCTGCCTCAGCCTCCCGACTACCCGGGACTACAGGCGCATGCCACCACACTCAGCTAATTTTTTGTATTTTTAGTAGAGATGGGGTTTCACCATGTTAGCCAGGATGGTCTTGATCTGCTGACCTTGTGATCTGCCCACCTCAGCCTCCCAGAGTGCTGGGATTACATATGTGCGCCACCACGCCCGGCCCAGAGGATTTCTTTGAAAGAGATAAAAGACTAGAGAGTTCTTAATTAGCATTTCAAAGTTGTTAGTTGGCCTCCTCTAAGAAGCTAAGGCGATCTTCCCCCCTTTTGCTATTCTTCAGGTACCACTGAAAGTAGTTCTTTCATTCTGGTTGTTTAGTTTTGTGCCTGCATTTTCCATCCTGGTTCACAGATAAACTAATTTGGGCATCGCAAATGATCCCCATTTAGGCCACTGTAACTTAGAATCTGCTCTAGTTACAGTGGTCCACTTGGTTAAATATTTGCATGACGATTTGCCATAAGTATTTTGCATATACTCTGCCAGAGTTTCTAAAGCGGAAACTTTATGTTCTGCAGCTGCTGGGGTTTTAGCTAACTTAGGGACCTTGTTCCCCATAATTTAGAGTTCCCCTTCAGATTTGACCAAGTCAGGACATGTGTCAGACCCAACGTGTGCTGCTTGCAGACCTAGCTTTTCAGGGCCATTATCCCCTAACGGGTTCAGTCCACCCATGTCATGGCTACCTGCCACAGTGTGTCGGAGCTCAAGGTGCGTGAGGGGTCAGCTCCTTATATGCACCTGCTAGCTGAGATTAGACCCTAAGTATGTTCTTCTGAGGGGGGAAGCCTTCTTAGAACTGCTGCACATCTTAGGGAGCATTCCTTCCATACACCCTCATGTGATTCTCAGTTGCCTGAGAATGCCCAAAATCTGAGAGAAGCAAAGTGCTCTTGTTTCTTCAGAGTGGAAGATTCCACACTCATGAGCTAGAGGGTGTGGAGCTGGTCAAATCCCAGTAAGGGAAAGGACCAAAACACACACAAAAAAACCAACAAGACAGAAAGAAACAACAAAATAAGCAAAATTAACAATGAACAAAATAAAAAGAGAAACAGAAGAAAAAAACTAACAATGATCACAGAAATTATGTGATTTCTGAGCACTCTAAGTGTAAGCAGAAATTAACACTCGCTGGTTGTTAATGCTAACTTTAGTGATTTAAAAAGAATTTGCAAGACAGAATCCCAAACTGGCTTCTTACCTAGTGATGGGGACCCACTCTGAAGACCAGTCTCCACCAGTGCAGAAGCAGACAGGCTCACCTTCCTTTATGGAAGCAAGTAGAAACATCCTCAAAAAGGAGTCTTTCTAGCAGCAAATAAACCTCAGACCCCCAACTGAAAAATGTTGGAAGATCAAGGATCCCTGGAGGAAAGCGGTCCTGGACTTCAGGTAATCATCTTATTGGTTTTAGCTATAAGATGCTCAAGCTTGTACCAAGCAACGATGGGAGAGCTGCTACAGGTCGGGTCATCTTCACTCAGGATCCCTCCGTGGTTACCATATGTCAATCAAGAAAAATGACGAGACAAGTCTCAATCATTTTAGGAGGTTTATTTGGCAAAGTTAAGGACGCACACTGGGGAGACAGGTCTATGCCTTTCTCCAAAGATGATTTTTAGGGCTCCAAATTTGAAGGGGAAAGGGCAGAATATTGAGACGTACACAGTTTTCCTGTAAAAGGAGGGTAGGGAAAAATACTCATTTATGGCTTTGTCTGGCTCAGTGAATCTGCATTTTTTATACATCAGATGACAGAGACAAATGGTGCGGAAGAAAAATGCACAGAGAGGTGAGAGACAAATAGTTTCATTCTTTTGAGTTTCTGATTAGTCTTTCAAAGGAGGCAATCAGATATGCCTTTATCTCAGTGAGCAGAGGGATGACTGAATAGAACGGGAGGCAGGTTTGCCCTAATCAGTTCCAGCTTGACTTTTCCCCTTTGGCTTAGTGATTTTCACAAAAGCATTCAGTCTTGTTCATTCACAAAGCTATGGTTTGGAATTGGAATTTGTATTTAAAAGAGAAGCAGAGCATAAAAGTTCAGAAAATTTGTGGCCTGATGATGCGATAGAAAAGAAAAACCCATTTTCTGAGGAGAAATCCAAGCCAGCTGCAGAAATGTGCATAAGTAACCAGGAGCCAAATGTTAATTGTCAAGACAATGGGGATTTGTCTCCAGGGCATGTCAGAGTTCTTCACAGCAGCCCCTCCCATCACAAGGAGGCCTAGAAGGAAAAAATGGTTTCATGGCCCAGGTCCAGGGCCTTGCTGCTTGGTGCTGTCTGTCCCAGCCATGGCTAAGAGAGGCCAATGTACAGCTCAGGCCATTGCTTCAGAGAGTCCAAGCCCCAAGCCTTGATGGCTTACACATGGTGTTGTGCCTGCAGTGCAAAGAAGTCAAGAATTAAGGATTGGGAACCTCCACCTAGATCTCACAGGATGTATAGAAACACCCAGACATCCAGGCAGAGGTGTGCTGCAGGGGCAGAGCCCTCATGGAGAACCTTTGCTAGGGCAGTGTGGAAGGGAAATTTGGGGTGAGAGCCCCCACACAGAGTCCCCACTGGGGCACTGCCTAGTGGAGCTGTGAGAAGAGGGCCACTGTCCTCTAGACCCTAGAATGGTAGATCCACTAACAGCTTGCACTGTGTACCTGGAACAGCCACAGACACTCAACATCAGCCTGTGAAAGCAGCTGGGAGGGGGTTTGCACCCTGCAAAGCCACAGAGGTGGAGCTGTCCAAGACTATGGTAACTCTCCACTTGCATCACTGTGACCTGGATGTGATTCATGGAATCAAAGGAGATCATTTCAGAGCTTTAAGCTTTAACTAGTCCACTGGATTTTGGACCTGCATGGGGCCTTTAGCCCCTTCATTTTGGTCAACTTCTCCTATTTGGAATGGGTGTATTTACCGAATGCCTGTACTCACATTGTATCTAGAAAGTAACTAATTTGCTTTTGATTTTACAGGTTCATAGGCAAAAGGGGCTTGCCTTGTGTCAGATGAGATTTTGGACTATGGACTTTTAGTTAATGCTGAAATGAGTTAAGACTTTGGGGGACTGTTGGGAAGGCATGATTGTGTTTTGAAATGTGAGGACAGGAGGTTTGAGAGGGGACAGGGACAGAATGATATGGTTTGTCTGTGTCCCCATCCAAATCTCATCTTGAATCGTAGCACAACATGTGGGTATTATGGGAGGGACCCAGTAAAGGTAATTGAATCATGGAGGCAGGTTTTCCCATGCTGTTCTAATGATAGTAGTGAATAAGTCTCATGAGAGCTGATGGTTTTATAAAAGGCAGTTCTCCTGCACACACTCTCTTGCCTGCTACCAAGTAAGACATGCCTTTGCTCCTCCTTTGCGTTCGCCAGGATTGTGAGGCCTCCCCAGCCATGTGTAACTGTGAGTTCATTAAACCTCTTTTTCTTTATAAATTACCCAGTCTCGGGCTGGGCGCGGTGGCTCATGCCTGTAATCCTAGCACTTTGGGAGGCCGAGGTGGGTGGATCACCTGAGGTCAGGAGTTCAAGACCAGCCTGGCCATCATGGTGAAACCCCATCTTTAAAAATAAATAAATAAATAAATAAATAAATTACCCAGTCTCAGATATTTCTTCATAGCAGTATGAAAATGGACTAATACAATGTTTCCACAAGAGAACAAGTGCTGGAAGATCCTCTTCCATCATCTTGCTGATGTCACTGCTCCAATTTTTGATTACTGTAACTTTATAGTAAGTTTTAAAATCTGGAAGTGTGGGCTGGGTATAAGGGCTCACGTCTGTAATCCCAGCACTTTGAGAGGCTGAGGCAGGTGGATCGCTTGCGCTCAGGAGTTTGAGACCAGCCTGGGCAACATGGCAAAACTGTATGTCCACCAGAAATACAAAAAATTAGCAGTGTGATTATGCATGCCTGTGGTCCTTGCTACTCAGGAGGCTGAGGTGGGAGGACCACGTGAGCCCAGGAGGTGGAGGTTGCAGTGAGCCGAGATTGTGCTATTGCATTCCAGCCTGGTGACAGAGTAAGACCCTGTTTCAATTAAAAAAAAAAAATGGAAGTGTGAATCCTCCAATTTTGTTGCTCTTTTTCAAATTGTCTTGGCTATTGGGGATCTCTCACAAGTCCACATTAATTTGAGGACTGGCTTTTCCATTTCTATGAATAAAGCTACCATAGCTGTGACAGGGATTGTATTAAACTTGTAGTTTGCTTTGAGGAGTATTGTAATTTGACAATTTTAAGTCTTTCAGTCCATGAACATTGAATGCCTTGCCATTTATTTAGGTCTTCTTTAGTTTCTTTGAGCAATCTTTTATAGTTTTCTTTTGTAGTTTTTGGTGTACAAATCTTGCATTTTTTTGGCTCAATTTATTCCATGTATTTTATTCATTTTGATGTTCTTGTAAATTAAATTTGTTTATTAATTCCCTTTTTGGATTATTTATTACTAGCGTACATAAACAAGGTTGATTTTTTAAATATTCTGTCTCCTACAACCTTAGTAACCTCATTTATTAGCTCTAATAGTTTTTCTGTGGATTCCTTAGGATTTTCTAGATAGAAGATCATGTCATCTGCAAGTAAAGATAGTTTTACTCCTTCCTTTCCAGTGTGGGTGCTTTTTTTCTTTTTCTTACCAAGTTGTTCTGGATAGCCCCCAGTACAATGTTGAATATAAGTGCTTAAAGTAGACATCCTTGTCTTACTCACCTGTTTTGGGGATAGCACCTGAAAATAATCATATGAGTCATTTCCTAAAGATTGCAGTTCTCCCCAACCTCTGTGGTTAAAACCCAACTACTGGAGGAGGAGAAGCAGGTGGGGGGGGGGAAATGCCCAACTACTTATTGTCCAGATTTCAACATGTTTCCTACTGCTAGACTTCTTGCTGCTTCATTCTATGTCCTTGACTTACTACTTGCTGTCTTATTTTCTAAATACTGGATTGCTCCTACTAACCACACTTGGAATTTTCACATGAACCTCCAATGCATCTGCTTCTACTTAATAATGAAACTGCCAGAAGAGGTTGGTGGACATTCCACATGAGAAGATATAAAATTATCACCTTGTAGAATGTAAAATAAACTTATTAGACCACTCTCCTCCACAAATTGTTCAAGAACTTTGGTATATTTCTCAATTCATAGACCAGTTCTGCTTCCAAAATCCACAGAGAATGAGAACTGGAGAAGTTTTTAGTGGATTTTTCTTTTTTTACCGGATCCCACTGGTGCCCAAGGTAGTCACAAAAGTTCCACCTTCATTTTTTAGTTAATAATTAATTCATTTTTGTTTTTTGAGACAGAATCTCACTCTGTCACCTAGGCTAGAATGCAGTGGCATGATCACAGCCCACTGCTGCCTCAACCTCCCAAGTGCAAGCAATCCCCTTGCCTCAGCCTCCCAGGTAGCTGGGATCACAGGCATGCACCACCACATCTGGCTAATGGCTAATTTTTTTCATTTTTTGTAGAGATGGAGTCATGTTCTGTTGCTTGAGCTGGTTTATTCTTCATTGCTTAGCTACTGTTCTCCAAAGTACAACTGTACAAAGGTGACTGGGTCTTAAAGAGTTTTCTGCATCAGTCATATTCTGTTCAAAATTTTTCTTCCATAATTTTTTTTTTTTTTAGGACAAGGTCTTATTCTGTCACCAAGGCTGGAGTGTAGTGATGCAATCATAGCTTGCTTCAGCCCCCTCAAACTCCTGGGCTCAAGTGATCCTCCCTCCTCAGCCCTCCTGAGTAGCTGGAGCTACAGGCACATGTCACCAGGTCCAGCTAATTAAAAAAATTATTTTTGTAGAGATAGTGTCTCACTATGTTGCCCAGGGGTGGTCTTGAACTCCTGGCCTCAAGCAATTCTCCTGTCTTGGTCTCCTAAAGTGCTGGGATTACAGGCATGAGCCGCTGCACCTGGTTTTCCATAAATTTTTTTTATTTAAAAAAAAAATCAAGGTGGAATTCACATATGAAATTAACAATTTTAAAGTGAGAATTTCAGTGACATTTAGTATAATTACCATAGAGAGAGAGGTTGTGTGACTACCTCTCTCTAGTCCCAGAACATTTTCATCAGCCCAAAAGGAAACTCTGTATCAATTAAGCAGTTACTCTCTATTGCCCCCCTTCCATTGGCTTCTGGCAGCCACCAATCTGCTTTTTATCTCTACAGATTTGCCTATTACAGACATTTATAGAAATAGAGTCATAAAATAGGTGACCTTTTGTGTCTGCTTTCTTTCACGTAGCACCTTGTTTTTGAGGTTCATCCATTTTAGCGTGTATCAGTACTTCATTCCTTTTTTATAGCTGAATAATATTCTATTGAATACATATACCATATCGTGTTTATCCATTCATCAGTTGATAGACATTTGCTTTGTTTCCACCTTTTGGCTATTATGAATAATGCTGCCATGAAAATATATGTACTTCCTTGAATTCACAGGCTTTCATGTAGAGCCCTGGGCGTGAGCCTAGATGTCCCATATCTTCAAGTTAATTTTACGTTAGGAGCTTGTTATACTTTCTGCCACTGGGCATTTGTCAGAATCTCCTCAAAAGATATTTCTTTTCTTCTTCTTTTTTTTTTTTTTTTTTTTTGAGAGAGAGTCTTGCTCTGTTCCTCAGGCTCAGTGCAGTGGCACGATCTTGGCTCACTCCAATGTCCGCCTCCTGGGTTCAAGTGATTCTCCTGCCTCCCGAGTAGCTGAGATTACAGGCACCCACCACCATGCCCAACTAATTTTTGTATTTTAGTAGAGATGGGGTTTCACCATGTTGGTCAGGCTAGTCTTGAACTCCTGACCTCAAACGATCTGCCTGTCCTGGCCTCCCAAAGTGCTGGGATTACAGGCATGAGCCACTGTGCCTGGCCTCAGAAGATATTTCTAACTTCAAATCTCAGAGAGAATGGGTTAGATATTGATCTTTTTTTTTTCAGGCCTTTGGGTTCTATGCAAATAGATGTTCAACCCACCTAGAACACTACATACCAGAAAGAGAAGCCTTAATTAAGCCCTGTATTAGTTAGGGTTCCTAGAGGGACAGAAGTAATAGGGTGTGTATGTATATACACACACACATACATGTGAGTTTATTAAGTATTAACTCACAGCATCACAAGGTCCCACAATAGGCCATCTACAAGCTGAGGAACAAGGAGAGCCAGTCCAAGCCCTAAAACTGAAGAACTTGGAGTCTGATGCTCGAGGGCAGGAAGCATCCAGCATAGGAGAAAGATATAGGCTGGGAGGCTAGGCCAGTCTAACCTTTTCACAGTTTTTCTGCCTACTTTATATTCACTGGTAGTTGATTAGATGGTGCCTACCCAGATTAAGGGAGGGCCTGCCTTCCCCAGCCCACTGACTCAAATGTTAATCTCCTTTGGCAGCACCCCTCACAGACACACCCGGGATCAATACTTTGCATCCTTCAAGTCAATCAAGTTGACACTCTGTTAACCATCACAAGTCTACCCCTTGTCAACTTGCACCCATACACATCTCCTGAGATCATACATAATCTTCAAATAAAGACAATAATAAGATCATAATTACACCTAATATAATACAACTATCCTTCGTACAACTGGAAACACATCAATCCCCAACCCAAATGCTATTACATAAAGTTAACAATACTTAAATGCTGATATAAAGTCAAGAAATATTATGTCACATGATAAAGGAAAAAGGAAATAAGATGAAGATTTTTCTTAGTACAAGTGTATGCCTGCACAAACATGTTTTTAACAAAAGAAGGAAATACGACAATTACAGTCCCTGTTTCTGCAACTGGTCACATGGTCATAGCTGGTATTGATGACTATCTTCTACTACCTATTCTGTATTCCCTTTGCCTTCATCAAGCACCTCAGCAGGTTGTGGATTTTTTCCTGGTGGAGTGGCTCAAACCTTCATTTCTGAAGTGCTGTAGTTTCCCATTGACTTTAATCATAGGGCATGGGAATACTAAGAGATGCCCTAATGGATCTCCTGTATTCCATAAATACTGTGGAGCAGTAGACTGATTTCATCTTGATAATCTGGGTCAATCACCCCAGCCAACACCGTAACTCCCTTCTTAGCCTGTTGACCTAAAGGTAGGAGGAGCCCAAAGTGTCCAGGCGGCAACCTTAACTTCCAGTTTAATGGAATCATTGTTGTGTCTCCTGGTGGCAGTGCTCCTCCCTCTGGAACTAAGACCTCTAGGCCATCAGAACGTAATGTCACAGGAACAGGAAGCAAAAATTTGCTAGTGGATCACTAGGGGTTATGGTGAGTAGTGCCACTTTCACTTCTACCCCTTGATTCCTGGAGTAGAATCCTGGCTATGGGAGAAACAGTAGCATATATTGGACACTGATTCAGAGCCTACACAACCTTCTGGAGAACTCTGCCCCAGCCCTGCAAAGTATTGCCACCTACTTGGTGGTGTAATAGTGACCTCAAAAGACCATCCCACTGCTCTATCAATCCAGCTGCTTCAAGACGATAGGGAACATGGCAAGACCAGTGAATTCCATGAGCATGAGCCCACTGCCACACTTCTTTAGTCGTAAAGTGAATGCCTTGGTCAGAGACAATGCTGTGTGGAATACCACAACTGTGGATGAGGCATTCTGTGAGTCCACAGACGGGAGTCTTGGTAAAAGCATTGTGTACAGGACAGGCAAACCCATATCCAGAGTAAGTGTCTATTCCAGCGAGCACAAACCTCTGCCCTTTCCATGATGAAAGAGGTCCAATATAATCAACCTGCCACCAGGTAGCTGGCTAATCACCCCAAGGAATGGTGCCATATAGAGCGCTCAGTGTTGATCTCTGCTGCTGGCAAATTGGGTACTCAGCAGTGGGCATGGCCAGGTCAGCCTTGGTGAGTGGAAGTCCATGTTGCTGAGCCCATGCATAACCTCCACTCCTGCCACCATGGCCACTTTGTTCATGGGCTCATTGGATGATGACAGGGGTGGTTGGGGAAAGAAGCTGAGTGGTGTCCACAGAACAGGTCATCCTATCCATTTGATTATTAAAATCCTCCTCTGCTGAGGTCACCCATTGGTGAGCACTCACATGGGATACAAATATCTTCACAGTTTTGACCACTCAGAGAGGTCCATCCACATACCTCTTCCCCAAATTTTATTGTCACCAATTTTCCAATCATGCTTCTTCCACATCCCTGACCATTCAGCCAAACCATTGGCTACAACCCATGAATCAGTATATAATCACGCATCTGGCCATTTCTCCTTCCATGCAAAGTATACAACCAGATGCACTGCTTGAAGTTTTGCCCACTGGGAAGATTTCCCTTCACCGCCATCCTTCAGGGATGTCCTAGAAAGGAGCTATAGTGCTGCAGCTATCCACTTTCAGGTGGTGCCTGCATATCATGCAAAAACCATCTGTGAACCAGGCCCTAGTTTTCTCTTCCTCTGTCAACTGATCATGGGGAACTCCCCATGAGGGCATCAGTGCAGGCTGGGGGAAAGAAAGCAGGGTGGCAGGAGTGGAGACTATGAGCATTTGAGCCACTTCCTCATGTAACTTATTCCATAGGTGCCTTCAGGACCTGCTTGAGCCCGATCACATATATACCACTTCCATTTGATGATGGAATGCTGCTGTGCATGACCCACTTTATGGCTAGATGGGTCAGAAAGCACCCAGTTAATGATAGGTAGTTCAGGTCACATGGTGACTTGATGACCCATAGTCAAACGTTCAATTGCCACCAAAGCCCAGTAACAGGCCAAGAGCTATCTCTCAAAAGGAGAGTAGTTATCTGCAGAAGATGGCAGGGCCTTGCTCCAAAATCCTAGAGGCCTCCGCTGTGATTCACCCATGGGGGCCTGCCAAAGGCTCCACACAGCATCCCTATCTGCCACGGACATCTCAAGCACCATTGGATCTGCTGGGTCATATGGCTCAAGTGGCAGGGCAGCTTGCACAGCAGCCTGGACCTGTTGCAGAGCCTTCTCCTGTTCTGGACCCTCCTCCTGGAACCAAAATCTGTAGTAGTCAGGGTTCTCTAGAGGGACAGAACTAATAGGATATGTGTGTGTTTGGGGGGAAGTTTATTAAGTATTAACTCACACAATTGCAAGGTCCCATAATAGGCCATACGCAAGCCGAGGAGCAAGGAGAGCCAGTCCGAGTCCCAAAACTGAAGAACTTAGAGTCCGACATTCAAGGGCAGGAAGCATCCAGCACGGGGGAAGGATGTAGGCTGGGAGGCTAGGCCAGTTCTAATCCTTTCATGTTTTTCTGCCTGCTTTATATTAACTGGCAGCTAATTAGATGGTTCCTACCCAGATTAAGGGTGGGTCTGCCTTCCCCAGCCCACTGACGTAAACGTTAATGTCCTTTGGTAACACCCACACAGATACACCCAGGATCAATACTTTGCATCCTTCAATCCAATCAAATTGACACTCAGTATTAACCATCACAAACCTTATAAAATAGAAAGTTTTATGATCCCTTTCTTCCCAGAATTATGTATGCCAATTTACTTGCTCTACATTTACATAACTTAAAGGACCTGTGGTAGGTAGGTATGCAATGTTTCGTTACTTCCCCCGTTGTCCATATCCACTTGTGTTCCTGGCCCAGGCCAACTGATTTATGGGTTGAAATATTTCCCAGCACTTTGGAAGGCTTGAGGAAGTGGTGGGAGGATTGCTTGAAGGAGTTCAAGACCAATCTGGGCAACATAGTAAGACCCCCGTCTCTATAAAAAGTAAAATTAGCCAGGTGTGGTAGCACATGCCTGTGGTCCTGGCTACTTGGGGGCTGAGCCCAAGAGGTCGAGGCTACAGTGAGCCATGATCATGCCACTATGCTCCAGCCAGGGTGACAGAGCAAGATCTCATCTCAAACAAAACAAAACAAAACAAAACAAAAACATTGTACTAGATTGTCTTAGTATTTGAAGCTTGAACAGATACACAGAGAACACAGGGGAAGCCACTTACAAAGCACTCGAGAAAGAAGATCATGCTGCTGAGGATCATGGAATTACCCTGGTTCCCATTGCCAAGCTTAGTTGTTCAGCTCTTCCTTAAGTTATATAAACTATCCCAGAATTCTTTTAAATTCCCCAACCCCTTTAATTTGGTTTAAATTAGCCAAATTAGATTACTGTTGCACACAACCAAAACTTAAGGGAGATAAATTGGTTGGGAGAATGTGTTGTAGCCAGTAGTCTGTCAAGGAAATATGTTGTATTTTTAGGTGGCTTTTATTAAGCTGAGAAGGAGTGAAATGAGTGAGACTTATCTGACTTTCAAGACATCTAGCTTTCAAACCATTTGTTTTCACTTCTTTATTGGATTTTTTTAAACCAATTTCTTTAAAATCTTTTCCCCAGATTTTTGCCTTTGATCCTCTTCTCACTTCACACTGTATAATCTCCCTGGGAGTAGCAGATGAATAATGAATAATGACTTTTGAAGACATTAGGTCCTATTCCCTGGAAGCTATAAATGTTACCTCATTTGGAAAAAGGGTCTTCGCATATGTGATTAAAGATTTTGAGATAGAGAAATTATCCTGGATTATCAGGTTGGGCACTAAATGCCATGACATGTATCCTTTTAAAAGGAAGGGAGGGGCTGGGCGCAGTTGCTCACACCTGTAATCCCAGCACTTTGTTGGGTGGCAAGGTGGATGGATCACCTGAGGTCAGGAGTTCAAGACTAGCCTGACCAATATGGTGAAACCCCATTTCCACTAAAAATATAAAAATTAGCCAGGTGTGATGGTGTGCGCCTGTAATCCCAGTTACTCGGGAGGCTGAGGTAGGAGAATCACTTAAACTCTGGAGGCGGAGTTGCAGTGAACTGAGATGCACCACTGCGCTCCAACCTGGGTGATAGAATGAGACTCCATCTCAAAAACAAAAAAAAGGAAGGGAGGGCCAGGTGCAGTGGCTCACACCTGTAATCACGGTACTTTGGAAGGCCGAGGCAGGAGGATTGCTTGAGCCTAGGAGTTCGAAACTGCCTGAGGAACACAGTAAGACCCTGTCTCTATTAAAAAAAAAAAAAAAAAAAAAGGTAAAAAGAAAGGGAAAGGGAAATTTGGCACAAAGAGAAGGCAATGTGCAGATTAAACAGAGAAATTTGAAGATGTGGGCCTTGCACATTGAAGGGATGAAGCCACAAGCCAAGCAATGCTGACAGCCACCAGAAGCTGTAAGAGACAAGAAATGAATTCTCTTTTATAGCCTCCACAGGAGGCTCACTGACACCTTGATTACAACACAGTGAAATAGGTATCACCCTTCTGGCCTCCAGAACTGTAAGAGAATACGTTTCTGTTATTTTAAGCCACAAAGTCTGTGATGTAATGTGGACAAGTACAGTCTAATTCCACCTACATGAGGTATGTAAAATAGTCAAATGCATAGAGACAGAAAGTAGAAGGTAGTGGTTACCAGGGCTGGCGGGGAGGGAGAAATGGAGAGTTACTGTTTAACATGCACTGGGAAATACCATCCATATTTTTCAAAATCTGTATGGTAAAGGCCACCAAATGTATTATCTCCAGCTTGAATATCTGATGTGCCCACTCACAGTTGCTTGGCAACATCTGCATTTGAGTGTCCATGGTGCCTTAGTCTGTTTTGTGTTGCTGTAACAGAATACCTGAGATTGGGTAATTTACGAAGAGAAGGGGTTTATTTGACTCACAATTCTGCAGGCTGGGAGGTTGAAGAAGCATGGAGCCAGCAGCATCTGCTAAGCTTCTGGTGAGGACCTCATGCTGTTTCTACTCATGGTGGAAAGTGGAAGGGGACCAGGCATGTGCAAACAGATCACATGGCAGAAGAGGAAGCTAGAGAAAGCCAAGGAAAGCAGACTCTTTTTAACAACCCATTCTCATAGAAGCTAATAACCCATTCCCCAAAGAGGTAGAACACCCTTGACCTAGAGGGAGGGCATTAATCTATTCCTGATGGATCTGCTCCCAAGACCCAAACACTTCCCACTAGGCCCCACCTCCCAATACCACCACGAAGGGGATCAAATTTCAACATGAGTTTTGGTGTGGACAAACCATATCCAAACCACAGCACATGGCAATTCTGATGAGTTTATTGAGTTTGAGATGCCTATTATCTCCTGCAATGGGCAAGTATTAATTTACAGGTTAAGGTGCTGTAAAAAAGAAGCTCCCTTAAAAAATACAATAGTTCAAACAAGATAGAAGTTGATTTCTTTCTCTCATAACAGCCTGGAGGTAGGTTTTATGGCCCAGGGTGAAAAGGAAACTCTGTCCTTTGAGATCATTCAGAGACCCAGGTTCCTTCCGTCTTGTTTCTCCATCGCACCTGAGTCAGTTGTTCTCAAAGTGTCCTCCCTGGACCAACAGCATCAGCAAATTCTCAGTCCCATCCCTGATCTACTAAATCAGAAGTCAGGAATGGAGTCCAGCAGTGTGTGTTTTTTAACATTTAAAAAATGGTGGTAATATACACATAAAATTTACCATCTTAACCCAAGTATACAGTTCAGTGGCCTCCAGCATATTCACACCATTGTGCAACCATCACCACTACCTATCTCCAGAACTTTTTCATTTTCCAAAAATGAAACTCTACATCTATTGAACAGTAACACCTCATTTCCTCCTCCCCCACAACCCTGGCAACCACGTCATTCTACTTTCTGTATCTATGAATCTGACTACTCTGTTTACCTCACGTAAATGGAATCATACAGTATTTGTCACTTATTTAACTTAACATCTTCAAGGTTCATTTGTGTTTTAGCATATGTCAGAATTTTCTTCCTTTTTAAGGCTGAATAATATTCCATTGTATGTACATAACCATATGTATTCATTCATCCATAGATGGACACCTGAGTTGTTTCTACCTTTTGGCCACTTTAAGTAATCCTGCTATGAACATGGGTATACAAACATCTCTTTGATTTTTTAGGGTATACATCAGAAGTGGAATTGCTGGACCATGTGGAAATTACATTTTGATTTTTTTGAGGAACCACCATATTGTGCAAATTATCTCTTAACAAGCCCCGAAGGTGCTTATGATGCATGCTAAAGTTTGAGAACCACTGTTTTAAGGTATTGTCTTCATTTGTAGGGTGAAGATTAACTGAGGTCCATGTCCATGTCCCAACTCATAGGAAGGAGGAAAGAGAGAAAGTGGAGGCAAGCAATATTCTTTAAAGTAAGTAATATAAAGGGTACCCAACTCATTTCTGCTGACATTCCATTGGCAAGAAATTTCATGCAAGAGTAAAAAATCTTTATTACTGTGGATGAAGACAAAATGATTTTGGGGGACAATAGTGATCTGCCACAGGACTCCTGTTCCTATGTCCCTAATCTTGACTGTGGTATCACCATCCTCCCAGGACTTTATACCAGAAATCTGGAAGTCACCACAGATACCATCTTCCCCCTTCGCCTCTACATCTAATCATTAGGTGCATCTGCCGGGTTCTGTATCTTGAGTATATGTCTTTTCATTTCATTTCTTGAGGATGTCTTTTCATTCCCACTATTACTGCCTTAGTTCAGGTTACTACTTTTCTTACACATTACATTACTATGGGCTTTTAAATGGCTTCTCTGCCTTTATCTACTCACAAACTATTCTTCACACTGCAGTCAGAAGTGTTTCTAAGCCAAAATTATTCACCTTCTAAAATGAAGATTTAATTAGGTTCACAAGTCCTCTCTTCTTCACCCATTCCCCACCTCTAGTATTAATCTAATGCTGGGTTAATCAAGGTAATGAAGTAGAAGGTCATGGGTAACTCCAAATCACACTTTAAGTTAACCCTAGCCAAAGTACTGAATACAATGGATTTAAACTTGCTTAGTAAAACTACCTCTAATAATTTAGGAATAAATTTGCCTTCTGTGAAAGCCATCCCAAACTATAAACATAGTGTAAGTACAGGTATTTAGGCTTACAAAATATCAATGTTATGACTGAAAAGTTGGCAAAGGTTTTTTGTTTTGCCTTTTAGTTGAGCTTTTTCTCTAACAAATGGAAATAAAGAGAAGCACACAAATTCAAGAAAGGGGAATCTAACAGACTGAGGACATTGTGGCTTTCAAAAAGGAGAGAACATTTTACACGATATGAAGGAAATGTCACCTCATCACCAATAATTCACTCTATTCAACAGATATATACACCCTTCAGCAAATGCTCCTAGGGACGAGAGGAGAGTTAAGTTTTTTCATCTAACAGTTTCTATCACACTCTTTCTAAAAACACACCTAATACTTAAAACAGTCTAAAGAACACACTGGCTACTCATACCTCCCATAGGCAGAGAGCTTGTCTTTTTTGTTCTGCTGTATCTCAGGTGACCAGCAATCACTTAGTAGATGCTAATATATTTGTAAATTCCTCTGGAGTCTCTAAAGACCATATCATAAATAATAAATTCAAATGCCTATAGGAGTCGGGCAGGTGATATGCATGAGTAAATAGAGTCATTTAGGGCCTATAACATATGTAGCGAAAGCTAGCATGGTAGCTCTTGCCTGTAATCCCAGCACTTTGGGAGGCTGAGGCGGGCAGATTATTTGAGGTCAGTTCGAGACCAGCCTGATAAACATGGTGAAACCCTATCTCTACTAAAAATACAAAAAAATCAGCTGGGCGTGGTGGCGTGTGCCTGTAGTCCCACCTACTCGGGAGGCTGAGGGAGAATAGCTTGAACCCGGGAGGCTGAGGTTGCATTGAGCCGAGATCGCGACACTGCACTCCAGCCTGGGCGACAGAGCGAGACTCCGTCTCAAAAAACAAAACAAAAACAAAGGACAGAGTACATAAGCTATCTCCAGGCTAGTTTCTTTAACTAGTCTTCATATAATAATCTCCTCAGGTCCTGTTCTATCCCCACAAAATACAAATACAACAGTTCCTCATGTCTCCTTTCAAATATACTAGTCTTCAGCTCATCAGGGTAGCTGAGTTAGTCCAAGGCGTAATCCCAAAAGCGAAACTGAAAGCCAGAATTGATCTCATCTCAACACTCATTCCAGAAGTAAAAATTTCTTCTGCAAGTTCAGCTTCTGACTGAACTCTTCAGCGCGACTTTTGCAAAGACCTCTGTTCCAAGAAGCTGGCGCTTTAACACAAGCTCTCTACTGCTGCACAAAGCGAGGCTGGCTTGGGTCCAGATTCGGCGGGAGAGTGCAAACGCGACGCTGGCCGGCTGTAGTCACAATGGCAATTTCTGCCGAGGGCAAGCGTTCCTAAGGAGGGGCTGAGGGAGCGCCAGGCTCGGACGTAGGGGCTAGAAGATCCAGAGCTAAAGCACCCCCTAGAGGGCCCTCCGAGGAGAGGCCAGGCCCTAGCGCAGGGCTGTTACCCTCCCAGCTCGGAGCCGGCGCTGGATCACAGCGGCCCGAGGAGAAACCCGTAGAGACCGAGAAAAGGCGGAAGTAGCGGCTGACGCTCCCCCAGACGCTAGGCGCTGACCGGAGACTGATTGTCGCCTTAGAACCCGTGAAAGGGGCGGGACGGAGTTGTGCCTCAAAGCGCCTGCGCGGAGAGACCGCTCTCAGGGATCAGGCTGGGAGGTGGCGGAGCGGAAGGCGGAGTCCCGGACGCCCACTACGTGCGCAGGCGCAGTCGGCGATCCCGGCTTTTCAGCGCACCAGTTCCCCTCAACGGCCTCGGGGCGGGGCCTCTGGGGCCGGGGCGGGGATAAATGCGGAGGGACTGTCCGGCTTTCACTCTCCTCTTGCCGCTGCCCCTGTCCCTGTCACCTCCTCTGATCTACGAAAATCATGTTACCCAACACCGGGTAAGGGGGTGGGAGCGGCGCGGGGAGAGACCTTGTCGGGAGAAGGGCGCGTCTCGGTGGGGCTGCCGTAGATCGCCTGGGCTGGCCGAGCCGGTGGTGGGAGGTCAAGGAGGCTGCCTGGGCACTCTATGAGCTATGGTCCACGCTGGGCGCTGTGCACCGAGAGAATCTGCGGTAATGCGTGAAAAGGAACACAAAGTTTTGTATTATGAGTACCAGCAGTGTAGAAACCTTTTCCCCGGGTAAAGGGCCGAGGGTGTGTCACCCCCGCCGCCCTCCACTGCCGGCCCTCCCTGGAGTTAGCAGGAGGACTTGCCTGGCCGAATGCGTGCGAGTTCTAGGTGAAAGGTCGCAGGAGCAGCTCCAGAGTTTAATGAGTTTCCACTTGTTCCGAATGCTCAATTCTCGAGTAATAATGGAGTGTTTGAAAAGGATTTACAAATTAGAAGCAAATTAAACCGATTTGAAAACATGGGTATCTTTTGGGGATTTTTTTTCACCGTAAAAAGCTGTGTTAAAATACCTATGAAATTTGCCATCTTAACCATTTTTAAAGTGTGCACTTTAGTAGTGTTAAGTAGATTCATAGCGTTGTGGGATCTCCAGAACTTTTTTCATCTGCAAACTGAAACTCTACCCATTAAACAATTCCTCTTATCCCACTCTGCTCATCCATTGGCAACCACCATTCTACTTTCTGGTTTATGTAAGATGTGGGGTATCTTGAGCTGGGTGATGTGTTGACAGATTTTGTAATTTGCCTGAAACATACAGGCATATAGCCAAAGACTTAAAACAGTTCAAAGAGTATAGAGTAAAAAGTGAGTCTCCCCCGCCAGGCGCGGTGGCTCACGCCTGTAATCCCAGCACTTTGGGAGGCCAAGGCAGGCGGATCACGAGGTCAAGAGATTGAGACCATCCTGGCCATGGTGAAACCCCGTCTCTACTAAAAATGCAAAAATAAGCCGGGCATGGTGGCATGCGCCTGTGGTCCCAGCTACTTGGAAGGCTGAGGCGGAAGAATCGCTTGAACCCAGGAGGCGGAGGTTGCAGTGAGCCGAGATTGCGCCACTGCACTCCAGCCTGGTGACAGAGCAAGACTCGGTCTCAAAAAACAAAAAACAAAAAAAGTAAGTCTCCCATCCATAAAATCTAGTCCCCCACTTACCTTATGTTATGCTTCTATTTCGTGCATGTGTGACATATTTTGTATACATCCACACACATACACACACACCTTCTTAAAAATAGTAGCAAACTCTATTCTTGCTACTTTTAGTTGGTATGTGTTAGGACATTCTTTCTTTGTTGTTGTTTTTTTTTAAAGACAGGGTCTCCCATGTTGCTGGCCTCTTTTTACCCAAGACAGGGTCTCCCATGTTGCTGCCTCTAGCCTCAAACTCCTAGGCTGAATGATCTTAGCCTCTGGAGTACTTGGGATTACAGGCATGCACCACTGTGCCCCAGGGACATACATTTTTAGTACATGCAGATCTTCCTCTTCCTTTTTTTTTTTTTTTTTTTTTTGAGATGGGGTCTCGCTCTGTCACTCAGGCTGGAGTGGAGTGGTGCGATCTTGGCTCACTGCAACCTCCACCTCCTGGGTTCAAGCCATTCTCCTGCCTCAGCCTCCTGAGGAGCTGGGACTAAGGTTGCGCGCCACCACGCCCAGCTGATTTTTGTATTTTTAGTAGAGACAGGGTTTCACCATATTGGCCAGGCTGGTCTCCAACTCCTGACCTTGTGATCCACCCACCTCAGCATCCCAAAGTGCTGGGATTACAGGTGTGAGCCACCGTGCCTGGCTCTCTTCCTTTTTAATGGTTGCATAATATTCTGTAACAGCTTGAGTATCTATTGTTCAAAATGCTTGGTTCCAGAAGTGTTTGGGATTTCAGATTTTCAGATTGGGTTGCTTAACCTGTATATGAATAATACCCTTGTTTATTTAACCTGTTCCCTATTGTTGGATACTAGACTTTCCAGTTTTTTGGATACTCTCTTTGCTTCCATGATTATACTTGTATTTATCTGTTTGCACATATGTAAGTATATATGTAGGATAAACTCCTGGAAGTGAAATTGCTGGATCAAAGAGTAAATGTGGCCTGGCACAGTGGCTCACGCGTACAGTCTCAGCACTTTGGGAGGCAGAGGCAGGCAGATCACTTGAGCTCAAGAGTTCAAGACCAGCCTGGCCAACATGGTGAAACCCCGTCTCCACTAAAAATACAAAATTACAAAAATTACAAATACAAAAATTAGCTGCCTGGTGGCGGGCACCTGTAATCCAGCTACTCAGGAGGCTGAGGCAGGAGAATTGTTTGAATCTGGGAGGCGGAGATGGCAGTGAGCTGAGATCCTGCCACTGCCCTGCCCTGCAGCCTGGGTGAGAGAGTGAGACTCCATCTCAAAAAAAAAAAAAAAAAAAAAGAGAGAGAGAGAGTAAATGCACTTTGTATTTTGATAGATATTGCCACATAACCCTCCAGAAGAGGTGCACAACCAAAGAATAAATGAGATCTCCTGACTTCACCTTCTTGCTGCCTTATAATGAAGATGCCCTGCTTCCCCTTCACCTTCTGCCATGATTGTGTTTCCTGAGGCCTCCCCAGTCACTCTGAACTACAGGGTCTCACTGTGTCACCCACCCCAGAGTGCAGCGGCATGATCTCAGCTCACTGCAGGCTCAACCTCCTGGGCTCAAGCAATCCTCCCACCTCAGCCTCCCAAGTGGTGGGGACCACAGAGCAAGTTTCCCTCTTGTTGCCCAGGCTGGAGTGCAATGGCATGATCTCAGCTCACCACAACCTCCACCTCCCGGGTTCAAGCAATTTTCTTGCCTCAGTCTCCCGAGTAGGTGGGATTACAGGCATGTGCCACCACGTCCAGCGAATTTTTGTATTTTTAGTAGAGACGGGGTTTCTCCATGTTGGTCAGGTTGGTCTCAACCTCTTCACCCAGGGGATCCACCTGTTGGCCTCTCAAAGTGCTAGGATTACAGGCATGAGCCACCGTGCCTGGCCAAATTTTTTTTTTAACGGATGAGAGTTTCTCATGTTGCCCAGGCTGACCTTGAACTCATAGTCTCGCCTCCTTATGCACCAGGACAACAGGCCTGAGCCAAGACGGCTCCCTCTGACACTTTCAGAGGAGGTTTGCTGACTCCTACCCTTATAGGAAACTTAAGGTTCCTTTTATTTTATTTATTTATTTATTTATTTTTTTAAAGACAGGTTTTAACCATGTTGGTCAGGCTGGTCTTGAACTCCCGACCTCAGGTGATCCGCCCACCTTGGCCTCCAAAGTGCTTGGATTACAGGCGTGAGCCACCACGCCCAGCCAATGGAAACTTAAGATTCTCTAATTTTTTTCTCTTGCCTACCTTTCATTTTCCTATTTTATTAATAGAATACTTTAGATCCAGAGAGGCCTTACTGAATTACATACATTAATTATCTACCCAGAACTAGAACCCAGGTCCCTTATTTCTCACCTTAGTACTTTAAATTAAGTCATTGTTGTCTTTTTTTTTTAAGGCTCATGTTTACAGAAAGAGAGGGCCTCAGTGCTTGCTTTGACAGCACATATACTAAAATTAGAACGATACAGAGAAGATTAGCATGGCCCCTGTGCAAGGATGACACACAAATTCCTGAAGCGTTCCAAATTAAAAAAAAAAAAGAAGAGAGGTCCTCTTCGTGGATTTTTTCCGCCTATTTTTTAAGTGATTTTCCACATGGTAAATTAGGTTCATGATCTAGAAAAGTTTTACTTTCAGGTTCACAAACACAGAATTATATCACAATGCAACCTGTTTTAAAGGCAACATTTCTACCCAGGTAACACTCAATTTGGTAGGCTATCATTTTGAAAACCACTGCTAGTGAATAGAAAACAGTTTTTTTCACTCTACGCCTGCTTTTCTCAAGTAACCTAACCTTCCTATTTACTGAAATTTTCCAGAATGTAATTGACCTTTTTAAAGGTGGTTGCTGGCTTTATTTCAATAATTTCCAAAGCTTTAATACTGACAGTAAACATTTCAGAGAGTTAGCAGTCGTATATTAAAGAAGAAAAATATGTCCACAGTAAGTGTCATTCTAATGTGATGTGTGCATCAATTTACTCTTTATGTTTCCAAGATGTGAGGTCTTATTCTCAACCTTGATTTCCTCTAAAAACCAAATGGGATAAAAACTAAAGACTTCAAGCCTACAGTTTTACTTGTGTATATATGCCAAGCCTTCCATGGGTTGGCACAGACCATGATGATGGGACAGCAGCCCCTGCTGCATAACAAAAAACACTGTTACCATTAAAAAAAAAAATGAGATCGCCTAATCCCACATGTTGGCTAACTGCAAAATAATTAATGATGAAAATCTAACTAGAGAAAAAAATGTCACCTCATTATTGTTAAAATTTGCATTTATCACAAGTGTGGATTTGGATCTTTTTGTACATTTAAACTAGGGAAAATTTGATCCCCAGAGAACATTTGGTAATATATGAGAAGATGTTTTATAGTCACAATTGAATGGGGATGCTAATGGCATCTCGAGAGTAGAATACAGGGATGCTGGTAAACATCCTACAATGCACAAGCAGCCCCTACAACAAAGAATTATGTAGTCCAAAAGGTCAGTAGTGCAGAGATTGAGAAACCCTGGTTTAGGCCATCTATGTATCTTTACATTTGCCTGGCTTAACAAATGAGGTTTTTTTGTTTTGTTTTGTTTTTTAAGAGACGGGGTCTCGCTATGTTGCCCAGGCTGGAGTGCAGTGGCTATTCACAGGTGCAATCCCACTACTGATCAGCATGGGAGTTTTGACCTGCTCCGTTTCCGACCTGGGCCGGTTCACCCCCTCCTGGTGGTCCCCCCGCTCTGGGAGGTCACCATATTGATGCCGAACTTAGTGCGGACACCCAATCTGCATAGCCCATTGCAGCCCAGAACTCCTGGGCTCAAGCGATCCTCCCACCTCAGCTTCCCGAGTAGCTGGGACTACAGGCACACGCCACTGCGCCCGGCAACAAATGAGGTTTTTGATTAATCTCTGAGGGCTCTGTGTATTTTAAAAATTTGTCTTTAGGCCAGGCGTGGTGGCTCACGCCTGTAATCCCAACACTTTGGGAGGCCGAGGCGGGCAGATCACGAGGTCAGGAGATCCAGACCATCCTGGCTAACACAGTAAAACCCCGTCTCTACTAAAGATACAAAAATTAACTAAGCGTGGTGGCGCGCTCCTGTGATCCCAGCTACTTGGGAGGCTGAGGCAGGAGAATGGCTTGAACCTGGGAGGCAGAGGTTGCAGTGAGCCAAGATCGCGCCACTGCACTCCAGCCTGGTGACAGAGCGAGACTCGTCTCAATTAAAAAAAAAAAAAAATTGTCTTTTATCACGTTACAAATATTTTCCACAGTTTTCATGTTTCCAATGTACTTTGATTATACTATTTATTTAACATGAAGAAACGTTTGTGAATCCAGTTATCAGTCTCTTAAGGCTTTTGCATTTTTGTGATAAGCCTTTGAGTTAAACCAAGATCTTTCTTTTTTTTTTTTGAGATGGAGTCTTGCTCTGTTGCCCAGGCTTTAGTGCAGTGGTGCGATCTCCTCTCACTGCAACCTCCTCTTCCTGGGTTCAAGTGATTCTCCTGCCTCAGCCTCCCAAGTAGCTGGGATTACAGGTGTGTGCCACCATGCCCGGCTAAGTTTTTTATTTTTATTTTTTTTGAGACGGAGCCTCGCTTTGTCTCCAGGCTGGAGTGCAGTGGCATGATCACCCTTCCTCCTTCTCACCAAACCAGTTACTCCTCATTTTAAAACCGATTCCCATTTTTACCTCTGACCTCTTACTTTTGGAGTGTAATCCTCTCAGTCATGCAAGAGCTTTATGTTCTTTTATTAACAGACCTGCTAATATATTATCAATCTCAGGTCATACCTTTTCCTTTGTCATTGTCACTTTTGCTCTTCACTCTCCATTCTTTTCCTTAAGCAGACTTTTAAATTTGCCTTAGAAAGTAAACAAGAAAGTGCTTTCCCTTGCTGTTATCTTACTTTATTATTTTATTCTTTTTTATGAGTTTACTAGGAAATTATTTTAGATGTCTCCTTCTCACTTAGCAACTGAGTAAGCAGAAATTTTAAGTGAACTTAATGAAATGATGGAGGCTGAGGTGGGAGGATCACATAAGGCCAGGAGTTTGAGACCTGCCTGGGTAACATACCAAGACTCTGCCTCTACAAACAATTTAAAAAAGTAGCTGGGTATAGTGGTGTGTGCCTGTAGTCCCAGCTACTTGTGAGGCTGAGATAGGAAGATCACTTAAGCTCAGGAGTTCAAGGATGCAGTGAGCCATGATCGCGCCACTGCATTCCAGCCTGGGTGACAGAGTGTGAGACCCTGTCTCAAAAATAAAATAAAATAAAATGCAGAAGTTTGAGACCAGCCTTGGTAAGATGGTGAGACCCCATCTCCATTTAAAAAAACAAAAATGAAAAAAAAAGCACACAAATAATGAAAAGGGCTCAGGGAACCATCAGCACATTTGAATCAGAATGTTTCAGATCAACCTTCAGCAATTTTCGAGTCTTCTCGGTTTGTTTATTTAACAGCTCTTTTGAGATGCGATTCATGTACCACACTGTTCACCCATTTAAACTATGCAATTCATTGGCTTTTAGTATATTCACAGAGTTGTGCAACCATCACCACAGTCAATTTTAAAAACTTTTCATCATCCCAGAAAGAAACGCATCAACACCTCCATTGTCAGCCCCCAATCCCTTCCACTCCCAGCTCTAGGTAACCTCTGATCTTTGTGTCTCTATGGGTTTGTCTATTCTGGACATTTCATATAAATGGCATAATATAATATGTGGTCCTTCATGACTGGCTTCTTCCACTTAGCAGAATGATTTTGATTCATCCGTATTGTAGCTTATAACAATACTTTATTGCTAAACATTATTTCATTGTATGCATGGCTACACCACATTCTGCTTATCTGTTCATCAGCTGATGGACATTTGGGTTGTTTCCACCCTGGCTGTTATGAGCATTCGTTGAACAACTGTTTGTTTTTAGATAATTTCTTCGAAGTGATATTTAGTCATTGTAAAAAAATTGAAAAATATTAAAGAATATAAATAACATGATAAAATTTATTCATAATCCCAACACTCAAAAAAAAAGCTTTATTAACACTTTTTCTGTGGGGGGGAAAAATGCATGTTTATGGTTGTTTTATAATTCTTCACTTCTCTTTAAGACTTACTTTGCATTTGAACAGATTTTGTTTGCCAAATCACAGCAAGACTGGCCAACTGCAGTTGTCATAAATAATTTATGTAATTGTGCCATGAGACTACAGTGCAGTTATCTGCCATTCGATGGGCATGGGGAGGGTTTAGAGAAAATTTCACAGAGGAGGAAACATATAATATGAAAATATGCATGAGCATCTGATACCTGTCAGTAAATAATTGGGTATTCTAATAAGGTGATATTTGTTCTGTTTTAGGAGGCTAGCAGGATGTACAGTTTTTATCACGGGTGCAAGCCGTGGCATTGGCAAAGCTATTGCATTGAAAGCAGCAAAGGATGGAGCAAATATTGTTATTGCTGCAAAGACTACCCACCCACACCCAAAACTTCCAGGCACAATCTATACTGCTGCTGAAGAAAGTGAGTGTGACAGTGCCATTTGATGAAATGTCCTTCTAGTGGTTTCAATACATGGAGAATTTGCTGGAGAGTTTAGTTAAAGCTATTTGAAACCTACCTTGAAAATAATTTTGTCTAGTTAAAGAAGTATTTATGTTGTCACCTTGGGGCAGTGCTTCTGATCATTTTTCTCTTCCAGCACTTTTAAGCAATATGAGAGACTCCAGTTAAAAACATTATGGCCAGGCGAGGTGGCTCACACCTATAATCTCAGCACTTTGGGAGGCTGAGATGAGTGGATCACTTGAGGTCAGGAGTTTGAGACCAGCCTGGCCAACATGGCAGAAACTCCATCTCTACTGAAAATACAAAAATTAGCCAGGCATGGTGGTACATGCCTGTTGTCCCAGCTACTCAGGAGGCTGAGGCAGGAGAATCACTTGAACCCAGGAAGTGGAGGTTGCAGTGAGCCGAAATCATGCCACTCCAGCTTGGGTGACAGAGTGAGACTCAGTCTCTAAAAAAAAAAATCTTGTTTTATGAGGGCAATGGTTCTTAGATGGGAGGGGGGAGTTGGGGAGTGGAGTGGAGAGGAGAGAATTTGATTGGTGAGTGGTGTGAACTCTTTGAAAAAGCTTCCCATGTTATTTATTCTCTGCACAATTTGCAGGTCATCATTTAATACTTTTAGTTGACAAATAATTATCACATGCTTCTATTTAAGGCATGGTGCTAGACACAGAGCCAGGAGAGGGTGCTTAAAAATTCAACTTCAGTTGACATTGCTAGTTTTGTTAGTCATATTCAGAGCACTGTGGTTATGTTAGAGGAATGCATGTGAAGTGCTTATAAGTGAAATGATGTCAGGGATTTCCTTTTTTTTTTTTTTTTTTTTACCTGGGTGTGGGGTGGGCTGAGCCCGAAAGGGCGTCAGCCAAGGGATTTGCTTTAAAACACACCAGCAAAAATAAAATAGGGGAAAGGAAAGATAAACATCGTAACTGACAAAACTAACAATCACTGAAGATAGGTGATGGATTCTTATTAGTTCATTATAGTATCTTTACATTTTTGTATACTTTAGAATATTTCCACAATAAAAAGTTTTTTAAAATTACTTTCAGCTGGGTGAGGTGGCTCATGCCTGTAATCCTAGTACTTTGCGAGGCCAAGGCAGGTGGATCACTTGAGCTCAGGAGTTCGAGACCAGCCTGGGCAACATGGCAAAACTGTGCCTCTACAAAATATAGAAAAATTAGCCTGGCCTGATGGTGCACGCCTGTAGTCCCAGCTACTTGGTAAGCTGAGGTGGGAAGATCGCTTGAGCCCGGGAGATTGAGGCTGCAGTGAGCCGTGTTTGTGCCACTGCACCTTAGCGTGGGCAAGAGAGTGAGACCCTGACTCAAAAACAAAAACAAACAAACAAAAAACTTCCTTTCTTAGCTTTTTTAAAAGAACTACAAGGAAACCTTTGCTTTTGTTTTTTAATAGTGTTGGCCTAGCTAGTCTGTCCTACTATATGGCAGAGTCACTGGTGGTAAGATAGCGTTATTTGTATTATTTTCTGAAACAGGGTACTTTTTTCTTTTGACTGTGACATTGGAATGAAAGGTATCATATTTAAATATTTAAATGCTTTAACGCTTTTTGGTTTTGTATCCTTTATAGTTGAAGCAGTTGGAGGAAAGGCCTTGCCATGTATTGTGGATGTGAGAGATGAACAGCAGATCAGTGACGCAGTGGAGAAAGCAGTTGAGAAATTTGGAGGTAATACTTTCATTCTGAAAAAATTATTGAATATTGGTACAATAAAGGTATAACTATAACGTTAATTTTAAAATTTGTTTTGATTTTTGAATTTTCTGAGTCTTTGGAGAAATATGTATTTGCTCATGTAGAACATGGTTTAAAATCACCTGATGAGGCTGGGCGTCGTGGCTCATGCCTGTAATCCTAGCACTTTGGGAGGCCGAGGTGGGCAGATCACTTGAGGTCAGGAGTTTGAGACCAGCCTGGCCAACATGGTGAAACTCTGTCTTTACCACAAATACAAAAATTAGCTGGGCGTGGTGGCAGACGCCTATAATCCCAGCTACTCTGGAGGCTGAGGTGGGAGAATTTTTTGAACCTGGGAGGTGGAGGTTGCAGTGAGCTGAGATGTTACCACTGCACTCCAGCCTGGGTAACAGAGCAAGACTCCGTCTCAAAAAAAAAAAAAAAGAAAAGAAAAAAGAGAGTATGGAATGATAGACAGTGGAGACTAGGAAGAAAGAAGGGATGGAAGCAGGTGGATGATGAGAAATTACTTAATGGGGATGATGTTTGCTGTTTGGGTGATGGATACCCTAAAAAGTCCTGGACACTTCACAATCTATGTATGTGAGAAAATGCACTTGTACCTTATACATTTATTTTTGAAAAAATTCTTCCTTTACATGCTGAAATCTCATTCTTCACAAAGTTCCCTCACCATGCCAACTAATCAGAAGTGTATTTTTCTTTCTCTGATTTCTTAAAACATTCCTTTGATCCTTATCTTATAGTATTTTAGATCTTAGTATTTCTTTTCTCCCCAATTAGTTCACAAGTTCCTAGAAGGGAAGTGTTGGGGATTGAGCTAAGAGTTTCATGGTATTGTAGTAGGGCATCTAGGCATGTTCAAGTCCTGCTTAAACCATTACCACTCTCCCTGCTAATATTCTGGGACCATATGTACATATGAGGGACACTGGCCAGCAGAAAATGAGGTAATAATGCTTCAGTGTTAGCAAGGCCATGCTTGTAATCCCAGTGCACAGTGCTGTGGTGTCCTGGACTGAAGCACAGAGCTTTGGCTCAAGTGGAGCCTCTTCCCTTAAATCCAAAATCTTACCCCTAGCCAGCAGCCTTTCCCAAAGTCATGTGAATGCCTGTGTGAGAAGAGGAGAGAAAATGCAAAATTATGTTTTGTTGAACTGATAGGGCCCTAAATGTAAAGTGTGCCGTATTCAAATGCAGGATATTTTATCTAAAATAACGTCACCTAGTAGTAAAAGTGGTTAGCTAGTGCCACTTAGGATTTGATGTAATTAGTTTATCCACTCGTTTTTAGGGAGGAACTAAGGGGAGAAAGCTGAGGCTTTTCATTCTCCCATATTCATTCAGTTTTAGTTTGTTCTTTCTTTTCTTTTCTTTCTTTCTTTCTTTTTTTTTTTTTTTTTTTTTTTTTTTGAGACAGGCTCTCACTCTGTCACCCAGACTGGAGTGCAGTGGCATGATTGTGGCTTACTTTAACCTTGACCTCCTGGGCTCAGGTGATCCTCCAACCTCAGCCTTCTGAGTAGCTGGGACTATAGGCGCCTGCCACCAGGCCTAGCTAATTTTTCTATTTTTAGTAGAGATGGAGTTTCACCATGTAGACCAGGCTGGTCTCAAACTCCTGACCTCAAGGGATCTACCTGCCTCAGCTTCTCAAAGTGCTGGGATTACAGGCATGAGCCATTGTGCCCAGCCTTGCATTTAGTATTTAATTTTTTAAAATTGTGGTGAAATACACATAACATAAAATTTACCATCCTACAGTTCAATGACAACCAAGTGTATTATATATTGTTATACAACCATCATGAAGTGTACTTTACAAAGACTAATGAAGACCAGATAGAAGCAAAGGAAAATGTTTGACATAGTTTTTGTATTTTACCATTTTCCTTTAATGTTATTTCACTAAGCATATAACTATAAACAAAACATGTTGCTTATAGGTAGAAACTGATAGAATTTGCAGAAATAGTAGTTACTCTAGATTTATTGTGTGTGTGTGTGCATACGAGCCACTAAAACAAAATAGATCCACTTTTATGATTTGCCTGGGATTGAAACAGTGGGTCTTTCTCTTTGCCAGTTCCCAAGACTAGAAGGGAGGCTTTCCTTTTAAGTGAGGGGTCTTGGGGGAAGGGGGACTACCATGCTTGGAAGGAGGACAGGCCTTTGAAACTTTATGCTAGAGAGGAAGAAAGACTTTAAGGAATTTTAGCCAAAGTTTATGGAGACAGGGGGGGACAACCAGGAGGTAAGAGAATGGATAAGGGTGAAAGTTACAAATCACTAAAAACTAAGCCTCCGTGTTGTTTCACATGGAGCTCTGGCGATTGGCTATATCTCCATTGTGCTAGTGACTGTCATGCAGGTGCTGTTTTGAAACAGCTACCAGTCTTGCACTGGTAGGTGGTCAGTCATATTATCTAAAAGAAGTATAGTCACGCATTGCTTAATGATGGTGATGTGTTCTAAGAAAGGCATTATTAGGCAATTTCATGATCGTGTGAACATAAAATGTCCTTACACAAACCTAGATAGTCTATTGCTTCCAGGCTACAAACCTGTCTAACATGTTTCTGTACTGTAGGCATTTGTAACACAACAGTGAGTATGTATCTGAACATATCTAGACAGAAAAAAGGTAGAATAAAAATACAGTATTATAATCTTAAGGGACCATGTTGTGTATACGGTTCATTGTGGACTGAAATGTGAGGTGTGGTACGTGACTGTATTTGTGAATCAACTAAGGGTTCAAAAGAGAGTAAGTGCTTTTTTGTGTGTGTGATAAAAAGTCTTAAAAATGAAATTGATTATTTTTAAAACAGGAATTGATATTTTGGTAAATAATGCCAGTGCCATTAGCTTGACCAACACATTGGAAACACCTACCAAGAGAATGGATTTGATGATGAGCGTGAACACCAGAGGAACCTACCTTGCGTAAGTAAGAAGAAGAGTTCTTGGGGAGGATGTTGCCATGTCTTCTCAGGGAACTTACTTAATTGTAAACAGATTTGAGCCAAATTAGCACCATAGTTCAAAATCTAGTCAATCCTTATAAAGGTCTAAAAGTCCTCCATTCAGTCAATAGTTTTTATTTTATTTTATTTTATTTTTTTTATTTTATTTTTTGAGACCAAGTTTCACTCTCGTTGCCCAGGCTAGAGTGCAATGGCGTGATCTTGGCTCACTGCAACCTCTGCCTCCCAGGTTCAAGCGATTCTCCTTCCTCAGCCTCCGGAGTAATGGGGATTACAGGCACCCACGACCACGCCCAAGCAATATTTTATATTTTTAGTAAAGACAGGATTTCACCATGTTGGCCAGGCTGGTCTCGAACTCCTGACCTCAGGTGGTCCACCTGCCTTGGCCTCCCAAAGTGCTAGAATTAGAGGCATAAATCCATCATGCCTGCCCCAATAATATTTTAGATAGTTTATGCAGAGCTCATTTTCTCTATGAATTTAGGAAAGACTAAAGTAGGCTGAACATGGTAGCTCACACCTGTAATTTCAGCACTTTGGGTGAGGGGAGGATCATTGGAGGCCAGGAGTTCAAGACTGAGCTGCACAAGATGGTAAGACACTGTTTCTACAGAAAAAAAGTTTTTTTAAGATCAGGCAGGCATAGTGGAGTGTGCCTACTGAGACCGTGGTGGTCTCATCTACTTGGGAGGATGAGGCAAGAGGATCCCTTGAGCTCAGGAGTTTGAGGCTGCAATGAGCTGTGATCATGCCACTGCACTCCAGTCTGGGTAACAGAGAAAGACTCTGTCTCTAAAGAAAAAAAAAGGACTAAAGTGTAGCTCAAGCATTTTCTCAAATATTTGTATGTATAAATACTTACATGTATACTGTGTCTTTCATAGGACACAGTCCTCTCATAGGACTATTTCTGATTTCTCAAGCCAACAATAGTGTCCTTCCTCTCAAAAAGACCCGGGGTTAAAAAAAAAAAAAGACTTGGGTTTTAGTTATATAAATAACAGTAAGGCCAAGTAAGGCCATTCTCATTATGAACCATACTTTAATGTAACCAGTAAAAAGGCTAATACTTTTTTGGGCATTGTGGAGGAAATGTATAATATCGAAGGAAAGAGAACATGGTCCTGATCTGTTCTGGATTTGTCAGACAACCCATCTTGTTTTCCGTTTATTTATTTGTTTATTTACACTCTGATTCTGTCGTTTTCCATGTGGATACATAGTGTAGAACTTGCTTCTGTACCTTATGTATATCTTGTTATATGTACAACAGGTGGTTAGGAGCGTAGGTTTTGGAGTAAGACTGCTTGGATTAAAATCCTAACACCCACCCCTCATGACTTTCTATTTTGTGACCTTGGACAAGTAACTTTGCTTCTTACAGATTCAGTTTCTTTACTTTTAAAATGGCAGGAATAAAGTAGTTTGTTACAGGGTTGGTCATCAGGGTTAAATGTCTTAAGTTGTTAAGTTAGTGTCCTGAATTTTGCCCTCAGATGTGTTTTGTTGGGTCTGCAAGACTTGGCCCAGACAGTGTTAAACAAAATTGTTTTCATTAGTTACCTACATCCAAAGTTTTATTAGTTAGGGCCAGGCGTGGCGGCTCATGCCTGTACTCCAAGCACTTTGGGAGGCTGAGGCAGGTGGATCACTTGAGCCCAGGAGTTCAGAGCCAGCCTGGGCAACATGGCAAAACCCTGTCTCTACAAAAAATAGAAAAATTAGCTGGGGGTGGTGGCCCACGTGCGTGTAGTCTCAGCTACTCAGGAAGCTGAAGTGAGAGGATTGCTTGAACCTGGGAGGCAGATGTTGCGTTAGTTGAGATCACACTATTGTACCCCAGCCTGGGCAACAGAGTGAGACCCTGTCTCAAAAACTTTATTGATTGCTTATGTTGAAAAAATTAGAAGATTTACACAAAAGTTCAGATTTTTGGCTTTTCTTGAAATGTTGGAAGATCTGGCCACATAGAGACAGCATTACCACATGGCAACCGATTAGTTGCTATAGCTGAGTGGCAGGGTATCAATAGCCTCATTAGATGGGGCCTGAGCTCTGTTGTCTTCTGGATGCTGAGAACAGGCTAACAAGTTATATATCATTGCACTTGCACTGTTGTTTTTCTTATATGAAAAAGGAAAGTGAAATATTTATCATAACCACATCTCTCTCTGAAGTGGGAAAATGAGACTTATGCCAAGAGGGCCGTATGTTCAAGTAAAATGGGTGAAAGCTTACTTGTTTGTAGATATGAGGCGTATTTCTATAAATTCAATATGTAAGGTATGTCTCTATTGAATGAAACCATATTGAATCATACCACAGTAAGAATTATGGCAAATGGCTGGGCGTGGTGGCTCACGCCTGTAATCCCTGCACTTTGGGAAGCCAAGGCAGGTGGATCACCTGAGGTCAGGAGTTCAAGACCAGCCAGACCCACATGGCGAAACCCCGTCTCTACTAAAAATACAAAAAATTAGCCAAGCGTGGTGATACGTGCCTCATCCCAGCCTCTCCAGAGGCTGAGGCAGGAGAATCACTTGAACCCAGGAGGTGGAGGCTTCAATGAGCCGAGATCGCACCACTGCACTCCAGCCTGGGTGATAGAGTGAGACTCTGTCTCAAAAAGAAAAACAGAATTTTGGCAAGCATATAGATTGTGATGAAAAACTTGAACTAGAAAAAGAATTCATTTTTCAAGAGTTTGTGTTTATTTTCAAATAAAATGGGCAATGTTGCTATGTGATACTGTCATGGTACTAGAAAAAATTATCTGGGAATCAAAATCTTTTACAGCCGGCAACTTTGTGAAAGAATTTCAGTTGAATGTAAGTATTTGTTAAACAAATGCTTAAAAATATAAACCTAACCAGGAATACTATTGTTCAGCATGTTGAACTATGGCTTAGTTAAGGGCCTGTTGTATGAATAAGTTTAATGCTTTGTGGCAGTTTCTATTACAGATGATGAAGCCACAGATATAAATATACAGGCTGAGTATCCCTAGTCCAAAAATCCCAAATCCAAAATGCTCTGAGAGCTGAAACTTTTTGAGTGCTGACTTGACACTCAAAAGAAATGCTCATTGGAACATTAAGGATTTCAGATATTCGGAGCAGGGATGTTCAACTTGTTGAGTATAATGCAGATATTTCAGAATGAAATCTGAAATACTTCTGGTCCCAAGCATAAGGGTCACTAAACTTGTACTACACGCCTAGGTATATTATCAGGAGAATTTTGACGTGATTAAAAAGGTTTTAGACTGGGTATTCATGACATGAAATGACTTCTAAGGTATTGACAAATGTCTTGGAAAGTTTAAGGTAGATTTGTCAAAACTAGCAATCATAACTATAGATACTGGTCAGTGTTAACTTTAGACTTATTAAAATCAAAATGAATGTAGGCATATATTATGCAAGGGTGCAGAACTTGTATGTTCATTGCATCGTTCACTAGGAATTGCTCCCTACTAACAAAGTTAAAAATGTACGCCTTCTTTCCAAGAGATGATCAATACAAGTAAAGCACTGAATTTTATGTAGATTTGTCAAAATTAGTAGTCCTAACTATAGACTTGACCTTTTAAACTGACATTATGACTGATGTGTATGTAAATGTATGATTCTCTTTGTTTTTTCCTTGTGAAATTATGTCTTTGGAAAGTCCATTTGGCAAGAATAATTTGGTCCACTTTCCTATATTGAGGTCATTTTTCAAAAATGAAAGCGATGTCTTAACCCACGTTTTTAGATGTGAAGGTTCAGTTAAAAGCAAAACAGACCACTTGAGGTGGCTTACGCTTGTAATCTCAGTTGGGAGGACGAGGTGGGCGGATTACTTGAGTCTAGGAATTTGAGACCAACCTGGGCAACACGGTGAACCCTGTCTCTATTTTTTTTTTTAATTAAAGTTAAAATTAAAACTCTTGCACAAAGATTCTATTCACTATTGAAAGTTCCTGCCTTTATAAACAGCTACTTTTAAAAAAACCACTAAATAAAATTAAATATTGCTCCCAGTTAGAAGCAGATTGCAATGCCAAATGAAAGACCTCACACTGACCTTTGGGTCAAAGAAAAGTTTCAGATTTTTGGCCCTCCATGAGAGGTATGCTATAAAATGAAAATTCATAATGAAATATTTCTATTTTATTTTATTTTTACTCCCTTGGTAATGCACAGAGGATATTTCTTTTTTAATTTATATTTTTCAATTTTAATTTATTATATACACTCCAGTATTACATTGTTTGTACCATGTTAAATGCTTATAGAAGCTTAGTAGTACGGTTCAGTTGTATCTCTGAACAGTTGATTTTTCTTATGCCCAGCTCACTTTATTCGTTTACTCAAATGCCTTACAGGCCTTTGAGTTTGCAGCCCCACCTAAGTAAAATAATTCATTAAAGTAATAAAAGCAGAACCTGACCTGTAGTAAGTTTTCTGTAAATGTAACTATTTTATCAGGCTGAAGGTATTAGTATCTAAGTGTGGCGCTAAGCGTTTTCAATATACTCTATAAGAAGGTATGCTACTGTGGCAGATGCATCTGACGTAGGATTTAACAGTGTAAAGGTCTGGGCCAGCAAAGTGCAGACGGAAAGGTTTTATCCCATAGGTTAAGGAAAGTTTATGTTTAGAAGGTAAATGAAATGAGCTCTTTCCTTTGAGTGTAAAATACGATCTTATTGACTGGGAATAGATTTGTTTCTTCTTGATGCTTCGAGTTGCAGTTTCACTGTTTGAATGAAACTCAGCTGTAATGTTGTTTGCCCCACTTCACCTCACCTCCGTAAAAGTGAAGCATCTTTGGAAATAAAAACAGCATCTACCAAAAACCCTCCCGTGGTATTGACTGTGTTTGGTTTAGTAAGCTCGGTAAACTGAAATACCCTCTCGTGGTATTGACTGTGTTTGGTTTAGTAAGCCCGGTAAACTTAAAAAACTGACTTGAAAGAAGAATGAACTGGTTCATTCACAGCTCCTGGTTCAGGGTAAAGGAAAAAAAAAAGAATGAACTAGCTCAGAGTCCTAGAAGTCCTAGAAGTCACCGAATGTAAATGAAAGCTAAATTTATAGTTTAAATAAAGCTACAAATTAAGCTATAATATTTTAGCTGTTGACATTGTATAAAAATTAACATTTTAGAAATATTGGTCTGAATCTTTTATAAAATAAATTACCTACCTTAATGAGTGACTTTTTAAAAATAAAGCTATATATTGGACCCAAAGGCATATTTTATATTGGTGAAAATTAAATTTGGAATGTAGTGAGTGTTATATTACTAAATTATAGTTCCAATGCAGTAGAAGTACTACGCCTATTAAGAGGAAAAAATCAGCATACGTTATACTAAAAACAGCGATAGATTATTTCACCTTTAGTATATACATTGTCCTAACTATCTCATATAAATCATCTAATTTTAATCTTTTGGTCAATCATAGAAGGTATCGAGTATTACCAACATTTACAGAGGAGAGAACTGAACTATACAATTTGCCCAAGATCACACAATGAAGGGGCAGAAGCAGAATTTGAATACTGGTCTGTCTGACTTGAACACTCATGTTCTTTACCACTGTGCTGACCGACAAGTATATTAACTGTCTCTGAAAATTACTGTGTGTGTTGGGGAGGCAGATTTGGATGGTTGTGGTTGTGAATAAACTCAGTTGGGCTTAAGGCTGGTATGTCAAGGATTTGTTTTTTTCCATCAAGCAGATCATGTTGTCAGGCCATTAAGCAGAATTTCAAAGGATGAAAATTGGTTGCTTTTTCTGTCTTTATTCTAGAAAGCAAACAAAAGTACCCTATGAACAAAACAAACAGTCCCCTACAGATTACTGAGCAAGTTCTACTCTGTAGGAGTAGTTTAAAATGTATCTTTAAAAGTGGATCGGCCAGGCATGATGGCTCACACTTGTAATCCCAGCACTTTGGGAGGCTGAGGCGAGTGGATCGCTTGAGTCCAGGAGTTGGGAGATAAGTCTGGGCAACATAGCAAGACCCTGTTTCTAAAAATAAAAAAGCATACAAAAACTATCCAGGTAGCTGGGCATGCTGGCACATACATATAGTCCCAGCTATTCAGGAGACTGAGGTGAGAGGACTTGCTTGAGTTGGGGAGGCAGAGGCTGCAATGAGATGTTATCATGTCACTGCACTCCAGCCTGGCAACAGGGAGACCCTGTCTTTTTTTTTTTCTTCCCCTTGAGACAGAGTCTCGCTTTGTCACCTAGGCTGGAGTGCAGTGGCAAGATCTCGGCTCACTGCAACCTCCACCTCCCAGGTTCAAGCGATTCTCCTGCCTCAGCCTCCCAAGTAGCTGGGACTACAGGTGCCTGCCACCACACCCAGCTGTTTTGTAATTTTAGTAGAGATGTGGTTTCACTATGTTGGCCAGGCTGGTCTTGAACCCCTGACCTTGTGATCTGCCTGCCTCAGCCTCCTAAAGTGCTGTGATTACAGGCATGAGCCACCACACCCAGCCAAGAGACCTTATCTTAAAATTAAAAGAAAAAAAAATGGAGAAGTTGGCTGGGCACAGTGGTTTATACCTGTAAACGTGTAATCCTGGCACTTTGGGAGGCTGAAGTAGGAGGTGCTTGAGCCCAAGGAGTTCAAGACCAGCCTGGGCAACAAAGCTAGACCCTGTCTCTAAAAAAAATACAAAAATCAGCTGGGCATGGTGGCGCACACCTATAGTTCCAGCTACTCAGAAAGCTGAGGTGGGAGGATTGCCTGAGCCCAGGAGCGCAGGAGCTCAAGGCTGCAGTGAACTGTGATTGAGCCCTGCACTCCAGCCTAGGCAACAGAGCAAGGCCTCATCTCTTTAAAAAAAGAAAAAGTGGAGAAATTGTTAGAAAGCTATTAACTTGACTTGTATTTTCTTTTGCTTTCAGATCTAAAGCATGTATTCCTTATTTGAAAAAGAGCAGAGTTGCTCATATCCTCAATCTCAGTCCACCACTGAACCTAAATCCAATTTGGTTCAAGCAGCACTGTGGTAGGTGTTAGGGTGAGGGGATGGTTTGTGCTTAATTTGTTTTAAGTTAAATCTATGTATGCCTGATGTAATCACATCTGCACATAACATTCAGCATTGAATTTTCTATGCCGCATTATAAAGTGGCATTTGGAAGATAGATTCTTAATCTTTTATCTGTAATTTTTAAAATTGAGGCATAATTTACATCAATAAAATGCACAGATCTTAATGGTTCCATATGATGAGTTTTGACAAATGTATATAACGAACACCCAAATTAAGATACAGATTTTTACCGTTTCAGAAAGCTCTTTCACTTCCCAATGAGTGTGTTTTGTTGTGTGTAATTTTTTAGTTGTTATTGAGACAGAGTCTCGCTCTGTCGCCAGGCGCCAGGCTGGAGTGCAGTGGTGGGATCTCGGCTCACTGCAACCTCTGCCTCCTGGGTTCAAGTAATTCTCCTGCCTCATCCTCCCAAGTAGCTGGCACTACAGGTGCGCACCACCATGCCCAGCTAATTTTTGTATTTTAGTAAAGACGGGGTTTCACCGTGTTGGCCAGGGTGGTCTTGATCTCTTGACCTCGTGATCCGCCTGCCTTGGCCTCCCAAAATGCTGGGATTACAGGCGTGAGCCACCGTGCCCAGTCCTAGCTACTTGGGAGGTAGAGGTGGGAGGATCGCTTGAGCCCAGGAGTTTGAGGCTGCAATGAGCTATGATCATGGCACTGCACTCCAACCTGGTGACAGAGTGAGACCCTGACTCTAAAAAAACAAACAAAAAACATGACCAAAAAAACCTCGTTACCTTTCATAGCAAACTAATGGTTTAAGGCAAATATGCTAAGCAACAAGATTTATGTATAGGTGCCTCCTTTAAAATAGTTGTATCAAACACTTAGTTTTTATTTCAGCATAATTCACTAAGATTTGGAAAGGCACTTGGAATGGGGACCCACAAAGCCAAACTGAAAGAAGTTCCACTTTCATCGACTAGGTTAAATACATTTGCAGCCCTTTTTTTTTTTTTTTTTATGGAACGCTTCACAGATTTGCATGTCATCCTCTCGCAGGGGCCATGCTAATCTTCTCTGTGTCATTCCAGTTTTAGTACACGTGCTGCCGAAGCAAGCACTGCAGCCTTTTTTTATTGTTGTTTTACTAGCAGTAGTTTTCCTTAAAATAATCACTTTCGTTCTAAAAAAATAAAAAATAAAAAAAAGAGAGACCAGGCGCATTAGCTCGTGTCTGTAATCCCAGCACTTTGGGAAGCTGAGGCAGGCATATCACTTGAGGTCAGGAGTTTGGGACCAGCCTAGCCAACATAGTGAAACCCAGTCTCTACAAAAATACAAAAATTAGCTGGGCATGGTGACACACACCTGTAATCCCAGCTACTTGGGAGGCTGAGGCACAAGAATCATTTGAACCTGGGAAGCAGAGTTTGCAGTGAGCCAAGATCTCACCACTGCACTCTAGCCTGAGTGACAGAGTGAAACTGTGTCTCAAAAAAAAAAAAAAAAAAAGGAAAGCAAAGGAAAAACATATTAAGAGATAACAATGCAATTTACCCTCATAGTATTAAGAAAAATGGAAGTATATTACTGTCACTTTTATTTTAATTGAATATTAGGAGGGAAATATATAAAATTATTTCATCTCTGTTCACTTCTATAAAAACTTTTCATTAGAAAATAGTACATTTACACAATTATCTGTTATATTATATTATTGAAAAGAATTCTCAAAAATATATCAGGGACTCTGGGTGCAGTGGCTCATACCTGTAATCTCAGCACTTTGGGAGGCTGAGGCAGGTGGACTGCTTGAGCCCAGGAGTTCAAGACCAGGCTGGGCAACATGGCAAAACCCTGTCTTTACAAAAAATTGGAAAATTAGCTAGGCTTGGTGGCATACGGCTGTAGTCCCTGCTATTCAGGAGGCTGAGGTGGGAGAGTCGCATGAGCCCAGGAGGTAGAGGCTGTGGTGAGCCATGATCACACCACTGCACTCCAGCCTGAGTGGCAGAGTGAGACCCTGTGTCAAAAAAAAAAAAATGAATATGTGTATACATATGTATATACGTATGTATATATACATGTGTGTGTATTACTATTTTCTTCCTGATATATATGTGTGCAAGGGTGTGTTGTATGTATATACACATATGTACACATATATATGTATACACACATGTATACATATATCAGGAAGAAAATAGTAATAGAAAGAAATTGGTTATTTCTACTCACAAGTTAAATTAATTTCTTTTATAATTAAATTACTATTTTTTGTGATTCTTTCAGCTTATACCATTGCTAAGTATGGTATGTCTATGTGTGTGCTTGGAATGGCAGAAGAATTTAAAGGTGAAATTGCAGTTAATGCACTATGGCCTAAAACAGGTATGTACTTTAAAAAAACTTCATTTGTTAAGATTTGCATGTATTGTCCTTGACATTCTTTTTTTTTTTTGAGGCAGAGTCACCCAGGCTGGAGTGCAATGGTATGATCTCAGCTCACTGCAACCTCTGCCTCCCAGGTTCAAGCAGTTCTTGTGCCTTAGCCTCCCAAGCAGCTGGGACTAGGGGCACACACAACCATGCCCAGTTAATTTTTTTGTATTTTTAGTAGAGATGGGGTTTCACCATGTTGGCCAGGCTGGTCTCGAACTCCTGGCCTCAAGTGATCCACCCACCTTAGCCTCCCAAAGTGCTGGGATTACAGGCATGAGCCACCACGCCCGGTCTGTCCTTGACACTCTTGAGGTGCATCTTGGGTGTGATGGGGTAGGAGTGTGTAGACTGTCAACACTAATTTCAATCTGTTTACTGGGAAACAAGTTCAACTTTTTATTGTACAACATAAGGTCCTTTTCAATCATCCTTCAGCCTTGGCTTAGACTACATGAGTGACTCTTCAGCCAAAGCCTTTGTGGGAACATTGACCACTGGAACACTATAAAAGTCTTTTGAAGGTCAACAGGAGATACTGCACTTCCCCAACTCTTTCTCTGTCTTTGTTTCTGGAACCTTCCTAAATTCCGCAGATTCTCATACTTTTATTTTCTCCTCACACATTCTAACAAATGCTTTTTAACATTTTTGTATTCTTACTGCCCTTGCCTTTTTCCTTTAGAACAAGCTGGATTATCTTTCCTTTCACATGAATTCTTCTGAATTCACAGAATACCTGGAGCCCTGTAAGGTGACAGAAGAACCTGTGTATGCCTGGGCTTTGTGTGCAAATGCTATAACAGAAGTTGATGGCTTCCTTGCTGGGCAATAAGATATGTAGAAATGAGGGAAAGCCGGCAAAAATGAGAGAAAAGGAAAGCCTGTCTTTCTTACAGGTTCTTACTCTCCACTTATGTCAAAGTAGCTTAAAGGAAGAAAAAGAGATGATAACATTTCACTCTACATTTTTCCATGTACTAGTGAGTAGGTAATGCCCATGAAAACCTTAATTTCTTTTCATCTTAAGTGTAAATGATGCCAGGTGTGGTTACAGATGGCTCACGCCATCCCAGCATTTTGGGAGGCTGCAGTGAGCAGATCACTTGAGGCCAGGAGTTTAAGACCAGCCTGGGCAACATGGCAAAACCCCGTGTCTACTAAAAATATGAAAAATTAGCCAGCTACTTGGAAGGCTAAGGCATGAAAATCACTTGAACCCAGGAGGCAGAGGTTGCAGTGAGGTGAGATTGCACCACTGCACTCCATCCTGGGCGACAGAGCAAGACCCTGTCACAACAACAACGACGACAACAACAAAATATGTAAATAGCAGTCACATCCCAGAAAAGTATGTCTAATGATAAAGTGAATACAGAAAGGGACTGGGTGTGGTGCCTCACTCCTGTAATCCTAGCACTTTGGGAGGCTGAGATTGGGTGGGATGATTACCAGTTTGAGACCAGCCTGGGCAACATAGTGAGGCCTCTTTAAAAAAAAATTAGCTAGATGTAGTAGTGCACACCGATAGTCCCAGCTGAGGAAGGAGAATCACTTAAGCCCAGGGGTTTAAGGCTTCAGTGAGCCATGGTCATGCTGTTGAACTTCAGCCTCGGCAACAGAGTGAGACCCTGTCTCAACCCATGTCCCATTTGACCTGAGAATACTCTTGTCTCTACTTCTAATGTAACATCATATACATTTGTGTGACATTAGGATTAAAGACAAGGTCTGTTTATAAATAACAGTTTTTTATATTTTTATGTTGAAAATCAGATTTTCTTCAGCTTCAAAGTCTGTGTTTATGTAAAATTAAATGAGTGCTGGTGGTAAGCTGTACTTTTTTTTTTTTCCTAAATGGGAAGTGGGTTAAAAAACAAACAACAACAAAAAAAAGAGAATACATAGTGGGAATCACTTTTTTATTTCATTCTTTAAAAGATTAACAGACCAGATGCAGTGGCTCATACCTGTAATCCCAACACTTTGGGAAGCAGAGGCAGAAGGATCTCTTGAGCCTAGGAGTTCAAGACCAGCCTGGGCAACATAGTGAGACCCTGTCTCTACAAAGAATTAGGTTAGCTGGGCACAGTGGAGCATGCCTGTGGTCCCAGCTTCTTGCGAGGCTAAGATTGTAGGATGGCTTAAACCCTGCAGGTCAAGGCTGTGGTGAGCCGTGATCATGCCACTGTACTCCAGCCTTTTGAGACAGGACAGAGTGAGATCCTTTCTCAAAAAAACCACAAACAAACAAAATTCAACAGAACCTTGATTATACTCACGTCGGAATTTTTTTTTTTTTGAGACAGAGTCTCACTCTGTCACCAGGCGCCAGGCTGGAGTGCAGTGGCGTGACCTCGGCTCACTGCAACCTCCGCCTCCAGGGTTCAAGCAGTTCTCCTGCCTCAGCCTCCTGAGTAGCTGGGACTACAGGCACGTGCCACCACGCCCAGCTAATTTTTCTGTATTTTTAGTAGAGACGGTGTTTCACCATGTTGGCCAGGATGGTCTTGATCTCTTGACCTCGTGATCCGCCCGCCTCGGCCTCCCAAAGTGCTGGGATTACAGGCGTGAGCCACCACACCCAGCTCACATCGGAATTTAAACAGAAAAATCAGTGTGGCCCCTGCACAAAGAATCATCTTAGGAATCAACACTGGTGTTTCTGTTCCTAGGGTAGTGCTCTGCCCGTAATAGTCACTCAGGTATTTGTAAATGCATGATATTTTTGGATTCCTTTGGAAAGTCTTCATATTCTTCATTACATTAATTTTTTTTTTTTTTTTTTTTAAGTAGAAAGGGGGTTTTGCCATGTTGGCCAGGCTGGTCTTGAACTCCTTGACTCAAGTGATATATCCTCCTCAGCCTCCCAAAGTACTGGGATTACAGGCATGAGCCACTGCACTGGCCTCATTACATTTTTTGAAAACACTTCTATTGATGGCAAATTGGAATCTTTTTCACTGAATTTGCCGGCAGAGGGGGTTTCTAGGAAGACAGCTACTGGAAGTCATGTCCCTGCTGTCCTTCTCTTTCCCCTGATTGGAGCAGCTGCTAGGGTGGGGGCAGGCAGGACTAGGAAGGAACAAGTGAGACTTGATTCTGTAAGAGAAGGAACTGAGAAGCTTGTGAAAGACTTTGTTCTCTCTGAACTAGAGGACAGAATGGAGCCAGGTGAGAGAACTTGAGAGAGAACAGATACTCAGAAGTTCCTGGAGAGGGCTTAGATCATGGAGATCTGAGGACTCAACAGGGTGGCTCAATAGGCAAGATAAGTATTTCCTGTCCTTGAGGTGTGGAAGTGAGGAGACCTCGGAGACTTCTGCAAGTCCCAAAATAGATTCAATGATTGGTACTTCTGATAAGATAACTTACTATGCTGGCACGGCTGGCATCCTTTCAACTGTCCTGGGAGACAGAGTGAGACTCTGTCTCAAAAAAAAAAAACCTATCTAAGGGTAAAAGGAAAAATTGCAGTACAGCTAAGAGGACCCAGTATCCAGCCATAGAAAAAATAAATAGAACACCCAGAATAGCAGTTTTCAGTAAAATAAAACTGCTAAAGAAACAGAAAATACCTCAATTTAAAAACAAAAGTCATGAACTAAGAGACTGAATTATAATATGAAAAATGCTTTCTGGAACTAAAAATAGATTGTGTTTAAATATATATGTGTGTGTATATATATATATATATATTTAGTATATAGTAGTTGAAGGGTTGGATGTTGAGTGACACCTGAGTAAGCAGCTTGAATATTCTCTTGCAAGAAATATCTCAGAAGGGCAAAAAGACCCTGAAGAAAATGGAGAGAGACTTAGCGGACACGTCCGGGGAACTTCACATGCAAATATCAGTAGTCCTAGAAGGAGGTCTGGAAAGAGAACAAATAGAGGAGAAACAATAATTGGATGAATAATAGGAAACAATTCCCTTGAGCAGAAGAAAGACTGATATGCATGTAGACTGAAAGGTTTACCAGATTTGAGCCTGAATTTATGAGGGGGAAAAAGACATCCAGGAGAACTTCAGAATTTCAAGGATAAAAAAATCTTCCAAGCCTTCAGGCAGAATATATGTTAGTTACAAAGGAAAAAGATTACAGTCTTTTATCTTCAATGCCAGAAACTAGAAAGCAGTGGAGTAACATCTGTACCTTACTAATAGAAAGGGACTCAGCCAAGATAGTTATTTATTGACAAGATGAAGGGAAGATATGTGGATATGCTACCACACTTGAGAAGTCTTGTAGAAAGGGCTCTTAACCAAGCAGCAAATCTGTCAGAACAGAGACTTTTCAAGATAGGAGCAGAAATAAAGAGGAGAGGAAATAATGGCTAGCAAATAACCCTGTAGTATATTTAATATATGGTCAAATATAAATGGATCATATAGAATAACTGGGAATATGAAATACAGGTACCAAATAAGAACTCTCTGTATTGAAGAGATAGGATAAGATAAAAGTTTAATAATAGTCTCTAGCCAAAAGCACTACACTGTCTTCAAAACCTAGAATTTGGGGAAGAGGGAAATGTGGAAGTCATCAAATTCCTTTTTTTTTTTTTTTTTTTGAGACAGTTTTGCTCTTGTCCCCCAGCTGGAGTGCAGTGGTGCAGTCTTGGCTCACTGCAACCTCTGCCTCCTAGGTTCAAGAGATTCTCATGCCTCAGCCTCCTGAGTAGCTGGGATTACAGACATGTGCCACCATGACCATCACGTTTTTGTATTTTTAGTAGAGAGGGAGTTTCACCATGTTGGCCAGGCTGGTCTCAAACTCCTGACCTCAGGTGATCCACCTGCCTCAGCCTCCCAAAGTGCTGGAATTACAGGTGTGAGCCACTGTACCAGACGGGAAGTCACTGAATTCTAAAGAGCTCATATGAGCATGGGAAGATTGGGGAAGGGAACACTTTCTAACCGTTTCATTTTGAGGCAGCTACAATTCTAGATGGTATCTTTGTTGTTGTTGTTTGTTTTTTGAGACAGGATCTCACTCTGTTGCCCAGGTTGGAGTGCAGTGGCGTGATCTTGGCTCACTGTAACATCTGCCTCCAAGACTCAAGTGATTCTTGTGCCTCAGCCTCCCAGATAGCTGGGATTATAAGCAGCCACCACCACGCCCAGCTAATTGTTGTATTTTTAGTAAAGACGGGGTTTCACTATGTTGGCCAGGCCAGTCTCAAACTCTTTGACCTCAGATGATCCACCTGTCTTGGCCTCCCAAAGTGCTGGGATTACAGGCATGAGCCACTGTACCTGGCCTAGATGGTATCTTTTAAAAAAATTATTTTCTAGGCCGGGCGTGGTGGCTCACGCCTGTAATCCTAGCACTTTGGGAGGCCGAGGTGGGTGGATCACCTGAGGTCAGGAGTTCAAGACCAGCCTGGCCATCATGGTGAAACCCCATCTTTAAAAAAAAAAAAAAAAAAAAAATTATTTTCTGTTTGGTGCTAGGGTGTAGAAATGTTTTTGCAATTAAACATTATAGACTGCTATCTTTCTAAACTTTCTTGCTGAGTCTAGTAATTTATCTAGAGTCTTTTCAATTTTCTATGCAGGTAATCATATAATCTATAATAGCATTTATTTCTGATCCCTTTCCAAATTCTTACATCCTTGATTTCTTTTTCTTGCTTTACTGCACTCTCCTCTCTACTCTTCTCTGCCCTTCACCAGTAGTTTTCTCTTGATTTTTTGAGAGCCCAGCAATGCTTTTAAAAAATATTTATTGCTTATTTATAGTTTTATTGTAATAAGACAGCCCTATAGAGTATATAATTTATCATATAGTTGCTTCATGAACAATGCAATGTTAGGGTGCCGGCCCCCAGCAGTGAAAAAAAAACATATTTCTAGAAGCAGAAGACTAGTTCTATCCATTTTTTATTAAATATATTACTAGATATTTTATATTTTTATTGTTTTCAATATATTTTCTAATTTGTTAAAGTATATATTAATATAAAAACTATATATATTTATTATAAATATGCTAGTAAACTGAACTATCTTATTCATACTAAAAAGTTTTCTGCAGATTCTCCTAGATTATTTTAGGTTTAAAGTCTTATCACAAAAAGTGACAGTTGTGTTACTGCCTTTTCCTTATGTATTAAATTATTTTTCCATTTCTTATTAGATTAGCTAATCCTTGTAGAATAGTGTTGAATAGTAACAATGATGGGAGGTATGTTTGTTGTGTTCTTGTCAATAATGGGAATGCTTTTCTTTTCATCATGAAATATATGCAGTTTCTTCCTTTTTTTTTTTTTTTTTTTTGAGACAGAGTCTCACTCTCAACCAGGCTGGAGTGCAATGGCACTATCTCTGTTCACTGCAACCTCCACCTCCCAGGTTCGAGTGATTCTTCTGCCTCAGCCTCCTAAGTACCTGGGATTACATGCCCAGCTAATTTTTGTATTTTTAGTAGAGAATGGGGTTTCATCACGTTGATCAGGCTGGTCTCGAACTCCTGACCTCGTGATCCACCTGCCTCAGCTTCCCAAAGTGCTGGGATTACGGGCATGAACCATTGCGCCAGCCTCTTTTTTTTTTTAACTTCAGTTCCTGCATCCTTTCTACTACATAATGCTGTATTAGTATTAAATATGATAGTTAAAGCAGTAAGGTCTTACTTGATTTGCTGGAAATTTTTGTGTAATGTTCCTAGCTACTCAGTGGAGTTGGTAAGTTGGTAACTCCTACTGAACTACCATAAAATCTACATGTAACTTTTTTAATGCTTATTAAAATTGAAATATTACTTTTTAGTGGTATCTCAAACTTGGAACTATTAGATAATTAAGCAATAACATATTGTTTCTGCCTTTAGTAGTTTACAAATTTTGTTAGGGCAGGTAAATCATATAAATATAATGCAACCAGAGAAGTAGTCTACCTAGGTTACTCTTCAAATGTGTGGACTCTTGATTGTAAAGTTCAAATAGGTTTCCATAATCTGTTAATTATGGAAATTAATTCCGTCTGTGTCTTTTCTTCTGTGAGAGTCTTTGAGCTTTCATATTCTCGGTGTCACGTTTTGTTTACTTTTCTTATTAGCACACTTATTCTGTATTCCAGATTCTCAAGTAACCATATAATATAGTTCAGGTAAATAAATGATTGGACTGATTTTTATTTATTTTGAGATAAGTTATGCTCAGTTACCCAGGCTGGAGTGCAGTGGCACGATCACAGTTCACTGCAACCTTGACCTCCTGGGCTCAAGCCATCCTCCTGCTTCAACCTCCTAAACAGCTAGGACCACAGGCGCATACCACCATGCCCAGCTAATTTTTTAGTTTTTTTTGGTGGAGACGGGTCTTGCCATGTTACCTAGGCTGGTCTCGAACTCCTGGGCTCAGGTAATCCTTGCGCCTTGGCCTCCCAAATTGTTGGGATAATAGGCGTGAGCTACTGTGCCCTGTCAGAACTAATTTTTATAAAACATCCAAATGTCACATTAATATTTAAAATTATTCAGTTTCTCTTTGCTTCTTTTGGTTTGTGGCACCCGTATCTGGCTGTGACAGCCTCTACAGTCCGTGGGCTGGCAATTTACTGATCTTTTAAAGTTTCTTTCCCTAACCAGACCCCACTTTCTGGTAAGGTTTCTTTCTTTCTTTTGTTTTTGAGACGGAGTCTCACTCTGTCGCCCAGGCTGAAGTGCAGTGGCACAGTTTCAGCTCACTGCAACCTCTGTCTCCCAGATTCAAGCGATTCTCATGCCTTAGCCTCCCAAGTAGCTGGAACTACAGGCGCATGCCACCACACCTGGCTAATTTTTGTATTTTTAGTAGAGATGGGGTTTCGCCATTTTGGCCAGGCTAGTCTCGAACTCCTGACCTCAAGTGATCCACCTGCCTTGGTCTCCCAAAGTGCTGGGATTACAGGTGTGAGTCACCATGCCCTGCCTGATAAGCTTTCTGTGAGGTCTGTTAGGTGTACATCCGGCAGCTTATTGGTTTAAAATGTACTTACCTTTGATGTGGTCTCTTTGGGGCCGATTAGGAGAAAGAAAAATCAATAGTGCAACTGTTTTGATACTGAATATTGACAAATGTCTTTTTGAAATAAAGAATCAGTCCCTCCAAAAAATAAAAATAAAATAAAATAATTCCGTTTTTGTTTTGCCCATATTGTTCTTAGCTGTGTGAGCTGTAGTAGCTGTCTATACTTAGTTTCCTCTTATATAAAATTAGGTATTATAAATAATCTCTAAAGCCCTTTGTTGCATATTTTTCAAACTTTTAATTATGAAAAAAGTCAAATATATATACAAACATGTATACAAGCAGGGAGAGTAGTACATCATGTACTACTCAGCTTCCGCAATTTCGCCACATGGCCAATCTGGTTTTACCAGTTTCTCATTCCGTCACCCAGGCTGGAGTGCAGCGGCGTGATCTTGGCCCACTGCAACCACTGCCTCCCGGGTTCCAGTGATTCTCCTGCCTCAGCCTCCCGAGTAGCTGGGATTATAGGTGCCCACCATTGTGCCTGGCTAATTTTTGTATCTTTAGTAGAGAGGGTGTTTCACCACGTTGGCCAAGCTGGTCTCGAACTTATGACCTCAAGTGATCTGCTCTCCTTGGCCTCCCAAAATGCTGAGATTACAGGCAGGAGCCACTGTGCCCAGCTGCCTCACCACATTATTTTTAAGCAGATTTCAATCATAGCATCATTTTATCTGTATATACTTCAATATGTATTTTTGAATGATTAGGGCTCTTTAAAAAGACAAAATTATCATAGCTAAGAAACATACTTTAATATCATCTAACATCTAGTCAGTGTTCAAATTCCCTCAAGTGTCTCATAAATGTTTTCTTTGCAGTTGGTTTATTTACATCAGGTTCTAAATTGTTCCATACATTGCATTCGTTTCATATGTCTCAAGTGTTTTTAATCTAAAGCAGTTACACTCATTTTTTTTCTTACCACTTATTTCTTGAAAAACCAGGTCATTTATCTTATAGGATTTCTGTCATTCAGGTTTTCCTGATTTTCCCAGTTGCATCATTTAACATCTTTCTGTATCCTCTAAGGACCCATATGTTGGTATATTGTTTATTCCCACTCTTCTTTCTTCTGGTATTTTATTTATTCATTCATCATCCAAAAACTATTTATTGGATAGTTATCATGCAGCAGACAGGGGTACTGGGGATACTTCTTTGGCCTTTCTACCTAGTGTATGTCTAGGTTAGTAGAAGTTAGGTTTTAAAAGCATATTTAATCCAGCATTTATGCAAAGTATTAGTAAACCCCTGGTGGTACTTTGGAACTGAACTACTGCATACAGCTGTGTGAAACATATCTGGAATTCTAGTTTAGGAACAAATGAAGGATTTCTTTTCATCACTGCTTCCTATCTGCTGTATACTGGGTAAAGGGAGTTCCTCAGCTCCAAGCAGTACTGAAAGATTCTATGGCCTGTAGTATAGATGATGGGAAACAAGGGACTATGGGTAGAATTTACTGAGTACTGGAGTGTGCTGGTGAGGTAACTCTTGGAATATTTGATGATTGCAGCCAGCTTTCCAATCACCATCTCTGTTTTTCTTCTAAGGACTCCAGGAATCAATTTGGTTAAATTCCTTTCTTCTGCAATTTGACTGGTCCCCCACTGTGGGACCAAAACCATGTTTTATGGTTTCTTTGTTTCTTTTATGTTTCTGTAGCAAACAGTTCTTTTAAGATTTTCTGAAGAGTGATGTTCTTTGCAGTGGGGGAAAAAAGATGAGAATAAAAAAGGTATGTTTCAATATTTCTCAGACTCTATGTCAAGACTCATTGATGAGTCATGAAATCAATTTAGTGAGACATGAAATCAATATAGTGGATTGTGAAATTGATTTAGTGAGCAGCAGCCAGCGTTGTTTTGTTGTTGTTTTACTTCTAATGGAATTGAATAGAAAATATTAGAGTGCATTGCATGGAGGAAGCGTCAGTATTGTTTCATAGGTTTTGTTTCATATATAAGTATTATATATGAAAATGTTATCTATTATGGGTCACAGCCAGAAAACTTAAAAGCTCACCCTTTATTGTGCCTCTCTTTTTCAACTTCTTTGGACATCACCTCATTTTCTGACCCTTTCTCAATCACCCTCCCTCACATCGTCGTCATTAAAGTTGATATAGAGAGGAAGTCGGTTAGAAAGGGAGGTCTCTGAGGTAACAAAAGTTCTTACACATTATTTCCCCTCTTTGTACCTCCCTTGTGTTACTTGTCACTTTCTCTTTTTTTTTTTTTTTTTTGAGACGGAGTCTCACTCTGTCGCCCAGGCTGAAGTACAGTGGCGCAATCTTGGCTCACTGCAACCTCTGCCTCCAGAGTTCAAGCGAATCTCAGGCCACAGCCTCCCAAGTAGCTGGGATTAGAGGTGCACACCACCATGCCTGGCTGATTTTTGTATTTTTAGTAGAGATGGGGTTTCACCATGTTGGCCAGGCTGGCCTTGAACTCCTAACATTAGGTGATCTGCCCACCTCAGCCTCCAAAAGTTCTGGGATTACAGGCATGAGCCACTGCACCCAGCTGACTTCTCACTTTCCATTCATTCATTTTCGAAACATTCATTCTTACATGCCAGGCCACAATTCTCCTCACCATTCGCTTATTATGCATTTGATAGATAATTTATTATCTACTAGGTACAAGGCAACATGGGTACTAATAAGAATGTGACACAATCCATACCCTCAAAGAGTTAACTATTTAGTGTGGCAGATTTGAGAGTTTGTTACCATCATTTGTACTCTGTCCTCCCCTGTCCCTTTCCTCTGCTTCCCTAACCTGTAGATCTTTGGGATCCTGGGATAACAAAGTCAGAAAAAGCCTTCTTTGACTCTTAAGAATTTAAAATTTTATTCATACAATAAACATTCATCGGATACTTATTTTGTGCCAAGCTATGTTCTGCTTGCTGAAGATAACATCAGAGAACAGAAGAGATAACAATTTCTGTCCTTATGGAACTTATAGTCTAATTGGGAGAGATGTAATAGACAACATGATGAATAGCAAAGTATGTAGTATGCTGTGAGGTAATATGCTATGAAAAATAGAACAAAGGAAGGGGGGATGGGAGTCTCAGGCATTGAGGAAGGAAGGTGGCATTCTAAAATAGGGTGGAAAGGTTTGGCCTCAGGCCAGGAGTGGTGGCTCATGCCTGTAATCCTAACATTTTGGGAGGCTGAGGCAGGCCAATCACTGGAGCCCAGGAGTTTGAGACCAACCTGAGCAACATGGCAAAACTCCATCTCTACAAAAAATACAAAAAGTAGCTGGGTGTGGTGGTATGCGCCTGTAGTCCCAGCTACTCAGGGGGCTGAGGTAGGAGGATCACCCGAGCCTTAGGAGTTCAAGGCTGCAGTGAGCCGTGATTGTACCACTGCACTCCAGCTTGGGCAATAGAGTAAAACCCATTTCAAAAAAAAAAAAAAAAGAAAGAAAAGAAATGTTTAGCCTTTCTGAGAGTGCCAAGTCCTAACCATCAGACCACCAGGGAAGGTAGGTTCAGCCTTTCTGAGAAGGTGATATTTGAGCATAGACTTGGGGGTGGTAATACGGTTAGTCCTGGGGATCCGTTGGCCATGGGTTATCTAAGGGAAAACATGCAAGGCAGAGGAGGCAGCCAGTGCATAGGTCCTGTGGACTAGTATGGCTGGCATGACGCAAGAGCAGGGAGAAGACAGTGTCGCCAGAGTGAGGGGGAGAGGAGTAGGAAATGAGGTGATGTCCATAAGGAAATGGGGGTCAGATGTTATAGGCCCTTGCCAAGACTTGGTCTTAGATTACTCTGGGTGAAATGAGGAGCTGTTTCAGGTTTTCAAGCAGAGAAGGGACCTGATCAAACCTAAATGTTTAAAATACCTCTTTGGCTGTTCTGTTCTGTACTTAGATTCTTGAGGGGCAAAGGGGGAAACAGTTGGGAGGCTATTGCATTAACTGAGGCACGGATTTTGGTGGCTGTGGCCAGGATGACAGCAGTAAAGGTGGTGGAGAGTGGCTAGATTCTGATATAATTTTCAAGGTATAGAATTTTCAACAGTATCTGCTGATGGATTGCCTTTGGGATATGAGAGAAAGAGTCAAGGGTGGCTCCAAGATTTCTGGCTTGGGCCGGGCTGAGTGGGTCATGCCTGTAATCCCAGCACTTTGAGAGGCCGAGACGGGTGGATCACCTGAGGTCGAGCGTTCGAGACCAGCCTGGCCAACATGGTGAAACTCCATGTCTACTAAAAATACAAAAAATTAGCTTGGCATGGTGACTCGTACCTGTAGTCCCATCTACTCGGGAGGCTGAGGCAGGAGAATAACTTGAACCCTGGAGGGCAGAGGTTGCAGTGAGCTGAGATCACGCCACTGCACTCCATCCTGGGTGACAGATTGAAATTCCAGCTCAAAAAAAAAAAAAAAGATTTCTGGCTTGAGTTACTAGAACAGTGGAGTCTCCAGGAACTGAGATGGATAAAGCTGCAGATAGAGCAGATGGAGAGCAAGCTTAGGAATTCAGTGTGGGGCATTGTGTTTGAACATCCAAGTGGGGATGGTCAGGCAGCTGGGCTTGTGAATGGGGGTCAGGAGAGCAGTCCAGGCTGGAGATAAAAATCTGTGGGTTATCAGCATATAGAGGGTATAAAAAGCCACAAAACTACATGATACCATCTAGGGAGTGAGTAGAAGAGAAAGGACCATTGGCCATTTCAACATTGAAAGGTTGGGAACAAGAGGAAGACCCACACAGGAGAGTAAGGTAGGAGGAAATCCAAAGAGGAGATGAAAGCCACCTGAGGAAAGTGTTCCAAGGAGCATGGGGAGTGATAGTTTGGATGTTGTCTCCACCCAAATCTCATGTCAAAATGTCATCCCCGATGTTGGAGGTGGGGTCTGGTGGGAGGCGATTGGATCATGAGGGCAGATTTCTCATGAGTGGTTTAGCACTATCCTCCTTGGTACTGCCCTCACCATAGTGATTACAGGTATGAACTTCCCGTGAGGTCTGTTTATTTATTTATTTATTTATATTGTACTTTAGGTTCTGGGGTACATGTGCAGATCATGCAGGATTGTTGCATAGGTACACACATGGCAATGTGGTTTGCTGCCTCCAACCCCCTGTCACCTACATCTGGCATTTCTCTTCATGTTATCCCTCCCCGACCTCCCCACCCCTCTGCTGTCCCAGAATCTCTGGGACACATTTAAAGCAGTGTCTAGAGGGAAATGTATAGCAATAAATGCCCACCAGAGAAGCGAGGAAAGATTTAAAATTGACACCCTATCGTCAAAATTGAAAGAGCTAGAGGAGCAAGATCAAAAAAACTCAAAAGCTAGCAGAAGAAAAGAAATAACTAAGATCAGAGCAGAACTGAAGGAGACAGAGACACAAAGAACCCTTCAAAAAATCAATAAATCCAGGAGCTGGTTTTTTGAAAAGATCAACAAAATAGACAGACCACTAGCCAGATTAATAAAAAAGAAAAGGGAGAAGACTCAAATAGATGCAATAAAAAATGATAAAGGGGATATCACCACTGACTCTACAGAAATACAAATTACAATCAGAGATTACTACAAACAACTCTATGCACATAAACCAGTAAACCTGGAAGAAATGGATAAATTCCTGGACACTTGCACTTTCCCAAGCCTAAACCAGGAAGAAGTTGAAACCTGGAGGAGATCTGGTTTTAAAAGTGTGTAGCACAACTCCCCTACCCCCATTCTCTTGTTCCTGCTTTTGCCCTGTGACGTGCCTGCTCCTGCTTCACCTTCCACTGTGAGTAAAAGCTCCCCAAGGCCTCCCCAGAAGCCAAGTGACATTGGAGCCAGGCTTGTACGTGGTACATGCTTGTACCGTGAGCCAGTTAAATCTCTTTTATAAATTACCCAGTCTCAGGTTTGTTTGTTTTTTTTTTGAGATGGAGTCTTGCTGTGTTGCCCAGGCTGTACTGGAGTGCGATCTTGGCTCACTACAACCTCTGCCTCCTGGGTTCAAGCAATTCTCCTGCCTCAGCCTCCCGAGTAGCTGGGATTGCAGGCACCTGCCACCACACCCAGCTAATTTTTTTGTATTATTAGTAGAGATGAGGTTTCATCATGTTGGCCAGGCTGGTCTTGAACCCCTGACCTCATGTGATCTGCCTGCCTCAGTCTTCCAAAGTGCTGGGATTACAAGCGTGAGCCACTGCGCCAGGCCTAGGTATTTCTTTATAGTAATGCAAGAACAGACTAATACAGGGAGTGATCAGTTGTGTCAGATTATACTGATAGTTCTTACAAAATGGGATTGACCATTGGATTTGGTAGTCTGTACATCCCCTTCACATCACTTACAGTGTTTGTAATTATTAATTTATAATTATGGTTGTTTCCTGTCCTTTTTGTTAAAATGAAAACTTCTTGGGGGATAGGGTCAGTGTCTGCTTTGTTCGTTTTATTATAGTCATTGTAGATATTCAGTAACTATTTGATGAATGAGTAAATAAGTGAATGAATGTGCAATATTTTTACCTTCTGCCTAGCTCCAAAATACATTCTGGACAAAGCTTATATAATATGGAGAATGTTATATATCAGGGAATATAGAGGGTATTATCAGGATCAGCAGGAGAAATCAGCTTATTGCTGAGATCTTTGCTTTAGCCTGGAGACACTCATTTTAGAAGGTTTACTAGACATCTTCGAGCCAGTCATTTGGTCAGTTATTTGGTCCTGGACTTGATGACACACTAAATCCAATTTACAGTCATGTTCCTTGTGGTGCATTGTATGATGAACTATGTACTGGGTTTTTGTTTTGTTTTGTTTTGTTTTGTTTTGTTTTGAGACAGAATCTCACTCTGTCACCCAGGCTGGAATGCAGTGGCACCATCTCGGCTGGCTGCAACCTCTGCCTCCTTGGTTCAAGTGATTATCCTGCCTGAGCTTCCCAAGTAGCTGGAACTACAGGCACACACCATCATGCCCGGCTAATTTTTGTATTTTTTTAGTACAGATGGGGGTTTCATGACATTGGCCAGGGTGGTCTGGAATTCCTGACCTCAAGTGATCCACCCACCTCGGTCTCCCAAAATGCTGGGATTACAGGTGTGAGCCACCATGGCTGACCTATAGGGTGCTTTTGAGACATAGTAACTCAGGATAAAGGGCCAGAGAAGTGGATTTTCAAAAGCAGATAAACAATTGAAGTGCGATCTCAAGGGGATGTTGGAATTTTTTAAAAGGGAGAACTGGGAAAGACATTTCTCAGCAGAGGGAGCGACACATGCAAAGGTTGCAGTATGGGAAAACCCTGTCTGTGTGGTGGAACTACAGGAGTTGGTGGTGTTTCTATGATAGGGTGTGGGCTTGTTATTTCCTACTGAACTTGAGCAACTCAAGTTGTACAGGTTGACTGGAATGTTGGGTGAGTGTGAGGGTGTGGGGAAGATGGATGAGATGAATGATCTTGTCTGCCAAGTTTAGGAGCCTGAATTTTAACCTACACTCAGTGGAGAGCCACTGAAGAATCTTAAAAGCAGAGGATCGAGGCCGGGAGCAGTGGCTCACGCCTGTAGTCCCAGCACTTCAGGAGGCCGAGGCGGGTGGATCACAAGGTCAGGAGTTCAAGACCAGCCTGACCAACATGGTGAAACACTGTCTCTACTAAAAATACAAAAATTAGCCAGGCGTGGTGGTGCATTCCTGCTACTCAGGAGGCTGAGGCAGGAGAATCCCTTGAACCCAGGAGGTGGAGGTTGCAGTGAGCAGAGATATTGCCACTGCACTCCAGTCTGGGTGACAGAGTGAGACTCTGTCTCAAAAGAAGAAAAAAAAAAATGGAATCAAATATTTATTTCTGTGATTTTTTTTATTTCTGTCTCCCTTCACTAGACAATAAATTTCATAAATGCAAAAAAAAAAAAAAAGCAGAGGATTAATAATAAACTGGGAAAAATAGGAGCAGTGAAGTAATATGGTTGTTGATGAGGTTTAGGAAGTTTAATCTGGCATCTGAATGTGGGATGGCTTATAGGATTGCAGGGAGAAGAGGCAGGAAAGCTAGCTAGAATATTACATGATTCATGAGTGAGGTGATGCAAATGGAGAAGTGAAACTGGATTTGAGAGGGTGTCCAGGCTCTTGGCTGTTTGAGAGGTCTCTATTTAAAAGAAAACACTCATCTCCTCATCTTAGATGACTCTCTTATGTCATCTGGAACCAGAAGTAATCTCCCAGCATTATTGCCTGTCAAGGAAAAGGAGATTTATGGTAGTTAACAGAATGGATGCAGTGTAACATATATTATCCACAATCAGAGCAGTGTCCTGGTCTGCTGCTTGGCTTCACTCAGCTGCGTGTTCCTTCTCAACACCAGCTGCATTGCTCCTTCTGGGTTTAGCACTTTCACCCTGCTGAACTCAGCACATCCAGAGAAGGGATCAGAGGGCCGGCCTCCAGTTGTTTCACAACATGGAATCTCAGGTCTCCGACTAGGTCACCTCCAGAATTGCAGTGTTTTTCTTTTTATTATAAGACCTGTTTCATGGTTCCTGCTGAAATGGAGGGTGGGGAAAGGAGAGGGGAGATGATGGCTACTATTCACAATGCCTACTCCTCTTACCTCGTGACTGATCTGGACAAGTGTGGTAGAAGCAGGAAAGTCCACTTTTGGGTGGATTTTGTTTGGGCTCAGGGTGGGGAGTCTGGGAATGGCAGCTACTGATTTGGTAATGACTGCAGAGAGGAAGGTAGCAGAAATATCACAGAGCAGCTGCAGATGTCTGTCACCTGGACTGTATTACAAATAAGCCAGGGAGGGTGAGGCGACAAGGTGGCAGCTCACCTCCTCCTGTCCAGTGCTAGAAATCAAAACTAGTTTCTCTGTTTTTCAAGGGACCTATTCACCAACCAGGTTAAACAGGTTATACCATTTTCATTGACTCTGAGATGCCTATGTTTTATATTTGTACATCTCTGCTATCAGTCTGTATCTTACGATGGGTGATATATCACAGTTTAATTGGCAGCTTTTTTCTTTCCTCAGTGGTTCCTAAGGTAATGGTGCGCTGTAGAATCAGTGGTATCGTTGGTTCAGTGGATATACACGAGTGTGTGCATGTGTTTGGTGGTGGCTGACAGGTGTCAAAGAGGTGAAACAAGCTCTCTTCCCAGAGAAGGAGTCATCACAGGCAATGCTGATATTTTAAGCCTCATGTGCACTCCATATGTTTATGTGAAAGGAAATCTTTGATTGGTCTTAAGACTGTTGTACTGTCGGTTTTCAGGCAGTAATCTGTAAGCTGTTATCAGGAGAATCCATTGGAAGCTATTAGATGTCTCTTCAGTTATTTCTTATCTTTTGTTTTGTTTTGTTTTGTATTTGTTTTTTTTAGAGACAGGGTTTCACCATGTTGGTCAGGCTGGTCTTGAACTCCTAACCTTGTGATCCGCCCACCTCGGCCTCCCAAAGTGCTGGGATTACAGGTGTGAGCCACCGTGCCCGGCCTCAGTTATTTCTTAATAAGACTTAAGTTTTAGGGTTGATTTTGTGACTCTTGGGATCCATGGCTTATCTGCTTTCATTATAAATCTTGCTTATTTTCTTTCCCAGAAATCATCGGTGAATTTCATTTGATTGATCCTGCTATTAACCTGCTTTTATGGTTATCAGTTTTTCTAACCTGTTGGGTTAGCTTGTTGGCATTGCAAAATCTTTGTTGAGAAATACTCAGTGGCCCACTTCTTGATTTTGAGTGTCTAGTTGTACCTTCTTTGTATCTTTCCTAGAAAGATTGTTAAAGTAATGATAGGTTAGAGGAAGATTTCTTATTCTATAGACACTCACACATACACACAGCATTATATACTTATACATGACATATTTTTATTTGACTTCTAATTTAGAGTTTTTAAGGATTCTTGTACAATTCATGTAGTTTACATGGAGACTAGGAGTGCGCATGTATGCATGTAGTCTCGAAATAGATTATGCTCAATTATGTACAGAAAAGTTCTGCAGTTTTCAGGAGTGAGATGATAACTGAACTCCAGGAACTTTGGTTAACAAGGTATGACCCATTTATTTGCATCATGGATGAGAGCCTGGCTCTGAAGTCAGGCTGCTGGGTGCTTGAATTTTAGCTTCCCTGACCTTGGCCAAGTTACTTAACTTCTCTGTGCTTAAGTGCTCCTATCTGTAAAATGGGAATAACAACAGGACCTACCTCAGGGTTCTAAGAATTAATTAAGATAATGTATGTAAAATATATAACAGCATGCCTAGCACAGGGTATACTTAATGAATGGCAGGTGCTATTCTTTATTTATTTTTAATATTTGGTTTTTTTAGATAAACAAACGGAGTCTCACTCTGTCACCCAGATAATGAATGCAATGGCTAACTGCAGATAGCTCACTGCAGCCTCAAACACCTAGGCTCAAGCCATCTTCCTGCCTCAGCCTCCAGAATATCTGGGATTATAGGCTCTAGCCACCACACCCAGCTGCTATATATATATTTTTATTAATGAAATATCAGCTCAAGAGTGAGACCAGAGCTCTTGCTCTTGATCTGTTGGTTAAGGAAAAAAATTATTTCTCGGGCTGGGCATGGTGGCTCACATCTGTAATCCCAGCACTTTGGGAGGCCAAGGCGGAGGATGGCTTGAGCCCATGAGTTAGAGACCAGCCTGGGAAACATAGCAAGACCTAATTTCTGCAAATAATCCTAATAATAATAAGCTGGATGTGGTGGGAGGCTGAGGTAGGAGGATCGTTTGAGAGCCCGGGAAATCAAGGCTGCAGAGAGCCATGATCTCACCACTGCCTTCAGCCTGGGTGACAGAGTGAGACCCTATCTCAAAAAAAAAAAAAAAAATTATTCCTAGTTAATGATTTTTAGTTATGAAGTAGAAAAGTGTCTTCTAACTCAATGCTTTCAAGAAATCCCCTAAATTAATTGAACATTAAAAAAAACAAGAATGTAAGTTCCATGAAGGTAATGCTTTATGTGTATTTTGTCAACTCCTGTGTCGTTAATATCTAGAATAGCACCTGACTTATAGTAAGTGCTCAATAACTATGTTGAATGAATGAAAAAGGGCCAATGGCTCTTAAAAGCTACAGACATTTCATCTTATAGACCAAAGTATGTAAGTTATTCTCGTAATAATTTAAAATTATATTTTAACAATGTATGGAAAGTTTTATATAAAGTACTAGAAACTCTCAAACCTGAAGTACGTTTACATAAATTGACTTTCTGTGAAACTATGAATTATGTTGGAAAATAAATAAATAGGCTTTTCCTGTTTGATGTAAACTAGGATATATATAAGCAAATTGAGATGTCACTGTTGACAATGTGTAATTAATAATGTACTGTTAATTGTAGAGTTTCAAGTTACTTCATATAAGAGACATAATTTTAAAAGTATACCTAACAGAAAAAATTATATGCAAACATTAACAGCAGTTATCCCTGGATAGGGAAATACTACTCTTTATTTCCTTTTTTTTTTTTTCCTGAGACAGAGTCTTGCTCTGTCACCCAGGCTAGAGTACAGTGGAGTGATTTCAGTTCATTACAACCTCCGCCTCCCAGGTTCAAATGATTCTCCTGCCTCTGCCTCCCAGATAACCGGGACTATAGGCGCTTGCCACCATGCCTGGCTAATTTCTGTATTTTTAGTAGAGATGGGGTTTCACCATGTTGACCAGGCCAGTCCGGAACTCCTGACCTCATGTGATCCACCCACCTTGGCCTCCCACAGTGCTGGGATTACAGGCATGAGCCACTGCACCCGGCTGTTTTCTGATATTTTCTACAAAACAGTATTGTCTGAATCTAAAAAGGACCCCCAGAAATCCAGCCAATATTTATTGAATGTTTTTCAAGGAACCTATTTACTGACTAGGTGAAACAATTTATACCATTTTTGTTTGTTCTGAGATGCCCATGTTTTATATTTGTACATCTCCTATACCTGTTTGTATCATACAATGAATGATATGTCATAGTTTAATTGGCAGCTTTTTAGTTTCCTTAGTGGTCCCTAAAGTAATGGTGCACTTTATAATCAGTGGGATCGTTGGTTCAGTGGATACCCACACGAGTGTGTGCATGTGTTTGGTGGTGGTTGACAGGTGTCAAAGAGGCAAAACAAGCTCTCTTCCCAGAGAAGGAGTCATCACAGGCAGTGCTGATGCTTTCAGCCTCATATGCGCTCCATATGTTTATGGGAAAGGCAGTCTTTCGCCTTAAGACTGTTGGTACTGACTGTTTTCAGGCAGTAATCAGTTAGCTGTTATCAGGAGAATCAACTGGAAGCTATTAGAGATCTCTTCAGTTATTCCTTTAAAAGGCATGCAAATTCTTGAGCATTCTAAATCAGAAAGTTCATTGAATTTTACTTTGCGTCTTAAGGTTGGGTCTGTAGTATAAGGCAGTGTTGCATAGGAACATGTGTTCTCTACCCAGTTCTCTCTATAGAACATTTGGCAAATCTCTTAAGCACTGTGGACCTTGTTTTCATCAACTGAGAAATGAAGGGATTCACCTTGATAATTGTGAAGGGTGGTGCTTGCTTGTTACTTCCGTCATTTTATTATTTGATTTGGAGTTACGAGTGTCTGTGTGTGTGTGTGTGTGTTTTCTCTCCAGCCATACACACTGCTGCTATGGATATGCTGGGAGGATCTGGTATCGAAAGCCAGTGTAGAAAAGTTGATATCATTGCAGATGCAGCATATGCCATCTTCAAAAAGCCAAAAAGTTTTACCGGCAACTTTGTCATTGATGAAAATATCTTAAAAGAAGAAGGAATAAAAAATTTTGATGCCTATGCAATTAAACCAGGTAATGCTATTCTGGTTTTTAAAAGTAGTGATACATTTTTCCATGTTTTCTGGAATGAACGCATCTGTTTTTGTGTGTGTTTGTGTGATTATAAAATGAATATGTTCTTTTAAAAGCTGTCTTTCCAATGGGAAAAAAATCCTACCAACACAACTTAAGAAAAGAAATAAATGAAACATAGAGGTGAGTTGAGGGCTTTTGAAGTGATATATATAAGCACAGAAAGATCAGCTACTAGCTATTTCCAAATCTCAAAATAAGAAATGAAAATTATTTTTTAAAGTTGGCCTTAAAATCACAGAATCAAGATTTTGTTCAAGATTACGTGGTGATAGATGATACAGTAGTGGGTTATTTATTTATTTATTTATTTGAGAAAGGGCTTCACTCAGTCACCCAGGTTGGAGTGTAGTGGAGTGATCTCAGCTCACTGCAACCTCCACCTCCTGGGTGCAAGCAGTCCTCCCACCTCAGCCTCTCGAGTAGCTGGGACTATAGGCGTGTGCCACCACACCTGGCTAATTTTTGTATTTGTAGATATGGGGTTTTACCATGTTGCCCAGGCTGATCTCGAACTCTCCTGAGCTCAAGTGATCTGCCTGCCTCGGCCTCCTAAACTGCTAGGACAGGTGTGAGCCACCGCACCTGGCCCAGCAGAGAATTTTTTAGATTAAAAATATTTATGAGGGACTCTGTAAATATTTGTCTCTTTTTTTAATTTTTTTTTTTTTTTTTTTTTTGAGACAGTCTTGCTCTGTTGCCCAGGCTTGAGTACAGTGGCACAATCTCAGCTCACTGCAACCTCCACCTCCCTGCTTCAAGCGATTCTCCTGTCCCAGCCTCCCAAGTAGCTGGGATTACAGGCATATATCACCATGCCCAGCTAATTTTTGTATTTTTAGAAGAGACGGGGTTTCACCATGCTGGTCAGGCTTGTCTAGAACTCCTGACCTTGTGATCCACCTGCCTCAGCCTCCTGAAGTGCTGGGATTACAGGCGTGAGCCACGGCACCCAGCCAAATATTTGTCTCTTAAGTGCAGTTTCTTAGAGTAGCTTAATGACAGATGGTGTAGATGAGTGGGCAGGGTCTGTCTTATGGACAGTAAAGTGATGGGAGAAGCTTCCAGAAAGCCCTCTTGTTAAATAACTCTCCCTCTCTGAAACTGTGGATGATGATGATAATAATGGATTTTTAACATATAGAATATGATGTATTCTAATATAGCCATACATGGGAGTTACATTAATTTGTGCTAAAATATGTTTTAAATATTATTCATTAAACTGAGCTTCTAAATGACACAAACCATGTTTATATTTGTATCATCCCTGCTCGTCTCTGCAGTTCAAACTGAATTAAATAACGGATTATAGTTTTACAAAGCACTCTTATATGCATTATCTATTTAGCCTCCATAACAATTCTGTAAAGGAAGTAATGTTTAGTGATTAAGAACATGGAACAACCCAGGTTCCTACTGCGGCTCTGCTGCTCACTGCTATGCAGCTTTGAGCATGTTACCCAGTTTGTCTGTCTCAGCCTCAATGTCCGTATAGGTAAACTTAAGAAAACGATACATTTCATACAAGACTTTTGTAAAGACTAAATATGGTAATGTATAATGTGTTTGTTACAGTGCCTGGCATATAGTACACTCAAAATATTTAGTAGTTAATATTTACAAGTGGAAAAACAGCCTCAGAGAGATTGAGTCTTTGCCTAAGAGCAGACGGCTAACAGGTGGCAGAACCTGACCAGATTCAGGTCTTCTGGGTCCTGTTGCCCAGGAATGTAATTATTACTTTAAGTTTTAAAGACATAGTGTAATTGTGCACAAATTTAAAAATTTTATTTAAATTAAAAATCCTGTTACATATTGAGAACTTAATATGACCAGATACTATGATATGTGGCTATAACAAAGATGAATTCATTCCTGCCCTCCAGAAGTTTGCTTAAACTTCTGAAAAGAGGGAGAGAGACAGGAGACTGAGGCAGGAGGCTCATTTGAGCCCAGGAGTTTGAGACCAGCCTGGGCAAAACAGCAAGACCCCATCTCAAAAAAAAAAAAAAAAAGGAAGGAAGGGAGGGAGGGAGGGAGAACAATTGAGATTGTTAACTTCTCACTGTACTACAGTTTTGAAGGCTTCGTGGCCTTTTAATCTCCTAGTAATTATGTCTTGGAGTTATCAGTGTAATTAGAACAGTTAACCTATTTGCTAACCACAACTATTGGCTGAAAATAAGACCCAGTGGAGGCTGTATGCAGTGGCACACACCTGTAATCCCAGCACTTTGGGAGGCTGAAGCCAGCAGATCGCTTGAGCCGAGGAGTTCAAGACCATACTGGGCAACATGGCAAAACCCCATCTCTACAAAAAATTAAAATTAGTGGCCGGGCGTGGTGGCTCACATTTGTAATCCCGGCACTTTGGGGGGTCGAGGCAGGTGGATCACATGAGGTGAGGAGTTCGAGACCAGTCTGACCAAGATGGTGAAATACCGTCTGCTAAAAAAATATGAAAATTAGCCAGGCGTGGTGGCAGGCACCTGTAATCTCAGCTACTCAGGAGGCTGAGGCAGGAGGATTGCTTGAACCTGGAAGGTAGAGGGTACAGTGAGCCAAGATTACTCCACTGCACTCAAGCCTGGGCAACAGAGCGAGACTCCATCTCAAAAAAATAAATAAAAATTAGCTGGTCATGGTGGCTTGTGCATGTGGTCCCAGTTACTCAGGAGGCTGAGGGAGGAGGACCACTTGTGCCCAGGAAGTAGAGATTGCAGTGAGCCGAGATTGCGCCAATGCACTCCAGTCTGGGTAACAGTGAGACCCTGTCTCAATAATAATAATAATAACAATCCAGTGGAATAGGATGGAATAGGATAGCTTAGTTTTCATGATGATGGAATGAGAGGAAGAAGAGAGAAAAAACCCAAACGCGCTAATGCTGAGAAGAAAGTCCTTCTTAAGAAGGGACCCTGTGGTCTTAGGAGGGCAGGTAAGAAATGAATCCTGAGCACTTTGGAAGAATGTGGGTCAGAAGAGCAGTGCAGGATGAGAAGGGCAGAGGTTCCTGGGAGAGCAGGTAAAGGCTTTACAGAACAGGTGATCTTTTGAGGATTAAATCTGGAAGATAAAATTTATCAGAGGAGAGGAGGATAACTGAATTATGAGAAAATTAATTTAATGATGATCAGGTCATTCGATAGTTCTCATGGAGGCCTTTTCCATTGCAACAGAATGATTTTTAATAAAACATATGCTTATTAAACAAATGTTAAAATCTTAATATATTGTAGTTACATTAACCTAATGGTTTCGGGTTAATTTTCAGGTCATCCATTGCTACCAGATTTCTTCTTAGATGAATACCCAGAACCAATTACCAAGAAAATGGAATCAACTGGTAAGATCTAGACTATATTTTATGTTAGAAAATATAGATACTAACATGTATTTCTTCCAAAATATGGAATTGATCCTGTAACAGTGACATTTCTGCCTTCTGTTTTTAAACTATTTTGTAATTTAAACTAAACAAGTAATGTGAGATCTCAGTTAATTCTAGTAAAGAAGGTTGTTTTGTTCATCTACCAGTAAGAAGTTACTAATAAGGCTGGGCACAGTGGCTCTTATCTGTAATCCCAGCACTTTGGGAGGCTGAGGCAAATGGATCCCTTGAGTCCAGGAGTTTGCGACCAGCTTTGGCAACATGGCAAAACCCCGTCTCTGCAAATAAAGACAAAAAAATAAGCTGGACGTGGTGGCATGAGACTGTAGTCCCATCTACTCAGGAGGCTCAGGTGGGAGGATCACCTGAGCCTAAGAAGTTGAAGCTTCAGTGAGCCATGATCATGCCACTGTACTCTAGCCTGGGTGACAGAGTGAGACCCTATCTCAAAAAAAAAAAAAAAAAAAAAAAAGAAGTAGTTATTAGTATATTCTTTGCATTTGGTTAAAAAAAAGTCTGAAAAAAACTCTTTTTTCAGGTTTTATTTATTTTCTTTCACACTGTCTTTAGGTATTTCATGTTGATATGTTATTTTGCAGAAAAATGTGTTGTATATCAAATACATCTAACATAATTTCCACAGTTTGTGTTATGTGACTATTTTATGGAAGCAGTTAACTTCAGAGGAGGTGTGGGGTTTACTTTGTTTTGTTTCTGTAGTTCAGAAACAATAATTCCCTTGAATTGGTCCAGAGTTTACATTTTAGACTTTGTGTTCTGGCATTTTTCCAGTGGCTTTCTGAAAGAAGAAACACTTTAATGAACAGCTGTGGGACGAAGAATTTCTCTCATGGTTTTCTAATAAGAATGGCTGAGCTTTTCTGGGTCCTTACCTTATTCTGATCTTATAGATGCTGTGACTCTCATTGATTTTTTCTTTTTTAAGAAGGCTGATAGAACATTTAGGGATGAATTTCCTTGATATCGTTAGCAAATCTGTGGCACCTTATTGCAATGCATTTTAGTGCCAAACCTTATTTCCAGCTTTATTTTATATATTCTTTATTATTTATCTTTTCTTTTTCCAAATTTTTGTGGTAATTAAAAAAATACTTAGGTAATAAAAAAGATTTTTTTGTATTATAGACTGTTTGAAACAATAGAGAGAAATAGTTACTCAAAATATTACTATCCAGAGTATTAAAATCAGCAAAAACAAAACCGTCAGTCTTTTTCAAAAGACCTCTTACAGGATAGTGGAAAATACCTAGAGAGCTTATCAAAGTCTAGAAGAATCTGGTCTTCAAGTTAGTTAAGTCCAAAACTCTGATTTTTGCCCAATGCCCTAAGATTGGATCTGTCTTTTAAAGGAAGGCATGCATGAACTGAGCTCATTTAAATTCCAAATTTTAAATAATAAGAACCATTTATTGATCATGTATATTCATTTTGTTTATTCAACAAATATTTACTGGGTGCCTACTGTGTGCCAGACACTGCTAAGTACCTTGTATGCATTGTCCTGTTTAATGCCTATGCTCCCTCAAGACAGATAATGCTCTCATTTTGCAGCTGTGATTGCACAGCCAGCAGGTGGCAGAGCCAAGGTTTAAACTTTTATTTCTGCCGTGCACGGTGGCTCATGCCTGTAATCCCAGCACTTTGGGAGGCTGAGGCAGGTGGATCACCTGAGGTTGGGAGTTTGAGACGAGCCTGACTAACATGGGGAAACCCCGTCTCTACTAAAAATACAAAAATTAGCCAGGTGTGGTGGCGGGCACCTGTAATCCCAGCTACTCGGGAGGCTGAGGCAGGTGAATCACTTGAACCCGGGAGGTGGAAGTTGTCGTGAGCCGAGATCACGCCATTGTACTCCAACCTGAGCAACAAGAGCAAAACTCTGTCTCAAAAAAACAAAACAAAATAAAACAAAAAACTCATATTTCTCTGATTCCAAAGCCCATGTCTTTAACCAGTAAACTTAAATGGCCTTCCTCACACTTAAATAATTAGTCTTTTAAATTTTAGCATATTCTTAGTCTGGGCAACATGGTGAGACCCTGTCTATACAAAAACTTTTTTTTAAATTAGCTGGGCAGGGTAGCACATGCCTGTAGTCCCAGCTACTCAGGAGACTAAGGCAGGAGGATCCCTTGAGCTCAAGAGTTTGAGGCTGCAGTGAGCTATGACTGAGCTACAGCACTCCAGCGTGGGCAACAAAGCAAGACACTGTCTCAAATAAATAGATAAATTAGCACATTCTTTCCCCAGATAATCCAGTTTATTAATTTATAACGAGTTGCCATCTCATAGGTTAAACATGTAGTTGCTTGATCAGCACATTCTCTTCCTTTGGATATAATTATGCGTGTAACAGAATCATAGGCAGAAGGTCATTTCATGACCATGGAATCAGAACAAGGGGGTTAGACAGGTAGAATGTAAAGTCATTGTTTCCTGGCATCAGGCTTTGATAGGGATAACTTTGCCTATAGCCATCTCCACATAAGCAGTGTTCTCACCCTTAAGGTCAGAAGACTCAAATTCCTTTGGCTAACTTCCCCCACCTAATGCTGCAGGAGCATTTATGTCTGTAGCTCTCTTTTTTTGATTTTGTGTGGTTCAGTTAATAGCAATTTTACTTTACATTTTCTGTAGATATATTAATATAGTCATATAGATAGTAGCATGGGCTGTAACTTACCTCTTTCAGCTTATTTTTTATTTTATTTTTATTTTTATTGCATTTTAGGTTTGGGGGGTACATGTGAAGAACATGCAAGATTGTTGCATAGGTACACACTCAGCTTATTTCTTGTGTCCTCTCATAGTTCACTTCTCTGAGAACCGTGTGTATCCCCGTTTCCAAGGGGGAGAGGTTCACCTTTCTATTGCACCCACAACTTAGAATAACTCTTGTTACCATTCTATTGGACCTTTTCCAGTATTTGTGTCTGTGTATGTTAGCTCTTCTATGACATATATGTAATTATCGTAGACTGTGTATATAGTTTTAAATTGACAGGTTTTCCCCCCCTCATCTTAAAAGCAGTATCAACCAGGCATGGTGGCTCATGCCTGTAGTTCTAGAACTTTGGGAGGCTGAGGTGGGAGGATCGCTTGAGCCCAGAAGTTCAAGACCAGCCTGGGCAACATGGTGAAACCTTGTCTCTACAAAAAATACAAAAATTAGCTGGATGTAATGGTGCATGCCCGTAATTCCAGTCAGTTGGGAGGCTGAGGTGGGAGGGAGGATCACCTGAGTTCAGGAGTTTGAGGTCGCAGTGAGCTATGATCAAGCCACTGAACTCTAGCCTGAGTGAGAGAGTGAGACTCTCAAAAAAAAAAAAAAAAATACAATACCATCATTTCTTCATTGATTCTCCCACCTCTACTCTCCACTGGAACACAGGGAACCCACTTAGTCTTTTTTTTTTTTTTGACTTTCAGTTTATTCTTATTTTTATTTTTTATTTGTTTTAGAGACTGGGTCTTGCCCTGTTGCCCAAGCTGGAGTGCAGTAGCTCGATCACAGCCCACTGCAGCCCTCAAAGTCCTGGACTCAAACAATCCTCACCTCAGCCTCCCTAATAGCTGGGACTAGAGGTGCATGCCACCACGCCCAGCTAATTTTTAAATTTTTTGTTAAGATGGGGTTTTGTTATATTGTCTAGGCTGGTCTCAAACTACTGGCCTCAAACAATCATCCTGCCTCGGCCTCCCAGAGTGCTGGGATTACAGGCATGAGCCATGGCGCCGGGCCTATTTTCCTTTAGTTGTAGTTTTAATTGCTTCTGTCCCGGTTGTTCTGGATTCTCAGGAATACTTATTCTTACCTTGGCTCCCCTTTCCCTTTCCCTGTAGTTAGCACCATTTCTCACTAGTTCCGGCTTTCTCTTCTGCATTCTGGAGATCTTTTTAATATTGTCCTCTGTATTAAAAAGGACAGTCTGATAAGGTGTTCTACAGCTTAGTTTCTGTTCCACACTCTCAAATGGTTACTTTAATTTGCTATTGTGCTTGTATTTATCTCACTTCCTTTTTCATTTTATCCTATTATCTTTTCATCTTATATATGACTTTCTGTCCCTGTTTCATATAGTTTTTTTTAAGGCTTTATTTATTTATTTATTTTTGAGACAGAGTCTTGCTCTGTTGCCCAGGCTGGAGTACAGTGGTGTGATCTCAGTTCACTGTAACCTCCACGTCCCAGATTCAAGCAATTCTCCTGCCTCCGTCTCCCTAGTATCTGGGATTATAGGCATGTGCCACCACACCTGACTAATATTTGTATTTTTAGTAGAGATGGGGTTTTGCCATGTTGGCCAGGCTGGTCTCGAACTCCTGACCTCAGTTGATCCGCCCACCTTGGCCCCCTAAAATGCTGGGATTATAGGCATGAGCCACTGTGACCGGCCAAGGCTTTAGTTTTTAGAGCAGTTTTAGATACATAGCAAAACTGAGAGGAAGGTACAGAAATATCCCATATACTTGCCTGCCCCACACATGCCTAACTTCCTTCATTATCAGCATCCTCTACCAGAGTGGTACATTTACTACAATTGATGAATCTGTATTGACACATCATAGTGATATAGTTTTCATGTGGAGAAATTCTTGTGGGTTTCATGGTAAATTATTTTTAGTTATTTGCTCTTCAGAATAGCCTCCATTGCCCTTGTGGCACATTATTTTTTTCATAGACGGCAGGTTTTTTTTTTTCCGTTAATTCGTCCTCATATTAGGAGATATCTCTAGAGCTAGTGTAGTCAAAAGGCAGGGATGTATAGGTTGCTTTTGACTCTACTCCCTGTCCATCTGGAGGAATTCCTTTTTCTGAGCTGTAGTTTTTGATTTAGCACCTGTTGGGCACCTCAGGCCAGTGTGCAAGGCTGACATGTGACCTTCCTTTACTTCCTCTGTTTAAAACTACTCTCCAGGCCTGGCTCAGTGGCTAATGCCTGTAATCCCAGCACTCTGGGAGGCTGTGGTGGGAGGATCGCCTGAGGCCAGGAGTTCGAGATGAGCCTGGGCAATGTAGCAATAGCAAGATCCCATTTCTACAAAAAAATTTTAACAGCAGCCAGGCGTGGTGGTACGTACCTGTGGACTCAGGTACCTGGGAGGCTGAAGCGGGAGGATCACTTGAGCCCAGGAGTTCAAGGTTGTAGGGAGCTGTGATTATGCCGTTGCACTCCAGCCTGGATGATAGAGGAAGACCCTATCTCAAAAGCAACATGAAACACAACAAAAACACAAAAACTACTCTCTCCTGGAATGTCCTGCTGCCAAGGTTCTTCCCCGCCCCGTCCTTGTCAGCCATGCCTTGGGGCGTACTTCCCAGGATATTCCACTGCGGGACTCCCCTACTGTCTGCTTCTCTTATTTGGGAGCTACAAGCTTTGGAAATGGATTTGAAAGATGAGGATGAGGAATCATATTGAGTGTGTCTTGAAAAGCAGCATTTGTAAAACAGAGAGACAGCTTGTGATCTTCTAGTTGGTACAAGCCCAGAGTCTGATCCAGTGTGAGCCTTTCTTCTTTGTTCAGGTAGGCAGAGGTATTCTTTCTTTGAGATCTTTCATGAGAGAAAGCACAGGAGACCTTTCTTTCTTAGGCTGACTCTGTGTACCCTAGAGCTGCTGAACCTCTCTTCCTAGATTCAGACAGTAGATCGTGTGTCAGTCTAGGTGATGTTCAGTATTTCTCTTTTTTTGTTTGTGTAGAGGAGAGCCTGTGTCAGGGACTGCTAGCCATATGTTACCTTCTTTTGGGTATTGGAATTCTATAAATATTTCTTTCCCAGTCAGGCTTACATATTTGTAGGCTGATGGCTGCACCTTTAAAATCTATCACGTTTGTTTTTTGTTTTCCAAAGTGTAGTTGTGCAAACTCATCATGTTCACATGTTTATGTCTCAATAATCCAGATGATAAATTATGCAATTTATCTCTTGGCAAATGTCTTTCAGGGATAAACTAAAGTTTTTGCTGCAATCTCCTTGGCACCTCATATGTAGATGATTTATCTTGACTAATATACAAATCACCTGAAGTAGTCACCCAGTAGGAAGGGAGGGGTTCCAGCAGTTATTTATATGACAGAATCAGTTCTCTCTGGTGTAACTGCTAAAACGAAACACATGACCTGCCTGTGGAAACATGAAGGAAGCCTGCATCTTCGCTGCCCTTGCTTTAGCAGCCTTTGCTTGGTCAACTTCTGGTGAGTTTCACATCTTGGCACTGTGCTCAGCTTTTATGTTGGCTATATAAAAATTAGATTGCTAAACATAGAAGAAAATGTGGAGGAAACATTTATTACTCAGTGGATAAAATTGCAGGCTCTGGAGTCAGACTGCCTGGATTTAATCTTGAATTGCATTTGCTTTTATTAAACAAATTGAAATGGTTTTTGGAACAAGGCAAGTTAAAAATAAAAAGGGGAAAATTAACTTTTGTATGTTCTGTGTCTGGTCACCATCATGAGCTTGTTGTTGTTGTTTTCAAAGACTTCTAATAGTTTCTGAGAGGGAGAGGGTACTTATTGAAAGCATAGACTTTGGAGTAAGACAGACCTTGGTTCAAATCTGGTGCCTGCCACTTATATCTGTCATTTTGGGCATATCACTTCAGGTCTTTGTAACAGTTTTCTCACCTCTTACTTTCCTTGTGTAATTATTGTGAGAAATAAGAGTGATAGTACGTTATATTGTACATGTGATACAGTAAGCCCCCTATAACTATTGGTTGCTGCAATTATTATTAATTATCTTGAATTTTCTACATGGTAAAACTTCTTGTCTGCACATAATAATAATGTCTTCCTAGGATTGTGTCTGGCATATATCTTAATACACTGACTTGAACTTCCAAGAAGTTCATTAAAACTATTTTATTTTAATTATCCTTATTTTATTCTTAATTTTAATGATAAAATCTTCAGATTTTACCATAAGTAAAGTGTTAACATTTGTATAAGATGGACTTTTTTTTTTTAATCAGAGAAGTTAGATTGGTGTCTACTTTTTTTGGTGTAATAAACTTGTTACATTTTGAATATGGTAAATGAATTGAGTAATTTTCTCTTTCTATGCTCTTTTCTTTGAAGGTTTGAAATACCTACTAAATCATTTGGGTCTTTTCTGAAGTTACTTCTTTCAAAACTTTTATTTTATTCAATTATAGGCTTTTTAAAAACAAAACCCCAAAATTATCCATTTGAAGTTTCAAAACCGATTTAAGGGTTGACATATAGTATTTCACTTAAATTTTTTAAAGTTTTCAAACTATTTTATCTCTTTCCTCTGTTTTAAAAATGACTTTTCTTTTTTCTTGATTAGTTGCTGATTTTATGGTATCTTATTTTTTTCTCAAAAGCACCAGACTTTAAATTTTATTTCATTTTAAATTTTACTGCTTTTCTCTTTTCTAGTTCATAAACTTTTTAATAGCAACTTGAGATATAACTTACATAAACCAAAAAATTCACCATTTTAGGCCAGGTGTGGCGGCTCATTCCTGTAATCCTAGCACTTTGGGAGGCTAAGGCAGGCAGATTGTCTGAGCTCAGGAGTTTGAGACCAGCCTGGGCAACATGGCAAAACCCCATCTGTACTAAAAACACAAAAAATTAGCCAGGTGTGGTGGGGCACATCTGTAATCCCAGCTACTCTGGAGGCTGAGGCAGGAGAATCACTTCAGCCTGGGAGGTGGAGGCTGCACTAAGCTGAGATCATACTACTGCGCTCTAGCTGGGGCAACAGAGTGAAACTCTGTTTCAGGAAAAAAAAATTCACCATCTTAAAGTGTCTAGTGATTTTTAGCATCTTCCTAGAATTGTGCAACCATCTGATCCCTTAATTTTTTACTTTTGCTTTGTTATTTTCTCCTTCCTGCCTTTCTTTGAGGTTGCTTTTGTTCCTGTTCTTACTGGTTGGGCTAATACTTTATTTTATTTCTTTTAAAATAATGAAATAAACTTGGCGCATTTATCCCCTTACTATAGTTTTGGCTACATCCAATAGATTTTGTTATATAATTTACTTTATAATTTATTTTGTTATATAATTTTGACAGCATTTTAAATTAGTCTATATAGAAAAGCCTCGTACGGGCAGGGTGTAGGGGCTCACACGTGTAATCATAACAGTGTGGGAGGCAGAGGCAAGACGATCACTTGAGGACAGGCGTTCAAGACCAGCCTGGGCAACATAGCGAGACCCCATCTCTACAATAAGAAAAAAATTAAAAATTAGGGGACTTCCACCAAGATGGCCAAATAGGAACAGCTCCGGAGCGTAGTTCCCAGCAAGAGTGACGCAGGAGGCAAGTGGTCTCCACATTTCCAACCAAGGTATCAGCTTCATCTCAATGGGACTGGTTGGACAGTGGGTATAGCCCAAGGAGGGCAAACAGAGGCAGGGTGGGGCATTGCCTCGCCCGGGAGGTGCAAGGGACTGAAGGACTCCCTCTCCTACCCAACAGGGGCCATCAGGGACTTTTCCAGACACTCTGGCACTCCGGCTCAGATACTGTGCTTTTCCCCACAGTCTTTACAGCCTACCGACCAGGAGATTCCCACTGGTGCCTGTCAACACCAGCACTTCAGGTTTCCAGCACAAAACTGGATGGCCATTTTAGTCAGGGCCCGGACCACCTGCAAGACAGAACTGCCCATTCCCCTGAAAAAAAAAAAAAAAGGGGGCTGAAGGCAGGGAGCCAAGTGATCTGGCTTGGTGGGTCCCACCAAAACAAAGACCAGCAAACTAAAACCCACTGGCTTGAGATTTTTGCAGCCAGCACAGCTTGAGATTTTCACAGCCAGCACAGCAGTTTGAGCTCAACCTGGGACCATGGAGCTGGGTGTGGGGAGGGGCGTCCGCCATTACCGAGGCAGTTCTAACCTTGCCTGTGTAAACAAAATCGCAAGGAAGTTTACACGGCAGCTAGGCTGAGCCTCAGCAGCACAGCAAGGCCTCTGCAGGCAGACTGTGACTAGACTCCCTCCTTGCTGGACAGGGCATCTCTGAAAAAGGCAGCAGCCCATCAGAGACTTATAAATGAAGCCCCACCTTCCTGGGACAGAGCACCTGGGAAAAGGGGCAGTTGTGAGTTCCACTTCAGCAGACTTAAACATCCCTGCCCAGCAGCTATGAAGAGAGCTATGGAGGTCCCAGTATAGCACCACTTGAGCTCTGATAAGGGACAGACTGCCTCCTCAAGTGGCTCTCTGACCCCCCATATATCCAAAGAGACACCTCATACAGGATAGCTCTGACTGTCATCTGGTAGATACCCTTCTGGGACAAAGCTACAGAGGAAGGAACAGGCAGCAATCCTTGCTGTTCTGCAGCTCCTGTGGGTGACTTCCAGACAAGCAGGGTCTGAAGTGGACCTCCAGCAGTCCTGCAGCAGAGGGACCTGACTTTTAGAAGGAAAACTAAAAAACAAAGAAATAGCTTCAACATCAACAGAAAGGACGTCCACTCAGAGACCTCATCCCCAAAGTCACCAACTTCAAAGACCAAAGGTAGATAAATCCATGAAGATGGGAAGAACTAGCACAAAAAGGCTGAAATCACCAAAACCCAGAATGCCTCTTCTCCTCCAAGGGATCATAACTCCTCACCAGCAAGGGAACACAACTGGATGGAGAATGAGTTTGATGAATTGACAGAAGCAGGCTTCAAAAGGTGGGTAATAACAAACTTCTCTGAGCAAAAGGAGCATATTCTAACTCAATGCAAAGAAACTAAAAACCTTGAAAAATGGTTAGACGAAATGCTAACTAGAATAACCAGCTGAGAGAAGAACATAAACGACTTGATGGAGCAGACAAACACAGTATGAGAACTTCGCAAAGCATACACAAGTTCAATAGCCAAATTGATCAAGCTGAAGAAAGGATATCAGAGATTGAAGATCAACTCAATGAAATAAAATGAGAAGGCAAGATTAGAGAAAAAAGAGTGAAAAAGAAATGAACAAAGCCTCCAAGAAATATGGGAGTATGTGGAAAGACCTAATCTATATTTGATTGGTGTACCTGAATGTGACGGGGGAGAATGAAACCAAGTTGGGAAACACTCTTCAGGATATTATCCAGGAGAACTTTCCCAACCTAGCAAGGCAGGCCAACATTCAAGTCCAGGAAATACAGAGAACACCACAAAGATACTCCTCAAGAAGAGCAACCCCCAAGTCACGTAATTGTCAGATTCACCAGGGTTGAAATGAAGGAAAAAATGCTAAGGGCAGCCAGAGAGAAAGGCAGGGTTACCCACAAAGGGAAGCCCATCAGACTCACAGTGGATCTCTTGGCAGAAACCCTACAAGCCAGAAGAGTGAGGGCCAATGTTCAACATCCTTAAAGAAAAGAAATTTCAACCCAGAATTTCATATCCAGCCAACTAAGCTTCATAAGTGAAGGAGAAATAAAATCCTTTACCGATAAGCAATTGCTGAGAGATTTTGTCACCACCAGGCCTGCCTTACAAGAGCTCCTGAAGGAAGCACTAAATAAGAAAAGGAACAACCAGTACCAACCACTGCAAAAACATACCAAATGGTAAAGACCATTGACACAATGAAGAAACTGCATCAACTAACAACCAGCTAGTATCAAAATGGCAGATTAAATACACACATAACAATATTAACCTTAAATGTAAATGCACTAAATGCGCCAATCAAAAGACAGAGACTGGCAAATTGGATAAACAGTCAAGACCCGTCAGTGTGCTGTATCCAGGAAACCCATCTCACTTGCAAAGACACACACAGACTCAAAATAAAGGGATGGAGGAAGATTTACCAAGCAAATGGAGAGCAAAAAAAAAGCAGGAGTTACAATCCTAGCTCTCTGATAAAACAGACTTTAAACCAACAAAGATCAAAAGAGACAAAGAAGGGCATTACATAATGGTAAAGGGATCAATGCAACAAGAAGAGCTAACTATCCTAAATATATATGCACCAAATACAGGAGCACCCAGATACATAAAGCAAGTTCTTAGTGACCTACAAAGAGACTTAGACTACCACACAATAATAGTGGGAGACTTTAACACTACTGTCAATATTAGACAGATCAATGGGACAGAAAATTAACAAGGACATCCAAGACTTGAACTCAACCAAGCAGACCTAATAGGTATCTAAAGAACTTACCACCCCAAATCTGCAGAATATACATTCTTCTCAGCACCACATCACACTTACTCTAAAATTAACCACATAATTGGAAGTAGATCACTCCTCAGCAAATGCAAAAGAATGGAAATCATAACAACCAGTCTCTCAGACCACAGTGCAATCAAATTAGAACTCAGGATTAATAAACTCACTCAGAACCACACAACTACATGGAAACTGAACAACCTGCTCCTGAATGACTACTGGATAAATAATGTAATGAAGGCAGAAATAAAGATGTTCTTTGAGACCAATGAGAATGAAGACACAACGTACAAGAATCTCTGGGACACATTTATAGCAGTGTCTAGAGGGAGATTTATAGCAATAAATGCCCCCATGAGAAGTAAGGAAAGATCTAAAATTGACACCCTATTGTCACAATTAAAAGAACTAGAGGAGCAAGATCAAATAAATTCAATAGCTAGCAGAAGACAAGAAATAACTAAGATCAAAACAGAACTGAAGGAGATAGAGACACAAAAAACTCTTGAAAAAATCAGTTAATCCAGGAGCTGGTTTTTTTTTAAAGATCAACAACAGAGATAGACTGCTAGCCAGACTAATAAAAAAGAAAAGAGAGAAAAATCAAATAGATGCAATAAAAAATGATAAAGGGGATATCCCCACCAATTCCACAGAAATACAAATGACCATCAGAGATTACTACAAACACCTCTATGCACATAAACCAGTAAATCTAGAAGAAATGGATAAATTCCTGGACACTTACACCCTCCCAAGACTAAACCAGGAAGAAGTTGAATCCCTGAATAGACCAATAACAAGGTCGGAAGTTGAGGCAGCAATTAATAGCCTACCAACCAAAAAAAGTCCAGGACCAGACAGGTTCATGGCCAAATTCTACCAGATGTACAAAGAGGAGCTGATACCATTCCTTCTGAAACTATTCTAAACAATACAAAAAGAGGGAATCCTCCCTAACTCATTTTATGAGACCAACATCATCCTGATACCAAAGCCTGGCAGAGACACAACTAAAAAAGAAAATTTCAGGCCAGTATCCATGATGAACATTGATGTGAAAATCTTCCATAAAATACTGGCAAACTGAATCCAACAGCACATCAAAAAACTTATCCATCATGATCAAGTCGGCTTCATCCAGGGGATGCAAGGCTGGTTCAACATACGCAAATCTATAAATGTAATCCATCACATAAACAGAACCAGAGACAAAAACCACATGATTATCTCAATAGATGCAGAGAAGGCCTTCCACAAAATTCAACAGTTCTTTATGCTAAAAACTCTCAATAAACTAGGTATTGATGGAATGCATCTCAAAATAATAAAAGCTATGTATGACAAATCCACAGCCAGTATCATATTGAATGGGCAAAAACTGGAAGCATTCCCTTTGAAATCTGGCACTAGACAAGGATGTCCTCTCTTACCACTCCTATTCAATGTAGTATTGGAAGTTGTGGCCAGAGCAATCAGGCAAGAAAAAGAAATAAAGGGCATTCAATTAGGAAAAGAGGAAGTCAAATTGTCTCTATTTGCAGACCACATGATTGTATATTTAGAAGACCCTTTCGTCTCAGCCCAAAATCTCCCTAAGATGATAAGCAACTTCAGCAAAGTCTCAGGATACAAAATCAATGTGCAAAAATCACAGGAATTCCTATGCACCAATAACAGACAGAGAGCCAAATCATGAATGAACTCCTATTCACAACTGCTACAAAGAGAATAAAATACCTAGGAATACAGCTAACAAGGGACATGAAGGACCTCTTCAAGGAGAACTACAAACCATTGCTCAAGGAAATAAGAGAGGACACAAACAGATGGAAAAACATTCCATGCTCATGGTTAGGAAGAATCAATATAGTGAAAATGGCCATATTGCCCAAAGTAATTTATAGATTCAGTGCTATCCCCATCAAGCTACCATTGACCTTCTTCACAGAACTGGAAAAAATCACTGTAAACTTCATATGGAACCAAAAAAGAGCCCGCCTAGCCAAGACAATCCTAAACAAAAAGAACAAAGCTGGAGGCATCATGCTACCTGACTTCAAACTATACTACAAAGCTACAGTAATCAAAACAGCATGGTACTAGCACCAAAACAGAGATATAGACCAATGGAACAGAACACAGGCCTCAGAAGTAATGCCACACATCTACAACCATCTGATCTTTGACAAACCTGACAAAAACAAGCAATGGGAGAAGATTCCCTGTTTAATAAATGGTGTTGGAAAAACTGGATAGCCATGTGCAGAAAGCAGAAACTGGATCCCTTCCTTATACCTTATACAGACATTAACTCCAAATGGATTAAAGATTTAAACATAAGACCTAACACCATAAAAGCCCTAGAAGAAAACCTAGGCAAAACCATTCAGGACATAGGCATAGGCAAGGACTTCATGACTAAAACACTAAAAGCAACGGCAACAGAAGCCAAAATAGACAAATGGGATCTAATTAAACTTAAGAGCTTCTGCACAGCAAAAGAAACAACCATTAAAGTGAATTGGCAACCAACAAAATGGGAAAAAATATTTGTAATCTACTCATCTGACAAAGGGCTAATATCCAGAATACAAAGAACTAAAACAAATTTACAAGAAAAAAACAACCCCATCAAAAAGTGGGTGAAGGATATGAACAGACACTTTTCAAAAGAAGACATTTATGCAGCCAACCAACATATGAAAAAATGCTCATCATCACTGGTCATTAGAGAAATGCAAATCAAAACCACACTGAGATACCATCTCACGCCAGTTAGTATGGCAGTCATTAAAAAATCTGGAGACAACAGATGCTGGAGAGAATGTGGAGAAATAGGAACGCTTTTCCACTGTTGGTGGGAGTATAAACTAGTTCAACCATTGTAGAAGACAATGTGGCAATTCCTCAAGGATCTAGAACTAGAAATACTATTTAACCAAGCAATCCCATTACTGGATATATACCCAAAGGATCATAAATTGTTCTGTTATAAAGACACATGCACATGTATGTTCATTGCGGCACTGTTTACAATAGCAAAGACTTGGAACCAACTGAAATGCCCATCAATGATAGACTGGATAAGAAAATGTGGCACATATACACCATGGAATACTATGCAGCCATAAAAAAGGATGAGTTCATGTCCTTTGCAGGGACATGAATGAAGCTGGAAACCATCATTCTCAGCAAACTGACACAAGAACAGGAAACCAAACACTGCATGTTCTCACTCATAAGTGGGTGTTGAACAAAGAGAACATATGGAACCAGGGAGGGGAACATCACACACTGGGGCCTGTTGGGGGGGGGGGGGGGGCTAGGGGAGGGATAGCAGGGGGTGGGGGGATTGGGGAGGGATAACATCAGGAGAAATACCTAATGTAGGTGATGGGGAGATGGATGCAGCAAACCACCATGGCACGTGTATACATGTGTAACAATCCTGCATGATCTGCACATGTACCCCAGAACTTAAAGTATAATTTTAAAAAATTAAAACAATTTTAAAAAGAAAAGCTTAATACAGAAGTATAAAAAAATATAGAAGAGCTCAAAGAAAAATTTTTAAGTCACCTGTAATCCAATTATAAATACATTTATATTTTGGCTTCTTTCTTTCGACCACTTTTTTTTTTGCACATATAACTTAAAACGTGTACCCAGAAATAAATATTTTACCAGTTGGCTCATATTTTTTTTAAAGAAAGACACTTATTCATATTATGTTTAACTGCATAGACTCCCATTTAATTTGACATTACTTAATTATTGTGAATGTTTTCCATGTCTTAAAAAACAACTTTTTGAGGCTGGATGTGATGGCTCATGTCTGTAATCCCAGGGAGGGGGTGGCTGAGGTGGGTAGATCACTTGAGTCTAGGAGTTTGAGACCAGCCTGGCCAACAGTGTGAAATCCTGTCTGTACAAAAAATACAAAAAAATTAGCTGGGCATAGTGGCACATGCCTGTGGTCCCAGCTGCTCAGGAAGCTTGAGCTCAGGAAGTCAAGGCTGCAGTAAACCTTGATTGTGCCACTGCACTTCAGCGTGGGTGACAGAGCAAGACCCTGCGAAAGAAAGAAAGAAAGAGAAAGAGAGAGAGAAGAAAAGAAAGAAAGAAAGAAAAGAAGGAAAGAAAGAAAGAAATTGGAATTCATAGCTCAGTTTTAAAATTGGCTTCTAAATAATAATACCTTACATTAAAAGTAATATGCCTCATTCACTTACACTGGTGTACATATGGAAAATAACTGGGAAGTGTCATTGCTCAAATAAGCATTGCAGAGGCTATAAAGTATTAGGTATTATCACTGAAGCATGGGTGACACCTTTTTCAAATTTAACTGGTGAAAATGAACTATTGGCCAAATTTATGTTTTCAAATGGTAGGATAAATATGTATGTGTGTATGTATTTATATGTTCAGCCTTATATTGCTTAATTCAGTGTCTATTCAAAAGCTACCTTATCTAAAATAGTCTTACATTCTATCCCAGTTCTTGCTCTTTTTAAAGTAGAACTCATCACTTCTCGACTGAATTTTATGTATGTGTGCATGTTTATGCATTTGCATATTGTCTGTCTACATTAGTCAGTTTTCTTGTATGTCTGTGTCTGGCTTGGTGTCATGGTAATACTGGCCTCACATAATGAATTAGAAAGTGTTCCCTCCTCTTGCATTTTTTGGAAGAGTTTTGAAGGATAGGCAGGCATAAAAGAATAGATGCTATGTGATTGATTCCATTTATTTGAAGACAAACATGAGACAAAACTAATATATGGTGTCAGCCATTAGGAGGGGTTGTGGGGTGGGCTTCTGGGATATCGGTAATGTCCTCTTACTTGACCTAGGTGGTGATGACACGATGTTTTCACTTTTTTATATACATTTTGATCTGTATACGTCTGATTGCTGTTTCTGAATGTATGTTACATGTCAATAAAAAGCAGTGCCATGCTAAGGGCAAGGCAGGAGAAATGGATTGCCCCCAGTGCAGGCAATAAAGGGGTACACTGTCTGTAGTAAATTTTAAAACAATAATAAAACGGGCTGAAAAAAATTCCTTCAGTCTATGTCTTATTAGTTCCATCGGATCTTAAGGCTTTGATCTCTAATATCTGTTTCTACTTTAACTTATAAAAGGAAAAGGATTTTTTAATTTGTGGAAACATCATAATGGAAGGCAGTTTATATTCGGTATACTTTATGAATTAATAGCTACTTTGTACCATGGAGTATCTTGATGCTATCAATCAGATTTCATTTAATAACCTTTGAGGAATTGTATTGGACAAGATGGCTATGTATAACTTCATTTGAGAAACAGATTAACGTTCAGCCTAGAGTACAGATTGGTTGGCCTTGGATTTAATTTAATTAATGAATTGTTCTTACCTGTTTCCGGGTGGCAACTACTCAGTGGCCCCTGTGTGATTCTAGGATGGTAAATAAAGGAACAGAGAGGCTGGGCATGGTGGCTCACGCCTGTAATCCCACCACTTTGGGAGGCCAAGGTGGGTGAATCACCTGACGTCAGGAGTTTGAGACCATCCTGGCCAACATGGTGAAACCCTGTCTCTACTAAAAATTCAAAAATTACCCAGGCATGGTGGTGGGCACCTGTAGTCCCAGCTACTCGGGAGGCTGAAGCAGGAGAATTGCTTGAACTGGTAGATGGAGGTTGCAGTGAGCCAAGGTCAAGTCACTGCACTCCAGCCTGGGTGACAAGAGAGGCTCTGTCCCCAAAAAATAAATAAATAAATAAATAATAAATAAAGGAACAGAGACAGTATTAGGGGACAGCATCATGATATGGGAGGAAAGCAGTCCTATGAACTGCTCTTTTCTCCTGGCTGATCATATGTTGAGTTGTTATAGCCAATGGGTTAAGTGAATACAAGTTTTAAAATGTTATAGATAACCTCCATTCCTGTGACCTAGTGTTTCCAGAGAAGGCAGCCTGTCAGTCAGGGACTAATAGTTTAACCTCCCTTTTCATCTAGTGGGAGGGACAATCTGAATAAGTGGGATGGGGAGAAGAAACTGAACTTGTGTGGTTCAGACCCTTCTGAGCATTCTGTCTTTCTGTGCAGGCTGTCCTCAGGTGTCACATGATCTCTACTTACAGAGCATTTCTAACCCTTGATGGGAGGATGCGGGGTCAATCCATGGGTGGAAGGACTAGGCGAATAGATTGAAAGTAGAGGTAGAGTGATTGGAAGGTACAGTTGGCTGCTGATTCAAGCTACAGTCTCCAGGTTAGCTCCACTAATTCCACAATTGTATTTTGATTTCCATCTTTCTGATTCCAATGTCTTTTTGTGCTCATTTGGCTTTAAAACTCAGAGAAATTGATAAAGGAGGGATTGATTATCATCTCTAATACTCCAGTAGTTGTGTTTAGGTCTATTTATTTTTATTTATTTTTTTTGAGACAGGATCTCCCTCCGTCACCCAGGCTGGCGTACAGTGACGTCATCTCAGCTCACTGCAGACTCTGCCTTCCAGGCTCAAGTGATCCTCTCACCTCAGCCTCCCAACTAGTTGGGACTGCAGGCAACAGCCACCATGCCCAGCTGATTTTTGTACTTTTTGTAGAGGCAGTGTTCTCCATGTTGCCCAGGCTGGTCTCGAACTCCTGGGCTCAAGCAATCTACCTGTCTTGGCGTCACAAAGTGCTCAGATTATAGAAGGTCTGTTTATGATAAATATTTATAGTGTAGTAGTATTTTTTCATCTAATCTGAAAGTCAGCCTTTTATTTGGAGAGTATAAACCATTTACATTTGTAGTCATAATTGATGTGTGTTTGACTGTTATTCTGTCAATTTGATTCGTGCTTTTAGATGCCACTTAATGCATTTAAAGTCATTTTGGTCAAATAGGTCTAATTGGTAGCGAGTCTGTCCTGGTGATTAATTAACTCTGTGTGTGGTCCTTCACTGCCAAAGTATTCAGGTCATTTGCTTGAATAATATTTTACAGATGCTGTTCCAGAATTCAGAGAAGAGAACCGCAGCCGCAACCAAAACCACGTTTGGGAGCTGTGGAGGAAACGTTTAGAATCGTTAAGGACTCTCTCAGTGATGATGTTGTTAAAGCCACTCAAGGAATCTATCTGTTTGAGCTCTCCGGTAAGGCCTGCATCTGGTAATCTGAAGTTTTTATGAAACAAAATAGGGTGTTTCCTTTGGAAGAAAATCAGCCTCCAACAGTGATCACCTGGATAGTGGGCTGCATTCAAGACCCTTACTCTTGAATGTCAACTATAACTATATAACTATATAACCCACCTCCTGGGTTCAAAAGACATATATAACTTACGTAACTATGACTATTGATTTGTTTCTGTTGTTGTTTCGTTGAGATAGACTCTTTGTCACCCAGGCTGGAGAGCAATGGCATGATCGTGGCTCACTTTGGCCTCGACCTCCTGGGCTCAAGTGATCCTCTGACCTCAGCCTCCCAGTGATTTTTATTTTTAGATTAAGATCAGTGCATATGGACACATGTAAAGTAAAATTTCATTACGAATACTCCCAGCATTATATATAACTCTTTGGCATATTTGATAGAAAATCCTGCTTAGAAGGGCATGTGGATCATAAACAGGTAGTGTGATACAGTAATTTATCAACAATAGGCATCTTGCCATTTTTATCTTTCAGATTAACCAGGTCAGTCTGAAGGTAGTCAGCTTTTTTTTAACTTTTCTTATTTAAAAAAAATTATTATTATTATTTTGAGATGGAGTCTGGCTTTGTTGCCCAGACTGGAGTGCAGTGGTGCAATCTTGGTTTACTGCTACCTCCACCTCCTGGGTTGAAGAGAGTCTCCTGCTTCAGCCTCCAGAGTTGCTGGGATTACAGGTGCATGCCACCACACCCAGCTAATTCTGTATTTTTAGTAGCAACAGAGTTTCGCCATGTTGGCCAGGCTGGTCTCGAACCCCTGATCTCCAGTGATCCGCCTGCCTCAACTTCCCAAAGTGCTGGGATTACAGGCATGAGCCACCATGCCTGGCCTATTTTAACCACTTCTAAGTGTACAGCTTAGTAGCATTAAATGCATTCACATTGTTTTATAAACATCATCACCATCTATCTCCAGAACTTTTTCATCATTCCAAGTGAAACTCTGTACCCATTAAACAATAACTCCCATTCCCCCATCCCCCAATCCCCAGGAACCACTGTTCTACTTTTTGTCTTTATGAGTTTTCCTACTCTGGGTATCTTGACCCTTTAATGTGCTCCTACATCACTCTCTACTTCGTCTTTTGTGAGTAGAACCATGGTTTTCTTTTTATCCAAGAATCTTCGGAGACTAGCAGAATACCTGGAAGTGCTTAATAAATATTTGCTGAATTTGATTGATGGAGGTCTGGGGATTTTAACTTGGGAAACAGCATTTTTAAAGATTATTCTAATTGTAGTAATTATTAAATCTAAGGAGAACAAGGGCTCCTATGAAATTTATTTCTGTATGTTTATCTCTATAGGTGAAGATGGTGGCACGTGGTTTCTTGATCTGAAAAGCAAGGGTGGGGAATGTCGGATATGGAGAGCCTTCTGATCGAGCAGATGTGGTGATGAGTATGTCTACTGATGACTTTGTAAAAATGTTTTCAGGTGAGTTTTCCAGTTTGTTAGTTTACCTTATTGTTCAGAGAAAATTTAGTTCTGACGTTTTGCTTTATCCCTTCCCAAATAATCAAGACTTACACATGTTGGCAGCAGTGGAATCTTAGTTTTGGGAAGGCTGTTCTTACTGTTGTCTCCATTGCCACTTCTCCCTCCTCTCACAAGTGGAAGGTAGATGTCAGAATTATTTTCTTTCATTACTGAGAAGCCAGTAATATAATGTTGGGAACAGAGAGATAATTCAAAGGGACTCCTGGGTGGGCTTCATCATATTAGCTGGACTAAGGTATTATGTTTCCAATAACACCCTAGTCGCTGGAGGCACTGAACTCAGTAGCAGCAACTCGCTTATTGAGAGTAAGGTCGTGCTTCAGTCTTGCCAGCTGTTTCAATAGGGAGGAAACACATACCAGCTCGGCCATGGCCTCATGACCCTGCTTTCTGTGGAGTCCTGAACCCAGAAAACCTTTTGTTTGATTTTCTATTCTGTCCATTTACCTCTAACTATGCCAGAAATTAAGGATAATTTTCTCTTTTCTACTCTTAGAACACTACTCCAAATGATAAGTTAATTAACTCAAATTCTAAAAAATTAGAAGCAGCACTTGAAGCATAACATTCTGATCTAAAGAGTCTTTCATGGAATGAATTATAAATGTTATTCAGACTTTGTTCTGTTTTAATCTTTCTAAATGGGAACACAATGTATTCTGTGCCCTCTAGTCTTTTTTTCCACTTCTAATCCAGGATGCTAATTGCCTACATTCCATCTGAGCCAATCTGTATATGGTGCACTAATGATCAGCATTTCTTCAACTTTTCCCTTTTTTATAGTAGTGTTAAACATTCGTATAAAAATTAGAACATATAGGCCAGGCATGGTGGCTCACTCCTGTAAACCCAACACTTTGGGAGGCCAAGGATGGGAGGATCACTTGCACCCAGGAGTTTGAAACCAGCCTGGGCAACATGGGCAACCCCCTCTCTATAGAAAATACAAAAATTGGTTGGGTGTGCTGGTGTGCATCTGTAGTCCCAGCTACTCCAGGGGCTGAGGTGGGAGGATTAGCTGAGCCCAGGTGGTCAAGGCTGCAGTAAGTCAAGATAACATCACTGTCCTCCAGCCTGGGCAACAGAATGAGACCTTCTCTCAAAAAAAGAGAAAATATACTTAAGAAAAAAGAAAATAAAATTATTTTTACCATACCACTGAAAGATGACCATAATATACATATGTATGATGCTAAACCATAACCAAACCAAATTACGGTTTAGCATCTATATATGTATATTATGGTATATTATGGCCATCTTATTATGGTTTGCATAATTTGGTGTAGCATCATACATATGTATATTTGTGTATGTATGAGTATATGTAAATATACATGTGTACTTATAAAAACAGGATCATACCCATTACTACTGTTTGGCAATCTTTTTCACTTAATACATTATAACATCTTTCAATGTTTATCAGTGGTTATCCCCTTAATGATTTTTTTTTCTTGAGATGGAGTTTCGCTGTTGTCTCCCAGGCTGGAGTGCAGTGGCAGGACCTTGGCTCACTGCAACCTCCACCTGCCAAGTTCAAGTGATTCTCCTGCCTCAGCCTCCCAGAGTCGCTGAGAGTATAGGTGCCTACCACCACGCCCGGCTAAGTTTTTGTATTTTTAATAGACACAGGGTTTCTCCATGCTGGCCAGGCTGGGCTCAAACTCCTGACCTCAGGTGATCCACTGGCTTCAGCCTCCCAAAGTGCTGGGATTATAAGCGTGAGCCACCACTCCCAGCCCTTTTAATGATTTTTAATACTTTGTTTAGTGTTTCTTCAGTGTTTCCACAACTTTTTCTCCATAGAGCTTAAACACAGTGCTTTGGACACATTTAATAAATGCTCAGTGAATGTTTGGTGAATCTGAATCTTATAAATATTTGTTTTAACATGAAGACCATTTAAAATAAAAATTTATTGTCAACTTCTGAACAGAAATAACAATAATTATGTATGATTTATTATTGTGTGATTGCTATAGGTTAAGCAATACTCCCAACAGTCCTTTCCGATAAAATATGTTCTCCATTTTATACCAGTAAGTACTGAGGCTTTGATCGGTTAAATAATAAGCCCAAGGTCAGCTGATGAATGAGAAAATAGAGCTAGGATTTGAATCTAAGCTAACTCCAAAGCTTATGCTCTTAATTATTATGCTAGTCTGCCCTCCAAAGGTGAAAAAAATCAAGTAACTTTTTTTTTCTTTTTTCTTTTTTTTTTTTGAGACAGACTCTCACTCTGTGGCCCAGGCTGGAGTGCAGTGGCGCAATCTCGGCTCACTGCAACCCCTGCCTCCCGGGTCCAAACAATTCTTCTGTCTCAGCCTCCCGAGTAGCTGGGACTACAGGCGCATGCCGCCATGCCGGGCTAATTTTTTGTATTTTAGTAAAGACGAGGTTTCACCATGTTGCCCAGGCTGGTTGCAAACCCCTGAGCTCAGGCAATCCGCTCACCTCGGCCTCCCAAAGTGCTGGGATTACAGGTGTAAGCCACTGTTGCCTGGCTGTGACTTCTTTAATTTACATTTTACTTATATAGCATACACTTGAAATAACAGACTTTCCATTAGTATCTTTCTTTGAATGAGGTCTTGGGTTCACTGGATGAGGTCAGTCAATTATATGAATCACCTTTTTAAAAAAAACATTAGTTATTCTTATCAAGTATATTTTATAGGTGTGGTTTAGATTGGGAGCAAGTGAGTTTGCTTGTGGTTGTTGTGCCCTTTTATTCTTAACTGTTTTTCCCATCTGCTTTCCTTTAAATGGGCATAAGTTAGACTTTATATCATAAGAATTCTCTTTGAAGAAACCATAGCTATTTCTATGCCTAATTTATACAGTGGATACATTATAAATATAAAAATTTAGGCCAGGTGCGGTGGCTCATGCCTGTGATCCCAGTACTTTGGGAGGCCAAGGCAGATGGATTACTTAAGGTCAGGAGTTTGAGACCACCTTGGCCAACAGGGCAGAACCCTCTTTCTACCAAAAATACAAAAATTAGCCAAGTATGGTAGCACATGCCTGTAATTCCAGCTCCTCGGGAGGCTGAGGCATGACAATCGCTTGAACCCAGGAGGCGGAGGTTGCAGTGAACTGAGATCAAGCCACTGCACTTCAACCTGGGTAATTGACTGAGACTCTGTCTCAAAAAAAAAAAAAAAAAAAAATTAAAGCAATCGGTAACCAAATAATCAGAATCTCTCCTTTGGCCAATAGAGGCCACTATATGGTAAAGCAGTATGATAGAAATAAAGTAAATTGAACAATATTACTTTACACGAGGAGGGGTGTGTGTGTGTGTGTGTGTGTGTGTGTGTGTGTATAAAACACTGAGCTTAGTAGCTTTTTAAAAAAGTCTTGAGGGGGTGTATGTGTGTGTATTAAAACACTGAGCTTAGTAGCTTTTAAAAAAACTTCTGTTAAATCAGTATTGTTGAGGTATAATTCACATGCAATAAAATCTACAATCATAATTAAGTGATTTTTAATGAATTTATAGTTACACAGCCATCACTGCAGTCCAGTTTGAGAACATTTCATCACACCAAAAAATTCTGTCATGTCTCTTTGCAGTTGATCCTGTTTCCACTCCCAACCCCCTAGCCAGCCAAATACTAATTTGCTCTCTGTCTCTATAAATTTGCTATTTCTGGACATTTTATGTATATGGAATAAAACAGTATATAGTCTTTTGCATCTATCTCCTTTTACTTAGCATAGGCTTTTGATATTCATTCATCTATATGTTCTAGCTGGTATCAGCAGTTCAGTTCCTTTTTATTGCTGAATAGTATTCCATTGTATGAACATGCCACATGTTGTTTATTTACTCATCAGCTGACAGACATTTGGATTGTTTCAAGTTTTTGGCTATTCTGAATATTGCTGCTATGAACATTCTCATTCATATATCAGTGTGGATATTTGTTTTCATTTTTCTTGGGTAGATTTTTAAAAATGGAATTGCTAGGTCATATGTTAAGTTGATATTTAACTTTTTTTTTTCACTTAAAATAAAATAGAGAGATAGGGTCTCACTTTGTTGCCCAGGCTGGTCTCAAACTCCTGGGCTAAAGCAATCCTCCCACTTAAGCTTTCCAAAGTGCTGGGATTATAGGTGAGAGCCAGCACCCAGCCGATATTAAACTTTTTAAGAACCTACCAAACTATTTGCTACAATGACTATACCATTTTTACAGTCCCATCAGCAATATATTAAGGTTCCATTTTCTCTACCTACTTATCAACACTTGTTGTCCCTTAAAAAAACTGTTTTTGGCCAGGCATGGTGGCTCACACCTGTAATCCCAGCACTTTGGGAGGCTGAGGCGGGCAGATCATGAGGTCAGGAGTTCAAGACCAGCCTCGCCAATATGGTGAAACCTTGGCTCTACTAAAAACACAAAAATTAGCCGGGCATGGTGGCATGCACCTATAGTCCCAGCTACTTGGGAGGCCGAGGCAGGAGAATAGCTTGAACCCAGGAGGCGGAGGTTGCAGTGAGCCAAGATCATGCCACTGCACTGCAGCCTCAGTGACAGAGTGAGACTTCGAAAGAATACCTGTACCATATATAAGCATAAGCAAGCACTTTGCATTCTCACCTCCCCTGGCAACCACTAATCTGCTTTTTCTCTATTGATTTGCATATTCTGAGTATTTTATATAAATGGAATTATACAATATGTGACCTTTGCATCTGACTTCTTTTACTTAGCATAATTTTTTGGGGTTCATCTGAGCTGTAGCATGTATCAGTAACTCATTTCCTTTTTATGGCTGAATATTATTCCATTATACGGATATACTACAATTCATTTACCCATTCATCTGCTGATGGACAGTTAGGTTGTTTCTGCTCTCTGGCTATTATAAATAATGCTTTGATAAACATTAATATACATGTTTCTGTGTGGATATATGTTTTCATTTCTCTTGGCTATATATGTGGGAGTAGAATTCTAGGTCATAACATAATTTTATGTTTAACTTCTCAAAGAATTGCCAAAAGGTTTTTCATAGTGGCTGCATCGTTTGCATTCCCCACCAGCAATGTACAAGGATTTCTATTTTTCCATATCCTTGTCCTTACCAACACTTCTTACTTATTATTTTGTTTTTTCATTATCGCCACCCTAGTGGATGTGAAATGGCATCTTGTTGTTTTGATTTGCATTTCTCTAATGACAAATTATATCAAACATTTTTTCATGTGTTTATGGATCAAAGGTATTTCCTTGGAGAAATGTCCATTCAAGTCCTTTTCCGTTTCAAAATTTGGTTATTTGTCTTTTATTATTCAGTTTTAAGAAATTCTGGCCTGGGCACAGTGGCTCATGGCTGTAATCCTAGCACTTTGGGAGGCCAAGGCGGGCAGATCACCTGAGGTCAAGGAATTCAAGACGAGCCTGGCCAACATGGCAAAACCCTGTCTCTACTAAAAATACAAAAATTCACCGGGCATGGTGGCAGGCGCCTGTAATCCCAGCTACTCAGGAGGCTGAGGCAGGAGAATCGCTTGAACCTGGGAGGCAGAGGTTGCAGTGAACCAAGGTCACTTCACTGTACTCTAGCCTGGGTGACAGAGAGAGACTGTCTCAAAAAAAAGAAAAGAAAAGAAATTCTTCATATATTTTCAGATATGTTTCATCAGATATATGATTTGTAAATGCTCTTTCACATTTTTTATGGGTTGTCTTTTCACTTTCTTGATGATATATTTTGAAATGCATGTTTTTAGTTTTGAAGTTCAACTTACCTATTTTTTGTGGTTTTTGCTTCCAGTGTCATATCTAAGAATCCTTTGCCAAATCAAGGTTAGGAAGATTTATCCCTATATTTTCTTCTAAGAGTTTTCAGTTTTACCTCTTACATTTAGGTTTATGATCCATTTTAAGTTAATTTTTGTAGATGGTAGGAGGGTCCAACTTCATTCTTCCATATATCAATATCCAGTTATCCCAGCACCATTTGTGGAATGGACTGTTCTTTCCTGTGTTAAATGGTCTTGGCACCCTTCTTGAAGATCATTTGACTATGGAGACATGGGTTTTGTTAAACCCACAGATGTATGGGTAAAGTTAATTATAGAATTACCAAATAACTTACCATTTCTACTCGTAAATAAATACTCAAAAGAATTGAAAGCAGGCACTCAAACAAATAAATGTATATGCATATTCACAGCAGTGCTATTCACAATAAGCAAAAGATGGAAACAACCCAAATGTCTATTAAGGGATGCATGGATAAACAAAGTGTGGCATATACATACAATGAAACAGTAGTCAGCCATAAAAAGGAATGAAGCACTGATACAGCTACAACATGTGACATTGCACTAAATGCAAAAAGCCACACACAAAAGATCACATATTGTAGGAATCCTTTTATATTAAATATATAGAATAGGTGCATCCATAGACACTGAGAGCTGATTGGTGGTTGCCAGAGTCTGAAGGCAGGGGGGAACTGCTAATGCTGAATCCCTGAGGGTTTCATTTTGGGATGATGAAAATGTGTTGAAACTAGATAGATACCACATGTGTCGCGTGGTAGTACACAACATTGTGCCTGGACTTAAATGCCATTGAATTGTCGCTCTTCCTTTTGTTATATGGGCACTAATCCCATCAATCTGGCTCTAGCCTCATGATTTCATCTAAACCAAATTATTTTCTCAAGGCCCCACTTCCTGAGACCATCACACTGAGGGCAAGAGCTTCAAGATAAGAAGTTTGAGGGGGATGCCAATATTCAGTCCGTAACACTAAGCATAGTCTTCCTGTGCTCTTCCCACAGCTTCCTGATGCAGTTTTCTACTTTGTCAAATGCATCAGCTCATGTTAGTTCGCTTTTTCCCTGGAGACCTTTGTCTTCATGTTATAATCGAAGCCTGAAGCTCATTAAGCCTACTGCACAGCTATTGTCCTAGAAATTTAACTCTCTGCTGCATTGAATCTCCTTTTTCCTGGATCCCATGTCTCCTTTCTTGCTTTGCCTCTTCATTTTGGTGGCACACATTCTCCAGTAGTTTCATGAGAAAGGATACATTAGAGATAATTTTTGTGTATATCTGAAACTACTATTACTCTACCAACTCTCTTGATTGTCTGGGTTGAAATTCATTTTCCTTCAGAATTTTGAAGCCATTATCATCTTAAGATTATCATTGAGAATTTGATGGTGTTCTTCTTAATCTTTCTATCCACCCTTGCCCTTTCTGAAAGTTTTTGAAATCAGAGACATCTTTCTCTGTGGTGGTCTGATATTTCACAGTGATAAAAGATAAATAGTCTTTTCTTCTGTCATTTTCCCAGCCCCTTGAAAAGTTCTTATATTATTTCTTAGATAGTTCTCCCAGTTTTCTCTCTTCTGACTTTCTGAAGAAAAAGATCATCTGATTTAATCACTCATTTATCCTGTGGCACATATATTTGTATAATTCTTTTCACCTTCTAGGAGACCACCTCACCTTCTTTTCCCCCACATTCCTATTGCATTTTAATTTTGTTGACTACAATTATAATTTCTAAGAGCTTATCTTGTTTTCTGATGGTTTTTCTTTTCTTACTGCCCTCTTCTTCCTCCTCAATGTATCCCATCCCCCTCTCTTTCCTGGTATCACTGCCTTTCCCCCTTTCCCTTTTTCTCCTTTCTCCCTCCCCTTCATCCCCTCTTCTTTTCCTCTCTCCTTCCTGTGCTCCTCCTCTTCCCTCTTTCTCCTCTTGCCTCCTTTTCTCCATCCCTTGCTGTATTATTTTCTTTTATCTCTGAGGACACAGATTATGCAATTTTTAATTTGTTCTCCATTTATTCTATCTTAGTTATCTTTCATCTGAGCCTGCATTCTGTTTCCTCTAAGTTGCTCTTATCTATGTTTTGGCTTTGGTTTGGTTTTGGTTATATTTGATGTCCATTCATCTCTATGGGCAGGGCTCTGCAAAGCTTATTGAAAGATGTGTGTGAGTGGGCTGGGTGGAATGGTAGGCTTCACTGTAGAATAACAGAGCAGGAGCCAGCTGATTTAGCTGAAAGACACCCAAATGTCTATATTTGTGTTTTTGGAGCGGCTGTTCTGTTCCTTTAAGAATAAAGAGCTTTCAGTATTTTCCATGTAAATAAAAGTTACCCCTTCATTTACTATTTGTAAGTATTGGTTTTTTAACATCACATTGTCTTGAAGTAGAACATAGCTCAGTTTATTCATTAAAATAAAAGACCTGATCCTTTCTACCTGTAATAACTCTATGAGGCTTTGCTACAACCTTTATTTAGAATAATTTAAAGGCATTTAATAGTGCTCTCTATAGATATAGATATAGATATAGATATAGATATATAATACATGAACTCACAAATAACCTGTGTGGGGCACAGGGGGCAGGGAGGGTGGCTACTAATATACCAAACACATATTGTGCCTTCTAGGAGATATGTCATCTATATCAATTAGCATAATGTAAGACAGAAAATCATAAATGAGACTGGGCCAGGTGAGTTACATCTGTAATCCCAGCACTCTGGGAGGCAGGTGGATCACTTGAGACCAGCCTGGGCAACATGGTGAAACTCCATCTCTACAAAAAGTGAGCCCAGCTTGGTGTTGCACACCTGTAGTCCCAGCTACTCAGGAGGCTGAGGTGGGAGGTTCAGCTGAGCCTGGGAAGTCAAGGCTGCAGTGAGCCATGATTACACCACTGTACTCCAGCCTGGGAGACAGAGTGAGACCCTGTCTCGAAAAGAAAATAAAAGAAAAGAGAAGAGAAGAGAAGAAAGAAAGAGAAAAAAAAAAGTCATAAATGAGAGGCAGACATACCTGGCTTTGAGTTGCAGCTCTGCCTCATACAAGCTGTGTGACCTTGGGCAAGTCAAAATCCTTTTGAATCTGTTTCCTCATTAATTCCACTATGTGACAGACCCTGTGCTAACACTGGAATAAGAGTAGCAGATAACAAATTTACTTCTCTCCATGGAGCTCATATTTATTACATGTTGTTATTAGCTATAATTCTATTTTAATGCTCACATTTTTTTATACCCTGGCATTTCTGTGGTTAAAGTAATGCTAACACATATTTTGTGTCCATACACTATACTTTTAATGATCATTTCTTAAGAATATTTTGTTCATTTATACTGTTGGGTTTTTTGAACTTAGACTTGAAATGTTAAAACTTTAATGAACTATAATTAAGTTGGAAAATTAACTAGACAGTGTTTGTTTACAAGAATTCATATAAGGGCTGTGTATCCTTTAGTGTATAAAAATCTTTTTAGTGTAGCTGGGAGTGGTGGCTCACGCCTGTAATCCCAGCACTTTGGGAGGCTGAGGCAGGTGGATCACCTGAGGTCGGGAGTTTGAAACCGACCTGACCAACATAAAGAAACCCCATCTCTACTAAAAAAAAAAAAAAACACACACACACACACAAAATTAGCAGAACGTGGTGGCACGTTCCTGTAATCCCAGCTACTCGGGAGACTGAGGCAGGAGAATCTCTTGAACCTGAGAGGCAGAGGTTGTGGTGAGCTGAGATCACACCACTGCACTCCAGCCTGGGCAACAAGAGTGAAACTCTGTCTCAAAAAAAAAAAAAAAAAATCTTTTTAGTGTAAAAAGATTTGCTATAATCTTTTGCTGATTGTTGTTTTCATGCTACCTCTATGTTACAGGTTATTGTTAACATCTAAGTCTAGGAATTGGGATTCCCAGGATACTGATATAAAATGCTGTAACAGAAATTTCTATGTTTCTGAGGTTTATAGAACTCAAGGAGGTTCTTTCTATAATGCATGTTCTTAAAGCAGCATATCCCTGAGGGTACTAATGGTTGCTTTTCCCTCTCCCATTTTCTCATTTTAGGGAAACTCAAACCAACAATGGCATTCATGTCAGGAAGACTGAAGATTAAAGGTAACATGGCCCTAGCAATCAAATTGGAGAAGCTAATGAGTCAGATGAACGCCAGACTGTGAAGGAAAAGGAAAAAAAATGTGTCGACTGCTGGGCTCAAAAAGTAAAAAAAAGCTCAACAATTAAAATCTAATGTTTGTTTTCTTCCCTGTTGTATTATAAGGATATGCACGTTTGTTCTGGAAAAAAATAGAATTTCTGTCTCTATAAGACTTGAAATTGTAATTAAAACGGCAAGCTAATCAAACAGAAGCTTCATTAAGTGGGGATTCTATGACAGTATGTGTTTTTATATTTCAAGGGTTTTACCCTCTGAGCCTTACATTTCATTCACTGTCTTCCTCCAAGAGAAGTATTTTGGGTGGCCAGTCAGATCAAGCAGTAAAATTAGCTCTTTCGAAGCTTTTTGTCACGTAAAATGAAGCTCGTCTGTTTTAAAATTTTTAGTTTTGGATTGTATACTAATGAAAATCTTAATAATGTATTTGATTTTTATATACTTATTTTAAAGAAAATCTTATATAGTACATTTTAGAAATATCACAAAAAGCTAATACTGGTGAGCACTAAATGAAACAATCATTTTTCATTTTGATAACTAGCTTTCCAAGTGGACTTAACCATAGGAAAATATTACTAATGTAATTTAACAAATTGCAGTATGTGTTCCACTTAAAAAATATGTTTAAACTGTCCTAAAATAAAATAATTTTCTCCTTAGAAGTATGCAGTGTTTTGAAACAGGAACCCTGGACTAGATTTGGTATGGGCTGGATTGTGCAACTCCAATTCATTTGTTGAAGTCCTAACTGCCATTTCTTTCTAATGTGACTATTCGGAGATGAGGCCTTTACAGAGGTGACTAAGTTCAAGGAGGCTGTTAGTCTAACCTAACATGGTGTCCTTCGACATAAGAGATACCAGCGATGCGTGCACAGAACAAAGACCAGGAGAGGACATGGTGAGAAGGCAGCTATCTGCAAGCAAAGAGAGAGCCCTCAGAAGAAGCAAAATCACCAGCACCTTGATCTTTGACTTCTAACCTCCGGAATAGTGAGAAATAAATGTCTGTTGTTAAGCCATCCATGGTGAGAGGCCGAGGCAGGAGGATTGCTTGAGGCCAGGAGTTCAAGGCCAGCCTGGACAACATAGTAAGACCCTGTCTGTACCCCCACAAAATAAATTGAATTAAAAAGCCACCCAATCTGTGGCATTTTGTTATGGCAGCCCTAGCAAACAGTGGTTTGAGGGCAGGAGGGTTGAGGGGGAAGCTAAACTTTAAAAGAGCTCTTATCTTTAATTTCTATCAGTTAAAAATACTTGCTCAGTGTAATTATTTTGCTTCTCATCTTCCACTCTCCAATATTATTGTGCTATTAAGCAATTTATCTAATCCTGACATTTCTTAGAATCATAATGTTAGGAGCATTTGAGCTGTATTTTGCAAGTTAGGAAGCCGAGGATCAGAGACGGGAAAGGACTAGCCCAAGGCCAAAATTAACAAGCCCTATCTAACAAAAACTTTCCAATACATTTATGTTGAATGGAACTTCAAGATCTCACCTCTCCATCCATGAATGGAGTCTGTGTAATCAAAGTGAATTAAAAATAGGACAGTTTCAAAAAGTCAGGAGATTCACAGCAACTGATCGAAGGGAGTCCAGTCAACCAGTGTCAGCACGATTAGGATTAGGAAGCCCCCTCTGCTTTAATCCACACAAGGAAAGTAACCTGACGTGAACCAGTCTGCTATTTCTGCCATGCTGTTTCCTTGCTCCTGCCAGGGCTGCCTTACAAATGCAGACTGTTCTGTCATACCTGGTGGGGGCTCCTGTTTATTTTGTAGGCTGGATGCTGCCCAGTTCATGAATCACTAATAAAAGCCAATTGGATCTTTACAATTTAATCTGTTGAGATTTTATTCTTTGACATTCTCAAAGGTTTGGGAAAGTTAGAAGTAGAAAATACTGTGAGGCAGGAATCTCTGAGTTGTGGTCATTAAGACATGAATTTGCTAATTATACCCATTCCAACAGGGGGGTTGAGTCAAGGGACCTTGCCCTTTTCTTGACTGACCTGGTTGATTATTACCCTAAGTGATTGTTAGTTAGGTTGCCCATTGGAATCTCTGCCTTCTGGCTTTAAAAAATTTCTGGAAACCATCATTCTCAGCAAACTGACACAAGAACAAAAAACCAACACCACATGTTCTCACTCATAGGTGTTGAACAATGAGAACACATGGGCACAGGGAGGGGAACGTCACACACTGGGGTCTGTTAGGGGGTAGGGGGTAAGGAGAGAGACAGTGGGGGGGTAGGGAGGTTAGGGAAGGATAACATTGTGAGAAATGCCTGATGTAGGTGACAAGGGGATGGAGACAGCAAACCACCATGGCATGTGTGTACTATGCAACAATCCTACAAGCTCTGCACATGTACCCAGAACTTAAAGTACAATTAAAAAAAAAAAATCCAAACGGGTAAATTGAGCTGACTGGTTTTGAGCCTTGGAATGTTAGGGGACCAGCAGTGAGTTCCTCTGATCCATCCAATCATGAGTAGATTAAACTTTTGTTTTAAACCCATCACAGTCCACTATTCATCCCCTTTTTAATAATCGTTTAAAAATTTTCTACCCTGAATTGCATTTTGAAAGAGACAGTTCCTAGGTAACACAGGTAGAACATTTACATCTCAAAGGCAGAGAACTTACATTTCAAACCTAAATATTGGTATTTGCTAAGACAGAAAGCCCAACTGAGCTAAGAAGCCCAGTTAAGACAAAATGGTCAAAGGTGAGGTTTATTTGAATTAATGCTCTCACCTATTGTAAGAATTTCTACTGATTTTCCTTTATAGATACGCATTTTTACAAAGAGTTTCAAAGTAACTGGCTAAATACCAGAAAGAAATTTTGGAGACGGATTTAATTCAATAGGCAGTCTTTTCAACTTAGCTTCTGTTTCTTAACTAGATTACTGAGTTCAGGGGCAGACCCCATTAGCAAATAGAGCAGGCAAAGGGTTTCCTATTTCTGGACTCAGATAGATAGTTCTGAAAAAGAAGCAAACCTGCTTAACCCAAGGGCCTAATTTTTACAAATATTACCTAGCTTTCTTTTTGCCTTTGGAGTAAAACAGTAACTAAGTGAAAAGGTTGGCAGATTCAATTTTCTTATAAATTAGTTGCTTAAACTTTTCATATGTCTTCTACATGGGATCTTTTAAAGAGGCAAACATTTTTGAAATCTTTTTAGAAGCTTTTGCACATCAATAGGTGTCCCTGGAAGGTCCTGATTCAGGAGCCCTCATTTTTAAACTCAGTTCTTATTCATCTGGAATGTTCTTATTCATCTGGAACAGTCTTATTCATCTGGAATGTTCCACATAATGGTCATCATAATTCTAATTTATCTCTAGTAAGATTTCACCATTTTTGTAAGTATTTACAGCTTCTGGGCCCTAATACATGTAAAAGGCAAGCATAGCTAGAAGGTGAAGTACACAGCTCTTTAAAAATTTAAGGATGCCAGCCAGGTGTGGTGGCTCACGCATGTACTTTGGGAGGCTGAGGTCAGTGGATCGCTTGAGGCCAAGAGTTCGAGACCAGCCTAGCTAACATGGTGAAACCCTGTCTCTACTAAAAACACAAAAATTAGCCAGGTATGGCAGCGTGGCCTGTAATCTCAGCTAATGGGGAGGCTGAGGTGCGAGAATTATTTGAGCCTGGGAGGTGGACGTTGCAGTGATCGCTCCACCACACTCCAGCCTGGACAACAGAGTGAGACTCTGTCTCAAAAAAAGAAAAAAAAACTAAAAATCTAAGAGCGAAATGCCATGAGATTGTGTCATTGTGGTGTTTGGTGTATATATATATACACGTATATATATATATATATATATGTGTGTGTGTGTGTGTATATATATATATGTGTATATATATATGTGTGTGTTTATATATATGTATATATATATGTGTGTGTGTGTATATATATATGTGTATGTATATATATATATATATATATATGTTTTTATCCTGGGTTCCTGGCTTATCATTCCCTTAGCCCTTGTTATAAGCTTTTGTTATAATATTGGGCGTGTTGGGCCTTGCAGACAGGCCTCAGGAAACAGAATCTCTCTGACCTTCTCTTGCCTTCCTTTCACCTCCCCAAGATAGGACTATGGGTCATAAATCCTCACTCCAGAGAGGGTCCTGCTCCATATGCTGGGGGAAAGAATGCCAACTTAATGAAGCCTCCATAAAAACCCAAGATGACTGGGCTCCAAGAGCTTCTCAATAGCTGAACACATGGAGTGTCCTGGAGGGTGACACACCCATGGAGGGCAGGAGAGCTCTGCGCCTCTTCCCTAATACTGCGCCCTATGCATCTCTTCATCTGTATCCTTTATGATTTTCTTTATGATAAACTGGTAAATGTGTTTCCCTGAGTTCTGTGAGCTGCTCCAGCAAATTAATCAAACTCCTGTGGGAACGCCAACTTGAAGCCAGTTGGTCAGAACTTCCAGATGCCCAGAGTTATAACTGGTGTCTGGGAGGTGGGGCAGTTCTGGCGACTGAGCCCTCGACCTGTGGCATCTATCTCCTTGGAGATAGTAGTAGATAGTGGGCAACATAGTAAGACCCACTATCTCCAAGTAGATAGTGTCCGAATAAAATTGGAGGACACCCACTTGGTGTCCACTGCTTAGTGTGTGGGAAAAATCCTCAAACATTTGGTCTCAGAAGTCTTCTTGCGTGTTGATGATTGTTGTGTTGGTATGACAGCAGTAGAAACACAGTTTGGAGTTTTTCCCAAAACAGTCATGTAATGCTTTCATAATGTACCTCAGTGCACAGATGTTTTTTTTTTCTGCCACTCATTCTAGAGTGCAGTGGCATGCTCATAGCTCATTGCAGCCTTGAATTCCTAGGCTCAAGTGATCCTCCTGCCTCAGCTTTCCAAGTAGCTTTCCATGATGGTATGTGCCTGGCTTTGTTTGTTTTTTGTATGGGCAAGGTCTCGCTTTGTTGCCTAGGCTGGTCTCAAATTCCTGGCTTCAAGCAATCCTCCCACCTCACCCTCCCAAAGTGCTGGCATTATGGGGTGTCAGCCACCATGCCCAGCCTAAATAATTTTTTAAATTCCAGTTTTTAATCATTCTTTGTTAGGATACAGAAATACTTTGTGTTCTGCAATACTGTTAAATCTACTTATTAGTTTTACCAGCTTTTTGTAAATCCCTTAGGATTTTCTAGGTATGTGACTATTATCTGCAAATAAAGACAGTTTTATTTCTTCTTTTCCATTCTGTCTGCCTTGTATTTCTTTTTCTTGCCACATTGTACTGTTAGGCCCACAGTACAGTGGTGAATATTCGTGGTGAGAATGGATATCCCAGCCTTGGTCTTAGTCTTGGGGGAAAAACATTGTGTTTTTTTTACCATTAACTATGCTAGTTGTAGGGTGTTTTTTTTGTAGATGCACATCAGGCTGATTACTGTTTATTTGCTGAGAATTCTTAATCATACACAATTGCTGAATTTTGTCAAATGCTATTTCTATTATCTATTGAGATCATTAGGTTTTTCTCCTTTATTCTATTAATATGGTGAATTAAAATGATTTTTTAAAATTACTTTTACTTTTTTTAGAGATGGGGTCTTGCTCTGTTGCCCAAGCTGGTCTCAAACTCCTGGTCTCAAGCAGTCCTCCTGCTTTGGCCTCTCAAAGTGCTGGAGTGACAGGTGTGAGCCACCTTGCCTGGTCTAAAATGATTTTTTAAATTACAAATATTTATTGTGCTGTTTTTCCTAACCCATGTTTGTTGGAGCCAAATGTACTTCAGTAGAGACAAATAGCTGTATCTAGGGGAATAATGCCAGCAAGATGGCAGTTTAGGAAGCGTCAGGCTCCACTCCTCACCAACAGAAAGTTCAGCTAGCAACTATCCACAGGCCAGAAAATCCTTTTGTAAACCCCAATACTTGGAAACAAGTTTGAGACACACACATGGTCCACAGAGCTGAATGAAATCTGAATTAGAAGGGTAAGAAGAACAGTCTTTTTTTTTTCTTTTTAAGAGACAGTGTCTGACTCTGTTGCCCAAAGAAGAATGGTCTTATTCCAACTGTGCCACCGCTTTCCCTCCAAGTCAGTACAATGCCAGACAGAGGAGATTTTCCTGGCCCACAGTTTCTACTAGGGGAAAAAGAGAAATTAAGGCAGTCATCCATCTTCCTTAGCATTCTGAGATGTTTCTCAGGAACATTCTGAGGAAGCCCACTGTGGTCTCCCCCTCATGGGGAACACTTGGGGAAATGGCATGGCTAGGCCACTCAGGGCCAGGTAGAAACAATGAAAGGAGGCAGAGTTCATAGTGACCACCACATGGATCTTGGTAATATCTCTGCATTTTTGCCAGCTGTGGCACCAGATTAGAGATATTAGTCAGTCTCAAAGCCCACTCACAAAGCTGTGCTAGTCACCTTCAGAAGCATGGTGGGAGTTTCAAGCTAGCCCGAGTCCCTAGATAGCTAGTCTCTGTGCCCAGCCTTGGAGCCCACCCCAACAATCCTACTCAGGCAAAGAAACTCCCAACTCCATGCATTGGAGAGAAGGAGCCAGACCAGCTTGACCCAGGAAGCCAAACAGAAGATCTACTCATCTCTCAGCCAAAAATCCCACCCAACAACCTACCCAGGCAGGAAGACTCCCACCGCTGAACATTTCAGAAATGCAAAGGAGCTAGACTGGATTGACCTGAGAGGTCAACCAACCACTGAACTCAGTCAAAACCTACCCCACAGTTCCACCCTGACAGGGAGGCAATCCTCAATTGTGCAGTTCTTTCTTTTGTGTGTGTGTGTGAGATGGAGTTTCACTCTTGTTGTCCAGGCTGGAGTGCAGTGGCACAGTCTCGGCTCACTGCAACCTCCATCTCCCGGATTCAAGCAATTCTCCTGCCCTGGCCTCCTGAGTAGCTGGGATTACAGGCACCTGCCACCACGCCTGGCTAATTTTTGTATTTTTAGTAGAGACAGGGTTTCACCATGTTGGCCAGGCTGGTCTTGAACTCCTGATCTTAAGTGATCCGCCTGCCTCGGCCTCCCAAAGTGCTGGGATTACAGGCAAGAGCCACTGCGCCCAGCCTCAATTGTGCAATTCTAACGAGCATAGCTTTTGATCTCACTTGTCCCAAGCAGTGAATCCACCTAACTTCAGAGCCCAGCCTGCAGCCTTGCCTAACTGCAGACCCCAAATGTCAGAATTGCTTGGCTAGGGAATATATCCTGTGACTAACCTGATCAAAAGCCATCACAGTACCCACCTAGCAGCTCCACCCAATATCAGAGCAAAAGCAGCAGCCCAGTCAACTAGAGAAATCACAACAAGCCCTGCCTATCTGGGGTCATTCCAGCTTATGTGGGACTCGCCCTTCCAGAATCACAGGCTAGACTGAACAGTGAAGGTCTATTCCTGCCAAAGAACAACTTCCAAAGCCAGAAGAGGGGCGATCTCTTAAATGCTCAGACAACAATGCAAGGACACAAAGACTGTAAAGAATCAGTGAATTATGACGCCTCCAAAAGACACTAATAAATCATCAACAATGGGCCCCAAAGAAATGGGAGATTTAGGAAATGACAAAGAATTCAGAATAATACTCCAAGAAGTTCAGTAAATTAAAACAATATATGGATAGAAACTTTAATGAGATTTGGAAAACAAAATGCAAAACAAGAAGTTTGAGAAAGTAATAGAAACGATAGGCTGGGCGTGGTGGCTCACACCTGTAATCCCAACACTTTGGGAGGCCGAAGTGGGCGGATCATGAGGTCAGCAGTTCAAAGACCAGCCTGGCCAACATGGTGCAACCCCGTCTCTACTAAATACAAAAATTAGCTGGACATGGTGGCACATACCTGTAATCCCAGCTACTCAGGAGGCTGAGGCAGGAGAATTGCTTGAACCAGGTCCTGGGAGGCTGAAGTTGCAGTGAGACAAGATCGCACCACTGCACTCCAGCCTGGGCTACGACGCAAGACCTGTCTCAAAAAAAAAAAAAAAGAAATAGAAACAATAAAAAAGAACCAGACAGAAATTCTAGAGATGAACAATACAATGACTGAATGGAAAAATTAAGTAGAAGGCTTCGATAGCAGACTCGATCAAGCAGAAGAATGGATCAGTGAGCTGGAAGCAGAACATTAGAAATTATCTAGTTGGAGAAGCAAAAAGACAAAGTCACTGCTTGGGACAGGTAGGATCAGAAAAGACAAGAATAAAAAAGAATGAGGAAAGCCTATGGGAATTTTGGGACACCATCCAGAGACCAAACCTTCGCTTAATAGAAATTGCAGAAAGAGGTCTCTTGCTCCAGCCAGAGCTTGGGGTTGGTTTTACTGCCCTGTGTCCTCTTTCCAGGAGGTCTCAGTGATTCTGCCACAGCCTCAGCCTCCATCACTCTGTGACTTGATGGTGTTTGAAAGATTCATAGACTCCAGGACATTTCTGAAGCCAAGAAATGGCTCATTGGTGGAAGAAACTTGCCTTGTCTCAGATGAGACTTTGGACTGGACTTTTAAGTTTATGCTGAAATGAGTTAAGAATTAGGGGGACCAGGCCAGCCGCGATGGCTTACACCTGTATTCCTAGCACTTTGGGAGGCCAAGCCCAGTGGATCAATAGAGATCGGGAGTCGAGACCAGCCTGGCCAACATGGTGAAACCCCATCTCTACTAAAAATACAAAAAGCCAGGCGTGGTGGTGGGTGCCTAATTCCAGCTACTCAGGAGGCAGCGGCAAGAGAATCCCTTGATCCTGGGAGGCAGAGACTGTGGTGAGCCGAGATGATGCCATTGCACTCTAGCCTGGGAGACAGAGTAATACTCCATCTCAAAAAAAAAAAAAAAGAGAGAGAGAGAAATGTAACTATGACATGAGGCTTGTGAGGGCCCGGCGCAGAATGATGCGGTTCCACTCTGTATCCCCTCCCAAATCTCATGTCTAATTGTAAATGTATTAATATAGTTAGGGGTCTCGTTGTATTCTGCATATGATTAGCCTTAAATTTTACTTTTAAAACAAAAAAACAAGAGCCAATTTTGAATGATTCAGTTATTTTGCTTTTAATTTTTTTTTTTAGTTTTGAGTACCTCTAACATATTTATAATATTTTAAGATTGATTAAATTTATGATATCTTACTATATGAGATAATGGCAATATTTTGCAATAATATCACAATTATCATTTTGTTTTGTTATGAAAATTTCTAGTAGATAATTTTATTTTTTGTGGTCATTACAAAACTATTTGAAAATGTCACATTGGCCATTTATCAAATCTTCCTAGAGTTAATAAAACTTTATCTGGGCTGGGCGTGATGGCTCATGCCTGTAATCCCAGCACTTTGGGAGGCCGAGGCAGGCATATCAACTGAGGTCGGGAGTGCAAGACCAGCCTGACCAACATGAAGAAACCCGGTCTCTACTAAAAATACAAAATGCGCCAGGCATGGTGGTGCATGCCTGTAATCCCAGCTACTTGGGAGGCTGAGGCAGGAGAATTGCTTGAACCGGGGACGCAGAGGTTTCAGTGACTGGAGATCCTGCCATTGCACTCCCACCTGGGCAAGAAGAGTGAAACTTTGTCTCAAAAAACAAACAAACAAACAAAAAAAAGAAAACTTTATCTTACTGGGCCGGGCAGTGTGACTCACGCCTGTAATCCCAGAAGTTTGGGAGGCCGAGGCCAGCGGCTCACATAAGGTCAGTAGTTTGAGAATAGCCTGCCCAACATCTACCAAAAATATAAATTAGCTGGGTGTGGTGGCAGGTGCCTGTAACTCCAGCTACTGGAGAGGCTTAGGCAGGAGAATTGCTTGAACCTGGGCGGAGGAGTTTGGAGTGAGTCGAGATCAGGCCACTGCACTCCAGCCTGGGCAAAAAGAGTAAAACTCTTGTCTCAAAAAAAAAAAAAAAAAAAAAAAAAAGTTCTGACAGAAAGCAATGGCTCACGCCTGTAATCCCAGCACTTTGGGAGGCCGAGGCAGGTGGATCTCCTTAGGTCAGGAGTTGGAGACCAGCCTGGCTAACATGGTGAAATCCCGTTTCTACTAACAAAACAAAAAATGATCCAGGCGTGGTGGTGTGTGCCTGTAATCCCAGCTACTCAGGAGGCTGAGGTAGGAGAATTGTTTGATCTCTGGAAGCGGAGGTTGCAGTGAGCCATGATCCCGCCATTGCAGTCCAGCTTGGGCAACAAGAGTGAAGCTCCATCTCCAAAAAATAAACAAAACAAGTTCTAAGCTTGTAAAATTGGTTGTACATTAGTTTAGGTGAGATTGTTAAGTGATGAGAGAATAATAATTTGTAAAATAGAGAAAGTAGATAATTTTTTATTGTAAAAATAGCCTTTATATGTTTTCCTACCATTTTTTGTAAGTTTACAATTGTAATCCTCTAATTAATATATTCATAAATGTGACTTGTAAGTGTTGACATTTTATTTGCTTTTCCTGCATTTTGTAGAAATAGTGTTTTCTAGCATCTATGTCTCTATAAAATAAAAGGGTGAAATCAGGATTAGTTGAGCATGGAAATTAACAAAATGATGTTGATAAAGATTATCTATTTGTGGTCTACCAGGGCATAAAAATCTCAGAAAAACGTAATCAGTAGAAAACCTGTATGTGCCTGAATGTTAGAGAATATTGCTTGTGTTAAAATCATTTTTGTTAAAAAACTCTGCCTTTCATGCATTTAGGAGAGAGAAAGTCAGAGGACAGAGCCCTCCACTGATTCTTATCAAGACAGCTGAAGTACAGATAATGTATTTCTATTTTTTCTCAAATTCTATATTGGACACAGTCACTCTGTTTCTAATCTGCATGTTACAGTGATGCACAGAGACACAAACATAAAATAAATTGCAAGCTTTAAAAAAAGAAATTGCAGAAAGAGTTAAAGAGCCAGAAAGCATATTTAAAGATAATAACTGAAACTCCCCCCAAACTGGGGATAGATACCAACAAGCAGTATAAGAAGTACAGAGTTTTCCAATCAAAGAGGAGTACAACCCAAAGAGGAGTACATCAAGACACATAATAATCAAACTACCAAAATCAAAGACAGAAAATTTTGAGAGCAGCAAGAGATAAGAAACATAACATACAAAGGGGTGCCAATACAACTATCCACAAGGCTTTCAGAAATGTTCAGAAATCCTGCAAGCCAGGAGATAATGGGATGACATATTCAAAGTGCTGAAGGAAAAAAATTGCCAAAAAATAATACTTTATCCAGCAAAGCTGTCTTTCAGAAATAGGGGAGAAATAAAAAACTTTCCCAGAAAAACAAAAGTTAAGGGAATTTATCACCATTAGGACTGTCTTGCAGGAATTGCTTTAGTGAATTCTTTAAATTGAAACCAAACAGCTGTATCTAGTCAACACAACGGTATATAACTAGTAGGGTGCTATAGTCTGAATGTTTCTGTTCCCCTATAATTTATATGTTGAAATCCTAATTCCAAGGTGATGGTATTAGAAGGTGCAGCCTCTAGGAGATGATTAAGTCATGAGAATATGAATAGGAAATATGACGTCATGAATGAAATGGTGCCCTTATAAAAGAGGCCCAAGAAAGCTCCCCTTGCTCCCTCTGCCACTGGAGATTACAGTGAGAAGACAGTCATCTATGAAGAAGTGGGCCAATGGGCCTCCACCAGACACCAAATCTGCCTGTACACTGATCTTGGACTCCCAGCTCCCAGAACTGTGGAAATCAATTTCTGTTGTTCATAACCCACTCAATTTATTATATTTTGGTGCAGTAGCCTGAGCATAGTAAGACATGGGATCAGATTTTAAACTTTACAGCACACAAATCTCTTATTTTAGACTTTTTATCTTGCTTATGATATTATTTTTCAGACAATTCTGTTTCTAAATTCTAAGATATTTATTTTAAGTCATTGTAAAGATGGTAAAGATTCTTGACCAATTATATACTATAAATAATATTTTACATAAGAAAAAATAATGTAGTGATTGGTTTTTGAGTGAAAAGCCAACTTTATATTTCTAGGAAAAATACCATTTAGTCATACTGTGTTACTTATATATTACTGGATTCAATTTGTATTTGTGTTCATTTGCCATATGGACTGTAGTTTTCTTGACATGTCTTTGTTTTTTCTCTCAGAGTAATGTCAGTCTGATAAAATGAGTTAGGAAGTGTTCCTTTATCTTTGGAAAAAGTTTCTGAAAGATTGGCATTATTTTTTCTTAAACAGTTGATAGAATTTATTAGATTTATTAGTGCATTTATCTGGGCCAAATTTTCCTTAAGGGAAAATTTTAAACTGCAAATTGGAAATTTATTTATTTTTTTTCTTTTTTTAGAAACAGGGTCTTGCTCTGTTACCCAGTCTGCAGTGGAGTGGAGCGATCGTAGTTCACTGTATCCTTGAACCCTGGGCTCGAGCAATCATCCTACCTCAGCTTCCTGGGTAGCTAGAACTACAGGAGCATGTGACTATGCCAGCTAATTAAAAAAAAATTTGTGTATGGGTCTTGTTATGTTGCCTAGGCTTTGATATCTTAATAGAAAGAAAACTATTCAAATTTGTATTTTTTTCTAGAGACTATTTTGTCAGTTTTGTCTTTTAAAGAATTTAAGTTGTTCAATTTAGCAGCATAAAGTTGACCTCAGTATCCTATATTGTCATTTTAATGTCCATTAAATCCTTCTTTTATTTTTGAAATTAGTACATGTTTTTTTGTTTTTTTGAGTCTTTTTGGTTTTTTTTGAGCCCAGGTTGGAGTGCAGTGGTGTGATCTCAGTCACTGCAGCCTCCTCCACCTCCCAAATTCAAGGATTCTCGTGCCTCAGCCTCCCAAGTAGCTGGGATTATAGTCCTTGCCATCCTGCCCAGCTAATTTTTGTATTTTTAGTAGAGGCAAGGTTTCACCATATTGGCCAGGCTGGTCTTGAACTCCTGACCTCAAGTGATCCACCCATCTTGGCCTCACAAAGTGTGGGATTACAGGTGTGAGCCACCAGGCCCAGCCAGGAGGGTAAGTTTTAACAAGGCCAAAGGTGATGGAGGGCACAACTGGGTTTCAAAAGACTTAGGCCAGGCCTAAAAATGAATGCCAAAGCAGCAACGATGTTAAACAAATTTATGACACTCGTACATGCTTCAACATGGAAAAAGTTATGGGAAAAGAGCCAATCACAAAGGGTCACATATTATATGATTCCATTTATATGAAGACTCAAAAACACAAAACAAAAGAAACTTCCCCTCCCGGAGTGGTTGAGATGTAGCCCACCTGTTCATCTTACAGACATCCAAACTCCACACATCCCTCAGCTGCTGACCATGAGGAAACCTAATGGTTGGCTGAGGGCTGTAATCCTGGCACTTCGTGAGGGTGTGGCAAGAGGAATGCTTGAGGCCAGCAGTTTGAGACCACCCTGGGTAACACAGTGAAACCCCCATCTCTGCAAAAGGAAAAAATAATTAGCTGGGCATGGTGGCCCACATCTGCAGTCCCAGTTACTCAGGAGGCTGAGGCAGGAAGATCGACTGAGACAGGGAGGTAGAGGATGCAGTGAGCTGAGATCACACCACTGCACTCCAGCTTGGGCGACAGAGAGAGACCCTGTCTCAAGACAAAACAAAACAAAAACCTAATGGTCAACACCAGAGTCTTGGAAATAAGTTCCCCTCCTTTGCACATGTGTGTGTATGTGTTTTAAGGGCATAATGCCTATAGACCTAATAAAAGCGTAATCCCCACAGGTCTCCTTTCTCTCTCTCTCTCTCTCTCTGTTCTCCTCTACCCCTTGTCTCCCTGCTCCCTCCCCCACCTGCCTGTTGGTCCTCCTGAGGCCCCTAGACTTCCCATTATCCTACCACTGGCATTGCTATGCTTCTTGGGATCTGAAAGTACAGTCATGCATCACTTAACAGGAGGAATATGTTCTAGGAAATACATCATTAGGCAATTTTGTTATTCTACGGACATCATAGAGTGTGCTTACACAAACTTAGATGGTATAACCTATTACCACACCTAGACTAAACCTAGCAGGTTACTGTGCTGAATACGGGTAGGCAGTTATAATACAATGGTTAGTATTTGTGTATCTAAACATAGAAAAAGTACAGTAAAAATATGGCATAAGCTTATGGGACCACCCTGGTATATGCAGTATTCTATCGACTAAAATATTATGCAACACATAAACTGTAATAAATCTCTTCTGTTTTATGGATTTGGTTTCACCTCCTCATTGTGTCTTACAGACCTAAACTTAATTTTTTCCTTGTCAGGGATCTCCTAGACAGTGGCTATCTTGGCTTATGGCCACTCTCACAGAGAGATGTCAAGACCAAATTAGAAAGAGACCATAACAGGCCAAGCACGGTGGCTCATGCCTGTAATCCCAGCACTTTGGGAGGCTGAGGCAGGTGAATCAGGAGGTCAAGAGATTGAGACCATCTTGGCCAACATGGTGAACCCCTGTCTCTACTAAAAATACAAAAATTAATGAGGCTGAGGCAGGAGAATCGCCTGAACCCGGGAGGCAGAGGTTATAGTGAGCCGAGATCGTACCACTGCACTCCAGCCTGGAGACAGAGTGAGAATCTGTCTCAAAAAAGAGACACCACAATAATAAAAATTACAACAATCAATACAGCATTCCTTTTTATTGCTAATATCTCATTATGTGGATATACTGCATTTTATTTATCCATTCATCAGTTGATGGACATTTGGGTCGTTTTCACTTTTTGGCTGTTATGATCAATCCTGGTATTAACATCTATGTGCAAATTTTCTGCTGACATTGTTACACCCGACCTAGTTAAGGAATGTGCCACACTCTGAGATTGAATTATGAGTCCTTTATTATGCTGGCGACCGAGAGGTGGCTAACCCTCAAAATTCTCTTGGCCCTGAAGAAAGGGTTAAGGGGTTTCTTATACCCTAGCTTGAAAAGGGAGGAGGGGAACCTAGCTGAAGCAATTTTCACAGAAGCAGAGTAAGCAAAAAGTTAAAAAGATAAACTAATACATGAGAAATAAAGCAGTACCAGGCTAGAGCTGTTATAAAAAGATATACAACTTACAGATATACTTAAAAAGATATAGTTAAAAAGATAAACTAATACATAAGAAATAAAACAGGTGCAAGGGCTAGAGCTGTTATAAAAAGATATACAACTTATAAATATGGAAGCTCTGGGTACTCGACAGCACCTGCATTCCCGGGCTCTGCTGGAACTGCTTAACTCGGCCTCTTATCAGTAAATGTACTCCGGGATGTGCCCAGTGTTATCCTGCCCCAGCCACATACTATAGTTACATACTTAATGAGGAGAATAACTAAAATGAAGAAGCTAAGATGGAGTCTGTCTGGCTTAAGAAGCTAACATTAGGCCGGAACAGCTCTTAGCTAAGGAGAGAGTTAGTTTAAGCCGACAAAAAACAGGTTATCACAACATATGCTCTCCTTTCTCTTGGTTAGGTATATACCTAGGAGAAGAATTGCTGGATCATAGAATAGCTTTATATTTAATCTTACGAGAAACTGCCAGTCTGTTTTCCAAAGTGTCTGCACCCTTTTACAACCCTACTAGCAGTGAAGAATCGAGTTCTGATTCCGCGCATCCTCACTAATACTTTTTTTCTATGATAACCATCTCAGTGGGTGTGTAGCGGTATCCTGTTGTGGTTCTGATTTGCATTTCCCTGATCAATTTTTTTAAAAATTCTAGTTCTAGGGAGATTATCCCTTCTGTTATTTATGTTCTTGGATGTATTTATAACAGCAATTCAAAAGGGCTGTATCTAGTAACTACAATATCTGGATCATGTGTGCATCTGTTTCTATTGCCTTTTTTTTCTTCTTGGCTTTTGTTCAGTCTTTTTTGTTGTCATATTTGTTAATTATTGGTGGATTGCTGGGTGTCACGTATGAAAAATTATAAGGCTTTTCCACCAAATATTTTTTTCCTGGCAGACAAACATGGGAAGATCACCTTGATTCAGTCAGAAACTGAGATAGTTCAAGGTGTCTTTTAGGCATTATTGGGGCTAATTTTGATTTTCTTTTACTCCCAGGCCAAAGTTGTTAAAGGGTCTAAACAGAGTCTGGGATATTTACCAATAACCCTCCTTCCTATTTAATTATTTCCAGCACCATGAGGCAACCAAAGATTCTGGCTTGATTTTTTTTATCAGATGTGTTCTTGGCTTCTTGTTCCTTGCTTGTACAGGTTCGGAAGCAGCAAATGCTCTGAGGGGAAATGGCATGTACGGTGTTTGACTGTTTTTACTGTGATTGCTTTCTCTCGGATCTTGGTTTCTCACGTCCTAGCTGCTTTAATAGACTTGACTCCAAAGTTTGTATCTCCAAGTCAGTAAGACTGTCAATAAGCTCTAGGGTGCTTCTTTCTGACTTCTACACTCCTAGATACAAATCAGCAATGCCCTGAGAAGTAAAGCCAAGGATGCAGGACTCACTTCAATTTATTTCCCTTCTTCCTGGGCTCGTGGACTGTCAAGCCTTGGATGACAAGCTTGCTCTCCAATAGTTTTAAACAGACTTATTTATTTATTTAAACAGCTTTTATAGTTCTCAGTGGCAGAGTTAGTTTGTTCAACAAGGTACCTCATCATAGCTAGACGCCTGCATCATTTAAAAAATTCATTATGATGAAATATCCTTTAAACAAATAAGATTTGTTTTTTTTTTAAAGTCAATTGTGGCCAAAATAATTTAAAATTTACCTTTGTAACTACTTTTAAGCGTACAGTTCAGTGGTGTTACATTCATTGTGAAACATTTCTACAACTTTTTCATCTTGCAAAACTGAAACTCTATACCCAGTGAACATTACATCACCATTTCCCCCCTCCCTTTGCCCTCTAGCAACCACTATGCTACTTTCTGTTTCTACGAGTTTGACTGTTCTACATACCTCATATAGGTCAAATCATAACAGTATTTGTCCTTTTGTGACTGGTTTACTGTACTTGGCACAACATCCTCAAGGTTCATCTATGTTGTAGCCCATGATAGGATTTCCTTCCTTTTTAAGGCTGAATAATATTCCATTGTATGTACATATCATATTTTCATTTATATATTCATCTGTTGATGAACATGTGGGCTGCTTCAGCCTCTTGGATATTGTGATTAGTGCTGCACTGAACATGAGTATGTAATATCTCTTCGGTATCCTGCTTTCAATTCTTTTGGACATTTACCCCGAAGTAGGATTGTTGGATCATACGGTAGCTCTAGTTTTAGTTTTTTGAGGAACTTCTATGCTGTTTTGCATAGCAGTGGTACCATCTTACATTCCTGTCAGCATTGCATGAGAGTTCCAATTTCTCCAAAAGATCCCATCTTCAGAATATGCAGCAGTTAACTAGTGAGTTTTCATTTTTGGTCTTGTTTGTACAAACATTATTGTGTCCAAAACATTTATACAGATTTTAAATTTCAGTCTAGACCTGGAAGAGTGTTGATAGAGGAAGGTGTTAAGAACATCAACCTGAATCAGCTCTGGAGATGGAGAGGGGTTGGCAGAAACTACCCTAAAGGAGAAAACATGCTGATGTGGCAATGAAGTTACCTGCATGGATTCTGGATGACCCTGGATATTTTCTCCTTTGCTAAGAAGTTAGCCTCTTTCTCTTCCTCAAAAATATTCTTCTCTTCGCTTACCTACTCCAAGGGTACAAGTGACTGGGGTATGCCTGTTATAGGTGGGGAGAGGCCAAGATGTGGGCAATCCATAAGGCCAATCAGATATGCTGTAAATGTTATTACCATGACTACTGCTTTGGAGATGGTCAGTGCTGTAAATAGAAAGGGAGTTAAGGGGCAGACTCTGAAGCCAGACTGTCTGGAATGAATCTGGGCTCCTCCAGCTACTATCCATGTGACGTTGAACAAATTTCTTAATTTCGCTGTGCCTCAATTTCCTTATCCATAACATGGCAATGTTAATAGCACTCACTGTGTGGAGTTCTTAGGATTAAATGAATTAACATTCGCTAAGCACTTGGTGCAAACTGTGGGCACACAGCAAGTACTATGAATGTTAGGTAAAATAAAGGTGGACCAAGCCTGGTAGCACCTAGCAAGTCCAGCCTCACCTTTGCTGTGCTGAGTCGTGTAGGTGGTGTTCTTCTGTCTCTGGTGTACTGGAGGATCCAGTTTTAGTGAACTGTAGGTGTCATTAAGCATCTCCCACTCCCTCGATGGGATAGGGGTGTGTGTGTTACAGGTGGATGGTGGGCACCTTCAAGGGGCAGCGGTGATTGGGGGCTGCGCGTAGTATGTCGCTGGAAAGTGTTAATGCACATCCCTGGGCAGAGAGGTGACTCGACTCAATGCATTATAAGGGGCATCACACACCTCACGGATGGTGTAGGTTTTGTCTGCTTCTTGCGTTTCGGCGGAGGTGCACGGAGCTCCGAAGGGCATTGGGAACATGGGCCCGGGACGTGTAGTAGGAGGCAGTGCTGCACACTTCCTCCAGCCATAGCGGGAACAGCGGGTTCCACACCTGTCGGGGGCACTCTGAGCTCGTGCGCGCGTGTGTGCAGCTGGAGGCTCGATCCACACCTCCTCCGGGCAGCGACTACTGCGAGCTCGGTGCGCGCCGTAGAAGGTGTCGTTACACACTTCCTGTGGATCTCGCCGACCACGGCGCGTTTCCGGTGCCGGCTGGAGCCCGGGGTCCGAGCCCCCGCCCCGCTCGCCGGCCCCGCCCCGGCCCGCCCGCGCCCCGCCCCCTGCCCGCCCGCCGCGCTCCGAGCCGGGCGCGCGGAGCTCGGGGCGCACGGAGCGGCGCGCGCCGGTCGGCCGAGCCAGGCTGGCGCCCCCGCCCCGCGCCCCGCGCCTCGGTCCGCCGCCCGCCGGGCGCCTTCCCCTCGCCACTTGCCTTGGGTGCCCGGCCCTCCGGCCGCTCTCCTCCCGCCCTCGCGCCTCTCCGGCCCGCCCCGTCCAGCCCGGGCTGCCCGGCTCCCGCAGGCCCCCCCGCCGCCCGCGTTCTTATGGACAGACGCACAGACGCACAGACACCTGCAGGTGGGTGAGAGCCCGCGCGCGGGGCGGGGACGAGCGCGCCGACGCTGCGACCCGGGCGGGGAGCCCCTTTGTGTGGGGGGCGGCCGCGCTGGGGTCGGCTCCGCTTCCCAGTCAGCGGCCTCGCGGTGACCCGGCTGAACCTTCCTTTTGTCTTCTCTGGGGGGAGCGACGCCGGAGCGAGGGGCAGAGACCCGGGCGGCCGCTCGTCGGCGGCGCCGGGCTTGGGGGGTGCGAGGCGCGGAGACCCCCGGCGGCGGCTCCGGTCCGCCTGCCCTGGGCCGCCCCGCCGCCCGGCAGCTCGGGTCTCAGCGGCGGCTGCGGGCGCTGTGCGTGGAGCTGGCGCCCCTGCTCCTGCTCTTGGGTCTGTTGGAGGTGGGAAGGAGGGCGGGAAGAAGGAAGAAAAGGTCTGCCCTGTTAGTTTCCAAGTCTTGAGATGCTTGTGGAGGAAGAGCTCTGCCCCACTAGTTTCCCTCCTCGGGAGGCTCGCGGGGGTGCGTTTGGGCGTGTGTGAAGGAACGTGCATGGCTTCACTCCCTTATTTATTGTTTCTAACGGAGGAGGGCTTTCTCCAAAAGGCTCTCGCCCTCCCCCCCCACCCCCATCTGAGGCTGCGCACAGTGGTTTGTGTTTGTTATCAAATATATCGAAAAATGTATTCCCCCTGGGTAGGAGGAGGTTGGACTGACCATCGTCAAATCAAAATCAAAGAATGTTTTTGGTTCCCTCGTGTCTTTTTTTCTTTACGGTTTTATATGGGGACTTTTAAAAATCAACATGAATGTGATTTTTACAATTATGTATGTTTATTTTGTGTGTGTGAGAGAGAGGGTGTGTGTGTGTGTGTGTGTGTGTGTGTGTGTGTGTGTGTTTTAAGTTTTGGAGTAAAGTTTTGTCTTTTCCCCGGACTCGTTAGGATTCGCAAGACGGAATCCTCTCCCGATGAAATAAACACTTCACAAGCCAGTCAGGTAGTGACGGCTTCCATAGTGGAGGTTAAATTGGAGTGCAGTAAACAATGATCTAGCTTTCCGTTCAGGCTGAAGCCTTTATTTCTGCTGGTTTAAGATATGAGATCTTTCACAACCCATGAGGACATGAATGTCAGATAGAGTTTTCCCCCTATGATTGTGCTTTTCCTATTTTATTCTATATAACCCAACGATTGGGTTGTACATGGACATGGATACAGTGTTTTGAAAAATACTGTAGGGTGATGTTTCTTATTCATTTTATTTGATTAGCCAGCTAAGTTTCTTCATAAACTGTTGCTGTGTATTTGTAGATATTCAAACAATAAACGAGGTTGAATAAGCACCCAGAAAATTAATTTTACAGATTCAGGCTTTTAAAATGCAGGTATGGATTCATAACTGTATTAATCTCAATCTACTGCTCAGTTCTGGAAACTCTTTTGCCCACCGTATGAGAATTTATATTGACAAACTTAAGTCTGACAGTTACCCAGGAGATTAAAAAAAAAAAACGAAGAAGCGGTTTAGGGGACCATGCATACAATTATATGGATAACCATATGTAGAAAAAGAGACTTTCTTAAAAAAAAAAGCATTATCTTAACTTGAAGGAAAAACGTGGAAAATTATGTATTAAATTTTCATTAAGGTTTAAAAATTGGAAAACAGTATACAATTTAATGCACTTTTTAAAAAAACAAACTCATGTTTGCCATTATAAAAAAGACAGTATGCTTAAAATAGTGCTTATTTCTAGGAGAAAAATCTATCCTAGATTCTTGCCCCAGTTACTTTAACAGATTAATATTATTGCATGCCTAATTTTATAAATGCCTAGTGTGTGCATTTATACACACGTTACTTAAACCCTAGCAATAATCAAGCCAACCCCTTTCAGTTGATAAAATTTTATTAGTTTCTGCTTTAACTTACAGTCTGCATTAGGTAAATGAATTTAAATTCTGCACAGAACTCAGTATGTGGCTCTGGTTGGTAGGCCCTTGACCAGCGCTCCTTTTCCTTCTCCATTCATAATAGTAGCCCAAAGAGGAGAGGCTTGAAATTTGGTCAGGCTTTATCGTGAATCCAGGAATGGAGTTCTAGCCCGCTCTCCGAATTTCAGCTCTTAGATACATATACTCTTCCTTAGCTCCTAAAAGTATTAAAAAAGATTAGCTAACAATTGAATAGCTTGTTTATGTATTTACAAGGCTGTCAGTGGTAGTGAAAAGATTGAACAAAGAGTCACTGTTTAAGCATTAACAGTGTGGCTTGTATTGAGAATTGTTTTGGCAAAGTTGTAGTTGTGCCTAAGTTTTCTGAGATCATCAGTGTAGTCTTTATGTGGGCTGGCTAAAAGATAACACCTGTTTTTTTTGGGGTGGGGATTTGGACTGATATGTAGATATTAATTTTTTGTTTTTTGTATAATTAGCAATAATAGTGTAATCAGAAGCATTCCAGAGAACCTTACATATTTTTAACTGATTTCCTTTCTGGTAAGTTGCTGTTCGGGAAGGCATATAAATTATTTTTCATTTTTCATGTTTGAAATTTTTTTCATTTATTTTGACAAATAAGTGCTACTTCCAGAAAATTTGTGTTTGTATAAAACTTGATTTTTAAATATAGCTGACATTTACCAACTTCTCTTTTTAAGACAACACTAAGCTATCCACAGTTAAAACTGATAGGCTTTAAAATCTGTGGACTTTTCTAGCGTTTTCCTGTTTATTGGTTATCAATGTGGTATCATTACAGGAAGCTTAAAATGGCCACTTTCTGTTAACTGGAATGCTCAAATGACTAGTGTTATCATTAGTAATAAATGGAAAGCCAAAAAGTTACAGTTTTATTCTTTGTAATAGATTTGTGACTTTCAAGTCTTTCTTTTTCACATTTTTTTGTAGCCTGGTGAGGAACCAGGTCCCACTGTGAGAGGTGTGGACAGTGACTTCTCATTCCAGCTTTTATCATCATCCTGTATTGTTTAAGAACAGCACAAACCCCATGCTGCTCGCTGAAAATGCAGATTTCATTCTTGGATTAATATTCTGGTACCAGATGTATGAGGCTGGCTCTAAAGAAGCTTTTTCTCTTAAATACTGTCAAAAATAGAGAAGCTGAAGATTGGAGAGAAGCCATTTATTTTGAACAGTTTATTTTCTGACAGTTTGTGTTTGTAAAGAAACCTGCTCATAATATTTACTTAAGAGATCTACATAGTTGTCTGAGGAAGCCCCACAGGTTTCTTTTTTTCCTTTAAAAAGTTTCCATTGAGCTTAACTCTTACGTGATACTTCTTGACTTTGCTTCTGATTAGTTGATTTATGGACTTTATTTACTAGCATGATTGGAGAATTCTTCTGCTAGACTGAAATTGCACTCTGCCTGTGCTCTGGTCCGTTTCCTAGGTAACAAATGCACTGCATAGATTCCATAATGAGGACTGTGGTTGGCTAGTTACTGTGTAAATTCTGTTGTTTGGTAAAGCTTAGGCTCAAATTCATACAAAGGTCAAGAAACCAAAAGTACTAAAAATGCAAATTTTTGAATTTTATTTTGTATTCAATGCCAACAAAGTTTAATAGGCTTTTCTGGAGAAAGGCAAATTATGCAGCCGTATTCAAGTTTGTTTTGCAAAGTCTTACACTTAAACAGTTGGAGAACTTTTTCACCATTAGTGTTCATAGTGCTAATGCTAATGGCTCTAGTGACAAAGAAGATGTATTTCAGAAACATTTTATCACACTCGAAAATAATACAGGAAGCAAAGAATTGTGGTCTAGGACAACAGTGATATTCTTATATTGAAAGGAAGTAACATTATGTCTCAAAAGAAAAATTATACACGTTTGATGTGAGATACAACTTTGTGTTTTTTAGAGAGGAGGTTGCACTCTGTCGCCCACGCTGGAATAGTGCAATCATAGCTTACTGCCTCTTTGAACTCCTGGGCTCAAGGGATCCCACCTCAGCCTCCCAAGTAGCTGGGACTACAGGCACAAGCCATGACACTCAACTAATTTTTCTTATTTTTTGTAGAGATGGGGTCTTGCTATGTTGCCTAGGCTGGTCTTGAGCTCCTGGACTCAAATGTTCCTCCTGTTTCGGCCTCCCAAAGTACTGGGATTATAGGTGTTGAACCACCACATCCAGCCATAACTTTAAAACTTAAGAAGACATTAAAACGCTGAAGCAGTGTTTAAAAACATTAAAAATCCTACCATAAAATGATGAATTTCTACTCTAGCTTTTTTCCTTCTCTGCGTGAACTTTGGCCAACCTAGCACCAGGGAGCAGGTACCCCCTTGGCCACTGCAAGTTAGAGAATAGCTTTCCCTTCCACCTTACTCTCTTCTGGAAATCTATGGCCTTTTTTTTTTTTTTTTTTTTTTAGCTCTGGACACAGGACAAAAAGTATTGTGTATGAAATGGCTAGTAATTATTAGCTGGTCCCCCTGCCCACCCACCTTAGGAAGCCTGCAAAGAACCAAAATTCCATTAAAAGCCCCTGGAAATATCTTTTCACTTGATGCCTGAAAATGTTTTTTGTCAGTCATCAAGGATTTCATTAGCTGAACATTAAAATAAAATACACACAGCAGTTTTTAATTCTACATAATTATCCGAAGTTGCTTCCATTGCTTTCCCTTGCTTTCCTGGATTGTTTTTAGAGAATTCATTTACTCTTTGGTTAACTTTCATTTCAGACAGAGGATACATCTTGGTTGGCTTCTCTTTTTATTATCTATTATCGGTTTTCTTCAAAACTGGTACTACGTTAACCTTTTCTGTTCTTTTCTAATTGCAAATATTGTATCCCTTCATATTTTCTTATATTTTCCCCTGTTGTAAATACTTATTATTATTTAAAAATATTTTCCTTGTGTGATTTAAGGCATAATCACCATATATCAAAAGCTCTACCCTTTTTTTCTGTTATAGGACTTCTTATTTCTGGGACAGCATTGACAGTGTGTGAATTCTTAACTAGCTAGGACTACTTCCTTCTCTTAGCTTGTATTAATTTGTTAGGGCTACCGTAGCAAAGAATTACAGGCTGGTTGGCTTAAACAACAAAGATTTATTTTCCGGCAATTCTGGAGGCTAGAAGTGTAAGATCAAAGTGTTGGCAGGGTTGGGTTCTTCTAAGGCCCCTCTCTTGGCCGATGGATGGCTGTCTTCCTTAGGTGGCCTTACATGATCTTCCTTCTGTGTATGTGTGTGTCCTAATTTCCTCTTAAGAACATCAGTTGTATGGGATTAGGGCCCACCAACATGACTTCATTTTACCTTAATTACCTCTACTAAAGGCCTTACCTGCACTATAAGTCACATTCTGAGGTACCAGGGTTTAGGACGTGAGCAGATGAGTTTGAGAGGAACACAGTTCAGCCTATAACACAGTCTGCCCCTCTACCTACTGCCTTTCATTCATATATATCTACCTATGTACATGCCTGACTCCACATGTGGGATTTTATAGTGGTTTCATCTTTTATGTCGTTTTTACTCTGTTGGCAGTTTGTCATTTGATTGCCAGGTCCAAATACACAACAATAGAATCGACTCTATGTGTAGTCATAAAAATAAAGTAGATAAAGGCTTTTTGTTTTTCACTCTTTGTATTCATTGTTTTTCAAATGCTTTATTTTGAATGATTTAAAGTACAAAATTCTTTTTTTTTTTTTTTTTTTTTTTTTTTGGAGACAGGATTTTCTTGCTCTGTTGCCCAGGATGGAGTGCAGTAACGTGATCACAGCTCACTGTAGCCTGGACCTCCTGGGCTCAAGCAGTCCTCTTACCTCAGCCTTCTGAGTAGCTGGGATCACAGGTGCACACCAGCATGCCCAGCTAACTTTTTAATTTTTTTGTAGAGATGAGGCCTGTGTTGCCCAGATTGGTCTTAAACTCCTGTTCTCATGATATTCTCCTGTCTGGGCCTCCCAAAGTGCTGGGATTACAGGCCTGAGCCACTGTGCCTGGCCAAAATTCTTAATAGTTATTTTGGAATACTAGAGAATATTATTGTGGCCAAACAGCGCTAAGCTGGAGGACATGTTTCTTTTGGTGCTTTTTCCCAGCTATTGGTCTTGGTGCTCTCATGGTAAGTTATACACTGTTTGGTTTTCTCACGCATGTCTGATGATTCCTGAATCTAATATCTAGTCAGGGCTTTTCTCCTGAAATCCACATCTTTGTGTCCTACTGTGACTGGATATATTCACTTAATTTTCTACAAGCATTTCGCATTCAACATGCCCCAGACTTATTTTCGTCCTCTTCAAATCTGTGTCTTTTCTTTTATTCCCTAGCTCAGTGATTTGGTATCACCTTCCATCCATTTTCCCAGTCCAGAAATTTAGGAGTTATCGCTGATTCCTTCTTTATTCTTAGTCCTATTTTCCTTACATAATCAAGCCCCTGGGTCAGTCAATTCTTGCACCCCAAGATTTCTCAATTCTGTTTGCCCTGTGTGATTCATATGCTACTCTGTTTGCATTAGTCTTAGTTTTACAGTTAAATATATTCAGTGAGCAACAGAAGTCCTTATGGGAAGACTTCTGTAATCATTTAGTGTGAAGTTGATTGAATTCTCTCCCTTTTTTTTTTTGAGACAATCTCGCCCTGTCACCCATGTTGGAGTGCAGTGGCATGATCTCGGCTCACTGCAGCCTCCGCCTCCCAGGTTCAAGTGATTCTCCTGCCTCAGCCTCCTGAGTAGCTGGGATTACAGGTGCGTGCCACCACGCCTGACTGATTTTTGTAGAGGCGGAGTTTCATCATGTTGATCAGGCTGGTCTCAAACTTCTGACCTTGTGATCCGCCCACCTCGGCCTCGCAAAGTGCTGGGATTACAGGCATGAGCCACTGTGCCTGGCTATTCAATTCTTGTAAGTGGCTCATGGTAAGTGTATCCCTTGCCTTTCATATTTAACACTGTTTATCTGTGGCTTTTATACTTCAAGGTCAGTTTGACTGAATAAAAATACTTAATACTTGACTCACATTTTTTCCCCTCAAGTATCTTTAAAAATGTTGCTCTCTTGGAGGAGTTGGCAAACTTTTTCTGTAAAAGACCAAATAATAATTATCTTAGGTTTTGTGGGTCATAGGTTTCCCTCACAAATACTTAACTGTGCCATTGCATTGCAAAAGCAGCTGTAGATAGTGTGAAAATGAACTAGCATGACTGTTCCAATAAAACTTAACTTACAGAACCAGGCTGTGGGCTGGATTTGGTCCATGGGCCTTAGTTTGCTGAGTCCCACTCTATTCTGATAAAATGTGTCATTGTTAAACTCTAATACCAATATGATTTTCTTTCTTTAATTTTATTTGTTTGCCTAGATACCCAAGGGTTTTTCTTCATCTTTAATACTTTTACTAGAATATGTCTGTTGACTATTCCCTGTTAATTCTCCCAGACACACAGTGTGTTTTTTATTATATTGGCCCAAATGTTGTTCCATATTTTCATCAATTATAGTTTTTTACTATTGTGTTGCATTGTTTTCATTTTCTATCTTTGGGGCCTCCTATTATATGTATGTTGGATCTTCTTATATCTATACCTTTCTTATATCTATACCCTAATATTCTTTTTTGTTTTTGTTTTGCTTTTATATTTTTTCTATTTTATGCTTTAGTCCCTTCAATGTATTTTCCATGGTATCTGTCTCTCTTTTTTTTTTGAGACGGTCTCACTCACCCAGGCTGGAGTGCAGTGGCACCATCATGGTTTACTTTAGTGTAAACTTCCCTGGGCTCAGGTGATCCTCCCAGTATAGCCCTGAGTAGCTGGGACTACAGATGTGCATCACCATGCCCTACTAATTTTTGTGTTTTTTGTAGAGACAGGGTTTCATAATGTCGCCCAGGCTCGTCTCAAATTCATGGGCTCAAATGATCCATCTGTCTCAGCCTCCCAAAGTGCTGGGATTACAGGCATGAGCCACCGAACCTGGCAGTATCCATCTATTAAGTTTAGTGTTCTTTCTAGTTTTCACTTCCTGTCTGAGTTTTTCTTTCCTGTTCTGTTATGAACTTTGTCATTTCTTATTGTACATCCTCTTGTTATCTGGCCAGATTTCATTTTTTTAGTTTTTCAATTTCTGATGTATGCTGTTCTTATACTATATAGCTTCTATCATTTTTAGATTTTTTTTCATTTTTTCTTCTTTTTTCTCTTTGAGTCAGGGCCTTGCTCTGTCATCCAAGGCTCAAGGTATTCATGCACCTCAGCCTCCCAAGTAGCTAGGACTATAGATGTGTGCCACCACTGCCAGCTGATTTTTTTTTTTTTTTTTTGGTGAAGATGGGTTTCACTATGTTGCTCAGGCTGGTCTTGAACTCCTGAGCTCAAGTGATCTTCCTGCCTTGGTCCCCCAAAGTGTTGAGATTGCAGGCATGAGGCACTGTGCCTGGCTATTTTCTTAATTCCTCTTAATTCATTTTGAAATGTTACAATTCTCATCTTTTTTCTTACTGTACTTTTTAATTTAATTGTTCTCTCTTGGTCATGTTTAAATTAGGTGGACTTACTGTTACTTTTGGAAAAGGTTTCTATGATGGAAGTAGAAATTGGCAAAGATAGTTTTCCTGGTTTTATGGTTTGAAGATTTTCTCCTTTGCTGCTTATCTGAAGTATTTTAAAAATATGGCCACTCAATTAAAATAAAAATGAGGTACCATTGTACACTCACTATTATGGCTAAATGAGAACGGTGAATATCAAGTGTGAGGATGTGGAGTAGCTGAAATTCTCCTGCACTGCTCTGTGAAGTGTAAATTGGAATGGAAATGTAAAGTGGTACAGTAGTTTGGAAAGCTGTATAACTATATCTACTAAAGCCGAACATATGCTGCAAATCCTGTGACTCAGTAGTCTAAGATACATATGCACCCAAATGACTAGAATGCTCATAGCACGTTTGTCATTGCTCCAAACTGAAATCTGTCCAGATGGCCATCAGTCGTTGTTGTTCCCTTCCACAGTGAGTCTGACTTTGGCTGTGTAACTTACTCTGGCCAGTTGGACATTAGCAAGCATTATGCAACAGAAACTTGATAAGTGCTTACATACTCAGGGGAATAATGCCCTGAGACCACGACATAAGGACATACTGGAGTAGGAGAGGTTACATGGAAGACAATCATGGTGCCCAGCCAATGACCGGTAGTACTTACCGACAGACTTGTGAGTGAAGCCATCTTTGACCTTATAGTTTGGCTGACCTTCCAGCTAAAAGGAGCCACATGAACAAGTCCAGGTAAAGGCAGAGGAGAAACTGCCTAGAAAACACATAGAATTGTGAGAAATAAGAAATTATTGTTTTAAGCCATTAAATTTTCAGGTGATTTGTTATACAGCAGTATTAAGCTGACTCAGATTGAATAAATACATCATGGTATATTTACACAATGGAATACTGTAGAGCGATGAGAATAGTAAACAGTCTACAGCTGCATGCAATAGTATGTATGAATCTCACAGACATATGTTGAGCTAAAGAAGCCAGACAGAGCAGAGTTTATACTGTATGCCTGCATATATAGAATGTCCTCAAACAGGCAGAATCATTTTGTTTTGTTAGAAGCCAGAATAGGGACTGCTTTTGGGGGAGTGTTGACTAGAACAGAGAAAGTAGAGGCTGCTGGAAAGGTTCTGTTTCTTGAACTGGTTGCTGGTTACATAAAGGGTTCTGTTTGTGAAATTGTGAAATATCAGCAAGTTCACTTATTGCTGCCTTTTTCTGGGTGTATACTTCAACATAAAGGAAAAAATGTGGCTTCTTGATGTGGCCTCCTCTAGTATTCTGAGGTTAACCTCCTTTGGGTATCTCTTTCCTTTACTCCCGCTCATGCTTTGTTTCATTTGGATTCTAGTCCGTGGTGTTCTTCCTAAAGCCTTGTGGTTTTGCATTCTCCCCCAGAAACTCAGAAACTTCACTGGTTGTTCTTAGGTACAATTTCACTTAAAAGGGGTCTTCTCTTTTTGATAGTAATTTCTTCTTTCCCAGCTTTTAGAATCACTAGAACTCTCTTTTTCCTCCCTTCATCTACCTCGTTCCTTATTCTCTGTGGGTTCTATTTTTGTGGGTGTTTCAGCCCTGCATACTTAACCTGGTGTCCATGGAGCTGTCCTATCACCTGATATTGTTGAACATTCTGTCTTTTGCTCTTGTCCACCTATTTTGTTATCCTCCCATAACAAAATAGTTTTTATTTTCTCCGTGGAGATAACTATAGATTCATTTGCAGTTGTAAGATAAAATACAGAGAGGTTCTTTGCATACTTTGCTTAGTTTCCCCCAGTGGTAACATTTTACAAAATTATATTTGTAATATTACAACCAGGATATTGACGGTTTATGGGCTGAGTGGTATCTCTACAAATTCACATGTTGAAGCCCCAACCCTCCAGTACCTGATGTAACTGTATTTGGAAGCTAGGGCATTTAAAAAGGTGGTTAAGTTAGGATAAGGTTGCTGGAGTGAGCCCTACTGTAATCCAGTCTGGTGGTGTCTTATAAGAGGAAATTTGTACATAAAAATAGACATTAGGGACATGCACATAGGGGAAAAACTCTGTGAAGGAAACAGCAAGGATGGGGCCATCTGCAAGCTAAGGAGAGAGGCTTCAAAAGAAACCAAGCCTGCCAACACTTTGATCTTAGAATTCTATCTTCCAGAATTGTCAGAAAATAAACTTCTGTTGTTTCAGGCACCCAGTCTGTAGTATTTTGTCCTGGCAGCCCCTAGCAAACAAATACACTGATGTTGATAAAATCCATCACTCTTATTCAGACTTCCAGCTTCAGTGGTACTCACTATGTGCTAGATTCAATACAGTTCTATCACCTTTTTAGGTTCCTGTTTCTACCAGCCTCTCCGTTGCCCCCCCCCAGCATTTCTAACATATTTGTATGGTTAGATTTGAGGAGAGTCCAAAACTCAGTATCTGTTGTCTTGCTTGCTTAGAAGTGCTTGATTTATTTTTAAGTAGTTGTTTGTTGTTGTTGTTGTTATATTGGAAGATTTATTTTCCTATTAATCCAAGGGAACAAATACCTGATTAGGCAAGAAAGGGTAAGCTATGCAATAATCTGATTAGTAATAACTTTTCTATTGTATCTGATTTATAGTGATAAGCCAATATATATTTGTTGCAGGAAGTTTCTTTTCTAAATGACTAAGGTTGTTAACATTTTCATGACAGTTCTGGTTCAGTTATTGACTTTGTTTATCTGACATCTTCTGAAAACAAGGAGTTCTTTGTTAGTGAATTTACCATATAACCAAAGTTTATCTCCCGGAGAAAACTGAAGATTAAAATCATTTTTAGTGAAGATGTTCTTTAAACATAGTTTAAGTAAAGGTGGCAGTTCAGTTGTTTTTAGAAATCTGCCTAAGGAATCCTTCTCTGGCATCTGGATGAACCCAAGCAGATATGGAGAAATTTTCAAGATTTTTTTCTCTCCCTGGAAAATTCACTTAAGTTTTTCAGCTCTGAAGTTTTGCAATAAATTTAGACCAGTTTTCTATAGCCAATTCAAGGAAGGACCAATCAACCCAACTTAGAAATCTATAAAATTCATGGATTTACCAAAATCTTGTTTAAACAGCCTTGAAGATTCTTTTAAAGTTTCTTTTATGTTGCTATAACTTACATAAAATGCATAAATCTTATGTGTAGAGTGGAGTGATTGTTCTCCCTTTTATTTTTAGTTGAGATATAATGATTCTACATGTTTTTGGAATGCAGAGTAATATTTCAATATTTGTATACAGTGTGTAATGATCAAATCAGGGTAATTAGCACATCTATCACCTCAAACATTTTATCATTTCTTTGTGCTGGGAACATTCAAAATCCTCTCTTCTGGCCTTTTGAAAATATACAATTAAATAATAGTTAACCATATTCTTCCTACAGTGCTGCAGAACACCAGAGCTTATTCCTATCTAGCTGTAATTTTGTATCTGTTAACTAACCCCTATCCACACCTTTCCCCTACTCTTCTCAGCCTCTAATACACGCGGTTCTACTCTCTACTTCCATGAGCTCAAAAAAATTTTTTAATCTCCCATATGAGTGAGAACATGTGGCATTTATCTTTCTGTGCCTGACTTTGTTTAACATGATGTCCTCCAGGCTTATCCATGTTGCAGCAAATGGTGGGATTTCTTTCCTTTTTATGGTTGAATAGTATTTGATTGTGTATATATACCATATTTTCTTTATCCATGCATCATGTGATGGACATTTGATTTGATTCCATGTCTTAGCTATTGTGAAAGCGCTACAATAAACATGGTAGTACAGATAATCTCTTTGATACACTGATTTGATACACCGGTTTTCTTTTCTTTGGATAAATACACAGTAGTGAGATTGCTGGGTTAGTATGGTAGTTCTGTTTTTAGTTTTTTGAGAAACTTCCATGCTGTTTTCCATAATAAATAGCCTTTGGAGATTTCTGTGAAATTTTAGCTGAAGGTATTCCCATTCTATCTCACAGCAACATTTTAAGGAATGTTCTGCTTTAAAAGTTGTGGGTCATATCATAGTGTAGTCTTAGAAATATTTTCTTTTGAATATTATTAATGAATATGAATATATCCATTGAAAAGTATATATTAATCTGCCTATGATATATTTTGATTATGAGTATATTTGGAATATGAATATCTTCTTGATATGTATATAGTCTTACATTGTTTTTTGGCCAACTAGCTGGCTACTTTCTGGCAGATAAAAGTCTTAACCCAAACTATATTCCTTATATACATTTTTCTGATGATATGTTTATACACTGTGATAAGGTATCAAATCTGGACTTTCCATTAATGAAGTGATTGCCTCAGAAGCTTAGGGGTTTCCCTATTAAAGTTATTAGTATTTATTATTATTTTTGAGACAGTCTCTAATTGTCTCCAAGCCTGGAGTGCAGTGGTGCGATCTCAGCTCACTGCAGCCTCCACCTTCTGGTTCAAACGATTCTTGTGCCTCAGCCTCCTGAGTAGCTGGGATTACAGGTGTGCGCCACCATGCCCAGCTAATTTTTGAATTTTTAGTAGAGATGGGATTTCGCCATGTTGGCCAGGCTTGTTTCAAACTCCTGACCTCAAGTGATCTGCCTGCCTTGGCCTCCCAAAGTGCTGGGATTACAGGCATGAGCCACCGTGCCTGGCTTTAAAAATTACTTTTGGGTCAAAATTTATCCTATTGATTAACCTTAATATCATTATTTGTTTTTTTGTAGAGATAAGGTTTCACTATGTTGCCCAGGCTGGTCTTGAACAGCTGGGCTCAAGGAGTTCTCCAGTCTTGGCCTCCCAAAATTCTGGGATTATGGGCATGAGGTACCATGGTCAGTCTAGTATCATTTTTATTTGATGCTTTCCTATTAATCATCAAATAGATATTTTATGATTATTTAGTCATCTAAGAACATATTATTGGCCTCAGAAATAAGCATGTCTTTGCACATTACATAATAAACAATATTCCTGTTGAATATAAAAGAATGTAGTTCTATATAATATTTTTGAGAAAAATGGTACACAGATAAAAAGGTCAGTTGGTTTGGCCATGTGAGAGTTTAAACTTGTCTGGGCTCGGTGACTCATACCTGTAATCCCAGTATTTTGGAAGGCTGAGGCTAGAGGATTGCTTGATCCCAGGAGTTCAAGATCAACCTGGGCCACAAAGGGAGACCCCATCTCTTTAAAAAAAAAAAAAAAAATTAGCCAGGCATGGTTGCATGCACCTGTGATCCCAGCTACTCAGTAGGCTGAGGTGGGAGGATGAAGTGGGAGGCTCTCTTCAGCCTGGGTGGTTGAGGCTGCAGTGAACTATGATCGTGCCACTGTACCCCAGTCTGGGTAACAGTGTAAGGCCTTCTCTTCAAAATAAAAAAACTCAAAAAACTTAATTTTTTAAACAAAAGAATGAAATTGAAAAGGAAAGAGCATACTTTGGGAGGCTGGGGTAGAGGGTTGTTTGAGGTGAGAAGTTTGAGACCAGCCTGGGCAACAAAGCAAGACCGTTGTCTCTACCAAAAAAAAAAAAAAAAAAAAAATTAATCGGACCTGATGGGTCATGCCTGTATTCCTAGCTACTTGGGAGGCTGAAGTGGAAAGATCGCTTGAGCCCAGGAGTTCAAGGCCTTGGTGAGCTATAATGGTGCCACTGCATTCCAGCCTGGGCAACAGAGCGAGATCCTGTCTGTTGTAAAAAACGTAATGAAACCAAGTTGAGAAATGAGAACACTGCCAAGAAGGCAGCCAACCAGGACTGCAATGGAGAATAACGAGGAGACCTCTTTCAATCCAGTCTTCCGTTGGTCTCAGAAGAAAATCTTCCATTTCAGATTTAAAAAATAGAGGAACCAACACCTTGCAGAGCTGGTAGCCAAGCATTTCAGGCAGAGAAAACTGTGGCATAGCGAGACGGGAAGGGCATGAGGTCACACAGCAGACTGCACAGAAGAGCCAAGATTCAAAACCCTAGTGCTAGACCCCTGACTCCTGTCTATGACTTCTAATAACTGTTCTTTAGTGGGTCCAGCATAGGGGCTCACATGCAGCAGGCCCTAGTGAAAATCACTCTTTCTTGAAAAAACAAAAAGAAAATACTTGCAGCAATATGATAAAGAGTTTATGTCTTTATGACATTTTATTGTTTTGTTTTCACAGTTTACAAAAAAACCTCTAATGAATAATAGATAAAATGAAGAGCAATTTATAGAAGAGAAATGTTCAGCCTCCGTGGTAATCTCACACAAATACTATGGCAATTCAGAAGCTTTTTAAAAACACTTATCAAATTAGCAAAAATATAAAGTGAAATAATACCCATTTCTGGTGAGGAGAAAGGAAGAGGGGGAGGAAGTTATTCTCATATGTATTGCTGATGGGAATATGGTATCCTTGTTTTCTTACAAAACTTCGAAGTACAGTAGACTTACAAAACATGAACATATCAATGTGTGTAGTTGATTAACTGTTACAAATTTAGTACATGTGACTAGTACTCAGATAATAAACAAGACATTATTTACTCCTTGTGTTTCTCCCAGTATCTAACACAATCCTTCTGAAACAAAATATCCTGACAGATTGCTGAGTCATAGGGTATATATGCTGAGCTTTAATGTGTTTTCCAAAGTAACTGTATGAGTTTATACTCACAGGAGCCACGTGTAAATGTGCCAGTTGCCTCACTTTCCATGATTATCATTTTGAAAAGCAATTTGTCAATATATTAAGAGCCATAAATATATTCATAACCAGTTTATCTAGTAATTCTACTAATTGAAAAGATAGAGGTACATGCACAAAAACACTCAGTGAAGCAGTCTAGACTGGGTCTGCTGCAACCCCACAGCATTCGCTGTTGTCTGCGGCTGCTTTTGAATCGAGTCGTTACAATAGAGATCCTGCAAAGCAGAAAATATTTACTCTCTGACTCACTCCAGAAAAAACTTTGGTGACTCCTGCATTAGAGCATTATTCAGAATAGTAAAAGAATGACAATAACCGATATGTCCATCAATAGGGGAATTATTGACAAATCCTTGATAAAACTGGATCTAGCTATTTACAATGATGATTATAGAGACCGTTTAACCAACAGATGTTTAATAGGCATTTACCATGTGTTAGGTACTTTTCTAGATGCTAGGAAATCAGTAAAAACAAAATACTCGCCCTTACAAAGTTTAAATTTTAGTAGGGGAAGTAGAGAAGAAACAAAGTAAGTAAAATAACATGTAAGGGATAAGTGCTTAGAAGGAAGAAAAAAAGCAGGGAAGGGGGTATGAAATATTTCAGGGTAAGGTCTTGACATTTTAGATTAGGATTGCCAAGGAATATCTCTCAGAGAAAATGATTTTTGAGTAAGGACTTCAAATAAGCGAGAGGGATTGCCATGCAGGTATCTGCAGGAAGAGCATTTGAGGCAAAGGGAATGGCAAGTACAAAGGGTCAGTTGCAGATGTGCCCTGATATGTTCTAGGAACGAGAATTTCAAGGGCTGGCTGGTCACGGTATCTCACTCTTTTGATCCCAGCACTTTGGAAGGCCGAGGCGGGAGGATCACTTAAACCCAGGAGTTTGAGACCAGCTGGGAAATAAGACCCCTGAGGCTGCAGTGAGCTCTGTTTATACCACTGCACTCCAGCCTGGGCAACAGAGTGAGACTCTGTCTCAAAAAAAAAAAAAAAAAAATGTCAAGGACTACACTACAGCGAAGGAGGGGAGAGCTGCAAGGGAAGAGAGTTGCAAGAGTTTGGACAGGTAATTGCTGGTGGTAGTGGGTAGGGCAGATCATGTAGAACCTTATGGCAAAATGAAAAATCCCTATTAAAAACTGTTGAAGTAGGAAAAAAAGAATGATTCTCCCTTCCATTTTCCCTCCCTCCCTGATCATGACTGTCATGCAAAGCTATGCATCAGGAAAAGATTGGAAGAAAATACCCTAAAATGCTAACTGTGTTAATGTGCTGGGGTTATAAATTATATATATATTTGCCATATTTTCTATAATTTGGCTATATTTTATAATAAGCATAATTAACAATTGGAAGCATTTTGCATATTTCTGTCTTTGAATACCTTTAGATTTTCCCCAAGTTGATTGTACTTTAGATCTTCCCCAAGTTGATTGTAACCTGACCTTATTGATAGTGGGTAGCAGTGTCTTAAATCATCTGAGGAGTTGTTGGTTTTTTAATTATGTGTTAATCTTTCAGTGTTTGAACCAGAAGGAACTGTAAAGATTATCTTTTTTCCTTTTTTTTTTTTGAGACCGAGTCTTATGCCATCACTCAGGCTGGAGTCAGTGGCATGATCTCGGCTCACTGCAACCTCGGCCTCTCAGGTCCCAGCTCAAGCAATTCTCCTACCTCAGCCTCCCGAGTAGCTGGGATTACAGGCACGCACCACCATGCTCAGCTAATTTTTGTGTTTTTAATAGAGACAGGGTTTCACCATGTTGGCCAGGCTGGTCTTGAACTTCTGACCTTGTGATCCACACCCACCTTGGCCTCCCAGAGTGCTGGGATTACAGATGTAAGCCACTGCACCTGACCTCCACATTTTCTTTATCCAGTCTATTATTGATGGGCATTTGGGTTGGTTCCAAGTCTTTGCTATTGTGAACAGTGCCGCAATAAAGATATGTGTGCATGTGTCTTTATAAAGAGTGATTTATACTCCTTCGGGTATATACCCAGTAATAGGATTGCTGGATCAAATGGTATCTCTAGTTCTAGATCCTTGAAGAATTACCACACTGTCATCCACAATAGTTGAACTAGTTTACCCTCCTACCAACAGTGTAAAAGCATTTGTTTCTCCATGTCCTCTCCAGCATCTGTTGTCTCCTGACTGTTTTTAGTGATCACCATTCTAACTGGTGTGAGATGGTATCCTATTGTGGTTTTGATTTGAAATCTCATATATATATATATATATATATATATATATATATGCATGTATGTATATATGTGTATATATATAGATATATATATATTTTATTTGTACAATTTTGTTTCATATGTATACAGTGTAGTGATCAAGTCAGGGTATTTAGCATGTCTATCATTGGAGTAAGACATCTTTGTTGAAGATAGTCACCCTACTCTGCCATCTAACATTGAATTTATTCCTTCTATCTTACTCTGTGTTTGTACCCTTTAACCCATTTCTCTTCAGCCTCCCCTTGATCCCCCCCGACTCACCTTCCCCAGTCTGTTATCTGTCTTTCCATTTTCCACCTCTACGCGGTCAAAGTTTTTAGCTTTTGCGTGTGAGAATATGTGATACTTGTTTTTTTTTTTGTGCCTGGCTTATTTTACTTAAGATAATGACTAACAGTTTCATCCACATTGCTGAAAATGACATGATTTTATTCGTCCAGTAATGAGTTCTTTAGGCTGGCACCCTGGTTAAGACCAGACTTTGGACTCAGACTGCCTGGTTTTGAATCCTGTTTCTGGCCCTTATTAGTACATAACCTCTCAATGCTTTAGTTTCAGCATTTATAAAATGAGTATAATACTAGGTATATAGCTCATGGGGTTGTTGTGTGGATTATATGAATTCATGTGGGTAGAGTGCAGGCACATAGGTTATATTATTACTGAGGCTTAAATATCTAAAAGAGTATTTGAACACTAGATAGCAGAGAAAGTTGAACTTAACATATCCTTGAATTGTATGGTGTAAAGTCTATGTATGTCTTTATTTTGACTTTGCAGGCAATGTAGCATATTTACTAAGAACATTTTGAGGTTTCGGGAAACTCCACAGGAAGCAGAAATGGTCTGTCCCTGGGTGCCGGGTTGCAGCACCCGCCTCGCACTGGGGAGGGTTATGATGGCTGCCCTCAGTATTGCCTGCACAAATATCTACCAGGTCTGTAACTAATAGCTCCCGCAACTTTGCACCATGTTTTCCAGTAAGCCTACCGACAGGCACTGTGCAGATTCAAGCAGAGAGAAGTCCAAGCAGTGAGGCCGCTGTTGCACTGGCCACCCTGAGCCCCTAGTCGGCCTTCCCGCCTCGACTTCCTCGCCGGGCACTAGAGCCCCGGCAGCCGATCAGGCAGCAGCCGGGGCGATTTCCTTCCTCTTTGGCAAGATGGCGGGAGGAGAAGCTGGAGTGACTCCGGAGCAGCCGCATCTTTCGCGCCAGGATCGCACCACCTTTGATGTTACCAAGTTGACGCCACTTTCACATGAAGTTATCAGCAGACAAGCCACAATTAATATAGGTACAATTGGTCATGTAGCTCATGGGAAATCCACAGTTGTCAAAGCTATTTCCGGAGTTCCCACAGTCAGGTTCAAAAATGAACTAGAAAGAAATATTGCAAGCAAGCTTGGATGTGCCAGTGCTAAGATTTATAAACTTGATGACCCAAGTTGCCCTGGGCCAGAATGTTACAGATCTTGTGGGAGCAGTACACCTGATGAGTTTCCTACAGATATTCCAGGGACCAAAGGGAACTTCAAGTTAGTCAGACATGTTTCCTTTGTTGACTGTCCTGGCCACGATATTTTGATGGCTGCTATGCTGAACGGTGCAGCGGTGATGGATGCAGCTCTTCTGTTGATAGTTGGTAATGAATCTTGCTCTCAGCCTCAAACATCTGAACACATAGCTGCTATAGAAATCATGAAACTGAAGCGTATTTTGATTCTACAAAATAAAATTGATTTGGTAAAAGAAAGTCAGGCTAAAGAACAATACGAGCAGATCCTTGCTTTTGTTCAAGGTACAGTAGCAGAGGGAGCTCCCATTCCAATTTCGGCTCAGCTAAAATACAATATTGAAGTTGTTTGTGAGTACATAGTAAAGAAAATTCCAGTACCCCCAAGAGACTTTACTTCAGAGCCCCGCCTTATTGTTATTAGATCTTTTGATGTCAACAAACCTGGCTGTGAAGTCCATGACCTTAAGGGGGGTGTAGCTGGTGGTAGTATCCTAAAAGGAGTATTAAAGGTGGGCCAGGAGATAGAAGTAAGACCTGGTATTGTTTCCAAGGATAGTGAAGGAAAACTCATGTGTAAACCAATCTTTTCCAAAATTGTATCACTTTTTGCGGAGCATAATGATCTGCAATATGCTGCTCCAGGCGGTCTTATTGGAGTTGGAACAAAAATTGACCCCACTTTGTGCCGGGCTGAATGGTGGGGGGAGGTACTTGGTGCAGTCGGAGCCTTACCTGAGATATTCACAGAATTGGAAATTTCCTATTTCCTGCTTAGACGGCTTCTAGGTGTACGCACTGAGGGAGGCAAGAAAGCAGCAAAGGTGCAGAAGCTGTCTAAGAATGAAGTACTCATGGTGAACATAGGGTCCCTGTCAACAGGAGGGAGAGTTAGTGCTGTCAAGGCCAATTTGGGTAAAATTGTTTTGACCAATCCAGTGTGCACAGAGGTAGGAGAAAAAATTGCCCTTAGCCGAAGAGTTGAAAAACACTGGCGTTTAATTGGTTGGGGTCAGATAAGAAGAGGAGTGACAGTCAAGCCAACAGTAGATGATGAGTGATGAACACCAATTAAATAATACATTTGGATAGAGTTGGAAGTTGGAATTTCTCTTAACAACCAAGGAGTTTATTTTCAAAGCAATATTGGGGAATTTATTTACAGTTTGTTACCTTAGTAGATAACTGTAAGATTATTCTCATGTTTTTGGTTATGAAAACGTAGGGACTGAAATTAATATAAAAGTTGGCATAATGTTGGATTGAATCTATATTTTGACAGAAGCATTCCCATATAATGTCACAATTATATATCATGCAGTTTTGTTCTCTGTGTTTTGTCTTATTTTGTTTTGTTTTTGAGTCTGGCTTTATCACCCAGGATGGAGGGCAGTGGCCTGATCTGCAACCTCTGCCTTCCGGGTTCAAGCAGTTCTCCTGCTTCAGCCTTCAAAGTAGCTGAGATTACAGGTGTGTGCCACCACACTTGGCTAATTTTTGTATTTTTAGGAGAGACAGGGTTTTGACATGTTGGCCAGGCTGGTCTCTCCTGACCTCAGGATGATCACCCCACCTTGGCCTCCCAAAGTGCTGGGATTACAGGCGTAAGCCACCTTGCCCCGCCCGTATCATACACTTTGAATGAATTTTTGCTACAACCAGCCTTTGCTTTAGCAAACACACACACACACACACACACACAGACACATATATATATATATATATATATATATATATATATATATATGTATATGTATATATATATACACCACTGAACCTGTCTGAAATAAAGTTTCATTTTCATGATTCGTCTTTGAATAGCTCCAAGCTGATGGACTGTTGTACCAATGAAAACTTAAAGAGGCAGATTCTCCTTGAAGACCTCCCTTTTCTTTGGCACCATATTTTATATTGCTTTATCTTTGAAATTTTGCATGAAAAGGAAATTAATGGGTTCAAATCAAATTGTTCTTTAGAGATTTTAGAAATTGTTCCTATGGACAAATCTTTTTCTTCTCTTGCTTTTCCTGGCCTGAAACACAGGAAACCAGAGTCAGAAGTTATCTTTCTTTCCCTGTGATGGCTTGAAATTTTTTCTGCATTGTTTTATGCCTGAAGTCCAATAGTCTTCCTCCATTGGAAAATACTGTTATACAAAATAATTCTAGATGAGTTACAAAGATCTTTCTAGGCCTTCATTTTATGTTTTTTCTTAACTGTTATAATATGATCATAACACACGCTGTAATATTACTAATTTTTGGACATTCCAAAAGGCCAAGAAATAAAAGATGTTAGAAAGCAATAACTGAGTCAAGATGTCCCACAGAGATTCTGGTTTAATTGTTGTGATTTAATTGGCTTGGAGTAGAATTCAGGCATTGGTATCTTTAACAACTCTCCTCAGTGTTGAGAAATTTAGAGAGTTGAGAAGTAGGTATATTAAATTACAGAATCTCACTGAGTTTTGATAGTCTAATAATACAGTTTGCTTTGCTTTTCTTAAATTTGCATTGAGATGGGATTTGAAGCATATTGTGCTCTTTTGAATGTTGAAGTTGCATTGTAGAAATTGAGAACCTCTGGCTATGGGTTATCTAAGTTGATGTTTTGAGGACGCATATTAATGTTATATACTTGGCTGACTTTGAAGGTTGTGTTGTAGCATGAGGAACACAAATAAAACAATTCTACATCAAACATTAAAAAAAAGAAATTTTAAAACTAATAATTTTAATTAGCGTAGTGGTTTCAAATTGTATGTTGTTGTAGCACTTCACAGATAGTTATCAACTTTTGTTGAAAAGGATGTTTACTTTTATTTCATTCAGAGAAAGACCGTGATTTAGGTAAACAGCGTGAGTGGTTAGGTGATGAAAGGTGAGACAGGATGCGTGATGAAAGGCAAAGCATGGGATCGAGGCAGCTCTAGGAAAAGATTGCTTGTTTACTGGAGCAGGCAAGAACTTTACTTTGTGAGTATATAGGTCAGGGCAATAAAAAGTTCAATTTATACTGACAAACAGCGGTGAACAGGGGATCAAATAAGAGGACGATGAGTATGTACCCCTTTCATTTGAAATGTGTCACCAAATTCTGGCATTTGAGTGTCCCTTAATATCAAAGAGGCAGAAGACCGATGAACTCATATAATGAATATAATGAAGAATGAACAAATTTTTGTGTTTCTCTGAAGTAATTTTTGAACTATAGGGCAAAGCTTTTGGTAAAATCTGAAGTATGGAGAAAAATGAAATTTAACCTATAGAGTACTGTGACAACTTGTAAAAACAAATGTTAGATTGTTTTTCTTCATGGTAATTAAGGATAATTTTAAATGTGTAGTGTGTTCTTGATGTGTTACGTGTTTATACATGTTTGTGACTACTTGGGTATTTGCTGCTTTTTTTTTTTTTTTTTTTGGTTAACACAGCCAGATAAATGCAGATAGAGTCTGCAGTATTTCTGCCACACTAGCTTTATTAGGAACTTCCTGCCTTTTTTGCAGGATCATGGGTTGTAATTTTGGGTTTCTGTGGGCACATTAATTCTGAATAGAACCTGAGACTCTGCTTAACTAGAAGTGTGGTGATTTTGGTAGTGAGTTCATAACAGGACTCAGGTACTTACATACTCAGTGGTCATTGCTATTGTAGCAATTGTGGTATATAATTGAACTTAAAGGTCACTTGGAATATTCCTAGGCCATTATATTAGACCTCTGAGAAAATTTTTTTAAGTGCAATTCAGTGTTTATGATTTAGTTTATAGTTAATCTAAGGACTTTTAGAAGTATTTGTAGGTAGAGGGGAAAGAGGCTATGCATTTACAGAGACCCTGATGAAACATGAAATTGTGACACTGAATTTACCTTTCTTTCCCAGCTCTCTGCTGATGCACTGGGCTCTGGTCCAAGGAGTGGCATGTGACTCTCAAATAGCCCCTGTATCCTTTGCCAATCACTCTTTTCGGGGAGGTTGATATATCATATGTACATAAGAATGTTTAGAAAAGAGGCCGAGCGTGGTGGCTCATGTCTATAATCCCAGCAGTTTGGGAGGCTGAGGCGGGTGGATCACGAGGTCAAGAGATCGAAACCATCCTGGCCAACATGATGAAACCCCATCTCTACTAAAAATACAAAAATTAGCTGGGCATGGTGGCATGTGTCTGTAGTTCCAGTTACTCAGGAGGCTGAGGCAGGAGAATTGCTTGAACCTGGGAGGCAGAGGTTGCAGTTAGCCGAGATTTGCGCCACTGCTCTCCAGCCTGGTAACAGAGTGAGACTCCATCTCCAAGAAAAAAGAATGTTTAGAAAAGATGTGTGGAATTGACTGAATATTTTAGGTTTCTCTTTCTTTTTTTTTTTTTTTCATTTTAAGAGACAAGGTCTCACTCTCTTTCCAGGGTGGATTGCAGTGGTGTGGTCACTGCTTACTGTAACCTCGAACTCCTGTGCTCAAGTTATTCTTTTGCCTCAGTCTCCTGAGTAACTAGCATTATAGGTATGTGCCACTATGCCTGGTTAATTTTTTTATTTTTTTTGGTAGAGATCGGGTCTCACAGTGTTCCCAGGCTGGTTTTAAATTCCTGGCCTCAAGTGATCCTTCTGACTTGGACTCCCAAAGTGCTGGGGATTACAGGCATGAGCCACTGTGCTTGGCCAGTTTGGTTCTTCTGAATGGAAATTTTTGTTTTGTGTGATATCAATCAAACATCTATACCTGCAAGATGAAAGTATAACCCTAAGATGCTGTATCTATTTTTTTGTTGTTTGTTTTTAAGAGATTAGGTCTCACTGTATTCCCTAGGCTGGTCTTGACCTCCTGGGCTCAAGCAGTCCTCCTGCCTCAGCCTCCTGAAGTGCTGTGATTATAAGCAAGATTCAGTATCTTTTAGCTTTACTTGGTAATTCTAAGTATTTTTGTGGGTTTTTGACTCCTTTGAGAATTGGATAAAATCTTTGAACTTTCTTTCAAAATATATATCTATACATCTGACATAATTTTGTATACATTTTAGGAAATATGTGGACGTTCTTGATACATTATGAAACAATCTCTATTTTGTGTATTAACATTTTAGCATATGACTTTCTTTTAAGAATAGAAACCTTAAAGGCTTGAGAAGGATTAGGAGAGTGAGCTTCTGATCTTCCAGAGAAAATTTACCTTTTTGAGGAAGGAGAGATTAACATGCCATTTTTCCATTAGAAATCCACTTAACTTGCTTTTTCAGATAAATATACTACTAGTATGCGTCTAGTTAAATCATTCTTCTGCACTGTAGGTTATGAAAAAATAGTGTCTTACTGGTGTATTAACAAAGGCAGTCTAGCAAGGAAAAATTAAAAAGCTCAAATTCTCATTCTCATTTCTAAGGGACTAGAGAGGGAGAATTCATTATGTCAAGCATTACAAATAAGCATGTATTAAAGCAGCTACATATGATGATGGCAGATTGTTGGAACACCCTAAGAAAGATAATTTGCATGGAAGATGATTATTCAATAGGGCTTTAATTTACAAGAAACATTCCACCATTTAATTGAGCCCTTTTATACATACTGCTTCGCTTCAATAGATTGCATTTGCTCCCTGCATATGTACAATGCTAGAAAGGTGGTTAAAATCAGATTCAGCCTAGCTGGAAGGTGAAACAACAGCTGAAAGTCATGTTGTAAAAATATACATTATTAAATATCTGAGGATTATTTTTGAAATCAGTTTTCTGTTGCCTGGTTTATACCATAAAACTGATTGTCTAATTTTTTTTCTAATAAGATTTTTATAAGATTATTTGGCCCTGCTGGCCACTAGTTAAACTATATGGTTCAAATTAAAAATTTTTCACTTTTATAGGCCATTCACCTGTATAGTACTTTTGCAAAAGAAGCAAACATACCCTGCATTTATAGTCATTTCAGAAAAAAAATTATTTGATAAAGAAGATACAAAATAAACATTTCAACAAATAGCTGACTTGTGATTAAAATGCCTCGAAAGATAACATATGGTAAAAAATTTTTTAAAAGAGCAGTGTAGATGGATTTAATGTTTTTTCTGTCAGTGTTAGCAGAATAGTGTATGGAGAAAGCTTATCACAGAGAAGTTCTATCCTTGAGACATTTAAAATAAGCATCGTTTTAAGAAGCCAATAGCCAGGCCCATTTTTTTTTTTTTTTTTTTTGAGGCAGAGTCTTGGTCTGTCGCCCAGGCTGGAGCGCAATGGCGTGATCTCGGCTCACGGCAACCTCCGCCTCCCAGGTTCAAGCAATTCTCCTGCCTCAGCCTCCTGAGTGGCTGAGATTACAGACACATGCCACCACACCCAACTAATTTTTGTGTTTTTAGTAGAGGTGGGATTTCACCATGTTGGCCAGGCTGGTCTTGACCTCCTGACCTCAGGTGATCCGCCCTCCTCAGCCTCCGGCCAGGCCCATTCTTAATGGGGAAACACTGAAGGTGTCCAAATGAGGCAACACTGAAGGCCTGCAGGTTAAGTCAGGAGCAAGATGAGGGCATTAGTTATCACCATGGTTTGGGAGGTGCAAGTCTATAGTAAGTAAGGTAAGGCAAAAAGGAATTACAGATGTTGAAAAGGAAGCCATACCGTTATCACCATTTCCAGGAATAGTAGTACCGTAAAGGAAAAGAACATTCCTGAGAATAAGGTGAAAGTTTGAAGTGGAGGAAAGAGAGGTTGAAACATTTTCTGTTGAGTACCCCCTTGTTTTTGGTGAATGAAGGCTTTTTGCTGAAAGTAGAGGAGATGAGGGTGAAATTGGGCAACTAAGAAGAATGGGAAGAAAAGATACGGAGAAGCTGCTGTGATGAAAAGTTATGTGGAATAGCTCCAAGAGCTCAACAGAGGGTGAATTAACATGAAGACACTGGGGGAGTCAGTCAGCAGAGGTGGTTTCTGTGTCAGGGTGACATCTGGATTCTCTGAGCATAAGCGGTTCATTACCTATGTAGGCAGCTTAATAACCACCTGAGTGCTTAAGGAAGTGGTTCAGCCCCTTCCACACAGATTTGCTTCTAAGATCTTTTTACTGCACAAGACCCGGGAGTTGGAGACCTTGTGAGATCAGTTTTTAAGTAAAGTAAAGGAGAAAGGAAGGATGAGACTGTTTGGGAGGAGAAGCTGGTGTGGTATATTCATAGTGGGCAGATCTGTCAGTGGGATGTCTCTGATTGTGTGCAGAAAGGCCTAGATGGTAATTCTCACTTCATAGGGTTGTTGTGAAGATTTACTGAATCAGATGTCACCGTGAGCATGAACTGTTTCCCCACTGTGCCCTGCATATAGTAAACTCTCAGTAGATACCTACTTTAAAAGTGAAAGCAAAAATCTCTGTGAGCCCAGTTCTTCCAGCTATTTAAGCAGTCTTGTTTCCCACACATCCTTTCAAACTTCAGCATGTTTAAAATTTCTCTTTACACTGGTCCTGGTGTTTGTACTTTCGGATCTGCCTTTGTATCTTGAGAAATCTCTGCTTGAGCCTGCCACTCCTTGTCCCTGTTTCTCTCTTTTCTTTCACAGGTTTCTCAGATAAATGGGTTACATATACTGTCTCTTCTCTTATCATGAAATTGGTTTAATTCCAGAGAATTTGGCTGCTCATACCTCTCTTCTACTCAAATTCCCCTTGTAGCTAAACATAGATAATGAACAAATAAACAACATAGTAAACTGTCAGGTGTTAATAAATGCCATGGAGAAAAGTAATTCAGTGTAGGTGGCATAGGGAGTGCCAGGCATGTGTGGGGGAGGTTTGCCAGTTTTTGTGCAGTAGTCTCAGACGACCTTTCTGATAAGGAGGTACTTATGCAGATCTAAAGGTTGTGAAGGAGCAAATTGTGCAACTATCTGGGGGAGAAGAGCATTCCAGGCAGCCAGCAAATCCCTGAAGTGGGGACTATGTTGGTGCATTTGCAAAAAAGCAAGGAAGATTTTACAGATAGAACAGAGTGATCAAGCAGGGGGTGGTGTCAAGAGAGGTAGGCAGGTAGATGTGGCATTGAGAGCATGTGGAAATTATCTGCTACTTGCTTCTGTTTTCTCAGTAAGAGGGAGGATGAGGCAAAAGGAATTGGAGATTTGAAGAGATGTTCAGTTAGGAAAGTGGGAGAGTAAATACGGATTTGAGCAAAGTGTGATCTTTTGACCAGTAGCACCAGTATCATCTGAGAATGTGTTAGAAATGCACGTTCTTGGGATCCATCCCAGATATATACTGAATCAGAAACTCTGGGGGGTGAGGGAAGACAGACTGTATTTTAACAAGCTATTCTGTTGTACAAAAAAGTTTGAGAGTCACTGGATTAGGGAGACAAGTATAACGCACTAAGAATTCACTTGAGCTTAGTGGTCTAAATTTGACGTGAAAACAGTCAGTAGATTGTGTTGAAGCAAAAAAGGGTTGAGGTAATTGAATGTGCACAAAGGATTATTTTAAATGATATACCATAAAATCTAAGCTACATAAAGAAGCAAGGACAGGGCATCAAAATTTGTGGGATATAGCTAAAGTAGTACTTTGGGGAAAATTTATAGCAAGTAAACTCAGTGACTTCAGGTTTTGTCTTATGAAATTAGAATACTAAAAAAACAGCAAATCACACCAAAAAAAGTAGAAGAAATATCAGAGCATAAATCAGTGAAATAGAGTAGGAAATAAATAAAACCAAAAGCTGGAGAAGCTTAATTTAAAAATTTAAAAAATAGAAATTTCTAGCCAGACTGATCAGAAAATTAGGAGGAGATATACAGATTACCAATATTAGGAATGAGAGGTAATATCAATATGAATTCTACAGTTACTAAAAGGCTAGTAAAAGACTATTATGGTCAACCTTATGCCAGTAAATTTGACAACTTAAGTAAAATGTATAAATTCAATGAACAGCACAAACCACCAAATCTCACTCCAGAGGAAATAGAAACCTGAGTAGTCCTGTATCTATTATAGAAATTGAATTTGCAGTTGGAAACCTTCCCACTGAGGAAACTGCAGACACAGATGGCTTCACTAGGGAATTCTACCAGACATTTAAGGAAGAGATAATATTAATTATATTCAAACTCTTCTAGGAAATTGAAGAGGAGCGAATACTTTCCTTTTGATTATATGGTATAGACACCATAACCAGGCAAGGATATTATGAGTAAAAGTATAGACCAATATTTTTAATGAACATAGCTGTAAAAATACCTGACAAAATTTTAACAAATGACATCCAGCAATTCATAAGAAGGAAAACACATCATGAGCAAGTAGGTTTATGGAATGCAAGCTTGATTGAACATTCAAAACCCAGAAAACCAATTTATTAACAGGCTAAGAAAGAAAACCATATGATCATTTGATTGCTGTAGTTGAAGAAAAATAATTTGACAAAATCAGATGTCTATTCTTGATTAAAAAAAAAACCTCTTAGCAAACTGTGGAATAAAAGAGATATTTTCAACCTGATAGAGGCATGTATGAAAAACCTACAGCTAAACTTCATATTTAATAATTTAAGACTGAATGCTTTTCCCTAAGGTCAAGAACATTCAGCTTTGTGCTGCAGTTTCTAGACAGTGAAATAAAGGAAGATAAAGGAAAAAGAATCAGATTGAGGGGAAAAAAATTCAGGTTAGAAAGGAAGAAGTACAACTGTCTGCATTCACTGACAGCGTGATTTTCTATGTAGAATATCTTGTGGAATCTACAGAAGAAATACCAGAAATTCTAGAACTAATTAATCAATTTGGGAAGGTTTCAGGACGAAATTCAATACATAAAGTTAATTGTTCTAGCACTTTGGGAGGCCAGGCAGGAGAATCACTTGAGCCTAGGGGTTTGAGACATTCCTGGGCAACATAGTAAGACCTCATCTTTTTTTTTTTTTTAATTTTTTTTTTACGCCCTCGCCCCCCAGACCTCATCTTTTAAAAAAAAAAAGTCAGTTGTATTTCTGTGTATTAGCAACAAGCAATTGAACACTGACATTTAAAAATACCATTTGTAATAGCATCAAAAACATTAAGTATTTAGAGATAAAGTTAGTAAAATACATTTAAGGTGTATATGCTAAAAACTGTAAAACATTGCTGATATAAATTTAAAAGGCTTAAATAAGTCAGGAGATATACTGTTTTTATGGTTCAGAAGATGCTGTATTGTTAAGATTGACCGTTTTTTTCAACTTGATCTGTAGTTTCAGTGCAATCTCAGTTAATATTCCAGCAATGTTTTTAGTAGAAATTGACAAACTGATTCAAAAGCTCTTACAGAAATGCTGAAGTCTTAGAGCAAAACAAATTTAAAAGAGAATTATATTTTAGGACTTACATTTCCCGGCTTCATGAGTTATTATAAAGTCACAGTAATCAAGAGAGTGTGTTACTGGTATAAGAATTGTTAAAGGAAAAACCTTAGACAAATTAAATTTAAAAGAGTTTAATTGATTAAAGAATTATTTACGAATTGGGCAGACCCTCTGAACCAGAACAGATTCAGAGTCTCCATTGCAGCCACGTGGTGGGGAGATTTATGGTCAGAAAAAGGAGAGTGATTTACAGAAAACAGAAGTGTGAGACACAGAAACAGCCACTTGGTTATAGCTCCATATTTGCTTTATTTGAACACAGTTTGAAAAGTTGGCTGCTTTTAATTGGCTGAAACTCAGTGATTGGAACAAGAGTGGGTTATAGTCTGTTTACACATCCAGTTAGGTTAGAGTTCACTATGTAGGAAGAAACATTTAGACTGAACTCCAAATGTGGAAGGAGGCAGCTTTAGGCTAAACTTAATTTAACAGAATAAATAGAACAGGAGAACATCATAGAGAGTCCAGAAATAGGCTCACAGACGTATGTGGTCACTTGATATTTGACAAAGGTGAAAAGGTAATTCAGTGGGAAAAGGGTAATCTTTTCAAAAATTCCCTATGGTGCTTGAAGAGTTGTATATCCCGATGGAAAAAGTGAACTTCATTTTATTTTTGAAAATTTTTTTCCCCCAATAAACCTTTTGCTCTTCTAAAAAGTGAACTTCAGTCTGTACCATGTACCATATATAAAAGTTAAAATGGATTATAGCATTAGTATAAAACCTAATATTGTAAAATTTCTAGAATAGAACATTTGGTGAAAAGCTTTGTGACCTTGAGTTATGCAACGATTTCTTAAGAGACCGACACCAGCAAAATTCCGTAACAGTAAAATTGGATAAATTGGATTTCAGAAAATGCAAGAATTTCTGCTCTTTGGAAGATACTATTAAAATAAATAAAAATACAAACCATTGGGAGAAAATATTTTGCAAGTTGTACAACAAAAATTTGTATCTAGACTTCATACAGAACTCTTAAAACTCTAAACTAAAAACATGATGAACTCAAAAAAGATGGGCAAAAGATTTCAACAGATCCAAGAAGATATACAGATGACAAGTAAGCACATAAGATGTTCGATGTCATTGAAATGCAAATCAAACCAGAGTGAATTGGGTATCTATTAGAAAGGCTAGAATTAAAAAGTCTGACCTGGTGTTGGCTAGGATATTAAGTAACTGCAATTCTTACATACTGCTGGTGGAAATTGCAGAATGGTACAGCTACTTTGGCAGACAGTTACCGCCTTTTCAAAAAGTTAAAAACATGCACTTCCTACCTGACCCTAAGTGTTTGGCCAGTAGAAGGGAAAGCAGCTGGGAGTGGTGCCACATGCATGCTGTTCCAGCTACTTTGGAGGCTGAGCCAGGAGGATCACTTGAGCCTAGGAATCTGCGGCTGCAGTGAGAGAGACCTTGACTCTTAAAAAAATGAAAAGATTTGAAGGACTAAGTTGGAGGCTAATTAAAAAAAGAAAAGGGAAACATGTATGTATGAAGACTTACATGTGCATGAATGTATATGTACAGTCTTATTTGTAAAGCTGGAAACAATCCAAATATCTATTAGCAAGTAAATGGATAAATAATTTTGGCATATACATAAAAGGGCATATTTCTCAGCAATAAAAAAGAATGAACTATTGATACACCTAACAATATAGATTAATCTCAAAATACTTACATTGGGTGAAAGCAGCCAGGTCAAAAAGCAGATACCATGTGATTCTATTTATTTAAAATTCTAGAAAATGCAAACTAATTTGTAGAGATGGAAAACAGATGAGTGTTTGCCTTGGGAGCGGGTGTGAGATGGGGGAGGGGGTGGAGGGGGAGGAATTAGAGGTTCTGAAGGAAACATTTCGGAGTGATGTGTATGTTTTTTCTAATCATGGTGATGGTTTCATGGCTATTTATCACATGTCAAAACTTATCAAATTGTACATTTAAAATATCTGCAAACCATTGTATTTCAATTATATTCCAACCAAGGCATTTTTAAAAAAAGTAAAATAGGAGAGACCAGTATGACGAAAGGTAGCCAAGTGTAATACACAAACATGCTTTGGACATATAACACTTCACTAAGCAGATGATGGTAGAAACTAACTAAACATTTGGAGCTCTAAGAAAAAAAACAAACATCGTTGACTGTCGTTTGGAACCAACTTCATTCTTTGCTATTTTCAGTTCATTTTTTTAAGAGACAGGGTCTCAACTCTGTTGCTCAGGCTGGAGTACAGTGGCACAGTCGTAGCTCATTGCAGCCTCAAACTCCTGGGCTCAAGCAGTTTTCTTGCCTCAGCCTCCCAAGTAGCTGGAACTACAGGCATGCACCACCATGCCTGGCTAATTTTTTTATTTTTATTTTTTAAGAGACAAGGTCTCACTGTGTTACCCAGGTTGGTCTTGAACTCCTGAGCTCAAGCAGTTCTCCCACCCTTGGCCTCCCAAAGTGTTAGGATTACAGACATGAGCCACCATGCCCAGACTAGCTCATAATTTCTCTGTGGATTGCTCTATGAAACATGTTTTTTACTGATGTATGCTATTATCATATTTATATGAGCTTGAAGACAAATAGGATGTTTCTTTATGATGTATGAACTTAGGCTCATAGCTTCCCAAACTGTTTTCAGGATCCTATTGGAAGTCTTATGATGTAGTTTTTACATGATGGTTATCACCAGGACATCACTTGTACCAGTATTTAAATATAATTTTACAGTAACAAAAGCTTCGTCGAAGGCATAGATGACTTTTAGGCTTCTAGGAATTCGTTGTTTTGAATTATCCTTGTGTCTCTTCTGAACATTAATTTACATAGGTTTGTCTTTCTTAGTGCTTGGTACGTAGGTGTTCAGTGATTACTGAATTAATAATCATAGTGTAAGAGAGGCAAAATAGGCATGCTAATTAGGAAAACAAATCCCAAATCCTTCAGTTCTTGGGCATTTCCAGCAGATACATATGATTGCTGCAAATCATAACAGTGAGAAATGCTGATGTACCTTTTAGAGTTCAAAGACATTTTTGTACCAACTTGTTTCTGATAAACAGCAACTATATGGTATTAATTGGACCCCAGTAGATTATGTTCATGTAATTGTTACATTAATATAGCATTTAATTAGTATTTCAGTAAGTGCTGATATAAATGCATCACCTTGTCTCTTGTTCCTAATTATACAATATTATATAATTGGGGCTAGTATAATAAAAAAAAGGGGGTTCAGTCCCCTTGGTGATATGTCATCTTAATTAAGATCAAGGAATTCTTAAGTTTTGTGTGTATGGGAAAATGGCAAAGTGAAAGCAGTTTCTGTGTCATTTTACACTGGGCTTGATTGATTAAATTGCTTAGTAGTAAGGAGATGGCAAATTAATTTGCTTTTACATTTCCAAAACACTTAAGATGAAAAATAGAAAAGATAGAGGTAGATAAACATGCAATGTGCATATTACCACTAACGAAATCTAATTCAGTCTTTAGCACTGGCTTTGAGTAGAAGTACTACCTTCAGTTGTAGATAAGATAATGAATGTGGTATAGTCTCAAATAACTAGAGGCTGAATGAAATTGATATATTGCATTAGTTCTGCATTATTTATTGTGTCTGATAAAGCAACAGCATATGCTTGATGCTTTTACCATCATCTGCATGATACTCTATACTACTCCAAGTGAGTGGCTATATTGGTCCTAGGTTAACTTTTACAGTAAGAGCTGTGGTATTCTGTATAAAATAGTATCTCCAAACTTAAACTGTAGATAGGAGGATGGCAGAAGCACTGACTGAAAAGAAAGTGAAGGAACAGAGAAATGAACAGGGTGTTGAAACTGAGAAATAAATGGATTTTTCACAGTAATTATGCACTGTGAGTGATTCTAAAATAGGAAATCCAGACCATCAAGAAAATACTGAATACAAATAAATGTTTGTTTTTAGTTCCCAATAAGAACAAAGTCAAAATATAAAGAATAAAAATGGAAGCTAGAAATACTCATGTCCTGAGTTTTCCTTCTAGGAATCCTTTTTAGGCCATCTGTGGTTTGGATCAAGACAGCATATGTTGGTCCTTTTCAACATATGAAACATATCCCTAGCACCTGGCATGCAGTACTTGAAAGTTAGGAGGTGCTAAATAAATGATTTTTTAAAATCTTTTTTTCTTTCATGATGTAATCTATGCCATCTCCTTCTTTGTTTTGTTTTCTATTTCCTTAATTTCTCCTTTACCTTATAAGCCCTTTCTCCTTGTTTCTCTTATAATGTTTTAAACTTGTTGGCTTTAATATTTAAACAATTTAGTTTTCAATTAAAAAAAAATTCTAATAAAGACATGTAAAATGATCCCTCTTCCTGGGTTCCTTGCTCTGCCTGTTTTCCTTAGATTTTAATGTCTCGGTTTCTTGTATTTCTAAATAGCCTATACTTTGTTTTTTTTTTTTTTAAGGATACAGGTCTTGCTCTGTTGCCCAGGCTGGGATGCAGTGGTGTAATCATAGCTCACTGTAACTGCAAACTCTTTGGGCTTAAGTGATCCTCCCACTTCAGCCTCTTAAGGAGTAGCTGGGACCACAAGTATGTGCCAACATGCCCAGCTAATTTTTAAAATTTTTTGTAGAGAGAGGTTCTTACTGTGTTGCCCAGGTTGGTCTCAAACTCCTGGATTCAAGTGATCCTTCCATGTTGTCCTCCCAAAGAGCTAGAATTACAGGTGTGAGCTACCATGCCAGGCCCTCTAAATAGTTTATTTTATTTAGAAGAATACTTTTAAAAGATTTTCTCTTCGATTATCATGATTTTTTTACTTTTATTGCATTTCAGTCATAAATATGGTCTATATGATTTTTGCATTTTGGAATCTGAGATATTCTTTGTGGTATATTGAATGATAACTTTTGAGAAATTTTCTGCAGCCACTGGAAAATAATATATATTCTGTATTTGAAATAATTATGTACTCAGGTTTAATTGTTATTCTGATTTTTATATCTGTCTTGAATTTTTCTTCTAATTTAGTTTTTTAAAAACTCAATAGGATACATTCTCTATTATCCTCATTGTTAAAGTGTATTAGACTGATTACTGTATGCCTTTGTATGTCCTTAAATGCCTGTTTTTCTCCACACACTTGAATGATTAATGCTGGGCATACAATTCCAGTTTTAAAGAACTTTTTCCTAAGAAACTGTAGACCACCTTTGCTGTCCTCTAGTATTTCATGTTTCGAGATAAGAGATCTTATTCTTTTTTAGTGCTTTATCACTAATACTTCAGCAGTAGTCACCCAAGTCTCGCCTTGTCCTGTTTAATATCTCTCCCACCTCTAAGTAGCTCTGGGACTACTTCCTTTCACCTGAGTCACATTTTACATCCGTCCAGTCACTGTGCTATATGGATCTATCTGGCGTATACGCCTAGCCTGGGCGCTTGTTGGGGCCATGATTCCCTCCTCCTCGGTTACATTCCAAGGATATACTTGGCTTGATATATTCAGTCATTGTCATTGCTTGCTTTGACCTTGAGTCCTGACCCTCATTGATGCAGTTGAGACCAATTAACTTATTTCCACTTACCATATCTACTTATTTATGGCTCCATCCTTGGTTATAGTCATAAAGCTCAGCCCCTTTGCCCAGCCCTGAGACTAAAGCTGGGCAAGATAAATGTTCTAAAGCTCTAACTGAAAAGGTCTCACTTGGCTCAGTCTCTAGTGAGTCCTTGGAACAGCCCAGGATATCAGAGCAGATGTTCATTCCCATTTTGTGGACCTTAACATCCAGCATCTGCCTCTTGGTTACAGTAGGTGAAGTAGAGATTTGAATCCACATGGCCCAGATTGGTTTTAGAATGGATGGTGGGAGTACTCTCAATTTAACAGGTGTGGGTGGCTTGAATTAGCAAGATACAGGGCTATGTGATGACAACTGGGCAATGTCATTTCTACCCACAGCACAGCTAGGTATCATCATAGCACTCATCCTCACAGTCACCCCTCAGAAATGGATTTCTTTTTGCACTTATGATTCCTTATTTGAGAAGTAGCATTACATTCAAATGCTAGGGGTTGTTAGGATGCTGAGATTTTTCAATTACCTGGAAATTGGTTGTGTTCATTTTAAAGTACCAACCAGCCACCCTAGGCAACATGGTGAAACCCTGTCTCTACAAAAAAATTAAAAAATTAGCCAGGTGAGGTGATGAGTACCTGTAGTCTCAGCTACTTGGAGGGCTGAGGTGGGAAGATTGCTTGAACCTGGGAGGTTGAGGCTGCAGTGAACAGAGATCATGCCACTGCACTCCAGCCTGAGTGACAAAGTGTCTCAAAAAATAATAAATAATAAATAAATAAATAAAGCAAGCACCAACCAGTAGATACGTGGTTTTAGATTTGCCCTAGATTAAATGAAATCTAAACCATTTATCAGATCTGGTCTCTGGCCTAGAATTTCCTCACCTTGTTTTATGCTTTTGAAAGTCCTGGGGAGGATTGTCCTGAATTGGATTCAGATTGCTTGCTTTTACTCTTTGACCTCATAAGTGAATAGACACTGTTCACATGGGGAGTTATGTTACCTGAAGTTACCACATGTGTCAAATATGCCCCAAATAAAGAGTATACATAGAGTATACATAATATGCAACCCCCGGAAATGGTTTAAGACAAGACTCAAGATTTTACAAATGAGGGAACACTAGGATTGTAGGTGATGAAGCACAGTCGCAGATTGCATTGCAGAGATTCTGAGTTATTCTTACTTTGGGGCCATTGTTCTCAGTTCCCCCCACTCCCGCTACTTACTTTCTCCACCTCCACACATACACAAGGCTTGTAGTGGCTCTTCTAGCCAACTGATACACCCCTTCTACTCGAACTTCTAAAGAATGGTGTGTGTGTGTGTGTGTGTGCGTGCGCGCGCGCATGTGTGTACGCGCACGTGCATGCATGCGTCCCTCATCTCATCTTATTTCCTGTTGATTTCAACTATTTTTAAAAATGTTAATCCAACATTTCCCATACATATTTCCACATACCCAAAAGCTAACAAAATGCCACCTGTGGCACAGACATTAAGAGTTCTGAGGGATTAATACAGTTCTGAAGGAGAGAATTGTGTTGTGTGTGAGATTTGAGAGAAGTTCTAGTTATGGTGCTCTTGAAATAAAATATGGATGGATCCAAGGCCCAATCAAGGACACGTGAAACCTGAGAAAACCAAAGCATGGGCTGTAGAACTGGACTATAGGAATTGACTCTCTTTGCATACTGAACAGCTGTTTACAACTTCATGGCTTTGTCATGCTCCACGCTTGAAGGGGGTCTACTTTAGTGACCTGGTTCAGTTGATTGTATACTTCAGAAACTATGGATCGACTGAAACTAAGAGAGCTGCCTTAAAAAAATTGTAGTAAGATACATATAACATAAATTTTACTATCCTAACCATTTTAAAGTATACAGTTCAGTGGCATTAAGTTAATTCACATTGTCATGCTACCTTCACCATCGGCCATCCACAAAAAGCTGCTTTCTTTTATGATGCTCTAGAAAAGTGAGGTCTTCTTTCCTAACTAGTGCGGTGTTATCCAGAGGTCTTTCTGCAATGATGGGAATGTTCTCCTTCTGCACCGTTCAATATAATAGCCACTAGTCATGTGGCTCTTAAGCAGATGGAGTGTGGCTTAGTAAGGAACTGAACTTCTAATTGTTTAATTATTTTAAATTTAAATAGCCACTGTGGAAGAGGATTAGCAATCTTTAATGACCCTAGTCATTAAATGGAATACTAGAGTTGCTGGTTAGCAGTGCTCTAATGCTTCCAGAGGCATCAAGGCTCATCACTATGGTAAACTAGGTTTGCATTTTCTCATAGAAACGATAATGCAGTTCTGCTTGGCTTTGTTATCTGGGGATATTCTATACTTCTATTCAGCAGAATAGGCTCAATGAGATTTTTTTTGAATGGCCTATATAGAACATTGTCTTTATGATAAGATTTTCATTTGTATCTAAACCAGTTGATTTACCATCTTTGGACTTCTGTCTCCTTGAATAGACTTGCCATGTGTTTCATTTCCCCAGAATTCCCTCCACAGGAGATTACAACACATTGTATTTAAGGCTTAGTACATGTTGACTCTTTAATTGTTGTGTCAGAGATGGTTGCATCAATGAAAGTTTAGGTAGGTGTTCTCTGCAGGGATTAATGAGAGAATGTTTTTACTCTGCTGGCTATGAGTTGACATTTAACACACTTCATCTCCTTTGCTGTGATTGCTCAGTAGTCACTCTTACCCATCCTCTCAGGACCATAAACACTAGAAATGCATTCTCTCCTGGAATCTATAGCACGTGACCTGCCTATAAGCATACAAATCTTGGGAAAATAAGCATATCCTGTGGTTTTCATTTATTCATAATCGTATGTTCCCAGTAATGGGAAAGTAGACTGATTCTGGGACCACCGGTGGTCTGTTCATTGCCTGAATAATTTTGCTCTTCCTAATGATGCCTTTACTCCTGCTTTATCGGTGTTTATTGCTGCAATTATTCATATATAAAAGTAATTTTGTCTAGTACCTATTATATGAAGGGAAATTTATTTCATATTTCTTTTTTATGTAATTTTCTAGTCCTCATAGAATTTCATAATTTTACTTTCTCTCAATGAGAAAAGCCACATTGTGTCCTTGATTATTGTTACTGTTTTGCATACTTATTACATTGCATAACCAAAATATGAACAGACCCTCAATTTACTGAATCTGGGTGAGCATAGAGAGGAGGAATAGGACGAAGGGGGCTATTAGGGTTCTTGGAAGTAAAAGAAGTTGAAAAGCTCCATTTATGTTCTTTCTTCTTTTTTTTTTCTTTTTTTTAAGAGATGGGGTCTCACTTTGTTGACCAGGCTTGTCTCAAAATCCTGGCCTCAAGTGATCCTCCCATCTCAGCCTCACAAAGTGCTGGGATTACAGGCATGAACCACTGCACGTGGCCTTTATATTTTTTATTCTGGTATATCTTTATTGATGAATTCTCCCATTCCAAACATTGACTGTCAGTGGTCTTAGTGTCTGTCTTAGTCTGTTTGTACTGCTGTAACAGAATACCTTGAGACTGGGTAATATTTTTTTTTCTTGAGACATAGTCTCGCTCTGTTGCCCAGACTGGAGTGCAGTGGTGGGATCTCAGCTCACTGCAATCTCCACCTCTTGGGTTCAAGCGATTCTCATGCCTCAGCCTCTCAAGTAGCTGGGATTACAGGCGTGTGCCACTATGCCCAGCTAATTTTTGTATTTTTAGTAGAGATGGGGTTTTGCCACATTGGCCAGGCTGGTCTCCAATTCCTGGTATCAAGTGATCCACCCACCTCAGCCTCCCGCAATGCTGGGATTACAGGTGTAAACCAACTTGCCCACCTGAGACTGGGTAATTTATAATGAATATAAATTTATTGGCTCACAGTTCTGAAGGCTAGGAAGTCAATATCGAGATGGTAGCATCTGGCAAGGACCTTCTTGCTGTGTTATCACATGGCAGAAGATAAGAGAGAGCAAGATAGGGATAAAGGTGATTTTTAAATACCAGCACCAATCCCACCCGTGAAGGTGGAATCTACATGGCCTAATCAGCTCTTAAAGGTCCCAGCTGTTAATACTGTTACAATAGCAATTAAATTTCATCAAGAGCTTTGGAGCGGACAGACATTCAAACCATAGCAGTATCTCTATTTGTTTTAAGTTTTATTGGATTTTAAGAAAGAAGTCCTCTTTGGACAGCTCTGGGGAGGTACTGAGCAAGTTGAAGTTACTGCTTCTACAGCCTGGGAAGTGTTTATGATGGATGAACGTATTCAGGCACTAATGTTTATTATACCAACTTATGATCTTAACTTTTGAGTAGATAATACCGTTTGGGCATTAAGACATTTGTACTTTTACACCGACTGTTCTCTTTGCCTGGAATTTTCTTTTTCTTCAGAGAGAGAGTGACTCTGTCACACAATTACTCAGTGTTCGCAGTGACTTTATAAAACATAGTTACCACAAATAATAAGAATCGACTGCGTGCCAACTATTTTAGTACAAAGAAAGAAATATGCAGGATGCTGTGGTGAAGAGTAATTGGTAGTGGTAGGAGAGAGGCCTTTTCTTTAGACTGATCCTTTTGAAAGGATTTTAGTTGAGGTCCATAGAACAAATAGGAGAAAGACCATTTTTGTAGGCAGAAGCTCTAAAACAGGAAGGGGCTTGATATTTTTGAGAAACTGAAAGAAAAGCAATGTGGCTCTAGGAGAGTAACACAGGATGAAGTTGAAGAAGAAAGCAGGAATGTGATTATATTGTCTTTTGGAGACCACACTAAGGGCTGTAGCTTTGGAATATTTAACGGAAGCCATTGGAAAGTTTTAAACTGAGAGTGAGATGATTGCTTTGTTTTCAAAACCATAATTATCTCTGTTCTGGGGGGAAATGTTTGAACAGGGCAAGCAGTAAAATGGAAAAATGAGTTAAGAGGCTGGGCATGGTGGCTCATGCCTGTAATCCCAGCACTCTGAGGGTGAGGTGGGTGGATCGCTTGAGCCTAGGAGTTTGAGACCAGCCGGGACAACGTGGTGAAACCCCATCTCTACAAAAAACACAAAAATTAGCCAGGCATGGTGTTGTGTGCCTGTGGGTCCCAGCTAACGGGGAGGCTGAGGTAGAAGGATCGCTTGAACCTGGGAGGCGGAGGTTTCAGTGAGTGGAGATTGCGCTACTTGTACTCCAGCCTGGGTGACAGAGTGAGACCCTGTCTCAAAAAAAAAAAAAAAAAAAAAAAAGAGTTAAGAGACATGGCCATTCAATACTCAGTAGTTGCCAAATCTGCCGATACTATCTTCTAAATAGTTGTCAGCTCTATCTCCTCCTTACTGTTGTGTTAACAATTCACCGTCTTTGCCTGATTTGTTTTCACAACCTCATACTTGATCATTCTGCCTAATCCCTGCCCCCATGTCTCCAGAGAGATGTGATCAATCAAAGTCACCCATCTTACCTTATCCACCTCATTGCCCCTCTAAAAAGCCTCCATCCAGTAACTCCCCAAAGGAGTCTGGTGCCTCCTTGCCTTCTAAGCACCAGCTGTCTCTATGCTTTGCCCTTCGTGCCCCACATGACAGAATGTTTCCGCCTCCCCCCTCCACATCAGTCGTTTGGGGCTTCCTTGCCTTCCTTTGCTCAGGAATCCTTTGCCACCTACCATCCCATGCAGGTTTAGGTGTTACTGGCATGTTCTTATGATACCCAAAGCCGGCACCTCATACTTAATCATTTTGTATCATTGTCATCTGTGTATCAGCCAGGCTCTCACCTTCCTTCCTTACAATTAGTATGTTTATTTCATATGCATGTATTTATTTATTTAGAGACAGAGTCTTGCTCTGTTGCCCAGGTTGCAGTGCAGTGGCATGATCTCGGCTCACTGCAACCTCCGCCTCCTGGGTTCAAGCAGTTCTCCTCCTTCAGCCTCCAGAGTAGCTGGGATTACAGGTGCCTGCCACCACACCTGGCTAATTTTTGTATTTTTCGTAGAGATGAGGTTTCACTGTGTTGGCCAGGCTGGTCTCGAAGTCCTGACCTCTGGTAATCTGCCTGCCTCAGCCTCCTAAGGTGCTGGGATTACAGGTGTGAGCCACCACACCCGGCCTGTTTTTATTTATTTTTGAGTACCCAGCATTTCGAATAGTTTCTGGATGATGGTAAAGATATAATGACATTTGATGAATGGGTTCCTTCGTAAATGTTTGCTAATCTCTCGACCAGTATTAGGTGAGACTTTTCCTTTTTTTTTGTAAATGGAATTATACAAATAAAGGAATAATGTGGAACTACAGAAATAAAACCAGTTTTACAAAACATGTATGCACATTTATTGATTCCAAAAATATTTATTGAATTGGCAGGAGATGGTCTAACAATGGACTGTGTAGGGTAGTGAACAAAACAAATCCCTGCCTTCTTATAATTTAGCTGGGTCTGTGTTTGTATTATCTACCTATATGTATAGGCCCATTTTAATCTAGTATATACATAATACATACTCTATATAGGCTTTAATTTCTAGAATAGTTTTAGAGTTACAGAAAAGTTGCAAAAATATTTCAGAGAGTTCCCATATGGCCCACACTGAGTTTCCCCTATTATTAAAGTCTTACATTTGTGTGGTACATCTGTTATAATTAATGAACCGATATTGACACATTATTATTAACTGAAGTCCATACTTTATTTGGACTTCCTTAGTTTTTACCTAGGGTCCTTTTTCTGTCCATGTGTAATACCACGTTACATGTAGTCATCATGCCCCCTCAGGATCCTCTGAGCTGTGGCAGTTTTTCAGACTTACTTTGTTTTTGATGACCTGGACAATTTTAAGGCATATTGGTGAGATATTCTAGAGAATGTAAGACATCCCTCAGTTTGGGTTTGTGTATTTTTCTCATGGGTTAACTGGCGATTTTGTGTTCTTAGGATTATGGCCGCAGAGGTAAAATACCATTCTTCATATCAATGGTACATGCTATCAGCATGAATTATCACTGTTGATGCCTTGATCACTTGGCTGAGATACTGTTTGTCAGGCTTACAAGTACTCTTTTCCCTGCCTAATTTACTTTTTGGGAGGAAGTCACTGTGTCCAGCCCACACTGAAGGGACCAGAAGTTAGGCTCCATTTTCTTGAGGAGGCAGTATTGACATAAGTTATTTAGCATTATTCTGTAGAGTTGTCTGTTCTCTATTTATTGTTTATATCAATATGAATTCCTATTTATTTTATACTTTGGGTTAGAACTCATATTACTTTATTTTGTTGCTCAAATTGCTCTAGCTTTAACCGTTGGGAGCTCTTTGAACTGACTCCTGTGTCCCTTTGGTATACTCCCATCAGTTCATTTTCTGAACATTTTCTTATTTTCTGGTATTATTAGGTGCTCAAGTATCTACGTTTGAAAATATGAATAATTTTGCCTCTGATTTTATGTAGAATTTGAAAATACTTTGATATGCTTATATGCATTTGGACTGTTGAACAGATTACATTTTTTCAATATTGGATTGGTTTTATTTTTTGTGGTGATTTATATAGCTACTTCTCATAGGGAAAAATATATATGGTTATGGATTTTCTCTGAATGAATATTATATTTATGACCACTGTTTTATACTTTCAATTTTTTAGAATATAACTTTCACTTTGCAAACCATGTTAGAGAATTTTTACATTTCTCTGGCTTTCAGAGACGTTTATGGTTGCCAGTAGCTGAACAGATCATTATGCTGGAAGTGTTTCAGTGATTATATATGCTGAGTGGTAAGATTGCTTAGTCTAAAAAAAGGACTCCACAATATTTGGCTTTTGGTTGTAATTACCAGTCATGCTTGCCAGAAATTAAGTTTAGCTTTTAGAAGCCTAGAATTCTTAATATGTTTGTCTCTAACTAAATATTTCAGAGACTGTTATGAAACTGTCAGTAATTCCATTATATATTTTATGTTCAGCTTATTCTGAGTTACAGCTGATGAAATGTCATATAGCATGTGATTGTGCAACAACATAGAAGATGCTTAAGATAGCGAGATGGAAATAGTAATATTTAGTCTAATTACAATTTTGTTTAAAAGGGAACTAACTGTGATCCTAAGTACAAATAAAAGACGAGAGGGAAAAATACCACAGTGTTAACAGAGAATATCTGTTAGGTCACATGACATTGCTTTTCTGTTATTTTCCAATTAGAAATAAATTGGCTTGTGTTACTTTTTTAATGAGGAAAATGGAGACTTTTTTTAAAATTTAGAAGTAGGAGCTAAATTGTTTATTCCATTCTAGATGCTGAAGGTTAAAAGGTCTTTTGAAGAAATAGTCCGTAATTCAGGTTGTTTTTCTCCACTGAAGAATTAGTGAACTGGCTCCTATTTTGATAATTATAACCCTTTAAAGTTTACAAAATTGTTCATATATCTTATTTTGTATTTTAAAAAAATCTGTATATGATGGATTTTCACTTTATCCACACGAATGGACCAAAGTCCAAAGATTAACACTCAGGTTGATGTATTGAAACCATGACTTCATTAATGTCTGATCAACTGGACAGAGTTGGAGACAGAGGACCCTAAAGTTCTTGGAGCAAAGTGTGTGCACTGGAACTGCTGCTGCCATGGCTGGGGTTGCTGTCAGACCTCATTTTGAGGGACAGCTTCACATTCCTCTCATAGAAGACTGATGACCTCAATAGATTCCTTGGGGAGCCTGTTTGAATTAAAAATACCTAACATTGTCTAGCTGCTTCTAATTTTTTTTAGCTTCTGGTGGTGACAGGGAGGTGAATTGAGTTCATGACTCAGGCTTAGAAGTTGCAGAGTAGCTTTTGTAGGCTGTTGTCTGTGGTTGTCCTCTGGATGGGTCATATATGGAAGATTATAGTTTACAAAAGATATATTCTAGTCTTCAAATAATTTGCAAGAATAGCACAATTAAAGGGAGATACCTTTTAAATCTTTTAGTAAATCTTTTATTTTTTAAGTAAAATAAATGACACTTTTCAGTTTAACATTTAGAGATATATTCAAAGGGACTTCTTTTTGTCCTTAAACCAGAGGAAAACTCTTTTTTTCTGATATGGCCCTTATCCCTAGGGTAGTGGCCAGTGCCCTACCTCTTTCCTTTCTATCTCTAGGAAATATCATTGCATGCAAGAGAATAGGGATTGGAGTGTCCTTTCCCTGTTTCCTGGAGGGAGTCTCTTTTAATAGAAGGTTCTGATGTGTATATAACACGGTAGTGGGATTATCATAGCATTGGTAGTCCAGCTCTGGAGTTAGGAGTACAACATCAAAAACTGGGCCAGCATTCAAGTCATCTCATTTCATGGTGTTAGTGGGATTAGTTCTTCCAGTCTGCTAGTGTACTGCGGTGTGTGGTATAAGCTATTGTACCTTTCAGCAGACTGCCCATGAATTCTTCACAACGGGATTTAGCAGTAGACTAAGATGATAATCAAGAATTGTACACAACTGTAATGTTTCTTTTTTTAATAATGGCCCTCAAATAGCCCTTGAAAATCAGCGCAACAAAACTTGGCCATCTGTTCACACACCTTTCAAAATTGAGAAATAATAATCTACCATATAATAAAACATTTTGATATGAATTTTAAATGTATATATTTTTTCAGATACCTGATTATTACAAAGTATTTAGGTAGTACAGCAAAAATGAAAGCCCTTCAATAATTTTACCTTCCTCCCCCCAAAGTTAAGTATTCCCTTTCAATTTATAAAATATGTAAGTATCTATGTATAACCTGCATTTCCAGTCAATAGCATGTCATGCTATAGTTTCCACTTTCCACCATTTTAAGCAATGTACCAATGAGTATTCTTACATATATAAAGTTCCTAATTTTTCAAGGGATATATTAATCCATTCTCATGCTGCTGTGAAGGAATACCTGGAACTGGGTAATTTATAAAGAAAAGAAGTTTAATTGACTCACCGTTTCCCATTTCTGGGGGAGACCTCAGGAAACTTACAATCATGGCAGAAGGTACCTTTTCACAGGGTAGGAGGAGATAGAATGAGTGCAGACGGGAAATACTAGACATGTATAAAACCAGCAGATCTTGTGAGACTCATTCATTATCATGAGAACAGCGTGGGGGGGAAACAGCCCCCATGATCCAATTACCTCTTCCTGGTCCTGTCCTTGACAAATGGGGGATTGTGGGGGATTATGGGGATTACCATTCAAGCTGAGATTTTGGGTGGAGACACAGCCAAACCATATCAAGGGATGACTTCCTGAAAGAATTGCTGGGACAATGAGTTTACATACTGAAAAATATGTACAGAAGAGGCAGCAGAACATGGCTGCTAAGTACAGAGCCTTGGAGCCATTGGCTTGGATTTGAAGCCTGGCTTTACCATTCCTAGCTCTGTAACCTTAGGCAAGTTACTTAAACTCTTTGTGGCTTATTTCCTCATCTGTAAAGTGTGGGATAGCAGCAGTACCTGTGTCATGACATAGAGCTTGGACTTGTGCCTAGCTCATAGTAAGAGATTATTATACATGTCTCAAGATTACTGTCAAAAAGCTGCATATCTATGGATATATCTTGTCACCAAAGGGGCCTAGTGTCTAGCAGAGGCATGTTAGAATTAAAGGACCAACAGTGGATGAGATAGCTTTCCACTCCTCACTTTTGCCCTCAGCACTGATTATTATTCCACTTTTTAGTATTGTTCTAGTCAGGCAAAAAATGATGTCAGGGTGTGTTAATTTGCATTTTAATGAGTAAGATTGTGTATTTTAAAATACATTTTGTGAGCATTTGTTGAATTTTTTTCCTACTGTGAAACACTTGTTTGTATCTTTTGCCAATATTTATATTGGGATATTCGTCTTTTTCTTTCTTTTTTTTTTTTTTTTGAGACAGAGTTTTGCTCTTGTTGCCTAAGTTGGAGTGCAGTGGCGTGATCTCAGCTCACTGCAACCTCCCCCTTCCGGGTTCAAGCAATTCTTCTGCCTCAGCCTCCTGCATAGATGGGATAACAGCTGTCCACCACCATGCCTGGCTAATTTTTTGTATTTTAGTAGAGATGGGGTTTCACCATGTTGGCCAGGCTGGTCTCAAATTCCTGACCTCAGGTGATTTGCCCGCCTCGGCCTCCCAAAGTGCTGGGATTACAGGTGTGAGCCACTGTGCCCAGCCAATCTTTTTCTTATTGATTTATGAAAACTCTTTATATTTTAAGGAGACAACCTCTGGAAAGATTAAAATATTTTCCCAGGGTTCTTTTGTTTTGTTTATGTCTTTTGACTTTATTGTGTGTTAATTTTTTTATCGACAAATAAAAATTGTATGTATTTATGGTGTACAACATGATGTTTTGATACATGTATTCATTTTGGAAAGGATAAATTAGGTAACATTTGTATTACACTTATTTTTTGTGACTGGAACACTTAAAATCTCTCAGCAGTTTTCAAGTATGCAATATGTTAACTATAGTGACAGTATTGTACAATAGATCTCTTGGACTTGTTCCTCCTGTCTAACTGAAATTTTATGTCCTTTGACCAACATCTCCCCAGTCATCCCACCACATAGCCTCTGCTAACCACTATTCCACTTTCTGCTTCTATGAGTTCAACTCTTTTAGATTCCACATATAAGTGAGATCATGCCGTATTTGTCTTTTTGTGCCTGTCTTATTTTAACTAGCATAATGTTTACAAGATTCATTCATGTTGTCACAAATGATTGAATTTCCTTCTTTTTTTTTTAGGCTTAATAGTAGTCCACTGTATAAATATACCATGTTTTCTATATTCATTCATCTGTTGATGGACTTCCATATCTTGGCTGTTGTGGATAATGCTGCATTGAACGTGGGGGTGCCGTATCCTGATATACTGATTACATTTCCTTTGGATATATGCCCAGAAGTAGAATTGCTGAATCATATGGTAGTTCTATTTTTAATATTTTTTTCATACTCTTTTCCATAATGGCTATGCCAGTTTACATTTTCACTAACAGTGTACAAGGGTTCTTTTTTTTTTCCACAACCTAAACACTTGCCGTCTCTCCTTTTTGATGTAGCCTTTTTAATAGGCGTGAGGTGATACCTCATCGTGGTTTTAATTTGCACTTTCCTGATGATTAGTGATGTTGAACACTTTTTTTCATCTACCTGTTGGCCATTTGTGACTTGGTTGTGATTTTTACTGTTGAGAAATTGTCAGCATTTTTTTAGTCAGTTCTGACTTTGACTTTCTTTTTTGAGATGGACTGCTCTGTCCAGGCTGGAGTGCAGTGGTGCGATCTTGGTCTCTGCAACCTCCGCCTCCCTGGTTCAACCAATTCTCTGGCCTCAGCCTCCCGAGTAGCTGGGACTATAGGCACATGCCACCATGGTCGGCTAATTTTTTTTTTCTTTTGTATTTTTAATAGAGACAGGGTTTCACCATGTTAGCCAGGATGGTCTCGATTTCTGACCTCGTGATCTGCCCTCAGTCTCTCAAAGTGCTGGGATTACAGGTGTGAGCCACCACACCTGGACGGTTCTGATTTTTTCTTTATGCCTCTGGTGGATTGTGTCATACTGTCATACGTAAGGAGAGAGGAATTTGTGAACGTGATGAATATAATGGAATGTGATGAATATAATGGAATGTGGCTCCCTTCCATTCTCATCTTCACTCTGTTAATTGACTGCTGGTTTCAATGATTGGCTAATGTAACTGAAGCACCTGGCTGTCTTATTGTAAATAAATATAAAAGAAACTGACACTGGACTTTCTTTCCCATGAACATTTTGGAGACCAAGCCACAAAGCGAAGACCAGGAAATTGTGGATCTTGGGATAAGCTCAGTCTCAATATTTTATTTATTTTTAGAAACAGTACAAGACCCTTTCTCAAATAAATAAATAAAACTTATGTGGGTAAACAAAGGGCCAAGAACAGTGCAGGCAATATTGAAGAACAACAAAGTTAGAGGAGTTAGGATTTAGTCTATAGCAGGCTCACAGACTTTTTCAGTAAAAGACTGCTGAGCCTGCTATAGCAGGTGTTTGGTATCTGCTGACCAGATACCAGATATTTTAGACTTTGCAGGCTACATGGCTTGTAGGCTATAATTTGCTGACCCCTGCTCTATAGAATGTCCAAATTTCTTGTTAAGTTGCTTAATTAAAAAGGGATGTGCAGGCTGGGTGTGGTAGCCCACACCTGTAATCTCAGCACTTTGGGAAGGCCAAGGTGGGCGGATCACCTGAGGTTGGGAGTTCGAGACCAGGCTGACCAACATGGAGAAACCTTGTCTTTACTAAAAATACAAAAATTAGCCGAGTGTGGTGGCACATGCCTGTAATTCCAGCTACTCAGGATGCTGAGGCAGCAGAATCGCTTGAACCCAGGACGCGGAGGTTGTAGTGAGCCAAGACCGTGCCATTGCACTCCAGCCTGGGCAACAAGAACGAAACTCTGTCTCAAAAACAAAAAAAGAAAAAAAAGGGATGTGCAAGGATGGGTAAGTAGACCAGTACAACAGAGAGTCCAGAAACAGACCCACACATCTATGGTCTTGTTAATAAATGGTGCAAGTGAATTGGATATTGATATGGGAAAAAAAATAAATGGATACTACCTGGGCATGGTGGTGCATGTCTGTCATCCCAGCTACTTGGGAGGATTGCTTGAGCCCAAGAGTTTGAGGCTGTAGTGAGCTATGATTGAGCCCCTGCATTCTAGCCTGTGTAACAGAGTGAGACCCTTTCTCCTGAAACAAAACAGAACAAAAAAACCAATCTTGTATCATATACTAAAATAAATTCCAAGTAGAATTTTAGACCCAAATGTTGAAGATAAAAAATAATAATAGTAAAGATTTAAGAAGCTAAGATGCCTACCTTGGGAGTAGGAACAAATATCTCAAATAGGAACAAGAAACAGTCATCATCAAGGAAAAATTTATAAATTGGACTGCTTTAATATTAGAGACTATTAAAAGTTATCAGAAAGGGTGAAAAGCAAGAAGACACAGAATGGGACAAGAGTTTATTTTACTTATTTATTTATTTTTGAGACAGAGTCTTCCTTTGTCACCCAGGCTGGAGTGTAGTGGTGCAGTCTTGGGTCACTGGAACTTCTGCCTCCCAGGTTCAAGTGATTCTCCCGCTTCAGCCTCCTGAGTAGCTGGGACTACAGGCACGAGCTACCACACCCGACTAATTTTTGTATGTTTAGTAGAGACGGTTGGCCATATCTGGCCATGTTGGCCAGCTGGTCTTGAACTCCTGAGCTCAGATGATACGCCCACTTCGACCTCCCAAAATGCTGGGATTACAGGCATGAGCCACTGCACTGGGTCAGGACAAGATATTTCAACACATATAACTAATAAAGGGTTCATATCCAGAGTCTTTAAGGAGCTTCTATAAACCAGTAAGGCTAAGATAGACAACCAAATAGAAAATATGCTCTCAAAAGATACCTGCTTAACCAGTATGATGCTTAACATTGTTAGTCATCAGAAAATGAAAATTAAAACCTCAGTAGGATATTATTACTTTACAACTGCCAAAATGGCTAAAATTCAAAAGACTGATGATATACAGGGTTGACAAGGATATGAAGCAACAGGAGTGCTCTTACCTGCTGGTGGAAGTAGGAATTGGTGTAACCACTTAGGAAAATTCTTGGGCAGTATTTCAGTTATCTATCACTGTATCCAGGCCACTCTCAAAGTTGGGGAAATAATTGGCATCCTGTTTTCAGACAATATTTAGAGCAGGGGAAATGAAACTTATTTGAATGGAGAAATTTAGGCAAATTTTCACATTAACAAAAGAAAAAAAGTTGGAAAGAATGGCAGTTTGACTAGCTCAACACAAATACAGGGAAGTAAGAAGAGGAAATATACAATAATAAAAGTAGCGTGAAGGAATAAGGTCATTGTATCAATTATTAGACTGTGAGCAGACTGAATTTTCCCATTAAAAAGAATACGTCAGGTTGCATGGGTGGCTTACACACCTGTAATCCCAGCTCTGTGGGAGGCCAAGGCAGGAGGATATCTTGAGCCAAGGAGTTCGAGACTAGCCTGGGCAACATCGGGAAAACCCCATCTCTACAAAAAAAAATTAGCCAGGAGTAGTAGCATGTGTCTGTGTTTCCAGACTACTCTGAAGGCTGAGGTGGGAGGATTGCTTGAACTCAGGATGTCGAGGCTGCAGTGAGCCTTGGTTGTGCCACTGTACACCAGCTTGGGTGACAAAGCAAGACCCTGTCTCAAAAAAAAAAAAAAAGGGTGTCAGACTGAACTAGAGAATAATGTTTACAAGCAATTCTCTCAAAACAAAATGAGTAGGTGAAAATAAAGCAGAAATGAAAGAGCAAGAAAGTATCAAAAAACAAAAACAAATTTCCTTAAAGCAGAACAGCGTTAGACAAAGTGGACTTCAGATTAGAAGCACTAAATGAGATAAAGACAGACATTATATACTGATAAGGGGCACAATTTATGATCACGTATAAACCAAATAGCATCAAGTATCATATCAGGCAAAAAACAAAAGACAAAAATTATTGGTAATATAAGGAAAACTTGGTAAAAGTTCAACTATTGTGAGGTATTTCAGTGTATCCTTACAGTATTGAATCTAGAGGAACTGAATAATCAATAATGATAATGGTAATATATTAATATACTATCTGAGGTTTATTGGGTGCTTACTGTGTGCCAGACACTCTTCTAGGGGTTTTACAGTATTAAATCATAGATCCTCATAAGAAAGCTATGAGACTCAACAAAAAGACATTTTTCCAGTGAAGATGTGCAGATGGTCAATAAGCAGCTAAAAAGATGTTCAACAGCATCAGTCGTTAGGGAAATGCAAATCAAAACCACAATGAAGTACCACTTCACACCTGCCGGGATGGCTGTAATAAAAAAGATGGACAATAACAAGTGTTGACGAGGATATAGAGGAATTGGAACCCTCATGCATTGCTGGTATAAGTTTAAAATAAGGCAGCTGCTTTGGAAAACAGTCTGGCATTTCCTGAGAAGGTTAAACGTAGAGTTACCATGTGCCACAGCAGTTCAGCTCCCAGGTTTATACCTAAGAGTGTTGGAAACATTTGTTCACATAAAAACTTGTACGTGAATTCTCACAGTAGCATTATTGATAATAGGCAAAAGTTAGAAACAACCCAGATGTCCATCAGCTGATGAATGGATTAATGAAATGTGGCTTCTCCACACAGTGGAATAGTATTTGAACATAAAAAGGATATATGCTACCATATGGGTTAACCTTGAAAACATTATATTAAGTGAAAGAATCCAGTCATAAAGGACTCCATATTTCATTTTCATGAAATGAGTACCATAGACCAATCTATAGAGAATCAATATAGATGAGTGATTGTTAGGATTTAGAGTGGGGTTGGGAGGGGGTAATTAGGTGTAAATGCTAATGGGTAGGAGGTTTCTTTTTAGGGTTATGAAGATGTTCTGAAATTGATTGTAATTCTAAAGTCAGATTTGCACAGCCTGTGAATTTATTAAAAACCGTTGAATTGGACTTAAAAATATTTATTTTGGGGGTGGGGGTGGATGGAGTCTCGCTCTGTCACCCAGGCTCGAGTGCAGTGGCACGAACTCAGCTCCCTATAACCTCCGCCTCCAGGGTTCAAGTGATTCTCCTGCCTCAGCCTCCTGAGTAGCTGGGATTACAGGCACGTGCCACCACACCTGGCTAATTTTTGTATTTTTAGTAGAGATAGGGTTTCACCATATTGGCCAGGCTGATCTTGAACTCCTGATCTCAAATGATCCACCCACCTCGACCTCCCAAAGTGCTAGGATTACAGATCTGAGCCACCATGCCGGGCGGTAAGTAGATATATTTACGATATGTGAAATATGTTTTAATGACGTTGTTATTGAAAACAAATTACAATTATGTTAGTTGACTTTAAAGGAGTTCTCCAAGGTACATTTGAATAAGGAAAGCAAGATGTATTATTTTGTAAAATAGTGACATTATATGAGCATGGAATAAATATTGAAGGATATATAATAGATTGCCAATTTGGATTACCCAGATAGGAGGGTGCTGATACCGGGAAAGAGGGATTCGAGGGGGAAGGAAGTAGCAGTGAAATTTAGGAAAAGAAAACAACCTGTGTTTAAATAGAAACCCATGATGTGTCATATCTGTAATTTACTTTCATATGGTTTGGCAAGACAGCATGTATGCATACATAATTACATATATACACCAATGTATACACACATATAGATGGATAGATAAAGCAGACATGGCCAAATGCTAACAATTATTGAATCTATGTGGGGGTTATATGGACAGTTATTTTACCAGTCTGTCAACTTTTATCTGTGTTTGATAGTAATAAAAAATTGGTGGCGGGAGGCTCCATCAGAATGTTTTCTGTGATCACATTATTGTAATATTTAAAAATATTTACATATTAAAAATTTTTAGTCACACAAGCAGAAAAATGCCTTAAGCATTTCAAAATTATGAAATTATTTTTCTAGTCCTTTTGGCTTTTGTTTAAGTTAAATTTCTAAGATGTTTGGAATTTCTTTTTTTTTTTTTTTTTTTTTGAGACATGGTATCATTCTTGGCCAGGCGTGGTGGCTCACGCCTGTAATCCAAGCACTTTGGAGGCCAAGGTGGGCGGATCACCTGAGGTCGGGAGTTCAAGACCAGCCTGACCAACATGGTGAAACCCCATCTTAAAAAAAAAAACAAAAAAAAAAAACAAAAAATTAAGAAAAAAGAGACATGGTATCATTCTGTCACCCAGGCTGGAAGTGCAATGGCATGATCATGGCTCACTGCAGCCTTGACTTCCCAGGTTTAGGTGATTCTCCCATCTCAGCCTCCCAAGTAGCCGGGCCTATAGGCCACCACACCTGGATAACTTTGTGTGTGTGTGTGTGTGTATTTGTAGAGACAGAGTTAATTGTGTTGCCCGAGCTGGTCTTGAACTCCTGGGCTCAAGCAAGTGACCTCCTTCCACCTCCCTAAGTACTGGGATTACAGGTGTGAGCCACCTAGCCTGGCCTGGAGTTTTATAATCTATGTTTATAAATTTTGATGTGGTTTCATTTTGATCCATTACTTTTTTTCTAGGTAAACAGTGGTATCAGTTGGAGATAATGCTGGTTTTATGATTCCTTTCCAATATTTTTGCCTTATTGCATGGGCTAGAACATCTGGAACAATTTCGGATGATGATGAGAGTAAGCATCCTTTTTTAAAATTTTTAATGGCAGTCTCTTGTTTCAGTTTCAAAGTTTTATGTTTTTGGTAAATATTATTGATTGGGTTAAGAACATTTTCATCTAACATTGAAATAGTTGAACGAAACAGAGTACTCAAATCAGAGAATTAAATGAAAAAAAAAGTGATGAAAAGCAATCCTAAAAAGTAGAGCAAAAATAATACCCAAAGGTAGAGGGTGATAATCAGCTCACCAGACTGGTAGAAGTTCTTACATTCAGGCAAAAACCCCGTTAGTCCTAGATATATACCAAATCAATATGTTAGAATAAAACAACAAAGATTGGGCACAGTGACTCACAACCTGTAATACCAGCACTTTGGGAGGCCAAGGCGGGCGGATCACCAAGGTCAGGAGTTCGAGACCAGCCTGGCCAACATGGTCAAACCCCGTCTCTACTGAAAATAAAAGAAAAAATAGCTGGGTGTGGGGATAGGCACCTGTAATCCTAGCTACTCGGGAGGCTGAGGCATGAGAATGGCTTGAACCTAGGAGGTAGAGATTGCAGTGAGCCGAGATTGTGCCAGTGCACTCCATCCTTGGCGATGGAGTGAGCCTCCATCTCAAAATAAATAAAAAAATAAATAAAACAACAAAAACAGATGTTACAGAGCCTGTGAGATCTGAGAAACACTGGGACATCACTGGCACATGCCCAAAAGAGTTTCAGTGGGTAAATCTTGGGACTGATGTGTGTTAGAGATAAAAGCTCTTCTGCGAGAAAGTATGCCTATTTACCAAAAATAAGCAAATATATTTTTCTTAGTACTGCTTTAAGGAATGTTCATTTTGTCAAAGGTTGAAATTACTAGATGGGTTAGTTGCCTTGCAAGTATACTTTGGTAAAATGAATGTGAGTGTACTCTTTATGAATCTATTGATATTCATTATATTTTAAACTGAGTTCAGTATTTCCCAATATGGTCAAGAGTACAGGCCATGAATATGAATATATGCTGATGAAAATATGAATATGTTCTTAATGAATATATTGATCTTTATTAAATTTTAAACCAGGTTCAAAAATGTCCCAATATGGTCAAGAACATAGCTCATGAATAAGAATATAAACTTATGAAAATGTTCATGAATATATTCATGTTCATTAATTTTAAACTGTATTAAAAAGTTTTCCCAATAGGGTAAAGCAGAGTATATTCATAAATATATTCATAAAGAGGATATATTCATGAATATAATCATTATAAAAAATATATTCACATTTACTGAATATATTCACGAAGAATATATTCATATGATGACTAAACTACTCTACAACTCTTTGCATTTTACAAATTAAATAGTTCTTAAAATCCTATGAAGCAGAGTATAAATCATTCTACTAAAATTTCACTGAAATCTTCACAAAGTGAAAAAGTTTAAATTTGGTATCTTCAGTGAATTGATCTGTTTATGAATTGGCTCCTAGTGAATAGTTCTTGGCAAATTAGTTTAGCGCCAACCATTATTTATTACAGCATCTGCCCTGGGAAAACCAAGACAAAAAGAGGGGATATTGAAAACAACCGGGCTATCTGAGTGTTCAGAAAAGACTGATTAATAACACCAAAGAAATAAAGGTTCTTATTAGAAGGAAGGCCTGCAAGCCACTGCATGAGATTTAAGGAGTATAGTGCTCAGGCTGGTGAGGTTGGTATGCCAGGCAATATTTTGGGGGCTGAAGAGTTTAGTGTAGTTACCATCTGCAAAATGTATCGATACGAGTTTAAGTTTACTCATAATAGAGGGAAACTGAAAAATAACATGGCTTGCTTCGGGAGTTTCTCAGTTCATTTTGTTTTGGTGTTTCAGAAAGGAAATTCTGAGGCTTTAGACAGTTTGCTACCCGCAGATCTCATAAATCAAGCATTCTTCATGACCTGGATCTATCTTAAGCAGATCGAAGCTCTGGGCAGCTTGAATAATGCTCACCCAGAGACTTCCTGCCAGTAACAACCCACATTTCTTAGCCTATTTTTTTGTTGTTGTTTTTTAAAAAAAGCAGCAGCAAAACACATTGTAGGTGCACATTTTTTGGAAAAAACAAAAGTTCAAATATTATTAAAATATTTGGACTTAATATTTTACGGGCACTCTGAAGTAACCATCAACTTCACATGTATCTTGGAGCAAAAAATTAACCATTAAGTGTAAATGGATGCTGAGTGGGCCAGATCTTGCGAACACCTTGGTTATTTGGTGTTTTGTGTGGGATACTAATTTTCTGAGGTTTGTACAAAGGATATTGTAAAATGCTTAAATTTATCATTAACTTTACCCTTGAGCTTCTAAGCTTCTTAAAGTCAATACCCATGTCTAATTTATATTTGCTGTGCTATTGCATCTAGCACAAAATTTATTGTACATAGAAGATGCCTAAAGTTTATTTTTAATGAATACATACGTGAAATGTCTGTCATGGAACTGTTTTCCTTGTATTTGTACTGCTATTTTGCCTATTAACAAAAGGATGTGGGTGGTAAGCCTTGTCTGTGTCTCCGTTGTCCTAATGAAGATGCCCTTTTTCCTCTATATCCAACCTTTGTGCACTAAAATCTTCTTTCCCCCACAGTTTCACAGAATACTGGATTCATTTTTTAGCCCTTTTCTTACCTGCAACCTTCTTTGCTATAAAGTGGAGGGAAAATGTTTAATGATTTAAAAAGTTTAAAACTTTTTCTTTGCTATTAGACTTGAAGTGAATGTCAGAGCTGAGAGGGCCCTGCAAGACCACTCTTCAACCCTTTTGTTTTACTCATGGAAAGCTCAGCGTTCTAATTACTTTCTCACTGTGACTCATACCATGCTATTTTGTAATTGCTTGCTTAATTGTAGGCATTTCTAGCTAGACTTTAAACTCAGTGGGTATAGGGACCACATCTGTCTTATTTAATGCTATGTTTCTGACACAGCACAGTGTTTAGAAGAGAATAGGTGTGCAGTTAATGGTTCAGTTATGAATAAATAAATAAATGAATCAAGACTGGTGAAGGGACTTGCTCAAAGTCATGTGACTGTGTAGTGGGCAGCCCGTAGCTGCTGAATCCCAGTTAAGTTCATTAAAAGTCAGCGCTTTGTAATCTACTCCACCATCCTGGAAAGAGTAAAGGTCAGGGGAAATGGCTAATTTTCTTAAGTGTTTGTTAAACTCTGCAACTTATACATTTCCACATGTTGGGTTTCAGTATAGAGGAGACTGCTGTATAGGAAAGCAGCTGACCAAGGAAATGCAGAGGATGTGCTGCCCTTATTTTTGCCTGGAAACCTTTTCAAAGAAACAGTTTTACTTTTAAAAGCAGCAAAACTTCATCTTAGGAAAAGAAATTTTCCCCAATTGCAATAGAATTTTTAATTCTTTTTTTAATTTTAACTTTCCACACTATACCAGCATATTATTCTTATTTTTAAATTTAATGTTTCTGAAATCCTGAGTGCCTGAGCTATCAAAAACTCTGCTTAGGATTCAGTTCATTAATGTGAGAGCTCAGACTCTTGAGGTACTTATAAAACCTCAAGGACTGTTGATACTGGACATTTGCCAATTCACAGTCTTCCAGAATCATCATGACCTTTTCAGCTTCATCCTTAGTTTTTCTGGTCTACTGTTGACCTTCATTAATGGTCCCAAATCTGCTTGTTTTGCAGAAAATAAGAAGCTTGCATGCTCACAGAAACGGTTGTTACCTGATGATCTTGGAGTTCAGCAGTGTGGGTCATTGGTGTCTTCTAGGTTCCTCAGCAGTGACTGCCTGGTAAATTGCTTTGCTTATGTGTGAACCTAGGTTATTTGTGGTGAAGTCAGAATTTAAACCATATTGAGGGAGAATGGGAAAAGACTGGAAAGGAAGAAACTGTCAAATCGGTGTGGCTTTTCTTGTTCTGTGCCATTCTATTAAAATATATTTTTGTACTTTTTTGGAACATATGAAATGATATGTTTATGTCTGACTTGACATTTACCACTTATTTAGCAGCAGCAAAATACATGTAAATGGAAATGCTCTCATTCCTTTGAAACATGTCTTTTTAACACTTAGGATTCGTGCTATCTGCCAGAAAGGTGTTTTTCTCCTTATGTAGCATCAGGTAGACAAATTGGAAATGTAGACTTCCATCTGGTTAGCACTTTTGTTGTTGTTTTGTGTTTGTTTCATTTTAGGTCCCGTATTCATGAAATATTTGTCTTAGCATTCACCAGTTTTAGATAAGTATTTCATTAGTGATACACAGTTTTTTTATTTTAAAGTGAATTGCAGAGAATAATGGCTGCCATTCTTGGATGTTGGCCTTTATTGATTTAGATATTATTGATGTATGAAATACATAAACTTGTCAGGTGCTTTGTGAGTCTCTCCTGGTCTTAAATAAAGGCATTTTAGAGCACCCAGTAGTAGAGTGTCCTTGAGTTAGCCAAATTTTTACTTATTTTGAGGCTGGCAAATTTCTGTAGTATTGATGACCTAGAAATGAGGTAGGAGTTCTGCAGCACTGGTTTCACAGGATACAGGTCATAAAGACCCCACCAATAAAAAGGATAGGTAAAGAAGCTGGCCAGAACCTGCCAAAACCAAGTCTGACAATGGAAGTGACCTCTGGTTGTCTTAATTGTTCATTATATGCTAATTATAATACATTAGCATACTAGAGAAACTCCCACCAGCACTCTTAACAGTTTACGGTTGCCATGGTAATGTAAGGAAGCTACCGTACATGGTCTGAAAGGGGGAGGAATCCTTAGTTTCAAGAATTCCCTGCTTCTTTCCTAGGAAACTTATGAATAATCCACCCCCTTGTTTAGCATGTGATTAAGAAAAATTGTAAGAATAGCCAATGAGCAGCCATCAGGGCTGCTCTTTCTATGCAGTTGCCTCTTATTCTTTTGCCCCCCCCTTTTTTTTTTTTTTGAGACAGTCTCACTCTGTTGTCCAGGCTGGAGTTAAGTGCTTTCTTAATAAACTTGCTTTCGCTTTACTCTGTCTGCTGGCTCTTGAATTCCTTCCTACATGAAGCCATGAGCCCATGTGGCCTCCCAAACTGAACCCCAGTTTTGAGGTTTGCCCTGTGACAGAAAGGAATATAATTTGAATTGAGCAAGCATTATGATGGTTGTCTATTATATGCTTCTGCTATACTGAATTTTATGTTTCTCAGAGTTTCACGCCCTCTCTTACCTGGAATACTCTCATTCTCTCTGCCTTGTATAATTTAATCGTGGTTATCCTTCAGGTGTGAACTTGTCTTTTCTCTAGGAAGCACTCTCTGACTCATTGGGAACTACGTTAGCTACTGGCTCTGTGTGCTCCTTGACACCCTAAGCTTTCCCATCAGAGCTGTAAACTAGAAATATATATATATATTTTTTTTGAGACAAAGTTTCGCTCTGTTGCCCAAGCTGGGGTACAGTGACGCAGTCTGCAACCTATGCCTCCTGGGTTCAAGCAATTCTCCTGCCTCAGCCTCTGGAGTAGTTGGGACCACAGGCACCATGCCACCACTCTGTCGCCTGGAGCGGTGGCTCACTCCTTTAATCCCAACATTTTGAGAGGCCAAGTTGGGTAGATCACCTGAGGTCAGGAGTTTGTGATCAGCCTGGCCAACATGGCGAAACCCCGTCTCTACTAAAAATACCAAAATATTAGCTGGGAGTGGGTTGCGCACCTGTGGTCCCGGCTGCTTGGGAGGCTAAGATCCTAGGAGGCTTGAACCCAGGAGTTGGAGGTTGCAATGAGCCACGATCGTGCCACCCCAGCCTGGGTGACAGAGCAAGACTTTGCCTCAAAAAAAAAAAAAAAAAAAAAAAAAAATTCTAAGTCTTTCCCAATTAACTGAACAAACCCCTTTTCTGGGACAAGGGCATTCCAAAGTTAACTTGAAAAACTAGTTCAGGCCACTATGGGGAGTGGGGGAGTCAGACATGCTTCATTATACCCTTGTCCCTGTGGAATTCAAACACAACTGGCCAACATTAACATTAAAATAGAGACCTTAAGACTGACCAGACAGACTCTTTGTAGCAATAAAATACCAACATGACAGCAGGTCCTGAAAGAAATTGATGTATTTTACCCCAAAACATATTTCTTTGACATATTTTGAAATGACCCTGTAAAACTGTCTTTTATGGGGCAGATCTACATTCTGTAGAAAATTCCTTCTCTTTCCAGGTCTTTCCCTGGTCCAGGAGAGAATTAACTAAGAGTCTCTGGCACCTTTTTAAGTTTGAGTAAGAAACATTTACAATCTATTTTCTCTGAAGCCTGCTACGTGGAGGATTCATCTGCAGTATAAAAACCTTGAGCTTCAGGACCTCTTATCTTTCTATTGATTCCAGGTCTGTAGATAATAACTTAACTCTTTCAACCAATTGCCAGTCAGCTAGTCAGAAAAATCCTTTTTTTTTGAGAGACAGATTCTCACTCTGTCACCCAGGCTGGAGTGACACCATCTTGGCTCACTGCGTCCTCAACTTCCTGGGCTCAAGCAGTCCTCCCACCTCAACCCCCGAAGTAGGTAGGACTACAGGCAAGTGCCACCACACCCAGATAATTTTTCTGTAGAGATGAGGTTTCACTATGTTGCCCAGGCTGGTGTTGAACTCTTGAACTCAGGCAGTCTGCCCGAGTTGGCCTCCCAAAGTGTTGGGATTACAAGTGTTAGCCACTACGCCTGACCAATCAGAAAATCTTTGGATTCACCTATGACCTGGAAGCCCCCTCTTTGAGGTGTCCTGCCTTTCTGAACCAAATCAGTGTACATATTATATGGATTAGTTGGTGTCTTATGCCTCCCTAAAATGTGTGAAACCAAGCTGTAGCCTGACCACCTTGGGCAAATTCTTAGGATCTCTTGGGGCTATGTCATGGCCCATCGTCACTCATATTTGGCTCAGAATAAATCTCTCCAAATATTGTACATAGTTTGACTCTTCTTGTCAACATTGTCAACAATCAGGCTGTATTGTTCTTGTTTTGTTTAGATTTTTGAGCTACTAGGTTATAAGCTCTGTGAGGACAAGGAATGTATCTTTAGGGTAACATTGATTCTGGTGCCTTGGCATGGTATTTGCTACATAGTAGTCTTAATAATGTTTTTGAAATAAATGAATGACTTCAGCATCTTGTTTTTCCAAATATTTCCCAGCATTGCTAAGGGTTGTGTCCCCTCCTCCCTCAAATTGACATGCTAAAGTCCTCACCCCCAGTACCCTAGAATGTAATTGTATTTAGAGATAAGGTCTTTAAAAAGGTAATTAAGTTAAAATGAGGTCTTTAGGCTGGGCCCTAATCAGTATGACTGGTGTCCTTATAAGAAGCGGAAATTTGGATAGAGATTTGTACAGGCACAGAGGGAAGACCATGTGAAGACACCAGAAGAAGACAGCCATCTAGGAACTAAGGAGAGAGGCCTTCGGATAACCCAGTCCTGCTGACATCTTGGTGTCTGTCCTTTAGCATTCAGAACTGTGAAAAGACAACTTCTTGTTACTTAAGGAATCCTGTCTGTGGTAGTTTGTTATGGCAGCTCTAGAAAGCTAATATAAACATAATAGCAAATATCTGGATGGCCAGATTATATAGTGTTTAGTTTTCTGACATGTGAAGAAAAAGATTTCATTCAAGATGGTAACTACATATACACCTTTATATTGCTTGCCAAATATGTAAACTCAGTAACGGCACTGTGGAAAGGACTGTAGTAAACATCTGCTTCCATATCCTCATTTCTCTTTCTCAGTAAAGTTCAGATTATTTAGCTTGGGCTTTGTGACTCTCCATGCTATTCTACAACTATTTTTCATAACTTGTTTCTTGCTACTTAGCCTATTCTAATATCAAGAAAATGAAAGTGTTCACTGTTCTCTGTGTATCCTTAACTTCCCTTGCCTTCATTCATTGTTTTCCTCATGGAGTTTCAACACTGCTTTATTGTATTCATTCAGTCAGTCCACAGGTATTTATTGAGGCCTCAGTATGTGCTAGAAACTGGGCTAGGAGCTGAAAGCGTAATGATTAATAAAACCATCAGCCTTCTGCTGAAGGACCTAATACTCTGGTACGGGTAGACATTTAAGTAGGGTAACATAGGGTTCCAGGAAAGCAATGAACCAAGCCTTGGGTAGGGTGAGGGGGAGGAGCTTCAGATATGAGTCTAAGTCAGTGGTTCTCAAATGGGAATGAAAAGGGAGGGGGCATTTGACAATGGCTGGAGACATTTTTGGTTGTCACGACTTGGAGGTGGGTGTGTGTTACTGGCATCTAGTGGGTAGGGATGCTACAAAACATATTACAGTACACAAGACAGTCTCCCCACAACAAGGAATTACCTAGCTCACCAAGTTGATAGTGCTGAGGGTGAGAAGTCCTGCTGTAAATCAAGTTGTAAAGACTGAGTAGGAAGGTGTTTAGCCAGCCAAAGAATGGCAGCATTTGCAAAGATCTCCTAGAGCTGAGATACCATGATTTGGCTAACCTGACTGAGTTTAATGTGGCTGGAGCTCAGTGTTTCAATGGGAAGGAATTAGGCTTGAGAAGTAAGCCTGGCAATGTTCAGATTTAGAGGCCTCAGAGCCATGTTGATAATTTGGAATGTCTTCTCTTTGGCTGTTTGGACCCTTTGATGGAGAGTGTGAGGTAAATCTGTTGACAATTAAGCTGTTCATACACGGATGCACTGTAACTAGTAACCATTCTGAGTGTATCTGCAGACACCGATGGTAAGGCACCGCGGCTGAGAACAACTATTCTAGCAAGTCTGAACTCTGGGTTTCCCATCTAGTGAGGCTCACTGATGAGTCTTTGTCAAGGAGGATAACTGGTACGGTTTGAATGTGTCCCTTACACATTCTGTTACTGAAGGGGCATTTAAAGTGAACCCACTTAAAGTAGGGATACAAATTTTATCATAGAGAATGAGGGAACTTGATTGGGGCTTTGTGCTGAGGTCCTTAAGACCACCCCCAGGCTCAGTGATTCACTAAAAGGACTTACAGAACTCAGAAAGCTGTTATGCTCACAGTTACTGTTATTACAGCGAAAGAAGACAGATTAAAATCAGCACAGGGAAAAGGAAGATGGATGAAGTCCTGGAGGAACCAGGTGTCGGATTCCATGTAGGCCCTCCCAGTTGAGTCCCATGAGGAATAATTCTCCCAACGACAGTGCGTGACAAAACGTGAAGTATTACCAGCCATGGAAGCTCACCCGACCCTGGTGTCCAGGGTTTTTATTTGTCAGTCATGTAAACTTGTATCACCTGTGTGAGCCTGTGCAACTGACCTTAGCTACTCAGTCTCCAGCTCCTCAGAGGTCAGACAGATACAGTGTGGCTTAAGGCTACTGGTAAAATACTCCTCAGACTCCAGTTTCTCTCTCTCAGGAGCCTGTCATGGGCCAGTCCTCCTTTCCTTGAATGAATGGAGTTTGAGCAACCCTGGAGTGCTGAATTAACACTTTACTGCATCGCCTTTTTTTTTTTTTAAGTTTGGGAGGTTACAGTTTTTTTTTCCTGCTTTACTCTGAGTTTTTAGAAATCGTGTAAAATATATATAATATAAAAGTTAGATGTTAATTTTAACTGTGCCATTCAGTAGCATTAAATTCATCCACGTTGTTATGTAACTATCACTAACATCCATCTCCAGAACTTCGTCATCATTCCCAAACTGAAAATTTGATGCGTTGTTAAAAAATAACCACATTCCCTGACCCACCAGCTCCAGGTAACCACTGTTCTACTTCCTGTCTCTTTGAATTAGGCGGTCCCAGGTACCTCATATGTAAGTGGAATCATACGGCATTTGTCTTTTTAACTAGCTTCTTGCACTTAGTATAATGTCTTTTAAGTTTCATCCATGTTGTTAGCCTGTATCAGAATTTTATTTCTATTTAATGTAGATATAGCATAAGCTTTAATTTGAAAAAATAAACTGAAGATGGTAAAAGTGTTTTTAAAAAATGTTTTATTCAGCAAAATGTACATACTTGAAACTGTGCTAATCTTTAAAATGAAAAAGAAGTAACTTGAGTACTCATTTTGGGAACATAGTTTTTCTGCAAAAAATTATGTAAGAATATAATATAGTATCCTTTACCAGGTCAAGAAGAGAGGAATTTTTTTTCGGAAATGTCCCTTGACTTCCTTAGTTTTCCCAGGGGCCTCTCTAGTTCTTAGAGAGTTAATTCATTCTCTTTTGAAGTACCTATTGTATCATCCTTGAGAATTCTCTACAGTTGCTCTCTGGTCTAATTGTATCTGGTCTAACTCTGCCAGACATTCCTTTGTTAAACTGACTTTGCATGTGATTAAAGCTGTTCTCTAGCATTGTTAAGTGCCTTTTTCAAATCCTACATCTTTGGTAGTTTGTAGTTTCAGTTTCTGTTCTCCTGCTTGTATAGTTTCATGTTTTCGGCATCTAAAAATCAGAGTGACATAAGCAGGTTCCCAGAAGTAGATACTAGGTGAGTAGTTTGAGTGGGGGACTGGTCAGCTCATTGGTGAATATTTTTGTGTGTGACAGCTTTTGTCTCATGATTATAGGGTCATGGTTAGCGAGGATCTGGACCACGAAGGATCCCTGTACTTTTATTCGTGGGATCCCTGTACTTTTGTTGAGTCTTTCCTTAACAATCTGTTAGAGAATTTAGTTTACTTGCTTGTCCAGGGCCCATAGTAAGTAAATGTTCCTTACAGAAATCTCTGGAACATGCTTCTTTCAGTTGTTATACTTTAAACTCTCAAAAAGTTTGGTGGACTGACAGAGGATTAAAGATCTTTGGTTTTAAACCTTTAGAGTTCTCATTTCTAATGCCCAGTCAGCTTACACCGTGTTCATAATAATCCACTCTCAGTGTTCACAGGCCTAATGTGTTAACTATAAATAGAAAAATAGACTGCCAGCCTGTGGGAACAAGGCCTGTGCCAGGGAGGTTCACTTGAGAGGTTTAAAAACTGAAACTGGTGGATATTTTTTCCTCACATCGTCATGAAACAGTGATGCTTAATGTTCAAATATGTTATAACACAGAGATGATTAGCAAGAAATCATCAGCATAGGTGAATTTGGGATTACTAACTGAAAAACAAGGAACACCCTCCTCCTTCCCTCTCTGGTGCCTCAGTCAGATACTCTGAGGCTCCATGTGTAGGGTGGAACATTGGCTACAGCTCAGGAAGCAAGAGGGAGGAGATATTCATTCGTGATCATCTTCAACAACCTTTAGCTCCAAGTTGGCATGGAGCTGTGTGCCATTTCTTTGGAGCAGTGCAGCACATCATCCCTTTCTAATGGGGAAAGGGGAGAGCACTGAGCCTGGTGTGAGTGCAAGGTTCAGGAACGTCACTTGAGAGGTGGCAGTGGTTAGTAGTACTGACTCCGGGTTAGATCACTTTGGTTAGAATCCTGATTCCTTCCCCCATCCCCTGCCATCCCTTCTGCACCCCCTTACCTTTCCTTTCTTTTCTTTCTTTTAGACAGGTTCTCACTCTATCACCCAGGCTGGAGTGCAGTGATGTCATCATGGCTCACTGTGGCCTTGACCTCCAGGCTCAAGCGATCCTCCTGCCTTCTGCCTCTTAAGTAGCTGGAACTACAGGTGCATGCCACCCCACTCAGCTAAGTTTTACATTTTTTGTAGAGATGGGGTTTTGCTGTGTTGCCTAGGCTGATCTTGATCAAACTCCTGCCTCAATGTGCTAAGATTACAGGTGTGAGCCACTGCACCTGACCCTGATTCCTTTATTTGCTAGCTTTGTGACATTGGACACATTCGTTAAACTTTCCAACTCAGTTTTCTTATGGAGATAATAATAGTACCGCCTTATAAGTCCAATATGTTAATACTTCTGATGTGCTTAGAATAGAGCTTGGAACAACACAGTAAGTGCTATATTATATGACTGTGTACTTGTTATCTTAATTGTTAACTTAATTTCTCAGGGGAGCCTTTGCAGACATTTCTAAATAGATCAAATCTCTGCTTTATAAGATCTAATGACATCACTTATCACAGTGTTGATAATAAGTACCATTAACTAGGTTTATTTGATTATTGGATTAATCAGACATTATCTATATAAGTGAGAGTAAGAACCATGTTAATTTTTTGCTCGCATTATTCACAAGGCCTGATAAGTGTTCAAGAAATACTTAATGAATATAAATAGGTTTACAGTTATAAAGTAGTTCAGCAATAAGATATAATGTCTAACCTCTAAAACTAGCAAAGATTAAAAAATATGCGATCAAACGTAGGCAGAGAGGTAGGAAATAGATGGTATCATGTACTGCAAGTGGGATCAGTTTGCAGAAGATCCTAGCTTGAAGGCAGTTTGACCAAGAGAACTAGAGAGATTTCTTCTTTTGATTCTATGTCTGGGCATTTATCAAAATGACATAGAGGTATGTAAAAGAGGTGAATATAAAAAGTTATTCATTAAAGCACTTACATTAGTTAATAATTATAATAGAGCTCAACAGAATGTCCAAAAGTAAAGGCTTGGTTAATTATAATATATTAATCATTAAAAACTATGTAGAACCATGGTTCTCAAATGCACATTCTTATATTGGCTGCAAACACTAGATAAAAACACAGATTCCCAAACCCAACCTCTTGGTCAGTGAATCAGAATCTGTCTTGTTTAGCTAAGAAATGGGTCCTGTGTTTTCTAACAAGAACCCTGGGTGATTTCCCGCACAGCCTGATTTGGAGCCACTACTGCAGTGTGTACATTGGCTCTTAGTCAACTGAACCCAACCGTCTTAAAACCAAAACCATGCAGTATTTTAAACTTCACTTGGTGCTATGGTTTGAGTATATCCCCTCCAAAAATCATGTCGAAACTAATCCCCATTGTGGTTTTAAGAAGTGAAGACTTTTTAAAAATGTGAAACCAAAACTAAGAAAACAAGAATTAAAATCTGTGAGAAAGGAGGACTTCAAAAAAACTAAAAACAAAAACATTGCAAGAAGGGAAAAAGATTGAATCAGATTCTGATGACACAGAAAGCTAATTAGTGCTGAGCACCTAACACAAGCTGAAGAAAAGCCTTCTCCCCTAACTTAATCCCTCCCAGAAAAGTTAGTGGGTGAGATCTTTCAAAAGGAACATAGACCGTCCCCAAGACTGGAGCAGTAAGGCCTGGTTTGGAGGTGGTAGGAGTGGTTGCTTGTTCCATCTCCTGGCACAGAGCATCTGTCTTAGAGCTTACCTCCAGGCAGCATTTTGAAGGAGCATCTCATTAAGAGTGAGTGAACTAATTTACAGTTTTAGTTGCCATAGACATTCCTGAGATCCCATGAGCAGAGGCCAGACAAGTGGGAGAGTTGAGGAACAAGTCAGACTGAGGCATTGCACCACACAGAGTGGGTGATCATGGTGTTCGCCCTCCGGCCTTGACAAATGCCTCTTGGAAACCAAGTGTCTCAGCTCCTTTGTGCTGCTATAACAGAATATCTGAGACTGCGTAATTTATGAAGAACCGAAATTTAGTTCTCACATCTCTGGAGGCTGGGAAGTCCAAGATCAGGGTTCCAGCAGGTTCGATGCCTTGTAGGGGCCTGCTCCATGGATGGCATTCTCTTGTCTTCTCACAGTGGTATGTTTCCGTGGCAGAAGGGGCAGAAAGGGGACCAATAGCAGAAGGACCTAAGCTAGTTTCCTCAGGCTCTTTTATAAGGCACTAATCGATTCATAAGAGGGAACCCTCATAAACCTAACTGCTTTCTAAAAGCCTTCACTTCTTGACTGGGCACGGTGGCTCACGCCTGTAATCCTAGCACTTTGGGAGGCCAAGGCGGATGGATCACTTGAGGTCAGGAGTTCAAGACCAGCCTGGCCAACATGGTGAAACCCCGTCTCTACTAAAAATACAAATATTAACTGGGCATGGGGGCGCATGCCTGTAATCCTAGCTACTCTGGAGGCTGAGACAAGATAATCACTTGAACCTGGGAAGCAGAGGTTGCAGTGAGCCGAGATTGTACCATTGCACACTCCAGCCTGGGGGACGAGAGTGAAACTCTGTCTCAAAAAAAAGTCTTCACTTCTTGAAACCGCAATGGGGATTAGTTTCGACATGAATTTTGAAGGGGATACATTCAAACCATAGCACCAAATGAAGTTTGAAATACTGCATGGCATCTTGCATCTCCCTTAAGTAGACCTCAGCTGCCTTATCAATTTCTGTCCCTGTCACCTGCAAGGTTGACCCAGCTGTTGGTTTCTCTCTACCACTCCTCCATACCCAGGGCAAGGTCTGCTGCCTGCACACAGGTAGCTACTGGCTGAGTTCTTTGAAGGGGACTGTGGTTAGGTTTTGAAAATTTTGCTGCCAAATACACATGCATTCTTCTAGTCACATGACTCCTACTTAATTCACAGGCTTTGCTCTCCAATTTTGTTGTAAATTGTATATAGTACAGCCCTCTCTTCACTCAGGCTTCTTTTTAAAAATTATTTATATTTTCTTGTAGAGATAGGGTCTTACTGTATTGCCCAGGCTGTTCTTCAACTCTTGTCCTCAAGCAGTCTCCTGCCTCAGCCCCCCAAAATGCTGGGATTACAGGCGTGAGCCACTGAGTCCAGCCCACTTAGGCGTTTTTAGTGAACTAGGCAAAAGATTGTAGCAGGCTTTCTGAGTCAGTTTTCAGTAATGATGTGTACTTGTTGAAAGTTTCAAATCTAGTGAATGTTGCAGTTGGATTGTTGATGCCCTTCCCTCTCTGAATCATTGCTGTGCTTCATGTAATCCTGAATGGGCAGGAGTGCCCTCTATTCTTGTCAGATTGGGCAGGGGGTAGTGGGGCCAGGAGACACAGTGCTAAAGAGAAGCTTGAGCTGACAGGTGGACAAACAGGTGGGTAGACATATTTCAAATCAGAGTTCATGAAAACTCAATTGAATTTATTCCTTCAGTATTCATTCAGTGTTTCTGGTTTTTGTTTTTTGAGACAGTGATGCAATCACGGCTCATTGCAGCCCCGACCTCCCAGGCTTGAGTGATCCTCCCACCTCACCTTCCCGAGTAGCTGGGACTAATGGCATGTACCACTACACAAGGCTAATTTTTTCCATCTTTTGTAGACAGGGAGGGTCTAGGCTGGTCTTAAACACTCAGGCTCAAGAAGTCCTCCCTCCTTGGCCTGTCAGAGTGTTGGGATTACAGGAATCACTGCATCCAGCCCTGTTCAGTGTTTCTTGAATGCCTTCTGTGTGTTAGGTTTTGTTAGAGGTGCTGAAGACACAGTGCTGGGCAAAATTTCTACTCTCCTATAGTCTGCATTCAGGGCTTAGAAAAGGATCACAGAGCAGAAAGTTGCCTGGCGCTGGCACACATCTGTCCAGCCCCTAAGCAGTGTGTTTGCATAATGATCCCTCAAATCCTAAAAATATTTAGGAATCTAATTCTGGGATTCAGGCCTCAGCAGCCAGGAAGATGTCTCTGCCAACTACTGAGATATTAATTAGGGAAACATTAGGGCATATATCTCAGCTAACCAGATTCACAGAGGTGGATGAAAGCATCATCTTGTAAGACAGTACCATGAGAAATGGAGTGTCAGGACCACTGATGAACTTAGTTTTAAAGATCAAAGTGAGAGTGATGAGCCAGTGACAGAAACTGAGAATTAGCCATAGGAATCCAGTCAACACTGAGAAATCTGTAAATGTAACTTATGACATGAAAAACAACAAAATTCGTATTTATAGTTGACTAAATACTTGATAAAATTCAACAACTCTTCCAACTAAGAAACACAGAAAACATTTTTAACATAGTACAAGAAATTTTTTTAGGAATAAATACCTAATATCATATTTAATATGATATGGCATACTGGATGCTTTGCATAAAAGTTAGGAATTAGAAAACAATTTTGAAAAATAAGAATAATGAGAAGAGATTTGCCTTCTTGAATATAAAAACATATTCAGCTACAGTAATTTTAAATGGTGTATTAATTGTAAAATAAGTAGATTGAGTCAGAGTAAACATTCTAGAAATATATGGGAAGAGGTAAGGACATTTTTGTGCTTTTGCAAAGGGACCATAACACCCAACCAAAACCATATCAATTTGTTAATTCTTGGAAAATGATTTCTCTCCTTCTTTGAATATTTTCTAGAATGAATGCTGTGGCCCCAAATTGGGAGGCTTAGTCCTATTACCAGTGACCTGAAATTCAAGTCATCTTGATGTCTGTTAAGCCTATTTCAGAGTTTCTAAAATATTTCATTTAATGAATAAAAATAGGTTCACATTCCCAACATTGTCACTGACTCACCCTCTCATCTGGAACAGTTATACCACTTTCAGCACTCACCATCCACATACCTAAAAATAAGAGTCAGAATGGAGGGACTATTAAAATGATGTACACTGTAGCTTCAGATCTCATTCCCATGAGCAAATATTTCACAGTAATAAGAAAGACCTGTCCTCCCTTCCTGAGAGCTAGTGAAGATATAAGAATTAATTTATATATTATATAAAACTTGGGTACACCACTTTGGGTACTAAGTGTTACATAATATTAACCTATTACCACATTTAAAATGCTAATTTAAGGTTCACCCACTCTGCATAAAGTACATGTCTGAATGTTTCTTTTTTTTTCTACACCCTTCAGAAGTGTAGCAGCAATGCAGACCAGAAGCTTTGTAAAACATAGTAGTTTTGAAAACCAGCGGCTAGGGGTGAGTTCTTGGAATTGACCAGCCCTGCGGGTTCTTCTTTGTAGACATGTGAAGGATGTGTTGAAGTCAAGGGTGATTTGCAGGATTTGGGCTTCAGCATTTGAAGGGATGGTAATTAGCCATTTATTGAGATATTAATTTGTATATAGTCTGATAACCAGATCCACAGGAGTGGAGGAGAGCATCATCTAGTGAGAATATGAGAAGAAAACACATGAAATAAACTCTGGTTTTAAAGGTCAAAATAGAGTGATGTGCTAGCAAAGGAAACTAAGAATAGCAGAATAGGGAAAGGCAGTATTATAGAAGCTAAGGAAAGAGAGGGTTTCAAGCGGGGCAGAGAACAGCTCTGATTGCTGCTGAGGAGCCCAGAGAAGGGGACTGAGGAGTGGCAATGGAATATCTTAATAGGGAGGTTATTGATGACCTTGGCCAGGGCAGTTCCAGTGGATCCTGGGGAGTTACATGTATTTCACTTTGTTCTCTGAAATCTGGGATCAGCCTGCCTATAGTTTCTTTACCAACGTGAGGCTGTATTTTCAAGCATTGGGGGACAGATCCTTTGTTGTGAGACACTGTTACTCTTAAGCCTTGGAAAATTCCATCAGGAGAATGAGGCTATGTTAAAGGCAATTAAAAATGTTAAACATCACTCACTCTGAGACAGAATATTTAGGTTTTCTATTTACTATACTTCTTTGAGTGGGCTATAAAGTATGAATCATCATGTCAAATCACACCCATTGATGGGAAAACCACTCGAAAAAGTGATCGAATAATATTGCTAGTCATCACATGTGGAACAATTTTAGTGAGTGGAATGCCATTGCAATTCATTTTAATCCTTTTCTGATAGTATATGGTAACCTACTTATTATAAATTGTAGAAATTAAAAAACATGAATAATTGGGGGAAGTTCTTAGGAATTTTGAGGTATTTATGAGTAAGTATTTTAGATAACTGCACCGATTTTTTTTTTTGAGACAGGGTCTTACTGTGTTGCCTAGGCTGGTCTTGAATTCTAGGCCTCAGATGATCCTTCTGCCTTGGCCTGTCCTGCACTGATATTTTTGAAGCTGTTTTTTTTTTTCTTTTTTTGAAGAGAGAGGGTCTTGCTCTGTCACCCAGGGTGGAGTGCAATGGTATGCTCATAGTGCACTGTAACTTCAAACTCCTAGGCTTAAGCAATCATCCTGCCTCAGCCTCTCAAGTAGCTAGGACTACAGGTTCGTGCCACTGCCTCTGGTTAATTTTTAAAATGTTTTATAGAGAAAGGGTCTCACTGTGTTACTCGGGCTGATCTCAAACTCCTGGCCTCAAGTGATTCTCCTGCCTTGGCCTCCCAAAGTGCTGAGATTACATGCATGAGCCACCACATTGGGCCTTGCATTTTTGATACAGTATCAGTATCAAATTATTGACTAAGATCAAGGTTTGTTTCCAATGACAGTAGAAATTATATTAAAAATTATTTTAAAAATTAATTTTTGCTTTCTGGCGGTGATGACCTACCCACGAGAACATGCCTCTCGCAAAGGATCTTCATCCCTCTCCAGAAGAGGGGGAAGAGGAAACACAAGAAGAAATGCGTGGTGCAGAGCCTCAATTCCTACTTCATGGGTGTGAAATGCCCAGGATGCTATAAAATCACCACGGTCTTTAGCCATGCACAAATGGTAGTTTTGTGTGTTGGCTGCTCACTGTCCTTTGCCAGCCTTCAGGAGGAAAAGCAAGGCTTACAGTAGGATGTTCTTTGAGGAGGAAGCAGCACTGAAAGCACTCTGAATCAAGATGAGTGGGAAACCATCTCAATAAACACAATTTGGATTAAAAAAATTAATTTTCTTGGTAAAGGTATAACTAGTTTGCATCACATAACCATGTTTCAAGTTAGGACTTAAACTGGATCAATTTGTCAAAGAGCTGGTGAACAGCATTTGTTAGGAGGCAGATAGGTGAAGTATGGTAGAAATGGTCAGGGTAAGAATTACTTTAGATCATGGCATATCTATGTGGGACGCTAGAATGTTGCAGGATAGTTGCTGAAGATGGATAACGTTTGATAGGTATCATGAAAGACTTCCAGAATCTTTCTTAGGATTGTTAGTTGTGCTTTTCCTTCTGACTGGAAAAACCTTTTCTCTCTGTCTGTCCCCTCCCTTCTTCATCTGTGAATTCTTGCTAATTCTTCAGCTCTTAGCTTAAATACCATTTTCTCAGAGCTTACTCTGTGAATAGAACAGGTTTTTTATGGTTTTATGCTCTCTCAGCACTCAGTATATTATCTTTGCAAAATTATTAATAGAACTGCAGCAAAATTATTTCTTGTGTCATTAGTTCTTTGTTTCCTCCTGCCTTGCTACCATGAGCTCCATATGGGCACAGTTCATGACTGTCTTGTTAACGGCAGTATTCCCAGTGCCTAGTGGCCCACTGTCATACAATATTTATTGAATAGAAATGCTACTGAAAAGCCCATATGATTTCTCTTAAACTCGGGCTGGGCTCGGTGGCTCACGCCTATAATTCCAGCACTTTGGGAGGCCAAGGTGGGCGGATCACCTGAGATCAGGAGTTTGAGATCAGCCTGGCCAACATGGTGGAATCCCATCTCAACTAAAAATACAAAAATTAGCCAGGCATGGTGGTGAGCACCTGTAATCCAGTTACTCAGGAGGCTGAGGCAGGAGAATTCCTGGAACCCAGGAGGCGGAGGTTGCAGTGAGTCGAGATTGTGCCATTGCACTCCAGCCTGGGCGACAGAGTGAGACTCTGTCTCAAAAATAAATAAACTCTGGGATTGACGGTTTAAAGAGCTGCAGAATAGATCATATAGCTGGTCTAAGGGCCTATTTGTATGGCTCCCAGAGATGGAGATGTCTGGGTAAATGAGCCTTGTTTTATAATGCTGCTTTAAATTTAGGAGTGCCTTTAGTCTAAGGAGTCAGAATGTTAAATGAAAATCTCATTTGTGCCTGAGTATACCGTGCTGTATTGTATATGTTCTTTGTCTAGGCCTCACTCTTTTATGGGTGTATTGTGCTGTATTGTGTATTATTCTCTGTAGTTACATGGTAGACCACCAAAATGGGGGGGGAAAGCCCCTGATTTCAGGTGAACAATTGCCAAGTGATTATTTTTTTCACATTTTATAGATACAAGTTCATTTAATGCTCATAACAACACTGCGAGGTCAGTATTATTGTCATTTTACAGATAAGGAAACTAAGTGACAGAGAGGTAAAATAACTTGCCCAAGGTCACATAGCTAACAAGTAGCCAGAGCTAGGATTTAAACGCAGGCCATCTGACAGTGGAGTTCAGGCTCTTCACCCCTGCACTGTGCCAGCTCACATGAGGGGGGTAGCTCACACACACCCAGAATAGTCTGTGGGCAGAATTTCTTAAGTTTTATGCGTATCAGTTTAAGTTTAGGGGAAGACAGTTGAGATTCTAGCAAGCCTAGTGTGATCCTCACCTATTCAGAATGTTTATAACTTCTTCCAGTGAGGCCCTTTGAAGAGACCCAGAAGCTTTTATCTGTGTAGGTCAGTGGAGAATGTTGCTGATTCTCTGCTTTGTACTCTAATGGTCTGACTTCCTTCTGTGTTCATTTTTCTATAAACAAGGTTTATAGGTAATCTGAAACATACTGTTGACATCTGTCAAAATTGATTGAATGTTTTAAGGGAGGTAGAAGTTATATCAGGATTTTTTTTTTTTCTTTTTGTAGAGACAGAGTCTTGCTGTGTCATCCAGTCTATTCTCAAACTCCTGGGCTCAAGCAGTCCTCCCACCTTGGTCTTTCAAAGTGCTAATATTATAGGCATGAGCCACATAGCCTTTATGAATGTGTTTTAAGTCACAGTTTAAGCTCAAACATTTAATTCCCTTTCATCTTAACTATATCTCACACACACACACACACACACACACACACACACACACATAGTGTATTTATAATTTTGTTGTGTGTGTGTGTGTGTGTATAAGATAAGGTGAAAGGGAATTAAATAGTTGTGTGTGCGTTGTGTATTTTTTTTTTTTTTTTTTTTTTGAGACAAGGTTTCACTATGTTGCCCAGGCTGGTCTTGAACTCCTGGGCTCAAGTGATCCTTCCACCTTAGCCTCCCAAAGTATTGGGATTAGAGGTGTGAGCCACAGCACCTAGCCTCATCTCAACTTTCTTTATAAATGATGAAAGACATATTAAACATAGGACAAAATAATAACTTTTGAAATACAGGAAAGTTAGCCATCAGTTGGCCCAGTAGCACGTCTCTCAACCTCTGAGCAGATTTGACTGAAGGATGAAACAGCCTATGATTAAGTGCCCACGAGGATAAGCTTACTGAGAAAGTCAGGAAGTATAATCCCTACGTGAACTTAAACTCCTCGAACTGAGAGCTCCCAGGGCCTTTTGTCAGTGTGTTTTTGTGTATCGAATTTTTATTATTCATGATAAGATGGTGCAAAAATGCTCATAGATGTTTAGTATTTATAGCATAATTTCTTTTATATATATGTATATATTTTTAGTTTTTAGGTTTTTTTTAGAGATAGGGTCTCACTTTGTTGCCCAGGCTGGAGTGCAGTTGTATGATAATAGCTCACTGTAACCTTGAACTACGAGGCTCAAATGATCCTTATCCCTCAGCCTCCCAAGAGCTAGGACTGCAGGCATGCATCATCGTGCCTGGCTATTTTTTTAAATTTTTAATTTTTTTCTAGAGATGAGGGTCTCACCATGTGGCCCAGGCTGGTCTCCAACTCTTGGCTGCAAGCTATCTTCTGGCCTCTACCCCCCCAAAGTTCTGGGATTACAGGTACAGGTGTGAGCCACCTTGCCTGGCAATATCTTTATACTGACTTGTAAATCCTGTGGTCTGTTTGATCCCTCCTTTTGGTGTGTTAAAGACCCCTCAGAGTAACGTGGTATAAGTGAAACCTTTTCTCAGTATTCAGGTCGGAACCCATAACTTCCTTCTTTCCACTTACCATATCCAATCTTTCATCTTCTACCTCTTACTTAGTTTTCAGATCTATCCTCTTCATCTGTCCACCGCTGTCCAAGCCAGATTATTATTATATTTTACTTGAATTATTGCATCAAGCCTCTTAACTAGATTCTCGCCTCACTCTTGACCTCTTCAAACTATAATCAGAATAATGATTCTAAAGTTACTTTTTTGCTTATAACCATGTAATACTTTCTTGTCTCTTTAATAAAATCTAAAGTCTTTAACATGCCCTGCAAAGACCTTCATGACTGGAATTGTGTCAAACCTATAGATAAATTTGGGAATAACTACAAACCTAATGATGTTGAATCTTCCAGTCCACTAATAGGGTATATCTTTCTGTTTATTTAGGTCATGTTTAATTTCTCCAGCATTGTTTTGTTGTTTTTAGTATAGAAGTCTTGGGCATCTTTTGTAAGAATTATTACTTGGCATATATTTTGGCACTAGTATAAGTAGAATTTATTTAAATATAATCTTTAAATATTTTACTGCTAGTATGTAGAAAATAATTGAGCTTTTAGTATTAATCTTCTATCCTTTTACTTTGTTAAATTCAATTATCTGTTCTAGCAGTTGCTTTGTGAATTCTCGGTGATTTCTGCATTAACAGCCATGTTATTTACATATATTATAGGATCAGATTTAATTCTTTTGTTTCAATTTTTTTGCCTTTTCTCCTCCCCCTGCCCCCAACTATATTATTGTAGTGCTAGGACCTCTAGTACAATGTTGAATGAGAGTGATACAAGTGGGCATTCTTGCCTTATTCCTAATCTCAAAAGGAAACAGTCGTCTTTTACATTAAATATGATATTAGCTGTAGATTTTTCACAGATGCTCTTTTTTGGTTTGAGGAAATTCCCCAAAATTATTAGTTTGCTAAGAGTTTTTATCATAAATGGATACTTAATTTTGTCAAATGCTTTTTCCTGCACCTATTAAAATGATTGTGTGGGTTTTTTCCCTGTAGACTGTTACTATGTTGAATTACATTTGCTCACATTTTGTAAAGGAGTTTTACATTAGTACTGATGAGATCTATAATTTTCTTATTGTATTGGCTTTGTCAGGTTTTGGTATTAACGTTATACTGGCATCCTCAAACAGGTTGAAGGAAGTGCTTTCTCTTTCCCCCATATTTTTGAAAATATTTGCATAATTTTGTGTTATTTCTTCCTTGAATGTTTGGTGGAATTTACCAGTGAAACCACCCGAGCTTTCTTTTGGAGAAGGTTTTTTAAGTCAAATTTCTTTTGTAGGTACATAGTTACTTAGATTTTCTGTTTCTTCTTATGTCAATTTTGTCATGCATCAGCAGTTGAGATCTAGTGGTATTAAAACACAGCAACAACAAACTCTTTGAAAGGTTCAGAACCTTGTAAAGAGAGAGTCTACAAGGATTGTTGGGTAGACTGTCATAACTGAAGTCAAGTAGAAGCTAACTAGGCACTCACTGTTACTTTGCTACTAATTAGTTTTGTCATCTTTTGGAAAAGTGATGTAATCCTTTCATACCTTTTTTTTCCTGTAAAGAAATTTTTCGCAAACTTTTGAAAGAAAAAGTATTTTCATGGGCTTTCTTTATGCCTAATGCTGGCTTAAATAATTTTTAGTATATTGCTACTTAAATATATGTAAACATAAAGTTTATAGTTCTGACATAGCTATAAATACAAAATGTACTTACAAATTCAGCTTAAATCTGTTAAACCAGATAAGTTCAAATTAACAACATTAATTTATAGGGAAGCAGACTTGAGACAGTATCTTTCTACTGTTACAATACCAGTGGCTGTGTAGTATAAATAAGAGCATGGGCTCTAGAGTAAGACTTACGTTCAAATATTGGCTCTGCCATTTACTTTGTGCAAATGACTTATTTATTTATAAAACGAGGATAATAATTTAACTAGTCCAACTAGAATTTAACTTAGTCAAACTAGAATTATTGATAATAATTAGAATTCTTGGTGTGACAAGTCCTAGAACAGTGCTTGGCAAATAAGAATTGTCTAATAAATATTAGCTTTAGTTGTAATTATTGTTGTATTATTGTTCTACTGACACCTAATGATTAATTTTGGGTTTAATGGTAGAAAGTCTGATTCAACATCTAATATCCTTCTGATTTTGGCTTTCATAATATAAATGCTAATACATAGAATGTCTACTTGCTTAAGTTAACTTCATAGCTTTGCTAACATAGTGTGTTATACTTAACCTAAACTCCACCAGCTAGAACTCCTTGAATTTCAGGGTTTTTTTTGTTTTTGTAGAAACGGGGTCTTACAGGCTGGTCTCAAACCCCTGGGCTCAAACGATCCTCCTGCCTTGGCCTCCCAAAGTGCTGGAATTACAGGTATGAGCCACTGCACCTGGCCTGAATTTCAGTTTTTAATCAAGTGTCACTTGATAACTCTGAAAGTATCTAATCCAGTCATTGCCCATGTCAGATATGGGACAATGCTATTTTTTAGTTCTTGAAAATGTACAAGCATCATTTTTCAGCATAGAGGTAACATTAGACTGCTGAGGGGAATCAGTAGATTTTAAAAACTTTATTCTCAGAATTTTGAAAATACCTTGATTGTCTTATTGTTGATTTCAATTTGTAGGAAACTTAGAATGTATTGAAGTATAGTGGTAACTATTCTTTTGACTCAATATGTTTAATTGCCTTAATATATCAGCTAATTATGCTCTCAAAACTACTAGTTTACATAGTTGCCAGGTTGAAATATATTAATAGTAATTCTGGAAAAATATTTTCATTTTATGGTACTCAAAGTTTAAGAGCCTCTCCCTGAGATTGGCAATGAATTTAAGAATGTAATAAAAGCAACTTTATGTTTACTACCTTTTGATTCTTAAAGGTTAGTGAATATTAATAAAATGTATAGTCTTTAATAAAATTTATGATTTTATCCACTTTGTCTTTTCATTTTAGCATTTTGTTATTATAGCTATGGGGGCCTTCAAGAAAGGTACTATCTTACTCTTGTATAGTAGCTTCTACCTGGTTAATAGGTTCTTTAGAGTTCTATATGTCCTTATAATTTTGTGCCTTAATTCTGCCACATTTTAAAATATTTAAATTGTTCTAACATCTTCATTCAAATATTGTACCATAAATTGCATGCCTGCAGTCCCACCTACGCAGGAGGCTAAGGCAGGAGAATTGCTTGAGCTGGGGGAGTTCAAGAACACTGTGAACTGCATTTCAACCTGGGCAGCAGAGCGAGACCCTGCCTCAAAAAAAAAAAATTGTGCCATATGTATATGATTTTCTATGAATGTGTAGCATTTATTTCAACTCCTTTTCTTTTCTCATTGCCCTATGACACTTAAAAGTAGTATATTACTCCACCATCACATTAGGTTGTTTTCATGATATCAAATCAGGATCCCTTTTGTTTTAAAATTGTTAGTGCAAAAGAGAAGTGTTTCATTTATATGTGCTAAGATGAGTACAGTATGAACAGGTTTCTTAACAAATTGGAAGCTGAGTGATGCCACTTAAGGTGATTATGGGCCCTAATGTGAGGCACAGGGGTTTTGAAATTACATGGCATTATGTGGATATATGATTGTTTAGATGATTAATAATATGTTCCTATTAACTATTTTTTATTAAAATGAAAAATGCTAAAAACATTGTGACATAGAATTACAGACCTTCTAAGAATTTATTTGTGAAGTCTAGTCTGAGTAACAATTGTACAGGAGTATGATGCAGAGTAAATGAAGGATTATACTCTAAGGTATCAAAAACTAGGGAGGAGTGTATTAGTTTGTGTGTATTAATTAGTAATTGACTTCAGCTATACGTAACAAACAACTCCCCAGCACCTTAAGACAGTGAAACAAAACAAACAAAAATAAGAGAAAACTCCAACAGCAGTGGCTTGAACAAGATCAGGAATGTGTCTTTCCCTTATGAATAATAAGGAGTCCTGAAGCAAGCAGTTCAGAGCTGATGTCATGGCTCAATGGTGTCATCAGGGACCCACGCTCCTTCTTAATGTTCTCTGCCATTCTTAAGTTCTTTATGCTCCTAGGAGGCCTCTGTAGCTCCAGCCATCCTATCTTTTTCCTATTGGAAAAAAAAGGAAAGAACTAAAGGGAAAAGGCAAAAACCAGACAAATCTGTGTTTCAAGGGCTTTCCCAGAACCCCACTGAGTGACTTCCATTTAGGAGCTGATCATAATCCAGAAAGAAACAACCATGAGCACCATAATCCCGAATAAAAATCCCTAAAGTCGAAAATCCTGAAAATCCTGAAAGATCAAAATCCCAAAAATATAGTTCTGGAAAAAATTTAAAAGATATTTAGTTTACATTTTTAAAAAGGAACTTATTTGAGAAACAAAAGCAGAACACTTCATAGGTAACTTTATAAAATAGGCAATATTAATATGCAAAGTTTTGCAAACAGATACACTCAGGTATATTAATGACAGTTGCATGGGTATAACAGTTATGAGCAGATGAACCATATTCATGAATAAACAGCTTATAACTGAGGTCATCTGAGATATACTGTGACAGACAACCTAAGTCTTTTGATGAGATTCATCAAAACCATGATGGGTCACCACTGCATATGCAGATGCCCAAAGAGCTAAGATCTTGAGAAAGTTTATTTTTCACAAATGTAGATGTACGAAAAGGAAATCTCTTCATTTATGAAGAAAGTTTCAATGCTTTTATGTCCACACACGGCCCTTACAAAGTCAGCATTGTCGTAATGCACCTTTTTGGAGTCAAATTTCCAAAAACCACATAAAGTAAATTAGAACTGTGTAAGTCTTCATAATGTTGACACCTCCAGTTTTGGAAATGATAAGATGAAATACATAGCATAGCACATTGTAAAAGAAATAGTGCTTGGCCCAGCGTGGTGGCTCAAGCCTGAAATCCCAGCACTTTGGGAGGCTCAGGTAGATCACTTAAGCTCAGGAGTTCAAGACCAACCTGGGCAACATGGCAAAACCCCATCTCTATAAAAAAAATATTTAATACAAAAAGTAGCCAGGTGTGGTGGTGCATACCTGTGGTCCCAGCTACTTGGGAGGCTGAGGTAGGAGGGTTACCAAAACCCCGGGGGGGCAGAGGTTGCAGTGAGCTGTGATCTCACCACTGCATTCCAGCCTGGGCAACAGAGCAAGACCCTGTCTCAAAAAAAAAAAAAAAAAAAAAAGCTGCCAATTTAAGAGTAGGAAAACAAAAAAAAAAGTGTGTTACAAGGATATATTATGGCAGTTGCATGGAGGTAGTCTGTAAGAGCTGGCTGACTTTCATGATCATTAACTATATTTTGAAGTCTTGTATCTTGATGAATAGCTTCTTTTCTTTAGGACAAGGCTCTCCTTGGAGAATATGTTCACGTTCCTTCTATATGTGGTACTGTTCTTTTTGGAATTCTTCTGTGATTCAGTATACAACATGAGCATTGCCTATTAAATTTCCCCATGCTTCTGAGTTGTGGGTAGATGGAAATCCATTCTGAATGTACTCATACACAGACCACAAATTTGGCGGAAGCAATACTGGTGATGGAATAGCAACACCATTGCATTAAATGTCTTCGTATCCTACTGTGCACATAATTACTTTTGAACTAGTCAGTACTTTGCTGACTTCTTCAGGCAGTGTGGCTTTAATTCATTAAAAGCTTCTGGAATGTCATCTGCTGAAAAGAATGCCAGTGTAGGCGAATGATCCCTTTAATTGAAGTTTGTATCATTGTAGCCAGTACACTCATCTGAATTGCCTGCCAAATGTATTAGGCTGAATAGGAAATACAAACTTTATTGGTAACACTTTGAAATTCACTTCTAAAAAAATGTGTTTTTTTTGAGAGGAGTTTCGCTCTTGTTGTCCAGGCTGGAATGCAATGGCATGATCTGGCTCACTGCAACCTCTGCCTCCCGAGTTCAAATGATTTTCCTGCCTCAGCCTCCCGAGGAGCTGGGATCACAGGCAGGTGCCTCCGTGCCTGGCTAATTTTTTTGCATTTTTAGTAGAGGTGGGTTTTCACCATGTTGGCCTGACTGGTCTTGAATTCCCGACGTCAAGTGATCTGCCCACCTCAGCCTCCCAAAGTTTGGAATTACAGGCATGAGCCACTGCACCAAGCCCAAATAAACATTTATTAAGTGCTTTACTTTTTCTAGTCATTAATACATAATTGAGTGGATAAGTTCTAGAATTTTCACATCTAACAGGGACATGAATTATATATAGTTGATGAACAGTGGGAACGATTTTGAATTTCATTAGCTAAGGTGAAGCATGTGCTAGTTCTTCTATGTTAGATTTAGTGGTAAATATAAGAAATCTGTCTTCTTTGACAGTCAAATCACTAATCATGAGTAGTTCACCATTTAATTTTGTTTTTTTAAACACTGAAGAAACCTCAGTATCAACAAGTGTATTTGGTTCAGAAGGTCACTGAGCTTATTGAATTATTTTTATTCTCTGCTGAAGGGTGTTTTTTGAATGTAAGCACGGTGCTGTATGTGAAGGGGCAGAAGTTGTACACAATTGAATAATTTGGCAGGGGAGATTTCTTGTACTTTTTGCCTGTGTTTTCACTTTGTGATCTTTGAAACACTTGCTGCACTTGTATTTGGAAAGTGGTTGTGGTCTACGAATTTTGTAAGTATATGCTATCCATGTGAAAGTCTGCCTATTGCTTGGCTGCTGCAATTAAGCGATTTTCTGCTTGGGCAGCACCAATAATAATTAGCTTTTAAAGTTTTATATTTCACCATTTAGTAACCTTATATAGTTAACGTATCACAGCTCTTTTGCAAGAGAACATTTCAGTCTCTTCTATTGTGTTGTAAGGAATACAGTAAGAAGGAATGATACTTGGCTTTGTCTGTACCAAATCTGTATTAGTCAAGATTCTCCAGGAGAGACAGAACTAATTGGATATGCATATATACATGAGAGGGGATTTATTAGGGGAATTGGCTCATGCGATTATGTGGCTGAGAAGTCTTACAACAGGCTGTCTGCTAGCTGGAGACCCTGGGATGCTGGTGTAGTGGTTCAATCCAAATCCAAAGGCCTCAGAACCAGGGAAGCTGATGATGTGACTCTCAGTCTGAGGCTGAAAGGCCAGGACCTTGGAACTACTGGCATAAGTCCCAGAGTCCAAAGGCTGGAGGCCTCCAGTTCTGATGTCCAAGGCAGCGAAGAGAAGCCTGTGCTAGCTCTCAGAGAGAGAACAATTCACCTTCTGTATTTATTTTCTCTGGGGCCCCAGCTGATTGGATGGTGCCGCCAGCATTCAGGCAAGATCTTCACGTAATCCCCTGAGACTCACACACTAATCTCTCCTGGAAACACCCTTACAGACATACCCCCAAATGGTGCTTTACTAGGTTTCTAAGTCTTAATTCAGTCAAACTGACACCTGACTTTAAATCCACCCCATGTCAGTCTATCACTCATATGCATCTCCTTAAACCATATTTGATTTCCAAATAAAGACAATTAACAAGGTAATAGTTCCACCTAACATGATGTAGCTATCCTATGATTGTGATTTTTGGGATTTTAGACTTTAGGGATTTTTGATCTTTTGGGATTTCAACATTTGGGACTGTGGCATTTGGGATTTTGTCTTTCAGGATTATGACCCAAACCCCTTACATGTCCTTGGCCGTGACTGTCATAGAGCCACCCTTGCTCCAGGGGAAGCTGGGAAAAATATTTTAGTGAGCGCATCGCTGCCTCAACAAATTGGGACTCTCTGTGAGGACTAAGACAATGGACACTGGGTAGGCAAAATAGCAGTCTCTGCCACACCAATTAAATATTACTAGCGATGTTAAGTTCAAAACCAAAACAGGCTGGAGTGTGTAGTAGCTCATGCCTGTAAACCCTGAGCTTTGGGAGGCTGAGACAGGAAAGAGAATTGCTTGAGCCCAGTTTAAGAACAGCTTGAGCAACATAGGGAGACCCCTGTCTCTACAAAAAAAATAAAAATAAAAGTTCAGAACAAACAGACACATAAACCAGTCTTTGTCTTTTTTTTTTTTTTTTTTTTGCATATCTACTTTAACCAAAGTTATATGAAAGGAATATAAATGAAATAAGTCTAAATTTCTAGAGTATGAAGGAAATGTAAGATCATGTAGTCCTGGCATTTTAGGCTTAGAGATAATTAGTGCCTTGTTTGAGACCACAGGCAGCAGTTCCAGGCTTAGGATTTGGCGTTCCTGACTTCCACACCAGTCACTGGTTCTTTCCGTTCACTTTACTGCTTCATGAACTCTGGTTGCTTGTCTGTCACTCTTCTGCATATACAAGGCGGCTGGGTTTTGGTTACACTAGGGGAGAAAACCCTCTAATCCCTTGAATGGTTACAATAAAAGATATCCGAGGAAATTTTCTGTTTCCTACTTGGGAGTCTTATACATTCACTTTGTAAGTATTGATGGTGCTGGCAGTTTATAAACATTCATTCATTCTTCATTCAGTTATTTGGCAATGACTGCATACTAGACAATAGGTTATAATGTCTCAAGAACAGGAGCATGCCTTATAAATTTCCATATCCCCAAGTAGGTCCTCACTGATGAGTGAATAATTAAGTCATAGTTTCTGCCTTCAGGAAATCCTTAGTTAAGTCCGAGAGACAGACAAGCAAGTCAATGATAATAGTATAGCAAAGGCATATCCCTTGAGAGGATATAGGCATGGGTGAAAGAAAGCTAAATAAATCTCTTAGGCAGAAAGAGGGTCTGGAAAGATGCCAGTAGGAGGTGGCCCCAGGTTCAGTTTTGAAGGGGCTGGCCAGGTGAGGAAAGAGAAGGGCAGCGTATCAAGTGAAAGAATGAGTCTCTCACCAGTAGGGAGTTTAGAGAAGAGGGGACCACAAGAAGTATGGGAAGAGGCCATGGTCGTAGGAAATGAGGCTTGAGAGGTGGCTGTGGCCACATCAACAGAGATCTTAATAGTATGTTAAAGGATTTGAACTTACCTAACCTCCCTGACCGGGGAGCCATGGAGTCAGGCCAGGGAATGGACGCTCAGGTGTCATTGTGGTTAGACTGCGGTGCCTGAGTGCAGAGCACCAGTGAGGTATGTCTTGTCACCCACAGCTGCAGATAGCCAGGGCTGACTAAATCGCAGATAAAGATTCCTGTGCCTCCCTGCCCAGTGCTCCCAGGAGCCCCCTCTTGGCAGAGCCTTACTAAGCTTTCCAGCCCCTTGCGGACTCCACATGTCCCCTTTCACTTTCTTACCCATTGTGTGGTCCTACCTCTTCAGGGACTAACAAAGGCTTCTTTTCGTCTCCTGCCTAATAAGGAATGATTTGCTTTTATTTGGTAGTTGGTTATCCTTGGCTTTATGAGACCCTCAGATGGTGGAAAACACCAGACCTACTTTGTAACCTCTGATGGTAGATGAAAGGCAGTATTTCAGAAATTGTAGATAGCCAGGAGACAGGAAGCCTGCTCCTGAAAGTGGTTAGAGCAGGGCCTCCCGCTACCCTGTGCTGGCTACTTCTGTCTACAGACTGCCCCATCCAGCAGGTCTCCTCCCAGTCTACTCTCCCTTCTCTGCTGAAGACTGCCCCACGTTTCAAATCAAGTCCCTCATTCCCTCCTTGGACTCCCAGTTGCATTGTCTTCTGGTACCCAGCCAGGACTGGTTTCCTTTCTCTGATATCCATCCCAGAATAGATCCACACCTCCTTTGTTGGCTCTGCTTCCAGTAATGAAGTTTCTAATGACAAAGGGTGACATCAGAGCTGCATGCTCTTGGTTAATACAAGTAATAGACACAATTTTATTATTGAGGGGCCATCTGAACCTCTCTTGTCGGTGACTTTGGAAGTAAAATGTACCATGGAAAAGCTCTTTTTATTGCTTGTTTCTCTTTTTCTTTCTCTTTTTCCTTAGGCAGGAATTATTATAACAATAAAGGAAACTAACAAAATTTTTCTCCAAATCCCACAACCATTAAGTCATCAGCTGTTTTTACTTTTCCTGGTATTCTCTTCCAGTCCCTGCTCATCTACGGTGACATTGTCTAGATTCAGTTTTGAGGCGCATTTCTTTTTTATTTATTTATTATTATTATTATTTTTTATAAAGACAGGGTTTCACCATGTTGGTCAGGCTGGTCTTGAACTCCCGACCTCAGGTGATCCACCCACCTTGGCCTCCAAAGTGCTTGGATTACGGGCGTGACCCACTGCGCCCGGCCGAGGTGCATTTCTTTTTTATGCCAAATGATCATATTTGGGACAGACTGAAGTAATTGAACTATAGGAATATCTCAGGTAATAATGGCTTCTTCTTTTGATTATTTCCCTTTAGGAGAGACACTGCTGATCCTGTAACATGGAGGATTGTCTTCATACCTCATCTGAGAATCTGTCCAAATTGGTCAGCTGGGCCCACAGCCATGGGACTATTTGCAGCCTCATTCCAAACCTGAAACACTTGCTCTCTGAAGGTTCCCATGGGAACCTGACAGCAATGTGGGGCTGTAGTGCTGGCCATGCTTATCACTGGCCACTAACGGCTACTTGCAGAGCTGGGTCCCAAGAGAGGGTCTGTTTCCAGGATAACAGAAGTTTTAACTCTGATAGTCCCAGTATAATCGGGGGTACCCTCTGAGACACAGACTAGCCCTGTTGAAAGGTACCCTGGGAGACCGGTGAAAGCAAAGTTAGACTGTAACCGGACCAGAGACTCTTGTGACTTCTCCTATTGTAGTGAGCCCTCTGAACTGGATGAAGCTGTTGAAGAATATGAAGATGAGAACACCCTGTTTGACATGGTTTGTGAGTCTTCTGTTACAGATGAGGATAGTGACTTTGAACCCCAGACCCAAAGGTCTCAAAGCATAGCTCGCAAAAGACCTGGGATAGTCCCATCTTCCCCCTCCATTCAAGCTCCCAGGCGCAGATGGTTGACGAATGCAGCAATGATGTCATCGTCAAGAAAATCAAACAAGAGATCCCCGAAGATTATTACATTGTGGCAAATGCAGAACTGACAGGAGGGGTAGATGGACCAGCCCTGTCCTTGACACAGATGGCAAAACCCAAGCCTCAGACTCATGCCGGTCCCTCCTGTGTAGGGTCTGCTAAACTGATTCCCCACGTAACATCTGCCATCAGCACGGAGCTAGACCCACACGGTATGTCTGCATCCCCCCTCTGTGATCTCCAGACCAGTTGTCCAGAAGACTGCTAGGGTATCTCTGGCTTCACCAAACAGAGGACCCCCTGGTAGCCATGGCACCAACCAACAGGTGGCCATGCAAATGCCTGTGAGCACATCCCATCCTAACAAACAGATCAGTATCCCCTTGTCTGCCCTGCAGCTGCCTGGACAGGATGAGCAAGTTGCTTCTGAAGAGTTCCTGTCCCATCTGCCCAGCCAGGCCTCCTCCTGTGAGGTAGCCCTTTCTCCCTCAGTTAACACAGAGCCAGAAGTGAGCTCCAGTCAGCAGCAGCCCCCAGTCGCTCCAGCCATAACCACTGAGGCCACAGCACAGTGCATACCAGGTATGGCATGTGAGGCGACAGTGAGTCCCTCATCCACACACGCCAAAATTCTGCGCCGTCAGCACTTCTAAAACCATTGGCTCAGTTTGCTAGAATTCAGTCCTTTGTTAGTCATAGAAAGATAGAAATAATGACTGTTATATCCAGGTTATACTATAAAGGAAATTCATAAGAATTAAGGCCCTATCCAGTTGACGTACCTTAGGGCTGAGAGGACAGCTGTAAGATTGTTCTGTGGATATTGTAGCATTAGATTTAAGTTTGATACCTGTCAGCTGAATTTGTATATAGTAAAGTTATTTTGGAAAGTTTTAAAAATATGCTTTTCTATCAGTAGCAGTGTGTTTAGTTGCTGTTTGAAGCCAAAATGATGTTGGGTAAGGCGTATAATGACAATAGACCTGATGCTTTTCCATTATTTATTTGACCGAGCCAGTTGACATTGCTATTCATTTTATTTGGTGTGGTAGTTTGAAATAAGTTTTTTTAAAAAGCAGTAGACATTTCTAAAAGAGGTATTTTATCTTTTCCCTTAAAATGTAAAAGTATAATAAAACTTGCATTTCTGGAATCTGTGAGCCTAACTGGAATGGATTGAGAGGGGGAGTGGAATAATTGTTTGAGGCCCCTGCACCTGTAATTCTAATGTTCTAATGTTTTTTAATTCTGACATTTAGTATTTATTTAATCTGGGCCATTAGTATATAAAGGGGGTTTGGGTCTCATGCTTTTGGCTTCATGATTCAAATCTAGTAGGCTAGAACAGAAACATGGGCAAGGATGAGGAGACGTGCAGAAATCTGTGGCATGTTTTAGTTTATTTCGGTCCTTCTCAAAAACATCTTGTATTTTGGGAAAAGCTTCCTAGAAGCCTGAGGCACCTGTGCCTTTATCCTGAAACTTCCTTCAATTAAGCTGTTTAACAAACTTTTTTCCCCCATTTTAGTATCAACTTTGAGATTCCCAAAAAAGACTTTCCATTTATGATTTTTTTGAAGACATATTCATGGTGTTATTAAGAAGATATTCACTGAAAATATTTATATCCTGATTGAAAATTATGCTTTTCAGTTTATTCATTTTTCTCTTTTTTAAATAATAGTTTTATTGAGATACTGTTTACATATCATAAAATTCACTCTTTTAAAGTGTACAATTCAGTGGGTTTTGGGTTTTGTATTCACAGAGTTGTACAACCATCACCATTATCTAATTTCAGAATATTTTCATCATCACAGAAAGAAACGTCATACCCATTAGCAGTCACCTTTTCCCTCCCCCTAGTTCCTGGCAACCGCTAATCTACTTTCTGTCTGTAGATTTTCCTATTCTATATGTTTCATATAAGTGGAATCACATATCATGTGGCCTTTGTGACCACCCTTTTACACTTAGCATAATGTTTTCAAGGTTAATCCATGTTGTAGCATTTCTTTCGATATTGTATGACTATGCTGTATTTCATTTTTTCTTTCATCAGTTAACGGACATTTGGGTTGTGTTCATATTTTGGCTATTATGAATAATGCTGCTGTGAACGTTTGTGAACAAGTTTTTGTGTGGGTGTGTGTATTTATTTGGCCTGGGTAGCTACCTAGGAGTGGAATTGCGGGGTCCTGTGGTAACTTTATATTTAACTTTTTGAGGAGCTGCCAAACTGTTTTCCCAAGCAGCTCCATCATTGGACAGCCTCACTAGTAATCTATAAAGGTTCTTACTGCTCCACATGGTCACCAACACTTGTTATTTTTCATGTTTTAAAAAATAATAAATATCCTATTGGGTGTGTGAAGTAGTATCTTACTGGGGTTTTGATATGTATTACCCTGATGACTAATGGTACTGAGCTTTCTTCGTGTGTTTGTTGGCCATTTGTATATTTTCTTTTAAGAAACATCTACTCAAATCTTTTGCCCATTTTAAAATTAGGTTGTCGTCTTATTGGTGAGTTGTTGGAGTTCTTTATGTATTCTGGATATGAGAGCCTTATCAGGTATATAATTTGCAAATATTTTCTCCCACCCATGGGTTATATTTTTCTTTCTTTTAAAAAAATATTTGAATGAATTATACTTTGATCATTGAATAACAACATAGTCCTTGGCTAATCTCATCAGGAGACAAAATGTTATCTTTATTAGGCTGGTGAAAGTCTTGGTTCTAGGAAATCTGACTCTTAGTATATGTAGGATGTCAGTAGTACCTTTTCACTTAAATTGTTGTGAATCTGTTTCTACTTTATTTATTTGTTTGCCCTCCCCTGCCTTTTTTTTTCTTTCTTTTCTTAAATAGGGTAGAATTCAGAATGTATTTTGCTAAGTGGTGCAGTGTACCCAGTTTGGTGAAGAGTACTAGTTATGTTGCATACCTTTACACTAACTTAGCCCTGCAAAGCAAGATGCAAGATGTTTCTGTATCTGCCTCGTGGATAGTAAATGAGGCACTGAGGCTCTTTACTAAACCATATATGAATATATTAGTGTTTAATTATTTTGGGAAAGAAATTCAGCCTGTTTGAAAAAAATAATTTTAATCCATTTTATTATTGCATATATTACGTTCTCTTAGGTTTTTTTCCTTCCCTCACGGAAATTGCACTTCTTAAAATAGCTATAAAAAGCAGGCATGGCCAAGGAGAGTACATAATATATACAGTCATACATTGTGATTTGGCTTTACTCTCAGAGGAGTATTAGTTTGGGTGGGAGGTGAACCTTTAAGAAAAACCGTATGAAGACTGGTCATGACGATTTTCTAAGGATAGTCCTCATGTTTTGATCTATTGTTCTCAGGAAGGATATTGTATTGCTAAGATGTCTTTAGCTTTAGAGAAATACTATTTGGACTGGAAATAACAGTGGGACAAATAAAAGTCAGATTCACATTTTTCTTTTGAGTGAAGCATATAAAGTTAACATAAAATTTAACATTAAATTTACCTTTTACTCTAGCACCTAATTAGGTTATATGTTCTAAAGTTTTATTTGTTTGTGTTTGCATGTTTGTTTATAGTAGATAATCTTTCTAAACATACATTTTAAAAAATTTAGAATCGAGCACATCTAAATGTAGGTGAATGACTTTGTCACAGGTGGACCTTACACAGTTAATATGTAAAGTATACTTGGTACTAAGCAAAGAAGAAAGGTTCTGAAAGACCTAGCAGAAAGCTAAGTCAGGCTCTTTTAAAATAGTTGTTCTGTGCTGAGTATCAGATCATTGCAGAAATACTGTATATCTTTATATAATATTTTTAAAATAAATAATTTGACACATGACTATTGAGTTAGCCAGAAACAAAGAGAAATTGTTCCATTTTGTTTGGTTTTACTATTGCCATTTAAATTTTATTTCTCTAGCGGAAAATCATCCTTACTTGATTTTAAATTTAAATCCTTACTCATAAAATTTTAAAATGTTAATCAAGGTATAGATAAAATCATTAATTTTCATGTCACTCCTGCCATACTGTTCAAATCTTAGTAAACAATGAGTAAAGAGGCATCTATTATTAGAAGAATTACTGACTACATACTAGTAGCTTTGATTCCATTAATTTTTGAAGTTTTATGTAAATTTGGGGCATTCGTCATAATGACATTTAAATCTCTATTGTATCATGAGTTAGGGTTTTATGTGTATATTGTATTTCTTCAGTATACTCACACATAGCTTATTCTATGATTTTGTGCAAGTATCCGTTTTATTAATCAGCTCTTTTCCCAAAAGTTCTATAGTAACAAGCTATCAATTTTTGCTTATCAGATTTGTATGTATATATATTTTTCTTTTGAAAAAAATATATATTTGTCTTTTTCTAATAGATTCATGTGTTCTGTATATATTAGAAATAGTAACTCATAATGTATTGTGTATATTGGAAATACATTTCCCACTTAACCATTAGCTTCTAATTTTGTTGCTGACACTTTTTGAGGTATGAATTTTCTTCATTTTTATGAAGGCAATTCTTTCAACATCTGTCAATCAATCTTTTCCTTTTCTGTCTTTGGTATTTTGCTTAGGAAGTCCTTTCCTTACGTATTTCTCTGTATTTCCCTCTTGCTCTTTTTTTTTTTTTTTTTTTTTTGAAACGGAGTCTTGCCCTGTACCCCAGGCTGGAGTGCAGTGGTGCGATCCCGGCTCACTGCAACCTCTACTTCCCGGGTTCAAGTAATTTTTCTGCCTCAGCCTCCCTAGTAGCTGGGACTACAGGCATGTGCTACCATGCTTGGCTAATTTTTTTTTTTTTTTTTTTTTTTGTAATTTTAGTAGAGATGGGGTTTCACCATATTGGCCAGGCTGGCCTCAAACTCCTGACCTTGTGATCTGTCCACCTTGGCCTCCTAAAGTGCTGGGATTAGAGGCGTGAGCCACCGTGCCCAGCCCCCTCTTGTTCTTTTATGGTTTTCTTTCTCTCTCCTCTTCTTCTCGTCCTTTCTTTTTTTAACATTTGACTTTACAATTAGAATATATTTTGGGGTAGAACCTCATGCTACTATTTTTGCAGGTAGTCAAATGTCTCAGCATCATTTGTTGAATAATTCCCGTTCTCCACTGAATTGATTCATATACCACATTTTTGTTTATTATTGGGTCTCTTTCTTGTTTTTGTTTCTGTTTTCATTGATCTCTTTATTTCTTCTCATTTTTACTGTTTGAGTATTTATTTGTATAAATTTATGGTGATTATATTTTATACAAAAAATACATTCAGAAAGAAAGAGAAATGGAGTCTAAATCATTTAATATGCTTTTTGAAAAATTACTCATGTAAAATTGAGTTCAGTAAGCTTTTAAAAATTGATTAAGGTATATATTACTGCCAGTTACTTGGTCTGTGTTGACACAATAGATAATGGTGTCTCTTGTCAGAAGCAAAAAATCTGAGTTAAAATAAGTTAAAGGAGAGAATTAACTGCCTTATAGTCCAAAGACACATTTTCAAACCAGCTTTCACCCAGGCTTCAGACAGCAAGTTTCTCTCTTGCCATTTGCCACCTTGGCTTTCCTCCCTATTAGATTCACCTGTTATACTTGATCCCTACATGGACCCAAGATGGTTGTGCTGCCAGTTTCTTGTCTAGCAGTAGACAGAACCTGAGTCACAGCATTCCCGGTCTTCCCTAAGCCAGTCTTTAGGGCATCAGGCCCCCACCCTGGAAATGGTATTGAGACCAAGCCTACACAAACTGCATAGCTGAGTGTGGGCGTGAGGTGGAAGTATTCTTCCAAGAACATTCTAGGTACTATTCTTGAGAGGGGCAGTAACCAGAGATTTCTACTGCTGTTTATGGGAGGTTTGTTTTCTTTGAGCATCTAGTTTTTTTAATGTGGTCAGATAGGAAAAATTGTTATGTGTTTTATTTAAAGAAAGGATACATTGGAAAAGTGTTCTAATGTAAGTGTGGAAATATGTATAAATATGTATGTTTGTGTATATATACACATACATGCATATACATACATAGACACATAATCATTTTATGTAATTATTCCATTAAAAATATATGCGTTTTCTTACAAGAAGAAGCAAGACTAGCTGGACACAGTGGCTCACGCCTGTAATCCCAACACTTTGGGAGGCCAAGGCAGGCTGATCCCCTGAGGTCTGAAGTTTGAGACCAGCCTGGCCGACGTGGTGAAACTCCATCTCTACTAAAAATACAAAAATTAGCCAGGCGTGGTGGTGGGTGCCTGTAGTCCCAGCTACTCGGGAGGCTGAGGCAGGAGAATTGCCTGAACCCAGGAGGCAGAGGTTGCCGTGAGTCAGGACCCTTACTCTGCCTCTTGCTGGCCTTGTGACCTTAGCTAAGTCATTTTACTTCTCTGAAACTCAGTTCCCTCATTTGTAAAGTAATGATAATGTCTGCCTGTCAGAGTTATTGTGAGGACCAAATGCAAAAATTTGTTAAAGCACTAAAGAGAATACCTGAGAGAGTACCTGACGTATCATAAACATTCAATAAATGAATAATAGCCACCTTTATTAATATTTTTATTTTCATCATCATCATCATTAGATTATGCTCAGTATTTTGAGAAGTGAAGTAGATTTTGATTTCATGTAGTTACACCCATTTGTCTACTAAAATATGGTCTGCGGACCAGTATCACTGCCAGCATTACCTGGGAGCACATTAGAAATGCAGAGTCTCAGGAGGCCGCCAGGAAAGACCAAAATGCTGTGGCTGCCCAGCCTCCCCTAACCCCTTGGTGCCCAGGGCCAGTTCTGGGTGCAGGAGTGGGGGATTAATAGGAAAAGTCTGGGGCCTTATTCTCTCTCATCCAGGAAGCTAACCTTGGAATGGATCTTTGGGGGGAATCTTTTCCAGGTGTAGGAAATCATACACTAAAGGTGAAGGGAAGGAACACTGAACCCTGCTCACAGGCCTGATACCTTTAAATAGTAGTTATCCCATTTAACCTCTGCAACAATCCTGTTAGGAACTGGAGAGCTGAGATCTCAGAGAATGTGCAGCCACCCAAGAACACCACCAAGATGAGGTGAAGGGACTCACTGGAAGCCTTGGCTTCCTTGGTCATGTCTGAAATCAGACCAGACTCAACCTTCCCTGACATGCTAGTCCTGGAGGATGCATCCATCCCACCTCTCATTGCCACCTTTCCCCACTGTCAGCGCCACATACCCGTGAATGCAAACTCACTGCAGTTGAGCACCCCTATTATCTCGTTAGGGAAGCTTCACCGCTCCAGCCCTGGGAAGGCGTAGGCACTGGCTTCAAGTCTGCAGACAGTATCAGGCTTAGGAAAGGAAGGGCATGGCAGTCACACTGTCACATTTTTTGCTCATTACTTGAGTAGTGAAGAGTTGGGATAGCACAACAGATGACTGTAGTCAATAGTAACTTAATTGTACATTTTTAAATGATGAGTATAATTGGATTGTAACAAATGATAAATGATTGAGGGGCTGAATACCACATTCTCCGTGATGTGCTTATTACACGTTGCATGCCTGTATCAAAACATCTCAGTGTACCCCACAAATATATACACCTATTATGTACTCACAAAAATTAAAAATTAAAAAAAATATTTTTTTAAAAGTTGTTAGGCCAAGGTACGAAGAGAAAGCAGAGAGAGTGGAATTTGAATGGCATTAAGAGTGACTTATTCTTACCTGCTCAATGATTGAGTAGCTCAGGGGCATATAGGCATCCCTGAAGACCTAAGCCATGTCTCGGGGCACTTTCAGATCTTATTGGCCATCCACACATGGGATCTAGAGGACAAAGGGACTATAATAGGCAAGTGACAATTCACCTGGGACTCCTTTAGAGTGTCAGATAGAGTGGCATATCCAAAGAACAGCTCTTATTTCAACTAAAGGGAGAAACAGCAATAGCCCTGAAAAAACAAAAAAGGAATCCATAACCAAAGATGACAGCTTCTGTGGAATGAGTTCCCATGCTTCCTATGAAGGGTGGAGGGAAGGATTCAGTGACATGGGACAAGGCTGTCACTGAAGTGGCACATACAGTGTTCTCTGGCATTGACAGGTGCTTTGTCACATGTTTATTGAATAGACAAGATCATGCCACTGCACTGCAACCTGGGCAACAGAGCAAGACTCCATCTCAAAAAAAGAAAGAAAGAAAAAAAAAAATATCTCAGGCTCCATCCCAGACCCACAAAATGAGAATCTGCATTTAAAAAGATCTCCAGGTGACTTTGTATGTGCATTAGAGCTTGAGAAGCAGTGATCTAGGAAATTCAGGATTACCAGCCACATTGTCATTTCATCTGGCCATCCAGTAATGTTGAGCACTCTTCCCATCTAGGTGAGGGAATTCTCTCCTTTGTGTATCTGTACCTCCCTGTAAGAGAAGCCAGAAACTTGCTTTCCAAGTTTACATTTCAGCAAGGGCAATCCTGTGACCTTAGGCTTTGCCAGTCAGTGCATCCACACCAGATTGGGGGAGTGCGGGGGATGCAAATTAAAACAACAAGATACTATCTTACTCCCATCAGAGAGGCAAAAAGCATTAATTTTAACTATACCAAGTGTTATCGAAGGTATGAGAAAATGGGGACATGCTGGTGGAAATATAAATTGGTACAACTACTTTGGAGACCACCTTACAATATCTAATAAAGTTTAAAGTGTGTGTATCATACAACCTTGGAATTCAATTTTTAAATGTCTGCCTAAAAGAGACTTCCTCACAGTATATAAAAGGAAATATGTTCAGGGGTCTACAGTGCAACTTCTTGATAACAGGAGGAAAATATCAGTTAACAACCTTAGTGTCTATCAATAGAGAAGTAGAGACCACGCACGTGGCTCATGCCTGTAATCCCAGCACTTTGGGAGGCTGAGGTGGGCGGATCACGAGGTCAAAAGATTGAGATCATCCAGGCCAACATGGTAAAACTCTCTCTCTACTAAAAATACAAAAATTAGCTGGACGTGGTGGCTCGTGCCTGTAATTCCAGCTACTTGGGAGGCTGAGGCAGGAAAATTGCTTGAACCTGGGAGGCGGAGGTTGCGGTGAGCCGAGATATAATAAAGAGAAGTAGATAAATACATTGTGATATATTTTTCAGTGGAATAGATGAATCGACCAGATGCACATTTATTAATGTGGATAAATCTTGGAAGACAAAGTTGCAGAATATAATTATATTATTAGAATGCCATACATTTTTAAAGCACATGAACATTACTATGTAGTGTGTGTTACACAGACACACACTCACACTTAAACATGGACTGGAAGGAAACACTCCAGTTACAAGATAGTGGATTTCTTTGAGGAAGGGGTAATGGAAACAGGTACATGGGAAACCTGAACTATATCTGTAATTTAAAAAAAATATGTATGTAACATTATATAACAAAATGTGAACATTTATTAAATCTGAGTGGTGGGCACTCAGCACTTTGGGAGGTTGAGGTGGGAGGATCACTTGAGCCCAGGAGTTCAAGGCTGCAGTGAGCTATGATTATGCCAATGCACACCAAGACCCAGTCTCTTAAAAAAAAAATCTGGTGGGAACATGAGTTTATGTTAATAGGAGGCAACCTTAGCACAGTGCTTCAGGGTGGAACTTGACACACAACAGCCTTGGTTCATATCCCAGCTCTGCCCCCTTCTTTTCTGGGTGACTTTGGCAAGTTACTTAACCTTTCTGTGGCTTAGTTTTCTCATCTGTAAGATAAAGATGATAATATATCAATCCAATCCTATAGAATTGATATATAGATTAAATTGATCTATATGAAGCCCTCTGGTTCGTGGTAAACATACTCTAGCTTGTGTTATTCTGTATACTTTTCTGAATGTTTAAAAATGTTATTACTTTTAAAATATAGATCATGAAGCATAAATAAAATTGTGGAATATTTACAAAGGCATTGTAACATTATTGCTGTTACTGAATATGGAGTATTTTTGTTAGAAAGCCAACATTTCTACCACTGTTTTCTAGTGTATTTGTTTGTGGACAAGGAATTTGAGAATTATCCTCACAAATTTTAACACTGTGGATTTTCTTCTTATGATTATGATGGATGCTATCATGGGAAAGTCTTTTTTAAAGCTCTTCTGTTGGAATAAATAAAAAACACAAAAATAAAATGTCTATTATCTATGCAGTACTTTTATTCCAGCATCAACATTGCCTGAGTTCCACAAAGTGAGAGTTCGTTTCCTTTATTTTACTGATGGAAATGACACACAAAGAAAGTAGATGACTTGGTTGAAGTTATGTTGGGTGGGAGGGAACTTGGCCTCCTACTTGTGAACTGAGAGGGAAGAGTTGGTTCTCCGGACCGTGCTCCCTGCCCCTGCCTCTGCCTGCGTTGGTACAGGAGTAGGTAGTCTACACTGCCAACCGCTTTCCCTTCCTCTCCTTTTATGTCACGTCATACCGATCACCTACCCAAAGTTGAGACTGCTAGATTATATCCTGAAGAGGCCATTTATTTTTAAAATGAGAATCATTTTTAAAGAACCTAGAGTTTAACAGAAAGATTGACTGTGTTAAAGAACCTAGAGTTTAACAGAAAGATTGACTGTGTCAGGAGCAGAGAGTCACATCTCTTATTAGTCTTTTTTCTATTAAGTATCTGCACAAGTCATTTGCCCTTCAGTTTATCAAACCTGTTTTCAGGATCAATGGTGTGACAAGCACTGTGCTAGGCTGGTGAAAATAAAAAGAAGACTATCAAATTTCCTGCCTCCAGGATATCATTGTTTATGAAGGAGGCAGACAAACTGACAACTTCAAGTGTGTAAAAGGAGGTGTACAAAATATAGCTGCAGATATATGAAGAGTGGCTGACTCAGCCTCAGGGAACACATGGAAAGGTATTTCAGGTAGACGGAATAACATGAGCAAAGATGTTAGAGAAGCAAGGATTTGACTGTGGCTTGGGAATATGTCTCAATAGAGCCGGGAGAGTTGCTGCAGGAAAGATGGGCTGGAAAGCCACCTGTGAAAGGCTGTGCATATGGTATCACAATCTGCGTGGGGCTCAGAGGGACACAGTTCATTATCTTAGAAGGTCATGCTGATAGTATTGGGGAATTAGAGGCTGGGACAGGAGGGCTGTTTTGTAGGGTGACAGTATTCCAGGTAGGAGATGGCTGTAAGTGCTCACATGAGACAACAGAGAAGGCATTGGAGAGGAGGAGACAGAATTGGGTGTTTTAGGAGTTAAAATACAGAATGTGGTGACCTGTGAGTGTTTGGCCTCTTAGAGTCTCTGCTGTCACCCACATATTCCCTGTCCAAACACGACACTGTTTTAAGTAACACTGAAAGGTTTTTAGGGCACAAAGATCTGCAGTGAAGTCATAATGTTAAGTCCTTTATATGTAGGATAAAGCAATTTGAAGAGTTGTGAAGCACGTGATGATCATCCATTCATCCAACGATACTCACTGGAAGCCTATCAAGTGCCAAGTTCAGGTTTGGTACTTTCGATCCAGCAACAAACAGGGCAAAAACATGGTTCCTGTTCTCAAGCTGCCTACATTCTAGTAAGAGAAGGGTATCTCAGACATTCCCAGTTTAAAAACAAAACTGTTTTGAATATTTCCTGAACTGAGTTGCTGTTAATCCAATTATGAATGACTTTGTAAGACTAAATTGGTTGCCTTTAGAGAACACATTTATCAAGACTGTTTCTAGGATGATATATGAATAACAGTGGTTAAATGAACAGTTAAGCCACTATGATAAATGAGAGGCAAGTCTTTCTTAGGTGGAAATTAAAAGTGCAGAGGCTAACCCATTCCATGTCATAATTTTTTCAAAATACTTTCTACTCAGCTGAAAATAACAAGCCTAACTGTATTTAAATTGTAATATTGCTTATTTTTATGGACTAGTGACCTTCTTTAAGAACTAGACATATAATTGTTTACTAGTATCTGAAAGTCAAAAGTAGAAAATCAAGCTAATTGCTCTGTGTTGTACAAATGCATAGTTTTCTCAGAAATTATGTTTCAACAGCTTTTCAGAATGCTTGCAAATATGTTTTTCGTATCATTTGTATTAGTATTTCACACACAAAAAAATCTCAGTTGGCTTTTTATTTCTTCAAGGGCATTTTCATATTATACTATAGTTTTAAAACTATGTTATTTAGATGTATTTAAAGTTTACCTGTGTATGATTGAGACTTCCAGATATGCAAAATGTACCCAAATGCAGCAAACTAGCAAAGAAGCTATACACCTCAGAATATAATTTCCTTTCAACGAATTGGATTTGACTAAGACTGTGAGGAAGCCAGGAACGACTTCAGAACTGAAGAGATGTTGACCTTTCTAGCTTGGTATCTATTCCTTGAGGTCTGAAAAGATGAAATAATGTACAACCTCAGGGCAGACAAGTCAGTGTCAGGGCACTGAGACCTTAGCTCCAGCATCCCATTAATTCAAATGTTATTCCCGTGTCTGTTTTCATTAGTGAAGCAGCAGCTTCCTTCTCCCCACAGGTAGAGCTACCTGACCATCTTGGGTCTCAGCAGGAGTGGGCAGAATGCAGGTGATCCACTTCATTTTAGGTCCAGGAATAGCTTCTCTTTCAATATAGATCTTATTTATGTAACTAATGACTTGTGTTCCCAAAAGAATGTATTGGAACCAGAAGTATTTTTATTTTATTATTATATTTTTTTGAGATGGAGTCTCTCTCTGTCACCCAGGCTGGAGTACAGTTACACCATCTTGACTCACTGCAACCTCTGCCTCCCAGGTTCAAGCGATTCTCATACCTCAGCCTCCGAAGTAGCTGGGATTGCAGGCATGCGCCACAATGCTGGGCTAATTTTTGTATTTTTAGTAGAGACAGGATTTCACCATGTTGGCCAGGCTGGTCTCGAACTCCTGACCTCAAGTGATCCACCCACTTCAGCCTCCCAAAATGCTGGGATTACAGGCATGAGGAAGCACACCCGGCCTAGAAGTATTTTTAGAGCATGGCAGAAATGAAAAAATATGGTTTATGACTTCAAGGCAATTTTAAGCATTAGATGAAAACAGTGATCAGATTTATAGTCAAGTAAATCTGATGTAGTGATGCACCTTAGTTGGCTTATTGACTGTTATAATACACATATCAGTCTGCTTTTTTAGTACTGCCTTAAAATCTATAGGATTGCTTTCTTAGACCCAAAGAAAGCATTTTTATTGCCTTTTTCAGTTTTATTTATTTTTGTCATGGTAATACATATATGTGGCAATCAATAAAATAATATTCCTCAATAGTAACAATGTCTCACCTTAGTTTTCACCCCCCAATGCCAGCTCTTTAAAGGAAACTTTTTGTTTTAAATTTTTCCAAAAATCTGAACAAATGCATATACCTCTGTTTCTTGATTTATCAACTTAATAAAATATCCGTAGCCTGTTTGTTATGAAACATGAGGATTTAACTCATTTTCATTAACTTTCCAATTTGATTGTTGGGTTATTAAAATACACAAGCAACAGAAGAGGTTAAAATAATGAAAGAGGAAATAAATATATTTTCTCCACCTAAGGATGAGGATATTAGGGATATTAATGTCCCTATTATTTCCACTGTTCTCTCCTCCTGCTTCTCACAATCTTCTTATCGTCACAAGTTTGTCAATATTTTTACTTTTTTTTGTTTCCATTACTAAGTCTTCTCTGCTTTATCCATAGGTTGATTCTAAATATTCCGAACCAGTAACACCTTTTATGTTATTTTGACAGTGTAAATATTGTTCATAGCTATTAATATTCTAAGATTGCATTTCTTTCCATCCCAATGAATTTCACAAGCTCTGGTGCACTCAGAAAAGAATGTTTCTAAGGGTTGTTGGGTGGATACATGACTTAATCCATGTAAAGGGCTTAGAACAATTTCTGGAACAGAGAATAAGTCTTCAATAAGCTTGTCCCAGCACTATTATTGGTACTGTATTTCATTGCATCTGAAATGTCACTGACTGTAAGCATTATCATTATTTTATGTTCCACAAGAAAGAAAAGCATGCTACCGATTAAACTATATTCCCCAGGAATTGTCAGACAAATTTCAGAATTATTAAAATGTGCAGAAGTGTATCTTAGAATCAGTGAAATATATTCTTGTTTTGTTATTTTGTGTGTGTGTGTGTTTTCCTAAAGCTTTTGGTAGCCTTTCTTGACAAGAGAGCAATGTGCCTTCACCGTATCTGTTTGGTGCCCATGAGATTTCCATGCTAGTTTCCTGCTACAGTTTAGACTTGTTGAATCCCCCCCCACCCTGAGGTTTCTCCTGGTTTGATCCAGTGTTCTCTGGATTTCAGTGTTAACTCCTTTTTCCCCTCGTTTTCGTGGAATCCATCAAATAATTTCCCAAGAAGGGGTTAGTGGGAAGTAAATTTTGAAGTCCTTAAATTGCTGAAAATTTCTTTCCTCTAATATGACTTAAAAAAAAAGAATACAGATGAGGTCTCAGTCTTACTATGTTGCCTGGGCTGGTTTTAAACTCTTAGACTCAAGCAGTTCTCCCACCTCGGTCTCCCAGAGCGCTAGGATTGCAGGCATGAGCCACCATGCCCAGCTCTCTGATACGACTGAAAGAGATCCTCAATACTTACTCCTTTTGCAAGGGTTATAGCTACAAAAACTCTCAAATTTCTTTGATAATTTAAATTATAATTAAAAAAAAAGTGATCATCTGTTCTTGAGTGATCTTTTCCTTCAGTTTTCCTTTTCTTTTTCCCCTCATTTTTATCTGATTCTGCCAGTTTTCTTCTGATGCCGTGTGTACTTGTTTGTTCATATTTAAGAATGCAGGACAGAAATCCGGTGTGATTTTCTACTGCAGTTGTGTAAATAGGTTTTTCTACTAGGCCTGAGAGTAGGATAGGACATGTTGATTGGCAGGGCTCCCTTTCTAGAGCAGGTAGAGAGCTGGCACTTGGCCAGCAGGCCTCCAATAACAGGGCTCAGATACCACTACCCGAGTTAGAGGTCTTTGCTCTCCCACGTGGTGGGTACCATTTCCTTAGCAAACTTCTTTGTGATTTTTTTCTGGAAAGGTGCTGGGGTAGGATAGTGGGGGAGTAGGATGTACTGACTGGTACAGCCATTATAAATTTTTTATTAGTCTGCTGGTTTCAGATCCACTTGTTATTGCCCTCTCTTACCAGTTGTCCTTAAGCCTGGAGCCTTTCCAAGATTCGAACAGATGATTGGCTTCCACCTTAGATGCAGCCTCACATGGTGTGATCTAGTCCCTCATACTGTCATGTGCAGTCCCTGACTATTGGCATCACCTGGGGGCTTGCTTAAAATGCAGAATTTCAGGCCCCAGGAGACCTACTGAATCAAAATCTGCATTTTAATAAGGTCCCTGAATGATTTTATTCATTTTAAGATTTGAGAACAGTTCAGGACTACAGTTTCATTGCTGTGTCTTAATTTTTAACTCGTGCTATCAATTCTCTCTTCTCCAAAGCTTTGTTAGAATCCTCTTTAGGTGACAGCTCCTGACCCATCAAGCTCCAGACACCCTTCTTTTTTTATGAGATGGAGTGTTACTCTTGTCGCCCAGTCTGGAATGCAGTGGCACGATCTTGGCTCACTGCAACCTCTGCCTCCTAGGTTCAAGCGATTCTCCTGCCTCAGCCTGCTGAGCAGCTAGGATTACAGGTGCCCGCCACCACACTCAGCTAATTTTTGTATTTTTAGTAGAGACGGGGTTTTACCATGTTGGCTAGACTGATCTCAGATTCCTGACCTTAGGTGATCAACTCGCCTCGGCCTCCCAAAGTGCTGGGATTATAGGCGTGAGCTGTCACACCTGGCCCAGACACCATTCTCGAACCATAGCAGATCTCAGAACCTATTTCTGGGCAGTAGTTACTGTGAGTGGAGGTGGGGGCCAACATAATGAAACATTCAATTCTGAAACATGTAGTTGGTCCCAATGAATAAAGTTCAGGCATTTTCTCTTACAGCAAACTTTCATAATTGTGTATAATGTGATTGATTGATTAAGGAAGTTGATATGTCTAATGCAGATTACCATTAATTATAAGTCACCCTACTGTCATCCTGACACCCAGCTTCTCTTGGAGCCTTTGGACTTTGTGTATAATAATTTTGAAGGTGACAGGAATATGTAAGAACTCTGCTCTGTTACTGATGGTGATGATAAGGAAAAGAAGGGCTATAACTCATGAGCAGACTCTAAATGCATTGAAATGCTGGATTTATGTGGTGATGGTTTAGCTTTTATGGCTATATACTTAAAGCAATAAAAACAACTTTTAGTATTGGAATTCATATAGGAAAAAATAACTTTGCTGTTATATATTTAAAACTGTAACTTTCATTCCTCTTCTTTTTTATAGAAGTATTCTTTTAAATTCAATATTTGATAAGTTTTTTTTTTTTTAAGGAATGTAACTGTCATGTTAGACTACGTATTGCTCTTAAAAAGCAGTATGAGGACAAGTGTGGTGGCTCCTGCCTGTAATCCCAGCACTTTGGGATTCTGAGACTGGAAGATCACTTGAGCCTAGGAGTTTGAGACCAGCCCCGGGAACACAGAGAGACCTTGTCTCCATCTCAAAAAAGAAAAGAAAACAAAATTTGCAGTATGTGGTAGTGCATATCTGTGATCCCAGCTACTTTGGAGGCTGAGGTGGGAAGATTTCCTGAACTCAGGGGGTTGAAGCTGCAGTGAGCTGAGATCACACCACCCCACTCCAGCCTGGGCAACAGAGGGAGACCCTGTCTCAAAAAAAAGAAGCAGTATAGTAGTTCAGCATAGAATTTAGGTCAAGACTGCTTTAACACTTCTACCCGTGTACTTTGGGCAAAGTACTTAAGCTTTCTGGTCCTCAGTTTCATCATCTATAAAATAAGGAAAGTCATAGTATGTTTTAATAGGGTCATTGTAAGGAACAAGTTAATAAAAGTAAAGCACTTAGAAATGCCTCATACATAGTCAGTGATCAATAACTATTAGCTGCTAATGCCATAAGCTGAAAGTGCTTTGGTAACAATGCAGGGTGGGAATTGTAGTTTTTATTTGTCATCCTGGTTCAGGATTTTAAAATAAGACGGTAAGATAACCTTAGTAGAAGAGAGGTAGCCTGGGTACGATAGTGCTAAAACCTAGAAAATTCTCTTTTGGTGACAATTGATTGAATTGTCAATCAATTGTCTAAATAGCAGCCACACTCTGAAATGGGGCAGGTGGTTTTCAGGTAATGGGACAATGGAATGCCATGTGGTAGAAAGAGTGAGGTATGTCTATATGTACTGAATGGACTTATGTCCATTTTGCCAATATTGTACAAAACCTGTCAGAACTATGTATATAATAGCCTATTTTTTTAAGAGAAAAAAACTACTGAGATATAATCCATACCATAAAATACATCCTTTAAAATGTACAATTAAAAAAATAAAGTGTACAATTTAGTACACATAGAAGAAGGTTGGCAAGGATAACCCTAAATGGTTTATGGTAGTTGCTCCTGAAGAGTAGGAATTGAGAGAGTTTTGAAGTGGGATACTTCTTATTCTATATACTTTTTTGGTTTTAATTTTTATAATGATGTGTATTGCCTTTTAAAATTAAATTTAAACTAAAAATAAAATATTTTTACATGACAGAAAGCAAGAAAGCATGACAGAAAGTGAAAGTATTAATATTTATAGATCACTGCTAACGAGTGAAAGTATATGGATATCCCTATGTTTTAAAACTCTTATATTAAATATGGTGGAAGCACATAAAAAGATGCTCAAGATTGTTAGAGAAATGCAAATTAAAACCATATTGAGGTAGCACTTCACACCACTAGGATGCCTATAATCAAAAGTCAGACTGCAACACATGTTGGCAAGGATGTAGAGAAACTGGACCTCCATACATTGCTGGTGGAGTTGTAAAATGTCACAGCTATTTAGGAAAACAGTTTGATTGGCAGTTCATCAAAAAGTTAAAATGGTTAGCATATGACCTATAAAGTTCACTCCTAGGTATATGCCTAAGAGAACTGGGCACACATCCCTTATTTGCACCAGTCGACGTTATCGTCAGGGTTCCAGCTCTGCCAGGTGGTAGAACTAAACTGCAGGTTCTGAATAGGCATCAGTAACTGCCTTGAATGTGAAATTCATACAGCTTGGCCCATAACCAGTTCCCCAGCCACAAAGTAAAAGGCCGTGGAGGGGGGTCAATGAAAGCTGAAAATTATCTTATACAAGGTGATGACAGATTTAACAGCAGCTGGACCTCATGCCCACGTTTTTGTGGGGGCTTAGATTATTGGTCTAAAAACTAACGAAATTTTTGGATGTCCTGGTCCATTAAAAAAAAAAAAACTAACGAAATTTGAAGGAAATGTTCTATAATTTGGGTGGATAAAGAGTTTATGTCTGACCAGGGATGGAGGAGTGGAGTGGGACTATATTTGTTTTTTGTTTTGTTTTGTTTTTTGGACAGGATCTTCCTCTATCACCCAGGCTGGTCTTGAACTCCTGGCTTCAAGCAGTCCTCCCACCTTTCCCTCCCAAAGTACTGGTACAGGTGTGAACCACCGAGCCTAGCCTACATTTGTAGCATTAGTAAGTAAAACAAGTTGTCAAGGTCCAGAGATGGGCAGAAATTAAGGGCTTTAGACAATTCTTGTGGCAGAATACCTTCCTCAAGCACCAACTGCAAGAGAGACTTGTCTGTTTTGGTTTTTAGAGACAGCAGGGTCTTACTCTGTCACCCAGGCTGGAGTCCAGTGGCACAATCATAGTTCACTGCAGCCTTGAGCTCCTGAGACTCAAGTGATCCTCCCACCTCAGCCTCCTAAACAACCAAGACTACAGGCATGCACTATCGCATCTGGCTACTTGTATTGCTTTTTGTAGACAGGGTCTCATTACGTTGCCCTAGCTGGTCTCAAATTGCTGTCCTCCAACAATCCTCCCGCCTCAGCTTCCCAACATGCTGGGATTACAGATGTGAACCAGTGAGCCCAGCCAAGGGAGACTTTTAAATGTAGTATAGCTGGAAAGTTCTGGAAAGTGGGAAAACAGATTTTGTTGGACAGCAGCAATTTCTGCCAAATTTTTTCCAATTTACTGAGATATAATCCATACCATAAAATACATTCTTTAATGTGTACAATTAAAAAAAAATAAAATGTGCAATTCAGTGGTTTCAAGTGTATTGTTGTACTGCCATCACCACTGTGTAATTCCCGAACATTTCCTTACCCCATTTCCTCTCTTACTCCCTCCTCAGCCCCTCGGAGCCACTAGTCTATGCATATGCCTATTCTAGACTTTTTATGTTAGTGGAATTGCACAATAGGTGACCTTTTATATGTGGTTTCTTAGCATAATGTTTCAAGATGTATCTGTGTTATAGTATCTATCAGTACTTCATTTCTTCTTACAGCTGAATAACATTCCTCATATATAGGCATATCACACTTTGTTTATCCATTCACGAAGCCATGGGCATTTGGGTTGTTTCTACTTTTTGGCTATTATGAATAATGCTTGGCTATGAATAGTCATATACAGGTTTTTGGGTGGATATGTTTTCAGTTCCCTTGGGTGTATACCTCAGAGTGAACTTCATAGGTCATATACTAACCATTTTAACTTTCTGATGAGCTGCCAATCAAATTATTTTCCTAAGAGTCTGTGACATTTTACATTCCCACCAGCAATGTATGGGCGTCCAGTTTCTCCACATCCTTGCTAACATGTGTTGCGGTCTGACTTTTGATTATAGCCATCCTAGTGGTGTGAAGTGGTACCTCACTGTGGTTTTAACTTGCATTTCTCTAACAATCTTGAGCATCTTTTTATGTTTCTGCCATATTTAATATAAGAGAGTTTTAAAACATAGAGGCATCATATATTTTCACTCAAGTTAACAGTGATTACTAAATATTAATACTTTCACTCCACCTGTCATACATAAATAAACCTGTTACTGACCTCCTTTCTTCATTTCTCAAAGTGATTGATAGAAACAGAATTTTATTAATTTCCTTATAAAAGGACACATAACTATGATAATAATAGAAAAACAATTAGATATAAGATAATACATAATGAAGTGACGAAACTATAGCACTGAGTGATAAGGCTCAGTGCTCTCCAAGACAGTCACACAGTGATCTATTTTGGTGCTAGCAGAAGTGGATTTCCTGATTTTTATTTAAGAAAGAAATTAAGCTGGCCAAGTGCGGTGGCTCACGCCTGTAATCCCAGAACTTTGGGAGGCCAAGGTGGGTGGATCACCTGAGGTCAGGAGTTCGAGACCAGCCTGGCCAACATGGTGAAACCCCATCTCTACCAAAAACACAAAAATTAGCCGGGTGTGGTGGCACACACCTGTAATACCAGCTACTGGGGGGGCATGGGGGGTTTGGCGGGGCTGAGGCAGGAGAATCACTTGAACCCAAGAGGTAGGGGTTGCAGTGAGCCAGTATCGTGCCACTGGCACTCCAACCTAGGTAACAGAGTGAGACTCCATGTAAAAAAAAAAAAAAAAGAAATTAATTTTTACTAACCTTTAATATATTGATTGGCAGTAGGACTTATACATAGTGTAAATAAATATACATATTCTGGGGCTGTTGTTTAAAAGCATTTTTATATATGGGATATACAATCAAAAAAGCTGGGACCTCTTGGACAATAAATGAAATAATTGATTATAGTTGAGAATTTTTTTTATAAAATAACTCAATTATTACTTAATTTTCCACCTTTCATTTAACAGGGAAAATAATACTTATCATTCTAGTGTGTACTGTTTCTATGAATCTGACTTTAGAGTTTGATTCAAAGAATATAAATGTATCTTCTTTAAAAATAGTGCCTGAAATGCAAATCAAAACCACACTGAGATATCATCTCACTCCAGTTAGAATGGCAATCATTAAAAAATCGGGAGACAACAGATGCTGGAGAGGATATGGAGAAATTGGAACACTTACACAGTTGGTGGGAGTGTAAATTAGTTCAATCATTGTGGAAGACAGTGTGGCAATTTCTCAAGGATCTAGAAATAGAAATTCCATTTGACCCAGCAATCCCACTATTGGGTATATACCCAAAGAACTATAAATTGTTCTACTGTAAAGACACATGCACACGTATGTTCATTGCAGCCCTGTGTACAATAACAACGACCTGGAACCAACCCAAATGCCCATCAATGATAGACTGGACAAAGAAAATGTGGTACATATACACCATGGAATACTACGCAGCCATAAAAAATGACGAGTTCGTGTCATTTGTAGGGACTTGGATGAATCTCGAAACCATCATTCTCAGCAAACTGACCCAAGAACAGAAACAAGCACCATATGTTCTCACTCATAGGTGGATGTTGAACAATGAGAACACGTGGACTCAGGGGAGAGGAGCATCACACACAGGGGACAGTTGGGGGGGGGGTAGGGGAGAGACAACGGGGGTGGGGTGGGGGGAGGGATAACATGGGGAGAAATGCTAGATATAGTATGCATCTAAAGTAAAATAAATAAATTTTAAAAAAAATCGTGCCTGAAATTAAACTTTTGTCTCTAAGTTATATTAAGATTTATGTTACAAAGTATTTTTTTTAACACTTTGTTTACTGTTAGAATTAATGCTATTAAATTATTTTTCTATGTTATGGAAGGCAGTCATCTCATAATTGAAAGAAAAGCTTTATTTTCCTGTTTTGCCTATACTTAAAAATGGATATAGAATGCTAATCCATATAGGAAAATACCTAATTTTTTCTCTTTATAGTGTCATGGAACAACACAATTTTTATTTTATAATGAACTTCTCAAAAATATGTTTTGCTCTTGTCCACTGACTCACTTAGAAATCAGCATCCTCCTGTCCATTAGGTTATTACTTCTTGGGTGGAATGTAATGAATATTAATAGCCTAACTCAGAAGAGAAGGAGGTAATTTATTATAGTTCTGTGCATTTCCATTTTTATGTTATCTGTTTTCCTTTTGCTTTATGTGCCATACATCTTTTGTTTCACATTAATAATACCTTTTTTTATTTTTGCTATGCATTTTTAGTAAAAGATGCCTTCATATTTTGATCCCTGCTGATTAAGATACGCAGTCATGCAAATTGAGTGTAAATTTAAAGGAAGGAATGGTTTCTAATCAAATGTTTGTAATAACCATTTCTGTTGTGGTATAGTAGTAGTATTTCATCTCTTAAATTCATCAGATGTGACCTCGAATGTTTTGTAAGAGTTTATTCTTAGTCATTGCAGCCATAAAATTTCAGTAAACTTCTGAAAAGTACTTTCAGATACTCAGTTCTGACTGTCATAATGGTGATCTGTTAACTGTTAACAAAGGTGATCTTATGTAACTTCCCAGACTCCTCTTCAGTCTGCAGTCATGCTGTTGGCTCTTTTTGATTACTACATGCAAAATAGCAATAATAATAGCTAACACTTCTAGTGTGCTTATTATCTCACTAATTATGTTAACTCAGTTCTCACAACTCTCTGAAGATAGGACTGTAATTAACTCCATTTTACAGATGAAGAAACTAAGTCACAGAAAGATTGGAGTTATTGGAGGTCACGTAGTAAGAAGGTGAGAAAACTGGAATTTTGACCAGGTGGTTTGATTCTCAAATTTATGCTCCTAACCACTACACACCCTTGCCGTGGTGAGGCTTCTCTCACGTCTCAGCACCCTCCCTCTCGGCTGTTCTAGGACGTGGGCAAACTTTCTCTCAGTTTACTTTATTCCTCCAAACACTTCATTGCCAAAACTTCTCCTGCTCTTCTTTTTCTTGTTCCAGTCTCTAACGCCTTTGTTGTCTCGGAAAGGATAGATGGAAATCAAAGTGTTTAACAGTTGAGCAAGACATGTACAGATGTGCTTAAAACAGCCTACCATCTTGAGATGCTGAATACGTTTTTGTTGAATGTTGAACCAAACATGCAAATAGTAAAGTTTCTAGAAATGGAAAAGGAGATCACTTTCATTTTCTCTCTTTTCTTTTGGCTTTATATTTTTCTTATATAGTTTTAGTGTTTCTTTTCTGACAGTCCAGTTAATTCACTTATTTAGCACAAATTAATGAGTGCCTGCCATATGTTTCTTGAACCATGGATGAAACAGTGGGGAAAAAAGGTTCCTTACATTCTAGTCTGGGCTCCTCATAGAGCTTACTTACATTATAGATATTAATCAACTAGTCACACAAATAGATAATTATAAATTGTTAGACACGCTGTGATAGGAAAAAGCAGAGAATCGGTTGGTATAAGAAGAGGGTAATGGTAGATTTTTTTAAGGAAGTGACATTTGAGTTGAGAATGAAGGATGAGAGGTTTGGAAATGGAGGCCAGGAGTGTATTCGTGAGAGGGCCAGCTCGTGCAAATGCTTTGAGAGAGAAGATGCCTTAAGATACTGAAAGGAAACCATATTTGAACACTTGCATTCAGGCCACTGTCGTTGGCATGGAGTAAACCATATGAGCTTGGTTTCAGATGGGACTGGTGAGGTGATCAGAGCCTTGTGGGAAATACTGAAGATTGAACTTTCACTAGGAATTCAGGGAAGGAATTTAAGCGGGGGTAGTGACGTGGGCAAACTGGGAATCCAGAAAGCTCACACACTCAGGCTGCTGTATGGAAAACATTTTGAATGGGGGCAAGAGTGAGCATAGGGAATTCTCAGTAGCTAAATAAGGAATTTCTGTGTCACTCATAGACAGTAAATCCAATGCCAAACCCTTATTCAAGTCTTAAAATCTATAATTTTATATGATCAAAAGGAATACATCAGAAATATCCAGGCGTTACTGTGTTAATAGTAGTTTTTCTCTTGAACATGTCACAAAGCAGTATATCCTGAGAAAAAAACAAGACACAAAAGAAAACTGAAGTGTATAATTAAGACAGAATGGACTAGACTCTTGGTAATTAAAGAGTACTATTTTTAGGCCAAGCATGGTGGCTCATGCCTGTAATTCTAGTGCTTTAGTTTTGGGAGGCCTAGGTGGGATGATCGCTTGGGGCCAGGAGTTTGAGACCAGTCCAGCCTGGATAACATAAGGAGACCCCATATTTACAAAAAACTTTAAAAAATTCACTGAGTGCAGTAGCGTGTGCTGTAGTTCCAGCTATTGGGAAAGCTGAGACAGGAGGATCGCTTGAGCCCAGAAATGTGACATTACAGTGATTGAGCCACTGCACTCTACCCTGAGTGACAGAGCAAGACTAGTGCAAAAAAAAAAAAGAAAAATAATATCTTAAATTAAAATTTCAAATTGGAAAGCTATGCATCAAAATATATCCAATGGCTATCTTTGGATAGTAGATTTATGAACAGTTTTTACTTTCCTCATACTTTTTGTATTTTGTGGGGGGAAAATTTTATATTAACCATAAATTGTGTTTATGATAAAAAGAAGTTATTTTTATTTGGGGAAAATGCATCATATAACCTTTTCCTTATGTGTATAGTGACCTTTTAAACTTACCTGTTTTTTAAACTTTAGATATTCCTAAATTAGAAGATAACATATGCACAGCAGATTTAAGGGTTTGTAAACTCACTGAAGTGAAATGCAGTCATGGTTGAAATGCAGTCATGGTTGAAATGCTTCTGAACTGTGAAAGGATTCATTTTTAGCTTTGAAAATGATTTAATGTTCAGTAAAAACTTTTTTCTGAAGAGTTGAATGTTGAAAACAATGAAAGAACATGTGAAGGTTGTTTAAATAATGCCTGTTTAGAATATTCTGTGCCATCTACTAATGGAGTCATTAAAGAATGAGCTGAAAAGGAGTGCAGAGCTGTGGCTTCGTGGCTGAAACTGTGGAAAACGTAAATGTCACATCTATAATGAATCCATGTATCCTCTACAAGTGCCTTAAGTCAAGGAAAGTGAGAGTTAAAAAACAAGGTTCTTTTTGGAAATTGTATATGATGTCTTGTATATCAAAGTCTGATGGCAGCAGCTCACTATATATTTTATGTATTATACCAGCAGCAGATATTTCAGACACATCAGATGAAGGTACTCTTGATTCAGTGTCTCTGGCATATAATAAAAAAGTAGGGGAGAAATTTCTGCAGTCTCTAATAAGCAGTATATCAATGAGTACTGTCAGATTCTATAGAAAAGTCCACAAAATGATTTATTACATTAATTACAGTCATATGGGTTTCATGCTGCTAAGCCTGCAAATGCAGCTACATTCTAAAGTTGATTTAAGAATATATTTTGGCTGAGACAAAAGTGTTTCTTATTGTGATTAATATAGTACGGCATTTATTCCCTTGTTCTACTCGTCTTTCATCTTGGCTCTAGTACAGAATGCTTAGTTTTTTTTCTGTGACTTGGAACTGGAATTCACTTTTAGTTTTGAGGCACTTCACCCAGTTTTTATCCACACCTGTCGTCTGGTCTCCCCTTTTGCCTTTTTGTGTCTTGGTAGGTTCACCTAATGTTGCATCTCCTCCACCTGTGAAGCCTGTTTGAATTCACCCCCTTCTAGCACAGCAGGGCTGTCCTCAGGGTTATTAGGTTATACCTGGAACAATGTGTCTCTTTTTGAGGGAAAGGAACCATTGAGGAAGAATTTCATTTTCTTTTTTTTTTTTTTTTATCATTTTCTTAATTCAAAAAAGCAGCATTTTTTAAAATTTTTATTTATTTATTTATTTATTTTTATTGCATTTTAGGTTTTGGGGTACATGTGAAGAACATGCAAGATTGTTGCATAGGTACACACATGGCAGTGTGATTTGCTGCCTTCCTCCCCCATCACCTATATCTGGCATTTCTCCCCATGCTATCTTTCCCCAACTCCCCACCCCTCACTGTCCCTCCCCTATTTCCCCCTCGACAGACCGCAGTGTGTGATGCTTCCCTCCCTGTGTCCATGTGTTCTCATTGTTCAACACCCACGTATGAGTGAGAACATGCGGTGTTTGATTTTCTGTTCTTGAGTCAAGCAGCATTTTTAAAGGAGAGCATTCTGTGATTCTACCCTTGTTTAGAACTGTACTGAATTCATACAGTCACATAGTGTTTCTTCTTACAGTGACACAATTAGCTCATAAAGTCACAGAATTTTCAGTTTTATGGAATAGAAGGTCTCCTAAAAGCTGTTTAGATAGAGATATTACTCTGATTGTTTAGAATGTCCCGTCCATGACAGGATACTCTTTTACATTAAATACATGAATGCCTGACTTCAGTAGCCTTTGTAGAATGTAGCTTGGAATAATTAGCAAATATGTGCCACAAATTAAAGTAGCAATAGAGGAGGAGCCCAGGCTGTGTAGGAAGACTTTGATTTCATGGGTTGGAACACATTTTTGGAGCAGCAATATGTTTAAAGGGTTGAACTAGATGACTTATATGTCCAACACTGAGCTAAGTGATTTACTTTCCTATTGTATTTGATCTTCATACAACTCTTAAGACATAGGTACAGTTTATACCCATTTTACAATGGAAGAAACCAAGGCTAAGGTTACAGAACTTTCACAGATACACAAAGCTCGTTAAGTGGCAGAGCTGGGAGTTGAACACAGGAATTCTTGTTGGTGGAATTGGAGCCTTTAACCATTGGCTATGCTACCTATGTCAGTTACTCTGAAAGGGGTCAGATAAGCATTGGAAAATGGTCATTGGCCGTTAGGTAGACAGTTTTGAACTTAAGGATAACTTTAGAGAAGTTAAGAAAGAAAATTTCTGAATCTAGTGGGTTTCAAAAAGAAATAATTCTTTAACTCATTTTTTTGTCTAATAATAGGACCAGTGAGACCAGCATGATTTTTTATAGTATTTTTCACTGAACAAAAATCACTTAAATAAACATTATTTAGCAACCGTTCTGCCTGGAAAATAAAAACTTTCAGGCCAGAAAATCTGCTATTCCAGCAGTGCGGCTAAAGCTTATTTGAAAGCAGGAGTCATTTTCTAGATCTTCTGGGAGACTGTGTCTCAAAGAGTGTCTTAGTAGACCACACTGATATTAGAACCATCTGGGGACTTGGTAAAAATGCAGACTCCTGCATCCTTTGGCCATAAATTGATTCCCTGTTCTGAGGATGTGCAAGGTCAGTGCCCGGTCTTCTGCACACATGTGATGTCTCACCCCTACCTTCCAACACACAGCGCCTGATTTAATGAATATATGAAGACCACAGCTGATACAGATGAGAAAGCGGAGGAAGCTTTCTCCCTGTTCTTTAGGACCCTGTGTTGGTTTAATAAGTACTGGTAAATTCTGTGTTCTATTTCTGTTTTCTGAATTTTTGTTAAGGAGAAAATTCCTTAGAGGCTGTAGAGTCACATAGCATACATCCAAGAGACATGAGCAGATGACTCATGTTTGTTTAAGTGATTCTGTTTCCGTGAAAAACACCATCAAAAATCATACTGGACTAACATACTATCGTTCAAAATTTTAAATCTCCTGAATGTGTATGTAAGAAATGTGTTTTACTTCTGCTATTGGAAAAGATTAACCAAGCATAAAAATAATTTGCTGGTCAGATAGCTATACTAGCATATAAATCAGGCTTCAGTTAATGATGTTAACTATCCTAGAAAAACGGCGTTTGTTTTAAAGTTCTAGGAGAAAGCATAATGTACAAGGAGCTGGGTGTTTAAAAAAGAAAGAAGATATTGACTTTTTAATACATTTTATGGTAGTTGCAAGGTTTTTACAATTTTCCACTTCTAAAGTAAATATAGCTTACTGGTTTTTTCCCAATAAATCGCAGGTATTAGGAGCTATTCGTATAATGTTTTCAAACATGAAACACGAATGTTGGCAAATGTGATTTTTGTAACCACTAACAAATAAACTTGAGGTTGGCTTATTTCCGGCAATCACCAACCAGGGATCATACTTTTTAAAATACCAAGATCGTTTCCCTGAACATGGAAGGAGTCATAAGAAAATTTGATTTCTTTCAGATGAATGCATCTATGGAAAAGGCTAGTATAGTACCTAATAGACAACACTGTAATATCAGTATAATTTCTCTTTAAAGGGCGGTTGGAGGGAGAGTGGGGTAACTATCCATTGGTTTTATGGGTACATTCATTCTTATATGGACTTTTGTTAAAGTATTATTTGTTTTCTTCCTTATCTTGTTAGTAAGATAAAGATACTGTCTTGTAATAATTTGTGTGATGGCTGGCAGTCCTTATTTCCTAAGGATCTATCCCTGGGAAAAGTTCCCGTAGCCTCATAAGTCATTTAAATACCGTTAGTATAGATGTCCACACCACCTTCCCTGACTCGCTGAAGGGTCCTAACAAAGTATAAGGTGATTATGGAATTCTGACTGTGAGTCCCAACGTTTGATTGTATGCCACTCCCTTTTGTTTTTAATGCTTTCTAAATACAATCAGTATGGTTGGTTTGAAGTGGATAAGTGAAGTGAAGCTGTAAATACACGGAGTTATCTCAGTCATCTCCCTTTCTGCTTTGGTATTAGTTCAGTCAATAAACTCTTGCTGAATGCTACTACTTTTTTCAAGTGCTTTCCTAGACCCTGGGAATAAAGCAGTGAAGCCTCAGCTCTTTTGGAGCTCATGGTCCATTGGGGAGAGACAGATACAAAACAAGTAAACAAATAGATGTATGAAAGAACATAACAGCAAAGGAAGAATAAGGGATGTTAGAGGTAGAGAAGTGGATGATTTATTTTTTAAAAAAGCATCTTTTTCAAGTGTTTGGCATTTGGAAGTTCTTTGCGTTTAAAGTATTCAGGCTCTTTTCCTTGCATATGTATTGATATTACTATAAAAACATTCCACGTGGCTATCCCATTGGTCTAGCTTTATTCCCCTACCCCAAAATCAGAATTAGTGTCTTACAGTCTATGAGCACAAGCCAACTCATTCCCATCTCTGTCCCTTTGCTTGTGCAGCTTTTTCCTAAGATGCCCTATCCTACTGCCGTTTCTAAACAAATGATACTCATCCTTTAAAACCAATCCAAGTCCCACCCAGTTCCGCCACAGATTAGAGTTCCCACACAGCTCAAGCTCTATTTGACTTCTCTCTCTTTCCTCTCCCTCTTTCTGAATAGGGCCTAGAGCCCACACCATAAACTCAGTGCCTAATTGCACAGTGCCATCTATGGTCTTTTTAATTCGTTTTATGTGTATTAGTCATCAACCTATATGTAATCTTTAACCATCAGGGACTTGCCTTTGACTACATCCCACAGGTCTTCTTGAAATGCCAGGGGGCACAGTGCGTACTCACAAATGTGGATTAAATATTAATCTCAACTGCAGCTTCATAAATATAAATCTGCTCACCAGATTTCTTTGTACTTTTCAAATTTAAAATACATTCTTATTTAATAAGCTCATGGACTTATTCATTGGTATATAAAGAGAATTTAGACATCATGTCTTTTCTCTATCAAGTGAAAAATGAGACAAGATAGTCTTCTCTTAAATGAAAATAATAAAGGAGAAGTTTAAACATCAGGAAATGTTTCTTATTGCTTCAGGTGTATTGTTTTAATAAAATCACAAAGGAATGTGATAGCCAAGTTTGTTTTTATTTTAAATTGGGTACTGTAGCAATAGAAACAAATGGATCTGAATTTAAATCTAACATAAATCTCCCCAAATTAAATGAGAACATAAGATACTGCACTAATTATGTGTTTTTCCATGCCATCTTCTAACAAGAGAGGAAATAATTAGATTAATGGGGCATGGAAACTATGTAAATAAGTACAGAAAAGCTATCTGCATGAAAACTTTACTCAGGCTGTCAGGAAGCATTCCTGAGCCAGTACGGAGGCTCTTCCTGAGACCCCTCTCCAGGTTGCAAATCTCTTGGAAGTTATTCACCTAAAACTTTTCAATCTGTTGGCTACATTTACTGAAGGCTCATTTCACTGTGCTGGATTTTATGGGATGGCTTCTCCTTTACAGAGGCTTTGAATAAGTTTATGTGGTTCTTGTGAATGGTACAGGCAAGAAATACAACCTTTCATTCAAAGAACTAAGGTCACCCATACCTTCTTGAAAGAGAATTTATATACCCTTCCTATTTATAAGCAAAACCAAACTATTGATGCAGTGACAGCAGGACTGCTAAAATAGTGGTCCAGCAAGCTGTAACAGATAGGTAGAAGGGAGATAATGTAAATGTAAGTTTTGGAGGAAAGACATTTTTAAAATGCGTTTTTGAAAACCATGCATGTCCAGAAGTTCTCCCCTTCCTATCATACTCAAGTGAAAGCTTGGGCTGTTCATCCTTTGAAATATAGGTGGTGGATCTGTGCATTTAAAATTTAGAACATATGCTGAGTACTCTGGATTCACAGACGACAAAGACATGAAAAATAATTGACTTAACAGGGTGCGGACACTATATAAATATATAGGGAGAGAATGAGAGAGAGAAAAGCTGTCTGTTTTAAAACTTTGCTAAAGCTGTCTCTAAGCATTCCTTTCTCCTGGAGGAGGTCACAACCTGACAGAGAGGTGTGAGATGGAATGAAATAAATACATAGGACAGTGTGAATTTAATCAGCTGCTGTCTCCTGGTTCTTTAAGATTTTAGATAAGATTAGCTCAAATCTCTCTTCTACAGTTTTTACCAACTATGATTTTTTGCGGGGCTAAGGATGGGTCGGGGAAAAGTGAAGTAGTGGTTGACTTGGATGTTCTCTTGTTCCCTCTGTGTCTGACCTCCTGCTTCCACTGAAGTAATTGAGGTTATGGATCATTTCTTTTTCTGAGAATATTTCATGCCAGGTCATCCAGACATCAGCCCAGCGCTTGCCCTTCCTACTTACGCAAGGCTGAGTTTATTGAAGATTTTCTTAATATGGGAGGAAATGAGTAGGTTTATATCATAACAGAGCAGTGAAAATCTGACCATGTACTTTTCTGACCAACTAGTTTTCTTAGGATAAAACACAAGGCCCTAAGGCCTACAAGGCCCTGCATGATCTGGCCCCAGTGGGCTTTCAAAACCTCTCCTCACACCCTTCTTGCTCTTCGTCACTTCACTCCAGGCGTAGGGATACTCTTTCGGTTTCTCAAATTTTGTTTCCATTGCAGGAACTTCTCATATGCTGTTCCCTCTACTGTTCTTCCTTCTGCTCTTTGCATGACTGGCTTCTCATTTTTAGGTCTTAACTAAAAAATATTTTTAGAGAGTACTTCCTAGAGCATCCATCCTTAAGTGGGTTACTTATCCTTTCTGATAACACCCATTATTTTTCTTCATAGCACTTGTGCCAGTTTGTCCAGCGTTTACTTATTTTTATTCTTGTCTGTTTTCTGCCACTAGATGGTAAATTCCACAAAAGCAAGGACTGCTTCCCTTATATGCATCCCTGTAGACCCAGCCTACTTAATTCCTGGCATGTATCAGTTAGTGTGCTTGAATGAATGAATGAGGTAGCTCAGCAGGACCTGGTTGATTAGGTGTAGAAGAAAGGGAGAGCAGATATCAAGGATGGTGCACAGGTTTCAGGCTTCAGCACCTGGGTAGGTGGATGGGCAGGTCTGTGGGGGACAGATCCTAAGTTACATCTTAAGTCTGGATACAGATGTTGATTAGGCTGTTGGGTGCATAGTTTCATGGGAGCCATAAGAAACATTATTCTGCTGCCTGCTCATTAAAATTTCGTTTCTAATTGTTAAATAAATACCTGATCTGCTTAGAAAAAAATAATTTGTACTCGCATATTTTCAGTTGCCATTCAGTTTTCTAGGCCTTTGGGATTTTATCCATATGCAGTTTTTAAAATTTGTTATTAATCACAACTCATTGCATATATTTTTGCCCATCTCATTGCATATATTTTTCATTAGTAACAGTGACTCATTCAGTTCACCTGCTAAACCATATACATACTTCAGAAAATTAAGTCATTTTTACAGTATATCTTTTGTGTTGTGAAAATTTTTTATCAGCATTAAACAACAGTTATTTAGAGCCCAAGTTATATTCCTTACCATGTGCATTCAAAGAAAATGTCATTGAAGTTTAACTATTGAGTTACTGATGAACACCCATATCTTCAGGATTAAAACCCTTCTTTATAGATCAGAAAGTGTTGTGATCAGAAAGTATTCAACAGACATTTATGGGATGCTTGTAAAATCCAAAGCACCAAGTTAGGGACTAGAAGTTGCAGCAGTCTCATTCAGATGCAAAGAATTGGATCAGAATTCTGGCTTTGAGAACACAGAACAGAGATGTTTCAGCCACTTCTCTTGGAAATCATTTCACAAACATTTTCTTACATAAAACTGGAAGAATTCTGTAACCCAGAACCATAGTATATAAAGAAGGGCTGCTGAATGCAGTGATGAGACTGGAATTTGAATATGATCTCAAGAGACGTGGGGGCTGGGCACGGTGGCTCATGCCTGTAATCCCAACACTTTGGGAGGCTGAGGAGGGCAGATCACTTGCAGTCAAGAGTTTGAGACTAGCCTGGCCAACATGGCGAAACCCCGTTTCTACTAAAAATATAAAAATTAGCCAGGCGTGGTGGCACATGTCTGTAGTCCCAGCTACTCAGGAGGCTGAGGTGAGAGAATCGCTTGAACCGAGGATTGCACCACTGCATTCCAGCCTGAGCAACACAGCAAAACTCTGTCTTAAAAGAGGGTGGGGGGGGGAGAGACACAGAAACAGAGACCTGGGAATGCAGATCTCAGATGGAAGTGAGAGAGAGAGACCTCAGTTTTCTACTGAGGTGGTCCATGCTCAGTGATAAAATAAAAATTCACTTTTGAAGAACTGCAGTGGGGACTTAGGTTAGTGGTGAGAACTTCCCTGCACCCTGTTTGACACCAGAGAGTAGCATAGGAGACAGAGCTGAGTAAAAAGACACCTATACTTGTTGTCTTTGAGAGAAGTGATCTGCCGGTGAGACAAGGCAGTGGGGGAGATAATTGAATTTATGGCTTGAATGGGCCAGTTCAGATGGTACAGTTCATCTCTGTACCAGAAAAAAAAAAAAAAGACTAATGTCCAATGATCAGCACTGAAACATTTCCTAGTAAAGCTGTTGCCCCTCATAGATAAGGAGATAAATCATTTAGATATCCAAGACAAAAAAAAAAAAGGCAATCCAGAGACCTATAAGGCAGGAAGATAATGCCAACCATTGGCTTTTCTAAGACAGCATTGTGTTCTAAAAGACAGCTGAATAATACCACTAATGTTTGGGGTTGGGGGAGAATGAGCATGAGTTAAGAATTTTGAACCTAATCAAATGGTTGTTCAGTTTACAAAGCAATGAAAGTGTAGATATTCTCAAGAATTCAAGACCTCAGGAAAACAGTTTTCATAAATACTTTTTGGATAAGCTATTAGAGAACAAACTTAGCCAACTGAGAGATGGAGACTGGCAAAGCACTTTGGTAAGCGGATTCTGTCAATTTAATTGCAAGACTGAGACCAAATATGGGAATTATGGTTAAAAACAATATTTTAAATTATTTCTAGATATTTATGGTAATTATTTTAAACCATGACAATGTAGAAATGTATAATTGTTAAAAGTTGGGAGGGTAGTAAGTGGAGAATAGTATAAAACAAGATTCAAAAGATATTTCTTAAAGCTAATAATTCAACTAATAGAGTTTATAAACATTTGATGGTATATAGGTAACATTAGAAGAACTAAATAGTTAAAAGCTAACAATTACATAGACCAAGAAAAATAATGTAATAGAAAATGATTAGTTGGAGACAGAAAAGGAAGCATATGGTATATTAATTTTGACATTTTTTGTAGTGGAGTATAAAAATAGAGAATTTGGCTGGGTGTGGTGGTGCACACCTGTAATCCCAGCACTTTGGGAGGCCAAGGCGGGGCGGATCACTTGAGCTCAGGAGTTTGAGACCACCCTGGGCAACATGGCAAAACCGCTATCTCTACCAAAAACCAGATGTGGTGGCACATGCCTGTGGTCCCAGCTACTTGGGGGGCTGAGGTGGGAGGATGACTTGAGCCCTGGAGGGTGGAGGTTGCAGTGAGCCGAGATCAAGAGGATTTAAGCTGGGGTGGGGTGGCATGCTCCTGTAGTCCTACCTACTCAGGAGGCTGAGGCAGGAAGATTGCTTGAGCCCAGGAGTTCAAGGCCAGCTTAGGCAATGTAGCAAGAGCCCCATCCTCCTCTGAAAAAAAGAGAAGAAAGAGGATTTTTGATGTGATGCAAAGTTATAACAACTGTGATAACACTAGAAAAATTTACAGAAGAAAATAAACTGGAAAAAGTTTCTTTACCCTAAAAGGAGATACTGAAATAGTCCCTTTTCAGCCTTTGGCTGTTGTTTTTCTACCTGAGACGAAGCCAGCAGGAGGAGGAGGATTCGGCCAGCAGAATGAGGAACTGAGCAAGATTGCTGAGGAAACAATGAAAACAGAGAGCTTGACATATAGTCATATATATCTCATGTATATTCATATAATCACAATATAACTATAAACTCAGTAGAGACTCTCAGATTGGATTGCAAGCCAAAACCCAACTATATAGTGTGCAGATAACTGCTGTCAAATGATACAGGCATTTCTGAAAAGAGTTGGCACACCAAAAAATAACAAGAGCTATGGGACAGACTACTCAAAGTCTAGGTAACATTATAATCAGATAACTAACAAAGTTAATTCTAATAAAATACTAGTATAGTTTAAAGGACATGATAAATTTTTAATAAATAAGCATAAGTTGCAGTAAATATAGGAATTTACTGCAAAAAATTTTAAGGTGAAGTTATGTGACTAGAAAAGGATGTAAGGAAAATTGAAACTTGAATTACAGAGGCAAGTGCAAAATACACAAAGATTGGGAAACTCTCTCTATATATATATGTAATTTTTGTTTTTTGAGATAAGGTCTTACTCTGATGCCCAAGCTGGAGTGCAGTGGCGTGATCATGGCTCACTGTAGTCTCAACCTCCTGGGCTCAAGTGATTCTCCAGCTTAACCTCTCAAGTATCTAGGACTACAGACATGCACCACCACACCCAGTGAATTTTTAAATTTTTGGTACAGATGAGGTCTCACTGTGTTGCCCGGGCTGATCTCCAACTCCTAGTGTCAAGCCATCCTCCCACCTCAGCCTCCCATAGTGCTGAGATTACACGCGTGAGCCTCTGTGCTTGGCCAGAAAACCCATATATTAAATGACCAAATTGAGCCAAGGAGAAGAAAAGTGGAGAGAATGGACATCTTGTATAATACCCTATTCTTCCACAGTGTGTTACCTTCTGCTGTGTTGGAACACTGGTGAAAAATCTCAGTAACATGTCTGAAGTAGAAAATAGTTGGAATAATATTTCAGAACATGATGAAGCAAAATTAGACATTTTTAACAAAATTAGGAAATAAAATGAACCTACCTCCTGGAAATGTTATAGCACTGAAATTTTTTTATTCAAAAGTTTTTATTGTGAAATCAATAATGCAGAGTAACTAGATAAAAATAACAATAATAGCATTATATAGCAAAACTAGGGATGCAGATAAACCAGTACTCAGAGGAAATTTATACACTTAAGTACTTTTATTAATATAAATAAGAAAGTAGCCAAAGAAATTAGGCATCCAATTCAAGACGTTAGAAAAAAGATTTAAAGCAGAAGGAAAGACAATTAACAAAAAAGAGTATCAGAAAAACAGTTGAACAAATGAAAAAATATCCAAGATCGAAATATTTGGAAATACTAATAAAGTAAACTGGTAGATAACCAAAAGGGGAATGGAGGAGCAATTAGGACGAGGAAGCATAGATATAGAAGATAAATAAATATAAGAAATAAACATGGGCCCCCCCCCAAAATTAAAATTATCATATTACTTTGTACAACTCTATGCAAGTCAGTTTAAAAGCTTGGAAGAAGTAGATGATTTTCTAGAAATTGTAAATTAATAAAGAGCTAAGCCTCCTCTCCTCAAAACCCCTCTAGCATACATACACAGAGCATCAAACCTCGATGGTTCCACAGGTGAATTCTACAGAATTTCAAGTATAGTTAATACTTTCAAATTTGTTTTATTATGCCAGCAGAACTATGATAGTAATACACATAACAGAAATAACATAAAATAGTAGACAAAATTTGCTTATGAATAGCAATGCAGAAATACTAAATAAAATGTCAACATGCAGAATTCAATGGCACATTAAAGGAATATACCCCAAGCAAGTGGGATTCATAACAGACATTAAATAATGCTTCTACATTAGGAAATCTTCTAATAGAGCAAAAGAAAAATTGTATCATCTCCATAGATGCTGAAAACCCATTTGATAAAATTTAACATGATTTTTTTTATTTTAAGAAATGCCTTATTAAAATATGAATAGGAAATTCTTTAATAAGTCTTAAATAGATCTGTATCAATATGTCTGTATCATTTAACCCCAAGATTATTATTATTTAAAGTAAGACACTGGGAGATTTTCTCAATATCAGTAATGAGCCACAACCTATCACTGTTTTTTAACATGTGCTAGAGGTACTGGCTTTGGAAGTACTTACAAAACAAAAGGCTATATGGAACATAAAAATGGAAAAACAGTGATAAAATTATCATTTTTGCAAATGATATAATTGTATACTTGGAAGGCTTAGATTGTATACTTGGAGAACCCAAGATTATCAACTAAAAATCTTGGGTAAGTTGGTTGGGTACAATATAAATATACAACAGTAGCCTTATATACAGTTAACAATTAGAAAATATACTGGAAAAATTCCATTTGCAGTAAAAATAGTACTACAGAAAACACCCAGGAATAAATAAATCTAACAAAACTCTTTAAGTTTAAAAAAAAGAGTTGTGGGGTGGGGGAAGAAAATAAAAAAACTTTTGGGAGATGCAAGCAATACAAAAAACGGACACTACAGCAATAATATTATATTCTTATAGAGGAAGATTCCATATCACAAATATGTCAGGTTTTCCTAAACTTAGTGTACATTTAATTTTATCAGTGCAAATGCCCATGGGATTTTTTAAATGATAGGAGCTGATTCTAAAGCTTATTGGTTATACAAAAGTTGTAAAATATCCTGGAATGTCCTGAAGTAATAGAGTAAGGAAGGAATTGAAACAATTTATTCTGATACCTTATTTACATAGTAGTATACTTTGCCTTAATAAGGATACCAGTTAATGGAATAGAATCAAAGATTCAAAATAGGCCCAAATAAATTTAGAAATTTAGTATATGATAAAGATGCCATCACAGTGATGAAAAAATAGTCACAAATACAAAGACAAACTAAAAAAAATTATAATTTATATATTATACACAAAGGATTAAATATATAATGTTTATAATATATAATAAGGCTAAATTATGTATATAATAGATATTAAGACTTTCTAGGCAGGGTGGCTCACACCTGTAATCCCAACACTTTGGGAGGCTGAGGTGGAAGAATTGTTGAGCTCAGGAGTTTGTGACCAGCCTGGACAACATCGTGAGACCCCCATCTCTAACAACAAAAAAATCATGTATTTTTTTAATTAGCCATATGTGATGTTATGTGTCTGTTACCCCAGCTACGCAGAAGGGTTGCTTGAACCCTGGAGGACAAGGCTGCAGTGAGCTGTGATCGCATCACTGCATGCCAGCCTGGGTTGCAGAGTGAGACCCTGTCTCAAATAAAATTTTTTTAATGAATTAAGACTAAATATAAGTATTCTTAAATATATCTAGAGTTCCTTTAAATCGATATTTTAAAAAGAAAATGGACAGATGACAAAATTCAGAGAGAAAATTAGAAAATACAGATAACTAATATGTACTTGAAAAAGTGTTAAATCTTATAAAAGAAATACAAAATAAATAAAAGCATAATATAATTACAATTATATAAGCAAAGCTGAAGAGGTTTGATAATATATCTGGTAAGGTGTGATTGAAGCAGCACGCATATCATAAGAGTATAAATTAGTTTAACGTATGTGCAGGGCAGTAGCAATATAGCAGTTCCACTTTTGGAAATTTATTCTATAGATATACTTGCCCATGCATGGGAAGCATTCTTTCTATAAGGATACCCATTGCAGCATTGTTTGTAATAGGAACAGGATGCAAATAATGCAAATGTCTATCCGTAGGGAGTTAGGAAACAGGAAAAATATATCCTGGTATATCCATATATAATAGAATGCAGCTATTGGAAAGATTAAGGCAACTGTATACATAATAATATGGTGCTATTTCTAATACATAATGGTAAGAAGCAGAGTCTAGAATAGGATGTATAGTATGTTCCCTTACCCCATTTTGAAAGGAAAAGAATAAGAAATATAAAATATTAAAAATTATATACAATCCATTGGTAACATTGGTTGTTGTGAAGAGGGAAACTTGGTAACAAAGGATTGCGATCAGCAGGTAACTTACTTTCCCTCTATACTCATTTGTAGCTTTTAGAAACTGTCCTATGTGCTTGTATTGCCTGTTCAAATTTTATCAATTAAAATCAAGTGGATCATGATCCATATTGAAAAAAATCTTAATTTCTACCTCAGAACGTATAAGTGGATGTTTTGGTAAATGGCAGATAAAAATGTACAAGTCAGTTCTAGGTGGTTGGCAGATCAAAATGTGAAAAGTGAAACAGTAAAGCTTTTGGAAGAAATGGAAAATCTTTCATAACCTTGGAGTAAGCAAAATGTCTTCAACAGGAGGCAAAAAGCATGACTCATAAAGGGAAGAAATTGATAAATTGGACTATATTAAGATTAGGAACTCTTGTTTATTAGAAGATACCATTAAAAAATGAAAAGGCAAGCCATATGTTGGAGAAGATATTTTCAATAAATATAACAAACATTCATTTCTAGCATATGTTAAAAACTTCCTACAAACAGTAAGAAAAAAGCAGACAATCCAATAGATAAATGGACAAAATCTTTGAATGGACACTTCACAAAAGAGGATATCAAAATGAAAATTAAAACCACAGTGGAGTACCACTACATGCCCACCAGAATGGTTAAAATAAGAAAGGTTAACTGTATTTAGTGTTGCTGAAGATAATGGAGCACCTTTTCCTGATCGTGGGGAAAGTAAATTGATATGACCTCTTTGGCAAATTGTTGTTCGTATCATGGCTGAACACATGATTTTCTGTGACCCAGCAATTCCACTCTTTCGTATATACCCAACAGAGATGCATGCACATGATCACCAAAGGCACCTACTAGATAGCCAAAAACTGAAAACTAATAGAATTGTAATATCCAATAGAATGGAAAAATAAATTATAATATATTCACACAATGGAATGTTATGCAGCAGTGAGGATAAATTATCTACAAATACACAACAACATGGATGAAATTTACAAACCATAATGTTGAGCAAAAGAAGCCGGACACAAGAGTGTACCTTCTAAGAGTCCATTCATATGTGTTACAATAATAAGCCAAACAAAACTATGATGTTTCAAGTCAGGATAGCAGGTTTTCTTGGTGAGAGCGAGTGACTGGAAGAAGAGAACATGAGGAAGGCTTCTGGGGTACTGGTGATGTTCTTTTTCTTGACCTGGACACTGGATTCACAAGAGTATTCAATTTGTGAAAATTAATCACATGCACTTAATGACTATTCTATTTCATTGTGTGTATTACACCTATTAAAAAGTTTTTAAAAGGAATGGGTCAAAAAAATTTCTAAAACTAGAGGTAAATGAAAGACAGTTGTAATAGTTTTGTATTTTACTGTCAGTCTGCTTTGATTTTGTTATTAACTAAAAAACATATTCCTATTACTTGACTTTAAAACTATTTTCTTCCCTGTTACTCATGTAAAATCAATGATAGTGTCTTTACCCTTTCAACCTCCTCTTGTGCCTCATTCCAGGCTATTAGGAAAGGATATGACAGTGTGATGTTTGTCTTTAGTTTTATTATCCTGCAGATGGAATGGCTGTTTCTCAACTAAGATCGAGGCCCAGTAGAAAGAAGGGAAAGGCTTGCAAACAAGGCTTGACTGAGGATGAGTTGAAAAGGTGTGAATGTGTCAGTCATCTTTGTGTGTGTTAGCATGGTGCTGAAATGCGGAGGAGATACAGACGTAGAAGGGCTCCACCCAGGGGACTGTGGCAGATGACAACATCCATGCCAGCTCTCTGGACCATTCCATGGTTGTCTTCACCAGTCCCACTGATAGCAGACTGACTAATGCTGCTGAATTAAATCCAACAGACTTAAATGTTTTGGCTCACATATCCCTTAAAAGAACTTGAATACTCTTGACCACTCACTTACTTTTAAATTGACACCCAAAGGTTATTCAACATGTTTCAATCAATTTATTTTTGTAAAAAAAAAAAAAGGTAGGAAATAGTGAGTATTTTATAAAATAAAGAGGAGGAGGCCAGGCATGATGGCTCACGTCTGTAATCCTACCTAGCACTTTGGGAGGCCAAGCAGGCGGATCGCCTGAGGTGAGTTCAAGACCAGCCTGGCAAACATTGTGAAACGCCATCTCTACAAAAATACAAAAATTAGCCAGACATGATGGCAGGTGCCTGTAATCCCAGCTACTCGAGAGGCTGAGGCAGGAGAAATCACTTGAATCCGGGAGGCAAAGGTTGCAGTGAGCCAAGATCGCGCCATTGCACTCCAGCCTGGGTGATAGAGTGAGACCTCCATCTCAGAAAAAAATAAATAAATAAAGAAGAGGAGCAACCCTAATTAAAATCAGTATTTCATGATATGATTTCATAATATTAAATACCTTGTGAATAAAAAGCACACTAAATCATCTGAAAGAAATTAATAAAATTTTAAGCTGCTCCTTTATCTTGAGCTTTTTGGTAGTTATGCAGAATATTCTAGTTCTAGTTAGAAGGATCAGCCTCATTAACATATAACCCCTTCATATGTCCTAAATTCAGAACACCCCAATTCAGGACTCAAACCGTGTTTCTAATGGTAGATTTCACATTTGTCAAAATATGCATAAGACAGAGAATGCTATGGGTTTAATTATTTAAAGACAGGAAATCCTAATCGGTAAAAGTCAAAGTCTTTGACTTTGAGGAACTAAACAAAATTTATAAATCAGTACACCCCAGAGTATGTACCGTAGTAGGTTTGGGATGGCAACATGTACACACTCAGTCTACATCTCAGACAAGTATTTAAAAGATCCCATGTGAAAGTTGAGAACCTGGAAATTCTTCTCCTAAAGTTGTCTGTGACTGTTTATTTCTTAGAAAATCTTTGTTTGAAGTTAGAAGACCCTTGTGATAGATATTTGAACAAGTAGCCAAGAAAAACAGATGTGCTGGCCCTTTGGCTTTCCATGTAAACAGTCAAGGAAGCCAGCATGGCAAATAATTAGATTCAACCTGTGGCTTCCATGTTTTTCATGGAAAGATAAACATCTTTATTGTTAATAGATAAACAATTTCAACTGGAAGAAAATAGCATGACTGAAAGTTAAGTCTATTGAAGCATAAAACTTTTATATTTGAGATTTGGAAATGTGATCCCTCAAATATGTGCCTATAAAAATAGCTAACTAGTTCAGTGAATTTTAGTTTATATCATTTTATCAAGTTATGTGGATTTTTGACAATTATGTCTTATGATTGTCATTTTAAAATAACATAGCTATCCGTATATGTATATAGTAATACAAAAAGTAGTGTGTAAATAAAACTCAGTTTATTAGAAATTTTATTTTTATCATTGGATGTGGTAATTCAAAGACTTCCACCAAGCACCCTTTCAAGTTAATAAAAAAATTTTTTCTAGATAACATAATTAAGATAAAAAAAATGCTTCTACCTTATACTTTAGAAATCAGAAATTACATATTTTATGTTGTTTGAAATTAACCTCTGTGTTTGCCTCTCAGCAATCAATAGGATAGCCTGTTTTTTTTGTTTGTTTGTTTTATTGTATGCTTTCTTTAGGGTTTCTCTTTTGGGTTTCACCTGGACCATGTCTGACATAATAGTGGTGATTTTTGACGAAATATTTTATTGTTAATGTTAAGATCCTAAATTTAAATTTCATTTTACTGAAATGAAACCATTTAAATGATATAAGTGACCTTAACTATTATTTAAAAATTGGTGAAAACAGAGCAGGATTTCCTGCCTAGGACGCAGGCATTGGAACTTTGTTTCTCAAAGTGTCTTCTCTCAAACCTCATCATGAACATAGAAATGCTGGTTAAGATACAGATTCCTACACCTGCTATGTGGGAATCTGCATTTTGATCAAGCATCCTGGGTGATTCTGAAGCACAGGAATCTGTGAAGACAGCTATTCTAGGGCAGCATTACTTAATCATGGATGATCCATAACAGAAAGAGGCACCTCACGTCCTTGGTAGCAGAGTACAAATAATAAAGTAATAAAAAGAAATGATGGGTCCTGGAGACATACCCCCTTCTTTACATCTTGACTATAATAGCCTATCTCATATGTAACTGTCCTGTCTTTATAGCTATGACGTTGTATCCTCATTACCCTCCAAAATACCAAATATTTTCATTCATCACTTACTACAGATGCCCTGCAGTTACATGCAGAATGCTTTTAAACTATGTTTACCCGAATTGCTGTAGAACAAGTATTTAACTGCCATAAAAGATGTACTTTGTCATTGTTAAATACAGTCTTTTAGTGATGTGTTAAAAATACAGATATTTTAGTTTAATTCAATAAAATGGAACCAGTACAACCTCTGTTTTCACAAATGAAGTGATTTGGAATGAGTCTGTCAGCGCTAATGGGGCCCTTGCACACTGCGGTAGGATCAATGGCACATTTCTGTTTCACATTTTTCCGAGAACGAAGGCTGTCTCGAATCTCTCTTTTTCCACAAACCTTCATGCACTAAACTATGTGCCAGAGACATAGGAAACTCCTTTTGCTTGTAATGGGCCATATGCTTGTCTAGTAGATCATTTGTGAAACTGAAGTTGGCCATTATAATGTGACGGGTATGTAAATAACATTTATCAGTGATCTCTGTAGAATTGATTCTTCCTTTCCCTTGTCATTATAAAAGGAAACTTTATTTCAGAGTAGAAAGTGCATTGTCTGAACTCATCAACACCCTCTCTATCCCTCCCCCCCCCCCAATTTGTTGCAGACCAGGATGAAAGAGCAGCTGAGCTCAGCAGAGAGCAGAACGAGAAAACCATCCGGAGCACGCAGACCGCGCTCCGCAATTTCCGTGAGTTCCTCATCTCCAAGTATCCTTCTGAAACAAGAGAGATTTATGTCATCCCTTGCAAGGAGTTGGATGCCTACCTTGCCTCTTTCTTTGTTGATGCCAGGCAGAAGGATGGGTCCGAATACGAACCCAACAGCTTGGCCAATTATCAGTGTGGGCTTGAAAGGTACCTAAAAGAACACAGGTATGGCTACAGCATCACCAGGGATAAGGAATTCAAGCGTTCCCAAGAGGCCCTGAAGCAGAAGCAAATTGAACTCCGCTGCAAAGGAAAAGGAAATAAGCCACACAAGTCCATGAAGCTCACCTTTGCTGACGAACTCATCCTGCGGAAAAGGGGATTGCTAAGCCGATACAATCCTGAGGGTTTGCTCAACCTAGTCTGGCTCAACAATACAAAAGCTTTTGGGCATTGCACAGGCTTCCATGGATCTACCTTAAAATGGGGTGATATCCGGCTCCGGGTAACAGAGACGGGTCTGGAGTACTTGGAGTGGATGGGTCAGGACACTGGGGACCTGAATGCCAAAACCAAGAGAGGGGGGACAGACTCCCGTGTGTATGCCACCCAGCATGCCCCGCAGACCTGCCCCGTCCAGGACTATAAGGAGTATGCCCAGCGGCGGCCTCCTGCCATGCGCTATGAGGATGCCCCTTTCTACTTATCCATCAAGCCGGTCGTGAACTTGGCGGCTCTGCATTGGTACAACTGCCAGGCCCTTGGCAAGAACAAGCTGGCCAAGATGGTGAAGACCATGTGTGAGAAGGGCAACATCCCCGGCAGGAAACCAACTTCAGTGTGTATCAGAGCTGCAGCACATTGTCTGAGGCCCAGAGCAATCAGCTGGTGCTGATCTGTAACAATCTGAGCCAGCAGGCTGCCCAGTCAGTGGCTGGGCACTCCAACAATGGCAATTTCATCGTCTCCGCCTCCTATGACTCTTCCTCAGACACCGCTTGACCAGGTGGTTTGAGCAAGACTCCCGTTTGGTTACCGTGTCCAGAGAAACTGTGATTATACAGCGCTTCTCCTTCCCCTTCCTCTGCCCTCAGTGTTAATTAACTTTATAAAAATATAAATATATAATATATTTTTCTTTTTACAAATAAGCCAATGGAGATAATTTAGTATTACTAACATAGTATTTATAGGCTTAAGACAGATGTACTTGTGGGTGATCAAATGTAGTTACTGTTACAGACTTTACAAAACCATACGTGGTTCTCAGGCAACATAAAGTAGAGAGAGAATTCTGTTTTTTAAAAACTGTCAAAAAGGAAATTGAAAGTTATCCTAGACTTAGATGCTTGCGTCCTCACTTCCTGCTTTTCCTTCCCACCCCAACTCCCATTTTTCGTCTCCTTAATAAATGGCTTTATTTTTTTAATTTTTAAAATTCTATATTAAGAGGAGACATTAACTTCACTGCTTACACAAAACTGTATTCAGCTAGATACAGAATATGAAAGTGTTTCATAAGCTCAGCATCAAATTATTTACATGTTCTCTTTTTTAACTTAATTAGAGTTTTAGCTCCTGTGCCTCATTTTTTACAATGTACGAAAATCTAGATGTTTAGCTAACATCTTTCCTTTTGGGGGGGGAAAGGGTAGAAGGAGGTAATAAAGGTGCCATTCTTTTAGGGAGGTACGTAATTTTAAAATAATATGCAAAGTCTAATATTGTGGCTAAAAGGACTGTTACATAGCGCATTTTAACTATTGTGCTTGAACCTGGATAGAATGTTTCTTTGTCCCTAAGAAATGGATATAAATGAAGTTTGACAAGAAATTTAAACCTACCAAAGCTTTGAAAATGTTGCCAGGCATTAGATTGCATATAAAGAAAAGGTAGAGTGGAAAGTCTTACTAAAAATCTAGAAGCAGTAGTCGAGGCAACAAAAATACTCTTCGTCTTCAAAGTTCATATTCCTCGAATTATTTATATAGAAGCATTAAACAGTCTGTTTTCTCCTGGGGCAAGGAGAGGTATTTGACTCTGTAGTTGAGATCAAAGGAATATTGACACTCTTGAAAATGTGCAGGGTTCTTCTGTAGTAAATATAAATGCATTTATCTGTGATATCCTGCAATTATTATAATAATTTTGGTTAAACATTTGTGGCAGTTTTTCCAAACTCTTTGTTTTCAAGTCTTGAAGCCTGTGGTGAATTATTAGTTAAGTTACTTCAAAAATAAAATAAATTTAGACATTAGAACCACAAGAAAGCTGAGCTAGGTTCCTATCCTGTGTAATCAGCAACACACATAAATTCCAAATCTTGGTTGTTTCACTGGAGCTGAGAATTCTATTGGGAGGTATTTGTTCTTCAAGGCAACCTCATAATTCACATTAGCTAGAAAGGTAGGTGGTACTTTGTACATTAATTTGGTATATAACCAGAACAACTTCCATTCTGAATTGCTTGCTAAATCATCACAGAGCTGAGCTCTCCCATGGTCAGGGAACTCCTTCCAACACCAAGTCATAACCATGTAAAGACCCGTTCCTCTAAGCTGTGACCTTTCATTTGGCTCAGGAGTGGGAAGTCGGCTGTGGACTTTGTGTGGTGAAATTAACCTCATTCTCATGGCTTTTCCTCCATAGAGAAGCTTTTATTTATACATCCAGAAACAAGAAGAAAGGGCAGAGAATGTCTTGCTTTATGTTTTTGTATTGATAATGATGAGAGCTGCCATTTTTGAGCCAGCATGCATGCCAGCACTGTGCCGAGTGACTTACGTGCATCATATATGTAAGTCATAGTTGCTAATCGTAAAAATATATATAGAAAAATACAGATAAGGATAAAGAAAACAAAATATGTACTCATAAATCTTCTAGCCAAAGATAACTACTGTTAACATTTTGGCAAATATTTCTTCAGATATATTTCAGTACTTGCATATTTATTTCTATATATATTATCTTAATCTTGCAACTTTGAAAAGGTGAGTTATCTTCATTTTGTGGTCAGGTCAAAATAAGTCAATTAGATCATAGCTAAAGAAATGGTAGTGTGTCATTTCACTCCAGAGTTTTTTTTCTATTTACCTTTCTCAGGACCAGCTCAAATTAATTTTCAGTGGTTTGAGCCAGAGCTGGGGACACAGCATCTTAACATCTCTGAAGGATGTCTGATCAAAAGGAATCCTGAGTGATCCTTCATGATGGCACCATGTCCTCTAGTCCTCTCCCACCCCCATACGTTTGGAGCCACAGAGCCTCTTTCTCCCACTTCTCTTTACAAGACCTTCCTTTTCTCCTTATTCTGTAGCTAGTCCTTACTGCATCAGACAGCCTACTTTAGGGAACTCTTTAAAAAAAAAATAGTTATTTTTATGTGGTTACTTCTCATGTTTGAAAAAGGTCTGTGAAACACTTAAAATGTTACGGTGCGCTTAATTTGTAATTGACATAGTTTCTAAATTTTTGATATGTTTCTGACAGCACAGTAAGTTTGTCTTAAGGAAGAAGGGTAGTTAGTAGGCAATGAGAAAGCGGAACTAGAAAATGTCAGTTCCCTATCTGTGTTTATTGAGATACTAAAATGAAAATCTTTGTCCTGCTTAATCATATTGCATTTTCATTTAGAATAACACAAATTGAGAATGTGAATTATTTTTATTTATATTTTTCTGTGATAACTCAAACCAAAATAGGAACATGATGACTTTTAGTTTCAGAAAACTGTTTTCTGAATAATGGCTTGGTAGAAGCATAGCCAAATTACAGTATCTGTCTTTTTTTGTTTGTTTGTTTGACTAGAGACAGGGTGGGGTCTTGCTCTGTCGCCAGGCTGGAGTGCAGAGGTACAGTCATAGCTCACTGTAACCTCAAACTCTTGGGCTCAAGAAATCCTCCTGCCTCAGCCTCCCAAGTAACTGGAACTACAGGTGCACGCCATAATGCTCAGCTAATTTTTGTAGAGGTGGGGTCTCACTGTGTTGTCCAGGCTGGCCTCGAACTCCTAGCTTCAAGAGATCCTCCTGCCTTGGCCTCCCAAAGTGCTGGTGTTATCTCTTGGAGTTAATTATATTATGAAAAATCTACAACTACCTCTAAATTTTGTTTTTATCTAAATGATACTGCTAGATGCCATTTTTATCATTTGGAATATTAAAAAAAAAATCATGTTCATGCTGTGGCAGAGGCAAATATCAAAATTGCACATATACTTAGCAAAAAATCAACAGTCCAGCAGGTATTCACTACAATTGAATGTGCTGCCATTTCAGGCAATCCTGTGGCTCAAATAAAGCCATTATTTGCAGTGCTTATACTAAGATCAATGTAATGTCATGTAAGAAACTCTCCAGTGTTCCTCACATGACTGAAAGTTTTGCACTGTCTACAGCAAAAACACTGAACCAGTCTGTCAGCATTTGGATGACATAGCTGCATAATCTCTCTACCATATTCATGTGACTATTGAAAACCATAGATGCTAGCAATTAAAAAAAAAAACAAAACTATAATGTTCGAAAAAGTTAGAGATAGGATATTTATCCAAGACAGCTTTTTCTAAGATTCCATTTGATATCATGGTTATTTAGGGCTGGTCTGAATTTATAAATATATATCAACAACTTAGGATATTTATTTTATAATTATTTTTCCCTGTTAAATCACTTCCAGTTCTACAAAAGAGTAGTCTGAAAATCTTCTAGCATACATCTGATCTCTTTGGTTTTTCAGTTAACTTACTGTTAGCTGAATCTTTCATAGCATTTACTTGTCTAAATCGTAAGGCTTAGCTTCCAGATGCCATGAAATCAATGACTATTGAGACGAAAATTTGTAGTCACATCAACAAATATTTATTGAACAGCTAGGGTCCAAACTGGGAGGGGTATAAAGATACATGAAATAGTTCCTGCTCTCAAAGAATTTATAAAAGACATTGTAATAAAAGTTACTCCATTTTTGAGAGCCCAGCAAAAAATTCTATGCTAATACTATTTTGCATAGTTTTCCAAACTTTGTACTCATGCAATGTATTCATTATTTTTTCATTGAATATGTTGGTTTGCTGCAGAATTCATACATAATGCCTCTTTGAGTATTTTGTAGAGAATCTTCTTTAGAGCCTGTTTTAAAATCAGTAAAGCGAAGGCATTTCTGTACTATCCATTGTGTTCACGTAGGCGCACACATGCATCAGAATGTGTAGATCTGCCATCAGTGACTATCATCTCTTAAGCACTGACAATGTGCCATTGTACTGAGTGCTTTATAAGTTGTTTCACTTAATTCTCACAATAGTCCTATTAGGTAAGTATTATTATTTCTCTTTTATAATTGAGGAAATCAGAGAAGTCAAATGTTTTGCCCATGTCACAGTTAATATATAAGAGCATCCGTATCTGAAATTAGATCTAGATCCCATTAAGCACTCTTTATTTCTGCTATAGCTGCTTATTCAAGAAGTGTTGCTGTACTTCTGTAGACCCTTTGAAGTTATAAATTATAAAGGAAATCCCAGGTGTAATAAAGTCATCAATATTAATTCAACTCTACCTTAATTGAGATCAGAGCCATCACCAGCACATTGGTTAGTACAACTATAGTTATTTTGAGATGAGATAGTTACTATATATACCATTATTATAGTTATTTTGAGATGAGATATTAAGCAGTTTGTTTACCGCTGATTACCAGCAGAGAGCAGAAGTTTGTGTCACTCTTTGGAAAACACCTTTGTCATGGAGGCAAGTGTGTATATGCACAAGGAGGTATATATTTAAGTGACTGTCACGTATTTTTACCCCAGTTAAAGCCAAAACCCCAATTTCAAGAGAGTCCTTTATAATTCAGACAGGGAAGTGGGAGGGTCTAGGCAGAGGGAATGCCTAAAAGCCAATATTGATTGCCATTGACCAGATACTAAATATGAATTAGAGGTAGACTGTGCACCTATTCAGATTTTTTCTGGTTTGACTATCTGCTTAATGTGAGATAGACACTTCTGATCTAAATCGGCCTCTTCTGACTGATTATCTATAGGAAAGGTATATTTTGATTCTTATTTCTCTAGTCAAAATAAAGCTGTAAAACTAAGCATCTGTAAATAAAAATTCTCTCCCATATGACAGACGAAATAAATGTCTAAGCCTAGGGAGGAAAGTCAAGGGGATTATATAATTTCTTGCAGCAAGATATCTTTTAAAGGGTTCATTCATTAAAAAATAGTTATAAGTATTAAAGAATTAGCAAGTTCTCTACCAGTTAAATAAATGTTTCCCAAACAGAATTGTATTATGTAAGCTATGTCTCTGTACATCTACCATACGATATGGTACAGATAGACAGTGATCAGTTAAGAAATGCACATTGGTAAGGACATCCTCAATTGTTTTTTGTTTAATGCATGGTATTCAGACATTGCTTTCCCTTCCCACTTGAATCTGGCTGAGATGATATTGAGTGCATAGCCTTTCATAAAGCAAAGCGATGAAGTTAGGATAATTTAGAGCTCCTTGCCATCAAATAATAGAACTGGAATAAAGAAATACATGGCAAATATCCTGTTGGGAGTTGGTGTATTTCTAGTGATATAACAACAGAGAAGAAGAGATGATGTTGACAGAGTACCAAGAACTCTACTTTTCTAAACAGAAAGGGGAGACATTTAAAATTTCTCATGGTGCACCCTGTTTATAAATTGACCAACTGGGCCTGCCAAAACTGAGCAAAAGCTTGAAAATTATATTATTTTTTTAAAGATGGCATTTTAATACACTTAAATTGAATTCTTAGGTAAACAATGACCTTTGTGAATTAGAACCAGAGTATTAATTAGGTCAGAGTCCCAGTTTGATTAGAGATTAATTAGGTCTGAGTGTTAATGTAAACCATTGTCTTTGTTGAATTATTTGTCCTAGACGCTAGATCTGGAACAGACCCAAGCTCATCTAGCCCAGTGATTTTTAGTGCTGTGAAGAGTAGGGGTCACCATGTCCTCATGGAGGTGCGGAGGGCAAGGAGATAGAAATAGCCAAGAGGACACAACCTCAAACAAATTCCCCAGAGGTCTCATGTTCCTTACCCCCTACCCTCCTTCTTTGAGACTCACTAGGATAACTGAGCTGCTGTTACCTCTAGAATGCATCCTTCAGGTGTGCTAGCTGGAAAATAAAATTGGAAACATCTAATCTACCTTTTCATTTATTTTTATTTATTTATTTTTTGAAACAGGGTCTCGCTTATTGCCCTGGCTGGAGTGCAGTAGCATAATCACAACTCACTCAGCCTTGAACTCCTGGACTCAAGCAATCCTCCCAACTCAACCACTCGAGTAGCTGGGACTGCAGGTTCATACCACCATGCCTGACTAATTTTTTAAAATATTTTGTAGACATGGGATCTCACTGTGTTGCCCAGGTTGGTCTCAAACTCCTGGACTCAAGTAATTCCCCCCACCTCCACCTCCCAAAGTGCTAGGATTACAGGCATGAGCCACTGCTCTGGCCTAATCCATCCTTCTTTTACAGAAGAGGAAATAGCCCCAGAGAAAGGCGGTGAATGCCCAGGTGCTCACACCTTGTTGGGCTGTTAGATTTCCCTTGTGAGGGTTACAGCCAGGACTAGAACCAGGCACTCTGACTTCCTGTCCATAGGTAGAGTTTAGAGAGGAAAAACAACCCTGTATTTCTACTTCTTGTTTTCCAAATTTTAATTGTTTTTAAAACCCACAAATTTATCTTAGGAGTAGATTCAATCTGCCAAGTTCCAATAGGCTGTTTCTGAATGTGACGTTTCACTTTTCATTGTGTTATGTTACATCTTAGTTTTAGCAACTTTTCTTTTTGGAGTTTAATAGGAAAATCTGTAAATGTAATTGTTCCTTGATTCTAACGAACATCTCTCAGCCTGCCCCATTTATATTTAGTTTTCAATTATGGAGGAGAAACAAACTACAGTCTTCAAGAATGTGAATTCTAGTTACAGATTGTGAACAAGAAACTATTTTTGTTTAATTTGATATTCACTTGGATATCCAGCTACATAGCATCTATACTGCTGGTTCTGAATTCAACCCACAATAATTTTTTAGTCTATGGAAAGTTTTAAAAACCGTATTTAAAGTTTTAGAACATATCCTCAGTCAAGAGGATCAAATTTCTATCAACATAATTAGGATGTTTCTGAAGTAAATTTATTTAGATATAGTAAAGGGGGAAAATGGTAACTAAGGAAAGAGGCCTGCAGTAAGTAGATGTAGCAATATAGACTTACTTAAATGCAAATTATTTGTGTTTCCTATCTTGCTTACTCTTCTGAAAAGGAACTCAAGCATAAATGTTGAAACATTTCACAAATTTTTATTTTAAAAATCATATTTACCAGATCATAGTTGAAAAAAGTTCAAATGTTAGGTGTTTTTTTAAAAAGGTACAATGTGATTTGTCTTTTTATGGAATGTTGAATTATGTTGAACTTCTAAGGTTTGTCTTGGTGTTACACTGGAATTAGACAGCATTTTTACCATTATACATTCATTTCAGTAAGAACTTTGAAAATGCTTTGGCATTATTTATTTGTTTGTGATAAGTAGAATTAGGAAGATATCAGCAATATAGATTCCTAACAGTAATTGTGTATATTGTATTTCAGTGATTTTTATGTCCGTTTATTTTCTGTAATTCTTTTATAAATCAAATACCTTAGTATACTTCCACTAGGAATTAATTTATAATTGATTATTTATATTGGATGAAGTAAGAAGTCCATATTTAGTATTTACCCGCTCAGATTAACTTTATCTAACTGAACTTTTATATCTATAATCCATTAGATTGTTACAACTTTTTAAATAGCATTTATAACAAAACAACTTTTGTTTTATAAAGCATTTGTTACAAAAAAAAAACCTTGCCAAAAATCGTTACCGTTTCTATGCATTGTGTAATATTCAGTGATGATGTTGAGATTTTGCATGTTGTTACAGGTGCTCTTTCGTATGTGTGTTTGTGGTGTTGATGTGGAATTGTTAACCATTGCTGCTACCACTTAACTGTAGTTAAACTGAAAAACTGTGTTAAAAGGCTGTGCCAGTCAACATTTGTATGTGTGACTTAAGTAACTATGTACTTCATTGTTTAATATTTTGAGCCAGCACTTAGTGGCCTCTACAGAAGGAAATACTGTAGTTGTCAAAGTGGTGCCAAACTTGAAAATTTTGTGTCATATTTATAATTCCAGGCTAGGGCAGCTTCTCTTCGACACTTTCCCAGCTCTTTGAGAGCAAAAAAATTTGCAAAAAGAGAAAGAAAGCAAGAATTCTGAATTTTTCTAGTACTCGCCCCTCTAGAATTTTAAATATTTTTTTCTTCTGATATTTGAATATCTTGCAGAAAAATCCAATCGAATGACAATAGAGCAGTAGACTTTTCCTTGATCTGGATATTTTTAGGCTGAACAATGTAATAGCAGAAGATTATGAGGTGCATACATTATTTTTGTTGGTTGTCATGGCTTATTGTTTGAATTTCATTTAATAAGCACACTCAGGCCAGAGGTGGTAGCTCACACCTGCAATCCCAGCACTTTGGGAGGCTGAGGTGGGTGGACCACCTGAGATCAGGAGTCCAAGATCAGCCTGGCCAACATGACAAAACCCAGTCTCTACTAAAAACACAAAAATTAGTTGGGTGTGGTGGCTCACGCCCATAATCCCAGCTACTTAAGAAGCTGAGGCAGGAGAATCGCTTGAGCCTGGGAGGTGGATGTTGTAGTGAGCTGAGATTGCGCCACTGCACTCCAGCCTGGGTGAGGAAGCGAGGCTCCATCTCAAAAGAAAAAAATAATATCCAGTAATTTTGTTTTCTTTATAAAGAACCACTGAAACCTCACAGTTCCCATATGTTAACTTTTACACACAGCATTTACATAGACTTACTTAACATACTTCGTTGCCTTATGGCCATCAGGATTTTGTCATGCCCGCCTGTCTAGTTTGGTACCTAATGTTTCCATCTTGCCTCAGCAATTCCAAACAAACTGAAAGTAAGGAGAAAATTGTTTCAACAGATTACTACATGTTGTTAAGATGTACTGTGGGGGGAAATACCACTATACTTTTATTTATACTCTTAAAATGAGTGGGGGAAACTGTCATAAAGTGTTAGGAAGGTTGCCTCCTGAAGAGCCTTTTTACACCAACTTGCCAGAACTCCTCACCTGGTGCAGGGTTTCATTCTGTCAGTTCAATGGGCTTATAATTACAAGATTCCTTTAATAAAGGGGTAATCTCCTGAATTATATAGAAACTTTTTGTGTGACTGTCAGATATGTAGCAACAGCCAATGTTGTATTTGGACACTGCTGCTGAAATTGCTGATTTAATTCTAGGACTGTTGAAACTAATGCATCAAGGCCCCCACCACCTCTCTGCTTAAAGGAAAACAAAGGCAGATTTTAACTGTGAGCCTTTTCTCTAGAATATGCTTTAGACATTTGCCCCTCTATGAGGTGATAAAGCAATAAAAATAAATTTAATTATGTGTGGTCTAAAGAAGTTCTGCCTTTGTCCAGTGGCCTCCAGAGTCACACAAAAGTATTTCTTGATTCCTACATCAGAGGTTTTCAGGCAGAGCCTTTGTACCAAGAATTCCTTTTATATTTTGGACACCAAAGATCATGGCATGATATATCCTGATGATTAACAGTTTAGCAATGGGCACATTTATTTGAATCCTGCTCTTGGATTTATTTCCCACCTTTGGGTCTTATGTACATTTTGTATTTCTGTCCTGAGGCCTTTTTGCCTAGGGCAGTTTTTAAATCAAATACATATATATTTATTAGGTTTCTAATTTATAGAGTTTCCAATTTCTCCCACAATTTTAAATGTTTTCACTGCCAAAGTTAGATGTAGATTTGCTAGATTAGCCCCATGGTCAGTGTACCTTTTATGTTGTAGTCTGCAAATGTAACTCCAAACCCATAGGCCTGAAACCTGGTGGGAAAACGATTGGAAGTGTTTTAGATTCAACAGACTTACTATGTATTAAAATGAAGAACTTTCATGGCTTAGTAGAACGAATGCTGTATTCAGTAAGGTCTTCCATCCTTCTTGTAAATCTTAAGAATGTGTTTAAGGTTTCTTTTACTCTATCCCTTAGAATTTAATTGGGAACAAAAAGATTTTATCAATCTAGTCACTATAATTTAAGACCAAACATCTGTGTAGAAATACAATAACCACAAGTAATACTTAGAGAAAACTGAACAGATAACTCTGCTATATGAAAAAAATACAGTACTGTTCTTTGAGGATGCATTTACTTTTCCCCCAAATTTGATAGATTGTTATTTTTATATACATTTTCTGGCCACTTGGCTTTTAACTCATTTATGTGAAAAAAGCACGCATGCCTGTTTCACTCAAATCCTGTTTAAAAACTTTTTAAAAGCTGCTACAATTATAATTTGTGAGAGAAAGAGGAGAAAGGTGAATTGAAATAGAGGGAAATTCCTGATACCGTGTCAAATATGTGACTGATGTTTTTGGTCAAATAATCTGCTGCATGTTGATATTTGTAATAATAGCTTTTTTGTTAAGAGTACTCTCTTGGTTTCATCTTTATTTTGCTGCTCACTGATTTTTTACACTAAGATGTTCTCATTTTTGTCAGCTCACTGTTTTTGCTTCATATTTGTCTGTGTACTTGTGCTCTAAATAAAAATCTAGTTTTATGTCTAGTTTATTCCATTGCGTGTATAATGTTTGCCTCTAATGTAGTGTAATTTTCTATTGTTTTTTATATTTGTTGGTACAGCCTAAAACGTATGGAAATAAGAAAAGCAATCCAATAAAGTCAGCTAATGAGTGTCAACAGTGTCTCTATAATGAGAGCATGCTTGAGTCACAGTGTTTTGTCTGTATTTAGGCATGATGACCAGTCTTCATTCATTTAATAAATTGTTTTCTGCAAAGCTGGCTGATTTTTGTAGCTACAACAAACCAAGTTAAACCACATTTTGAAAAACATTTTGTTGATCTGGACACTGTGTGCTGGCCTCAGGATATACAGCCAATGCAGATTGAGCCAGGCAGCCGGTGTGGTGTTTCTAACCAGTGAGGAGGGGGAAGCCCTGGAAGGGGAAGCATTGCGCATGTGACTGTGTCAACACAGACCATAGGGCAGCAACGATCCTTTAGTAAAGGATCTACAGTTGAATTAATTATAGGCTTCCTGGAGCCCCAAGCCTGAAAATCCTGTTAATGGAAAAGAAAGCCCCACTGCAAACAATGAACTCACTTGTCTGTGTGTGTGGAGCTCTGTGGTCCATTTTTCTTTACTTCCAGTAATCCCCTTGTCAGACACTTCTTAAATAGGTGCAAAATTATACTAAGCTGAGGCTGGGCACAGTGGCTTATGCCTGTAATTCCAGCACTTTGGGAGGCCAAGGTAGGAGGATCGCTTGAAGCTGGGAGTTTGAGACCAGCCTAGGCAACAAAACAAGACTGTTTCTATTTTTAAAAATAAGTGGCCGGGCACAGTGGCTCACGCCTGTAATCCCAGCACTCTGGGAGGCCAAGGCAGAGGATCACTTGAAACCAGGAGTTTGAGACCAGCCTGGGCAACAAAGCGAGACTCTGTTTTTATTTTTTAAAATAAGTGGCCGGGTGCAGTGACTCACACCTGTAACCCCAGCACTTTGGGAGGCCAGGGCGGGTGGATCACGAGGTCAGGAGTTTGAGACCAGCCTGACCAACATGGTGAAACCCATCTCCAGTAAAAATACAAAAATTCACCAGGCATAGTGGCATGCGCCTGTAATCCCAGCTACTAAGGAGGCCAAGGCAGGAGAATCGCTTGAACCCAGGAGGTGGAGGTTGCAGTGAGCTGAGATTACACCATTGCACTCTAGCCCAGGAGACAGAGCAAGACTCCTTCTCAAAAAATAAAAATAAAATATATTTTAAAAAAATGTTTTAAATTGTACCAAGCTAAGGAGATGTCATGTTCTAAACTTCCTTATTTTTAGGAGAATCATTTTAGTCAGATATAATTCTCCATGTACCATTTTACCTTTAGCACATATGACAGCGTTCTTTGAGCCGAATAGGAATGGCTGTTCAAAATTAAGTGGGTTAACTTCACACATCTTTTTTGTGTTACTAAAATCATTTAAGAATGAAAAAACATGTTAAAACATCTGAAAATACAACATCTCTCATACAAAATTACTTTGCAGAAATGCAAATGTTTTTCTTTCATGGCTGAATATTCCACCAGTCTTTACTCACAGTTGAATATTCCAAATAGAAACAATGACTGTATTTTTGCATGATGATAGATTATATAAAATTACAGGTGGTTACACCTTTATATTTTCATAGTACTTAAGGAACTCATTGTTAACTGTGCTTGCAAGTTTTACACTTAAAATATGACAAATTTTATTTCCTTGCTAGGGAAAGAATATTAGAATTCAAGTTGAGTAATAACTGCAAATCAAATAATGTTTTTTCCTTTTTAAAAGTCTTTATTTTCAATTTATTCATACTCATCTTTTTGAAGAGGATTCCATGTAACTAAAATGGCTAATATATATAAAGTGCTTAATGTTGGTGATAAATCATCTCAAAAGATAATTTTAAAAGCAAACACTGAATTTGATGGCAAACATTTTTAGACTGAACCATCATATGGTTCAGTGGAAAAAGTGGAAAGCCAGGTGTGGTGGCTCATGCCTGCAGTCCCAGCACTTTGGTAGGATCGCTTGAGCCCAGCAGTTGGAGACCAGCTTAGGCAACATAGTGAGACCCCATCTCTACAAAAAATTTTAAAATTAGTCTAGTGTGGTGGTGTGTACCGGTGGGCCCACCTGCTAAGAGAGGCTGAGGCAAGAGGATCGTTTGAGCCCAGGAGATAGGGGATGCAGCAAGCCGTGATCACGCCACTGTACTCCCAACCTGGGAAACAGAGCGAAAGCCTGTCTCAAAGAAATACAAATAAAAAATAAGTAAAACCACCATTTGCTTTGTTAAGACTTATAAGGCCTTAAAAATGCTAAGACAGTTTTTATTAATAATTAAGGCAGTAGACATTTATTAATAATTGGTAAATGCTAATAACTATCAAACAGGAAATAAAAGTCACAGGACTCAAATTACCTATAGATAGGAATATTTAGCATTTTGATGTTTAACTTTGGACTTTTTCCTTATAAAAATATAGTTCAAAAACTGTAATCTAGTTGTATTTACCATTTTGTACATTTGTAAAAGATCTTTAGCCTTTGAAAGTAGATCATTACGTAGCTTCATATTTTTCCATTGCACAGATATGCCAAAATCTATTTTATAATGCTGTTGGATTTGTTTCCAGTTTTTTTCTTTTATAAATTTTCCTTAACATCCTTGAGCATACATTTTTATATACTTCTCTGATTAAACCCTTAGGATACATTTCTAAAAGAAGAATTCCTGTGCTAAATAAAAAACATTTTATTTATTTTTCCTATATTTACATTTTTAAAGTCCTATTAATTTTATAGCTTGCAAATATAGTATGTTCATGTTCATACTGCAAAACTTAAAGTCCCATGGGGCTATTCACTAACCAATGTGATGTGTCTCCTTCCAATTTTTTTTTTTTTTTACGTAATTATAAACAGATCATTTAAATTTTATTTTTCTTATAAAAAGTGGAATCTTGCTGTGGATATTGTTCTAGACCGAATTTTTTTAAGTAAATATATTGCAGAACTGTTTTCATGTTAGCATGTAGAAGGCTAACACAATTTTTAGTAATTGCATGTAAATATATGTGTGTATATATATATATATGCCCAATTATTTAATCACTCATCTGCTAATGGGTTTTGGTGAACATCTTCATACATTTATCTTTGCATACTTGTGTATTTCTGCCTTTAGCCGAAATTGCCCACCAAAAAGTTGTACTGATGTAGACGTCATCCAGCGTTAGCTGAGAGTGTGAGCTCCCAGCAACCTGGCCAACATTGAGATATGGAGCTTTTTGTATTTTTGCTAATCTGGCAAATGAAATATATCTCATTTTAATTATAATGCCTATTATTAATGCTTTTTGTTATTTGTATTTGTTCTGTGAATAATTGCCTGTCATATCCCAAGCCCTTTTTCTAGCGAGTTCTTTTCTCCCTGTTGGTTTGTAGGAGCTTTTCATATGCCCTTGGTTTATGTTTTATAAGTGTTTTCTCCAGTTATGTTTCTTGTCTTTTAAAATTAGTTCTGTGCAGGATATTCAAAATTTTTTGACATCTGATCATCTATATTTTATACCTTGTGGGTTGTGTTGTGCTGAGAAAGGATGAGAAAATCTGTCTTCTTTAAGGAAACAGCTTTTATTTTTCTTAAAAAAAAAGCCATTTAGATATGTGGATTTTGTGCGTGGTATGAAACAGGTGTCTAAATTTGCTTTTGTTTTTGCTTTCCAACTCAACCAATTATACTGTTTATTGAAGAGTCCATCTTTCCCCCAACAATTTGAATTAGAGCATTTATTATACCCTCATTTTACATATTTGCAGACCTTTTCTGGATTCTCTTCTGTAGCAACTATCTGTCTGTTTCTTACAAATACTAACTTACAAATAGAAATTTACAATTTAAATTATAGTGGTGTTATGGTACATTTTTTTTTCAGGCCAAGGCCTCCAAATTATTTTTGAAATTGCCTTCCTTTTGTTACACATTTACTTTCTTAAACTTTAGAAACACCCTAACAAGTAACAAGAAAAAAAGGGGTTTTAATTAGAATTACATTTAATTAAAGATTCCTTGGAGATATTAAATAATTTATAATATTGAGTCTTCCCATCTAGGTTCATGGTATAACTCTTCATTTATTAGGTTTGCATATACATTTTTAAGGGATTTTTAAGGATTTTTGAATGTTTTCTGATTGAATTATACAGATAGAAAAGTGCACAAATCATTAGTGTATAGCTTGATTAATTTTTATGAAGCTAACATATTGCTGTAACCATCACCTGGAGGGAGACATAGAACATTAACTGAACCCCAGAAGCTTCCCTCATGTGCCCTCCCTTACCTCCTCCCTAAGGTAACCGCTGACTTCACCATAGAGTCATTTCATCTGTTTTTTAATTACATAAATGGACCGTTTCAATATACTCTTCCATGTCTGGCTTCTTTCGCATAATATTATGATTGTGAGATTCTTCCATGTTATTGCATACAGTTCACTCCAGTACTCCACTCCTTGTCACTATTGTATAATAACTTATTTTATAGATATTTTATAATCTTATATGCATACTGTTGTTTATGGGGTCATAGGGTTATTTCCAGTTTGGGGCCATTTATTATGTGTTGTACTATTAGACGCTTTTATGAACAGTCATACATTCATGCCTTTGGTACACATATGTACATGTTTCTCTTGGGTATATAGGTATAGGATTACTGAGTCACAGAACTGGTGTGTGTGTTCAACTTTAGTAGATACTGTCTATTAGTATCCACAGTGGTTGCACAAATCGACACCTGTACCAACTTAGTAAGGGTGTTCTTGTTGCTCCATATTTCACTATGACTTGATATTTCCAGATTTTGTTTTTCATTTTAGACATTTTAGTGAGTATATTTTAATTTATGTTTCCTAGAATATTAATATTTCTATTCAGGGCCAATTCAGGTTTTGTCCATTTTTTTTTTTTTTTTTATTGCATTTTAGGTTTGGGGGTACATGTGAAGAACATGGAAGATTGTTGCATAGGTACACACATGGCAGTGTGATTTGCTGCCTTCCTCCCCATCACCTATATCTGGCATTTCTCCCCATGCTATCCCTCCCCCAACTCCCCCACCCCCCCACTATCCCTCCCTTTTCCCCCGACAGACCCCAGTGTGTGATACTCCCCCTCCCTGTGTCCATGTGTTCCCATTGTTCAACACCCGCCTATGAGTGAGAACATGCGGTGTTTGATTTTCTGTTCTTGTGTCAGTTTGCTGAGAATGATGGTTTCCAGGTTCATCCATGTCCCTACAAAGGACACGAACTCATCGTTTTTGATGGCTGCATAATATTCCATGGTGTATATGTGCCACATTTTCCCTGTCCAGTCTATCATCGATGGGCATTTGGGTTGGTTCCAGGTCTTTGCTATTGTAAACTGTGCTGCAATGAACATTCGTGTGCATGTGTCCTTATAGTAGAACGATTTATAGTCTTTTGGATATATACCCAGTAATGGGATTGCTGGATCAAATGGAATTTCTATTTCTAGGTCCTTGAGGAATCGCCACACCATCTTCCACAATGGTTGAACTAATTTACACTCCCACCAACAGTGTAAAAGGGTTCCTATTTCTCCACATCCTCTCCAGCATCTGTTGTCTCCAGATTTTTTAATGATCGCCATTCTAACTGGCGTGAGATGGTATCTCAATGTAGTTTTGATTTGCATTTCTCTAATGACCAGTGATGATGAGCATTTTTTCATATGTTTGTTGGCTTCATGTATGTCTTCTTTTGTAAAGTGTCTGTTCATATCCTTCGCCCACTTTTGAATGGGCTTGTTTGTTTTTTTCTTGTAAATGTGTTTCAGTTCTTTGTAGATTCTGGTTATGAGCCCTTTGTCAGATGGGTAGACTGCAAAAATTTTTTCCCATTCTGTTGGTTGCCGATTCACTCTAATGACTGTTTCTTTTGCTGTGCAGAAGCTGTGGAGTTTGATTAGGTCCCATTTGTCTATTTTGGCTTTTGTTGCCACTGCTTTTGGTGTTTTGGTCATGAAGTCCTTGCCTACACCTATGTCCTGAATGGTTTTGCCTAGATCTTCTTCTAGGGTTTTTATGGTGTTAGGTCTTATGTTTAAGTCTTTAATCCATCCGGAGTTAATTTTAGTGTAAGGTGTCAGGAAGGGGTCCAGCTTCTGCTTTCTGCACATGACTAGCCAGTTTTCCCAACACCATTTATTAAACAGGGACTCGCTTCCACATTGTTTGTTTTTGTCAGGTTTGTCAAAGATCAGGTGGTTGTAGATGTGTTGTGTTGCGTCGGAGGTCTCTGTCCTGTTCCATTGGTCTATATCTCTGTTTTGGTACCAGTACCATGCTGTTTTGATTACTGTAGCTTTGTAGTACAATTTGAAGTCTGGGAGTGTGATGCCTCCAGCTTTGTTCTTTTTGCTTAGAATTGACTTGGCTATGCGGGCTCTCTTTTGGTTCCATATGAAGTTTAAGGTGGTTTTTTCCAGTTCTTCAAAGAAGGTCATTGGTAGCTTGATAGGGATAGCGTTGAATCTGTAAATTACTTTGGGCAGTATGGCCATTTTGACAATATTGATTCTTCCTAGCCATGAACATGGAATATTTCTCCATCTGTTTGTGTCCTCTCTTATTTCATTGAGCAGTGGTTTGTAGTTCTCCTTGAAGAGGTCCTTTACGTTCCTTGTTAGTTGTATTCCTAGGTATTTTATTCTCTTTGTAGCAATTGTGAATGGCAGTTCGTTCTTGATTTGGCTGTCTTTAAGTCTGTTATTGGTGTATAGGAATGCTTGTGATTTTTGCACATTGATTTTATATCCTGAGACTTTGCTGAAGTTGCTTATCAGTTTCAGGAGATTTTGGGCTGAGACGATGGGGTCTTCTAGATATACAATCATATCGTCTGCAAATAAAGACAATTTGACTTCCTCCTTTCCTATTTGAATACCCTTTATTTCTTTTTCTTGCCTGATTGCTCTGGCTAGAACTTCCAGTACTATATTGAATAAGAGTGGTGAGAGAGGACATCCTTGTCTAGTGCCAGATTTCAAAGGGAATGCTTCTAGTTTTTGCCCATTCAGTATGATATTGGCTGTTGGTTTGTCGTAAATAGCTTTTATCGTTTTGAGATACGTTCCATCAATACCTAGTTTATTGAGAGTTTTTAGCATAAAGGGCTGTTGAATTTTGTCAAAGGCCTTCTCTGCATCAATTGAGATAATCATGTGGTTTTTGTCTTTGGTTCTGTTTATGTGGTGGATTATGTTTATAGATTTGCGTATGTTGAACCAGCCTTGCATCCCCGGGATGAAGCCTACTTGATCATGGTGGATAAGCTTTTTGATGTGCTGTTGCAATCGGTTTGCCAGTATTTTATTGAAGATTTTTGCATCTATGTTCATCATGGATATTGGCCTGAAGTTTTCTTTTCTTGCTGAGTCTCTGCCAGGTTTTGGTATCAGGATGATGTTGGTCTCATAAAATGATTTAGGAAGGATTCCCTCTCTTTGGATTGTTTGGAATAGTTTCAGAAGGAATGGTACCAGCTCCTCTTTGTATGTCTGGTAGAATTCGGCTGTGAACCCATCTGGACCTGGGCTTTTTTTGGGTGGTAGGCTCTTAATTGCTGCCTCAACTTCAGACCTTGTTATTGGTCTATTCAGGGTTTCGACTTCTTCCTGGTTTAGGCTTGGGAGGATGCATGTGTCCAGGAATTTATCCATTTCTTCCAGGTTTACTAGTTTATGTGCATAGAGTTGTTTGTAATAATCTCTGATGATGGTTTGAATTTCTGTGGAATCTGTGGTGATATCCCCTTTATCGTTTTTTATTGCATTTATTTGATTATTTTCTCTTTTCTTTTTTATTAATCTGGCTAGTGGTCTGTCTATTTTGTTGACCTTTTCAAAAAACCAGCTCCTGGATTTGTTGATTTTTTGAAGAGTTTTTCGTGTCTCTATCTCCTTCAGTTCTGCTCTGATCTTAGTTATTTCTTGTCTTCTGCTAGGTTTTGAGTTTTTTTGATCTTGCTCCTCTAGCTCTTTCAATTTTGATGATAGGGTGTCAATTTTAGATCTCTCCTTGCTTCTCATGTGGGCATTTATTGCTATATACTTTCCTCTAGAGACTGCTTTAAATGTGTCCCAGAGATTCTGGTATGTTGTGTCTTCGTTCTCGTTGGTTTCAAAGAACATCTTTATTTCTGCCTTCATTTCATTGTTTATCCAGTCAACATTCAAGAGCCAGTTGTTCAGTTTCCATGAAGCTGTGTGGTTCTGAGTCAGTTTCTGAATTCTGAGTTCTAACTTGATTGCACTGTGGTCTGAGAGACTGTTTGTTATGATTTCTGTTCTTTTGCATTTGCTGAGGAGTGATTTACTTCCAATTATGTGGTCAATTTTAGAGTAGGTGCGATGTGGTGCTGAGAAGAATGTATATTCTGTGGATTTGGGGTGGAGAGTTCTGTAAATGTCTATTAGGTTTGCTTGATCCAGGTGTGAGTTCAAGTCCTGGATATCCTTGTTAATTTTCTGTCTTGTTGATCTGTCTAACATTGACAACGGGGTGTTCAAGTCTCCCACTATTATTGTGTGGGAATCTAAGTCTCTTTGTAAGTCATTGAGAACTTGCCTTATGTATCTGGGTGCTCCTGTATTGGGTGTGTATATATTTAGGATCGTTAGCTCTTCTTGTTGCATTGATCCTTTTACCATTATGTAATGTCCTTCTTTGTCTCTTTTGATCTTTGTTGGTTTAAAGTCTATTTTATCAGAGATGAGAATTGCAACTCCTGCTTTTTTTTGCTCTCCATTTGCTTGGTAAATCTTCCCCCATCCCTTTATTTTGAGCCTTTGTGTATCTCTGCATGTGAGATGGGTTTCCTGGATACAGCACACAGACGGGTTTTGGCTTTTTATCCAGTTTGCCAGTCTATGTCTTTTAATTGGGGCATTTAGCCCATTTACATTTAGGGTTAATATTGTTATGTGTGAATTTGATCCTGCCATTTTGATGCTAGGTGGCTGTTTTGCCCGTTAGTTGATGCAGTTTCTTCATTGTGTTGATGGTCTTTACTGTTTGGTATGTTTTTGGAGTGGCTGGTACTGGTTGTTCCTTTCTATGTTTAGTGCCTCTTTCAGGAGCTCTTGTAAAGCAGGCCTGGTGGTGATGAAATCTCTGAGTTCTTGCTTGTTCGCAAAGGATTTTATTTTTCCTTCACTTATGAAGCTCAGTTTGGCTGGATATGAAATTCTGGGTTGGAAGTTCTTTTCTTTAAGGATGTTGAATATTGGCCCCCACTCTCTTCTGGCTTGTAGGGTTTCTGCTGAGAGATCTGCTGTGAGTCTGATGGGCTTCCCTTTGTGGGTAACCCGACCTTTCTCTCTGGCTGCCCTTAGCATTTTCTCCTTCATTTCAACCCTGGTGAATCTGACGATTATGTGCCTTGGGGTTGCTCTTCTTGAGGAATATCTTTGTGGTGTTCTCTGTATTTCCTGGACTTGAATATTGGCCTGCCTTCCTATGTTGGGGAAGTTCTCCTGGATAATATCCTGAAGAGTATTTTCCAGCTTGGATTCATTCTCTCCTTCACATTCAGGTACACCTATCAAACGTAGATTAGGTCTTTTCACATAGTCCCATATTTCTTGGAGACTTTGTTCATTCCTTTTTACCCTTTTTTCTCTACTCTTTCCTTCTCGTTTTATTTCATTGAGTTGATCTTCGACCTCTGATATCCTTTCTTCTGCTTGGTCAATTCGGCTGTTGAAACTTGTGTATGCTTCGCAAAGTTCTTGTGTTGTGTTTTTCAGCTCCATCAATTCACTTACATTCCTCTCTAAGTTGGTTATTCTCATTAGCATTTCGTCAAATCTTTTTTCAAGGTTGTTAGTTTGTTTGCATTGGGTTAGAACATGTTCTTTTAGCTCACAGAAGTTTCTTACTACCCACCTTCTGAAGCTTGATTCAGTCATTTCATCACACTCATTGTCCATCCAGCCTTGTTCCCTTGCTGGTGAGGAGTTGTGATCCCTTGTAGGAGGAGAGGCGTTCTGGTTTCGGGTGTTTACCTCCTTTTTGCGCTGGTTTCTTCCCATCTTTGTGGATTTATCTATGTGTGGTCTTTGTGGTTGGTGATTTTCAGATGGGGTCTCTCAGTGGACGTCCCGTTTGTTGATGATGAAGTTATTTATTTCTGTTTCTTAGTTTTCCTTCTACCAGTCTGACCCCTCTGCTGTAGGGCTGCTGAGGTCCACTCCCGGCCCTGCTTGCCTGGGGGGATCACCTGCAGCAGCTGCAGAACAGTAACGGTTGCTGCCAGTCTCTTCTTCTGCTATCTTTGTCCCAGAAGAATACCCGCCAGATGTCCGTCTGAGCACTCCTTTGTGAGGTGACTCGTTGGATATACGGGGGATCAGGGGAGCTGCTTGAGGAGACAGAGTTTCCTTTATAGGAGCTCAAGTGCTGAGCTGTGAGCTCCGTTGTTCATTCAGAGTTGCTGGGCAGGTACGTTTAAGTCTGCTGCAGCAGAACTCATAAACCCCTTTTTTCCCCAGGTGCTCTGTCCCGGGGGAGTTAGGGCTTTATTTATGAGTTTCCCTGGTGCTGCTGCCTTTTTCTCAGGGCTGCCTTGCCCAGCGATGAGGCAGCCTAGTCACTGTTTGCCTACAGAGGCTTTGCTGAGCTGCTGTGGGCTCCGCCCAGCTGCCGTATGAACTTCCCTGCAGTCCTGTTTATACCGGTGTAGTGAGAACTGCCTCAGCAATGGCAAACTACCTCTGTAGCGGCAGACTGCCTCAGTAATGGCGGACGCCCCTCCCCCCACAGAGCTGGGCCGTCCCGGGCTCAGCTGTGCTTGCTGTGAAACTCTGGATCCAGAGCGTTTCCGATGGCTGTTTTTTGTGGGGGGTGGGACCAGCCGAGCCTGATCACCTGGCTCCCTGCCTCAGAGTCTCCCAGGTGTTCCAGCCGCCCTGTTGAAAAGGCGCCAGGATCTGTGTGATTTCCCGTGCGGCGACCCACTGCGCCGGCTGAAACCGCGGGCGCGGAGATTCGTGGCGTTTTTTTTTGCCCGGGAAATCTCCCGGCCTGGCTGCCTGTTTCAGTCCCCTTTTTTAATCAGATGAATGGGCGGCTCTGCCTTCCCGGAGCTCCAATTGCCAGCTAAAACGGCACCCGGACCCACGTATTTTGTATGGGGAACCGCTGCGCCGGGACGCCGCCCAAAACAGCAGCGCCGGCGAAAACAGTCGCGCCGGCAAAAACTGCTGCGCCGGCCAAACCAGCCGCGCTGGCGACCCGTGGGGCTCCTCCCCCTGGGAATCTCCTGGTCTGTGGGCAATAAAAATCTGTCTGGCAATGCGGCGTCCACTCACCCTCCGCGCTTTCACTGGGAGCTGCAATCCTCAGCTGCTCCTAATCGGCCATCTTGGATCCACCCCCTTGTCCATTTTTAATTGGACTATCTCCCTTCTAAATGATTTTTTTCCTTTTTAAAGACTTTTGGAGAAGGGATCCAAGATGGCCGATTAGGAGTAGCTCAGGATTGAAGCTCCCAGTGAAAGCGCAGAGGGTGAGTGGACGCTGCATTTCCAGATGGATTTTTATTGCCCACAGACCAGGAGATTCCCAGGCAGAGGAGCCCCCACGGGTCGCCAGCGTGGCTGGTTTGGCCAGCACGGCTGTTGTGGCTGGCGTGGCTGTTTTCGCCAGCACAGCTGTTTTGCTGGCACCCTGGCGCGGCAGTTCTCCATACAAAATACACGAGTCCGGGCGCCGTTTTAGCTGGCAATTGGAGCTCCGGGAAGGCAGAGTCGCCCATTCATCTGATTAAAAAGGGGACTGAAACAGGGAGCCAGGCCAGGAGATTCCCAGGCAAAAACAGTGCCATGAATCACAGCTGCTGTTGCAGCTGGCGCAGTGGGTCGCTGCATAGGAAATCACACAGATCAACAGGCGACTGGAATACCTGGGAGACGGTCGACCGTTCAACTTAAAAAAAAAAGAGCTGTGAGGCAAGGAGCCAGGTGATCAGGCTCGGCTGGTCCCACCCCCCACAAAAAAAACAGCAATCGGAAACACTCTGGATTGAGAGTTTCACAGCAAGCACAGCTGAACCTGGGACAGGTCCAGCTCTTTGGGGGAGGGGGCGTCTGCCATTACCAACTCAGTCCACCACTATGGAGGTAGTTTGCCATTGCTGAGGCAACCCGCCATTGCTGAGGCAGCCTGCCATTACAGAGAGAGTCCACCATTATAGAGGTGGGCTGCCATTGCCGAGGCAGTTCTAACTACACCCGTATAAACAGTACTGCAGGGAAGTTCACACAGCAGCTGGGCGGAGCCCACGGCAGCTCAGCAAAGCCTCTGCAGGCAGACAGTGACTAGGCTGCCTCCTCGCTGGGCAGGGCAGCCCTGAAAAAAGGCAACAGCGCAACAGAAACTCATAAATAAAGCCCTAACTCCCTGGGACAGAGCACCTGGGAAAAAAAATAAATAAAAGAGGGGGGTTTATGAGTTACGCTGCAGCAGACTTAAACGTACCTGCCCAGCAACTCTGAATGAACAACGGAGCTCACAGCTCAGCACTTGAGCTCCTATGAAGGACAGACTGTCTCCTCAAGCAGCTCCCTGACCCCCGTATATCCAAAGAGTCACCTCATAAAGGAGAGATCAGACTGACATCTGGCGGGTATCCTTCTGGGACAAAGATAGCAAAAAAGAAACTGGCAGCAACCCTTAATGTTCTGCAGCCACTGCAGGTGATCCACAGGCAAGCAGGGCCTGGAGTGGACCTCAGCAGTCCTACAGCAGAGGGGCCAGACTTTTAAAAGGAAAATGAAGAAACAGAAAGAAATAACTTCATCATCAACAAACTGGACATCCACTCAGAGACCCAATCTGAAAGTCAACAACTACAAAGACGACAGGTGGATAAATCCACAAAGATGGGAAGAAACCAGCACAAAAAAGATGAAAACACCCGAAACCAGAATGCCGCTCCTCCTACAAGGGATCACAACTCCTCACCAGCAAGAGAACAAGGCTGGATGGAGAATGAGTGTGATGAATTGACAGAATCAGGCTTCAGAAGGTGGATAATAAGAAACTTCTGTGAGCTAAAAGAACATGTTCTAACCCAATGCAAAGTAACTAAGGACCTTGAAAAAAGATTTGACAAAATGCTAATGAGAATAAACAACTTAGAGAGGAATATAAGTGAATTGATGGAGCTGAAAAACACAACACAAGAACTTCGCGAAGCATACACAAGTTTCAACAGCCGAATTGATATCAGAGGTCGAAGAAAGGATATCACAGGTCAGAGATCAACTCAATGAAATAAAACGAGAAGGCAAGATTAGAGAAAAAAGGGTAAAAAGGAATGAACAAAGTCTCCAAGAAATATGGGACTACGTGAAAAGACCTAACCTACGTTTGATAGGTGTACCTGAATGTGACAAAGAGAATGAATCCAAGCTGGAAAATACTCTTCAGGATATTATCCAGGAAAATTTCCCCAACCTAGCAAAGCAGGCCAATATTCAAGTCCAGGAAATGCAGAGAACACCACAAAGATATTCCTCAAGAAGAGCAACCCCAAGACACGTAATTGTCAGATTCACCAGGGTTGAAATGAAGGAAAAAATGCTAAGGGCAGCCAGAGAGAAAGGTCAGGTTACCCACAAAGGGAAGCCCATCAGACTCACAGCAGATCTCTCAACAGAAACCCTACAAGCCAGAAGAGAGTGGGGGCCAATATTCAACATCCTTAAAGAAAAAACTTTCAACCCAGAATTTCATATCCAGCCAAACTAAGCTTCATAAGTGAAGGAAAAATAAAATCCTTTGCGAACAAGCAAGTACTCAGAGATTTCATCACCACCAGGCCTGCTTTACAAGAGCTCCTGAAAGAGGCACTAAACATAGAAAGGAACAACCAGTACGAGCCTCTCCAAAAACATACCAAATGGTAAGGAGCCTCAACACAATGAAGAAACTGCATCAATTAATGGGCAAAACAGCCAGCTAACATCAAAATGGCAGGATCAAATTCACACATAACAATATTAACCCTAAATGTAAATGGGCTAAATGCCCCAATCAAAAGACACAGACTGGCAAATTGGGTAAAATGCCAAAACCCATCGGTGTGCTGTATCCAGGAAACCCATCTCACAGGCAAGAATACACAAAGGCTCAAAATAAAGGGATTGAGGAAGATTTACCAAGCAAATGGAGAACAAAAAAAAAGCAGGAGTTGCAATTCTCATCTCTGATAAAATAGACTTTAAACCAACAAAGATCAAAAGAGACAAAGAAGGACATTACATAATGGTAAAAGGATCAATGCAACAAGAAGAGCTAACAATCCTAAATATATACGCACCCAATATAGGAGCACCCAGATACATAAGGCAAGTTCTTAATGACTTACAAAGAGACTTAGACTCCCACACAGTAATAGTGGGAGACTTTAACACCCCATTGTCAATATTAGACAGATCAACAAGACAGAAAATTAACAAGGATATCCAGGACTTGAACTCAGACCTGGACCAAGCAAACCTAATACACATTTACAGAACTCTCCACCCCAAATCCACAGAATATACATTCTTCTCAGCACCACATCACATCTACTCTAAAATTGACCACATAATTGGAAGTAAATCACTCCTCAGCAAATGCAAAAGAACAGAAATCATAACAAACAGTCTCTCAGACCACAGTGCAATCAAGTTAGAACTCAGAATTCAGAAACTAACTCAGAACCGCACAGCTTCATGGAAACTGAACAACTGGCTCTTGAATGTTGACTGGATAAACAATGAAATGAAGGCAGAAATAAAGATGTTCTTCTAAACCAATGAGATCAAAGACACCACATACCAGAATCTCTGGGACACATTTAAAGCAATGTCTAGAGGAAAATATATAGCAATAAATGCCCACATGAGAAGCAAGGAGAGATCTAAAATTGACACCCTATCATCAAAATTGAAAGAGCTAGAGGAGCAAGATAAAAAAAAGTCAAAAGCTAGCAGAAGACAAGAAATAACTAAGATCAGAGCAGAACTGAAGGAGATAGAGACACAAAAACCCCTTCAAAAAATCAATAAATCCAGGAGCTGGTTTTTTGAAAAGATCAACAAAATAGACCACTAGCCAGATTAATAAAAAGAAAAGAGAGAATAATCAAATAGATGCAATAAAAAAACGATAAAGGGGATATCACCACAGACTCCACAGAAATTCAACCATCATCAGAGATTATTACAGACAACTCTATGCACATAAACTAGTAAACCTGGAAGAAATGGATAAATTCCTGGACACTTGCATCCTCCCAAGCCTAAACCAGGAAGAAGTCGAAACCTTGAATAGACCAATAACAATGTCTGAAGTTGAGGCAGTAATTAAGAGTCTACCACCCAAAAAAGCCCAGGTCCAGATGGGTTCACAGCCGAATTCTACCAGACATACAAAGAGGAGCTGGTACCATTCCTTCTGAAACTATTCCAAACAATCCAAAAAGAGGGCATCCTTCCCAAATCATTTTATGAGACCAGCATCATCCTGATACCAAAACCCGGCAGAGACTCAGCAAGAAAAGAAAACTTCAGGCCAATATCCATGATGAACATAGATGCAAAAATCTTCAATAAAATACTGGCAAACCGATTGCAACAGCACATCAAAAAGCTTATCCACCATGATCAAGTAGGATTCATCCCGGGGATGCAAGGCTGGTTCAACATATGCAAATCTATAAACATAATTCATCACATAAACAGAACCAAAGACAAAAACCACATGATTATCTCAATTGATGCAGAGAGGGCTTTTGACAAAATTCAACAGCGCTTTATGCTAAAAACCCTCAATAAACTAGGTATTGACAGAACGTATCTCAAAGCAATAAAAGCTATTTACGACAAACCAACAGCCAATATCATACTGAATGGGCAAAAACTGGAAGCATTTCGTTTGAAATCTGGCACTAGACAAGGATGCCCCTCTCTCACCACTCCTATTCAATATAGTACTGGAAGTTCTAGCCAGAGCAATCAGGCAAGAAAAAGAAATAAAGGGTATTCAAATAGGAAAGGAGGAAGTCAAATTGTCTCTATTTGCAGATGACATGATTGTATATCTAGAAGACCCCATCATCTCAGCCCAAAATCTCCTGAAACTGATAAGCAACTTCAGCAAAGTCTCAGGATACAAAATCAATGTGCAAAAATCGAAAGCATTCCTATACACCAATAACAGACTTAAAGAGAGCCAAATCAAGAATGAACTGCCATTCACAATTGCTACAAAGAGAATAAAATACCTAGGAATACAACTAACAAGGAACGTAAAGGACCTCTTCAAGGAGAACTACAAACCACTGCTCAAGGAAATAAGAGAGGACACAAACAGATGGAGAAATATTCCATGTTCATGTTTAGGAAGAATCAATATCGTGAAAATGGCCATACTGCCCAAAGTAATTTACAGATTCAATGCTATCCCCATCAAGCTACCATTAACCTTCTTCACAGAACTGGAAAAAAACCACCTTAAACTTCATATGGAACCAAAAGAGAGCCCGCATAGCCAAGTCAATTATAAGCAAAAAGAACAAAGTAGGAGGCATCACACTACCGGACTTCAAACTATACTACAAGGCTACAGTAATCAAAACAGCATGGTACTGGTACCAAAACAGAGACATAGACCAATGGAACAGAACAGAGGCCTCGGAGGCAACACAACACATCTACAACCATCCGATCTTTGACAAACCTGACAAAAACAAGCAATGGGGAAAGGAGTCCCTGTTTAATAAATGGTGTTGGGAAAACTGACTAGCCATGTGCAGAAAGCAGAAACTGGACCCCCTCCTGACACCTTACACTAAAATTAACTCCAGATCGATTAAAGACTTAAACATAAGACCTAACATCATAAAAACCCTAGAAGAAAATCTAGGCAAAACCATTCAGGACATAGGCATAGGCAAGGACTTCATGATCAAAACACCAAAAGCATTGGTAACAAAGCCAAAATAGAAAAATGAGACCTAATCAAACTCCACAGCTTCTGCACGGCAAAAGAAACAGTCATTAGAGTGAATCAGCAACCAACAGAGTGGGAAAAAATTTTTACAGTCTACCCATCTGACAAAGGGCTGATATCCAGAATCTACAAAGAACTAAAACAGATTTACAAGAAAAAAAAACAAGCCCGTTCAAAAGTGGGCGAAGGATATGAAGAGACACTTTACAAAAGAAGACATACATGAGGCCAACAAACATATGAAAAAATGCTCATCATCACTGGTCATTAGAGAAATGCAAATCAAAACTACATTGAGATACTGTCTCACACCAATTAGAATGGCGATCATTAAAAAATCTGGAGACAACAGATGCTGGAGAGGATGTGGAGAAATAGGAACACTTTTACACTGTTGGTGGGAGTGTAAATTAGTTCAACCATTGTGGAAGACAGTGTGGCGATTCCTCAAGGACCTAGAAATAGAAATTCCATTTGACCCAGCAATCCCATTACTGGGTATATAATGTTTAAAAGGATTATAAATCGTTCTACTATAAGGACACATGCACACAAATGTTCATTGCAGCACAGTTTACAATAGCAAAAACCTGGAACCAACCCAAATGCCCATCGATGATAGACTGGACAGGGAAAATGTGGCACATATACACCATGGAATATTATGTAGCCATCAAAAATGATGAGTTCGTGTCCTTTGTAGGGATATGGATGAACCTGGAAACCATCATTCTCAGCAAACTGACACAAGAACAGAAAATCAAACACTACATGTTCTCACTCATAGGAGGTTGTTGAACAATCAGAACACATGGACACAGGAAGGGGAGCATCACACACTAGGGTCTGTCGGGGGAAATAGGGGAGGGACAGCGGGTGGTGGGGGAGCTGGGGAGAGATAGCATGGGGAGAAATGCCAGATATAGGTGATGGGGAGGAAGGCAGCAAATCACACTGCCATGTGTGTACTTATGCAACAATCTTGCATGTTCTTCACATGTACCCCAAAACCTAAAATGCAAATAAATAAATAAATAAATAAAAATTTAAAAAACACATTAGGCCAAAAAAAAAAAACTTTTAAGTTTGGGGGTACATGGGCAGGTTTGTTACATAGGTAAATTTGTGTCATGGGGGTTTGTCCTAAATGATTTTTCAGATAAATGTAGTGCAACATCTTCTGCCTCTGTGTGGCTTGCCTTTTCATCTCTTAGTGCTGCATTTTGATAAATGTCTGTTTTTCATTTTAGTGGAAATCCATTTATAAACCTTTTACTTTTGGAGTAGTGATTTTGATCAATCTTTTACTTTAGGGGTAGTGATTTTGATGTCCTATTTAAAGATGTGTGATTATTCCATGGTCGTAAAGCTGATCTCTTATGTTTCCTTCATTCCTTTATTGTTTTACCATTCATATTTAAGTCATGATCCATTTGGAATTGTTTTTTTGTTTATGATGTGAGGTAGGGATTCTGTTTTCTCATAGTGTGTTGAAGATGTGTGTGTTTGTGTTCATGAAGTCAGTTGACCTATAGTTTTCTTTTATTGTATTGTTCTTGCCTTGTTTTTATAGAAAAGTTGTGCTGCCCTATAAAAGAATTGAGTGTTCCCTCTCTTTCTTTTTTTTTTTTTTTGTGTGTGTACACATTTAGTTTTATTGTAACAAAGCAACTTGTACACTTTTAATGTTTAAAACTGAGCATCATCTTTCCTTTCCAGTGAAACAAAAAGAAGATTTAAAAATAAACAGGCACAAAATTGCAATAGAGAATGTCAATTCCAAATAAGATCCTGCAGGTTCTGCTGATTCTCCCATTGAGTGGCAGGGCTCAAGTCATCATGAGGAGAGAATTTATTTTAAAAGTGTCATCTTAAACTGCAAGGATGTCTGTCAGATGTCACAATTAAACATGCCAAAGGAGAAACCATGTGGTCAAAATGCCCACTTAACCCACCCAAACATCTCAAACCCACCCTTTGCCAACCTTCTGTAACTCCATTTTTTAATTTTTTTTTCTTTTTTTAAACAACGGAAAGTAGACAGATACATGTTGGTAAATGCTAACTGTCCATATTCATGACACAGTGTACTCTCTAAGCCCAATATACAGAGAAAGGAGGAAAAAGCTAGAATTCTATGCACTACTACACAGGGGCCTAGCGCCCTCCAGCTTCCAGCAGAGCGAAGGGAGCAGGTTTTTCTTTTTTCCCACAGAGCTCGGTGATGTTGATTCCATACAGAATCAACAGTTTTTGTTCAGACAGGAAGGGATAAAAATGAATTTCAAACAGAAAGGGGTAGAGACTCTTTTCCCATTGTATTCTGCTCAAGTATTTCCCCCAAAATAAGTTGAGAACCGTGGTGTAGAGAAAAGAGACCTCAAAAACAGGGTGACTGAGCACAAGAGGGGAAAAAAAAAAGACTGCAACATGCTCCCAGGGACTGGAGAAAATTTCAAAAAAGGAAGATTGGAATCCATCAGTGTTCTGTTAGTCATCTTCTCCTTTGTCCTTCTTTCCTTCCTGCCCTTCATCATCTTCTTCATCTTCCTCTTCATCCTCATCCCCTTCTTCATCATTATCTTCTAATCCTTCCTCCTCTTCATCATCATCATCTTCCTCTCCTTCTTCTTCTTCATCGTCCATATCGGGAACCAAGTAGTATTGTAATGGATTTGGCCAAATATCATCTTTTTATGACCTCTCCTAATTCATCAGCACCTGCATCAGAATGGTCAGTAAACCAGGTAAAGCAGCTCTCTGGTTCCTCATGCTACCTCTTCTGCTGGCTTTATTCTGCACTGGACTTGAACGTTTCGTCAAATCCTTTCCAGATTTCCATTTGATTTTGGTGGACTCTGAAGGTGGATCACCACTCTCATTCAGATGAAATTCTTTGGAGAGAACTTTATTTTCAAAGTAAGGATCTTCATCAAAATAAAAATCTATTCTGTAACCTGATTTAATATCTTCAAATTCTGTCACTTCAACTCTGGTCAAATAATGCACTGCCTCTTCGTCCTCCTCCCCAAGCAGTGCAGACACTTGTGGATGGTTGACAAATGTTACCCAAAAATTTGGGATTTTGGCGATCAATTCTGACCTCTTCTGAAAAAATGGTTGGCGGAGTTTGTTATATTTCTGTTCTACTTTCAAAATCTCCTCACTGGCTTGTTCATTAAGTCTGTCTGTTTCATTTTGTACTTCATCAATATGTTCAGTTGCTTCTTGCTGTTCTTTTTCTCCCTTCTTCGGCAAGCCTGCAGAGGCCGATGTCTCCTCCAGTCCCAGAGCAGGAGGTGATCTTGGTTTCTTCTTTTGAGGCGGGGAGTGGAGACTGGCGTTTGGGGGCCATGCTGCTGGGGAAGTCCGAGAACCAGAGCGCAAGTCTTCTTGCTCATCCGGAAGCAGGCAGAACACTCTGTTCCCTCTGTTTCTATTCACTAGCAGAGTTTGGCAGTTGGAAGAATTTACTGGTGAAATCCATCTGAACCTGAAGTTTTACTTTGTTATTCTTTATTGTACGCTTTTTTTTTTTTTTTTGAAACAGGGTCTGACTTTGTCACTGAGGCTGGATGCAATCTTGGTTCACTACAACCTCCGCCTCCCAGGCTCAAGCCATCCTCCCACCTCAGCCTTCCGAGTAGCTGAGACCAGAGGCACACGCCACCACACTTGGCTAATTTTTTTGTATTTTTTGTAGAGATGGAGTTGCGCCATGTCACCCACACTGGTCTCAAACTCCTGAGCTCAAGTGATCCGCGATCCACCCACCTTGGCCTCTCAAACTGTCGGGATTCCAGGTGTGAGCCACCGCACCTGGCCTCCATTTCTTTAATAAGACTATTCAAACTTTATGTTTCTTATTTAGTTTTGGTGAGTTGTGGCTTTTCTAAGTATTTGTCCATTTTATCTAAATTTTCAAATTGATTGAATCAAGTTGTTCATAGCATCTTTTTACTGTCTTTTTACTATTTGTAGGATCTATGGTGATAACATGTTTTTCATGTCTAGTATGATAACTGGTGCCTTCTCTCTTTTTCTTGCTAGTTTATTAGTCTTTTCAAATCCATCTCTTATGTTACTTTTTATTATAAATTTATTTCCCATTTTATTGATTTATGTTCTTAATTGTAGTGTTTTCTTCCTTCTACTTTTTTTGGGTAGATTTATTGTTCTTCTTATAAATTTCTTGGCACAGTCGATACTCAGCTTTTCTTCTTTTGTAGTCTGCACTAAATGCTATTATTTTCTCTTTAAGCAAGTAACTTCGTCCCACAACTTGGACATGTATTGTCATTATCATCCAGTTGGAAATATTTTCTAATTCTCATTGTTGTTTTTTTCTTTCACCAGAAAGATTTGTTTTATACACACACACACACACACACACACACACACACACAGACACATACACACACACATACACACACACACACTATACGTACATATATATTAAATTTTAAAATATATTTATTATCTAGAAGTATATAATTGCTTGTCAAATTATCTCATTGTGATTGATTTCCACTTTATTCTACTGATATTAGAGACTATATTCTGAATTATTTAATTGTTTGAAATGTTGAGACTTGCTTTATGTCCCAGCATTTCTATTTTGGTAAAGGTGACGTATATTCTGCAGTTGTGTGTGTTGTTCTCTATGTATCAGTTTAGTCTACTTTGATATTTGCATTGTCCACATCTATATCTGTACCATTTTTTGCTCCCTGTTTTGTCAGTGATGGGAAAAGATGTGTTAAAATCTCTTAGTCATAGACTTGCCTATTTCTGTTTTTAATTCTTTGAATATTTGCTTTCTATATTTTGAGGCCTCGTTATCAGATCCATACAAATATCGAGGATTGTTATATATACCTTCCTGTTGAATTTTAAAACCTCCCTCTTTATTTCTAGTAATAATTCTTGCCTTAGTCTGTTTTGTCTGTTAGTATATAGTTATACCAGCTTTCATTTGCTTATTGTTCCCACGGTATAACTTTTTTCATCCTTTTGCTTTGAATCTTTATGTTCTATTTGTTCTTATATGTAAGGTGTATTTTTCTACCAGGAGAATATAGCCGAGTATTGTTCGTTTACCCAGCCTGGCAACATTTATCTTTTAATTGGAATATCTATAATAATGGATACATTTATGTTTAGATCTATCATCTTACATTTTTTTGGTACCATCTATTCTTTATGGCTTGTTTTTGATTAAGCAAGTCTTTTTTTATCTCATTTTCCTCCTCTGTCAATTTATAAGTTATACATTTTTGTTTTTGAGACAGAGTCTCCCTCTGTCGCCCGTGCAGTGGCGAGATCTTGGCTCACTGCAACCTCCCCCTCCTGGGTTCAAGTGATTCTCCTGCCTCAGCCTCCCAAGTAGCTGGGATTACAGGTGCATGCCACCATGCCCAGCTAATTTTTGTATTTTTAGTAGAGACGGGGTTTCACCATGTTGGTCAGGCTGGTCTTGATCTCTTGACTTTGTGATCCGCCCACCTCAGCCTCCCAGAGTGTTGGGATTACAGGCATGATAAATTCTTTTATTATTTTTGTAGTATTACCATACAGATGTAAACATGTATTTTTGCATTATTAAAGTCTAATTTCATATTTTCATCATTTTTGGACAATGCAAGAACTTTTCAAAACTAGGTTCAGATACCCTCATTTGTGTTATTATAATATTAATTCTACATATATTTAAAACTCCGTAAGGTATCACTAGTATTGTTTTAAACAGCTGTGTTCATTGAGAGTCACCTACATGTTCATACTTTCCAGTATCCTGTGTTCTTTTCTCCATTAACTTGCTGTCATCTTGTATCATTTCCTTTTGCCTGAACATCTGCCTTTATTTTTTTAGCACTTGACTGCTAACAACGAATTTGCTCATTATTTTGTGTGACTGCAGCTGCATTTTACCTTTATTTTTGAAGGATGCTTTGCATAGTATAAATTTTAGACTTGTAGTGATTGTATTTTAGCATACTAAAGATCATCTGTTTTCTGGCTTCCATCGTTTCAGTTGAAAAATCAGTCAATCTGATGCTATATAAGGTAATTTGTCCCTTCTTTCCAGTTTCTTTTTAAAATTTCTCTTACGTTGGGCCAAGCGCAGTGGCTCACACCTGTAATCCCAGCACTTTGCGGGGCTAAGGCGGGCAGATCACCTGAGGTCAGGAGTTTCAGACCAGCCTGGCCAACATGAAGAAATCTCATCTCTAATAAAAATACAAATATTACCCAGGCATGGTAGTGTGTGCCTGTAATCCCAGCAACTTGAGAGGCTGAGGCAGGAGAATCACTTAAACCCAGGAGGTGGAGGTTGCAGTGAGCAGAGATCATGCCACTGCACTCTAGCCTGGGCAACAAAGAGAGACTCCATCTCAAAAAATAAATTAAAAAAAAGAATAAAATTTCCTCTTATGTTGGTATTATGTGGGGAATTGAAAAAGAAAAAAAAAAAGGCTGGGCACATGGATCACACCTATAATATCAGCATTTTGGGAGGGTGAGGCAGGTAGATCGCTTGAAGCCAGAATTCGCGACTAGCCTGGGCAACATAGTGAGACCCCTGTCACTACAAAAAAATTAAAAATTATCCAGGCATTGTGGTGCACGCTGGTAGTCCTAGCTACTCAGGAAGCTGAAGCAGGAAGATCTCTCGAACCCAGGAGCATGAGGCTGTAATGAGTTGTGATAGCACCACTGCACTCCAGCCTGGGTGACAGAGTGAGACCCTGTCTCTCAAAAAAAAAAGGGAGAGAGAGAGAGAGAAAGAAAAGAAAAAGAAAAATTTCTCTTTGACTTAGGTTGTCAGCATTGTTATTCTATGTGCCTACATTTAGTTTTCCTTGTATTTCTTTTGCTTGGTTAGGAAAGCTTCTGGAATCTCTAGACTGAGGTATTTTATTTTGGAAAATTCTCCACCCAACATTTTTAAAATATTACTTCTTCCCCATTCTCTCTTCTCTTCTGGGACTCTTAATTACAAATATATTAGACATTTCACTATGTCCCATATGTCTATTTTGCTATTTTCTCTATTTTCTACATTCTTTTCTCTCTCTGCTTCAATTTGATTGTTTTCTATTGACCTTTCAGTTCACTAATCATCTATTACGTTACATATTTTACACCTGCTTGTTACCCCATCTATTCAAGGATGTCTAAGGCCATCTATTGAATTCTCAATTCATTATTGTCTCTTTAATAGTTTTTAAAGTTTGAAATAATCTTAAACTCCAAAAAGTTGCAAGTGTATTACAAAGAACATTTTTTTCTCAACCAATTTTGAAAATAAGTTGCCAGCCTGATGCAGCATCCCTGCAAGTGATTTCCTGTGATTTTTCTACAAGCAAGAACATTTTCCTGCATAATCATAATATAATCATCAAAATTAGGAAATTAACATTGATGCATTCTTTCCCTCTAAACATCTATTCCTATGGAAGTTTTGCCAATTGCCCCAACAGTGCCTTTTATTGGAAAAGGATCTAATTCAGAATCACATACTGCATTTAGTTAACTCCTGTTCCTCGGTCTTTCTTTGACTTTCCTTGCCTACTTAGACTCCAACACCCAACTGTGCTCCGCCTCCCACATACACACAGATGCCATCCTTATTTGCTCAACTTACAATGCCCTGCACTGGGCCATCCTCCCAACCAGAGACACCTTCCTCACTCCATCCAAACTTTGATATTTCATTGTAGGGCACCCTCCTACATGAAAGCCTTCTTCATGCTGCTTAGGCTATGACACCTCATGCCAGGTCACCCCCATGCATGGAAGGCCTACTCACCCCGGTCAGGCCCTGACTTTTCACACAGGGCCTCTCCACATGCCTCCCCCTGGTGCATGGATGCCCTTCTTAACCTGCTCAGATTATGGCACCACATACCAGGCTGCTCCTCCATGGAATACTTTCTCTCTTGACTCAAACCCTGTAACTGTTTGCCAGATTTCTCCCATACTGACAGATATCTCCCACTATAGTGAAGTTCCAGCACACCTCACTGGACAATTCTACTATACAGATGCTGTCCATACCCTCACTGGAGGTCATCGTGTCTCCTTCAATACACACATACTGTGGTATAAATATCTACCTCACCCTGCCCTACCAACAACTTTAAAAGTGCATAGTTGAGCCAGAAAAAGGAAGAAGAAGAGAAAAAGGAAAGAATTCTAGAATTTCTATTTTGTTAATAGATTCCAGTGTTCTAGTAAAATTCTCTATCTTTTCATTGTTTTCTTTAACATATTTAAATTATTTTGAAGTTTCCATCTGAGAACTTGAATAATCGATGTTATCTGTAGGCCTATTTGTATTGCCTGATCTTTCTCTTTGTTTTCATTCATTTGGTCTTGTTTTATGGTGTGCCTGTTAACTTGTTATTGAATGCTGACGATTGTGTATGAAAACTTTTGAAGATGTTATCTTCCTCAAGAAAAGATTTAAATTTCTGCTAGCCAGCGTGTAAGGTGGGCAGATCACTTTAATGCAGTCAAGACTATCTATTTCTAGTTTCTGTAACTCTTACAGTCAAGCCCTTCCTGGATTTCAAATGAAAGCTAGATTGTCCAAGTCCTCTCTCCTCTTTGGAAGGCCCCACCTGAATTACTATTTTTGACTCCTCAGTGCCATACCTCCTGGTGATTTTTTTTCTGCTTGGTTTCTCTATATCATTCCTCCATATGTGGCTTAGGATCAGCAATTTCTGAAAGGAAAATTATATGCAGAGTGTTGACTCCTTTTTCTGTGGTGTCCTTCCTCCAGGATCTCAGTCTGTCAAGTGCTGGCTGATGGGTAGCCCTGTGCTTGAGTATTCATGTAGCTATTCCACAGAGATGCTATACACTTCAGGCTGCTGCTTTCTATTTGGGTTCTATGTCCTGCACTGCAACTCAGCAAATGCCCTAAGAGACAAAACATGGTGACCAGAGCAGTAATCACCTCTATGCATTTCCCTTCCTTCTGGGATTTTTACTTCTTGAGTTCTGGTTCCTATGGTTGTATTCCAGTGAATTTTATCAAGGTTGATTCCCAGCAGAAGAAGAGCATAATACCAGCAACTTCATCCTAGTCCTTAGTGGAAGTCCTCCTGCATTATTTTAAGTTTTCTGTACATCATGCTTTCTTTCTTGGTTCTTATCTCTTTTGTTAACCTGTTGTCACTTTTGCTAGATAGATTGCAGGTGTTGGGTTTTTGGTTCAAGATTTTATTCCATTATGCTTCATCTATTTCACAATTCTTTTTTTAAAAAAACTTCAATGAGATATATTTTACATACGATATACATCCGTTTCTTAACAATTATATTCAGCTTTATTGCCACATTACTGAATGTTAAAAATAAATTTTTGCTTCTCACTATGTCTTATACCCTCTATCTTCCCCTTTGTTCAATCCATTTTTCATTTTGCTGGCAAATATCTGTAACTAATTTTTTTAAAGATAGGGTGGGTAGTTGGATGCTACTTCTTTCATGATTGAAAATATGTTTATCTTGCCCTAGCATTCAAGTGCTGTTTTAGGTAGGTAATAAATTTCTTCATTTACAGTCTTTTTCCCTCTCAACTCTGAGGACACTAAGCTCCCTTTTTTTTAAAAAAAACCATTTGGTGTTATAGATGAGAAATCTGATGCTTCTCACTTTATTGACAGCTCCAGTGCCTGTTGGTGGCTTTTTTTTTTTCATGCCCACCAGAAAAGATTGTAGAATTTTTTCTTTGTTCTTAGACTTTGGAAATTTCACCAAGATATGTTTACATGTATGTCTTCTTTCAGTATTTCTAATTGGCAGTTCATAAACCTTAATATCCTAAAGTTTCAAATCTTTCTTTGATTAATGGAACTTTTCTTATATTATTTCTTTCATCATTATAATTTTTTCCTTTGAATTCTTTAGATAGATATACAGTCTCCTGGATCTATCTTTCATATCTCTTAACTTCACGCTCATAATTTTTTATGTCTTTGCCTGCCCTGTAGGGAAGAGTCCTTCTAGATCACTAATTTGCCTTTTAGCCATGTTCATGCTAATACTCAGCTCTTCTTTTGTTTTTAAAATATATTTCTTCAATCATCTTAAATTTCTAGGATCTTTCTTGTTTTCCTGTTTTTCCTTTTTCAGTAAAGACTGTTGTTATTTTAAGGATGCGTTATCCTCTCAAATCTCTAATGATATATTTGTAATGTTCTAATTTTTTATCTTTGGTTTTCTGGATTAACTCTCCTTTCAGAAGGAGGAGTAGGGAATGTGAAATTAGCTTCTCTGCTTGTGTAGCTTGGTGACTGTCATGCTACTGGTTTTTCCCATTGTCAAGTGATGCTTATGTACTCACATTTTAAAATTCAGGTCTAGACTGATCACTACTGGTAATTGCTAGGGATTTCCTTAGCTATTGCTAAAGGCTCCTGTCTGATAACACCTGGATAGAGTTCATTTCTGCAGGCAGTGGTTGAGCACAGGGTTCTGCAAGTGGACTTCAAGCAGCTGTGATGAGTGGCTGAAGAAGTGTCCATGAATAGGCTTCCCTTCAGGGTGCCTGAGCTGACAACAAGCTGGGAAGCTGGAACTGTCCCAATGTAGATACTGGGAAGGTGTTGCTTGAGAGATGGTGGCATTCAGGGATTTCTTTGCTTGTCTTAGCTGCTTTGCTTTTTCCCCTGTCCATGTCCAATGGGACTGCCCAGAGTTACCTGAGGTAGTAACTCTCTCTGGCCCTCAGGGTGGCCTTCCACAGCAAATTTCCCTCACTTCATGCATCCATACTTGCCAAGTCCTGTGCTGGTGGTAGATGATGTGAGGGCAGCCACAGCCTACACTACCACAACCTCACAGTCCCTTCCCGCTCTCACCCCAGCTCCTCCTCACCTTGAGCTCAGGGTTTGTCCTGTCTTCTGGCAGAAAAAAATCATTCACATCTTCCTTTAGTAGTTCCCTCCTTTTCCTGTATTCAGTTACAAATTCTGACCTTTGTTTCTTCATCAATATAGACTATGAAAAATATCCTCAGCAGCATAACACAACTCCTGCCTCCAAAATTTTGAAAGCAGTTTATTAAGTAAATGTAATTTAATCGACAAATATAATCATGAAGGAACCATATATGTCATTTAATCATTTTCACATAATTTCTCTCCCATTACATAAGCAGACAAGTATTCTTTACCTGTTTCACTGTGTACTAGGATTTAGGTTTCCATTTTCAATGTACAGTCTCTGTCCTGTGATTTTAAGAAAATTTTAAAAAGAAATTATTTAACGTCATTAGCTGTTTAATGTAATAATTAAATTTAATCATATTGGAAACTATAGTGGTCATCTAAACAAAGCAGTCTTAGTTACTCTTATTGAAGGTTCATCTGAATAAATTTGGGGCACCCCAGGGTATTTTTCTTAAGCACAAGCTAATATCTGAATTGCATTCTTTACTGAGAGTTTTATCCTTATAGTATCTGATTCCTTCACTGTAGTGACTCAACCATGGAGTCAGAGACCCAGGTTCAAATCCTGGCTCTTCCACTTACTAACTCCGTAGCTTAAACAGTCCAGTGCCTGGCATAGGGAGGGTACCTCAGTAAATATTGGATGAGTGACTGTATGAAGTTACTTAAATGTATGAGGCTGATTTCCTTACCTCTAAAATAGGAATAACAAAGGGCTTGCTTATGGATTATAGATAATTTATGTAAAACCTCTTGGCATGTTGTAGGCATTCAATTAGTGCTAGGTATAATAATAATAAATTTTATACAAGATTCCTTTTATTAGTATCAAGCAAGTCCCACAAGTAATAGGAGTTATCCAGGTTTATGGGGATGGTGAGAGAAATATACCTACATGACACAGTTGCTTCAGATAGTTTCCAGCATTTTTTCTTCCTTTGTAGCTGTATACATTTATTAAAGCTGAGTGTGTTCAACAGTTCTGGGCAGGATCAAGATTGAAAGAGCAAAGACATAGTCTTAAGGGGAATGCAAACCAATTGAAGAGAACTTCTGGACACAATGAGAACACACTCCTAAAAAGTAGTAAAGCAAATGTGAGACAAAGACTGAAGGAGAGAATAAGAGAGTTGGGTGAGTGTAAGGAAAGGTTATGTAGAAGTGGATTTGGAATTGAAGAAAAAAAAGACAGTATTTTGATTGGTACAAAAACCATGTGAAGGCTGGGCACGTTGGCTCACGCCTGTAATCCTAGCACTTCGGGAGGCTGAGGCGGGCAGATCACCTGAAGTCAGGAGTTCGAGACTAGCCTGGCCAACATGGCGAAACCCCATCTCTACTAGAAATACAAAAATTAGCCAGGTGTGGTGGTGGATGCCTGTAAAGTCAGCTATGTGGGAGGCTGAGGCAGGAGAATCACTTGAACCTGGGAGACAGAGGTTGCCGTGAGCCAAGATCGCGCCACTGCACTCCAGTCTGGGTGACAGAGCAAGACGCTGTCTCAAAAAAAAAAAATGACTATATGAAGATTGCTCAGGCAGTGCATGGGGAAGGTGTAATGTGGGTGTCCTGGTGCTGACAGATCCTGGGGACAGCAGGAGACTGGTAGTTTGGTATAGAGGAGATGCTCAGAGGGAGCAGTAAAAGATGAGTTGAGGGAGGTAGAGTGAACCCAATTTGCAGTTCACCTTGGTCATTGCACTGCCTTTTCATTTTGCTGTTTCCCACAATCCTAGCCAGTTAGCGCCTTGTTTGAATACATACATCAATAGTCCAGAGAGTGAGAACTATTAGATGAAGTGTTTTTACCTTGAGATGCTCTACCTTGACTTACAATTTGAACAGATTAAGCCTTGTTTTAGCAGATCACAGGGTCTTACAAAAAGCCAGCTAAGGGTTATGGACTAGTTATCCCTTTGACAACCAACACTTAAAGTGGACATGTTGAGGAAGACCTGTCTTGATCTGAAGTAATTATGGCAACTTCAGCCACGTTCCCTCTCCTCTGAGCAGATGTGAGCCCCTCTGAAATATTCCTCCCTCTTTCCTCTAATTTTTCTCTCACTTGACCTTCCCTTTGAATTCAAAGCTAGTTGATGGGTTGTGGGATCAGGATTTAAACGCCTCTCTCTATCAATTTTGTGAACAAAACCTTTTTTAAAAAAAATGCTAAGACAGGGCCATGTGCAGTGGTTCACGCCTGTAATCCCAGCACTTCGGGAGGCCACGGTGGGTGGATCATCTGAGGTTAGGAGTTTGAGACCAGACTGGCCAACATGGCAAAACCCCATCTCTACTAAAAATACAAAAAATTAGCTGGATGGGTGCCTATAATCCCAGCTACTAGGGAGGCTGAGGCAAGAGAATCGCTTGAACCTGGGAGGCGGAGGTTGCAGTGAGCCGAGATCACGCCATTGCACTCTAGCCTAGGCAATAAGAGAGAAACTTCATCTCAAAGAAAAAAAAAAAAAAGAAAAAATCCTAACACCATTTCATTTAAGGATTCTCATGATGGCACACAAGACATTTGAAAATGTAAATTACAGATAAATGCTAGGTCTTCATGTGCTACGAGTGTGTAATGTATTTGCTTTATCTTTCTTCCTTTCCTTTTAATTGTTATTGTTAATAGAAATGCTATTTTTTCAGTGAAAATTTTACATAGAACATTCTTTGATTTTCAGCATTTATTTTTATACTTCTATTATTGGAATGCCTGCATTAGTACATAAGCTAGTATATATGGAAAAATAGTAGCGATTAAATGCAAGCTACTGCATTGATTCCATGTTATAAGTATTGTTCTCTACTTATTCATATATATATATATATATCACACACATATATATACATACATATACTTTAATAGACATTTCATGTTTTAAAGTGTTGTCTTTTAGAGTTTTCTGTTTTTTAACATCCCAAGATGTAATTCTCTAAAGAAGGGAATGGCAAATTATTTTAATGCTTTTATTGTTTTTGTTTCTAGCTTATTCCACTAAGCTCAACAAATTTCCTGTATTTAATATTAATGATGACTTGAATGATCTGTGTACCAGTGCAGTAAGCCCCAATACTACCAAAGCCACGCGGTACGCCTTGAATGTGTGGCGATATTGGTGCATGACCAACGGGCTCAAAGACCACATAGACATCACCAAGGTAAGGGATTCTTGAGTTTACTTTTTTCACCCAACTTCACTGAGCTTCCAAATCCCAGGCACTGTTCTAAGCATTGTAGGGAACACAGAATGGCGGCTTTCTGCCTGGGGAAACTTTGAAATAATATAAACTAGAAAAAATCTACACACAAAGCAGAATTTAACAAGTGTTTTATGAATTTATAGTTTGGAAATGCCTGAAAAGTTCAGATGGGTAAATTAATTTTGGTTTGGTAAAACTGGAGAGAGAATTGATATTTAAGATTTATTTTTGAGGAAAGGTAGGATTTCAGTAGAATTAGATGAGGACAGGTGTCTTCTAGGCTGAGTGCTGTGAGGAAGAATAAAATTTGGGGAGATAGACTCATTTGCTTACAGCAGAGGCCTCATATCTTGGTGTCATGGACAATGAAACCAGATTCTGATAACCCTTAAGTGCCAAGCTAAAATCTTGTGAACACTGGAAAATCACTGAAATATCTCGTTTTGGTTTTGCTAAGGAGAGACTTTATTTGAAAGGATTATTGCAGGGACAGAGAAAGGGACTATGGTAGTAGGGAAAACACTGACCATAAAATCTGCAAGCATCTTAAGGGTTAGACAAAAGGGAAACCACTCAAGTTGTTTGAGAGAGAAGAACATAATGAAAGTGCTATTTTAGGGGAATAATTGGAAGTAATGAGCAAAAAGTTAATTAATGTCCTTGGCCCTCAGTTTCCCCAGTGAGCTCTTAAATCTCTTCCATCTTGAAAGCCAGGGGTACTGGCACATACCTGTGACAGTCCCACTTACTTAGGAGGCTAAGGCAGAAGGATTGCATGAGCCCAGGGGTTCAGGGATACAGTGTGCTATGATGATGACTGTGAATAGCTACTGTACTCCAGCCTGGGCATCATGGCCAGAACCTGCCTCTAAAAAAAACCCAAAATACTGAAAAACTTACCTAACTTGAAATGCTTGAGGTTTGTAAGTGGGAGGAAAAAGTCTTGGACATGTGGAGGTAGAACACAAAGGTACTGTATTTTGATTTGACTGCACTGAGTCTAAATTAGATGTGCAGATAGACATGGCCAATAATGAGTTAGGAGTGTGGGACTTAAAATGGTGGAACTGTTAAAGCTGGAACCATACATTGAAAAGTCTTGCAAACAGAGGTCATAGGTGAAGTCCAAGGGCAAGTGAGATATCCAGGTTTGAGTGATGTGCTTAGGGAATCAACAAGAGATGAAATAGGACAGGAAACCCAGGTTTCTACTTCTGGCACCATGATACACTACATAGTGTGAGGGGCCTTTCTGCTATACTTGCAGACAGGGAAACATCCATGGGGCCAAAAAAAAAAAGAAACTAAAGTAGTGACCAGTAAGCACATATGAAAGGCAGGGCATATGTTGATAACATTACTAAAAAAAGGGAAGATGAACTGATGAATTCTTGATTGAGGAGAGGACCTGAAAGGGTCCTAAAGAGGTTCTTGGTAGGTAGCATACCCAGCTCCTGGCAGAGTCATATGATGATACTCTTTTAAGGGAAACATCCAAAATGTAGGTGCTCAGGTTTTGTGCAGAGTCGGAGCAACTAAATTTGTGCTCATTAAATTAAAAAAAAAAAAAAAATCAGCAGCTGCTTAAGGAAATAAACCACAATGCGTGAGGATGAATAAAAACAACAAACAACAGATTTAGACACAAAAGGCTATAGATAGCAGATTATAGACTATATATGAAATTATTATAAAAATAAAAACATATAGAGATAAGCAACAATATACTAATCAAAATAATTAGCAGATTTAAAAACAAATTGAAATTTCCATTTCTGGCCAGAATTACCCTCCTAGAAAACTGTACATAATATATCGAAACAACTCTTTTTAGACAGAACAGGGTGCACAGAATGTGATCCCTAAGACACAGGACACAAGTGAGAGGAGTCCTGTCATCTCTCAGGATTTCTGCCTGGAGGCAGTTTCTGAACTGCAGTGAAGTGAGGGGAATCTGTACAGAGCTTGGCGATCTCACTGATTTGTGATTACTGAGATCACAGTTTGGAGAGGCTGAGGATACAAGTTCACTAGAAAGAAATTTCAGTGCTCATTGAGAAAAAAATGACAAAATCCAGAATTCAGCATTGTAAATTTCACAATTTCTAGCGTCCAATCAACTATTACTAGACATGGGAACTAGACTCATACATACATGGGAGAAAAATCAGTTAAATCTTTCACTTCGGCCAGTTTGGAGAGCCAGATTTACTCTCATTCCTGAACAACCATAAAACATGACAGATACAAAACAATGTTTTTCAAGGCACTGTATAATAGGCTAAGGACAGTGACTTCTGAGAGATAGGAAGCAAACAAGGTAATACCTATGACTCCTCTAGCTTGCCACCTTGAGAGAATTAAAAATAGGTTTGTGGTACAGGGAGGGAGAATCCAGTCAGAGCCCAGCAGACTTGCTGAGTTGAGGAAAGAGATCTGAAGATAATCTCCCTGAAATACTCAGCTGAATACAGCATATGTGTATGAGGAAGCTATCTGAGGCTGACAAAGAGCTGTCTGAAGGGATTAGAGGGAACAGTACTTGGCACTCACACAGAACTGGAAACAGTACCTGTACCTACCAGCCAAATTAGAAAAACCTCAGGATTCATGGGGTAGAGTACTCAGAAAGGTCTTGCATCAGGTGTGGGGAATAATTAGCCCTAGATAGAGCACTGCTCTAATCCCACCCAGGAAATCTTCAAAATGCTTTGATCCAAAATGAGGATCTCACGAAGATCCAAAAGGATCAAAGCATTTTCAAGTAACTTAATCATGTCCCAGAACAAAGCTTAAGAATATGTATAATAATATAAAAAATCTAAAACACAAGAAATAAAATTCACAATGTCTAGCACCTAAACAAAAATTATCAGACATGCCATGCAGCAAGAAAATACAGCCCTTAAAGGATGAATCCATCAAAATCAGGCCAGAACTAACTAGATTATATAACTAGAAGACAAGGACATTAAAATAGTTATTGTAGCTATATTTGATAAGTTCATAAATTTAAGTAGAGACATGGAAAATATAATAAAGACCCAAAATGAACCTCTAGATATAAAACTACAATGTGTGATGAAAAACAGACTGCTTAGGCATATTTTACTTAGAGAAGAAAATATGTGAACTTGAGTATATAACAATAGTAACTATGTAAAATGAAACACAGAAAGAAAAGAGAATTTTTTAAATTTTGAGACAGAGCCTTGCTCTGTCACCCAGGCTGAAATGCAGTGGTCCAGTCATAGCTCACTGCAGCCTCAACCTCCTGGGCTCAAGTGGTCCTTCCACCTCAGCCTCCTGAGTAGCTAGGACCACAGGCATGAGCCACCACACCTGGCTAATTTATTTTTTGTACAGATTATGTATCTCTGTGTTGCCCAGACTGATCTCAAACTCCTGGGCTCAAGCTATTTCTCCTGCCTTGGCCTCCCAAAGTGCTGGGATTACAGGCATGAGCCACCATACCCAGCCTGAGAATTTTTTAAAATAATCAGAGCATCACTGACATGTGGGACAATTTCAGGCAGCCTAATGTACATGTAATTGGAATCCCTGAACAAAAGGAGAAAAGGGGGAGGAGGAAGTAATCAAATTGCTTAAAACCAATGAAAAAGAGAAAAAAGCAGCCAGATAAAAAAGACATATTATATACAAAGGAACAAAGATAAGGTCAACAACAGGTTTCTCATCAGAAACAATGAAAATGAAAAGACAATGGGGCAGTTTCTTAAAAGAAAAATACTTTCACTATCCTCAACGAAAACAGCTTTAAAAAATGGAGCTCAATTAAAGACTTTTTAGGCAAAAATGAAGGAATTTATCATCAGCAGATTTACACTTAAAAAAATGTTAAAGGAAGTCCTTCAGCCAGAAGGAAAATGATACTATGTGGAAATAACGGATCTAAACAAAGGGATGAAATAACTGGAAATGATAAGCTACATGGGTAAATATGTAAGTTTTTAAAATTTTTAAATTTTCTTTCAAAGATCACTGACTTTTTAAATGAAAACTACAAGATAAAATGGAATAATAAAAATATTGAATTGGTACGGAGAAAAGAAACAAAAACCTCATTAGAAACTGTACAAACCAGAAGACAATAGAATAATATCTTTAAAGAGCTAAAGGATAAAACTGTCAACATAGAATTTTATATTCAGAGAAAATAAAGGTGAAACAAAAACCTTTACATATGTACCAAAGCTGAGATAATTCATCACCTAAAGACCTACACAGCAATATACATTAAAAGAAGCTCTTCAGACAGAAGCAAAATCATACCAAATAGAAACAGGGATCATACAAAGGAATAGAAAGTACTTGACTGGCATATAAAATTTATTTTTCTCATAACAATGTATTCCGAACTTTATATGTTACATATGGAGGAAAAAAATGCATTGTATCAATAGCAAAAAGGATAAGTGGAAGAACGAAAGTGTAGTGTTGTAAATTTCCAGCAATATATGCAGAGTGGTATAGTATTTGAAGGTAGACTGATACATGTATAATGCAAATCTTAGAACAAGACTAAAAATATAAAACAAAGAGATAGAGTGGATAATCCTAACGTGGAAATAGAAGTGGAATTGTAAAAAAAAAAAAAATTCAATCAGAAATAAGAGGAAAAAAGGAACAAAGAACCAATGGAACAAATAAAAAACAAATGGCAAGATATGGTAGATGTAAACCCAGCTGTCTTGATAATTATGTCTACCAATGAAAAGAGAGATATTGTCAGAGTGGATTTTTTTAAAAAAGCAAGGACCAGCTATGTGCTATTCACATCTGAATTTAAATATAAAGACTCACAAAGGTTAAAAGTAAAGTGATGGGAGAAAGATATACCATACAAGCATTAATCATAAGAAACCTGAAGTAGCTATTAATATCAAACAAGGAATCCACAGAAGGAATTTTAACAGGAAGAAAGAAATTTTGTAATGATAAAAACAATTCATCAAGAAGACATGAAGATCATGTGTGTACACTTAGAGCATGGAAGCACATGAAGCAAAAGATGATAAAACTTAAAGGAAAAATTGCAAATCCACAGTTGGAGATTTCAGTACTTTTCCCTTGGTAATTTATAGAACAAGTAAACTGAAAATCAGTAGGGATAAGGACTTAACACTATCAAACTGACTTAACCTAATTGACATGTATGTAGCACTCCAACCAAGTGCAGAATACAATTTCTTTCCAAATGCCATGGAATAGTCACCAAACTAGACCAATATGGTGGGTCATAAAACAAGTTTCAGTTAATTTCATTAAGAGGGTTGAAGTCACATAGAGTATGTTCTCTATCCACAATAAAATTAAATTATAATTTTTTGTTTGTTTTTGGAGATAGAGTCTCGCTTTGTTATCCAGGCTGGAGTGAAGTGGCGCAATCTTGGCTCACTGCAACCTCTGCCTCCCAGGTTCAAGCAATTCTCATGCCTCAGCCATCCGAGTAGCTGGGATTACAGATGCCTGCCACCATGCCCAGCTAATTTTTTGTATTTTTAGTAGAGACTGGATTTCGCCATGTTGGCCAGGCTGGTCTCAGACTCCTAACCTCAGGTGATCCTTCCACCTCGGACTACCAAGGTGCTGGGATGACAGGTGTGAGCCACCGTGCCTGACCTAATTAAATTATAAATTAATTACATATGGCTAACTAGAATGTTCCCAGTACTTGGAAGTTAGCATATTACTAATAACCAAAGGACCAAGAAGAAATCACAAAGGAAGTTGTAAAATGTGTTGAACTGAATGAAAATTTAAATCACCATTTATCAGAATTTGTAAGTTGTAGCTAAACTAATGTCTAGAGAAAAAAATTTTGGCTTTAAATGCTTATCAAAGAAGGTCTAAAATCAATAAATATGAAACAAAAAGAACTTGAAGAAATAAAAAATACCCTCAAGTAATTCTCCCACCTCAGCCTCCCGAGTAGCTGGGACTACAGGCGTGCACCACCATGCCTGTCTAATTTTTAAATTTTTTTCTAGAGGCAGGGTCTCACTATCTTGCCCAGGCTGGTTTCAAACTCCTGGGCTCAAGCGATCTGCCTATCTTGGCCTCCCAAAGTGCTGGGATTACAGGCATGAGCCACTGCACCCAGCCAAGTTTTTTAATTTTATTCTTTCCCACTTGGTATCATCAGCCCCATGACCAGTCTCTGACTTCTCTTTGGTCATTTTTACATCAAGGAAGCCAATTTTATCATTCATAGTGAATCTTGACATGGCGAATCAATTCAGAGTGGTTACTAAAGGAAAATGGTTTCTTGCAATGTCTTTATAATCACTTGAAGACCTTAGTAACCTGGGGGAATAATCACCAACCAAAACTGAGTCAGAGAAAACTAAGGAGGCAAACAATATGGGCCAGAATGCACTGTTTCTCGTGTGCAAACAGTGTAAGTGTTGTTACTTGACATTTCTCTAGGAATTGCTTTTGCTGTGATTTTACTTTGAAACTTGTGGTGTTCTGTGGAAATTAAGAAGAATGTTCTGTATCCTAAGTCAGCTTGGTTCTCCTGACACTAGGTTAATTCGTTGGTTTAACCCATTGGTTTTTTGTTTTTGTTTTTTGAGACAGGGTCTCACTCTGTCACCCACGCAGGAGTGCAGTGATGTGATCTTGTTCACTGTAGCCTCTACCTCCAGGGTTCAAGTGATTCACCTTTCTCAGCCTTCTGAGTAGCTGGGACTACAGGTCTGCACCACCATGCCTGGCTAATTTTTACATTTTTTGTAGAGACGAGGTTTCACCGTGTTGCCCAGGCTGGTCTCAAACACAGCTCAAGCCATCTGCCCATTTTAGTCTCCCAAAGTGCTAGGATTACAGGCATGAGCCACCGTGCCTGGCCTAACCCATGGTTACATAGTGCCAATCATATATTTTGGGACTTCTGGTATGTGTTAAAGATCCAGTCATAAGTGAAATGTAGTTCTTGTCTTCAGGAGCTTTCAGTTCACTTCAAGAGATAGACATAAACTAGATAAGAGAATGTACCACATGGAAAGGACCATAATAAAAATTTAAATTAAGTGCCATGGGATCCCATATGAGACAATAACTTTGCTTAGGTTATATAGAAAGTAGAATTTGAGCTAATTTTGGAAGAATGAATAGAGATTTTCCAAATAGAGAAGGTTAGTAGAAAAAAGCATTCTCAGCAGAGAAATGGCATGAAAAGGCCTTATGGTTTTTAGTTATGGCAAAAAGTTCAATGAAGCTGGAAAATAGAGTACAAAGAGAACAGAAGATGAGGTTACAGAAATAGAGTGTGTACCAGTTACCTACTGCTCTGCAACAAAACCACCCAAAAATATAGGGATCTAAAGCAACAACCATTTTATTTGTTCATGATTTGATGAGTGAGCATTTTGGACTGAGCTCAGCCCAGTACCTCCCCCTGCTGGTCTCACCTAGGGTAGTCATATGGGTGCAGTCACTTGCATGTTAGATGGGAAACAACTTGTCCCCATATCCCCACAGTCTAACTGGGCCTCCTGACATGGCAACACCATGCACTAAGCCAGTAAGAACCTGTAAGACAGAAACAGGCGGGGCACAGTCACACCTGTAATCCCAGCACTTTGGGAGACAGAGGCAGGCAGATCATTTGAGGTCAGGAGTTTAAGACCAGCCTGACCAACTTGGTGAAACCCCATCTCTACTAAAAATACAAAAATTAGCTGGACGTGGTGGTGTGTGCCTGTAGTCCCAGCTACTCAGGAGGGTGAGGCAGGAGAATCCCTTGAACCCCAGAGGTAGATGCTACAGCGGGCCATGATCATGCCACTGCTCTCCAGTCTGGGTGACAGAGTGAGACTGTCTTGAAAAAAAAAAAAAAGAAAGACAAAACCAGCAAAAGCAGAACCCCTTGAAGCCTGGGAATTCACACATTCCTTGAAGGCTTGGAATTCACACATTGTCACTTCTGCCACATTCTGCTGGTTAAAATAAGTCACGTGGCTAGCCCAGATTCAAGGGGTGGAAAAATGGATTTTACTTGATAGGAGAAGCAGCAATGTCACGTTGCCAAAGGGCATGTGTACAGGGAGGGGGAATGTAACTGTCTTCTCATACTGTGGGAGCAGATTGTGAAGACTTGAATACAAAGTAAACAGTTTGGAATTTATCCCAAGGGCGCAGGAAACTATCAAAGATTTGTTTTTTGGTTTTTGTTTAAAGCACTGACATAAAAAATAAGATTTTCTACTCAGCACCCCTTCTTCAGGAACCCTTCCTCTTTCTTCCATAATCCTTCCTCTTCTATAATTCTACGTGGTTATTGCAGAAGCCATCACATTAGGAGAATGGATAGAGTGGACTACCTTTTGGCAAGTTGTTTGAATTAGGGCCAATCAGAATCCTTCTTTGGGGTGTTTTTCTCCTGAAAATGAATGTTGGTCTCTTGCTAAATCTGAAGCTTTAAGATGTAAATTTTGGGGAGTGGTTGGTGGCTGTGCTTGCAGCTATATGAAAAAAAAAAGCCGCTGCACAAAGAAGCAGAGATGAGAGACAATGAGAGTCCTGATGGCCTTAGAGTCCACGCCTTCTGATAGCCCTCTCTGCCTCAGCTTCAAATTTGGTCTGTCTCTTGCAACCAAAGGAGTCTCAACTACTATAAAGGGAGCTTACCACCTGCAAGTAGGGAGTTGCAAGTGACAACATAAAAATCCAGTCAGCTGAGTTTTAGTGCAATGGTTATTGGGAAGTTATTTTAACTGATTATCGCTGGTATCTAAGAAAGCCATTGTTTTGTTTTGTTTTGTTGAGATGGAATTTCACTCTTGTTGCCCAGGCTGGAGTGCAATGGTGCGATCTCGGCTCACCGCAACCTCCACCTCCTGGGTTCAAGCGATTCTCCTGCCTCAGCCTCCTGAGTAGCTGGGATTACAGGCATGCACCACCACGCCCAGCTAAGTTTATATTTTTTAGTAGAGACGGGGTTTCTCCACATTGGTCAGGCTGGTGTCCAACTCCCTACCTCAGGTGATCCACCTGCCTCGGCCTCCCAAGGTGCTGGGATTACTTTCTGAGCCACTGCGCCCAGCCCAGAAAGCTGTTTTTCTTATAGTTTGCGTACAACTAACCTACTCTGATAACTTTTCAGCTGAATCTCTTGGGGTTTCCTGGACCAACAACCAGATTATCAGAAAGCAATTATGCTTTGTCTTTTCCCTTTCCCAAATACATACATACATATATATGTGTATATATGACTTCTTTTTCTTATCTTACCTGGTTAGTTAGAACCTCCAGAAGAATATTATACAATAACAGTGATATTCGTAAGCTCTTCCTGTTCCTGACTTTATAAAAAAGACTTGAATGTTTTCATTGTGGGTATAGTTTTTCTAGTTCTTGCCTGTAAATTACTCTTCATCATAGTCAGAGCATCTTTTTCTTCCTATCTAAATTTGAATTCAAATTTTTAAAAATTTATAATGGATATCACATTTTTTTCAAATATTTTTTAAGTATTTGTAAGTTCATATTACTTTTTGCCTTAATGTGTGAATGTCAATTCTATTAAAATATTCATTAATACGGAATCGTTTTGTGTTCACTTCAGGAGTCGGACACTTCCCATGATGCTCACAGAATAGGTTTGATGCCTTTGTCTGTCTTCCCAGAATGCCTTGAATGTATTATCATTAATCCATTCATCCAATGAAAACTCATGACACTCCCTGTAAAACAAAAAGAGAGTGAATCATTTTTACATTCTACAATAATCCCCCCCTTGTTTTGATGCAGTATTGGTGTACTGCAGTCCTAAATTTAACTTGATAACACAGGTGTAACCAAACCCAGGTGCAGCTGCTCACCACTTGCAAAGCCAGTAACAAAAATGAGATGCAGTTAAAGGAAGGTGACTTTATTCCAGCACTAGCAGTGGGGAAATGACAGTGTCTTGAAGAAAGCATTTTAAACTTTGGCTGGAGAGAGGGGCTTTAAAAGGGAACTTGGAATGGGAGGCATGCGGAGTGCTGCTGGGCACAAGGTCTCTGTGTCTTGTTCCAGCGGGTATCTTGAGTTGTGGTTCACCTGGAGCATGGTGGCCTCATCTCAACAGTAGCCGGGTTGTTGACGAATGGCCTTGAGGTAATCTCTGGAATTTTGCAACTAGGTCTCCAGGACTGGTTTGTCTCCAGATTAGCCCTGGAACTTCTAAGTAAGTGCATAGTTAGATGAATATGCATGGTATAAGGGAGTGTCTGGTGGGAGAGGGAAACAAAGGGTCTTAAGATACCTTTCAAGGCTACATTCTGAGGCTCAGAAGGAAAGGAAAACAAAACTTTACAATGCATTTTAGCCAGGCTCGGTGGCTCATGTTTATAATCCCAGCACTTTGGGAGGCCAAGGCGGGCGGATCGCTCGAGGTCAGGAGTTTGAGACCAGCCTGGCCAACATGGTGAAACCCTGTCTCTACTAAAAAATATAAAAACTAGCTGGGCACGGTGGCACACACCTATAGTCCCAGCTACTCAGGAGGCTGAGGCAGGAGAATCACTTGAACCCAGGAAGTGAGGCTGCAGTGAACTGAGATCGTGCCACTGTACTCCAGCCTGGGCGACCGAATGAGACTCTGTCTCAAAAAAAGAATATGCATTTCAAGGCTGGGGTACTGGGTTACACAGGCAGTCTTTGTTTTGAGAGGTACCATATGAACTGCAACCTGTGCATATCAGAGCCATGCCCTTGCTTTGCGTGGTACTGATGTGCACACATTCTATTTAACCCAATAACATGCAAAATGAAAACTGCTTGTATTTTACTTGGGGAAGTTATACTTTGGGTTTTAATGTACTATTGGTCAGATTTCGGTTAGAAAAAAATGAAGAGCCTTTCTGCCTTTTTCCTATGCTCTGGAAACTGTTTAAATGAAAAGAAAAGCTGAACTGATTCCATAAAGCCATCATTTTAGGAACAATATACATGTTTGACAATCATTTCACACTCTTTGGGGCTATTCAGATCTTTTATCTTTTATTGAACCCAGTAATTATATTTTGCTGGACAACTGTTCAGGCTGTCTTAAGTTTCAGATTAATATGTATAAGTATGTGATGTCCTTTCACATTCTTTACTCTCTTCATTTTCTGTAGTTATAGTCTTTCTTACTCCTAATATGGTTTAAGTGTAAACATTTCCTTTCCTCCTTTCTCACTCTCTTTATAAAGCCAGACCTGCTAGAACTTTGTTGGCTTTGTAGGTCTTTTCAAAGATTACATTTTTATCTATCCCAATTTCTTTCTTTTCTAGTCCATTAATTTATTTATTTTTATTGATACACTCTACTTTTTTTTTTTTTTTTTGAGATGGAATCTTGCTCTGTTGCCCAGGCTGGAGTGCAGTGGCATGATCTCGGCTCACTCCAACCTCTGTGTTGCAGGTTCAAGCAATTCTTCTGCCTCAGCCTCCCGAGTAGCTGGGACTGGACTAGAGGTGTGCACCACCATACCTGGCTAATTTTTGTATTTTTTTTTAGTAGAAATGGGGTTTTGCCATGTTGACTAGGCTGGTCTCGAACTCCTGACCTCAAGTGATCCACCCACGTTGGCCTCCCAAAGTGCTGGGATTGCAGGCATGAGCCACCATGCCCAACCCCACTCTACAATTTTTGAGTTTAGTTTACGTTTTTTAACTTTTTGAGTTGAATAATCAGTTTGCTTATTCTCAATAAAGTTTTCTAACAATGTCATTCAAGACTATGATGTATATTTATTATGTATATTTAGCAACATCTCATACATTTTGATGTATAATGTTTTCAGTTTAGTTAATTTTTAATCTATAATTCAGCTTTTATTTCCTCCTTAATTAAGGGCTATTAGAAGAATGAATGTTACCTGTCCAGTTTCTACTCAATAAAAAAATTTGATTGGCACTTTCTAATTGTCCTAGAATATGTATTCAGCTTGAATAGACCATGAACAAGGTCTGGTTTGCCTTTGTAGTTCCGTCTTGAAAATAAAGCTTTCTTAGTAGCCAAGCTTCCTTACCATCTCTAAATAAGGAGCTTCTTTCTGTCAGGATAGTCATTAACTTTTTTGTATCTTTTTTTTTTGAGATGGAGTTTTGGTCTTGTCGCGCAGGCTGGAGTGCACTGGTGCAATCTTAGCTCACTGTGACCTCCGGCCTCCCCGGCTTAAGTAATTCTCCTGCCTCAGCCTCCCAAGTAGCTGGGACTACAGGCATGCACGACCACACCCAGCTAAATCTGTATTTTTATTAAAGACAGGGTTTCACCATGTTGGCCAGGCTGGTCTCAAATACCTGACCTCAGGTGATCCACCCACCTTGGCCTCTCTAAGTGTTGGGATTACAGGCATGAGCCACCATGCCCAGCTTTTTCATATCTTTTAAACAAACAACTGATATTGAAAACCTGTGGCTCATTAAGCCAGATATTTCAGGATCTATTCAGATAAATTCAAGTGAAAAATCAAGGAGCTGTGCAAAATGGATGTATCAGATGTCTTTCCCTACAGCACTATGTCTAGTCACCAAATGGAGTCTGTGCAGATATCAAGGAAATTAACGATGAAGTTATTCAGAGTTTGTTTAATTCAGGAATCCTTCAGAGAGTTTGGTTGAATTTTATTAAAGGAGAGGGAAGCAACTGATTTGCAAACAAAGAAACCAAGGGCCTTCCAAGAGGAATAGTCAAAGTTACAAACAGCGAATAATAATGTGTATACACACACACACACACACACATATGTATGTACTTGGAGACACACATATATATGTGTGTATTGGGGTGGGTGTTCATTAGTATTTACAGACCCTTTCATGGTCCTCTGCTTTAAGCATTACAACCTTGGAGAAGGTATTGATTATGATGGTGTAGTTTGCAGATCGGAATACTGAGGTTTAAAAAGATTAGGTGGAGCCAAGTATGGAACCTAGATCTTCCAGCTTGAAATCCACTGTTCTTTCCACTATGTCGTGCTAAGGGGTCACAAAACGTGTTGTCCACAACACAGCCCCTGGTGAGGATTAGAAGGAAGGAGGGGTCTGGCTGTGTGAGTGTCAAGTGTGTAACCTCCGTGTTTGTCTCATTTGAGATCCCTGCAGTGAAGTTGAACGAACTGCTCGAGAACTTTTATGTCACCGTTAAGAAGAGCGACGGCTCAGACTTCCTGGCCACTTCGCTCCATGCCATTCGCCGAGGCCTGGACCGCATCCTGAAGAACGCAGGTGTGGGCTTTTCCATCACCAGCAGCACTTTCAGCTCCTCCACCAAGAAACTCAAGGAGAAGCTGTGGGTGCTGAGTAAGGCAGGCATGTCGGGCGCCCGTTCTCGCAACATTGTCTACTTCTCGCTTTCTGACGAGGAGGAGATGTGGCAGGCAGGGTGTCTGGGGGATGACAGCCCTATCACTCTCCTGTCCACAGTGGTCAAGTACAACAGCCAGTACCTGAACATGCGGACGCTGCAGGAGCATGCGGATCTGATGTACGGTGACATCGAGCTGCTCAAAG